>JAEQBH010001004.1:0-1473455 GCA_016808115.1 Tetrastigma voinierianum
AAATTAGGTCACAAACAAACTCTCATATAGTCCATAAACGGTCCTAAATCAAGCCACAAAATAGGTCACAAACAGGCCATAAAAATAGGCCACAAAACAGTCCTAAAACAGTCATAAATTAGCCCATAAACAACTCCAAAACAGTCTCTAGAACATCCACACATAATGTTCCTTAAATTACTTCCAAAAGGTAGAAATAAACCAGTGCAGGGAAGAACCCTACCTCTTGGAGTGTAGTAGAAATGGTAAGAAGCCTCAAGAACACCTCTTAAGCCCAAATCATTGATTTCCCCAAATCTCCTCCTTTAGATCTTCGGTAAATATCCTTGTTCCTAGTACGTACGCGTAGCCCTTGTCAAGGAAATGAATTTTAATTATTGACTCGACAGATTTCGACCGACGGAACTCCAAGAATTGCCGAGAGAAATCTTGGATTTCTCTCTTTATCTCTCCCTTTCTCTCCTACATTAGAGACCAGCATAAATCAAAGATATTTTGTGCCAAACATCTGATTTTTAACCCTATTTATAATTTTAAAGACTTGGCTCACGTCACGCCACGTGTCCACCACTTGTTCGGGTCCATTTTTACCCTGAGACGATTAATTTCGTCCCAGTTTAAGCTCAAATTATTTTATATAAAATTTATTTAAATTATTTTCCCACTTTCAAAATTTTCTTAAAAAATTTGTTTTTTAGGGGTAATTGGATACCCGTCGCTTAAAAAAACGTGAAAAATCCGAATATCTCGGAATTCGTCGAAATTTGCTTGGGTAACTAGATTTTATAAGACGAATCCAATGGTGAGGTTTGTGTTGACATCTAAGATTTAAAAAATTTTTAGGTTTGCAACTTGTACCGTAGTGACAATTTACCCTTTTTCCATGATACGTATTGATCCCTCCTCGAAGGTTCCATCCACATCAATGATGATTCTTAAACTTATCTATTTTTAATCCATTTTTCTGGCTTATTTTTAGTATATTCCGATCTATTTTAATGCCAAATTATGGATTATTCAATAACTTTGTGTTTTGCAGGTTTTAATTCAAAAATGAGAAAATTTCAGCAAGAAAGAAGAGCAAAATAGCAATTGCAGCAGCTATAGCGACAAATGTCCAAGCAAATGGCTAAGGAAATCTGTCATGACAATATTTCCTATGTCGCAACACAAAGGACTAAATATAGAAGAGAAGCTATGTCGTGACAAAAGATAGCGTGTCATGACAGAAAATGGAAGAATGTAACAAGTTAGTCGAGACAAAAAAAGTTAATGTTGCGACAAGGTTTGTCAGCTGGATGTCAACACTAGGAAGAATCTGTCGCAACATAGAAGCTCCTGTCGCGACAAAGGAAACAAGAAAAAAGCAGAAATTATGTTGTGACAAGGTATCTTCTGTCGTGATAAGAAATTAAAGAGCAATACAGGAATAATACTGTGAAAGATCGGTTTATGTTACGGCATAATGAAAAATAAAAGGCATAATCTATGTTAAGACATAATCTTATTCTAGCATGACATTGATTATTGCAACATGGAAAAGCTTGTTGAGACAAAAAAAGAGCTTTAGAGAAAGACCTCTGTCGCGATAAGGTAATGTATGTTGCGACACTGAAAGAAGAAGTATCTATCGCAACAAGGTAAACAATATCGCGACATGTGAAGCTTACTTAGTGAACTGACCTGGTCGAAATAAAAGAATCAAATGTTGCGGCATACTTCAAGCTAAAGAGATGTTTTCTATGTCGCGACATAACAAATTGGTCATGACACAATGATAAGCTGAATGCAAGAAAGTCATGTTATGACACAACAAACTAGGTCGCGACATAATTATAAGCTTAATACAGAAAAGTCCTGTCGCGACATAAAAACTGAGTCGCGACAGAAAACATTGACAACACCAAGAGGCCAGGTCGTAAGATCAAAATGAAGCTGCAACAAGAAATCATGTTAAGAGGCAACAAGACTCTGTCGTGACAGACTTTCCTGGTCGCGACAAAAATGCTGACAATACAAGAAACATTGTTGCAACAAGAACCAATAGAAATGTTGTCGCGATATAAAAATTGAGTCTCGACACCAATTTGAAGAAGCTGCACAGAAACATTGTCGTGACACAATTGTCAATGTCACGACATAACTATTCAAGGAACCACACATGAGATTGTCGTGACAAAGAACGGATAGAACGATAGACCTTGCAAGACAGATTGCTAAGGAGCCAAGGAAAGATCTGTCGCGATAGAATACATATGATGAAGAACAGAACAATGTCGCGACCAAGGAAACTTGGTCGCGACTTAATCCAAGAAATATGCATAAGGAGCAAGTCGCGACAGACTATTGCATGCTGCAACAGAGACTTGCGATAAAGAATTAAAACTCTGTTGCAACAACACTTTTAGGTCGCGACAGGATCGGGGGATCTAGGCTGTAAGTTTTGGTGGATCCACAATGCGCCTCTTTGAATTTAGGGGCCAGCCCAAACTGGGCTCTATAAATAGAAACAATTTCCAGGAACCGAGGTAGTCGACGGCGGAAACCGTGGAAAGATCCGGGGAGCTGAGGACTTCTTTTTAAATTATATTTTTCTTTTTTATTTTTATTTTTGTTTATTTTCTTTTCTTCGTAGATTAGACGTAGCATAGAATTTTCATGTGTTTATTGGACTTGAAATAGTGAATTGTTCAGAAGTTTAGAAGTTGAGCTATATTGTTGAAAATCAATTATGATTTATTGTTTGAAACTAATGAAATCTAGATCAAAGCTGGAATTCATTTATTTAAGTTTATTACAGTTACATTGGAAATTTCTTGATCAGTATTTTAGTGTTCACTGTGATTCAGTTTTCGAGAAACACAACTTCCGTTGGGAAAGATATGATATTAGTTATGGTATTTCCTACACAATTAGAAAGAGATTTCTTGGATTGAGAATTTTGAGTTTATTTGAATGGTGTTGTTCTTGAAGTGAATTGTTCCCAATATTAGTAACTTATACCCATTTAATGACCGTTGTCTTGCTCTGATTTTCAGGAGGCCCTCTGAGTGACACAGAGATGGAGATTCCTGAGAGCATGGATGCAGTTACTTTGGGGTATGCTAGACTAATATTGAACAATTAATGAGCT
Source organism: Tetrastigma voinierianum (assembly GCA_016808115.1). NCBI lineage: Eukaryota > Viridiplantae > Streptophyta > Magnoliopsida > Vitales > Vitaceae > Tetrastigma > Tetrastigma voinierianum. Next base: position 3,134 of record JAEQBH010001004.1, read on the forward strand.
TTAAAAGATTACTTAGATAAATCATAAATTTACTCATGGTTTGAGAATTAATTTAGTGATCTATCAATTTAATCAATTAGAGATTTCTCCGTGGTCTTGAGGAATGATCTTGATCCTGTGTTAGCTTAGATCTAATCATGGAAAGGGAGAACTCTTTAAGATCTCAAGGATGAGACACATCGTCATCTTTGTACAACTGGGCAATGGCCCCTACTTTGGGAAGTAAGAAATCTGCAGTTATAAGAAATGGGTATGAAGTATTGCAAAATAAAAGTAACCAGATCTTATAAAGAAATTCTAAATACCAGTAATTGGTTAGATACATGTTTCAGAAATGAACGTGACTCTCTAATCAGTGAAACATATGGTTAAGGGAGAAATCCAAACTATACTACCTTGCCTCTTTGACAATTTTAGATTTCAATTCATGATAGAATAGAATTAGATTAGGTTACAGGAATTGATAATTTCACAGCAGTGAAATCCCAGTGTCTACTTCCAGCAATAATCTAGTTCAATCCAGTTTAGGTCTAGAATTTTAAAATTTTCTTTTATTATAGATGTATAAATTTAGATAGTGGAATTCTTAGTTAGGTTACTGAAAATTTTATGAAACGGGAGTTCAAATAGTGTGGAACTTGAGTAGTTGGGGTAGTTGAGCTTCAAATTCTTTTCGATCTGGAACGATATTCGAACTTATAGGTTCACTTTTATTACTTGTAAGACCTGTGCACAGCATTAAGACCAAACTCAATCTTTAAGAAAGTCATTGACAAATCCATTTCTATTATGAGAACACCTGTTCTATTTTTCTTTGTTATACAAAAATTTCAGAAAAATAGCAAAAATAGTTTTAACAGCAGTGGTTGAATAAGCTATTGATATTTTTAGGAGCCTAAATAGATATATAATTTTTTATATCACTGACTCCATTTGATCTTAGTGTGTTTCTACTTTCAGGAAGAATTTAAATGCATAGAAGACCAAAAGCAGATCTGTTGCCTCTAGACACTGAAATTGAGAGAACCCTGCAGAATCTAAGAAGAATCGCCAGTGCAGAATCCAGAAATATGGCAAATCAAAGAGAAAGATTGCAGGCTATTCTAGAAGAAGAAGAAGAAGAAGTAGAGATAAATAAGAGGCATAATACTATGGAGGAATTTTGAAGGCTTATTATCCAAGAGGAGCACTCGCAAAGGAGACAACCTTCACAGCTTTCAACAATTTTGAGTCGGGCTACCATTGATTACTATGGTTTAAGAAGATTACCACAGTCACCTTCAAGATTCCAATGAACATTTGGGAAGCTTCATGAGGATGACCAACACAGTCAAGCTAAATGGGGTGAGACTAGATGTAATCAAGCTTCAACTCTTCCCATTTTCATTGGAAAGATGGCAAGAACATGGGCTTCACCTATCATACTGACCAGCCGAACACTGGAAGAATTAGTGGAGGCCTACATGAGCAGATTTTTTCCTCTAGCTCTCATTGATGAGAGAAGAGGAGAAATAATTATCTTCAAGCAGGGGGAATATGAGAGTCTCTACAATGCATGGGAGAGATTCAAGAGATTGCTGAAGAGATGCCCTATGCATGGGATAGATCTGCCCACTCAGATGGACATTTTCTATCATGTTATGAATTATACCTCCAAGGATATAATTGATGCATCCTGCTATGGAGCTTTTAAAAGAAGAAGTGTAGAGGAGGTTAGGCAGGTGATTGAAGACCTTGCCAAATGCAACTACAAGGCTCCATCTGTTTCAGGAGCAAAGAAAGAAAGCTGAAGGGAAATAGTCTTATTGGGTTTGATAGGATGACAACCATAGAAGCAAAGTTGGAAGCAGTATTGAAAAAATTGGGAAGCAATGAAAGAAGAATGCACATTGCACATGAAGTGGGAGCAGTAGAAGAAAGAATTAGAAGAAGTGCTGAAGGGCTAGTTGATGAAGAGCCTTACCAAGTTGAGGAAACCAAGTATATGAATGAGCAAAGAAGTTATCACTTCAAGCCTAACCCCAACTTTCCAACACACTATACACCAACATTGAGGAACCATGAAAACTTTGGAGGAGCACAGCAGGGCCCTAGACTTGGACATAATTACTAAGAGTTTATGTCAAATCCCAGTTCCAAGAATGTCAAAGAAGAGAGGACAATATAGGATTTATCAGTATTTAAAAGGACTCAACTTTGAAGATCAGGATGCCTAAATGCATGTTAGAAACAAAAGGATTTGAATGTGTACGAAAAAATTTTCTCGCCACCTTGAAAATTCCAAGTTAAAACACAATCAGGTTTCAAAACAAACACCAATGCCTATTTAAAGAATTTGGAGACACAGATAGGGTAACTGGCTCAATCTGTGCAGAAAGAGCCTAAGGATCCATTTCCAAGTGACACTAAAATGAATCCAAGGGACTGCATGACAGTAATTTAGAGGAGCAAACAAAGAGATGCTGAAAAGAAGACAATTTACAACAAATGTCTGGCTAAAGACACTAAAATGAGTAGCTTCTTGGGAGGCAACCCAAGCAGGAATTTTTATTTTTAAGTTTTAAATTGTTTGATTGATTCAATAGAATTTTGTGTATTTGATGTTTTAGTTTAATCTGTTAGTAGTCTGTTAGTAGTTTTATTTTAGTTGTTATTGATTTTCAGGACAATGCAGCAAAATTCAAGAAGATCCTTATTAAGAAGCACACTGTTTCAAAAAAGAAAATATGCAGAAAATGACCACAATAGAGAGTAATTCTAATTCCCTAAACCTATATTTAATGATAATGCATATCTAAAGTTTGGGGGAATGTTAGCATATTTGAATAAAAATATATTTTGAATATCTGGGTAAGGCATGTTGAATTAAGAAATGAGATGAGTGTTCATACTTGAATTGAAGAATTTTGATGGTTTAAATAAGCTTTCATACTCATGTTCAAATGAGTATGAGTGGATGTAGGTTGCTTTGAATATTTTATGAGAGAAAATAGAGAAAGATGAAATTTCAGAAAACGTCAGTTAATGTCGCAACATACTTTTTCTATGTCGCGACACAATTAAATTAGGAAGCAAATTGAAAGGGAATTTTATGTTGCAACACAATTCTCCAGTGTCGTGACATAAATCCAAAAGAGCACTAAAGGAAATGTCGCAACATATTTTTTTTCTATGTCGCGACACAATTGAATGGCTCTGTCTCTAAAAATTCTAAACATTGTGTCGTGACAACTATTTTTGTATGTCGCGACGGAGCATTAATGATAAAACAAACCCTAGGGCAGTGTTGTCGCGACATTTAATGTAGGGCAAAATAAACTAGTGGGCTTATAAATAGAAATTTTTTTGAAAACTGAAGAGCCACCTTTCTCATAAACTCTCAACCTTCTCAGCTTCTTTACTCAAATCTCTACCATCTCATTCCCTAAAACCTTAGAGCTCCAAAAGTCCCGACCACTATGTCCCGATCCTACCACCCCGATTCCAAACCTCAATGGAAATCATGGAAGAGGCGCCGAAATGGAAATTCACGGTAACAAGGTTCTTAAGGAGCAGTGTCCGCAAGTCGAGGACAGTGGATGATGAATAAGGAGAAGTAATAACCGCATGTGAGAAGAATCAAGAAAAGAAAAGGGGAGTCATGAAGCGAGCGGTAACGTATGAAAGAAAGAGCAAAGAACTCTTTATTTTTAAAAGATCTAATGGAAAGAAGCTTAGCTGATGTAGGCTTCATTGTTGAAAGGATCTTAAAGTATCTCTCCTTTTGTCGAAATACGAAAGAGAGGATGATACACAGTGACACAAAGAACCAAGAGGCTTTGTTGGTGAAAGAATCTCTTACTTAATATGGTAGAAAAAGATGGAAAAAGAGTATATGTTAGAGGACTTTGGATAGAGTTCAACATAGAAGAGACAAACAGATTGTTCAATCTGAGGGTGCAAAAGGATGGTTCTAAGTTCAAGAGACAACTAAAGGAACTAGAACACCAAAAAATAATAGACCTACTAATGGCTAGAAAAGGAAAATGGAAAGGGACAAAGAAAACCCCTTTTAGATCCATTGCTAGAGGAGACCTAACCGGCTAGCCAAGGCATGGTTCTACTTTATCGCTTATGTGTCCTATGCCATTCCAAGATCTAAGACAATGAGACGAGAGGAAGAAATCCTCCTCTAGGCATTGCTGAAGGGTTACAAGATGAGTGTGGGAAAAATTATTGAAAAGTCTATCGTGGGCTACTCTGAAAGCAAATGCAGGGGGATGATTCCACACCCAACTACAATAACTAAACTTTGTATCCTAGGGGGAGTTGAGGAAGAATGGGGGACAGAGGAAACCTACCTCATAGCCTCCCCTCTGACCTTAATAGGTATAACTAAGGGACCAAAGAACAAAGGGAAGGGCAAGGAAAAAGAAACAGAAGAAGAAAAGGGGAATGAAGGGTGCACTAAGCCAAAACAGTGGGAAAGCCAAACTCCAATGCAACCAGAAGCTTAGAGAAGTTAAATCCAATTCTGGAATGCATCCCCAGAGCTAAGACAAACCCATCAGGAACAAGCTGAAAGTTCTGGGCAAAATTGCAATCATGCATAATTGATAGAATTGTTAATGTCTATGTGACAAGAAATGAAGGAAAGGGATAATTAGTTAAAGATACAAATACCAGTGGATGAGTATTTCATGCGTAACTCAAAAAAGTGGACTAGGAATTTTAGGTCAGACCAAGAAAAGGATGAAGAGGAAATTAGGAAATATGAAAAGGAACATAGAGTGGAGAATAGTCTTGAGTGATAGAGACAATGCCCTGAAGCATGGACTCAAGAGATAACAATTACATGAACAGTCTAGGACATTGCAAACAGAGTTTTCGCTTGATAAGCTATGAGATAATAAATAGGAAACTCTTGGAATCTCTAGCTATGAGGCAGCGAGAACTTACTGAGCAAATGCCAAGATCCTGTGACCGCAATGAAGATGCTGGTTCAGCAAGAAGAAGATACTCGCCACAACCGAATCTCACCTGAGACTTACACTATAGTCCCCTAGGGTGTGACAGACCCACCTATACCCTATACTAACCCGCATTCAGTCGGGAGTGTGCCCTTCTCGCACCTCAGACAAAAAAAAAAGAATGAAACCCCTAGTACATCAGGGAAGAAGGAAATCACCCCAGTAGAGGAGGTTGAAGAATATCTAAGGATGGAAGCAGCCAAGGAAAGGGCTTCAAGGAATAAAAAATGAACAATACCCTACCTTTTCCCTCTCCTCACCCTCTCTGTATTCAAATGTCCATTCATCAAAATAATAAATAAAATAAAGAATTCTTTGAAAATTTCTGTGTTCATTTAAGTTCTTGATTGATTGTTGTATTTTGATTAATTGTCTTTGCTTCAGATTGCCATTTACTTAATTGAATAAAGAAGAAACCAACTACCTGAATCAAATTGTCTAATTGCTGCAGCATATTTGGTTGAATTGAATTGATGAAATTGTGGTTGTGTTGGATTGTTGTGAGTTGAATGCATGAAGAATGAACCTCTTGAATTGATGAAAACAACACAAAGCAACAAATCTCAAAACTAAACAAAACATTGATAAGCATTGGGGTAGAGATGAAATAAATGGAAATAGAAAGTCAAGATTATGAATAAATTTGTCGAACTTCAAGAATAGGGAAGGTTTTACTAAATCGATGGAACAGATAAAACCTATAATTCCCATTTGATGTAAATAGTTTGTTCATAAAATCTGATAACTTTGCACATAGTCAATAGTAATTCCGAAAGAATTGTGCAAAGATTATGTAACATCTTTCCTGGATACATCACAAAGAGAACTTCCAAATGTCCTAGAACTTGCTAGATTATTAGCTTCAACGTGGAAACCCCCAAGAAAATCAAATTTTTCAAAATGGCAAAATTATCATTTCGCAAAATCCTGAATTTTCTTTACACATCCGCATGACAAAAACGGATTTCACCGTTGGAATCGTCTCGCGAAATCTAGCTACCATGTTGAATTTGGCCGACCCGAGTAAGCAAATAAATTCTGCACATTTTCTCGAGTAACGAGTATACATATGATTAATTTGGCACATTCCGAGTGGCTCAAGGGGTGTTACGCAGCAAGAATGGTCAACTTAAGCTTCGAAGTGTGGGCCCATGTGACACATGGCATGAGGCCATTGAGGAAAATCAAAGTTGGTCAGGTTAAGGGATAAGAAATCCAATGAGCCAATTGTAACTCGATATGTGGCAAAAGAGGGACAAAAGAGGAGCTTCTTCCTCCATTTGGCCAGGTAGAGAGATGAGCAATATATTTGAAACGGAGTGGTTTTTATAGATATGTCATAACTTTCTCTAGGATTTCCTTACGACCTTCTCGGATCAAGCACAATAAGAAGCAAAAGTTGTTCTATGCGGTAAGGGCTACACGTGGGCACCGATTTTTTTGGATTTTTGACAACTCCAAGAGGTAGGGGTCTTCTCCTACTCGATTATTTTTGGTTTTAAGAGCCATGTGAATAATTTGCTGATTTGAGGTCGTGAGTGGTTGCTGATCATCCCCAAAACTTGGACCACCTGTTGGAACATTTTGAACCCGCTTACGCTTTAGGGACCGTTGTGGTTTGTGTGATAATTTATGTGATAAATTATGCTTTGGATGTTTTTGGGCCGGAAATGGCCAATGATTTCGGTTCCACAAAGTGGAACCGATGCTTGGTGAGTGGGCTACCCACGGACAACCTAATTACTCGCTTAGGACTGCACAATTCCGGTTTGTTTGGCTTTGACCAAAATCGTCCATGTGTGCTGTAAGCAAATATTGCTGGAAATGAATGGGCTTGGAATTGTGTGAGAAAATAATAAGGGCATGTAAGAAAATTAAATGTGTTAACATGAGTGTTTGGAATTATATGAAATATACCTCGTAAGAGTCATTGGAATTAAAATGGATTGTTGATTAGCTCAAGGAAGCACTACGTTATCGATGAGAATTAAATAACATGTGGTATGTATGTAAATTTTATAATATATGCATAATTGATATTATATGTGGTTTGGAATGGCATAATGCATCATATGCACCGGGGCAACCTAGAAAATTAGGTGTGAGTGCATGGCATGAAAGAAATGAAAACGATGTTTTTCTCGCATTTGGCTTAGGCATGTGTGAGGGAGTCGGTGAGGACTCGAGACACGGGATTGGGCATGTAGACATTCAAGTAGGATCATGTATTTGCTTGAATGCTTAGAAGGAATCATTGTACAAAATTTTAAAGTGGAAGTAACCCAGTGTAAGAGATTATCACTATCGGGCATTGCTCAAACTTTATCGAGGATCATTATTTCAAAGATTATGAGTTTTGCTCATAAGATGGCGCTCATTAGAGGTTGATTTTTTAGAAGAAATCCGGATTGTGGCTTTAATGTTTTTGTATAACATGTATTAGCATTTTAAGATTTAATATATGTTTGTAGTAAGAGTAATGTAATAACTCTTGAAATATTGTTATATAGTTGATGTATTTTGATGAGTATTGATGTATGGGCCCAAGTGGCTATTTTTATTCATGTATAGGTCTCATAATATGAGACATAGGTTTTCTACGGGTTGATTGTAAGTTGTCAACTATACACCCTGAGATTTGTATGTCACTAAGGTGAAATCCTAGGCAATACCACTCATTAGGAAATTACTCTAGGGTCATCCTGAAGTTTGAGCATTTCAAAGTTTTACTCTATGATATGCATAAGCATATACCTTAGTTCCTTATTTGAGCCTAAAGCCACATTTCATTATCAACTAAGAATATAGAAACCTAATCCCTTCCCTCTTTACATCCGATCTACAAAGAAAGAACCTTTATCGCTCCAGATTGCAAGACAAAAGACATCAATGATAGTAAGGGACAAATTTGGGGGAATATCATTTTGAGATGTAGAAAAAGAAGAAAGTGGTTGAGAGAGAAAGTGTATAGAGATAATAAGAGATAAAAAGAAAAGATGAGAGAAGCTGTCAAAAACATCAAGAGGCTTGAGTTGGTCTTGTAGCCTTCCTCCCTAGAACAATTAAGTCCTTAGGGGTGTTCAACACCTAATACCCTAATGCTAACTGGTATGAGAGTTATTAACCTAAAGTTTGTTCAGGGTGGTAGAAAGCTTAAAAAGACCAACATTGCACCATTCCTAATAATGAGATGAGAAATTGAAAGTGACAAAGCTTCTAAAATAAGGAGGAAAAGTATCTTCGGGTGTGAAATAATGAAAAGAGAGAAAGATGGGGCGAATGAAGGATAGCAAGAATGCAATAAACTCCGCTGAATGTTAGAAAATTACAATCAAGAGAAATCAAGGATGTATCAAAAGGTAAAAGTGTAAGTTGTCTTGAATATGGGTTAAATTGAGCCTAAAATGTCTAATTATCTACCTAATTACCCAAGCCACACATTGCGTTTCAAAAGACCTATTTGATTCTGAAGGTGGTATTATGCCTACTTTAGTGGAGATTAATATGACAAACAAGCATATGAGACTGTAAGAATGAAAGAGAAAATGTCAACTGAGTATTATCCCAGAAGGTGTAATTGATCTACTAAAGAAAAAGAGTAAAGACCAGCACACACAAAAATTAGGATTGAATCATTGAATTGTTACACACTATGAATTATTGGTTGGTTCAGTGAACTTAATTGAAAATCTTCTTGAATCTAGATTTGAAACATGTAGAATTAATCACCAACTTATGTTTCAGGCACAATTGAGCTGGAATAGGAAAAAATGTCTCAAAAGAAAATTTTAATTAAGCTTTGAGGAATAAAACAAAAATATTCTTTTCTTTGCTTTAGGGATAAGCAAACTTTAAGTTTTAGAACTTGACGAGTCTTAAACTCATATATTTTTTAATCCATTTTTATGGCTATTTTAGTAAGTATTCAAATCTATTTTAATGCCCAAATTATGGATTAGTCACCAACTTTGTGATATGCAAGTGCTCTTAATCTCAAAAAGGGAAAATTTCAGCAAAAAGAAGAGAAAAAGAGCACTATGCAATTCTCTGTCATAACAGTTCCGCAGGTCACACAAACGCTCAAGAAATACAAGGAAATCTATCACGACAATATTTCTTATGTCACAACACAAATAACTGAATATAGAAGAGAAGCTATTTCATGACAAAAGACAGCGTGACAAAAAATGGAAGAATGTAACAAGTTAGCTGAGACAAAGAAAGTTAATGTTGCAACAAGGTTTGTCAGCTGGATGTCAACACAAGGAAGAATCTGTCACAACATAGAAGCTCTTGTCGGGACAAAGGAAATAGGAAGAAAGTAGAAATTATGTTGCGACAAGAAATTAAAGAGCAATACAGGAAGAATACTGCGAAAGATCGGTTTATGTTACGACATAATGAAAAATAAAAAGCAGAATCTATGTTAAGACATAATCTTATTCTGTCGCGACAGTGATTATTGCAACATGGAAAAGCTTGTTGAGACAAAAAAAAGAGCTTCATAGAAAGACCTCTGTCGCGACAAGGTAATGTATGTCGCGACACTGAAAGAAGAAGTATCTGTCGCAACAAGGTAAACAAGGTCGCAACATGTGAAGCTTACTTAGTGAACTGACCTGGTCGAAATAAAAGAATCAAATGTTGCGACATACTTCAAGCTGAAGAGATGTTTTCTATGTCGCGACATAACAAATTGGTCGCGACACAATGATAAGCTGAATGCAAGAAAGTCATGTTGCGACACAACAAACTAGGTTGCGACACAATTATAAGTTTAATACAGAAAAGTCCTGTCGCGACATAAAAACTGAGTCGCGACAGAAAACATCGACAACACCAAGAGGCCAGGTCGCAAGATAAAAATGAAGCTGCAACAAGAAATCATGTTAAGAGGCGACAAGACTCTGTCGTGATAGACTTTCCTGGTCGTGACAGAAATGCTGACAATACAAGAAACATTGTTGCAACAAGAACCAACAGAAATGCTGTCGCGATATAAAAACTAGTCATGACACCACTTGAAGAAGTTGTACGTAAAACACCGGTCACGACACAATTGTCAACGTTGCGACATAACTATTCAAGGAACCACACATGAGATTGTCGCGACAAAGAACGGATAGAAAGACAGACCTTGCAAGACAGATTGCTAAGGATCCAAGGAAAGATCTGTCACGACAAAATACATATGATGAAGAATAGAACAATGTCGCGACCAAGTAAACTTTGTTGCGACTAAATCCAAGAAAGATGCACAAGGAGTGTCATGATGCACTATTGCATGCCGCAGTCAGACCGCGATAAAGAATAGAAAACTGGCCGCGAACACTCTTCGTGTCGCCACAAGAACGAAATCACGAAGGCCTGGGATCCATACGTACCACTTAGCCCAAACTTTTTAGGGGCTCTATAAATAGAAATAAGTTGGAGGCAAGGAGGCTGGCTCATAGGAAACCAGAAAGATCCTGTGAGCCGAGACTCTTTTGTATTTATTTTCTTTTCTTTTTTCTTTTTTTATTTTTCTTTCTTGTAGATTAGACGAGCGTAGAATTTTTATTTGCTTACTGGATCAAATGCTGAATCGTTCAGGTTTAGAAGTTGAGCTATATGTTGAAAATCAATTCGACCATCGTTTGAAACTAATGAAATTAGATAAAGCCGAATTCATTTCTTTCGCTGATTACGCTATATCAGAAATTTCCTAATCAATATTTCAATGTTCACTGTGATTCAGTTTTCAAGAAACACAACTTCCGTTGGGAAAGATTTTATGTTAGTTATGGTCTTTCTTGCCCAATTAGAAAGAGATTTCTTGGGTTGAGAATTTTGAGTTTATTTGAATGGTGTTGTTCATGAAGTGAATTGTTCCCAATATTAGTAACTTATACCCATTTAAGGACCGTTGTTTGGCTTTGATTTCCAGGAGGCCCTTTGAGTGACATAGAGATGGAGATTCCTTTGAGCATGAATGCAGTTACTTTGGGGTATGCTAGACTAATATTGAAGAATTAATGAACTCTAAAAGATTACTTAGATAAATCATAAATTTACTCATGGTTTGAGAATTAATATAGTGATCTATCAATTTAATCAATTAGAGACTTCTCCTTGGTCTTGAGGAATAATCTTGATCCTGTGTTAGCTTAGATCTAATCAAGGAAAGGGAGAAATCTTTAAGATCTCAAGGATAAGACATCAGTCATCTTGTAAAAATCTAGCAATGGCCCTGTCTTGGGAAGCAAGAAATCTGTAGTCATAAGAAATGGTATGTAGTATTGGAAAAGAAAAGTAACCAGATCTTATAAAGAAATTGTGAATACCAGTAATTGGTTAGATACATGTTTTAGAAATGAACGTGACTCTCTAATAAGTGAAATGTATGGTTAAGGTGAAATCCAAACTATACTACCTTGCCTCTTTGACAATTTCAGATTTCAATTCATGATAGAATAGAATTAGATTAGGTTACAGGAATTGATAATTTCACAGCAGTGAAATCCCAATGTCTACTTCTAGCAATAATATAATCTACCAGTTTAGGTCTAGGTTTGAAAATTTTCGATCTATAGATGTATAACCAGATAGTGGGAATTCTTAGTTAGGTTAAAATTTATGAAACGGGATTTCAATGAAGTAGGAACTCGAGAATGGGTAAATAACTTCAAATTTTTTTTTCGACCTTCAGGAACGATAACTTATAGGTCTACTTTTATTACTTGTATGACCTGTGCACTTGCAGCATTAAGACCAAACTCAATCTTTAAGAAAGTCATTGACAAATCCATTTCTATTATGAGAACACATGTTATACTTAGTCTAAACTAGTTTCTAGTGCCTTTATTGGGGATTAGCATATAGTCCTTTGATAATAGTAGCAGAAATTTGTATCTATACAGTTTTGGTCAATCAATCAACGACAAGCTCACCCCAATCCACCACATGGGTCAGATATGGAGTGTATTTCCAAAGCATGAGACATGGAATATGCGATGAACAACTGACAGGTTCAAGTAATGCCAACCAAGAAGAATCAGACACCCTCTCGAGCACCCCAAGCAGCCCTCGGGAGCAATTCTCGACGATAGCTTTCCTTCTACCAAACCCGACTACCCTCTCTGCATCCACCTCAAACTTGTCGCTTGCCCAAGATAGCTTTTACCGGCCTCGGAGCCTCGAAGGCGCCCGCATCAAATCCACCTTCTGTGAGGTGTCCCTAAATCCAATTCGACCGTGTTCTCCCACCATTCAACAAACCGGAGATTGACAAGGTTTCGCATATAGTGTCTCATAGGGTGTCATCTGTATGCTCATCTAATAACTATTGCTATAGGAGAACTTCACTAAGGGTAAATACTCTTCCCAACTACCCTTGAGATCTAGGACGCATGCCCTTAGCTGATGAGTCTAAAACTCATATATTTTTATTTAATGTAAAATTATGGAATTTTCACCTAGATTTATGTTTTGAAGAAATTTGAAGGAAAGAAGCAGAAAAGCAGCAAAAATAGAAAAAAGGGAAGCAAAGGCAGCAATGTCGCAACACCAGAAGAACAACATCGTGACATCATATGGAGAGTGTCATGCCGCTTACTCTACCATGACATCATCATGACATCACCGGAATAGATAGGATCGTAATTCGCAAAGTCATGACATCGCCACGACATAGGCTGCAATATCACTCAAGACTACAGAACTCAAATTCAATGTCGTGACATCAAAGCAGTGTCGTAACATCAAAACAGAGAATTATTGCAATGTCGTGACATCAGATTCAAGCACCCAAGTTGAAACACTAAAGAGCCAATGTCGCGACATCAACTGAAGTGAGTAGAGCTTAAAAGCAATGTTGCGACATTTTCATGACATCAGAAAGTAGCCTCAACATTCAAGAGCAATGTCGCGACATCAACTCAATGTCACGACATTAACTCAATGTCGCAACATTAGCTGAAACAATCAAAACACAAGAATGAAATCAAAGCTTCCATCTACAATATCGAGATCTTAACATCGCGGACATCATCACTATTACTGCCACGACATTGACTGGTCACTAAAAATTTAGAATTGCCCAGCATACTTCCAATGTCGTGACATCATCAGCGACGTTGATCACTTACATTAGCAATTAGGCGCGTAATTTCTATGCTTTAAATACTGATTTTCGCCGCTTGTTAGCCCAAGATTCAAGCCTATAAATAAAAGCCTTGTGTGGTAATATGCATAGCTGCCTTTCTTTTGCGCTTCTAGAAGGAGCTAAAATCTCCTCAGATATATTTTTCTTAATTTTTAATTTTTTATTTTATTTCCTTTTCTAGATTAATTTTTTCTTTATTTTAGATTAGAGTAGTGATCTAAACTGAGATTCCGAGGTGGAATGAATGTAAATCAAGCTTCAATTTATGTTTGAACTTCAATGGAATCTAGGAATTTTTATGGAATTCATTTTTCTTTTGTTTTGACTACAATTTCAATGAATTTGTCTGATCAACTAGTCATTGTCATTTGTAATCTAGTAATGGAAAGCTAAGCTCCCTCTGGGAAGAATCTTTTGTTGGGACTATGGTTTGCAGTGTTTAAATGTTGTTTTGGGTACGAAAACTAGAGTGATTTAACTGGTATTGCCTACACTGAATCGCTCGACATCGTTGCTCGTACCCAAAAGGAGATATCTGCTTTGCTGATTTCAGAATCTTCCATTAATACAAAGATGGACTACCCGAGAGCAAAGAGCGCCACTGAGTAAATCAGACTGATATTATTTGAACTAATGCACTTTTAGAATTACTTTGATACATCACTGGTGAAGTTCTAACCTCTGACTTCAAGGTTCCTTCCTAGGTGACAATAGAAGTGTGTTCCCAAGCCACATGATCCACTTACTGATCTAGTAGTTTAATTCTAAGAGGTTTTGCTTCAATTGAGAGGAATAATCTCAACCCTGTGTTAGCTAAGATTCTAATCAAGGAGAGAGGGAATTCTTGTCTAATTGATGGCCAAGGTACCACTTAAATTGGAGAGGGCTTGCATTACCTTGTCTATGGGAGCAAGCAATTTCTAGTTCTAAGAAATGGCTGTGAAGTACTGAGAAGGAAAAACAGTTAGAACTTAAAGATGATTAATTCTTACAAGTGGCTCTTTAGATCCATTGCCTAGAGATAGGAGTGTGGTAAGCTGGAGAGTGAAATGTGTGGTGTTAGAAGAAATTCCAATACTATACTAACTTGTTCTTAAACAATTCCAAAGTTCATTTCCAACACTTTATATTTTCTTGGGAAACTTGCAAATTGATGGTCATAATACTGATTTCATTCCCAGTGATATTTCAAATGCCAAAGAAACTCTCTAATCATTTATGTATTTTAAAAATTTCTTTATCTCTTTATTTCAATTTCGATTTTAGAAAGATAAATCTTTGAATTTAAAGGGTTCAAATAGTGATAATATTGAGTAGTGAGGGTAATTAATCTTTATATTTTCAATTCAATCCTCATGGGAATGATATCCGGACTTATTTTGTCCATTTTATTACTTGTATAACCTATGCACTTACAGTGATTTAGACCAAAAATAATTTTAATTGCAAATTATTACTTACACATCAGAAAACAGATTTTATATATTAAGTCAACATTGATGTAAGACTCGAGAAATTCCAATTTTTAGAAAAAGGGCAAAATCGTAATTTCGATTACAAAGTTGTTAATTTCGGTTAAAAATCCGTAATTTATTCTCTAGATCTTGGATGATGAAACGGATTTCACCGTTGGAATCGTCTCGCAAAATCTAGCTAGCACGTAAAATTTCGTCGAATTCCGAGACAATCGGAGTCGGCAAGTTTTTCGAGGCATCGCGGTTCTGGTGCCGTAAAATGAATTTCGATGCAACGAAAGTCACATATAACAAGTACTCATGTGCCATAAGTGGTATGAGTAGAGAAATGATGAAAATGAAAGGCCGAGATAGAGCCGAATGTCAAAACCGGGAAATGAAGGGACATAATAGGCATTTTAGGATTTGTTCAAGTCATTAGAAGACAAAATAGCAAATAGGATTGTCTTCTTCAAATGGGAAATAAAGCAAAAACGTGAAAGGCAAAACAGGGGAGGTCCAGTAGCTGGGGGGAAAACGAAAATGGAGATTTTCCTTAGAGAGAGAGAAACTTCTCTCTAAAAATACGGGCGATCCGACCGTCGGCAGTCTTCGGGACAAGAAGGAGAATTGCTCTACGCGGAGAGGGCTACGCGTGGACACCGGATTTGTGAGTTTTTGACAAACTCCGAGAGGTAGGGGTTTCTTCCTACTTGAGTTTTATTCTTTCTTTAAGTACTTTACGAATGTTTGAGTCGTGGTGGAGGCCGCAGGCTATTCGACGGCCCCAAACCTGGGACCGAATTGATGAATTTTTGAACAATTATTGGTGCAGTTTGACTGCCAATACCAATGGGGTTTTTCTGGGTTTGGAAATATTGAAATAAATCATGCTTTGATTGAAATTAAATGGAAATGGTCAGAAACCCGGGTTCACTAAGGAACTGATGATTTTAGGATTTCCTAAGAATAGTAACCGAGGGTTTCACTATTCCGAAACGTTGTTCTCAAATATATTTTTGTGAAAATATGTTTGGTCGAAAGGATTTAAATTAAATTGTTCGTGTTTGATCATTAGCCCAAGTGAGCTTTAATTTTGATGTATGAAAATGAGAATTTGAAGGACATCATTGTGTGAATTGGATTGTTTTGTAAATATATGCATGTTTATATTTGCTACGTGGAATTAGGATCAGATTTGAATCGCATATGCATTCCATACGCACCTAACACCCTGGGGACTATAGGAGTGAGTGCATGAGATGAGTCTAGAGAAAATCTGCCTCGATACAGTTTAAAAATATTAATTATCGTAGGGTAGTCCAAATTAAAATATCAATCGTCGAGCTACCTAATCGATATTCATCGGAGGGTAGTTCACAAAAAATAATATATCAATCGCCGAAGCGGCTCCAATTGATATATATACATCGAGGGCTGTCCACTAACAAATAATAATTCGCAACAGGCTTAGGCTAAAGGTGATGGAGTCGGTGAGGACTCTGGGTCTGAGTTGGTCACAGACATTCAAGTAGGATCATGCATTTGCTTGAATGTGTGTTTTCATTGAACATTGTAACGCACTTAGGTGGTGAGCAGCCCACTAGGGCGATTCTACTACCGAGCATTAGCTCACCCTGCCGAGGGATATTATTTTACTGTGCACAGTGGAGCATGCGAGGGACTCCGGCTTCGTCCTAGAGACCGAGGATTAGAAGAAAGCCTGTCATGGGCTTTGATGTATACATGTATTAGAACTTTTAAGTTTAATGTATGTATCAGAGCAAGAGTAAAAACAAATGAACTCTGTAACTATTGGGTATATAGTTGATTCATAGTCAAGTATGTATATCGAGTATCATGGCGGGGCCTAAGTAATAAAGTGAAATCATAACCTGTTATATCGACTGCTTGGGACAGTTTATGTGTTTTGTATTTCGGGGGTAGAGCTCCCAGTACAAAGGAGACTCTGCCCGATTTTCGTGAAAAATATCGGGTCACCCGACATTCACGGGTATTCGCGGCTGACGGCAGTCAACCGACCCTGGACGGCCATGCCCAGATCGCAGCCTGACGGCTACCTAGGGCTTGAGGGATTTAGGCTTGGGCATAGTCTTTGAGGTATAAGACATCACCACTAGGTGTGGTTCGATGTTGAGCGTGGAGTATGAGATTACCTAGGAAATCCGCGGGACAAAACTAGGACTTTGCATGCATGTTGGTGTGTTTTTGTGTGATTTGATGATTTATTGTGTGTGATCATGTTGCAGATGATGTTTATAACATGGTTTGTGATATGTTATGATGTTTGGGTGCTTAGGTAATTGCATGTATGTTGGAGAAACAAATCTTAGGAGTTTCTGATTAGTAGTAAATTGGAAATAGAAATAAATTGCTTAATCAATTTATTTGGTTTGTTCTATATTTAGAATTCATTCTTTTTTTTTTCCAAGAAAGATTGTTTACGAAGAGACCGTGTTGGTTTCTAGCCTAGATTGAGTTTCACAGTGCTGAATTTTGAAATTTATCTTTGTTTTAGGCTCACATGCTTTGGTAGAAAAGTGGAGCCATTTTTTAAGGAAGTTTCAACAGAAAATTTAGTTAAGTCCTGAAAGAGGTCCGTTTTCTTTGAAGAAGGTTTGAATTTTGGTTTTTCTCCGGACTTTCCTGTGTTAGGCATGATTTAGTTTATGGAAAAGCAGAAGAATTTTTCTGGAAAAGTTGCAGCAGAAATTTAGGGATGAAAAACGTTTTGTTGGAAAGTGAATTTTGAAATGAACTCAGTTACCTTGCTATTCTGGAAATTGATTGCTGTAATATCTTATAGGTCTGATTTCTTGCTATCCTTTGACTTGGTTTGGCTTGCTTTGCCAGAAAAATAGAAATTCTTTTGGTGAAGGTTTCTTGAATGCTTAAAACTCAAATATTATATTTTCACAGGTCTAGTTTTCATTGTTTGCTTTCTAATTCTGTCACATTGTGACTGTTAGTTCAGCTTTCTATCAAATCTATTATGATTTTTTTTGCTCGTTGAGAAACTTCAGGGCGAAGAAGAAAAGTTGGATTATTTTATGTTGAAAGTTTCAATGTCATAAATTTTTTTCAGTTGAACTGTCTCTGAAGTATTGGACTTAAAAGTCCCATTTGCTGCAAGATTACTCCATAAGAACTGATTGGGGAAAAAGTTTGGAATTCAAGGTACTCGATTAACTAGGGACCTTTTCTGCGTTCAAAATTTTCACTTATTTTCATGTGATATCTCAGCAATCAAATGGGGGAGTAGTTAACATTTACAAATAAATTTATGGTACACTAACCACAAACATCTGGTACTTGTTTCAGACAAATTTATGGTGCATATTGTTATTTCATTTCACCAATACAAGTTCATGGCATGAGAGGTCTATTGTGGAATTTTCTAGTGTCTGAGATCTATCGACAGTTGGAATTTGAGCTTCATTGCATTATGTCTTCATCTTTAATATGGTTATGAAATCATAATCTTGAAGATCAATAGGAATGTGGGATAGGTTCATCTGGAATAATCACTTTAAAATATATATATATATTAAATTAAATAAAATTCTTGAAAAATGAAATAAAATTAGACAAAATTTGAAAAATAAAATTTTCAAAATGAAATTTTTGTTGATAAAATATTTTAAATGCATGTCCCGATTGCCTTGCATTACCTATAAATGCAAGGACAATGTGTACACATTGATTTATGTGTATGATTAGTGTCTCGGAAGTTTGTATTTATGCCTTAGAATCTTGTATTGGTTAACTTCCGTATTGGTGTATAGATGGCTAGTCGGGACGGGACCGTAGAGGCGTCCGAGTGCTGGTCGGGCACTACCGGTGTTTGATCCAGCGGGCTTTGCGGGGGTTTGTGGGTGTGTTTTGCTATTGCACGGTGGTATCAGCGGGTGGGCAGGAAGATCCTAGTAACCTCAGGAGGTTTAGGGCGTATCATCCTCCCAGACATTCATAAGGGAGGGGAGATCAGATGGTGGTAGACCATTGGTTCTGCGAATCGAGAAGGTGTTAGGGCTATGGAGATTACCTACAGTGCGACCGGATAGACTAGATGGGTTGACTGGGGTGACCCAGTATGATGGAAATGGGAAAGAACCTCTAGAGACCTAGAGGTGATGACATAGAGCGAGGGATTTCGGGAGGCATTCATGGGTAAAGTACTTTCCGAGAGATTGCGAAGGCTCGAGGAGTTCTAGGTACAAAGCAGGGGCGGCAGCTAGTGATGGAATTTGCGTGGCTAGATTCACGAGGATTAGCCGAATTAGCGATGATTACGTGGCCACGGACATAGCCAAGGTTGGGAGATTTGAGAATGGGGTACAGTTGTCCATTTGGGCGGGATTATGGGACTTAAGCCCCTGCCATAGGATGGACTCCGTGGATTGGATGACCACGACCGTAGTGAGATGGATTGGGCTTAGAGGTTGGGAGCGTTAGAGGGCGCTTTGTGCGTGGTTCTCACTGGGATTAGGGCGAGGAATAGGGATGATATGTCGGGTTCGCCGAGTTAGGGATCTCGGGGACTCTACTTACGAGTGGACTGAGGATCATGGACATGTCGGAGTTCGATGTCGTCCACGGGGATGGATTGGTGATAGCTTACGGGGTCGTATCGGTGTGACGTAGGAGAGTTACCGCCCATCGGGGCGGTACTCGTGTGGTATTTCGGGGAGACCAAGCATGACCTTTACTTGTGACGGTATCTGAGTCAGTGTCGGGAGACGGTTAGAGGGTTGGCTAGTGAGCCTTACAGAGGACGGAGAAACCAGGACTTAGATCTACTCGAGTGGTGTCTGAGTATGTGGATGTTTTTCCGGATAGGCTACGGGTGCCTCCACGAGAGGTTGTAGACTTCGGTATTGAATTACACCTTGGCACATCACCCATCTCTATGACTCCGCATAGGATGGCACAGTTGAGATTCTGAGGAACTGAGGAGTCCAGTTACAGGAGCTATTGGACAAGGGGTTCATTGGACCCGAGGCTTACTTCACCATGGGTAGCAGTTCTGTTGCGAGAAGAAGGACAAGACCCTTATTTGTGCATTGTGATTGCAAACAGTTGAGCGGGTTCACGATCAAGAATCGGTACTCATTCACAGGGATTGTGATTTGTTTGATCGATTGAGGAGCGTGAATCTCTCCAAGATAGACCTTCGCCTTTGGTTACCATCGGTTGAGGTTAGGGATAGAGATTATCCTAAGACAGGCGTTTAGGGCGCGTTATGGGCACTTTGAGTTTCACCGGTGATGCCCTTAGTTGACAAATCTTGCGCCCGGTAACATTTCATGGATCTCATGCATAGGATATTCGACCTATTTAGATCGGTTTGTCATAGTCTTCGTAGATGACATCTTGATCTACTCCCGGTCGATGGGAGCATGAGGTATCGCTTGAGGATCGTTTCACGAGTTGTTGAGACCATCGGTTGTACGCGAGGATTCCCGGTAAGTCACGGTTAAGCTTCTGCGAGGTAGAGATTTGGGACACGTGGTGTCGTGACCAGGAGTGTCGGTCGACCCGGGGAGAAGGTCGAGGCCGTTATGAGTTGGGAGAGGCCGAGTCAGTCTTCGAGATCGTAGTTTTCTTGGGATTGGCCCGGGTATTCACAGTCATTGAGGGATTTCTCGGGGATGTGGCACCTATGACTAGGTTGACATGGAAGGAGGTCAAGTTTGATTGGGATGACCGATGCGAGGAGGCATTCCGGGAGTTGAAGAGGGACCGCCGATCCATCTTGATGGATTCGGACGGGACGAGGTACCACGGTGTGTGATGCCTCGAGGGCCGGATTGGGATGTGTTTTAATGCAGTCTGGGAGGGTAGTAGCTTATAGTTCTTGTCGGTTGAAGAGATCACGGGCGAAATTACCCACACGACATGGAGTTGGTGGCGCGTAGTCTTTGCCCCTTGAGAAGATTTGGCGCCACTCTTATACGGCGGGGAGTTGAGGTGTACTCGGTTATAAAGTGCGAAGTATATTTTCCTGCAATGGGGACCTGATATGAGGCAACGCGGATGGATGGAGTTCCTAGAGGATTATGACTTCACTTTGCATTTACCATCACAAGTAAAGCAAATGTGGTAACTGATACACTTTCGGTCGGAAGTCACGAGGGAGCGTTAGGCTAGTATAGCTTCTCGGGAATGGCGGATGCTCGGGGCGTAGGACGAGTTTGGGGTATAGTGCAGCCCCAGGCTTGATTTCGAGTACCTTAGGGAGTTTAATTGGCTGCTTGTCTGCGAGAGCGGTGATTGGAGTCAGGTCGCGGGGCCTTCGGAGATGAGTGTCCATGAGGGATAGTACGGTCAGTCTGGGTGTGAGGCTGGGCCAGTTCACGTAGATGGTAGTCTTCGATATAGGGGACGGGTAGTGGTTCCCCAGTTGACCGATTTGAGAGAGGAGATTCTCAGGGAGTTTCACTGCTCTCGATTTGCCGTGCATCCAGGTGGCACGAAGATGTACCAGGATCTTCGTCGCCAGTACTATTGGAGTGGGATGAAGAGACACGTAGGGGACTTTGTTCGACGATGTCTCACATGTCGACGGAGTTAAGGTGAGCACGAAGCCCGGTAGAATTTGCCGACCATTGGAGGTGGTTGAGTGGAAGTGGGAGCACGTCACGATGGACTTTGTGACCCACTGATTAGTACCCAAAAAGTGCTATTTTGAGTCCTATTCAAGATAGGTTTTGAGTGCTTTTTGCATACTAATCATGTAAATTAAGCCAATTGGCATGTGCAGGTCTATTTAATTTTTCTTGCGATTTGGTTTGAGGTTGTTTAGTAGTTTGCGGGTTTGAGAACTTTAGTCGACCAAACAGCTTCGTGTTGGTGTGAATGCGAAAATTCTCGGTGATTTCATTACCCCAAAGTGAAGAAATGTCAAATTGGAAGTGATGAATTAGAAGGCTGGTGGATGCGGAGCGATGCGGGAGCGATGAAAGTAGTAATGATTTTCGCCATTCGCGAAAATTTCGCAGGATGCGAAAATTTCGCAACCATAGAAGATTTAGCAATCAATGAAATTTCGCTATGCGCATTTTTCTTAAAATTGTGAAATTTATTGTCGTAGCGAAATTTTCGCTATGATAAATTGCTACATAAGCGAAAATCATTCCCTGTGTTTTTGATTCAAGCGACCTCGTTTTGTATAATTCTCATTTGTCCTATTGTAATCATGTATTTTGGAAATTATTTTGGTATTTCACACAATTGGGTTGGCTATATAAGCCACCTTATAACTTTTGTAACCCTAACTTATTTTTATCAAGCTTTCCCGCAACTTTTGGTTTTAGGTTACATTTTTCTCTCTTCTCTCTCTTGCTCTCTCATTTTCTTGGCTTCCAGACACACCCTTGAGGATGACAACTTAAAGGGATCTTGGCTAAACCTCAAAATGAAGAGGAGGGTTACTAGCTAGTTATTGGTGGTTTGGCGGTGTCCTCATGCTTTAAATGATCACAGTCTTTGCGTTTATGGCTCGAACTTTTCAAACTAGGGTTTAATGCTATTTAATGTCTTTCCTTTGAGTCGATACTTGTCATGCTTTAGGGTTCGTGCATTCTTAAAGGTAGATGCACGACATTCTTTCTAGATGTCATTTACGAGCCATTGAAGTGAGGTTCAAATGCACTAGGTTTGCATAAGCTGATTGGAACATTGGATACCGATTATATGATTGGACTCAAATAGGAGTGTTTTTAGGGTTAGGTTTATAGCTAAACAAAGATCCGGTTTTGGCCTTGACTATATGTCATTTTCCCTAATGCGAGGAAATAACCCGAGGACATCTTAATAACCCCATTTTATCAAGCTAGTGACCCAAGCCTTCAAGGTTACCATTTCCCATTTCATTTTAAGCTATTTAGTTCTTGATGACACGACTCAGCACTTTTAATGCAAAATCCGAAAATCCAAACAAAAGTCTCACTATTTTCAAACATGATACGAATCATTTGTGGGATGAAAACCCATCCCCGTGTTCGACCCTAGACCGCTATACTGCAGTAGCTTGACTACGGCAGTAGAAGGAAAATAGGAAACAAATTTTGTTGATTCCGGATCACCCTACCGTGGCATAGAATCCAAATGGCGCCGTTCTGGGATAGTTGCCAAACTACGAATGATGAGTTGATATGTACTTGTAATCCACATTACAAGTGTTGGTGACATGCTAACCCTTTTTGAATTTAAGTTTGTAAAATTCTGAATTTTCTTTACTTAACCTTTGTTTTATTTTCCCGATCGGTTTTGGTTTAGCTAACGCGATCCTTTTGTAAGCTTCTTTGTTGTTCTTTGTTTTATCTCATTTTGTATTTGCGAGGTGTTTATGCGGCCTTTTGGGATAGAAAGGGATGCTCAGTGGGTGCAAAGAGTAGGTCACACCGATTAGGCAAAGTGACGTGGTCCGGTGTGCCACGAGTGACCAAATGGACCCTCTACACGAGGAGCGGCAGTCGACAAACAGCCTATGAATCCATTTGCATACGGTCGATGAGGACCCATACACCCTCCTAGAGTTAGTGCTCCTTCCTGCATCATACCTCCTGCTGAGGATGTAGCAGTGAGACCCTACCTAGTGCCCCTGCTTCCCACATTTCATGGTATGGAGAATGAAAATCCATATTCACACATATGGGATTTTGAGGAAGTATGCATAACTTTTAAGAGGAATAGCAGATGTAAGGTGTTAAAGTTGAAGCATTTCCGTTAACCCTCAAGGAATAACCAAAATATGGCTCAATTCAGGAGCCGATAACGATTAGAAATTGGGGCTAAATCTTCAAAATTTGAATTTTGAAGAAATTCTTCCGATTAAACAAGACCAGCAGTTTGAAGAGCCAGATCTACACTTACTCGGCCTATGTGATGAGAAATTCTATCGAGTGTTGGGAGAGGTTCATGGAGACCATTAGTGCATGTCCCCACCATGGGTTTGATACATGGATGCTGGTAGATAATTTTATGATGATATGTCCCTTGCCATGAAACAAGCTGCTGAAACCATGTGTGGAGGTGATTTTAAAGCAAAAATCGGATGATATGGATTTCTTGAATTATGTGGTGACTTGAGGCTTGGGATAGACGAATCCGAGGGAAGTTGAAAGAATGAAGCCGTCAACCCTCCAAAGGGGAGGCATTTATGCACTTTCTGAAGATATGGAGATGAAAGCAAACTGACCGCTAGCGAAGGTTGGAGGAGCTGGAAATGAAATTCGATACGAAATGCAAGCGTTAAATGAGTTGCTGCATCTCTCGACCATCTTGTTTTAATTGTCGGTCAAATAGTCATCACGAGAGCCTTTGTCGGGAGCATACTTATATCTTGGGTCAAATATTACCCCTAGATGCTCCATGGCAGCACCTATAGCCCTAATTGGAGGAAATCATCCGACCTATCATAGGCAAAACCCCCTACTTGCATATATCCCTTGAGGAGCCTGACCAGGTTGGCTCCACTTCAGCCTAGCAATGACCGCCTCCACCTTCTTCTCTATTGGTAGGCCAATCCACGAGATCTAAGCAAAGTGGTAGGCCGTTTGTGGAAGAGCAGGTGATGGTGAATGGTGAGGACTAATCAAAGGTAAACAGTCGAGAGCTCACTAAATAGGAAATTGGACAGTATGCACTCTGAGATTTCGAGGTTGTCAAACCCCGAATTTTATGAGTTAGAAAAGGAATTTTCTTCGAGACCATGACAGCATGAAGGAGTGCATGAAATAGCTCAACAATGATCAAATGTAAATTAGTGAGTTAAGGCAATGGTAGCTTTGAAGTGGTAAGAATGAGACCAAGCTGGTCGGCTCTACCAGAACCTGATGGCGACAGCCCAGGAAAACGATCGGCAAAAGGGAAGAGGTGAAGACCAGTGTACCCCCCTCCATTCCCACAAGCTCTCCGAAAGAAGAAAAATTCCGTTAACCAAACTCGAAATATTTAGAGGTTTTTTTACGGCCCAGTGAGATTAACATTCCTCTCCTTGACATGATCAAACAAGTCTCCACCTATGCAAAATTCTTAAAGGACTTGTGTACGGTAAAAAGAGGTTGCAATGTAAACAAAAAGGCCTTTTTAACTGAGCAAGTGAGTGCTATCATTGAGTGCAAGACTCCAATGAAATATAAAGACCCGGGATGTCCTACAATCTCAGTTAATATTGGAGACATTAGTGTAGAGAAAGCACTATTAGACTTGGGAGCTAGTGTGAACCTTTTGCCATACTCCATGTCTGGCGACTTGGTTTAGAGAGTGAAGAGCCCACTTCCATCCTGCTTGTCACTAGCCGATGGAGTGCATTTAAAATACCAAAGGGACCATTGAGGATGTGTTAATACAAGTGGATAGGTTACACTATCGGAGTGGATTTTTGTCGTCTGACACGAGCCGGTTGCGGTGGGAGCGATCATGTGCCCGATCATATTGGGAAGGCCATTCTTGGCTACTTTGAATGCCATAATGGCGCGGGATGGGGTTATGCAGCTCACATTTGGGAATATGACCTTAAGAACTCAATATCTTCCATTTGAGTAAAGGCATATGCACTCGAGAGGAAGGCATTGTGAAGAGTGCATAATAGATCGATTCTTGAAGAGCAGGGGCTAATGGCTTGACAAGTGCGAGATGTGTTGAACCCCCCGAGAGTTATCGAGTGCCTTGGAGGCTTGACAAGAACCTCCAATACATGAGGCTTAGTGCGAAGTCTTGGAGAAGGAAAATAGAAATTCTACCTACGTTGGTGGTGGCAATTAAGGAACCTCAGCGATTAGAGCTCAAACCCTACCGAGTTGAAAATATGCGTTCACACGGAAGGAATGGCTGATGTCGGTTGTGATATCATCCTTCGCGATCACTTCACAAAGAGCATAACTTCTTTGCACCTCCTCCAAAAAGGAACAAGCAAGCTTTGGGGTGGAAAATTTCTGATTTAAAAAGAGCATAAACCCAACAATGCACCCATCACATTTATTTGAAGAAGAATCTAAAATTTGTTAGACGGCCACGAGAGGAGGGTTGAATCCTCACTTGCGGGAAGTGGTTAGCATTGAAGTCTGAAATTGCTCGGGGCCGGTATCATTACCCCATGTCGATAGCATGGGTAGAAGCCCCAGCCCGGGTGGTGCCTGAAGTCGGGGTGACAAGCGCAAAAAATGAAAATGGTGAGGAATTGTCTACCCGTCTTGCTACCGGTTGGAGGGTGCATAGATTATAGGAGGCTGATAGATATGAAAAGATCACTTCCGTTGCCATTCATTGATCAGCTTCTTGAGAGAGAGTTTACGGACACCCACATTCTATTGTTTTTGGATGGGTGTGGGATCACTGAATAGAGATTGCACCGGAGGATCAAGAAAGAATGCCTTTACTTGTCCATTTGGCTGCCTATGCATACAGGAGGATGCCTTTTTAGTGCTGCAACGCCCGACCCTTTTCAGGATGTATGTGCTTAGGTATGTTTTAGCGATATGGTGGAGCGCATAATGGAAGTATGCATGGATGATAAAGTTTATTATATGGAGCGATTTTGAAGAATGTGACTAATCTTGAGGCTATCTGTGAGTGCATAGAAAGAACTGGTGCTCAAATTTGGGAGAAGTGCCATTTTATGGTTAACGAGGAATTGTCTTGAGGCATTATTTCCGGTAGGGGAATAGAAAGTTGACCATGAAATTGAACTTATTTCCAAAGCTGCCATCTCCGACAAATGCTAAGCAGGTTAGGCAATTCCTTGGTCATGCCGAGGCTTCTCTGAAGATTCATCAGGACTTCTCGAAGATTGCTAAACCTTTATAAGCTCTTTGAAAGATGCTAAATTTGTTTGGGAAAAAGAATGCCGGGGAGAGCTTTGAAATTTGGGAGTCATTTGACCCACTTTGCGCGCAGTGATACGAGCACCTAATTGGCAGTTGCCTTTTGAAGTGATGTGTGATGCAGAGTGATCTCGCTGGAGCGATGCCAGCCCAAATAGAAGATGGAAAACCTCGTATCGTCTATTATGCAAAGCAAAACCTTGAATGAAGCACAAGGAACTATATTACTACGGAGAAAGGGGTGTTGAGCGGTGGTCTACGCCCTAGACAAATTTCGAGCATACTTGGTTGGGTTTGATATAGTCATTTTTACAGATCATTCCGCTTTGAAATATCTCTTGACCAAGCAAAATGCCAAAGCAAGACTTATCCGATGGGTTCTTCTACTTAAGAATTTAACTTGCAAATTAAAGACAAGAAGGGGGTAGAGAATGTGGTGGCAGACCATCTTTCAAGGTTAACGATAGCCCATGACACTCATAGCCCACCCATCAATGATGAATTTCCTGAAGAATCTCTAATGCAGCTGGAAAAAGCTCACTGGTATGCTCACATTGCCAATTTCCTCGCCACAGGAGAAATTCCATCTGATTGGAAAGAACAGGATAGGAAGTATTTCTTTGCGAGAAGATCCGTTTCCTAATGTGGGAAGAGCCACTTCTTGTTCCGTCTGTGCGGATCGGGATAATCGAGGAGGTGTGCGGGGAAGAACAACGAGGGGATTACGGCGGCGCCGTGAGGAGTGCTGTGGTGGTCACTTTGCTTCCCGGAAGGCGTGATGAGGTCTTAGCGGTCTGGTTTCTCTCAGCCCTCCTTGTTTAAGAAGCACACGAATGTGTCGTGTGTGTGATAGATGCCAAAGACTCTGGAAATTGTCCGCCGTCATGCAGTGCCTTTGAACCCAATTTAATTAATTCGAGCTATTAGATGTTTGGGGCATCGATTTCATGGGACCTTCCCCTATCTTATGGTCATACATACATATTGGTGGGAGTGGACTATGTGTCCAAGTGGGTTGAAGCAGTCCCCTGCAAAACCAATGACCACAGGGTGGTGCTTAAATTCTTGAAAGCAAACATATTTTCTAGGTTCGGGGTACCAAAAGCCATTATTAGTGATGGAGGTTCACATTTCTGTAACAAAGCTTTTGAAAACCTCATGGCTAAGTATGGTGTGAAACACAGAGTGGCCACCCCTTACCATCCTCAAACAAATTGAGTCGAGTAGAGACTTGCTAACGGGAAGTGCAAGACCATTCTAATGAAGGTGGTGAGCGACAAAAAGATTGGTCCATTAAGTACGCTTGGTCCACTTTGTGAGCCCACAGAATAGCACAAAACAATTCTTGGAATGTCCCTTATCGGTTGAGAATACATGGTAAGGCATGTCACCTTCAGTGGAGATCGATATAAACATGGTGAAGCGTCGAGGCGAACATGGATCTAAGTAAGTTCCGGAGTCAAAGATTCCTTGATCTCTCAATGAGTTGGAATCTACGAATGATGCCTACTTGAATTGAAGATTGCAAAGGAAAGATAAAAAAAATGGCATGATCAAATGATAGCGCAAGAATTTCAACAAGGGGGACCGTCCTCCTATATGATTCAAACTCCATCTATTCCGGAGCGAGAGCTCAGAGTCGCGATGGACTAATTAATTCATAGTTAAACCAAGCACCCCAATGGTTCGAGTGGAGCCTACTCGATCCAAATGATAAAGGGTGATCAAAGTTAATGGATGGAGGTTAAGCCCTATGTTGTCTGTGAGCCGTCGGAGAAATTCTCCTTTTAGACCCTCCTTGAGTCCAGACCCACACATTTAAGGGTGGTTCTTGCTTTGTCACAAAAGCCACTAATTTAATTGCTTAGTTTTGATTAAGTTTCTTGTTGTTTAAAATTTTTTGTAGTAATCAATGTTTGCCATTTGATTTTTGCTTTGTGTTGACAACTGTAGTATGGAGGTACCGTTCCATCCTCTAGCTTTTTCATTCCCATGCCGGGTCAGAGGTAATTTTCATATTTTTGGAATTTAGTTTTACTGGGTATTCATGCCCTGCAGTGCCCAAATTCATTTTTCTTTAATTTTGAGACTGCTTTTTGTGCCTATATTTTGTGTTTCTACTCTTTCCTTCTGTTGGAGAATTGAAACACAGTACGCTACCTTAATGTTAGAACAATTCCATGCATGATTTAATTTTTGGTCGGTTGAAGTTCCAGCATATTCAACCTTTTACATCCGCCTTTAGCTAATCACACATAGTGCACACCAGATTGTACCAATAGGTTGAGAAGCTATATACCTCTTTCCACTTTGCAAAGCCGGCCTTAGATCTGTTGACGACCCATAATAAGTTTGTGTTACCCGTGAATGAAGACCAATGTAGTCTTCCAAATGAAAAATAAAAGAAAAAGCAAAAAGAAAAAGAAAAGAAAAAAAAGAAAAAAAAAGCCAGTAATAGCTTTGCCTTGAAACACAGAACAGTCAGGGTATATGGTAGAAAGCCTTTAAAAGCCAGATGCCTAAATATATAATTGGTTGAGTCATCGACTTATTATTCGCCGCAGTGGATGGGTGGAGTTTAAGCGAGTTGTAGGTGCTTAATTCTCGAGGGTCATTCGAGTCCGAATTGAAGCACAGTAGAGTTTGTGGTGGAGTTGATCCTTTGACGATGCCTAAACCTTAATTGGTTGAGAGTCATCGGTGGACCCTCGTTACGGACTTTGAGTGAAGTCGAGTTTTTGGCATTGCATCCTGACAGCCCGAAAGAAAAGAAATAAGAGTGTAATAGGTCTATTTAGGTTGGTCGAGTTTAAGGCCACAGCGATGGTTTGGTTGGGGAGATAGCTTTTACCTTATTGAAACTCAAACGGTTACCTTAGGAACAATTAGGTTTTTGGTGGAAGTTCAGGTTGACTTCCGCCCAGAGCCCGATGTTGCCCTAAAACTTATTTTTTATATGGCAATTATTCTCTCATGATGGTTTTGTCTGAGTCGAAATTGTTCATGCGAAAGAGGAAAAACCCTACATTATACACACTTTTTGAACAATATACACTTTTTGTAAAAGCACAACATGCATACCTTAGTTATTTTAGCATTGCTAAGGGACTAGCAACGTGTCGGTTGGGGGGTGTGATTAGTACCCAAAAAGTGCTATTTTGAGTCCTATTCAAGATAGGTTTTGAGTGCTTTTTGCGTACTAATCATGTAAATTAAGCCAATTGGCATGTGCAGGTCTATTTAGTGCTACTGATTTGGTTTCGAGGTTGTTTTTGGTAGTTTTGGGTTTAGGAACTTGATCCAATGAAGCTTGGCCATTGGTCTTTGAATGAGAATTCTCGGTGATTTCATTACCCCAAAAATGAAGAAATGTCAAAGTGAAGTGATGAATTAGAAGTGAGCTTTGGGTCTTGAGGCAATGCGGGAGCGGTAGAAAGTAACATGATTTCGCTATGCATTGTGAAAATTTAGCAACCATAATGAAAATTTCGCAATCCCGGTAAATTTTAAGCTATGCACATTTTTTTCACTAAGCTAGCGATGAAATTTAAACTATCATGCGAAATTTTAAATATGATGAAATTCATTGCATAGCGAAATCATTCCAATGTTTTGATTTCCAAGCGACCTCGTTTGTATAATTCCCATTTGTCCCTATTGCAATCATGTATTTTAGGTATTTTGGTATTTCACACAATTGGGTTGGCTATATAAGCACCTTATAACTTTTAATAACCTAACTTTATTTTATCAAGCTTTCATGACTTTTGGTTTAGGTTACATTTACTCTCTTCTCCTCTCTTCTTTCTCTCATTTTCTTGGCTTCCAAACACACCCGTTGAGGATGACAACTCAAGGGATGCTTAAAGCCACTAAGCCTCCGCCTTGAAGGAGGGTTACTAGCTTAAGTTGTGGTGGTTTGGCGGTGTCCTCATGCTTTAAATGAAGCAGTCTGCATTTATGGCTCTGAAGAACTTTTCAAACTAGGGTTTAATGCTGTTAATGTCTTTCCTTTGGTCAATACTTGTCATGCTTTAGGGTTCAGTGCATTCTTAAGGTAGATGCTTGACATTCTTTAGATGTCATTTTCGAGCCATTGAAATGAGGTTAAATACTAGGTTTTCAAGTGATTGGAACATTAGATACCGATTATATGATTGGACTCAAATAGGAGTGTTTTAGGAGTTAGGTTTATAGCTAAACAAAGATCCGGTTTGGCCTTGACTATATGTCATTTGCCTAATGCGAGAAATAGCAGGAGCGTCTGTAACTTCATTTTATATTTAGTGACCCGAGCCTTGATTTACCATTTCACATTTCATTTTAAGCTATTTCGAGTTAGCGGGTGACACAGCTCCCGACACTTTTTAATCTAGTCAAAATCCAAACAAAGTCTCACTATTTTCAAACATCCATACGAATCATTTGTGGGATGAAAACCCGTCCAGATGTTCGACCCTAGACCCATTATGCTGCGGTAGCTTGACTACGGCCCGGTAGAAGAAAAATAAGTAAATTTTGTTGATTAGGATCACCTTCTGCCGTAGCCTGGAATCACCTTGCCATGGACGCGACGAGAATCATGACAGCGTTATGGGTGATAGTGGGCCGACTCACGAAGTCGGCACATTTTAAATGTGCGGATGACCTTATGGAGGGTCTGGCTGGTTGTACATTGAGAGATAGTCAGGCTACATGAGTACCCGTTATCCATAGTGTCGGATAGGGACCCAGGGTTTCACGGCACACTTTTGGAAGAGTTTTCAAAGGCTGGGCTTTCTGACGATGAATACGTTCCACCCTCAGACAATTGGTCGATCCCGAGAGTATCTGGTATTAGAAGACATACTCTGAGCATCGTCACTGAATCATGGCCAGTTGGGAAGCGTTGCGTAGTGGAATCGCCCTCTGATACTTGATTATCGGGCGAGTATACGAGATGGCACCATATGGGCAGCATGGGAGCCCGTGCAGTCAGATTATGTTAGGTAGAAGTGGGAGAGAGAGGCACAAATCCTCGGTCACTGATTTGATTAGAACACCTCGAAGGTGAGCTTGATACGACAGGCGTCTTCTCACGGCTCGAGTCTGCGAGGAAGAGCTATGCGGATGTGCGGCCTTCGACCCTTAGAGTTCGAGGTTGGGATCGCGTCTTCTTGAAGGTGATGCACAGAGGAGGCGGTCGGGTTCGCGGCGTGGGAAGTTATCGTAGGAGTTCATTGGACCGCCGGATACTCGAGAGGGTAGGCAGATTAACGTGCGGGTTAGCATTACGCCCGACATGTCGGGTGTCACGGGTGTTTCATCTCTTCCGTGCTCAGAAAATATACTCCGAGATCCGGCTCATGCAATTGGATTGAGGCAAGTGAGTTTTACGGATGGGACCTTCGAGGAGGGACCGGTGTGCATTGTTGATGCCGTGATCGGGTTTGCGTGAGGCTAGGTGAGGCCCTAGTAGAAGTGTATGGAGGGGTATGGGTGGAGAGTCGCGTGGGGCGCGAGAGACCGCGTGCGGTTATTTATCCGCCTTTGTTTGGGGATGAAGTCACGTGGATTTAGTCGTTTAAGATTTAAATGTTTGTTTACATGCCTTGATAGAATACACGTTGCATATGCATGTGAGTGATTAGTAATTGTCCTAGAATTTGGAGAAATTCCTTTTAAGGAGGAGAATGTAGGGCAGAAATTCGATTTTTGGAAAAGGGCAAAATACGTAATTTCGATTACAAAGTTGTTAATTGATTTAAAAATCAAGTGAATTATTCTTTAGATCTTGGATGACAAAGAAGCGGATTTCCTTGTTGAAATCGTCTACATGAAATCCTAGCTGTACGTAAAATTTAGGTCGAATTAGGAGCGGTCGGTCGGCCACGTTTTTCGAGGCATCGCGATTACGGTCTTAGTAAAACGAATTTCGATTCAACGAAAGTCACATATAACGAGTACTCATGTGCCATAAGTGGTATGAGTAGAGAAATGATGAAAATGAGGCTGAGATAGGCCAAGATGTGGCTTTACAGGAAATGAAGGGACATGTGGCGTTTTGGGATTTGTTTAAGTCACTAGAAGACAAAATAGCAAATAGGATTGTCTTCTTCAAATGGGAGAAATAAAGAAAAAGACGTGAAGGCAAAAGCGAGGATCCAGTAGCTGGGGGAAAAGCAAATAAAGATTTTCGTGAGAGAGAAACTATATGAAATCTGAGGGCGTCAAATGGAGTCGCGTTCGGAATGAAGGCTTTGCTTTCCCAGGCGGAAGAGGGCTGCAGCGTGGACCGGTTGTGAGTTTTTGACCAGGCTCAGGAGGTGGGAGTTCTTCGCAGGTTTTATTAAGCTAACTGAGTCTTTCTGGAAGTGTTTGGTGGAGTGGTAATGAGGGCGTGAGGCTAGTTCTGGTGATCGAACCTTGGGATAAGTGATGTGAATTTTTGAACAACCATTGGTGCGCGTAGTGTGCCCACGGCTGATGGAGTTTTCTGGTTGGAAATATTGAAATAAATCATGCTTTGATTGAAATTGGGCTGGAAATGGCCGTGAGCAGGTTCACTAAGTGAGCCCAGATGATTTGTAATTTTAAGGAATGAAATGGCAAGGGTTTCACTATTCTCCAAAACAGTGTTCTCAAAATATATTTTTGTGAAAATATGTGTTTGGTCGAGTGATTTAAATTAAATTGCTCGTGTTAGATCGTGCTTCGAGTGAGCTAATTTTTGATGTATGAAATGAATTTGCATGACATGATTGTGAATTGATTGTTTGTAAATATATGCATGTTTATATATTTACATGTGAATTCATGTATTGAAATTGAAAATGCATCGTTATATCTTTGGAACACCCCAGAATTTATAAGGTAGTGCATGAGATGAGTCACAAGAAAGCAGTTCGGAGGGTTGTCTAAAAATATTAATTATCGGAGGGTAGTCCAAATTAAAAATATCAATCGTCGGATCGGCCCAATTGATATTCATCGGAGGGTAGTCCACAAACAAATAATATATCAATCGTCGGAGCGGCCCAATTGATATATATACATCGAGGAGAGTTGTCCACTAACAAAATAATGAACCATACGGGGCTTGAGCGAGTGTGATGGAAATCGGTGAGGACTCGGGATGCGAGTTAGTCATGTAGACATTAGTAGGATCATGCATTTGCTTGGATGTGTGTTTACGTTAGACATTCTGTGGCTGCGGCAGGTGGTGAAGTAGCCAGCCAGGGCGATTCTACTGCGAGCATTGGCTCACCTGTGAGGAGATATTCCTTTTGCAGTGCGGGGAGCGTGCGAGGATGGCTCATCTTTGAGGCCAGAGGATTAGAGAGAAAGTCGGGTTGTGGCTTTGATGTATACATGTATTAGAACTTTTTAAGTTTAATGTATGTATTGTATAAGGTAAAAACATATGAACTCTTGTAACTGTGGGTATATAGTTGGATTCATAGTTGGCATGTATATTAGTATTGTTTACATGGGCGTGTAGTTTTAAATCATAAATTTGTTTATTGGTACATTTGGGACGAGGTTTATGCAGGTTACGTATTTGGGTAGAGCTCCGTGCAAAGGGAGACTCTGCGCGGATTTTCGTGAAAAATGTCGGTCACCCAGAGCCTCCTGTAAATATTAGGTGGGTTGACGGGTAGTCAACGGACCCCCGGGATTTGGGGCGTCACAATTGAGGTCTAACAAGTTTTTTGTGCCGTTGCCGGGGACTGATTAGTCTTTGTTATCTGTGACATAAACTTGGTTTCATAGTTTAATCTAACAAGTTTTTGGTGTTGTTGCCGGGGACTGAATTAGTCTTTGGTATCTGTGACAGAAACTTGGTTTCATAGTTTGGTCTTAACAAGTTTTTGGCACCATTTCTAGGGACTAATTAGTCTTTGGTATCCGTGATAGAAATTTGGTTTCATAGTTTGGTCTTAACAAGTTTTTGGCTTCTTTGGTGGGGATTAATTAGTCTTTGGTATCTGTGACAAAAACTTGGTTTCATAGTTTGGTCTTAACAAGTTTTGGCGTGATTCTGGGGGTGGTATTAGTCTTGGTATCCATGTGAAACTTGGTTTCATGGTTGGTCTTATGAGTTTTGATGTCGTTGTCAAGGACTAATTAGTCTTTGGTATTTGTGACAGAAACTTGGTTTTATAGTTTGGTCTTAACAAGTTTTAGCCTTTGTTGGCCGGGGTGAATTAGTCTTTGGTATCGCGATGAAACTTGGTTTCATAGTTGGTCTTAACGATTAGCATGTCCTCACAAGGTTTGGATGCCTCTCATTAGCGAGTCGGAGTGCAGGGATGAAGCGGTGCTCATCATCAAGCTAGTGTCTCCATGACTCGTTGGAAACTCTCCTAAAAATGGAGTCGTAAGCACGGGATCAGATCGGAGTATAGATATTGGCACCCGTGCGGCGAAACGATCTTACATATGTATCTTGACTGTAGAATTCCTCCAGAGTTAAGGTCATTTGCATAACGAAAAAAGTGTGCTAACTTAGTAAGCCGGTCACTATTACCCCACATATTGCGATGTTCATGGCAAGTGAGTTACAAAATCCATCGTGACATGCTCCCACTTTCTCTTAGCTACCTCCAAGGGCTGGATTAATCCCTCTGGTCTCTAGTGCTCAGCCTTTACTTGCTGACACATGAGACATCGACGAACAAAATCCCCAACATGTTTATCATAGTACATCTTTGTACCACTTAGATGCACAACAAAACGGGAGCAATGAAACTCCTTGAGGATCTCCTCTCTCAAATTCGTCGATTGGGGAACCACAACTCTTCCCCTATATTGAAGACTACCATCCATGTGAATGGCTGACAACAAATCACTGTATCCGTCGTGCCTGGTCCTTGATGCGAATGATATCTCAATTAATCACATCCCACAGGACTCGATCCTCTACCTGATGAAGGCGTAGCCACTAAACTCTCAAAGTACCACAGGCTTAACTTGTATGAGTGGCACAGTATCCGATCCTGACATCTTGCCACTCCCAGGGAAGCCATGTAAGTTAACACTCCGAAGTGACTTCTGACCTAAGTGCATCAACTACCACATTTTCCTTATTGGGATGGTAATGCAAAGTGAAGTCATAGTCTTCCAGATACTATATCCACCTGTGTTGCCTCATGTTAAGGTCCCATTGTCTTTGCCTTGAAGGTTTGGCACCACTATCTATACGATGAGCAGTTCGAGGTGTTTTCCTATGTTGCCTCATGTTAAGGTCCCGTCGTGTAAAAATGTACTTCAGACTCTTGTGGTCTGAAAACACCACGAACTGCTCATTGTATAGATAGTGGCGCCAAACCTTCAAGACAAAGACAATGATTTCCAGCTCCATGTCATGTGTGGGGTAACTCTGTTCGTGGTTCTTTAACTACTGAGAACTATAAGCCACTACCCTCTCGAACTGCATCAAAACACATCCAAGTCCGTTCTTAGAGGCAGCACAATACACTGTGTACCCTTGTCCCCTTTTTGGAACTATCAGAATAGGAGCTAAAGTAAGCCTCATTTTCAACTCCTAGAATGCCTTCTCAATGAGTCATTCCCTTTCGAACTTGACCTCATTAGGGTCGATCTGTCACGAGTCACGACTAATCGGAGAAGTCCTCAATGAACCTCTTGTAATACCCTGCCAATCCCGAGGACGTATCTTGAAGACTGAAGCTCCCGGTCTCTCCGACTCATAATTGCCTCGACCTTCTCGGGTCCAGCGATACGCGAAGACGACACCACATGCCACCAGAATTCCTGATGAAACGAAATTCACGCACTAAATTTAGCATATAATTGATGGTCTCTCGAGCTGGTAAGAACAATCCTCAGTGACCCACCATTGCTCCTCATCAAACTTGGAGTAGATCGAGATGTCGTCGATGAGACCACAATGGTGATCTGGAATAGGGTTGGAGCTTGACCTATGCATGAGATCCATGAATCTTTGTTGGAGCATTCGTCGGTCGGATGGCATCATGAACTCGAAAATGTCATGCTCGTTTCTAGCGCCGTCTTAGGGATCGCCTTCTTAACCCTCGGTGATGGTAAGCCCGGTGCGAGTCTATCTTGGAGTAAACTTGCGGCCCTCTCAGCTGATCAAATAAATCATCAATCCTAGGCAAAGGGTACCTATTCTTGATAGTAACCCTATTCAATTGTCGGTAGTTTATGCATAGCCGAAGGGTCTTGTCCTTCTTCTTGGAAAACAACATCGGAGTGCCCCAAGGTGAAGTACTTGGTCTAATAAAACCCTTGTCCAATAATTCCTATAATTGGACTTTTATTTCTTGCAACTCAGCAAGCACCATTCTATGCGGAGTCATAGAAATAAGAGATGTACCAGTGACATAATAATTGACTGTTTCCTGTATTGGGATCAATCTAGATTGTCAGACGTCTTGTTATCGATGTGCAAAGTGGAGTATTGACTCTATCTTGCCTCGTTCTCCAGGGTAAGGCTTGCTAGCTAACCCATAAACTACCTATGCCATCTAGAGTTGTACACGGCTTGGGGTAAAGCATTGTGCTTATCCCCTTAAAACATAAAACAAATACCATATGGTGTGTAGGTAGTAACCCTCTTACGATCACAATGTGGCGACTAGGTGTCTTGATCGACCGATCCATCGAGGATGACATCAAATGACGCCTTATGACCTAAGGTCCACGATGAGTAGAATCCCCGAGATCTCTAACTCACAACCTTGACATATCTAATCAATGTTTACCCTAGCTCTTAAGAGAGAACTCACATGTAGTGGCTCTTCTAAGGTTTCAACCTTTAAGCTCAAATCTTCCACACATGATGCATAAAAAAAGGAATGAGATGCACCAGAATCAAATAATACCCTTTCCCATAAGCAAGAGGGTAGAAATGTACCCCAAATAATCAACTAATCTATAAGCTTAGTCTGAGGTGTGATGGCGTAGACACACCCTTGGGCTCCTGAAGTCCCGGCTTGTGAGCCCTGGCCTCGACCTCGACCCGTGCCACTGCCATTTGGCTGATTGTGAAGTAGTGGAGGCTTGTACGGCACACCTTAAATTTGTCTTAGCTCCACTGGTCTAGAGATTGGGAGTAAGGAGGAACAAACTATATACTTGTGATGAGGCGGGACTAGGGTGTTCCATAACTTTGGGATCCTTGCCTCTAAGGGCAATCCCGTTTCATGTGTCCAGGCTGGTAGCAATAGAAACATGCTCTTTAACTTAGGCGGCTCGCAGACATGAGTGTCTCCTTTAGGATGATTGATCTGACCTTGGCGTGATAGCCTCTGACCTTTTCCACCAAAACCACTTAAGGAGTAGAAGTCATGCTTCTTCCGCAGGCTAGAAGAAAAAGGTTGGATGTCCTTCCTCGTATCTTTAACACCCGCCTCCCGGATATTTCCATGTCGATCCGCCTCCTCTCGATGGCCATAGCTGTCTTGGCCAAGTAGTCGAGTCTTGTAGGAGAGTCGTAATTTTACCGGATGTAAATTTCGGATCATACCAGGCTTTCTCCTTTGGCCATGTATGTGGCCACATAATCATCAGTGAAACGGGCAAATTCAATGAACTTAGCCACGTATTTGAGCATTGTCATCGTCCATTATTTTAGGTTTAGGAACTCTCGAGCTTTTGCATGTCGGGCAGACGCCGGGAAGTATTTGCCTATGAAGAGCTCACTGAACTCTTCCCATATCGTTGCCTCCAAGTTTCTTGAGGCTTTGACCCAATCCCACCATACTTGGGATTCACCCTCTAGCTAAAATGTGGCTAGCTCTATCCTAGTGGCATCAGAGGTGATCTCCATAGCCTCTAAGATCTTGTCGACTTGTTGGAACCAATGATCAGCTACCATTGGGTCCCCTCCTCCCTTGAAGGTTGGAGGATGGTGTGCCTTGAACCTCTGGAGGCTACTTGGCCCTCCTTGGCTCACAATTGCACTAGCCTGTGCAATGGTGGCAGCCGCAACACTTACATGTGCAATGGTAGCAATCGCAGTACCAATAGCCTCTATGAAGGCTTGTTGGTCAAAGGCCAGTGGTAGTTGGTTGTTGTTTCGCCCACCGTCTCGACATCCTCCTCCTCGATTAGCCATCTACATATGTCAGATAGTAATAGAGTCTTATATAGTATCCAAAAAATGGGAATCAAGTTTAAACTTTGAGATTTCTCTCATTGTCTAACTAATAGTGCATGTGCCAACCACTAATAGTGTGATGGCCCGCGTCGTTGTACCCGACCCGACTTGGAGGCCGAACCCGAACCTGGGGATGCGGTCCTCACTTTTTTTTTTTTACCCTTTTTTTTAATCATTTCAAATAATCCAAGTACAATTACTTTTCCAAACACATTTCAAATACTCAATGAAAATATATATACGTAAATACCACTTTAACATAAAGGGGGCCTATCATTTGATCACAAAACTCTTTTTTCATTCGTTGTGGCATTTCATGCTCATTTGGTCCATTTCCCACCTTTATACAATGCAGCATTATTAGTCGTTTTCAATATCCAAATTTTTATAAAACATAATCAGAGTTCAATTTTCATAATAGTGTTTGTACAAAATGAGTCAAATAATTTCATGTATGCATGTGACGGAGTTTTACTTATCCTCCGTGTGACTTTGACGATGACTCTGATTCACTACGGTCTACGTCTTCGTACCTGTTCTCTCGGTACATGCGCGATAGTAAAAACAACGTGCTAAGCATTTTCATGCTTAGTGGTTCTTTATAGTTCTCTCTTCCATTTCAGTTTAATACAAATCATGCAATTTTTCTAAACAATGTTTTTTAACCTTTTTGAATGATCCCAATGCAATACAATACATATATTCATTTCATATACATTCATTTAGTTTATTGATAATTCGAATATGCGACCGTATACGATGTCGTTGAAAACACAAATCATGTATTTCACAATTTTCTTAACATTCAATTTGCCGCGAATGAATTTAACTATAGCACGTTACGCCGAAATAGCGGAATCAGCGCGGTCCCATTGGGTTTGTAGGCGATATAAAAACATGTTGTTTTATAACGCAGTGCGATCGGGTTGGTACACGCTAGCGGTTATTAAAAATCGAACCGTGAACACTCACGAATCTTGTCCCGGGCTATAGATCAAAGTGATACATCATTACGTTCGTTCGTGAAAATGCGCTAATTGACCCTTGTGGTATGCGATCTATTCTCGGCTTCGAATTTAACGGTTAACATTCTATTAAGGGCATTCAAATCATTCATATCAAAATACGATTATAGTGTATATTTATATAAACAATTGTTAATCGATACTCATGCAATTTTTCATATAAATCATTTCACAATCAATTGCCTCAAAATCAATTAAAACAAATCATTATGTTTTTCTTATCAATCATTTCGTGATTCAAATCATTTTGTAATCATTCGAACACTTTGGAATTGAAAGTGGAGAACAAACCAAAATATTGTAGATCCTTCAATTCTTGTCCTCGGAATCTACCGACCTCGACTCGGGGTTTTTCTCTCGTTAGCCTAATCCATCACAAATGACAATCATATATTAGTTGGGTATTCTAAGGTTTCTATTTAGGTCTTATTTCTGCAGGCTCCTTAGAACTACATTGTTCCTTTCATTTTCTCCATTTCCTCATCCTTAGACATTCTTATCATTAACTTTTTAGGCATCGATATATCTCATTTGTGAATTTTAAGGATTAATGGGGTCCCAAATTTGGATATACTTATTTAAGTGGATATTTATTCTTACAGAAGTCTAGTTTGCAGAAATTTAGATCTTGGTCGGATGAGTGATGTATAAGCTACAGTGCAGCCTCCAAACACCAAAGCGTGTCGGGCGAGCAATTGGTTGGAAAACATAGCCTCACTTTGTGAATTTTATGGGTTCAATGGGGTGCGAAATTTGAATATCTTTTATTTCAAGGAGTTTGTTCTCCTAGAAGTCTAGTTGCAAAATTTGAATCACTCAATTCAGATGAGTGGTAAGCCCAGAGATTATCTTTAAATCACGAAACTTCTCAAAAACACACCAAAAGCGTATCAGGCCCGGAACGAAATTATTCGAAAATAGAGCCTCACTTTTGACGAATTTCTGGGTCTAATGGGGTCCAAATTTGGATACATTTATTTCATGAATATTTGTTTTCCCAGAAGTCTAGTTTACCTAGAAATTTGAATTACTCAATTCGGATGAGTGATGGCTAAGTTATGGCCAAAACAAAAACATGGGTTGTGGGAAAATTTTATTTGCATCTCTATAAAAACTGCTTACGTTTCATATCTGAAAATTATCATTTGAGGACCACAACCAATTAAACAACTTAGAGCAACCAATAAAAACATTTTTATTCAAATTTGGGGTTTTCCCCAACCCAAACATAATAAAAATGGGGTTAGGGTTTGGTTTACTTACCTCAAATCTCTTTCAATCTTCTTCTTTCTTCTTCCTTCTCTTTTTGATCACCTAAATCCTTGATCCTATGGAGGAAAAATGACGAAATTATTCTCTTCTTCCTCAGCCAAGTAGTGTACTAGCTCTCCTCTCTCTTTGCACAAATGTAGGTTATGGCATTGAATAAAAATTGGTCTTTTTTATCCATTACATATTCTAAGGCCATGTTTAGCTACACAATTCATCATTTCTCTTTTTTTTTTTTTTTCATTTTAAAGCTTCATTTCATCTCATTTATACTTTGCTTGCCCATTTACTCATTTATGACCATTAGGTCCTCATTTGACATTTTTACCAAATTTATTTGGCTCATGTAAAATTTTCGGGTTTTTATCATTTTTCGTTTTTAGCCATTTAAACTCCGGAAAATATAATTTAATTTATTTTACACCCTTAACATGTTTTAAAACTGTTATAGTATTTTCAGGGCGTTATAAATAGACATCAACATCCTGAACCATCCCGTTCATTCTTTTCTGAGTCCCCAAGGTTATGTTTTCTAACCCTAGTGTTTATCTTTTTCCATATACATTTTACCATGTATATAGTCCACATAACACATAGCACATAATCATGTAGCGTATTAGAGCATAAAACATGAAATGCATAATGAATGCAATGGTCTAAACACATGCCCATCAAGCCCTAAGTAATCGTATACCTAAGCTCTGATATCAAACTATGACACCCTAAAATCTAGGGGTCCGTTGATCACCCATCAACCCGCTAAATGCCTGTGGATATCATGTAACTCGATACTACATCGTTGTGTCCCATTTACCGAGATCCATAATTTAACAAAATCGGACAGAGCCTCCTTTGTACGGGGAGCTCTACCCAAAACTCAACACATACAATATATAATAACATGATCCATCCGAGGACCAATATAACACAATGACCGCACCGGGTTCATTTATGAGTCAAATTTGACCACACCGGGTCCATTTATTCATATTCATACAAAACATGCAAGGCTATTTTTAAAAACAATCCATATGATTTCAATTACAACTCTCTTATATAAAAGTACATGTGTCACGCCCTGATTCCCTGT
Source organism: Tetrastigma voinierianum (assembly GCA_016808115.1). Lineage (NCBI taxonomy): Eukaryota > Viridiplantae > Streptophyta > Magnoliopsida > Vitales > Vitaceae > Tetrastigma > Tetrastigma voinierianum. The sequence goes on from JAEQBH010001004.1 coordinate 45,100, forward strand.
CCGACCCGATTGGCGAATCCGAACCGGTTTCAGGGTGCAAAACCATATACTTATACTGGGACTCCTTACCCTTTTATTTTTTTTTTTTTTGGTGAGACATATGTGGTATACAAACAATTTTTTTTTTTTTTTGTAATAACCAACAATCATTTACAATTACAAATGAACTACCAATGGAGTAATTGTCATTTAGAATTTATACACATATACTAAGTCCCATTTACTTATACAATTACATATACATATACATATCTAATACAAAACATCAGAGATCGCGGAAGCAGTGCTGGTGAGCACCTATCTCTGAGATGGCCCCGTGCTATTGGTGTGGAGTGTCCTGTCCTCTTTATCTCCTCTTGATCTCTGCGGATTGAGCAGCGTCTTAAGCTTTAAAGCTTAATTGGGAACATATAAACCGATAACGACCAATAACAATACTCGCCGTCACAATCTTTTTACATTTACTTTTCCTTATTCATATAACGAAGCCTATTCTTATGTGACTTCTACATCATATCATAATATACATGTAGATTTTATCATTTTCAGATTCCATATCACTATATCCATGTGTCATGTCTTTTACAAGTTTCAATTCATATCTTCTACATGTATGGCATATCATATGTATTGAACAAGCTTATGCATATCTGATAGCCGTCGAAACATATCAAGTCATATTAAATACATACGGGTCAATCGGACTAATACCAATACATATTGGAGCTCTTATCATATCACGACCGAAGCCATTAATCAACTCCCTTGTAATTCGTTTCATGATCTGGGATGCGTTTAAAACGTTTTGTTTCGTTATATTAAATTTTCATTTTCAAAAGTGTGAGCCAGTCCCGACTTGACCGGTTGGCGGATCAGTGAGCAGTTTACTCCATTTTCAATCAAAAAACATTTTGTTTCGTTTTATTAAATTTTATTTTCAAAGTGTCGTGACCGAATCCCGGAAGCTTTGCAGATTGGCGGATCAATTTGGGCAGGTTACTCAGACATTTTGATTATCTTTGAAACATTTTGTTTGTGTTATTCCATTTTAAACTTTTTGAATTCACAGCGAAAACACTTCTTTTGAACAATCCACTAACCACTTACAAATTCAAAAGACCCATAACACTCACATTTAACAAAATACATTTTCAATGCAACAATTCAATTCACATTTCTGACGGATTACGTTTAATGAATCCCATACTTTTTTATCGATGGTAATTTATCTACATTTTACAATTGGTCTCCCATCATGGCGGATCTTGTTTAGTGCATCGAGCGTGGTATCACTTATTCGGTTCTGCTCCACGTCGCGACGGACGCCGTTTGTGCATCTGAGCCGCGTGGTATCACTTGACCGGTTCTCCCGTCATGGCGAATGCGTTTGGTGCATCGACACGTGCTATCACTTGTCGGTTCTCCATCACTTGGCGGATGCCGTTTGGTGCATCGAGCCACGTGGTATCACTGCCGGTTCTTTTATCGTGACGGATGCCGTTTAGTGCATCCGACGCGTGGCTATCGGCAAATGTCATACACCATCGCCCAGCGGATCGGTTGGTGAATCCTGCGAGTGGGACATTTCTTGATGCCATGCGCCATCATGACGGATGCGGAGTTGGTGCGTCCGCCCAGTGGGACATTGGGAAAATTCCGAGGTGCCTTAAGTGACGGATCTGCGATTGGTGCTCCGTCGGGCGATTCATTCATATATCAACGATTCACATTTATTCGGTTTCAACTATCACATTTTAGTTCGATTTCACTTTCGTATTATCTTAAAGATATACTCCAATCTATGTACTTATTTCATATACTCATTCACGTTCATTCATATACTAATTTACGTATACTCATTCATATACTCATTCACATATTCAATCATGTGCTCATTTCATATACTCATTTAAGTATACTCATTCATGTATACTCATTCATAAATTCATTCACGTATACTCATTCACATACTAATTTACGTATACTCATTCACGTATACTCATTCACATACTAATTCACATATTCAATCATGTGCTTATTTCATATACTCATTCAAGTATACTCATTCAAGTATACTCATTCATGTATACTCATTCATAAATTCATTTACGTATACTCATTCATATGCTCGTTCACATCTTAATTTGTATACTCATTTCCTTATACTTATTCTCATGAATCTACTTTGCCAGGAGTGGAATCCAATCGATCGGATCATCGAACTAAAGTTATGACATTTTCATGCCAAACTAGTCGGTTTACCGGATTACACTAGAAACAGTTCGTATTACTAATTTTTCGGGGTTCTTTATGTTGTTTTAGTTCTTTGTACTCATTTAAAGCTAAGGTTACAGGTTCTATTCCAATTGGAATCACTTGGTCGAACAGAAACTCAAATTCGTCGAAACAACCCGGACTACTCTATGTTCAAAACTAAAATCAGAATTTGGCTTGCACATAGCCCCACTTTGAGTGAATTTTTGGGCCACTTAGAGCCATAATTTGACGATACCTATTTCTATAGGTTTGATTCTCCTTGAAGTCTATTTTAATTTTCCACTTGAATTACTCAAATCGGATAAGAAATGAGAATGTTATCGCCAAAATACAAAAACTGGTTGAAATTGGGAAAGCATAACAGGGTGTGCAGTCACCCTAACGTGAGCCGGTACACATTTAGTTACGGAAGAGATTTAATAGGTACACTTTCAAGGTATCTTAGGTACACGTGTTAAAGAATGCCCGGAGAATGTGTATTTTCTCCATTTTTTCTATATTTTGCTACCCAAATCAACTTTATACTTCATAAATACTTGAGACCACTTCAAATTCATCTTATGATCTCTTTTCTACTCATTTCATCTTTCAATTACATATCTTTCTTCAAAATTCTTTCATGAATTCCTCCAAACTCATTCTAATATGGGTATGTATACATAAACCAAACATGATGATTAGTTAGGGTTTGTTCCTAGCCTAACTCAATTCCTTTCATTGAACTATGAATCCATCCTCCAAAGGAGGGTTTGTATGCTTCTTATACTATCTAGGTTTACCCACCTTATCTTCAAGAATCAAGGTTAAGATGCAATTCATCAAAACCCTAGCTTTGGAGATAAGCTATTAACCATACAAAGCCTTAAAATTTCATAGATCCATCATAAAGGTCATAGTTCCATACCTTTTTGGAGCTTGGCTTTGCTTGCTCTTCTTCTCCTCTTCCTCTTCTTCTTCTTCCTTCCTCTCCCTTTCTCTTCTCTCCCTCTCTACCCGTTTCTCTTTCTATTGGAATCAGCCAAAATATAAGATATTTTGATCTTCCCTTAAAACCGTATTTGTCGAGTCAATTAAATCAAACCATTTTGCTTTAAGTTTTCATTTTGCATTTAAGCCCTTTGGTTCTTCCCTTTTTGAAATTCAAATTATGCCATATTCTAATTTATTATAATCTTCCTCGAATTCCACCGATTACATATAATCTTATGCTTTATGGCTTTTATGTCTCAGTGGTAAAGACCATACCCATGTCTTCCCATTTATGACCACTAGGTCCTCAAGTCCGAAAATTTCCGGATCTATCTCGTTTATTTTGAAAATTCTATTTGAACATAATATCTGCTAAACAAGTCAGAAAGCGCTAAGTATTTTCGAATGTTACAACATGCCAAAACTAGTTTGCTCCAAATTTTTTACAAAAGGATTTATAAAAGCCACAAGTCAGCTTTCTTCACCCTTGCGTCTGAGATGAGAGCAGATCCCATAGGCTTATATCCCTTTTGAAATTTTTCCGTATGGGTGAGCGTACTGAGTAGAGTAATTCACCACGAAATTTCTTTCCTGCTACTAGGTCTTATGTAATGTTCACATTCGAAAATTCATATTCACATCAACATTCCAAGTAAGAATATGCAAATTCTAGGTTGGAATTCTACATGTCATGCTATGAAATGAGATGAAACTCACTCATGCATCATACCACACAAGTCTTCGCTGACTCCACACGTGTGATCTTGATGTGTAATAAAATCTGTCATTGATGAATTACATCCAATGATTACTTTGAAATAAAAGGCATGTGTTTATAAACCAAAACTTGTTAGATGTTACACCTCGAATGATCATTTAATAAAATAAAAAAAACCATGTGTCTTTATGGGTAACGAATTTTGGAATCACACCGCTAGCTTCGTAAGCCTATCTATACTTTTTGGACTTTCACCATTAGAGTGTATGAACCGATGCTTGGGTTCTCACTGAGAGTGTCAGCCTTCTTGCACTTTGACCATATATATTATATATATAGGCTGGGTTTTCCATGTCATGCGGCCGTACGACTCGGTGAGCACAGTCCACGGCCAGTCTGAGCCCTTATCGATCACGAATGTGGTGTTTGATTTCAACCATGCACTCACACCCATAGAATGAGATGTACCCCGTGCATTTGCAATGTAATGTACCATTTCATGTTAATGTCATGTCTCGTATGTAGTGAATGTCACATGGATAACTTAAATCACACATTTCATCATGTATCATGGACAATCATATCATATCATATGCATATAATCTCCAAATAAAAACTCATCCCAATGTCAATATATTAATACACATATATCAACAATTTATCTAACAACAACAACCAAGCATGTCATTACATAATCAAGCAGCCTTTCAACCTTAATCCTCGAGCCAAATGTAACATATATGCCTGAAAACAACCCACATGTAGCCTAAACAAGCCATATACTTGCAAACAAACCATAAAACAGCCCCAAAACAAGCCATAAAACATCCCATAATTTCAACCCAAAACAGTCCACAACTTTAAACTAAAGCAATCCCTAAAACAGTCCACAATTTTAACCAAAAATAGTCCCTAAAACAGCCCCTTAAAAAAGTAATAAAAGCGAATACAAGCGGCCCCTAAACAATCTCGTCGAGGCCCGCAAAAGCAGACCTCGAACAACTCCTTAAGCGAGTTCATAAATGGTATATTAGGCCGAGGCCCTGAAATAGTCCCAAAATAGTCCCAAATCAGCCCCTTAACAACTCCAAAACGGTCTCTTGAACATCCACATAACAACCCCTTAAATCATCCCAAATGGTAGAAATAAAACCAAAGTAGGAAGAACCCTACGTCTTAGAATGTAGTAGAGATGGAAAGAAGCCTCAAGAACACTTTCTAAGCCCAAAACCTTTGATTTCCCCTAATCTCCTCCTACAGATCTTCGGTGAAAATCCTTGTTCTTGGTATGTACGCATAGCCCTCGTCGAGGAGATGAATTAAAATTTTTGGCTCGACAGATTCCGCCCAATGGAACTTCGAGAATCACCGAGAGAAATCTTGGATTTCTCTCTTTCTCTCCCCCTTTCTCTCCTAAGTTAAGAGACCAGAAAAAATCAGAGATATTTTTTGCCAAACATCTGATTTTAACCCTTTGATACCAAATTTAAGACTTGGCTCACGTGAGTGTTCACGTATCCTTCTTGTTTTTATGTCGATTTTGCCGAAGCGATTAATTTGCGTCGATTTTAGTTCAAATTATTTTATATGAACTTTATTTAAATTATTTTCTCACTTTCAAATTTTTATTAAAATTTTTGTTTTTTTAGGGTCTTTAAACACCTTGCCTCGAAAAACGTAAAAAATCTTAATATCTCGAAATTCGACGAAATTTGCCTGAGTAACTAGATTTCGCGAGACGAATCCAATGGTGAGGTCTGTTTCTTCATCTGATATTTAGAAAATTTCAAGTTTGCAAACCGTACCGTAGTGACAATTACCGTTTTGCCATGTTTCGGAAAAAGTTCAAAGTTACCCGGGTTTTACAGTTTTGATTGAATCTATTAACAAATTTGTTGTCCGACATTCCTATTATAGGTATTTAGAGACTAATATGACACCAAGGAGGAAACATTTGTATAAAGCATACCTTTTAGACAAGCCTTATTTGAGATGAGAACCAAGTCTCAAAATGACCTTAGGTTATTCAACACAAATGAAGAGTTTGATAGATATATTAAGTGTTTCATAAAAGGACAATACTACTTGGGTGAAATATTGATCCCGAATTTATGAGCAACTTTGGGTTGGAGGCGATATTCGAGAGCATAGGCTGGACTCTAGTCGTTTATTTGGTTAAACCAATGTATACACAACTAGTACGGTGCTTCTACTCCAAAGCTCATTTCACACATCGAGCTTTCATCGATTGTACACTGAGAGGAAAATACATATGGCTTACTCCACGTAAAATATGTGAAATACTAGGTGTCTCATGTGAAGGCCTGCTAGTGGATGACATGAAAACTTGGTCTAACATTCCAGGGTTTGTACCCTCTAAGGCCATTGAGCACTTTTGTGAAATTACCCATTAGTCATGGGTAGCCCGATGCTCCGCAAATAACTATTAAATGACTGTACTCCGTCCACATCGTCACATTCTCCCTTATTCTGAGGAGGACATAGAGAAGAGTTGTCTTATCTTGAAGCATTTTTGGTTGATTCCTTATTGATGGGTTGTAGAGTCAACCTTAGCTATATTATGCTTAATCATATGATTGCCAGTTGCGAGAGCACGACTCAGGTTGTAACACCCCAAATTATACCTTGACAGTTTTATAACATGTTTTGGGTATAATAAAAGTAAATGTATATTTTCCGAAATAAAAATGTTAAATGAATAAAATAAGCAAAATCTGGAATTAATCTAAAGGTCAAGGGTAAATTGGTAATTTACAAATTTCGGACCCAAAGGTTAATGATAAGAAGATTATAGGCTAAAGTGGAAATATAAATAAATTGATTTGCAAATAAAAGGGAGTTAGAGGACCAAATAGCAAAAATTGGACATTTGACCAAAATGGGTATTAGACCAAAAAAGGCGCTAGAAATATCTCGTTTTGGCACACTTTGGTTAGAAGCGAGCCGGTTGAGAGAAAAGGAGAAGAGAAGAAAAGAAAAAGAGAAGAAAAAGAAGGAAGAAATGAAGAAGATAAGTGCAAGAAAAGCAAAGGTATGGAAATTGTATGGAATCTACATATGTTTGGATTTTGTATGGATTATTAGTATGGAAAAAAAATGTATGGAATGGTATGGAATTGATGTTTAGAAGTGTTGTTAGTTGGTTTAAGTTAGATTTATGGTTTGTTTAGAAAATGGTGTGTTTTAGTTGAAAGAATTCCGATGAAAATGGCAAAAAACTGGCCATTTTTATTCTACTCGACACCCGTCGCCTAGAGCTTTGTAGTAGATCACGCTTAAGCATAGGCTCGCCTAGACAAAGGGCCTTCGCTAGACGGACCAAGACCCGGGGTTTACGCATTTTTGGTGCTTTAGGCTGTAGCGAGTCTTTGCACAAACAAGCCTCTCACTTCCAAGGCGTAGCAAGCAAGCTTACACATAAGAGATCTGTTTGGGTTCCTTTCTTCCATTAATTCTAAAAATTATCCATTGGATTAATGAGGAACCTAATAATTGAATGAAAAGTTAAATGCAGTATAAAAAGTTATATGAAAGAAAATGTATGTACCGAGTCAGGTCATTGGGCAAACATTGTTCCTTGCCTATTTGCTAATGAGATTAAGAATGATATAATGAGTCCTGAAACACATAAACGTATGCCTACTTAAGACCGAATAGTGAATGAATAGGTATTTTTATTGGTGCCGGCACTCTACTAGTATTCTGACATACATTCGTGGGTAGGCACGTTAAGTCAATTCTTGGCACTCCTGGTAGTCTTCACGACATATTGCATTAGACGAGGCGCGTTGATCGATCTTGACGCACTCTGTGAGTGCTCACGACACTTCTAATGCATTAGGCGAGGCCGCGTTCGGTAAGTGCTTAGGCACTCCTGCGAAGATGCTCGACTCTTTTATTCGCGTGTGGGTAGACCGTTACGAGCTGATGGCGGCCTCTACTAGTCTTTGCGACACTTCTATTACGTGGCGGGCATGTTATATTTGAAAGTCTTTATGCCGTACCTTTGAACACCTATTGTGCATGTTCTTCTCATTCTTTATTCACCAGAATTACATCTGAAGCATATACTTATATATTGTATACCCCGAATAATAAGATACATGAAATTAAATGATAAGAATACGAGATGATGAATAAAGTAAGCATAAGAAATCAATGCAGTACGTGCATGTTGCCCTCGGGTACTCCTGTATATGATATATGTTTTGAGCTCCTCACGGGGAGATTTAGGATTAAGATTCTGGATTAAATTACATAGAAAACTTCTGTTATAGAATTACGTATACATAAGCGACATATGCTTTATGATATATGTATTCCTCAGTGGACAGCACTCAAATGATATGTTTCATATTCTGAGACTGTTGACATGGGACATTCATCTGTGTGAGTGCAGAAGAGGACATGCAGGCAGGCGTTCCGCGTCAGCTGGAGTCTAACCCTGACGATGAAATCTGCACAGTGTAGGTTTTGTCTTTTGTTTTGTATGCAAATGTAATAGTTTTTGTAATAGTAAAGTTATTCGAAGTATGCAAGTAAATGAGACTCGAGGAATATGTATAAGACAACTAACCACCCTACGGTAGTGGTATTAGGTTTATTTCCTTATGGATTTGTTTTATTGAATGGGCCTGATATTCGAAGCGGATGAAGGAGTCACAGTCTCGTGTGGGTCCCTTTATCTTCGCTGGGCGGCGGGGTAGGGCGTGAGTCTGGTACTCCACATGGACTCTTTTTGACGAAAGTTTTTAGAGAGTTTGGTTTAAACTTGTCAACGGAAACAGAAAGTGATAAGGTTTATGTGTTTGATACTTATATTGAGTCAACTATAGGTAGAATGAAGTTTGTGAAATCAGAGGATGGTGAATGGAGACGTATGGGAGATGAAGTGGAGGCTGAATCAGTTAAGGATGAAGAGAATAATGACATGGAGGGAGGATGTCAACCTTATGGTAACTTGGACATTCCTCCATTACAGACTAATGCACCAGAATCAGAGCTTTGTGATATTCCGCATGCCGAAGTGCCACCAGTTGTGAATGAATCACTTTTGTATGAGGTTAAGGCATTGATCAATTCGTTAGCTTCTAGAATAGAAGAGCTTGTTGTTGTGGAGGACTCACCTTTCTCTTCAATTGAGGCTCGTATTGATTCGTATGAGACATGGTTGACCTCCCAGTATGAGCAGCTACAACAAAGAGTCAATCAGTTTGAGCAAAGGGTTATGGGATTCCTTGAATATGTTTTCCCTCCACCACCTCCACCATCTTGATATAGTTATACAAATTATGTTTTCAATATACTTTTTGTACTTATGATGCAAGAATTTATATGTTATTATACCTTTATGAACAATGAATGATATATCACACTTGTTCCAATTATTGGACTTTGTTACAGTTGTATGAATGGATGTAATACATTTTACTTCATGGTGATGTCTTTTTTTCTTACAGTTTCATTTCCATCTTAACATAACTTGTATCAATGAGGGTAGAAGAGATTGAAAAATATTGCTATGTTTCCATGATCGTGTCATACTTAGATGAGTTTATCATGAGTCTACTAAAAATTTTATGTACCTTGATCACTATGATCGTGCCTTGAATGGCTTTTTTGTAGTCTTATCTAAAGTGGATTCGGGAGTATGGTTTGTTAGGTTTTTGATGGCGATTGATCATACATACACAACGGAAAAATTAAAAATTTTGCCTTTTCTTACCCGACCAAGGATCCATGTGATCCGATCAGATGATTCAAGGATAGAAGAAGATACATTGGCATTTAGAAGATCCTTGTTTGACCTCGTGTGTGTGTCAGAGCCACCAGTATCGGGCAGGCATGGCGGGATCACTCCACCTATCTGATAGCCACGAGCGAGGCCTTCTTGGAAGTAGAAATGGGTGTGCTATTGCCCAGGGTTGAGTCTCACGAAAAGACCTTTAGCCACCTCGAGTGTGAAAAGAATGAATGAATCCGCGTAGGGATCCCTTGGGTTTTAAATGCAATTTTGGCCCGATGGTTGGTTTTCTGGCCCATTCTATATGTGTGTGACCACTGTAGGTCCACATAATGTGTGATGGGCTCGAAAGCCCATTCGAGGCCCACCAGGATCATAGCGACTTCTAACAAGGCATTATGACCACCCAAATTATGTGGATGTCAATAGCCTAACATAACCTAATCCATAATAAATGTTATAGTCCTTTTGTCTCATGATATCCTAATTGAACACAAGACACAGACTATGTCTCCCTTGTAAATTTCAATCATGCAATTTTCTCGACCTGATATTAATAAGCCTTATTAATTCATTTGAACATGGCCATGCAATTTCCAGTCTCACATGTCGAGGGGCCCACGGATATCTCTTTAAAGGGAAGGACAAATCCCTTTCATCCACTCATGTCCCTCTACATGATTTATTCTATGTCCAACTATAGTCTGTATTACCACCCTATTACAGATGATGTTGAACTATGTCAAAACATAAAGCTCCTCATGTAAAGGGACCTATGAGTAGTGTTAGTCGAGGGCGAAAGGAATATTATTGCTGATAGAAGTACTTGTGACTTATAATCCATGTAGTATTCTCATGGTGGGTCGATCAGTCTGATGTTCATCAACATGTACTTATGAGCTGACTTAACCATCGCCATATCCATGATCGATTAGAACATGATCATCGGTCAGACTACATACTAGTCTTAATTCCTGTGCTCCTGATAATGAATGAGCGGAGACAATTTAGAATAGTATTCCATTTGAAGTCCAGAGTTCTACTATCAAGTCACACACTTGATGACCATAAGTGGAATCGACTATTCATGGAGTAAATCACCAAATTAGAAATGTAAGATGATAATGAAAATGCCTCTTTATTATTGAAATATAAGTAATAACAATTACACTATTGCTTACTATGGCACATCACTATGATCTTCCACTTGCATTAGGGCCCGGTTGTTTACGCTTGGCTTATGGGGTAGCTTAGTTAGTGGATGCGCAATGTTGTCATTGGTAGAATACTACGCATATCTTGACATATCATGCATCGACAATCTCCCGGGTAAGGATGAAAACATCTAAGTATGTGTTTGGATCTCTGGTGTGATATAGGTTTCTTAGCTTGTGCTATAGCCCCATTATTATCACAAAATAGGTCCACTGGATTCAAGATACTAAGAACCACTCCAAGTCCAATGATGAACTTCTTGATCCAAACAGCCTCCTTAGCTGCTTCTGATGCAGCTATATACTCAGCCTCTATAGTAGAATCGGCTACGATGTCTTGCTTTGAACTTTTCCAACTAATAGCACCTCCATTCAAACAAAACACAAAACCTAACTATGATTTGAAATCTTTTTTTTCAGACTGGAAGCTAGCATCAGTGTAACCATTTACAACTAGCTCATCTTCCTATCCTCCATAAATTAAGATATGTCAGCAGATACCACGAAGTACTTAAGGATATTCTTAATTGTTGTCGATATTTCACGAGATTTGGTAGTATCTGCTTAGTCATACTTGAGGCATATGACACATCGATCGAATTTTGACATGGCGCCATGATAGATCTAATGGCATGGAGATATGGAATCTTGCTCATGGTCTCAGCTCATCTTGCATCGTTGGACAGAGTCTTACTTAGACTAATGCCACTGACACATAGGTAAAAATCCTCTTAGAGCTTTGTATCTTTGAACCTATTCGATTACTTTGTCTATATGTGTACTCGGCTTAGTTCGATCATTCTTTTAAATGTCTCTATAGATCTTATTTTTCTAGAATATAAGCGACCTTACCCCTAAGTCTCATTAGAAACAACTACCTAGCGAGACAGCGTTATGAAATTTTGGGATGTCATTTCCAATGAGTAGGATGTCATCAACGTAAAGCACTAGAAAAACTATCGTGCTCCCACTAACCTCTTGTAAACACAAGGTTCATCTTCATTTTTGATAAAACCAAATACTTTAATTGCTTCATCAAAATGAAGATTCCAGCTTTGAGATGCACAACCCCGATCCATAAATGGATCTCACGAAACGCATACCTTTCGACATTTTTCGGGATTGACCAAAACCCTACCCGGTTGTATCATGTACACATCCTCGAGCAATTTTATGTTAAGAAATGTTGTTTGACATCCATTTGCCACTATTTTGTCGTAGTACCTTGATTATGGCTAATAGGATTCCTAATATGTAAGCATAGCCAGCGGTGAAAAAGTTTCATCATAATCGGCACATGTGTTTAGCGAAACCTTTACCTTAATCGTGCCTTAAAGGTATGCACATTGCCATCCATGTCAGTCTTCTTTTTGAAGACCCACTTGCACCCTATAGTCTTTAGACCATTAGGTGGATCAATCAAGGTCCAAACTTGATTATCATACATGGATTGCATCTCAGATTTCATGGCTTCTAGCCATCTATCGAAGTCTGGACTAGATATGGCCTCTTGGTAGGATGTGGGCTCATCATGATCCATGAGAATGACACCATGATTGTCAATTACAAATCCACTCTCTCGGGATTCGTGTAATCTGCCATACCTTCTTAGGTCTTGTGTTACTTGTGTAGGTTCAACAACATCTTGTGAAACTTGTTGAGTTTCCATAACCGATTCAATGCTTCTCTATGGTGCTCGAATTTCGTCAAGCTGAATTTTACTCCCACTAGTTCCTTTGGATATGTGCTCTCTTTCCAAAAATATAGCATTTCGAGCAACAAACACTTTGTTCTTTGAACTATTGTAGAAGTAGTATCCTTTTGTTTCTTTAGGATACCCCACAAAAAGGCATTTATTTGATTTGAGTGCTAATTTGTTAGAGATCTAACACTTCACATAAGCTTTACAACCCCAAATTTTAAGAAAAGACAAACTATGAGGCTTCCTAGTCCATATCTCATATGGTGTCTTTTGAATCGACTTAGATGGAATGCGGTTAAGTAGAAATGCAGCAGTTTCTAAGGCATACCCCCAAAAGGATATTGGAAAATATGATTGACTCATCATTGATCGAACCATATCTAATAAGGTTCTATTTCTCCATTCTAAAACACCATTCCATTAGGGTGTTTGTGGTGGAGTCAATTGTGAAACTATTCCATAATCTTTAAGATAGTCATCAAATTCTTGGCTTAGGTATTCACCACCTCGATCTGTTCGAAGAGCTTTAATACTTTTACCAAGTTGGTTTTGTATCTCATTCTTGAATGTTTTGAACTTTTCAAAAGACTCATCCTTATGTTTCATCAGATAGAGATAACCATATCTACTATAATCATCTATAAAGGTAATGAAGTATTGGTAGCCTCCTCTGGCAATAGAACTTATTGGCCCACATACATCGCTTTGTATAAGGCCTAATAAGGAATCATCCCTTTCACTATGACCTGTAAAGGGTGCTTTGGTCATTTTGCCTAGCAAACAAGATTCACATACTTCATAAGATTCAAAATCGAATGAATGTAAAAGTCCATCTTAATGGAGCTTGGAAATACGTTTCTTGTTTATATGGCCTAAACGACAGTGCCAAAGATAGGTTGTGTTTAAATCATTAGATCTAAACCTTTTGGTATTAATGTTATAGATGGGCTTTACATTTGGATTGTCATGGTTTAGGATATAGAGACCATTTGATAAGTGAGCATCGTAAAGAAATATCAGTAATAAATGGAGCAAGTATTATTCTTAATAATAAAGAGAATCAGCCATGTCAGACAAGAAATGGAAATAATATTCCTACTCATAGCGGGGAACATAATAACAATTATCTAATTCCAAAACTAGTCCCGAAGGCAACGATAAATAATAAGTTTCCTACAGCTAAAGTAGCAACTCTTGCTCCATTGCCTACTCGTAGGTTCACCTCGCCTTTGTGATGATACTTGTTTGAGACCACCATTTACGAATGTGAGATCCTATAGGTATCCGATACCCATGAAGCAGTAAATAAATTGACTTCTATTACATAAATACCTAAAGATGTAGTCTCACTACTCTTCTTCTTCTTCTTCTTCTTCGGATCTTCCAGTAGAGGCTTGCGATTCCTTTTCGATGACACGGCTCATTGCGGGAAAAGCATTGCCTTCCTTTGGTTCCTTAGTCTTAATTTGCTTAGTTTTAGGCTTTTTCCCTTAGTATGGGATTGGGCTTGGGCTTCTTGGTATCCTTGGCCTTGCCCTTTGTTACATTTCACTCTTCGTGTCCTTACCCTTACCCTTTTGAACCATCGAAACATTCTTGATAGTCTTAATGTTACATTTAAAGTCTTAAGCATCACAGTAACTAAAGTGTTTTCTCCATGTTATGCATATTGTAGTTCATAACAAAACCATCATAAGTATCAAGTAGAGTTTGGAGAATGATATTAGTGGTCAATTCTTGGCTAATCGGTAGACCAAACTTCTCAAGATGATCTAAGTAGCCCTTCATTTTTAAGACATGAGGAAATTTGGTAAATTTACTACAACCATTTGCGGGAAAGTAATGCCTTTATAGTGAAGACCTCGTGTTTGCTCTTGGAACAGACATTTCCTCGAGACGGGCTATCATGGTAAATGCCTCCATATCAAGCATCTACTTCTGAAGCTCAGATTCCATGGTGGCAGGCATGAGGCATTTAACATCGGCGAATCATTTGATGCTAATATATTATCCATTTGAGCCACTAGGAGCATTTGTTTCTTGGTTCTTCGAGGATAGGTTCTCCCAGAGACATACAACTGCCTTTCTTGCATGAGGACAATTCTCAAGTTTACGTGTAGATCAAGGAGTTGGTCCCATAAGTTTGTCCTTCTCGGGGTGATCGTAGTAATGAGAGTTGGTGTGTTTTGTTGCCATTATGTGCAAAGTCATATCTGAAGTATTTTAGAATTTCAATAATTAAATATGTGAGGCATAAAATACTCCCCACTAAATACAAATATTTAACCCTTTTATATTAATTGGATAATCTCAATATTTGAGACTTTGGTATTTGAACCCATATTTCACCAAACTCTAAGTAAGCTTTGACATCGCACAAAGTTTGGTTATTTAGATAGGTAACCAATTGCGGTGTATCTAATGCAATTCTTGGATTCCCATGGGACTTGACAATCACATGTCATAAGTAAAATCTCATTAATACCCTAGGTCCAAAACTGTTTTGATAACCTTGTTAAGTCCACCAAACTCATACATATGGATATCACCATTATCCATCATGTCTTACTAAGATTGACAAGTGTGAAATTATGGTAGGCATTTTATGACTTAATTTCTAGAGAGGGATTTAATTTATATTTTAATCCTACCATTTGAACTATAATTCATCCATCATACCATTCATATCATCACATGCATATAATAATTATAAATTAAACGTGTCATAGCATAGTGAAACTAGATTGATCTTCATAAACCAATATGAAGATCAAGGTTAATCTGAGTAAAAACAACTCCGTGGTTGCTTGGAATGTCTTCAAATGGTCTCCTGCCATTGAATCAAAGTTTGAGAAGAATGTGCAGCTAAATCGCCTTTGTGATTTGAGTGATCTCCATTATTAAGCAGCTATTCTTCTTGTGACACCCCAAAGCCCAGGGTGTCAGATTTGACTAACGAATCAACCGCGGAATACTCGTGAATGTCGAGTTGACAGAGCACCTCTCACGGGGGGTGGGGCGAGTCTCAGCACATGCAGGAGGCTCTGCCCCGATAAAACTTGTCCCCGAGCAACACCAATGACCACCACAGGTCTCATATACAATTATAATGAGTAAAACTGGCCACTTGGACCCCTGCATTAATACTCACATCAATATTATCCCAACTAAAATATACCACATGGTTCAAGAGTTAGTACATCACTCTTATACAACATATATTAAAATTTATATAATTCTAATACATGTTATATCCAAAAGCATCAAAGACACAACCCGACTTTCTTCAAAATAGGCCTCTAAGATGAGCCGTCTCCTCGAATGCTCCTTATTTTGAAATATATAAGTCCCTCGGCAGAGAGCTAATGCCCGTTAGTGGAATCACTACTAAATGAGTTTACTCTCCACTAAGTGCATATGCAATGTTCAGTAAACACACACTTTCAAGCAAATCAAGTGATCCTACTTGAATGTCTACATGCCCCATTCCCATGTCACGAGTCTCGCAGGCTCACTCACACTTGCTAAGCCATGTATGAAAATAATCATTTTCAAAACAAAACTTGTTGTTCTTAAAATATACTACAGAAATTGTAGGTAAAAGAAATGGGAGGAATTTACCCTCAGTGGTGTGGTTGGTGGAAGCTTTCCAAAGCAGTCATGAGTCCTCATAAGAAATGATACGTTGGCCCATCTCCCCAACCCGATTCTCGAATATCATCAGTGAAATTCCTTTATGGCCATGTAGTTTTACAAAGCCATGTCGTACTCACACCCCCAACTTCTAGGATTTACCGGTCGTATGAAAATGCATTATGCCATTTCAAACCATTTATACAATAATAATGCAATATGCATATTTTCAATCAACTACAATTACACATGTAATTCAACACATCAACCATCACCCGATTTAGCTCACTTGACGATTTACATTATCATCTCGATGGCTTTACAAAACCTGATCTAATTCCATATAATTGTGTCATTGTGTTAACACATTAAATCATGTCTTAACCTATCTATTTCCACACATACCAAGCCATTCACATCAAACAATTCCAATGCCAAAACACATGGACATTTATGGTCCATTTCATTACAAAAGCTGGGACATTTTTCTGAGTCCCAAAAAGCGACGAGTGAAGTGTCGGGCAGCCGCTCTCTACATCGGTTCTAACGTTTGGAGCCAAGAGATTCCAGCCCATTCAGGTCTCTCCTACTCACCCAGAAACATAATTTATTGAATTATGATCCAAGGCTCCCAAGCGGTCCACACACTAGCATCACGGACTGCCCACCGCGATATTAAAATTTTTCACATTTCGGTTCGAGATTTGGGGCGATCAAGCGACCTCGCGGCCTCGAACGAAACCTGAAACATCTAACCTTGTCGAGAGTAAAAACAAGTAGGATAAAACACTGCGCCAGGGTTTGTCAAAAACTCGACCGATGCCGCACGTGTAGTCCTCGATGTGTAGAACCACTTTGGCCTTCTTGGCTCGAAGGCGATCAAACGAGTCAGAACTCCGGAATCCTAGAGAGAAGTTGCCACGGCTCTGCAAAATAAGTTCCGTTTTGAATTACAAGCTCTCCGACCTCTTGCTAGTTTCGGCTCAAAAGTGGAGGAAGAGCTCTCATTTGGTCCCCTGCTTGCCACTTGTCACCTTGTAATTGGTTGAGATGATTTCTTATCCGCTCGACCAACCACTTCCTGACTTTTCATGATGGCATCATGCCATGTGTCATCATGGGCCCCACCTTGAGCTGAGTTGGTGAGGCTGGAGCTTGACATGTGGCACCGTGTCTTGTTTCAGAATTCGTCGAGAATTATCTCTTAGCGGCCATTCGTTTATCAAAAACGTGCAAATTAAGAGCCCGGTCTCGGAATTTGTGGCAATCGGCCGTGGTAGCTAGATTTAGCAAGGCGATTTAGCGATTGAAATCAATTTAGGTAAATCAAGTTTAGAAAATTTTCGAATTTTTACCGAAATTACGATTTTGCCCTTTTTCAGAAAATTGGAATTTTCTGGGATCTCACACTTCTTTACAACTTATATTTATACTATACAACTTATAAATAAATTACAAGAAATAAAAAAAAAATACGCATGTCATATTTAAATTACATATCCCAAAAATGCTTATAAAAATTAAAAAAGCGACACGCATGCCGTATTTAAATTACATATCCCAAAATAAACAAATAAACTAATATTTAATTAAAACATCCACATTCACATTGGTCTAAGGGCCAAGCTATGCACCATATATATTTTTCAAAAAACATACAATAATTATAATATCTCAATAATTTATGTGTAGTTCATTAAAGCGTAAATTCATTATTAATAATACTTTCTGATGTCTGATTAGGGTATGTGTGTCATAATACACAAATAATTAAATATCCACAAATATTCAATTGATAAACCCCTAAATCCATTGTGTAATAATATTAAATAGGGCTTGTGCGAGTACAAAAACCTCCTCGAGTGCAGGCGGCGCCGCGAGCGGGGTCAGTGACCCCCTTGTGGGGTTGGAGGGCAGCGCCTGGCAGCGAGTCGAGAACATTGCCCTTTATTGGGTCCCCAGGCGCCTCGAAAAAAGTACTAATAAAAATTTTATTTTATTTGTAGTATGAAACAAATTACTAATATATTCAATCTGTATGGTTTAGGCAACTGAAAAAAAAAATTGCTTTTCATTCGTTAATACTAATATGTTCAATCTATATGGAACAGATTACATAACCATGACCGACTACCAATAATCTCATATTGAGTTAGTCATATTACATCGAATGGATCATCCGAAACCATATAAAACCCAAGATCCTATTAATCGGATTAACATCCTTTCTCCTAATACCATTGTCCTTCATGATTCTGGAATTAATACCGCCTTTTAAAAAACCATATATGTCTATATGCATCAACCATGTGATGAGCTTAAAAGTCATCTATTTTCAGTCCATTTTTCTGATTAATTTTTATATAAAAAGACTGATTTATATGCAAGAATATGGAATAAACTTCACCCAATAGTTGTGCGAGAATTCAAAAGAAACGAGTTTGCGAGAAAAGGAGCGAATATGTTTGGCGATGCGATATAATTGTTTGAAGAGTTCACGGCGGGAGAAGCGCAAAAGGATTAAAGAATTTGATGTCGTGAAGCTTTTACATAAATCAAAATGCATATTCGAGTTGCAAATTTACCAAAGCTCCGATCATAAATGAAGCGTAGTGAAGACAAAATAATTTGGCGTGAAAGAAACTCAAAATGACAAATTGATGAAGAAGAAGACATGATATCGTACATCCTTAGTCGCGGCCAAATTGAACGATCTGATGGATAATGAGGTCGCGACGCAGCGAGAGTGCGGCGGGGAGATAAACAATGGGTGAACAGAGTATGTCGCGACATCCGGATGTGGTCGCGACATCGTATTGGCTGAATCATAAGCGATCGCGACGCCGACTACGAAGCCCAAAGGTCGCGACAACGGCTAAAGAGAGATGAGTCCGCGACATGACTCTGGCGAGAAGGTCGCGACATCATTCAGCGATTGCAACAACAGTTGTGGGAAAGAAGATTCGCGACCAGCGCTGGTTGTAGCGAC
Organism: Tetrastigma voinierianum; assembly: GCA_016808115.1. Classification (NCBI taxonomy): domain Eukaryota; kingdom Viridiplantae; phylum Streptophyta; class Magnoliopsida; order Vitales; family Vitaceae; genus Tetrastigma; species Tetrastigma voinierianum. The sequence goes on from JAEQBH010001004.1 coordinate 64,366, forward strand.
ATCAGATGTAAAGACTTGAGTCCGCGACGCCGAAGATGTGGCGACATCATTCGCGAACGAAAGTCGAGACAATATCGGTGCCGGCGATAGCCTTCTGAAGAAGAGTCGCGGCGACGTGCAGTTCTTCGCGGCGGCCAGTACACCGATTAAGGTCGCAGCGTCCTTAAGATTTGTCAGCGACATCGGCTATGTCTTGAGCGTCGCGACCAAACAAAGGAGCTACGGCGTGTTAAAGAAACCTTGGCCAGTCGCGAAATTGACCAGCGACATCAACAACAATGGGCCATTTTAAATTGCGATCCGAAAGAAGTGCATGAGTGAGACCAACTTGAACCTATACATCTGGCGCCTCTGAGATGAGCCAGCGGCTCTTGCGGCCAGAAAGAGATGCGGGTTGCTGAAGGCTCCACAGCCATTTTAATTTTCTTTTCTTTTCTTTTCTTCATTTTTTTTATTTTAGATTAGTTTGCCATTTCATTTCAAATTTGGATCTGACGTTCCTTTGTTAAGTTTAAGGCGAATGCGATTCATATTTCTTAATTGCATCACGGTTGTTTGAATTCGGACAAATTAAAGGTCGAGTTCCCGATTGCCGATTCCTGATGACTTTGCTGATCGTGGCTTGATGGTATAATGCGTGATTTAGATTCGGCTTCCATTGAATTATTTATGTCGAAGTATCTTTCTACTTGAAATTTTATTGAGTCTTTGTTGAACTCCAGTTTGCGAACTCTTTGCTACAGTCTTTGTGTATTTTATTCGCGATCGATGTCGGTGCTCTCATACGTAAATAAAATTATCTCAAGCTCTGATTTCGGGAGGCCCTCTGGTGCACGGAGAAGGAATTTCCCTAAAGGTAGTAAGACAATTTAAGAGGTATGAGAACCTAGCAATGGTGATCTAATGTGCTACAGTAATAATTAAATCGATAAATCTCTTCTCCTTGGGGCGAGAGCGAGTGGAGCAATTTATCGATTTGATACGGAGAGTTCACCTCCCGGTCGATTAGTGAATCGATCAGGTGTTGCGGAGATCTAGCTCGAGGAAAGGGTGAAATTTGTTCTAATTTATGGAGGAAGAGGAACGGTATAGTGTAGATACATTACTTGTGACTATATCTTGGGAGCTGGTTATGATCCATGTTGTGGGTATAGTATTGAAAATGAAAATACCCCGAAAACAAGACAACCAGTTAAAGTAGTTATTTAACACTTTATCTTGAGAGAAACGATGAGTTTAGATAATGAATTGTAGGGTTTGGAGAGATCCGGCTACACTATTATAATTCATGGACTAGTTTTAAATCGTAGTTGATAAGCAAAGATCGATTACGTGCAGTCGGAATTGATGTTTCACGAGTAGCATTCTTTTCAATGCCTTTTTGTAGAAATTGACATTCAGTCTTGTTTGGCCACTTTTGTTTGATATTCAATTCATTTATTATTAATTGATTTTTCTTAGGTTTTATTATTTTAAGTTGTCAAAGCTAATTCGATTGTCTATCAGTCCCGAATAGTGTAGATTTTGAGTAGTCGGGGTAGTTGATTGAGAATTCTTAAGATCTACGTGGGATAGATATGCGGACTTAAATCCGATTTACTACTTGTTCGACTGTGCACTTGCGGCGTAAACGGATCACAACCACTCGATGAAACAATTTACTCCAGGAATTTAAACGATCTTTGAACTAATCAAATGTTTAAGGCATTATATCACGATCCAACAAGTTTTATGAATTATCGTTCTGGGGATTAGACAATAGTCTTTTGGCAATAGTGTTATGAATTTGTACATGTCTTTTGGTCCGGTTAACAAGTTTTATGGCGCCGTTGCCGGGGATTAGACAATAGTCTTTTGGCAATAGTGTTATGAATTTGTACATGTCTTTTGGTCCGGTCAACAAGTTTTATGGCGCCATTGCCGGGGATTAGACAATAGTCTTTTAGCGATAGTGTTGCGCAGATTTATACATATCTTTTAGTCGGAATTGACAAGTTTTATGGCGGATTCTTAGTGATCGAAGAATTTGGTAGATCAATATTCTGATGAAAGAAGGAAATGCTAATTTGGACATTTAAAAGAAAAAGAACAAAAACCGTTTTTCATGGCAGTGGTTATTTTATGTAGCTTTTAACAAGCCATATTGAAAATGTTGTTGGCACGACTAATCCTATTAATGTAAAGTGTGTTTGATTTCGGAAAACTTTAATGCATAGGAAGCAAAACCAACGATATGATTCGAGATCTTAGACTAGAAAGAACACTTAGAAGCTTGAGAAAGTAGAAAAGATCCGAGAAAACTCGGCTATGGCCGATGAAGAGGCCAGGACCCGGGTGAAGGACAAGCGAGCGTGACCCGGAAGGCCTCGAATCAGCGTCTGATGGAGGATTTTGGAATTTATTATTCGGGATGAATACTCTGCGTCGAACTGACTGCGAGTTGATCTGAAATAATTTTGAACTAAGCCATTGCTGATTACAATGGTTAAGCCTTAACGGTTCTTAATTCGTCCATAGAAGACCCGAATGAGCATGGGAAGGTTTCTCGGAATGTGAGCCACGAGTGAGTTGGATGGGGTGAGACAGGAGGTCATTAAATTGCATTTATTCCATTTTCTCTAAGAGAAGCAGTGACCACATGGTATGAATCTCTACCATATGGTTGTGATACTTGGGAGGAGCTTGGCCTGGGGAAGCTGCTTGGGTAGATTCTTCCCCGTCCTCACCTCGAGAGGACGGAGGAGATAATTGTGTTCCAGCAGGGGGAAGATGAGAGCCTTTATGTAACATGGGAGGAGATTCAAAGGTTCTTTGAAAAGGATGTCCGATGCATGGGATAGACTTGAAGACTGAATGGACATAGTGTATCATGCTGTGAATAATGATACATCCCAAGGAGCATTATTGATGCTATCTGTGGAGCATTCAAACGTGGAAGTCTTTGAAGAAATGAGATACGATTGAGGACTGGCTAAATGTAATATAGAAAGCTCCATCGAGTTTTCAAGAGTAATTAAGCGGAGGAAGGAGTCATGGAGCGAAGCTGAGATGGCCCGACCATGGAGGCAAAGTTAGATGCCATCATGCATAGAATGGACAAGCGAGAGGAAGATGCACCTTTGTTAAATGAAATAAGACGATTGAGAGGGAGTATTGAGAGGAAGTCTTGAGGTACCCAACGAAGAAGCTGTTTTTATGATCTTGAGGGAGGTTAAGTACTTGGAGAGCGAGAGTTATCAATTGAGCCAAATCCTAACTTGCCGACTATCACTATCATCCGGTAGCTAGGAACCGTGAAAATTTTTCATATGGTGGAGGGGCATCCTGAGAGCAGGCATGAGCGACATCACTCCAGTGAGGATATCGGCGACCACCGAGGTTAGCAATGTGTGAGAGGCGAGTAAAGATATCGGGGTCGAGAGGAGGTTCCACCATTTGAAGAGATCAAATCTTTGCGGTGGGGGGGCAATGAGAAGTGTTAAACCTCCGTGAACAAAGTTTGCGAGAATTGGAAGCCTCGAATGCAATTCTGAATTTTCGAGGAAGACCCTTAATGCTTCTCTCAAGAACACGGAGACACGAGATAGGGCAGGCGGCCTAAACTTGCAAAAATCGGATGAAGATGCCTTTCCCGGTGGCCTGAGAAGAATCCGAGATTGTATGGCGGTGCGGCTCGAAGTGGGAAAAGACTTGGAGAAGAACGAGAGAAAAGATGAAAGCAGCAAGGGAGATGAAGGCCTGAGACAATGCGAAACTCCTTTGGAGAAAGAAAGAAAGGAAAGGAGCAATTTGTCCAGGAGAAGAAGAAAAGTAGAAAGCCCGAGCAAATGCCTTTCTGATCCCATTTCCACGGAGGCTGCAAAAAATCAAAATAGAGGAGCAGGTTTTAAGGTTCTTGAAAGCCTTTCGAAGTTAGAGATCAATGCCTTTCACGTAGAAGTGGTTACTCGGATGCCACTTTATGCGAAATTTTGAAAGACATACTAAACAAAAGAGGAAGATTATTGAAGAAGGAATTGTGAACCCATTTGCAACACATTATGCTGTGATCAAGAGGGCTTACAGAGAAAGATGAAGGATCAGGGAGCTTCGCATTCCTGCGCCATTGAGTTTGGGTTTTGACTCTGTGACTCGGAATGCAGTATCAATTTAATGCCCTATTCTGTGCCAAAGTTAAGTTTGGGAGCTTCTTTGCCACTCTGTTACTCTCGAATGGCGAGATAGAGACCTGGCAAAACACGGAAGGAATCATAGAAGATGTCTTTGGTAAAGGTGGGGAACTTTATTTTTTTCGATGGGCTTCGTACGTCTCTTTGGATATGGAGGAAGATTCACAAGTCCCTGCACTCTTGGAAGGCCATTCCTTGCAAGCTGGAGGCGACTCTGTCGATATCAGAAGGAATTCTCACTCGAGTTGGAAAAGAGACGGTAACTTCAATTTGTCAGAAGTTTGAGGGCTTAGACATAGAGAGGGAAGATGTAAGGTCGTGAAGATGTATATCATGACTGCGAATTTTCTTGATTGTAATGCCTAATTTTCAATCAATGAAAAGAGATGAATTAAATATCTTGAAGATTTTGATTGATTTTACGCACATCGGTTACATTCTACTAAGAAAGTGATGAGTCTTGAGCAAGGCGGGTGAAAAAAAGAGACGAGTGAAAGGAAATTTCATCGAAACCCAGTGAAGAAGGGCTAGTTTTAAGGTGTTGCCAAGTCATTTAAAGTATGCTTACAGTTGCGAAAGTAAACCCGATAATAATTACGCTAGACTTAGTGATGCTGAGGAGCAGAGGTTGCTGGAAATTTTGAGAAATCATAAAGTGCAAGCAGTGCATTGAAGAGTTAAAGGTATCAGTCCATCGATATGCATGCCTGAGAAATTCTAAGAAAATGCAAGGCCAAATGTTTAACATCAAAAGGAGACTTAATCCAAGAATGAAAGAAGTAGTGAAGAAGGAGGTACTAAAATGGTTAAATGGTCAGGTTTTGTCTATGCAATTTCGTATAGTCCTCAAGTTAGCCTAGTCCATGGTTTCAAAGAAGCAGGATTTGATCGTAATCCGCAATGAAAAAATGAATTAATTCCAACAAGAACGTGATTGTGGATGCGGAGAGTATGTACTGATTACGTGAAGCCGAACACAAAGAACCGTGAAAGATCACTTCCGCTTCCTTCATTGATCGATATTGACGTAATATCGTGACATCCTCATTTTTGTTTCTGACGTATTCAAAGTATAACCGCATCGCACCGCACCCGAGGACTAAGAGAAGACCACATTCACATGCCCCATGGCACCTTCGCCTTCGTAAGGATGCCATTCGGGTCAATGCTCCGCTACTTTCCAGAGATGTATGATGTCAATGTTCTTGGGACTTGCAAAGTTGGGTTATGGAAATTTTTATGGATGACTTCACAAAGGTAAGGTCCAGCTTTTGAAATAATGTTCAACAACCCGAAACAGTACTAAAGATGCAAGGACAAGCAAATTAGCACTAAATCTCTTTGGGAAAATGTCATTTCATGGTAACAAGGTATTGTTCTTAACAAGTAAAATTTCGCATGTATAGAAGGACCAATCCAAGATTTCTATTATCAAACCCGCACTCCCACCACAAGAAAGGGATAAGAGTTCAAGTATGTTGACTTTACAGAGATTCATCAAAGACTTCTCAAAAATAACTGCACCACTATGCAGATTACCTGGAGAAAGCACTTCACCCGAATTTTCATGATTCCTCTGTAGCGTCACTTTCAAGAAATTAAGATTAGATCGGGTCTACACCCGTCATACCGCACTGCACGGGATCAGAATTCGGCGTAATGTGTGATGCCAAGATTTCACAACTGGGGTCAGTTTGGGCAAAGAAAAGAGAAAAATATTTATGCCATACTATGCTAGCGTAACTTTCAATGAAGCACAAGAAAAACTATTCCACAACTCGAAAAGTGAGATGCTAAGCATAAGTTTGTCAGGAAAATTCAGCCATACATTCGGGATCCCATGTTATATTCACACTGCATCATGCGTACCATCAAATATCTTATGTCAAAAAGGAAGCTAAGCCAAGACCGATAAGGCGGGTGCTACTACCGCAAGAGTTTGATCCGAAATTAGAGATAAAAAGGATGTGGACAATGTGGATAGCTGATCACTTGTCTAGAAATAGAAAGAAACTGCCAAAAGAGGAGGAGATAAGATTAAGAGAGAGCTCCCATTTAGCAACTATTTCAATTGTCATTCCAAATGCCATGGCATAAGCTGATATTGTGAATTACTTAGCTTGTGGAGAAGTTCCTTCCCGAATTCAGCCACCAACAGTAAAGAAAGCTCGTGGATCGACCGCAGTATTATATCCGATGATCCACTACATTATTTAAGAGGGGAGCCGATATGATTATACTAAGATGTGCCGCAGGGTGAACAAAGTGTAATTCAGAATGAATGCCATGCATCAACATATGGGGGTATTTTTCCGGAGAAAGAACAAAATTTCATAAGATACTCCAATCGTGATTTTATCACCAATCGCTGTGGATCGTGATCGAACGGGTCAAATTATGCGATAGATGCCAAAGACTGAAATATCAAGAATAGAAATAAAATGCCCATACGAGGCATATTGGTGGTGCAAATTTTGATGTATGGGGGATAGATTTTATGGACCTTCCACAATCATTGGAAACCTGTATATACCGATACAGTGGGATTATGTTTCTAATGGGTGGAAGCAATAGCTTGTCGAAGGAATGATGTTAATACAGTTGTGAGTTTCTTGCAAAAGAACATATTGAGCAGATTTGGAACACCTGTGACTATTATCGGGGCGGATGGGGGAAGCACTTCAAACAAAATTTTCGCAAAGCTCATGAGCGTATATGGATCAAACATAATGAGCCTAAATTTTATCATCCCTGCACTAATGGGCAAGGGTAAATTTCCAACCTGGAGGTTAAAAGGATCCCGGACTGTGAAGTCTGCCAGAAGGATTATCTTCCAAACTTGATGATGCACTTCGGGGCCTACAGGATCGCATTCAAACTCCCATCGATGTCCCCATACAGATTGCATTCGCGCTTCATGCCACCTCCCTCGAATCGAATGCAAGGCCATGTGGGCAATCAAGAAGCTAAATTTCGATTTCAAAATGGCAAAGCAAAGAGAGATTGCTTTTAACCGAATGAACTCGGAAGAACCCGAGAAATGAAGCCTATGATAATGCTAAGATCTACAAAGACAAGACAAAGAAATGGTATGATCAAAGGATTCTTAGGAAATAACTGTAGAAGGGGACTGTCTCGTTATTTAACCCGTGATTAAGATTGTTCCTGTGAAAACTGAAATCAAGGTGGAGGGACCATATACCGTGGAAAGTCAAGCACTACTGAGCAAGAACACTCAAGACTGATACCGGGAGGAATTTAAAGTCACGGACAAAGACTCGGGCATTATCAAAGCAGTGGAGGAAGGAAAAGAAGAGCTACAACCGGGTTCATCGAGAGAGAAAGAAAATCAAAACAAAGAAGTCCAGCCTTAAGGTCTCAAAACCGAGTACTGATGGGAGGCAAACCCATAGAGACTTTAATTTCGCAGACTTTGAATTTTTTTAGAATTAACCTCGATTTTGTTTTCTAGTTATTATAATGATTAGTTAGTACTTAAGAAGTTAATTTTGCTTAATTGAATCCTTCCCGTAAATGTTGCGTAGTACTTAATTTAAATGGCTCGTGCAAGAAGGAATAAACTCCAAAGATAACTCCATCAACTCGAAGAGAACGACAAGAAAAAGGGAGCATTCCTTTCCCTATATAAATTTCGTGAAATTAATAGAATACATTCTTGAATTGTCGTGTGAAATCGGGTTTGTTTGATGATGAGAATCTACAATTGATCAAGAGGAAAATGTCATTAAATTTGAGGCAAATTGCAGCATCACGCTATGACAAAAACTTGCGTCGTGACGTAAACCTAAGTCACAACAAAAAGCCGATGTCGTGGACTTAGCCAACAAGCCAAGGAAGAATAAGGTCAAGTCGCGACCAAAAGTTCTTTGCTAGGAAAGAGACTGAGGGTCGACAAAAATTTTGGCCTAACAAGAGTAACCTTCAAAAGAGAAGAGTGGTCGCGACAACTTAACAATGTCCCGAGATGCTCGATGTTCATGAACCTAGGAGGACTCATTCCCACCTGCTAATCTTTCAGGTCGCGACAAACAATAATATGTCGCGACAAAGAGGGTAATCGCTTAACCGGGCGCTTTAATTTTGCCCTAAATTTAATGATGCACATTCTCACCAATTTAAGTCGCGACAAGCATTAATAAATGAAATCATAAAGAGCCTCCACCATAATAACTAAATTAAATCAAGCTGAGAAACTCTTTCCAATCGTTATCTTCTTCCCGACGCGAATTCAACTCTTCGTCTTCGCATATTCTCCTGCTTCGATTCGCAAACCCTAAATCCAAACTTCCTCCTAAAACCTTTCGATTCCTCCTAATGGTCAACCCGAGACTCTCGGGTCCCGAACTGAACGAAATCATGGGAGGAACATGCCTGTATCAAGGAGCTGCTCATCCAACCTGAGAGTCAACCAATTGCAAGGGAACAAGCATACAAGGGGAAAGACAAGGTGGTAGAAGAAGAAGAAGATGCGTTTGTGTCAGAAGAGGCCGGTGTCAACATGCGTAAGACATGTCGATAAAGGGTTTGTCGAGAGAGAGGATTCAAAGAACTCTATTTCTAAGGAAATGATGGGAATAACGAGGGACGGGAAAATTTCGCAAGCACCGGGAGCGACAAACAGTTGGTCCCGGAATTCTACTCTAACTTGGTAGGAAGAAAGGACAACTCAGACTATTGGGTTTCGGTTCCATACTGGCAAATGCCATTAACGAGGTGTACTGATGGCAGGCAAAGGCATAGCCCCAAATCTCTAAGAAGCCAAGTGAGCAAAACTCGAACTGCGGAGAAGATTGTCGAAATTGACATGGTAAAGTTCAATGGGAACAAGAGAAAGGAGCACCAAAGACAATCAGCTAGGGACCTTACAGAGAGGTTAAGGTATGGTTTTATTTCCTGCTGGCCTGTTAGTCCCAACTAAGCATGTATGCAATAAGAAGGGAATACTTAAGCCATCATCCTATATGCAATATTGAAAGGGTACAAGCTCAACGTAGGAGCAGTTATTGAAAATTCAATAATGAGATACCATGAGGGAAACAAAAGAGGTTTGATCCCTCATCCAACAACAATCACTAGGCTTTGTTTGAAGGTCAGTGAAGGGAACATGGCTGAAGAAGGTTCCTGGTGCTTCACCATTAACCCCGACTCGGTAAGCAAAGGCCAAGGAATTTGAAGAGTAAGGACTGTGGTGGAAGCAGATTCCGAAAGAAGAGGAGAATGAAAGACAAGAAGAGGACACTTTCTGGCCTGGATCAAGGAGAACAAACCCAGAACACACCTTTAAGGGAATACCCTATGTTTCACAGAGGACTTAGAACCAGATGAGACGAGTCCTATAGATTTCACCACCCCACTGGCCAGCTCTTCACCAATGAAGAGAAGGGATTTCAGAGAACCTGGTAAAAGCTCTAGAGGAGCCTAGGAAGATAATCAACTAATGGAGATGCTCATTGCTATGCAAAAAGGTATGGAAGAAAGAGAAGAGCTACGGGCACTCAATGTGAGCTTAGAGAAGACGTATGAAGTCAATTAAAAAGAAGAGATCAACAAAGTGGAAGAGGAATCGAATAGAAAAGAGGAAATATATGAATAGAGATAAAAAGGAAAGAGCGTAAATGGGAAGTTAAGAAATGAGCATGGATAACAATTTAAAAAGATCCTAAAGCAGCAAGAAGAAAAGTTCAGAAAAGAAATGGAGGACAGAGAACGAGACCTACTGGAAAAGTTGAAGCTTAGTCACAAAGCATTCTATAACAATCAGTTTGATCGAGACTCTCAACTCCTGAAACTTATAAGAAAGGGATGCGATCAAGGCCAAGACTAAGGAACAAGTTAAAGGATTCAAATTTCTTATATGCAATTGTCAAGGACTTCGAGAAGAAGATGCAAGAAAGAGATAAGGTGCTTGATGACAACAATGCTTACAGAAGAAAGATTGGCCTGGAAAATTTGGATTTGATTAATAATAATCTATCCAAATTTTTAGAAGCCATGACTGAACTGGAGCGCAACATGAACACACTGGGAATGAGACAGGATGAACTGAACGACAAGGTGGATCTCACAAATGAAATTGTCCTGGAAGAGCATACATAAAAAGAGAATGCCAAGAGGAAGAGGAGGAGGGAAATGAAGTTTCCAGAATTCAACCCCAATCTTGCTACCCTTGATTTGGATCCCCCAGACATCTTTACTTCTAAACAGAAAAGAAAAAAATAGATCCTTCCATTTATTTGGCAAATACTCCTCATTCCTATCCTTTGTTCTCACATTTTGCACATTCTTATGAATAAAAACCATAAATTTGTTTGATGAGTTTGAAGTCAAATTGTGTGTACTTTTGGTCAGAATTGCTGTAGAGTGAGTAATGAGAATGTAGCTTAGGAATAAAATGCCGACATATCATAATATGAGCTAGTTGGAAGTAATTGAGTAGGATGATAGGATGAAACAAAAATAAAATGCAGAATAAGAGCCAAATGACAGGAAATTTAATTGAAACATAAATTGCGATTTAGTTTGAATTTGGCCATAAGTCCAGATATTAAGGTTATACGACAATAGAATAAAACAATTTCCATTGAAGCCTGGTAAGGAATGCTGAGTCATGAACCTATTGGAAATAACATCATCTAAATTCTCATCTACCGATATGAGTCAAGAAAATCCCCAAGGCCTCCAGGCGCTTAATCAACCCAAATTCTAACTTGTTAGATTAGCGATCAAGGCTTAAATCCTAGGGTGATGTATTAATCAACAGAAATGATGCAGTAATCCGGGAGAGCCTGGTGCCATTCTAGCCATCCCTATTCATATGCTAATGCATACACTTCGGGGCCTTAAATTGAGCCAAAACAAGTCCTATTTTCAAAATAAACTAATTGGAGACCTAACCTATCCTAAAGAATCAATCTTCCAAAGAACCTCGTGATTACCAAAGAATTGAAAAAGAGAAGAAACAGTTTTGGGAGGTAAATTTTTCGAGGAACTCAAGGAGAAAAATACAGAAAAGTGGAACAAGGAAAAAGATCTACATCGTAAAATAAGGAAGAAAGCTCAAGGAATAGCTTTGCTTCTGGTCTAATTTCGAACAATTAAGTTCCCAGGGTGTTTCAACACCTAGCACTTAATGCCATCCGGTATGGGAGTTACTAACCCAAAGTTCGGCTAAGAGTGTTAGAGTTTCCAAGAAGACAAAACATCAGACTATTCCCGAATGGTGACTAAAAGAAAATCCCCGCCTTGAATTATGAATGAGAAATGGGAGTATACTAGCTAATAGAAGAAATCATAGAAATTCCAAACACTAAGTTTAGTGGGAGTTTATTAAGGAAATTACAAGGAGGAAAAGAGGACAGTAGATGAGTAAGAAAGGAAAGGAGTACTGTAATCTTAACTAAAAAATTCCATCCATCCTACCCTTACTCAAGCTTCCAACATTACAAGCCTAAAAGACCTGATTGATTCAAGGTTGTAATCACCTACATTAGCTGAGATCAATATGAACAACAAGCCTATGGAATTTGGAAAATCAGAAAAGATCAAAATCAGGAACATCCTCTATGGGTTAATTGACTCATTAAGAAAATGAGAAAGAAACCAACTTACATTTCAGTTAATCAATTAACTATACTGCGAAACAAATTCAACAACATTATGTACACTGATTGAGTAGAAATTAACGCTTTTATCCGACTTGAAGCCGAATACTGCAACGAATGCAATTTTAGCTTCAATTAAATTGGTTGCTAAATCGCAAAAATGTAACAGAAATGTCTTTGCTCCTGGTGACAAACAAATTTTCTTTCTTTCGCCGGGGACAAGCAAAATTTTAAGTTCGGGGAGTTTGACGAGCTGGCAAGTCATCTATTTTCACCATTTTTCTCGATTGATTTTTATATAAAAAGACTGGATGTATATGGGTAAGAATATGGAATAAACTTCACAAACTGTCAGGTGCCAGAATTCAAAAGAAAGGTAATTTGCGTAAAATGAGTGTATGCCAGAAAGCAAAGATCATATAATTGGTCAAGGAAGTCGGGCAGTAGAGAAGCGCAAAGGATTAAAGAACTTGATGTCATGAAGCTTTTACGTAAAATCAAAATGCATATTCAGGTTGCAAATTCACAAAGCCCAATCGCAAATGAAGCGTAATTGAAGACAAAATGAGCTGGGCGTGAAAGAAACCTTTTGGCGTGAAAGAAACTCAAAATGACAACGAAATTGATGAAGAAGAAGACGCGATATTACATTACATCCTTGGTCGCGGCGGGGTGAACCCGATCTGATGGATAATGAGGTAGCGACGCAACAAAAGTGTGACGAGGAGAGAATAAGCGATGGGCCCGAACAGAGTATGTCGCGACATGCGGATGTGGTCAGCGACGCATCGGCGAATCATAAGCGATCAGCGACGTAAACGCAAGAAACTAAGGTGGCGGCAGCGGCGGCTAAAGAGAGATGAATTACGACATCAACTACGAAAGGAAATCGCGACATCATTCGGCGATTGAGGCAGCGATTGTGGGAAAGAAGGTGGCGGCGACTTTGGTTATCGCGACATGATTGTAAAGACTTGGTCACGACATGAAAATGTCGCTGACGTCCATTGCGAACGAAGGGTGAGACAATATCGGTCGGCGGCGGTACTACGAGAGGAGGTCGCGGCGACATTTAGTTGTCGCTTTGACATCCATCGCCACCGATTAAGGTCATAGCGTCCTTAAACATCGTGACATCGACACACGAACCGTCGCGACGAGCAAAGACTACTGCGGCGTGGTGAAAGACAATAGAGTCGCGACAAAATGATGTCGACATCAACGCTAACAATGGGCCATTTTAAGCTGCCGAGTCGAAAGAAGTGCATGAAATTAGAGGGTGACTTGAGAACCATATAAATGCGGTACGCGCACTGCAAATGAGCGGCTCTTGGCGGCAGAAAGAGATGCAGGTTCTTGAAGGCTCCTGTATTTATTTTCTTTTCTTTTCTTTTCTTCGTTTTTTATTTTATTTTTAGATTAGTTTGTATTTCGAACAAATTTGGATACGACGTTCAACTATTAAAAGTTAGTGAATGCATATATTCATATTTCTTCAAATTCTTGTCTGGATTGTTTGAATTCGAGACAAATTACGGTCGGGTTTCCCGATTCAGCGATTTACAGCGGCTTTCTTGATCAGCAAGCCAATGTATGGTTTAATCTAGTGATTTAGATTCCCGACTTCCATTGAATTAATGGCCTCGTTGAGAAATTATCTTTCTGCATAAATTTTATTCAGTCTTTGTTGAACTCCGGTTCTGAAGCTACTTGCTTTGGTCTTGTGTATTTTGCATTGCGATCGATATCGGTGTCTCATGCAGTAAATAGAATTGTCTAAGCCTCTGATTCAGGAGGCCTCCCGGGTGACCGCGAGAGGAAGATTCTGAGTAATGAACCATTTCTAAAGGTATGAGAACCTAACAATGGTGATGTGTGCTCTGTGTAGTGCAGTGATAAATCTCTTCTCGCTTGGGGGCCGAGAGAGCAGGAGTGGAGCAAATTTATCAGTTTGGTATCTGGAGAGTTCACCTCGATTAGATTAGTGAATCCAATCCAGGTGTTGCGAGAGATCTAATCGAGAAAGGATAGTATTCTAATTTGGAGGAAGAAGGAACAGTATAGTGAAATATGTGCAATGACTATATCTTAGGAGCTCAGATTACAAATTCATGTTGTGGGTAAGGAAGATTGAAAATGAAAAATACCCAACAAGGCAACCCGCATTAAAAGTAGTTATTTAACACTGTTTCGAGAGAAACAAAGGAGGTTTAGATAATGAATCGTGGAGTTCGAGAGATCCAGCCACCTATTATATTCCTTGACCAGTTTTAAACTGCGGGTTCAATAAGCAAAGATCAGCATTCCGCCTAATTCGATGTTTCACAAGAAGATTCTTTTCAATGCCTGTTGGTAGAATTATTCAAACTCTTAATTTGTTACTTTTAGTATTTCAATATCCAATTCATTTATTATTAATTAGCTGATTTTCTTAGGTTTTATTATTTTAAGTTGTCAAAGCTAATTCCAATTGTCTATCTAGTCCAAATAGTAGATTTCGAAAGAATAAGAAGGATCGAGAATTCTTAAGATCTCTGTGGGATCATATCTGACTTAAATCCAATTTACTACTTGTTCGACCGCACTTGCAGCATAACGGATCAAAACCACTCAGTAAACAATTTACCCCAATTGAAACAATCTTTGAACTAATCAAAGAAGCTAAGACATATACTGGCCAACAAGTTTTATGCATACACACGGATTGGGGACAATATCTTTTTGGCAATAAGTTAGAATTTGTACATGTCTGGGTCCGGTCAACAAGTTTTATACGCTGCAAGGGATTAGACAATAGTCTTTTTTGGCACATTAGTAAGGAATTTGTAAGCATGTCTTTTTGGTCCTAACAAGTTTTACGGCGTCGCGCGAGGATTGTATTAACAGTCTTTTGGCAATAGTATTATGAATTTGTACATGTCTTTTGGTCCGGTCAACACCATGCATAAAGACACGATCTTTAATGAACTACACAAATCCTATGCATCGTCTATACATAAAGATACAATCTTTAATGAACTATACCTATTTATATGCATCATAAATGCATAAAGGTACAATCTTTTAATAGATTAGACAAATTCATACACATCATATGCATAGAAAATAAAGAAACCATATTGATCAGGGTCACAACCTGGCTTTGATGCCACTGTTAGGTTTTTGATGGCGATTAATCATACATACACAATGGAAAAATTAAAAATTTCACCTTTTCTAACTCTACCAGGGATCCATGTGGATCTCATCGCATGATCAGATAGCACACCTTTATCTACGCTTTAGAAGATTTTGTTTCGCAACCTCATGTAAAAGGCTAAACCCTTTTCGAACTGAAAGGCACAGCGGGATTGCTCCACTCTCTACAGCTATCTACACGAACGAGCCTTCTTGGAAACCGAGAGAGAATCAGTGTGCGGTAGCACCGGTCAGCTCACGAAAACCCTTAGCTTCTCTCAAGTGCGGAAAAATGAATGAATCAATCCGCATAAGGATCCCTTGGGTTTAAATACCAATTTTAAGCCCAAGGGTTAGTTTCAACCCATCTCTATGTGTGTGACTCGGCAGGTCCACATATTGATGCTGGCAAGGTCAAAGCCCATTTCGAGCCCACTTGACATGTTTACCTCTAACAAGGCATTAGCGACCACCCAAATTATGTGGATTTCAATACTTGATAATCCAATCCATAATAAATGTCAGCCTTTGTTCTATAATATCTCATTAACAAGGAGTTCATGTCTCCCTTGTAAAGTCCAATCATGCAATTTTCTCGACCTTCATGTAAACTGATAATACAAATGACATTAATAACCCTTATTAATTCATTTGAGCATGACCATGCAATTTCCAGTCTCACATGTCAAGGGGCCCACAGATATCTCTATAAAATGAGGGACAAATCCCTTTCATCCACTCACGTCCCTCTACATGATTTATTCTATGTCCAACTATAGTATGTATTACCACCCTATTACAAATGATGTTGAACTGTGTCAAAACATAAAGCTCCTCATGTAGGGACCTATGGTGGTGTTAGGTCGAAGGACAAAAAAGAAGATATTATTATGATGAGAAGTACTTGTGACTTATAATCCATGTAGTATTCTCATGGTGGTCATCCAGCATAAATGTTCACCAACATGTACTTATGAGCCGACTTAATAGTGATATCCACATCGAGAACATGATCATCGGGCCAAACTCTATACTAGTCTTAATTCACTATTGCTCCACCATTAATGAATGACCAAGGACAATTTAGAATTGTATTTCATTTGAGGTCCAGGGTTCAACTATCAAGTCACACACTTGATAACTATAAGTGGAATCAACTATTCATGGAGTAAATCACCAAATTAGAAATGTAAGATGATAATGAAAATGCCTCTTTATTATTGAAATATGAAAGTAATAACAATTACACTATTGCCCTAGGGCACATCACTAACATGGTTCTAAGTAGTATAAATCACCTAGAAACTGACTTTATTTGAATAAAGTAGTATCAATGCAAGCTATTGCATGTTGTGACCTCAACCAATTGAGGTTCCACATTTCAACCGGTTGAATGAGCTCTCTGTGATATTCACTCACATTGCACCTCAGTCGATCAGTCGAGATTGGTAAACTCAACCGGTTGAGGTAACTCTTTGTCAACTCCAAAGATCTCAGGAACACTATGCAAAAGAGCAGGATGTCTGTATGATATAATAACAATTTCCTTCTCTCCGACAATCGTCTTTAACTTTTCTAAAAACCAAGACCAATCTTCATAATTCTCTGAACTCATAATCCCACACGCCACTGGGAACATACAATCATTAGCATCATATGTGGTTACCAAGAATAATGCACCACCATATGGTCTACTTGGTCCACTCATATGGGAAGATTCAATAGCTATTATTGGTCAACACCCCATTACAAATCCTTGGATAGATATTGCATGTGTAACGAATAGTTGCTGAAAATTACCATCACTTAAATGTATTAGCTTGTCCACAGAACTAGGATTAGTTTGGACAATTCTCTCACATATCCACGACAATAACTTATAGTAATATTTAGGGATCCCATATATCCACTCCTTCGCCTTCTCCTTCAAATGCCAAGTTTGATTATATGTTAATCGCAACCCATGTTGTATAACAAAATCTTTGCATATTTGGTGAGGTTGATATTCTGGTGTCGAATGTATGACATCATCAATCACCATAGATGCACGATTGGCTCTAATTGTAGGTTGTGAAAGGGCAACATCATCCAAACTATGGTTATGTGTATTCTCAAACGTATGAACTTAAACAACATCCGTTGCACCTAGTGTACGACATGTGATTTTCCATGGACAATTGTCAATAGTGCATACTAGGCTCATCCATTGTGGAGTTTTCTTCTTGAATCTATATTGAAATCTCTCAACTAATGACATCAAATACACAACATCAAGAACCTCGGAAGAATTTATAAAAGTTTGTCCAGTACTAAGAATTGCATTCGAAAAACGCATCATCTATAGCTCATTTGGATGTGACTTCGCACATCTATGTGGGAATCCTAATGACTCGATTCTGGACTTGTTCCTAGGGCTACCCCTATCAATCGGTGAGCTAGTTGCTATCGACGAGGGTAAGAAATGCAGAGAATTTGATTCAACTATTGGGGGTAATAACACTACAATTTACCAAAACAAATAATTGAGTAAGTAAACACACCACATTACTAGACTATGTTTTCATAGGTTAACATGTGATTTGAGAATTACTTCATAGGTTCAGGTTCGATGATGTCAGGAGATAAACGTTCAATTGAAGATAAATAAACTCGACAATACACATCATTTCGTCTAAGCATGCTCGCATAAGAGGCATCGTCAAATAACACGATAAGAGAAGATGGATCAAATTTGACTGTGAATTCAAATTTCACTAATTCTGGATGCATGTTCAATAGAGCACAAACTCTGAATATAAAATCACCGTATGACATATGTTCATCAATCTCAAGGCTAAAGGTGCGACCACTAATGTATTGAATGGTTTCATCATCAACCTTCCCCTCTCGTAAATAAAGCAAATGTCACCGTCCATTGTTCAATTTCCTATGTTTTGCATAGTTAAAAAATAAAATTATTATATCACACGTTATGAAGTATACAACGTTTGTTTGCTTCAATCATGTCACTAAAATTAGTGTAATTATGGATTGTTAGTGATTTTCCGCAAGCGCATGGGTTACACAGGTAATATAGTGGACAAACAAGTTCAGATATCGATCCCACAAGGAAGGTGTGGTTTTAGCGAGGATTGAGTACCCTAGCTACCAAAGTTGTTCACTATTTGAGCAACTCGATGGTTGGGTGAAAAAGGTTTTAAAAACAAAATAAAATAAAACAAAGTAGGGTATGATCAATGTCCACTTACATGGACTGTGTTAATCTCAAAGAAAGCGCTCAAGGAAATATACTAGGGTTGATCATTTCCGTTGATGCATTTGATTTATATTTATGAAGTTCTCATTAAGTGAATATATACTTATGCTGTCCAAGGAACGCAATATGAGGTTTACATTTTTGTGTCTCCCCTCAATTTCTCACACCAACTCCCTATTCTCCTTTCAATCCATCTAGGTCATTAAATACGATACTTTTCTAAGGTGGTTCTTTCCTCAGGAATCCTATTGGTCACCTCTCAGTCCATACAATAGGACTACCTAGACTACGCTCGGATTGATCACCTCTCGGTCCATACAATCCTCAAATAATGCTAAGATGATGCTACACCTAATTAAATCCATCTAGTATTAGGCATTCCCAATTCCCTAAACTTCTTTAATTAGGTTAATTAGTATTTTAATTAACTAATTCATACCTTAAGAGACCTAGGACCAGATTTTAGGGCGTAATCCAAGTGTCACCAAGGATGCCCTATAACACCCCAAATTATACCCTGACAGTTTTATAACATGTTATAGGTACAATAAATGTATATTTTTCCGGAATAAAATAATGTTAAAAATAAAATAAGCAAAAATCCAGAATTTATACAAGAGTTAAGGGTAAATTAATAATTTACCAATCCAGGACCTAAGGGTCATAATTTATGAAGATTATATAATAAAGTGGAAATTAGATAAGTTGGATTGCAAATAATAGAGAGTTGAGGGACCAAATTGCAAAAGCTAAAAATTAGGCAAAAAGGGATAAGACCAAACAAGCCTTAAGAAAACTTCATTGTTGGCTTGAAGGTTAGGGTTCACGTTTGGGGAGAAAGAGAGAAGAGAAGAAGAAGAAGAATAAGAGAGGAAGAGAAGAAGAAGAAGAAAGAAAAATGAAGAAGAGAAGTTCAAGAGAAGCCAAGGTATGGAATACTAGTATGGAATGGTATGGAATCTACATATGTTTGGAAATACTTGTCTAAGTTGGGTTAGGAAAACCCTAACTCTTCAATACATGTGTATTTTGGTTGGTTTAAGTTAGTTTTGAAGTTTTGTTTTGAAATGGTTTGTTTTGGTTAAAAGAATTCCTGTGAAAATGGCTAAAACTGGTCATTTATGCTTCAACACGACACCCCTACGCCTAGGCGTAGGAGTGCATGCCTAGGCGAAGGTCCCTACGCCTAGGCGAACCCGAGCCCAAGTTTTTTGAATTTTCTGGTCCGCCTAGGCATAACAATGCTCCGCCTAGGCGAACCCCTCCGCCTAGGTGTAGCATTACTCCTCCTAGGTTTACCTGCTAGTCATGTTTTGGTTCCTCTCTTCCGTTAATTCTAACAATCTTCCATTGGACTAATGAGGATCCTAATAAGTGAATGAAAGGGTTCATACAATTATAAAAATTATATGAAAAATGTTATGTACCTCGCCGCCGAGGCGAAGCGTGGGCAAACATTGTTTCTTGCCCTCATTTGCTAATGTGTTTAAATGTAGTGTTATTCCTTGGGTAAGGGATGAAAAGATAGTTCAATTGAAGCATATAGAAAAACGTATGAATGTCTAAATAATACAAGAATAAAGATGCATGCATAAATGATAAGAAAATATCGCATATGATTACCGGATAGCAATAGTTATTCGGAGATATGGGATATATATTGTAAATGAAATAAAATAAACAGATTGTCTACTTAGAACCTAGTAGAGGGATAGATGGGTATGCCTATTAGGGAGAAAAGACTGCAGCATTACTGATCAGTTGGCCCCGTTTAGGTCATTATAGCGCCTTCGGGCCCTTATAGATGGTCATTGTCTCGTACAATGATAACAGCACCTTCAAGTCCTTATAGTTCATTGTCTCGTACAATGATTATAGCACCTTCAGGTCCTTATAGTTTCCCATATCCACTTCTAAGGTATATGCAGACATGAAACATAAAATAAATGACATGATATGATATGAAAAGCATAACACTGCTATGTGATGATATGTATACAGTGATAAGCACAAGAAGAAAAATGTAAATGAAATATGATATGAAATGGAACATGATAAGATGAATAAGTATGATATATGAACAAGCATATGTATCAGTATATAAATGTGAAAGTGATATGCAGTTGTGTAAAGTGTGATGACTCTGATTAGGGGTCGTCCACGAGTATTGTTTCCCACTATGCTATAAGCTTAGCATGGGTGTTTTATCCGTGTAGGTACAGGAGAAGTAGGAACAAGAAGTCCAGACATTCCACATCAACAACCAAGGCCAACACACTCCTAGGTGCCCACTGAAGACCTTTTGGTCTATGTTTGTATATGTTTTGCTTTTGTAAGCAATGTAAAAAGTTGTATATGTTGAACACTCCCATTTATGAGTTTGAATATATTTTATAATTTGCTGCTATAGAATATGGTATGGTAAAAAGTAAAAGATAGTTACAAGTTAAGTGGTATCAGAGCCCCCCAAGTCGGGGACGTCATAAATTAGATGGAAAAAAAATGGGCATCACATGCCCTAGTATGGGGATCAAAGACCCAACTCTCGGTATAGATTAATTAGTTAAAACCATAATAATCCTAAGAACTACACCAACTAACATCCATACAAGAATGAATTCACAAAACCATTCTAAAAGATATATAAATCAAACATCAATTTAAGCAATCAACCCTAGAGGAAAGTTTAGCTACTCATTACAACCCACAAATATATCAAAATCATGTCTATTACATCCATAATAATGAAAAAGATGAGAAGAGAGTGAGAGTTAGAGATACAAAACAAATATGAGATGAGAAATGCTCCAAACTCATCTCCAAGGTTGAATGAGGTCATCTAGTTGATGGGTTCTTCAATATTACACCAAACACAAAGTAAAATGAACAAAAAACCCAACCTTAAAAATGGTGATTCAAGAACCCCTAAGGAGGGTGTTCTCCCTCCAAAACCGAACCCTTGATAAGTCTAAAGAACCCCCAATTTATAGGCTTTAGGAAATGGACCTTTAAAAGGGCAAAAAATGGAAAAAAAATAGCTAATTTTTGCAAGGCCCGATGTCCTTTGCCGAGGTGAATCAATAGCTTTCTTCTTTTCATGGCTCTGGTTCTCCAAGGCAAAGGTACCTTCACGACGGTGAATAATGGCTTCGCCATGACAAACACCTTCTGACTTCAAATAATCACAACTCTCTCATCTAACCTCCAAATGCAATGATTTTAGCCCCTACGGAAATCTAAGAGAGGGTAGAATCTATCTATATCAAGTTTGGAGTCATTGAAGGCCACTAGGTAGACTGAAAATGCACAAACGTTGAGGGGTTTTGCATGTAGTGTTTTGGAAAATCCTCTCTTGACTTCACGAGACCATATCTTTTTCATTCGAACTCTGAATTGGGTTATATTAGACTCATTGGAAAGCTTGGAAGGTGTAGAATCCATCCATATCATTTTTGAAGCAATGGGAGGTCATGGGACAACCCAAAAATTCATATTTTTTATTCTCTTTATGCTATCTTTGCTTCAAAATGTTCCTAGAGCCATAAGATGATAAAATTAAGCATTAGAGCTGTTAAAAATGCCAGAAAAGAATATGATTGATAGATGATTAATGGTACAAAATAATGTATGAAAAACACCTATCAAATACCCCCAAACTTGACATTTTTCTTGTCCTCAAGCAAAGAACAAGACCATTTCCATTTATTCAAAAAAACAAAACAAGTATGTTGAGCATGAAATTGAGATAATATATGATAAATTGCCTCAAGGATCTAACCTTCATACAACACAAAGAAAACTTTGAGATTGCCTTTTTCAAAAAATAATAGACTGACTATGAGTTGAACAACTAAAACCAAAGTTCTCAAAAGTGTGAGTGTGGTCTTCCCCTCTTTGATCAATTTCAGTTCGGATAGAATTAGATGAGCATGAGTGGAATAAGGATCTCTCACTCACATGTTGAATAAAAAACCTAAGAAACTTAACCGACCAAAAAACCAAATCGAAATCGAACCGAAAAATAAGTTAACCAAATCGAGCGGTTCGGTTTTGGTTTTTGTTTACATTGTGTCCCAGCTGCCATAAAATATAAATCATGATTTTTGCTAATCCAATTCAGATATATATATAATAGGTTTCCCTACCTGTGTGAATTGTATATATATAATAGGTTTCCCTACTTGTGTGAATTGTGGCTTTTCCCACTTTTGTCAATCGCTTTTACTTTTTTCCTCCAAACCAAAGCATATAGGGTTATGCATTTCTGTTGGTTTTTCTATCGGGGTTGTGTTAAAACATGTGGTCGACATAAAATTGTAATTAAATTATCTAATCTCATGCTTTTTATATATTATTTGTGGATGTAATATAAATGCACAAGTGTTATGAGATTGCAAATGAACAAACTATATTCTTTTTTTTTCTTTGCATTTTTTTTTATTGTATTTATAATAATTATTATAATTTGAACTTAAATATATGATTATGGAATTTCAAATTTATTTTTTAATTATGGTTAACTGAAAAATCGATATATGGTTAACCGAATATTTGGTTAACCATATTAATGGTTAGGTTTTCTGTTTACATAAATAAAAAAACCAAAAATCGATGATCGGTTTTTATTTTGTGCCATGGTCCAGTTAATCGAACCCTGCCCAACCCTAGTGAGTGTGTAAGACTCCATAGGCTTGTTGGGCATATCAATAAACACTAATATAAGCTATACACAACTCTTAGGATCAAATAGGTCTATATATAGCTTGTAGTGTATGGCTTAGGTAAGGGTAGTTAAATAGATCATTTAGGCTTTAGTTTACCCAAAATATACATATTTTCCTTTTTTTTCTCCATTAATTGTTCATCCTTTTGCATATTGCCTTCTTTTTCATTGAACCTCTTAAGCTTCCCCTCAAACTTAGCTTATTAAGTCTTTTTATCTCATATCTCCTCCAAACTTACATGATTTTCACCATCCTCACACGAACACCAAGAACTTTATTTTTTAGAATTACAAGGCATGGAGTAGTGCAATATTCAACCTCATTAAGCTTTCTACCTACCCCATGTAACGAGCTTTAGGTTAGTAACTCCCAGACCAGTTGGCCTTAGGGTAGTAGTGTAGACCCTCAATTTTGCCCCCTCACCACTTGTGACAGATCCTATAGAAGCCACACTCACCCATCGTTTCATATAACACCATTGTGGCCTCCTTTAGGTTTAGTCTCGTCTCCCGAGCCCCTGGTGGGCTTGTATGTGTAGTCCGCTGAGTGCGATGTAGTTCACTTTAGAGTGTCATCATGGCTATTTTTTAGTTATTGGCATCGTACAGGAAACAAGTGGGGGCCCCTCGAGGTTTTAGCTCAATCAAAGTTTATTAGAGTATGTCAAACTTGTATTAATTTGAGCTTGTTTCTGACTACATCTCCTTTATCCGAACTCAGAATTGTTCACTGTTTGTTTTGTTGAATTCTTATTTCCAAGGAGGTTTTTGGTAAAATTTCATAATTTTTTGTCAACCGCTTGACTAATCATTTGACTGGTTCACAAGGTAACATATGCATACAACACTGTTTTTTGGGTGATTTTGGTGAGCACTCCTCTGTTTCTTGATCATATCTCCCTCTATCCGGACTTGAATGGTGCACCGTTTTTTTTGTTGGTCTCCTTATTCTTCAGGAAACATTATATCAAAGTTTCATAATTTTCCTCAACCGGATGGACTGGTTGGCAGCTGGTTCAACCGGTTAGTCGGGCTAGCTTGTGTGGAGCGCTGTTTTTTGTGATTTTGGAGCCCAAATCGTATATGGGTCGGGCCCATAAGCTCAAGCTCGACCATGGGCAGTATTGTGGGTCCATTTTGGGCCTTGATTGTTACATGCAGCCCACCATGAATCCATGTGGATACTTGGTGGTGAAGCAAGCTGAAATCTTAAGAGATTCAGCTTGCATGGAAAATAAGGAGAGGAGTTAATGGGGAAGCTGTTTCCGAGACTGATTGGGGCCCTTTCCAAAGCTTGAAGGTGGAAAACACCAGGTAGGTTCAGATGCTGAGGTGAGAATCAGCATGTTATGTGAGAGAAAGATCAAAAGCGGAAGGGATCTTGAAGGGACATTTTTCCGGCTCAAACGCGACGCTTGCTGATTCTAGCTTTGATACAGCTTAGTTTCTTTCGCGCTTTTGTGGAAGAGGTAAGATATATACCCTGGCTCCACTATATTCTTCTTAATAGACATTCTGATCAAATTTGAGGTTTCTCCTCAACCATTTGAGCCGGTTTTCACGCCATACGTGAAAGCTGTTCAATGTAGTTTCTTACAAGTAGTTTGGGTAGTTTGGTTTATTTTGGTTGGTTCTCACTCATCCGAGCTGAGAATCGATCACCGCTTATTTTTTTAGATTCCTGACTCTTTAGGAAGCTTCTGACAAATTCTTGAGAGCCTTCTTCAATGGTACATGGGCTGGTTGGGAAACCAGATTAGTCGGTTCATTAGGTTAGGTTTGCAGGAATGGTAGTTTGGGGAGTTTGGTTTGTTTTGGTTGGAACTCACTCATCCGAGCTGAGAATCAATCACCGCTTATCTTTTTAGATTCCTGACTCTTTTAGGGAGTTTTTAAGAAATTTTGAGAGCCTCTCTCAATGGTATGGACTGGTTGGGAAACCAGATTAGTCGGTTCATTAGGTTAGGTTTGCAGGAATGGCAGTTTGGGGAGTTTGGTTTGTTTTGGTTGGTTCTCACTCATCCGAGCTGAGAATCAATCATCGTTTATCTTGTTAGATTCCTGACTCTTTTAGGAAGTTTTTGACAAATTTTGAGAGCCTCTCTCAATGGTATGGACTGTTTGGGAAACCAGATCAGTCGGTTCATTTAGGTTAGGTTTGCAGGAACTGCAGTTCGGGTAGTTTGCTTTGTTTTGGTTGGTTCTCACTCATCCAAGCTGAGAATCAATCACCGTTTGTTTTTTTAGATTCCTGACTATTTTAGGAGGGTTCTGAAAAATTTTGAGAGACTCTCGCAACCGGCTGAACTGGTTGGGAAACCAGATTAGTCGGTTCACTTAATTCAGTTCGCTGAAACAGTAGTTCGGGTCTTTGGCGCCGTTTGTGTCTGTTCTCAGTCATTCGGAGTTGGTTTTATACTTGGTTTGTTTTTCGTTTTTCTGACTCCTTTATGAGTGGTTATGAAAATTTTTAGGCTTCCTCTCAACCGGCTGATTCTGGCTAAACCAGATTAGCCGGTTCACTGAATTCAATTCGCTGAAACAGTATTTCTGGTCTTTGGGCCAAGCAGGTCTCGCTTCCGCCATTCGGAGTCGGGTTTTTATACTGGTTTGTTTTTTTGGATTTATTACTCCTTGAGGAAGGGTCTTGACAAATTTTTTAGGAGCCTCTCAACTGTCTAAACTGGTTGAGAACCAGATTTAGCTGTTCATTGAATTCAGTTTGCTGAATGGCAGTTTTGGGGTAGTTTGCTTCGTTTGTGTTGGTTTTTGGTCTCCGAGTCGGAATTGTACTCCGGCTTATCTTTTGAATTCCTGAATTTCTATGAAGGTTCTGAAAGTTTTGAAATCTTTTCAACCATCTGACTGGTTGGGAAAACCAACCAGCCGGTTCATTAAGAAGTTCTTCCGGAACGGCAGCTTTAGGTACTTTTCTTTGTTTGTATTGGTTTTTGGTCATTCGAGTTGGAATTGCACTCGTCTATTTTTATTAGATTCCTGAGTCTGTGAAGGATGTTTTGACAAAGCCTAGAATTTTTCTCAATCGTTTTGATTTGTTGAAACCATTCAACCGGTTATAAGATGTACTCTATGGGTAAACCCATATTTTAGCATGTTTCAATCCCGAATCTATCATGGCGTGCTCTAAGTTACCCCAGGAAACCTGTAGGCTGCCTTTAGGGTCTGAGTTCAGCTTTGGTTTGAACAAAGTGAGGTAGTGGGCAATGTGGGATTGGTATGTATGGTTTAGTTTGTGGGATTTTAAAGGGAATGTGTGCTAAAGTAAGCAAACCACTTACCTCCTTTCAGCCCGTCTTTCTTTGGCATAGATCCAATATTCGGTTTTTTAAATGCATGATGTATGATAAAATATTCTCATTCTATCTATTCCTCGCTATATACTATTAGGGACCCTGTACATGTTTATCGCGGTATTTGTATTCATATGCATACACGGTGTTTGGATTCGACATTTGTGATGCATTTGAGTTTTTTTACCGACCTCTTATGTCAGCTGGGTTAGTGGACCACAAGGTGTATGTGTGCTTTAATGTCGGGTAATGAATTTCACATGGATGCTTTTGTTTGGGTGTCATGCATGCTTGCTATGTTTGTTGGCTAACCTTGATGTAGCGTGGCTGTGTGGACTACGTATCGCCATTTGCCCTTTTGGTTGGAGTGTTTTTAAGCGCGTTAGATACCAATTGTAATGTCTCGACCCAAGTCGTATGTTTAGCCTAAGAGATCAGCCCGATCAGTGACCCATATGCTCCTACATACCCACCACTAGTAGAGACCGAGTTTCCGGCCTAGAGGGGTGCTACCTCATATGAGGTACCTTCCTCGATAGTAATCCCGACTCCCCCAACCCAAAATCTAGTTTTCGGCACGCTTTTTCCATACCGGAGTCATCGGGTTTTTCGTTTTTACTTAAGTTTTCCTCATAAAATAGCAACAAAAAGTGCGGCTTACTCCAAAGAAAACCGCTTGGAAATCAAAATCAATCCACACATTTTTTCCTTCCACGGTAGTCGCGCGCCAACCTCGTGATCGTAATGGTCCACAAGTAGGTGTGTAAAACACCTAAAACTACTTGTTCAAGGTGGAAGGTTACAAGACCAAATCCATTCTCCTGTTTTTATTCTTTCTTTTTCTAATTTTTTTTTCTTTCTTTTTCCACCCCAAAACCTCCTTTGTTCACAATTAAGGCACGCCCTCTTCAAACAATTTCCAAATTCACACTACATGTATCCACAAGATATTGGCATTGAAATCAACATGTTAGGGTAAACAAGGGCTTTGACTGAAAGATATTCAACAAAAAGGGACAAGGGGTTCATTCTTGGCTTTTTTTTTAAATAAAATGGTTAATATGGCTCAAATTGGGTGACTATGGACATATGCACAAAAAGGTTAGCTAGAAAGGCTTAAGGATGGCCTATATCATTTCCTAATTGTCGTGTTGCCTTGGATTTCACCTTGACTAATAATTGAACAAGTTCTAGAGTCATTAGAGATCAAAATATGAAATGATCACCTAATTCTTCTCTAAACCAAGCAAAATTGACCATCAAGGGTAAATGACTTGTACTAAATTGATAGTTTTAACCCAAATAAATAACTACAAGGTCAAAACATTATGCTTTAAGTTCAAATGTCTCTTATTTTCTTCATGTGAAAGAAAGTTTCAATCATTATTCATCATAGACATCCCAATTATCTCAAAACAAGCTCAACACAAAACAAAAAGAACCTAAAAATAAAAAAATTAACCTAAAAACTAAAAAAGACATAAAAGTAACTAAAACACACAAGCAATAAAAAGCAAAACTAAAGGTTGGATAATTAAAGCTACTATAAAATTTTGAAAACAAAGGAAGATTCCTTCAATACCCCTAAACTTAAAATATGCATTTGTCCTCAATGTATGAAATATGAAAGATAAGAACAAAGACCTTCTTAGATCAAGTGTGGACCATTGGAGGTTCGGGTGTGGCGGGTCTCTCATGAAACTCTCTCAATAGCATCCAATTTCAATACCCCAAAAGGAAAAACACGGGTATTGAACATGCGCTCACATACTAAAAACTAGAACAAAACACCAGCAATGGATAAAAATCCTTAGCTTTAGTGCCTCCCAGCAGCTGTGCCCATTTTTGAGTCCAACTCAAAGTCATTGTGGAAGTCCGTAGATGCTTGTTTCTTTCACACCATTGTGTTATCAGCCTTCTTTCGCTTGCAGGATGACTCTTCACCTCTGGGGAATAGCTTATGTAAAGCTCAAATGCCAATCCTTTAGTGGGAAAGAGTTAGTTCACATTTATCTTCAAGAGTGTCCCTCGGGTGGATTGCAAAGCTGTTCTTACTATAATGAGTTTTTTGTATGTTCTTTCCTCTTTCTTCATATATCTTAGTGGTTTTCTTGTGGAGGTTAAATTTCATTTTCTTTTCCTCACCAAAAGTGAGGGCAGTTATTTCCCTTACTTTTAGTATCAATCCACAATTGACTTGTGGCAAATAGCGTCTTTTCACATTTTAGAAATCATTTTATCTCCCTCTTCCATGCCAAACAACGATCTAGAAATGAGTTCATTCTCAACTAAGACATGTTCAACTATAAGCTCTAGATGTTTATTTTCAACTTGCTTCTCTTTTAATAAAAGCTCTTCGTAGATAGCAAGTTAATTCTTTTCAACCAATGACGGGTCTTGTAAGTCTCCCTTAAGGACCAAAGGCATTTTTTCGCATTCTACTGTGTTCTTGTCCTCATTCAATGTTGAGTTTGTATTTTCAAGGCGAGATAAGTGCCACTCTTCGTAAGACAGATCACTTTTCAGGTGAGTTGCCCCTGAAGACTGTTCCTTATTTTTCCACTCCTCAATTAAAGTCTACACATTTCTGATATTTTTTTCGGAAATTGGTGCCAATGCCATATTTCTCATGTTAGCACCCATGGTTGATTCTATGATTGGTAACCATTTCTAGAGCCTGCTATCCTCTTAATTTTTTTCTAATGCAGGAATAGTTTTTCACGATGTTTTCTTAGTCTGTTTGATACTGGAACTCTGAACTTCCTTTGCTTCATAATTGAGGCGGTTAGGAGAGGGATTGTCATGTGTCCCGAAGGAATGACAGCTGGCTCAGGTTGAGATGGGTCCTCGCGGCTGAAGCACTTCCAAAAATTATGTTTGTTGGCCCAAGGGAGGCCATGTCAGCTTTCTCGATGATTTCCACTCCATGTTGGTGCTATCTGTCAGTAAAAGAGTCCATTCCATCTTCTCGCTTAACATTATGCTTAGTACTCAAAATTACAAAATAAAAGAAAATTAAGTATACAAAATTCAAATAAACCAAGAAAGAGTGTTAGGAGAACCAAACACAAATCATACCTTTCCTCGACAACGGCGCTAACTTGTTAAGCATTTTTCTTTTCAAGTAAGAAAGACATGGTTGCATAAAGCAGAGTAGCATGGACAAACAGTCCAAATATATTCTGTGGTGCGGTGTGGTTTTTAATGAGATCGAGCATCCTCACACAAAGTCATTCACCACCAGCGACTGATACATCAGAGGAGCTTGCACAAAATAAAACAAAGTAGGGTATGATCAATGTCCACTTGCCAGCGATTGGGTTAACTCGTTGCTACTCAAGGAAAAGATACTAGGTTGAATGCTTCCACTTGATGATTCGATTTATATTTGCGAAGCTCCACTCAAGTGAATATATACGGGTCGCTTGTCCATGAACTGTAGCACTGCACATTTTCACACCTCAACTCTCATCGCCTCTGCCTGATCTAGCCGCAGCATTTTCAGTAGCTTCTTTCCTCATGAGAGTTGGTCACCCCGATCTCCATAATAGGACTCCGACTATAGACCGAATACTCCTCGTCCATACGATCCTCACAGAGCTGAAAGCAAAGATTTGACGAAACTATCTAATGATGGTATTTTGATCTTGACGGTTAATTAGTATTTCAATTAACTATTTCTATACCTTAAGAGATTAGGGACCATATAGGTGGGACCAGCAAATGTCAAGGATGTTTAGTATGGGGATCGTGAAGACATCTCGGTATGGATTACCAGTTAAAATCATAATATCCTAAGAACACTGACCACACAAAAGTTATGAATTCTGGTCAAAACCATTTCTAAAGATATAAATCAAATATACACGAGAATCAACCCTGAGGAGTTTAAATACTCATTACAACCCACAAATCTATCAAAATCATGTCTATTGCATCCATAATAATGAAAGAAATGAGAAGAGAGTGAGAGTTAGAGATACAAAACAAATATGAGATGAGAAATTGATAGGTGTGAATCTTGTTAGCATTTGTAGTATTATTTTCATGTATTTATGTAACCCATATTCTAGATTCACACCTATATCCATAAAGATTACATTAATCCCTCATTTGCTTATGTTTTGTAGGAATGGAAAGTAAAGCAAGCAAAGAAGAGGGCAAAAAAGAGCAAGAAAGCAAAGCTTGCCCAGAAGCATTAGTTTGTCGAGGCGAAGCTAAAGACATAATTTAAGAGGCCTCGGGTTCGCCAAGGCGAAGCAGCCTTTGTCGAGGCGAAGGAAGAATTGATTAGAAGACAAGATTCGGGTTCTCCTAGGCGAAGAGGACCTTTACCGAGGCAAAGGAAGAGCATCCGGATTGAAGATACTTGCCCTTTGCCTAAGCGAAGAATGTCGGGCTTGAGCATAAACATCGCATTTTTGGCCCATTTTGGAGCCCATTTTCCATTTCTATATATACATGTATTTGAGACATTTCAAGGGTTCCAGTTTTTGGAGAGGGAACACCCTTTTAAGGTTTTCTTCTTCATCCTTCTACTTGAGCCTTTTCTTTAGGGTTTTAGTTTTTGTTAATTTCCACTTTGTTTTGGAGCTGTTGTTGAAGATCTAGCTCATTAGATGAGCACTTGTAGCTATGGTGTAGATTTGGGGACAAATTTCACCTTCCATTTGTTTTGTATCTCTAAACTCTACTCTATTTGTAAATCTTTCATTATTTTATTTATCTTAAATGTGATTTTGTGGGATTACTTGGTTGCAATGAGTGGCTAAATATCCTCTAGGGTTGATTGCTTGAAGTTGATGCTTGGTTTATATATATTTTATGATGTTTTGTAAATTCATGCTTGTGTGGATGTTAGTTGGTAGTTCTTAGGATTATTACATTTTTACCTAATTAATCCATACTGACTGTTGGGTCTTCGATCCCCACAATAAGGCATCCTTGGTGACTCTTGGATTACGCCCTAAAATCTGGTCTCGGGTCTCTTAAGGAATGAACTAGTTAATTGAAATACTAATTAACCTAATCAAAGAAGTCTAGGAAATTAGGAATGCCTAGTACTAGATGGATTTCATTAGAAGTAGCACCCTCTCAGCATTATGTGCAGATCATATGGACCGAGAGGTGATCGATCTGAACATAGTCCAGGTAGTCCTATTGTATGGACTGAGAGGTGACTAATAGGATTCCTGAGGAAAGAATTGCCTTAGAAAAGTATCGCATTTAATGACCTAGATGGACCAAAAGGAGAATCGGGAGTTGGTGTGAGAAATTTAGAGGAGACACGAAAGTGTAAACCTTATATCGGATTCCTTAGACATGCATAAGTGTACGTTCACTTAATCA
This sequence comes from Tetrastigma voinierianum, assembly GCA_016808115.1. Lineage (NCBI taxonomy): Eukaryota > Viridiplantae > Streptophyta > Magnoliopsida > Vitales > Vitaceae > Tetrastigma > Tetrastigma voinierianum. Next base: position 95,973 of record JAEQBH010001004.1, read on the forward strand.
ACGCTTAATGGATATAAATCATAAATGCATCAATGGAGACAATCGACACTAGAATATTTCCTTAAGTTACATCCCCAATATCACTCCATTCCTTGTGAGTGGACATTAATTATACTCTACTTTATTTTCTTTTATTTTGTTTTTAAAACCTTTTTCTACCTCCCCTTTAATTGCTCAAATAGTGAACAACTTGAGTAGTCGAGGTACTCAATCTAGCTAAAACCACACCTTCCCTGTGGGATCAATATCTGGACTTGTTAGTCCATTGTATTACTTATGCGACTTGTGCGCTTGCGGATAATCGCTATCGAGTTTTTAGTGTTGCTACCAGGGACTTAATAAAATAGTCTTTAGTAGCTACGCCAATTACTGAACAAGTTTTTGGTACCATTGCCGGGAAAGGTATAGTTTGGCTTGGATTGATATTTTGGCAAAAGAGAAGTTTGCTAATTTGAGCAAAAAAAATTCTTTCCTATTATCTTTTGTTTCTTATTTTTTACTTATTATACTTCAATTCTTTTTGTTTCTTTTTTTTTTTTTTGTATAGTTTTTTTTTTCAGGTGTTGAGTATAATGTAGAACGAGGCAATGAATGAACTCTTCTACTCCCTCCAACAAGAATTTGCTTCTCGAGTTGCCCAATTAGCACCCCACAAGTCAACAATATTATAATTTTGGAGGGGTGAATTCTTTCAACAATGTGGGTTACATCTCTCAACCCCACATCTATATGTCAAGCCACAATCATGCAGGTTGGGGGACACATGACAATCTCTCATATAGCCATCCAAATATGCAGCCACAAGAAGGTTCAAGTTCCTACTATCAAGAGCAATTCCGGCAACCATTGGATGAAGAGATATTCCTTGAATTTAAGGATGAAATTAATAAGGATAATGAGGCTCTACAAATGAGGTTTCCAAGTACGAAAACCAAGATGGATGCCACCATGATAGCAAACATGGGCACCAATTCGAAAGATCTCAATAGAGAAATGTATGCTATCATGGAAATAACGGCAAGACAAGCCGAAGAATTGGAAAAAGTTATAAAGGAACAATCTTCAAGGCAACTCCTGAGCAACACAAAGAATGATGACATACAGGAGAGTGAAAGCATACCTTTAAGCCTTGAAGAGTAATTTTTGAACCCGGCATTAGATGAGGACAAGAACATGATGGAATGTGATAAAATGCCTTTGGTCCTTGAGGGAGAATTGCAAGTCTTTGCATTGGTTGAGAAGAATGAGCTTGCTATTAACGAAGGGCCGTTATTGAAAGAGAAGCAAGTGGAAAAGAAACATCCAAAGCTTATAGTTGAAAATGTCTTAGTTAGAGTTAAAGACTTCTTTTTCCCCGTAGAATCTTTGATTTTTGGCATGGAAGAGGACCAACAAGTTTCTTTTATAGAAAGACCTTCCATTACCAAAATTCAAGTGTGGATTGATGCTGAAAATGGGGAAATGACACTCCTTGTTGGTGAGGAGAAAATGAAGTTTGACCTCCATCAAAGAAAACCATTAACGGATGAAGAAAGGAGGGCATGCAAGAAGCTAGAGAGTTCATTTTCACCCATGGAAGAGAAAGCACCAAAAATCCTTCAAGAGGAAACTCTTAAAGGATATAAATTTGAAGCCAACTATTTCCCCACCAAAGAGTTGGCATTTGAGTCTACATTGACTATTCTGGAGGTGGAGGAAGTCATCCTCACGAGCGATGAGGATGAAGAGGTAGTATTGGCAACAATGGATGAAGGGCCAAAGAGAAGATCTCGAACTTCCCCAACGAGTCTAGCTGGACTCTAAAAACAGAGTAGCTCTTGGGAGGCACCCTAAGCAAAAATAAGGATTTATATCCATTTAGTATTTTAGTTGTTTGTTTTTGGTTTTTTTTTTTTAGTATGTGTTGCATGTTGATTTTATTTTTAAGTGTTTATTTTTTATTTTTGCTATTTAGGGCATTGAAGCTGGATTTTAGAGAGGGGATTCATCAAGACCCACGACACCCAAGCCCAATGATCACACTTGATCGTTAAGGGGAGTCCTCTATTCCTAATATTTTATTTTTAATATCAAGACAAATACGCTTAAATTTTAAAAGGTTGAGGAATTTTCCTTTGTTTTTAAATTTTTCCACCAGCTAAATTATCCTACCTTTAGTGTTTTCTTTTAGTTTTTTGTATAAGTTTTCAATTTTAGGTTAATTTTTCATTTTTAGGTTGTTTTTGTTTTAGTTGAGCTTGCTTTATATACTACGACAATTTCATGATGAATACCGATCAGATTTTCTCTCACATGAAGAAATGAGAGATATTTGAACTTAAAGCACAATGGGTAGTTAACTATTTAGACCAAAGTTCTACTAGCTGGAGCACAAGTCATTTACTCCCGGCAATTTCCCGCTAGTTTAGAGAAGAATTAGGATATTATTTCATATTTTGATCTCTAAAGACTCTAGAACTTGTTCAATTATCACTCAAGGCAAAATCCTAGGCAACACGACAATTAGGAAATGATATAGGCTATCCTTGGATCGATTGAACCTTCATAGCTAACCCTTTTGTGTATATCTCCATAATCACCCAATATAAGCCATATTAGCCTTTTTATTTCAAGAAAAGCCAAGAATGAACCCCTTATTCTTTTTTGTTGAAGAATATGTGCTATGAATGAAAAATGAAAGGAGGTTTTGGGGCGGAAAAAGAAAGAAAAAGTAGAAAAAAGAAAAAGAAAAAGAAAGAATAAAGCAAGAAGAAGTAAGTTTGGCCTTGTAACCTTCCTACCTTGAGCAAGTAAGTTCTTAGGGGTGTTCTACACTTAGTACCATAAGGCCAACTGCTCTGGGAGTTACTAACCTAAAGCTCGTTATATAGGATAGGTAGAAAGCTTAAAATGGTTGAACATTGTACTACTCCATACCTTGTAATTCTGAAAAATAAAGTCTTGGTGTTCTTGTGAGGATGGTGAAAATCAAGCAAGTTTGGGGGAGAATCTATGTGGTGAAAAAATGCAAAAAGAGCTAAGTTTGGGGGAGAGCTAGAGAGCTAAATGCAAAGAATGTGAGATACCAAAGGATGAGTAGTTAAGGGAAGAAAAGAAGGGAAAATGTGTATGTTTTGGGTAAACTAAAGCTTAAATGACCTATTCAACTGCCTTTACCTAAGCCATACACTACAAGCTTTTAAAGACCTTATTGATCCTAAGAATTATGTATAGCCTACATTAGTAGAGATTGATATGCCCAACAAGCCTATAGAGTCTTACACTCTCAAGTGAGAGATCTCCATTCCACTCAAACTCATCTAATTCCATCCAAACTGAAATTGACCAAAGAGAGGAAGACTACACACACACACACTTGAGAACTTTGGTTTAGATTGTTCAACTTAAGGTCAATCTATTATTTTTGAAAAAAAAAAAGGTTATCTCGAAGTTTTCTTTGTGTTGTATGAAGGTTAAATCCTTAAAGTAATTTTCATGTATTATCTAAATTTTATGCTCAACATGTTTGTTAGTCTTAAATAAGGAAAATGTGTTGTTTCTTTGCTTGAGGACAAGCAAAATGTTAAGTTTTGGGGTATTTGATAGGTGTGAATCTTGTTAGCATTTGAAGTATGATTTTCATGTATTTATGTAACCTAAATGCTAGATTCACACCTATATTCCTAAAGATTACACTAATCCCTCATTTACTTATGTTTTACAGGAATGGAAAGTAAAGCAAGCAAAGAAGATGGCAAAAAAGAGCAAGAAAGCAAAGCCCTCACTGTATACCCGCTCACTGGTGCCTTCGCCCTGCTCTCGCCAAGGTGAATAAGGCATTGATTAAGACAAGCCTGTACTCAGGTGAAGAGGACCTTACCTGCAGGTAAAGGAAAAAGCATCCGATTGAACATTACCTACCCTTCACTCCAGGGCGGCTGGACCCCCTTCGCCTTAGGCGAAGAACTGGTTTGAGCAGAAACGTCCCATTTTTCACACACATTTTCATATTTTGGAGCCCATTTTCCATTTCTATATATACATGTATTTGAGACATTTCTAGGGTTCTAGTTTTTGGAAAGGGAACACCCTCTTAGGGTTTTCTCCTTCCTTTCTTCTGATTTACTTTTTTAGTGGTTTTGCTTGCTCTACATTTCACTTTGTTTGGAGTTGTTGGTTGAAGATTCAGCTCTACGAGGAGCTTCAGAGCTGTGGTGTGTGACTCTGGGGGACGAATTTCACCTTCCATTTGTTTTGTATTTCTAAACTCTACTTTATTTGTAAATCTTTCACATATATTTTTATCTTAAATATGATTTTGTTAGACTGTTTGCTGCAATGATTACAAATATCCCCATGTGGTTGATTGCTTGAAGTTGATGCTTTATTATTTATATATATTTTATGATGGTTTTGTGAACTCATGCTTATGTGGATTATTGTGGAAGTTCTTGTGGATTGGTTATGGTTTTCTCACTCACTAATCTATACTGAGAGTTGGGCTCGATCCCCACAATAAGCATCCTTGGTGACACACTTGATTGAGCGCCTCAAATCTGGTCCCTGTCTCCCATGTATGAATTAAGTTAATTGAAATACTAATTAACCTAATCAAAGAAGTCTAGAAATAGGAACACCTAGTATTAGATGGATTTCATTAGAGGAAAATCCCTCAGCATTATGATCGTATGGGACCTAGGAGGTGATCGATCCGAACATAGTCCGGGTAGTCCTATTGTATGGACCAAGAGGTGACCAATAGGATTATCAAGGAAAGAACTGCCTTAGAAAAGTATCGCATTTAATGATCTAGATGAACCGAAATGAGAATAGGGAGTTGGTGTGAGAAATTGAGGGGAGACACGAAAGTGTAAACCTCATATCGGATTCCTTAGACATGCACAAGTGTACGTTCACTTAATCATGGCTTAATGAATATAAACCATAAATGCATTAATAGAGACAATCTAATTCTAATATTTCCTTGTTACATCCTCGATATCACTCCATTCTTGTGAGGGACATTGATTATACCCTACTTGTTTTCTTTTATTTTGTTTTTAAACCTTTTCTACCTCTCTCCCTTAGTCTCTCAACAATAATCCATCAGAGGTAGCTGAGGTACTCAATCCTAAGCAAACCACATACCTTCCCTCAGGTGGATCGATATTTGGACTCTTGAAGGTCCATCGGGATACCGCGGCAACTCCATGTGCTTGCAGATAATCGCTATCAAGTTTTTGGTGTTGCTTTCGGGGACTTAATAACATAGTCTTTGGTAGCTACGCCAATTATAGAACATAAATGCTCCAAACTCAGCTCCAAGGTTGAATGAGGTCCTCTTGTTGATGGGTTCTTCAATATTACACCAAATGCAAAGTAAAATGAACAAAAATCCAACCCTAAAAATGGTGATTCAAGAACCCCTAAGGAGTGTGTTCTCCCTCCAAAACCGAACCCTTGACAAGTCTAAAGAACCCCCAATTTATAAGCTTTAGGAAATGGGCCTTTAAAAAGGTTACAAAAATTCGATAATTTTGCAGCGTTCGATATCTGCCGAGATCTAAGGTTCATTCGCTCGATGAACCACACAATACGCTTCTTCAGAATGGCTCGGGCCTCGCCAAGGCGCGTCTTAATTGCGCATCAATGGTTTCATCATGGCAAACACCTTCTGACTTCAATGATCATAACTCTCTCATCCGACCTCCAAATGCAATGATTTTAGTCTCTACGGAAAGATAAAAAAGAGTAGAATCTATCTATATCAAGTTTGGAGTCATTGGAGGCTACTAGATATACTGAAAATTCACAAACGTTGAGGGGCACTACATGTGGTGTTTTGGAAAATCCTCTATTGACTTCACGAGGCCGTATCTTTTTCATTCGAACTTCGAATTAGGTGATCTTGGACTCGTTGGAAAGCTTCGAAGGTGTGAATCCATCCATATCATGCTTAAAGCCATGGGAGATCATGGTACAACTTATAAATTCATCTTTTTGGCCCTCTTCATGATCTCTTTGCTTCAAAATGTTCCTAGAGCCATATGATGATAAAATTAAGCATTAGAGCTATTAAAAACACCATAAAAGCATATGATTAATGGTATAAAAGAATGTATGAAAGCACCTATCATGGATCATATGCAAACTAATTCTAAGTACCCTCAATTGTACCGCATAGTTCATATATGGATTACAAATGAGATGTACCCTGAATACAATTTGGTTGTACCCAAGCTTTAATCATAAGGTACTTATAGTTTACTAATTGCAAAAACAAACAAGTGGTATTAGTTGCACCTAAGATATACATGGTTTGTACCCACACTACATATAGATTGTACCTAAGGTTCAAATGGGTTGTACCCCAGATACAATTTAGTTGTACCTAAGGTTAACTTGTGTAGTACCCAGAGTTCATAGTGGTTGTACCCAAGGTTTAATCATATTGTACTTATAGTTTACTAATTGCAAAAACAAACAAGTGGTATTAGTTATACCTAAGATATACATGGTTTGTACCCACACTATATATAGATTGTATCTAAGGTTCAAATGGGTTGTACCCTGGATACAATACCTGGTTTGTACCCACACTACATATAGATTGTACCTAAGGTTCAAATGGGTTATACTCTGGATACAATTTGATTGTACCTAAGGTTAACTTGTGTAGTACCCAGAGTTCATAATGGTTGTACCCAAGGTTTAATCATATGATACTTATAGTTTACTAATTGCAAAAACAAATAAGTGGTATTAGTTGTACCTAAGATATACATGGTTTGTACCCACACTACATATAGATTTTACCCAAGGTTCAAATGGGTCAGACCTCGGATACAATTGTCAGCACTGGGTTAACTTATGTAGTACCCAGAGTTCATAATGGTTGCACCCAAGGTTTAATCATATGGTACTTATAGTTTACTAATTGCATAAACAAACTAGTGGTATTAGTTGTACCTAAGATATACATGGTTTGTACCCACACTACATATAGATTGGGAAATACCTGTTGTTCAAATGGTCAGACTCTAGATACAACTCAGCCATGTACCTAAGGTTAACTTGTGTAGCACCTTTAGTTCAAATGGTTGTACCCAGGGTTAAATCATATGGTACCTAATATTTTACTCTATAATAAAAACAATGAAGTGCTATTAGTTGTACCTACAAGATTTCTCGCTGCTTGTACCATATTACACGTAGATTGTATCTATAGTCTAAATGGATTGCACTGTGATACAACTGTTATACTCAGTTAACTCATAGAACGAGTTCATATAAAATTTGTTCCCAATGTTTGATCGTATGGTAATTGTAGTTCACTTATAATAAAAATAAAATAAAATAATGATTGTATCATTGTTCTTAAACAATATTGGAACCTAGAAATCTAGACTTCAAAATAATAACCCACCTAGAGCATAGAGATTCAAAAGAAGACAATACACATAACCACATTTTCATAAAATAAAAACCCCGAGATCATTGCTCTTAAACATTGCTTAAAAAAAACAGCATATGGAACCAATAACCATTTTATCATTGTTCTTAAACAATGTTGGAACCTAGACCGTAGAGATTTAAAAGAACACACACAAGGAGAAAGAGATAAAGAGAAAGAGAAAGAAACCTGGTGACGAAGAAAGAAACCTAGATTTTACTATCAATGGAATTCTAGTCAAATAACTGCTCTGTAATCAACAAGCTTCTCTTCGAGTGACCGGGTCGTGCTTATATAGCGAAGCTTCTTAATCGATGGATGAGTTTATCGGTTTTCGGTTAGGGTTTGAGTCAATGAGAGGTCGCATTCCTCAAGAATAAAGTGTTTGAGCTTAAGAGGAAGGGGGAGATGCAAAACGGGTTGAGGAGAAGGAGAAACGAAGAGAGGCATGGGGTTGAAGAAGAAGAGGGAAGGGGATGTTTGGCATGGTTACTGTCAACCCTGGCCGAGAGAGGAGAAATGGAGTATTGCTCAATTAGGTTAGGGTTTGTGGGTAAGATAAATGAAGGGTGTTTTAAGGAGACAAATTTTCTTTTGTCACCTCAAGGACTCTTTATCAAATATATGGGTTCTTTATCAATTATTTGGTTCAAAAAGGACTTGGGCTAGTTTTGATAAGTTTTGGGCCTAAATTTTCAAATATTTCATGCTAGGGTCCCATAACATAGTTTTCCCTTTTCCTTTTTCCCTCTCAATATTTTCAATTTTATATTAAGATTTTTTCATAAGGATATTTTCCTTTTACTTTTTTTAAAAGGAGATCTGTTACAAAAATATTTTTAATTACATACTAAAACCTATTAAAACTTTTTTTTTTCTAACTCCTCAAAACAAAAATTATATATATCAAAAGTTGTAATAAATAAATATGCCAAATGAGGCACTAAAAAAAACCCTACCCTCCTTTTTTTTCTCCAATTTCTCTTCGTTTTTCTCTAGCCATACATTTTTCTTAAGCAATGAAAGGTGATTTTTGGCCATTTTGACTTGAAATCACTCATGTAACACCTCGAATTAGACCCTAATAGTTTTATTACAGTTTTGTAGTATAAGAAAAGTAAAATTTGTATTTTTCGGAATTTAAGTGCTCTAAGAGTGAAAAATGATAAAACCGGAATTAATACAAGAGTCAAGGTAAAATGGTAATTTGACATTAAGGACCCAAAGGTCATAACACAAGAAGATGATATGTTAAAGTAGAAAAATGTGATACCCTGAAAAGAATGAAGAAGAAGGACTACAATGCACAAGGCAAACTTTAAAGCCAACCTTTTGCCGTAAACATAGGCCTTCGCACATAGAAAAATATATATCTCATTTTATGTTTTGTGTCTAGTAGCTTACTGGTTGGGGGAGATAGAAGAATCCATTGCTTTGGTTCATTTTGGTTCAAGGAAGAGAAGAAAGAAAGAAGAGTAGTTCAAGAAATACAGGTATGATTTGGGGGTTTGTGTATATGAAACTATCACAAGCTCCTACTATATGGGTTGTTAGAAAAAACCTAACTTCCATTATGAAAGTGTTGTTATTGGTTTTTATGGGCTTTAGTGGTTTTGGTTGGTTCAAGTCAAGTTTTGGAGTTGTTTTCTTTGATGCGTTTATGGTTTGGTTGAACACATGAAAAGGTAAACCCCGCCATTTAAATCAGGAAAGGCCGATACTAGGTGTTGAGTACCGGTACTCAAAGCTATTTTTGGTCCAAAGGATATTGAGTACCGATATTGAAAGTTGAGTACCTGCAGATTTCGAAAGTTGAATGTATATAGAGCATGAGTACCGGAAAATCGAAAGATGAGTACCGATACCGAAAGTTGAGTAGTGCTGTTCAATGTGGTTTAAGATCTGGGGAGGGTGTCGAGTACCGCACTGCAAGCTGAGTACCGAGATACTCAAAACTGTTTGGCATAGTCTGAAATTCCAGCCCTCCAACCTTGATTTGTTATGTTCTTCCTAATTCTCCTAATGAAAGGGGTTATACGTATAAAAGGTTATATATGAAAATGCCATGCAACCTCAGCTCTGCTAATCCTATCGTCATGGTATATCAAGCTTTTTCGCCTTATTTTTTGCTAATGTGTTTAAGAACAATATAATAAGCTTCGGCATGTATATAATAGTATGCTCCGCCAAGACCATAGCCACGGAACAGGGCAACTTTAATCGCTGTTATTTATTGTCTCTACTGGTGCTGCCACACCCCCGTTTCACGGGCGTGCATGTCTCGACAGTGCTTCTCGACACTCTTGTTCGCTACAGCACCCGCTAGTGCTCTAACACTCGCTACGCGGGGCGCACGCCTCATTCAAGCCGCACTCTCACCAATGCCAAAATTCCTGCTGCTCGCACTCGCTACGTGGGCAAACATGTCTCGCTCGCGCCCGGCACCTTGCTACCGCCACGACACACATCTCTACACGGCGGCAGGCACCATTTGTTCGCGATCGCATCGCACTTCGGTACCTATTGTGATGTGTCCCTATCATTCATTTAATATGTTCGGTCTATACAGGCAAACATTTATATGATAAGAATATGAATGATGAACAATAAGAAAGCATAAGTAATTAGTTTCGTTCTGTAATGTACCTACGGGTACCTTCTATACAAAATCTCTGTTCTGAACTCCTACGGGAGATATGAAAATTTTGTTATAAGAATTCTATTATATGAGTTCTATTATATAATTTTGTTATACGTAAACTCTGACATATGCCTTATGTTATATGTATCCTATAAATGTGGACCACTTCAAGTGGTCATATTCGTTATTTGTTTCCCACTAAGCTATAAGCTTAGCACGGGTGTTTCATCCGTGTAGGTACTGCTGAAGAGGACATATGTGGCATTCCACACTCGCCAGGGCCAACACAGCACTAGAAGTCCACCTTATGTAGGTTTCTGATTTTCGTTTTGTAATGTAAAAGTTTTTGTAATCGTGGAATTTGTATAAGTACAAGTAAATGGGACTCAGGAATTTATGTATAGGACATTTTAAATATCACTACGATGGTAGTTTTACAAGTTATATTTTGATATATGGATTTGTTCATCGAAATGGGCCCACTAATATTAAGAAATCAGTCAAAGGATTCTCAGTCTCATGTCACGTCCCCTCTCTTCTTCCAGGCGAGGGTAGGAGCGTGATAATTCATCTACACTTCTATTTTTCAGTATATCTCTTAATAAAGTGGTTATTCCACAAAGATTTAGGTTTTTTTTTTTTTTTTGTATTGTCGTCGTCATTACTACATTTGGTATATTATTAGCTTGTTATGACGTGGTGCTTTTCACCATCTTATTGTGACTCTTTATTTGTGTAAAGAAGATTCAGACAAGTAAAATAGATTCGATCAGTTGAAGATATTAGATTATGATCATCGGTATGTTGAAAAACTTGAGTATTTATGTGGCGACCCCCAGCTCACGTCTCGACTCCAACCCGCTTGGCGGATCCAAACTAAACCCTAGGATGCCAAGTCATGCCATTAACCAACCGCTTTTATCAAATACATTTCATTCTCAAATTCATAAAAGCTTATTTCTAAATGTGTGTATAAAGCTCCATAAACATTTATTTAACAAAATGTATTTTCATAATGAAGGCATGGCCATGTAATTTTTCTCAAAATGATTACAAAATAGATATTCAGAATTCAAAATGTTTTGCAAAATATCAAAGTTCAAAAAGAAACATACGACATGAATGCACAAGTCGAGCATACCCGCAATTCCTTCTTATGACTCCGACGCCCTCGATTCGGTCCGCTGATCACTACTCTATCACTTGGCATCTACGCATTGGTAAAACTACTTAAGCATTTTCATGCTTAGTGGTTCTATACATATCTGTTCTTCAGTTTCAATTTAATTCAAATCATGCACTTTAATATTCAAAACTTCAAATCTTTTTTGATGATCAATACAATACATATACTTATTTTATATGTAATCATTTATAGTTCATCGATCATCCCAAATATGCACCCTCATATTCAATACTAAATCATGATTAATCAAATCATGAATTTCACAATGTTCTTCTTCATTTCAATTGGCAAAATGCTTTCGATTCCAATATTCACAATCTCAAATCAATTCACTATGTCACAAATTAATTCACTTTACAATTCAATTCAGTTCTCGTCCTTAACAATTTAACCTATAGTGTTTTCGGGTATGTGATATCGTAATTGGTCAAAGATGGTCCCATGGCTGCAGGCCGGTATAAAACAGTTTTATAACACAGTACGGTCCCATTGGGCTACTGATTGGTTATTAAAAATCAATTAGTGAACACAGATCATACGGTCTCACTGGCTGATCCGAGTGACATCACGCAGACTGCTCGCGCAAGATCATTTTCACCCCTATTGGTATACCAATCTATCCTTAATGGGAAATGCCACATTCTATTATTATACGCTCAAATCCTTTTACAAGAAAATATAGTGCAATACGTATTAATTTGTATAAACAGTTCATTTTCAATAATCATGCAATTGTCAAGGCGCAAACATTTCACAATCACTTTCAAATCACAATAAATCAATTCATTATGCTTTTTTCTTATGCATTTAGAACAAATAGTTCAAATCTGAAGTTTAATAAGAGAAGATAGAATTAAAACCGTGTCTGTCGCTTTGATTCGATCTTCGAATTCGACTTCAATGCGGCTTTCCTCCTCGTCATCCCCATTCAAATACAATGACAATCACATATTAGTATTATTCCCAGAGTTTTCGGTCGTGTTTATGCGTCTACCCGATTTCTTCACTTGAAAAAAATTTTGGGGACACATAAGCCATAATTTGCTCATATGCTTCCTCCAAGAAGGCCCTTAGCTTCCATGAGTCTATTTCAGTGTGGGAATTGAATCATCTCATTTAGATCACCAAAACCTCGTTACTTACTTTAATGCCAACCAGTCACATGCCTAGCTCACCCGATTACCTACTGTTATTCCCAATTTTAGGGGTCTTAAGTCCATAATTTGGTAATGGTTCCATCTACTCATTTGAATCTATTGTTCTAAGGTTTCTTCTCTAACTGGAATCATCCAATTTGGATCACCAAAACTCAAGTTATTGCATTTTACATCCAGACTACTCCAATTGCAAAGCAGAATCAGACTATTCTTACACATAGCTCCACTTTGACAGATTTCTAGGCACTTTGGGGTAACAATTTGCATACACTTCCTTCAAGTACTCATACATTTGTAGTCTATTTTACCCAGAATTTTGAATCACACAATTTGGATGCTGAGTGAAACCTCAACTTATGTACAAAATTATTCATAAACAATGTAGTCTAAAAACAGCATAAATCCAGTGAGCTACCTGAGTTTCACCTTTAAGCCTATATATATTTGGGAGCCTTAGAGCTACACTTGCTCCTGATCCCTTCTATACACATTTGTATCCCTATCTTTATGGTCTACCAATTGAATCATCATTTGGATGATTATAACTTAATCTTATAACTAAAACAAGAATAGGGGTTTTGGCAAAATTTGACAGCATTTTTTTTGAAAATCAACATTTTCCTTTACAAACACTACACAAAAACCTCAATCCAAACCAATCCCAATCAACAATACAAAACAACTCAACACAATCCCAAAAACCGCCATTTGGCATAACCAAAACAAAACTCTTCTTATCCACATTTGGGGTTTTCCCCAACTCATACACAAGAACAAAGGGGTTTGGGTTGATTTCTTACCTTAGCATCTTCAAATCTTCACTTCTTAGTTGCTTGATCTCTTAAGAGCAAGAAATGGGAAGCAAACCCAACCAAACCTTGATCTCCCATTTTTCCCTAGCTCCTCTCCCTTTTCTTCTCTCTCTTTTCTTCCCAAAACGGATTGCCTTGCCAAATGAGCAACCCCTATACCACCTGGCCCTAAATCACCATTTGCTTAATGCCACGCTTAGCCTCAATAGTCTCACTTCTCATTTTTTTACTTTGGTTTTAAATACATCTCATTTCCTCAAGGCCTTGTTTGGCTACAAATGCATTTTGGGTTGTTCTTCCAAATGGCAATATAGTCCATACTTATTTCTATTTGCACTTCACCCCATATTTACATCTCTAGACATATAAACTTATTTACAATTGACCCTTAGGGTCCTTATTTTTTCACATACCCTTGCCTACACTAAGGTAAATTTCGGTCCAATCAATTCTCATTTAGTACAAGGGTCATTTGCATTTTGGTTCTTTAGTCATATAATTATTTATTCAATATTAATTAAACAATTCCTGGAAAATACCCAAGTTGGCTCAATTTATACCCGGAACATATAATAAAATTATTAAAAAAAATCTAGGGTATTTTTGGGGCGTTACAATTTCAGTCACTATATTATCAAATTTATAGAATTTATGCCGATTTATTATAATATTAACCTAAATATTATTATATCATTTATGGTTTTTAGATATTTGTGTCTTCAATCGATATCTATGCAAGTTCAAATCAATAAAATTATTTTTCTTCTTAAATAAAAATTATGTTAAAAATTATTTAATTTTAAAGAAAGTTAAAAGTTAATGTTTTGAATCAACTTGTGGTGCTAAAACTCTGACTTGCTTCTAGAAATGTTTATTTAAACGTGTTTTTAAAAAAAAATCATTTGTAAGTTATTTCACTAAACTGCATAAGTGATTTTTCAGTATTTTAAAAAATGTTTTTATGATTTTACTAAATATTTGAATGTTTTAGAAAAAAAAAAGAAAAAAAAAAAAAAGAAACACTTTTGTTTAGAATGATTGTCAATACTAAGACTACGTTTGGAACCCAAAAAATATTAAGGAAAAAAAATACTAAGAAAACGGATTTTCTCATAAATTCCTCAATATTTTTCATATTTTTTAATTTTTTACTTTTTATATACTAGAGATAAATAAATAAAATGAGTTTAATGGACATAAGGAATTAATTTAACTTATTTTATATTTTCCTTTATTTTCTTATATTAGTACTCAAGAAAAATATTTCATCAATATATTTCTTCTAAAAATATTTGAAAAGTAAAAGGAAAAAGCTGCAAGAGTAAGAAGATGTTAGAAAAACAGTAAGCAAAATTGAACGAACAAATATAACAAATAACGAGTGAATAAAATTATGAATATTATAATAAACTTGTTGCTAAACAAATACAATATCTTTATATTCGAGGCTTGTGTTCCACAGTGTCCTTAAGACGAATTCACTCCACACGGTGCTTGTTTCAATTACAACGTTTGTCTCCTAAGATACAACGAATCAACAAGAATTCCGGATAAGGCACATCCAAAATTCCTCCAACAAACCTTAGAAACACCTTTACTCTATCACTCACACTAACAAGTTTTTTTGTAATATTTTACGTAAAACACAACTGAAAAAACTTGTTTCACAAATGAAAACACAAGGCTATATATAGGCTCCGAAAACAAAGGTTACAAAACAAAAATTAAAAACCATTCAATAATAATTTAAAGGCCATTTAAAATGCAAAAACCAAAACTGAAAATAAAATATACAATTCATTCAAACTTATTACAATTGATTTAAAAATCCAAAAATTCTCCACATGAATGAATCGTCAAACACAAGACTCAACCTTGGCGATAAAGCTCTGCGGTTGGAACTGCATAGGAAAGGTAAGTTTTATCCTTTGAGCCTTCCCTTATAAGAATATAGTATTTACTTCATCACTAAAGGCAGATGATGTCCTCGAACCTCTCAATGCTTATAAATGATGATATCTCACACAAGATTCCTCCCTAGCATGCTTCAAGCTCTCGTTATGTCCTGCTTTATGGACATCTTCTCCTGGACTCAGAAGAGTTTCTAAAGAATCGGTAATCAACATACCCTCCTCATAACCCTTCTCTTTCACATAGATGTTAACTATGAGTATCCTCCAACACTCCTTTTGGATTTCCCGATGCATTAGAATCATTAAATGCATAGCTTGACCTCATCTCCAACGAGTATCACTATTTCATCATAGGAATGGTTAAGAGGTTAAACTGATTTGCACGGAGGTGGTCCAGAATCAAAAAAATTTATAACCTAAATTCCTCCTACTGCCATAGCATGGTTGGTCGCAAAGATAGTGGCTCTAGGTCAAACACGATGAGTTTTCTTCATCAAACGACTTCAAGTGCTGAAGCGTTCAAATTGGTGAATTTAATTTGGATTTTGGGGTTTTTGTAAAAACAGTGGGTTGAATTGTTTGAAAACTGAAAATGAAATAAGTAAAAAAATGTAAAATAGAACTCCTTGAAGTGTTAGGTCACTGGGGTTGGATTCCTAGGGCAACTGAGGGTTTCCAGGTCTTTCTCTCATTATTAGAGGATGACTATGTCATCTCCCGAAATCGACTTCATTATTTAACTATATAAAAATCGACCCTCACAAATCTCTTTAAAAATGGCACCACCGCCATTAAAGCTTCACGTTAAACACAAGTCACCTGACTCACCTTGCAATGGCTCATGGTAAATGATAACTAACGAACATCAATGGATCTAAATATTAAGCATCTAATGAGCCCAAAAGCTTACCAAGTAATAATCATTCAAGGTGACTCAAAAGGATCAAAACCTAAAGTTAACAGGGAGAACAAGAACGGCAAAGGGGATACCTGGCGTGAAGAACATGGAACCTCCGCCATTTCTTTTGTAGATCCTACACCCAAGAGCTTCCTTTCTTCAAGGAAGAGATTCCAGCCACTCATCCCTCCGAGCTGTCATCCTCTGAGGGTGTTTGGTCGCCCGTAAAAGTGAGAGAAAATGAGAAAATGTGAAAGTAGAAGAGCCGGAAAAGCTCGCCTAAAAAGAAACTTTTTTATGAGCAAAATAGGTCCTTTACAACATGTCTGGGTCTTTATAGACAAATACCCAAAGACAAAATTACCTTCACAAATATCAAAACAAGTACTATTACAATGGGGGCAATTAAAGAGACCAAAGGGTGATAAAAAAATCAAAAGTAAAAGAAAGAAACAAGGACATGGTGCTACTTGAACAAGGGCGGTAGGGCACCACAAGTTGTGAAAATTTACAATATGCCCATTTCTTCTACTTTGCTTTCTTCGCTTATCTTTTTCTTCTGCTTTGATTTGCAAGCCTATGAGTTGAACTCGATTCTCCATAGTTGACCTCGAACTCATCTACTGTGAGATAAAAAGCTCACAAAAACAAAACTTGCCACAAAATTTGATTGGGTAGCTTTCTGTTAGGTCTTTAACGTAAGTTAATTGTTAATTAGGCTAATTAGTACACAAAAAGTGCTCAAAACCTGTATTAATAAGGGTGTAAAATAGCACTTTTTGGGTAGTAATCATAAACCCACACGGTGATCCAAATTAACCAATCGTTACAATTAGGTTGTCCCTTTGGTCCTAAATCTTGGGATCTCCAATCAACTAGGTTGGGTTTCCTTTGTATCGACTTCTCATTTTATGGGCTTTAGTCTCATTCCTCTAGATGACTTCTCAACTAATTCTTTATTCAACCATTTGGTTAGTGGATCAACAATGTTATCCTTTGACTTTACATAGTCAACAGAAATAACTCCAATTGAGATTAATTGTCTAACGGTATTATGTCTTTGACGTATGTGTCTAGAATTACCGTTATACATTATCTTTTGTGCCCTACCTATAGCAGATTGACTATCACAATGAATGCTTATAGCTGGCACAGGTTTTGGCCACCTCGGAATGTCCTCTATGAAATGGCATAGCCATTCAGCCTCTTCACTACTTTTATCTAAAGCAATAAACTCAGATCTCATTATGGATCGGGCTATAACTGTTTGTTTGAAGGACTTCCATGATACTGCTACACCTGCTAGCGTGAACACATATCCATCAGTTGGACTCTCGAAGCTTTTTCGAAGATCGATATCCGATATCATGATTCTCTAGTACCGCAGATATCTAGCAGGTGCACCATAGTCATGCGAGTATATATCTCGGGCATTACTTTATAATTCCTTTCCAATGGTCATATAATTTGGTCACTGTATCTACTCGCCTTACTAACTCGTAGGCTATATCCTGGTCTTCACAGGTAACTCATTAAGTACACGACTTCCAATTCCCAGAATAATCTTAATTGATATACACTCTCACCTTTATTTTTAGACATGTGAAGATTTAAATCTAAGGGAGTCCTCACCACACTAGAATCATCTATACTGAACTTATTCATTATTTTATCCACGTAATGTGATTGACTAAGAACTAGTCCATCAGAGGTTCTGACGAATTTAACCCCCACAATCACATCAACAAGTCACATATCTTTCACTTCAAACCTTGTGCTTAACATAGCCTTGGTAGATTTAACCACTATATCATCACTCATACAGACATAGTATAACGTAGCCATTTTCTGTATCTTTGACATATACACACTTATCACACTCATTGATATTAAAATCATTGGCCAACATAACACTATCAAACTTTTGATGCCACTGTTTTGGTGCTTGCTTTAGGCCATACAGGGACTTCACCAACCTGTAGACTTTCTTTTCTTGTCCTAGAGCTATAAAGCCCTCAGGTTGCTCCATTTAAATCTCTTCATCTAGATCCCCATTAAGAAATGAAATTTTTACATCCATGTGATGAACTTCCAAATTCTGCAATGCAGCAATTGCAAGTACCATTCTTATGAATTTATTCTAGTCACCGGAGAATAAGTATCAAAGTAATCAAAACCTTCCTTTTGTTTGTAACCTTTAATTACAAGCCTTGCCTTGTACTTATCAATTGTTCCATCTGATTTCATTTTCTTTTTGAAAATCCACTTATATCCTAGTGGTTCACTACCCGGAGGAAGATCCACTAGTTCCTAAGTATGATTTTGTAAAATGGAATCAATTTCATTTTTGATGACTTCTTTCCATAAAGGGCCTTTCGGAGAGTTCATAGCTTCTTGGAAGCTTTGAGGTTCATTTTCCAGCAAATAAGTAAGGATCTGGACCAAAAGATTTTTTTATCCTTATTCTCTTGCTGCATCTAGGTTCATCTTCAACATCTTGTTCTTGGTTTTAGTCCTGACTATCTTCATTCATAGTCTCATACATTCGCTTAGACAAATTTGTCTCGAGATTTACATGGAAAAAATATGTTCAAGAACGATCGCATTCCTTGATTCCATTATCGTATTTTTATGTATATCAAGGATTTTAGACTTATACACTAGAAATCGATAAGCACTACTATTTTGTGCATAGCCTATGAAAATGCAATCAATACTATTTTTGGACCCATTTTCACCTTCTTAGGTGTAGGTACGGCCACTTTGGCAAGACACCCCCACATTCATAGGTATTTATAGGAAGGTTGTCTTCCTTTCCATAGCTCATACAGTATCTTTTGTTCATTCTTTCAGGTACCTTATTTAAAAGGTAATTTGCCAACAAAATTGCTTCTCCCATATGTTCAGGTACCCTAAAACTTATTAACATCAGATTCATCATTCGTTTTCAAGGTACCCATCTTCCTTTCAACTGTCACACACCATTTTGATCTTTTAGGTGAATATGGTGAGTGACTTCATGCCTAATTCCATGTTGTGCACAAGAATCACCTCAACAAAAGTTACATACCACCACGCATCACTCCTTATCAACTTAATTTTCCCACTAAGCCGACATTTTCAACTTCGCTATAGAGTATAAATTTCTCTAAAGCTTCGTCTTTACTCTTAAGCAAATACACATAGCAGTATTTTGTGCTATCGTCAACAAAAGTAATAAAATACTTATTGTCACCCCTCGTTGGTGCAAACTTTAAATTACAAATATCACTATGGATCATATCCAAAGGTTCTGTATTTCTTTCAATCGTTTGAAAATATAACCTTGTCCTTTTTTCCTCAACACAATATCAATCTGGAATGTGGGAATATGATTTAAGTTAATTATTCTCTTTAGAGAACCATAATTAACATGCCCTAGTCTACCATGCCATAAATTGGAAGACTCAAGCACATAGACAAAAGAAGCATTTGTTTTATTCATAATTTCGTTTTACAATCATTACATTTGAATTTTGAAAAGTCTATCGATACATAGCCCTTCCCCATAAACATCCCCGACTTTGACAAGACAACCTTATCAGCCTCGAACACCATCTTCAATCCATGCTTGTTCAATAATAGTGAACCAGAAACGAGATTCTTGTGGATTTCAGGCACATATAACACATTGTTTAGTGTCAGGTTTTTTTTAGATGTCATCTTTAAGATCACCTTTCCTTGCCCTTGGATCTCGGACATTGCAAAATTACCCATGAACAACTACTCCCTACTATCAACCAGTTCGAAGGAAGTGAACATATTCTTGTTCGAGAAAACATGGCAGGTTGCACTAGTATCGATCCACCATTATCTAAGGTTAGACCCAACCAAATTCACTTCAAAGACAACAACTGAGAGGTTCAAGTCATCAACCTCTTGTGTGATTTCTTCCATCACATATGCCTCTTTGTTCTTATTCTTCTTGCGCCATAATCCGCAACTTTGTGACTCATTTTTGTCACAATTGAAGCATTTTTCTTGAATTTCGCTTTCTTGATATTCCTCCTTTGGTCCCAAACCTTTTTTCTTGTTTTCTTTAACTGAGCTAATTGTGCTTCACTACATTAGCCTTTATTTCAAATCGAGATGAAACCCCTTCTCGAACGCCCGTTACGCTTTCCACCAAGTTCAACAATTAGTTCTTCGACGTTCATCTCCTTTCGCTTATGTTTGAAGTAGTTCTTAAAGTCCTTCCATGCAAGTGGCAGCTTCTCAATGATAACAACTACTTGAAAGACTTCACTCATAATCATCCCTTCATAATGAATTTCATGCAAGATCACTTGGATCTCTTGAACTTAACTCACAACAGTTTTTAAGTCCGCCATTTTATAATCCAGAAACTGGCCTACCACAAATTTCTTAATACTAGCATCCTCGGTTTTATATTTCTTGTCTAGAGACTCCCATAGTTCCTTAGCTGATTTCTTCTTGCTATACACATTGTACAACATATCAATTAAATTGTTCAGCACATAATTCCAACACAAATAATAAGAACTTTTCCACATGTCAAATTCCATGAGAGAATCTCTATCATCTTCATGTGCTTTCAGTGGATCCTCGGTCAAGAACTCCTAGCGTCGAGGGTGGTCAGAACATCATCTTTGTCGCCACCTCTTGAAATTAAACTGAATATTTTCGCCGCGGCATGGTTCAACAGAACAATATGAGTTTGAGGGTAGGCACTCATGTCAAGAACAGCCACAAAGGCTTGAGGTAGGCACTTCTGTGTCGCATGAGGCTTGTCGCCTCCATCGCCATTTTCCAATTGAAAAACAAGACACTATTAATTAATTGCTTTAAAATTGCAAAAATAATATTTTATATATATATAGAGTTTATATATATATATATATATATATATATATATATATATATATATATATATATATATAGGTATATATATATATATATATATATATATATATATATATATATTTTTTTTTTTTTTTTTTTTTTTTTTTTTTTTTTTTTTTTTCCCCACGACGCCAACATCAAGCCATTGATGCTGTCGGGCCAAGTCGCATCAGTGCTCCGTGTCAGCATGCTCCACCTCCAAAGCCAACCGCAAAGGCCCTCGCACCTTAGCCCAACCCGCGTGTACAAGCCACTCAACCCAGCTCACAAGCCCACACGCACAAGCCCACATGCCTAGCTCACAAGACCACATGCCCAGACCAGTCCAACTCGTGACCCGCGTACAGCCTAACCCGCAACCCGTCTACTCGCATGACCCAACCCGCGACTCGTTTCTTCAACCTTTAGGTCATAACTGACCCATTTTCCAGTTTTGAGCCCAGTTTTTTACCTAATCGAAAATCGCAATTCCGACCACCGATTTCAAAGGATCGGTCTCACCTTCTTCATCCCTACACACATTCATTGATTCAAAATGTTTACTTAGGTTCCAAAAATTGTAACTAAGTCTTGGAAAAACCTGGCCTAAAGCCATACATTTATTTTAAAATCACTCTGTAAAAAATTATCAAACATCACTAATTTTGATAAATGTAAGAAATTAATACCAAATCAAATTCATGCTTTGAATAAAGAAATGGTATGTAAATTTTTTTTTTTCTTCAACCCGGTATAATCAAGAGAAGGTCATTTTCCTTCGTATTCAACAACTAATCACGACCGCCTTAAGATTGTTAGAAAACGCTAGAAGCAAAATTGAACGCACAACATAACAAATAACAAAATGGAATAAAATTATGAATATAATAATAAACCTATTGCTAAACAAATACGTAGATTCTTAGATGCCCAGGTTCCAAATGCCCTAAAACGCATTCACACACACGGCTTGAATAATTGTAATGTTCGCTCTCGCGAGAGCAACTAATCAACAAGAATTCCCGATAGGCTACATCTCCAAAATTCCTCCAATCAACTCCAGAAACACCTTTACTCTATTACCCACACTAACAAGTTTTTTTGTAATATTTTACGTAAAACACAACTGGAAAAACTTGTTTCACAAATGAAAACACAAGGCTATATATAGGCTCTGAAAACAAAGGTTGCAAAACAAAAATAACAAAACCATTTAATAATAATTTAAAGTCCATTTAAAATGCAAAAACCAAAACTGAAAATTAAATATACAATTCATTCACATTTATTACAATTGATTTAAAAACCGTTACAAAACGTTTAAAAATCCAACATAAGATACTCAAGAAAAGTATACTTCATCATTATCCCATGAATGTATATTGCAAACTCATCTATTTATAGTATATAATCTATAGTCTATAGTCTATAGTCCATACACACAACATCACATAAGCTTAGGAGAGACTTCACTTCCCGCAGCATTCATTACTTCAAATATATAAATCACAGTCTGATTCCCACACTTATATTCCTCCGCCTCCATTTTTTAACTCTTATGGGAGCTGTCAGCTGTGTGGGTTTTGGTTGGAAAGTAATGTATTTACAATTTTCCTCATTCATTCACGATCACAAGTAAATTCAGTTAGGCGAAATCAAACATGACATGTTTCGAATATTAACATCAAGAAGCAGCATGTGGTATTTGATTTCGAGCTCTGCGAACAATTTGATAATCTCCTCAACCAAAAGGCTTCTCCTGTAACAGCCCTTCGGCCAAGTCCCATATTTCCAAGACGAGAGCATCTCCCTCATTGGTAACTCCCCTACTGTCTTTTATCCCAATCTAATTCCTTTCTTTTTTTTCTAAATTAACATTTGATTTCCCAATTTTTCCCCAGAATCCAGAGCTATATGTCGGTATGTATTGGAGAAATACGCAAACCAGGGAAACAAGCGTTTATACAGTACAAACCCACTAGAGAAAGCTTCCATAGAACAGTGGGTTGAACCGGAAAGGCAAAGCTTCAACCCACCGAGCTCGGCTCTGGTGTTTCAGCTGGCTTTCGCGCCGCGAATGAAGATGAAACAAGACATGGGCGTGATAAAGCAGAGCGAGGAGAAGCTGAATAAGGTTCTGGATGTGTGTAACAGAGCAGAGGCTTGGGAGAGCTACAGGGCGATGAATTCACATTGGCTGATCTTTCTCACCTCCCTAATACGCAGTACCTGGTGAGTGTTACCGACAAGGGAGAGATGTTTACGAAGAGGAAGAATGTGGGTCGATGGTGGAGTGAGAAATCGGGAAGAGATTCGTGGAAGAAAGTGGTTGATTTGCAGAAGCCACAATCTCCCAAAAGCGCTTGAAATGGCTTTTTTCTGTGAATCCGATCTTTGGATTATCTAATGTGAGAATGAGACTATGCATTTGACTTCGCAGGGTCTCTCAAATTCCTCGCAGTTTCCTGCTTGGCATGAATTTGGCGCAGTAACCCGCAAAATAAACACAAGGTACCGATCGGGAATACCGGGTTGCCATCTCTTAGATATGACAATGGCCAGAAGAGGGCGCAGCCCTGGCCTTTATGTGATCGGGATAGCCACAATCCCACTTCTCAGTTAATTTCCAGCCCGGGACCAAGAACTACGCATTGTCGCCTAGGCACAAGTGGAAGATATGGAGCAATCGTCAAGCCGACCCTGAATCAATGTCCTCGGTTGAGTCGCATAAACTACCTTACGCAGTTCCCCTCCATCCGGCGCGAAAGAACAAATACGCGTGCTCGCCCATAATATGGATGAATATGGATGTGTTCGCCTAGACTCGCCGGACATGAGTCGACGTAACGAAGTGCGCCTCTCTGGCGAATGTCATTCGCCCGGCCCAGTGGTTAGACGGAAAATGAGCATTTCCTCGAATCGACATCGGGTTATTCGGGCCAGTGGATAATCTTTTGGAAGTGGGATTCATCAGAGAAATAAAGTACAGGTGGCTAGCCCGATGTAGTGGTAGTCTACGAAAAAGCGAAAAATTGAGTGTCGTGGACTACACGGATCTCGATGAGCATGCAGAAGAACCTTCCCTCTACCGGATGGGCCGGTGTTGATGCATCGACGAGCGTACGGATATTGTCATTCTTGGACGTCTTCTTAGGATATCATCAAATACCGGTACATCCCATGGATCTTGCGGGAAAAGCATTGCTTCATCTGCTGGCAGCATTGCCTTTCGATGTGATGTCGTTTGGCTTAAGAATGTTGAAGCGACTTATGAGTTAGTAATAAGATGTGAGGCCACTGCTTGAAAAACCATGGAGGTTTATATTGATGACATCTTTGGTAAAGTCAAGAGCATGAACCATGCGAACACTAGCAAAAAGGCTTTGAACTCTAGGGCATGCCGTATGAGGCTGATCCTTGCAAAATGCGCCCGGAGTTTAGTGCGGGCGGGTTGGGTTTCATGGTGACTGAGGAGGATATCGAAGCCAGCCTCGCTCGACTTAAAGCGATTCCTAAAGTCCCGACTCTTGCCTGCAAGGGATGCAAATAGTTGGTAGTAGGTTGGCTGCCACCCCAAAATGGTTCATCTCTCGGTTTCTGAGACCATCTCAGCCATTCTTTGCTACCCTCAAAGGGGCCAACCGGACCAAGTGGAATGAAGAATGTGATGAAGCCCTCCATGGCTATCAAACGTGTCGTAGAACCTCCGATCGCTGCTTGAAGCCGGAGCTTACTCTTAGTGTACCTGCAGTTGAGATGTCTCGAGTGGTGTTGCCTGACCGAGGAAGATGAGAATAAAGACGGTATTTTGTGTGAGTCCTTGGCCCAGTGAAACCGGTCTGAACACCTGCGGCGGTGACATTAGCTCTCGGTAGCAGCGAAACTGCGCCCACATGCCCGGCACGCGTTGTTATGATAGCGAAGCCTTCCTCTTGGAGCACCATTCCTGAAGCGGCATCAGGGAGGATAGCTTGTTGAAGCGATTGAATTGGCCAATTGATGTTAATACAAACGGCGGCTAAAAGGATAGGTTAGACATATGTTCTCATTGAAATCCTAATAATCCGGGGGAGCGGGCGGCTTAATTGGTGGATCCTTAATGTAGGCGGGGCATCTCGACATTCGGGCGGCATCGGTTTCCGACTTAAATCTCATTGGGGAGAGAGGTGGAGCAAGCTGTCAGTTTTAGGCTTGACGCCTTGACAGCGAATCAAATATGAGGAGACTAGAAACTATGAATTGGTAGCGATTCTGTGCGATGAAACCGATTCGAGTGATTCGTAGTTGGTTATGGGGTAGTAAGCGAAGATGTAATGCGTGAGACCCTCGAATGGCAAAGTATGCATCCTTGGTTAGACAACGCTTGGACAGCTTGGAAGCTTGGAAGCTTGGGCATCTGCAGTATGATGAGAGCGAGGGCGCCTTGGCCAAAGTCGTTCAGCTTCACTTCCCGATAACGGCTTGAGTGTTCTGCCCGCTCCCATTATCGGCCCGGATTCTTGATTGTCGCTGCCGGGTAAGCGGTGGACGGAGTCTCACCTTCTTGGATGGATTATGGTGTGAGTATATCGACAGAGAACTCCCGGGCAGCGTAAACAAAGCTCTGAGTCCCGAATCCGATCGGCGAGGTTCTCTTTGGTTAACGGCGGTTATTTAAGCGGTCCACTGGGCCGAATTCGTACTAAATTGTCTAAGCTAGAGCGGGGACATTATGTATTAGTCCTTGCATGAAGGGATATGTAGTAATCATCCGGTGCGCGAACATTGCGCGAGCCCGTGCTCGGGGGTATTATTGTGACCATGAGATCTGATGCCACGATTTGCGTCTGAAAGTGTGATCGATGCCCGGTAGTAGCACTGTCTTGAGATCGCCCATTTCGAGGTTAATTTCCATTCTGAGGCCCTTAGCCTTTACCCGATGGGGAATTGACATGGTCGGTAGCTTCCTCTTTGCCTTAGCTCGGAAGAAATTGTATTTGGTGATGATTATTTTAGCAAGTGGATGGAAGCCGAGGCTTTTGCATCAATCGAGGATAAGGATGTCACTCAGTTCATCTGGAAGAATATCGTCTGTCGATTCAGTATACCCAGTCGATTGTGTGAATCGGGCCTCGGTCGACGGTAGGGCATACGGGGAACCTGCAGGGAATTGAAGATAAGAATGTACTCCTCACGGTATTCGCATAGCCTTGAAGCCTCGAATGGACCACATTAATCGCCTTAAAGCGATTAGATTCGAAGCTAAAGGCAAGCGGGTGGATGAACTCCGAAGTCTTTATGGGCTTATAGAGGCGGCTTGACTTCGTAGACGACTGTATATCCCCACTTCCACGCTCACTTATGGGATGGGCTATGGTCTCAATGAGAAATCGGCGTACCAGCTCGGCGATTTGGCGTCGAATCTTGCGTGATCGAATCTGGGCAGCGGATGGTGCGAAGCGATAGGCCAATATTTAATGGCGTCATACCACACCCGGTATAAACGCTGACAAGCGCAGCGAAACCACTGTATGTTTTAGTGAGGACACAGTCCCCAGAAAATTTTTCAAAAATACAGTCGATCGTCAGCAGTTCCGACCAGTAGGAGGGACCATGTTTGTAACATAGCCAAATAGGAATCGGATCATTGTCGTGCGATAATTACACGGGGCCTTTATTACCTAGAATGTGGAATGATGCACACCTTAAAAGTCTGTCGATAAAGAATGATTGATTTCTTCTCAAATGTTCATAGCAAAATTAAGGATCGATTGTCTCTCTTGAAGCTGATATAGTTTGAAACCCAGCTAATTCAGCTACCCAGTCAAGATAAAATTGATGTCTTTGTCGGCTCGGTATGGTTGATGCCCAGTGAGGACATATACAAATTAAGTAAGTTGATGTTGATGCTTACACTTTACATGGTTCAATGCCAAAAAATTAGAGATTGGGTTGATGTCCCCTGGACGATTAACAATTTGGTTGTTCAGTCAAGTAAGGTTGATGTCTTAGGCAAAGTCTCGTTGATCTCAATTTGGTTCATTTACCAATAAGGTAGGGTTATTCTGTCCTACAGCGAGTGAAAAGTATGGATGTTCCTCGGCCAGGTTCGTTACCAAGTCCGGATAAAGTTGATGCCCTGCCACTGTAGTATGGTTGATGCCCGGCCCGGTTCTTCCCGTCAAGATAGGTTTATGTCTATAAGCCCGGTATGATTGATCCGTGGTTCATTACCGATAAAGTAAAGGTTCGATGTCTACCCAGGCCCGGTATGGTTGTTCATGGTCGTTTTCATTACCAAATCAGGTAAGGATTGATGTCTGATTAATATGGTTGATGCCCGGTGGTTCATTACAAAGTCGGATAAAAGGTTGATGTCTATCGATGTCTCAGTTGATGCCAATTTTGGTTTCATTACGAAGCCCAGGGTAGAGTTGAAGTCTACCGGCCTAGTATGAATTGATGCCCAAGCTGGTTCATCCCAAAATCGATGAGTTAATACCCAATGGCCCCAGTGGTTGATACAATTTGTTACATCCACGATGCGGACGAGGAGCTTTGAAGTAGAAGGGTTAATAGACCGCTATAAGAATCTTTCTTCAAATCAAGTCTCTCTACTGAGGTGCATCTTTTTCGAAATTCGATGCTGGTGATCAGCGCCCATCCAGTTAAGTAAACACCCTGTACTTTGTATTGATAACTTGTACTTCATTATTGAACTTGGTTTCAAAACAACTTCAAAAGCAGTGACAAAACATAGGTAAAACAAAGCTGGTAGTGACCCAGTAACCAAAAGCACTATGTTCCCTCACTCTCTGGCGGTTACTCGAAGAAGAGCTCTTTGCAGGCCAAGCCTCGGCGAGAGATATGCTCACCCACCTTGCTAGTATCTGTCTCAAGAAGCGGAGGCCTTCTCTCAGGCCTGTTAATCCTTCATCAGGATGAACATCCACAGTGGACCATAGCTTGGTAGGGGCCACAGGGGCATCAGTTAATAAAAACTCTAGAATGACTTGGACGTGTCTGCATCCATCCAGACCATCAGGTTGGCTTTCACAAATGTTATGTGGCAGAAGTCTGACAACCGTACCATAGTTAAAGATCAATAAGCCCTCCTCGTAAAGCCCTCCACCAGGAGCTCGTTCTCTTTAAGGCCCTGCACGGATGCAGGCCATTCATCCTTACAAGTCCAGGGTTCTAAAGCGAAGACTAGTTAGTGATCAGGGCAGACCGCCTCGTCATCCGCAACTCTCCCTGGCCTCTCTCCAGCCTTGAGGCATTTTGTATACTAACTTGGCTCTGGGCTCCACCTTCGCCACGGCACTCCTGCTAGCGTCGGCATCCATGCGGGAGCCGCTCGAGGGCATCATAATTTGAAGCGGCCTCCTCTGCACCTCATTTCGGGCCACATACGTTTCAAACGCTTCCCCTCTGACCGCGCCTGACTAAGGGCGCTCAGCATCTGTGGTCAGAAACGATCGATTAGGCATAGAGCCGCAACCTCTCCGCATCCCTCAACCGAGTCTGAAACTCTTGGTGTTGGTAGGTCATGTTCCAGATGGCCATGACCGCCTGCAAAATGACACATTAGAATAAAGCTATAACTCAGTAATGATACTAAGACAATGCATAGCAATTATGGGCGTGCCGGCTCAGCCAATGATAAGATTGCTGAGTTCACGTATCGACATCTGAGTCCTCGACCACCTTCTTGGATCTTCCTCTGAGCGTAGGTAGATATCAAAGGCGGCATATTTTTCTACCCTTCCCCTCGGCACTTTCAGCCTCTGAGCATTCCCAGGCGCCACATTATGGATTCGCCAATGGTCGGGTATTCACCACTAGTTGAATGGCTTCGATTGATGTCTCAAGCGCCTTCGGACGGGGTCGATACTTCCTCCATGGGGGTTGGGTACAATAGGGAATATAAGAATACTGCGACCGCCGATCAGAGACAACGACTCACTACCTTTGGGATCTGAGATGCTTAGCTGGCTTGTAGGCTAGACACATCTCCTCCAGAATACCTTCTAGGACACTCCTCATGATTCAAAAAGGACCTCTCTAAATTTATGTGGGCATGGTCTCAATAGATTGGCCCCTTTAAGCCATCTCGAAGTCCACAATAGTGTACTGCATTGTGGGAGCTTTCGTTTTTCTCATGCCACCTTGCTAACAATTAGCCATGGAATTGCTAGTTGTTGCTCGAGAAGATCAACTTGCCCAACACTGGTCAAATAACTTATCATTTGATGGTAGGTGGATGGCATTCATTACTATCGACGCTTTTCGACCAAACGCCTTCTAGCAGGGGAAATAATATACTATTGACCTCACCTTTGCCGTTGAAGCGGGTAGGATTACGCGTGAACTTCGGCTATCGAGGAGATGTTCATAGCCCAAAAGTGACGGTTAAAAATGAATCAGCCCTGCGGCGCCGGAGTCGAAACCCGATTGCTCATACGCATGAAATCATTGATCACGTAAAGTAAGTCTGATGCATCATGGTGTAGATGTGTGCACGAGCGAGTTGAACTAGGGAAAGGATATAGGGACGTCGATCGGATGAGGCTGCCTACTGTCTGAGCGCTGATGGTGTTTATAGGGCCGGACCAGAGATCTGACATAGCCCTCTTGTCTTAGGCGATATTGATTATCGTAGAGCGCTGGTATATAGTTAATGGTGGGCGGTTCAGCGGGAGCTCTCTGCCGTGGCTATTCTTTCCAAGCCGTAGGGGCGGCCTCGGCTCAGCGGACGTCTCTCGAGATATATCTCTGAGGTGGGCGGCCTTGAATGCTTTCACCGTAGCTTGGGAAACCGACATGGAGTTAGTCTAGGTGCCCAGTGAGTCCCACCTTGGTCACCTCAGAGCCAGTTGGCCTAACTTGCCACTCTTGCCCAGCTTGATCATGAGGTGCGGGAGCGGCAGGAATATTATCCTCCCGGTGTCGAATATTTATCCAGCCCCCTGACCTTCCCAAAGCTGGAATGAATCAAGAGATAAGCGGAGTGGAAGAATGGTGTATTCGGCCAGCTCCTTGAAATTTGGAGGACCACATCCATACTATATGAATCGATTTGTTAGGCATTTGAAAATCACAGTGAAATCCATAGATGAACTCCTATAACTAAGCAGAAGATGGTTTATAGAGGCGATGTTTATACAGTCGAAGCTGAGCATAGGTACTAGGAAAATGCAGCCATGACTCGGCTGAGAACGGTTGATAGATCTCCACTGAGGAGTTTATGGAGGCCAAAGCCAAAGTGGGCCTTTAAGTTGACGGGAACACTTTGCATAATGGCGGTCGTCTCCGCATTGAGTATCACACGATTGAAGTGCGTATGTGGTCATCTACGGTCGGAAGGCCATCATACGCGCTAGCCAAATAGCCCCGATATGAGCCAGCCCATGCGGCTCGTAACAGATCCGCTGCGCCATGGAAGATAGCACATGTCTTGCCAGTCCCAGAGATGGTGATGCGGTCGCGGGCATCAATTTTGATGCGGCCGAAGGTAGGATACCGAGCGAAAGTGGTCATTCGCCCCCTCTTGCCGTGTGGGTATATTTTTCGGGGGCACTCAGCTGTCCTTATCTCACTGCTGAATTCTCTCCATTACTCGGTATGCGACGGATCGTTGGAGCAGCGTAGGGGCCTCTTCGCCAGTTCGGCGCCTCCATATTGTTCTTTGGGGTGGCGGTCGAGCCAGCTGCGAGAAGATAACCGTTGTCCTTTCTTTGTGTTGCTATCGTGGCGGATAGGCTCCTTGCTATTTTTGTTTAGCGGGAGTGCGGGTGGCTACTCCCTCATGCATTTTCTTGATCTTCTTCTAAACTGAGCCCACTTTGACCCGATCGTTTTCTCTGAGATGGTCGACTTGACTCTGCCAATTCATCCCATCTGCTGTTCTTCACCTTGGTCTCCATATCGTATTGCTGGCAAGCTGATCTAGGGACGTTTGTAGTTGACTGGCTACTCCAAGTGGCTGAGGGATCCGACGAACTTGATGAATGAAGCGGAACTATCGAGATCTTGGAGTGTGGGGATAAAAACGATAATGAAACCGAAGCCCTCGCATCCATTGTCAATGTGACTTTTACTTGAAGTACATTTCCCATAAGCAGCGCCAATTATCAGATCTCTCGTGTTCTCCAAGTCTCGGATTATCAGGGGCGTAGAGACACCGGCGAGCCAAGAACCCTCTGAAACAAATAAGATATAGGGCGGTGATATTAGCCGGTCAGGCTCTCTGATACTTCAGTTAGTTAGAGAGATGAAGAGCGTCGAAAATGTCAGTCTTCGCCGGGGCAGTATATTTTCACATACACTTTTTTGTTAAGCATTACCTCCCTTATTTAAAGCCAGAAGAAGGATGATGATCCACTTTTATGGAAAGTGGGTAATTGAGTTTCAGAAATGGGAAGGGAGGCGGCGTTCACTTACCGTCCCGACAGTTTTCCTTTTGGATAACCCAAGTTGTCAGGAGTCTTCCGCCTCTCGGGATCGGTTGATCTCATCTTAAAGGAGGAGTTCGATACGAGTTTGTGGAAAATCTCGCCCTCAGTTGTAAGGATCAAATCAACGATTGACCATCTTCTTCCATCGCCCCCATAGAAGGCGTGCTGTGCTGTGTGATCGGATGGCCCACAATTTGGACTTCGAGGTCTAGATCGATGTCAGTGGAGGATATTGCAGACTCTTGCTGGGGTTCCCCTTTGGAAGGCCTTAGAATTATCTTGGCCGTCATGATGCGCATTCATTACTTGGTTTATTTATCCTGTTATGGGGATCTCTTTATTTTGTGTTTTCTTGAGATTTCATGTGCTTTGTTCTCGAATTTGGGTATGTGGATTATGATCATTTCCTGTGCTTGTATTTTCCTTTTACTTATTTTAAAAAGGAAATCTGTTATAAAAATATTTTTACAAGTACATCAATATTCCATAAATTTATATAGCAAACTCATTAATACACACACACATCACATAAGCTTAGGAGGATAGGTTCAGCCCGTGGACATTATAAATTAAGGAGCCATTTCATGTCCTGGAGAGCATTAGATAGATCAAATAAATCACAGCCTGAATTCCCACACTTATTCCACCTGCTTCACTCTACGATATGGGAATGAGGCATCCTGAAGGGTTTTGTTTGGGGAAAGTAAATGCATTTACAATTTTCCCCCATTCATTTCACGGTCATAAAGTAAAATTCATTAGGCAGAATCAAACGACATGTTTCTAATCTACTAACATCCGAGGCATATGCGGTATTTGATTTCGAGCTCTGCGAACAATTTGATCATCTCCTCCACCAAAAGGCTTCTACTGACAATTGTCTCCACAGCATTCTGGCCATTCGTTGTGTGTGTGAGGAAGACTCCCATTTTAAGTTTGTTCAGTTCCTCCACGTCTTTGATGATTATCGTTAGATTTGGTTGCCAGTGTTCTCTCTCCCTCTCCACGTACCTGCATTACCAGATGCAGATGCCGAATCAGACTATGAAGATTGTTCCACCAGTTTAATTAAAAGATGTTAGAATTTGTTTCAAATTCTTAATTTATATTGATTTCTTTTTGTAGAGAATATTTTATAGCTGTTATATTATGTTTTCTTTGTAGAATATAAGGAGAACTTTGCTCGATATCTCTCTACTCATCTGCTCGGTATGGAGAAAAAAATTCTCAAAGAAATCGAAACATAAAAACAATGTCTGCAAAGAATCATAAAGGTTTGAGGATTAAGTTTGTGGAGATCATTTAACATGGGACATCTTAGGATTTTGTGGTGTTCTGTTTTCCTTAATAGATTTTGTATGTTGATCTCATCAGCCAGTGGTTTTAGAATGAGTGAATGCAGACATAATTGTCTTGACCAATACCTTTATGATTTACTCTTTGTCTTCGCAGTTCGTATTTTCGCTATCCAACTTTTTCAAATACCAAAAAAAAAAAACATCATCATCATACCGTTTTAGTTTCTCTTTGAATGTTGTAATCTTTTTCATAGGAGTAGAGATGTGGATGCAGAAATCAACCGCCTCCCCCATATTTGTACTGCGTTTGTAATTACAGATGGACTTGGTGGCAAGAACAGGTTGGTATATGACCATTTAGCCTCTCCACCCCTCTGCTTTGTAGTTAATATGTTCATCTCCTCCACCATCAACTGGGATCAAATGAAAGAAAGAAGTTAGGAATAGGGACTCAGCTTTGAATGACCGCTTTGAGTAAAGAGAGTAATTTGGTTCTACGTTTTTTCCATCATTCTATTCTAAAAACGAGAGAGCAAGAAAAATAGGAAAACGTTTTTTGGTTCCTGATTTTTATTCTAAAAAACATATAGAGCATGAAAACATTAAATGTAGATATGAGACCAGTTTTGAAACATCATGTGATGTTTTTTAATTCAACCCGATTATAAGAATAATTTTGAAAATATGGTAGAATAGACACTTAAGTCTTTGTTTGATTCTGCTCAAGATATTAATCTCAAAAGCTAAGAATAATAAAATCTCAAATAACACATTTAGATTTTGGTTTTTTTTATTTGTAGAAAACACTGAAAGAACATTAAATTCAGGTAATAGAGCGATTTTCAAATAATAGCATGTACATGTTTTATGTTTTGAAAACTGTTAACAACCTTGAGCCAAAAGATGCAAGATTTTCTTTTACAGTTTCCATCAATTTCTAACGATCACCCACATCATATGGGTGCATCACCAAACAAAGAAGACGATTACTAATCATTTGTCTTGCATGTATTTTAAGCAAACTATACAACCGAAACTGAAACTGCAAAGCAGAGAAATGGTTGATTGGAACTCAAAATAACAAAAGGCAGATAATTGCAACGATGATGGCTACAAGCATCTCTATCGTTCCGTGGAGATCATCCATTTGTTTTGTATCCTACTACCGAAGATGCAGAGTTTCCTCCTTCCTTAATTGCACCGCCTAACATACAAAATATTGAAATAAATGGCACAATAATAAAATACGAAAATAGAAAAGCAGAATTTAACATGAAGCATATAAAGCAACTTTTATAAAGACGGAGGAAAAAGTTTAATATGAATCTAAATAATTATAAAATATTTACCGAATCATCAAATATCTGAGATGATAAAATTACAGTGAAATATAAAAATCCTTTTGTTTTTTAACTAAAGTAAATGTAACGTGGGCTTCGGTCTGACATGGGTGAAAAGCAAGGTCGGGTTACAAATCAATAAAGAAATGTCGAGATATCCTTTCATGGATCTTTTATCTTCTAAACTCTGTTTCTTTCTATTCTCAAATCTCAATTCAGAAAATTCCTTGGACTGAACAAATCTACGGGAACATAAAATAGATGCAAACTACGAAAGCAAAGGGATCAGAAGAAAAGTAGAGGAAATCATTTACCACCAGATACTAAAAGGTATTCTTTGATTCTCTACTCAGCTAACTCCTCTCAAATACATTCTATTCTTTCTTAGCATCAAATTCACCCATAAAATGCACCTAATCACTCAACAAGATGTATCTTGCATGAACACAAAATAAACAGATATGCCTTAAAAATAAAACTAAAAATTAACGAGGACAAAACCCTTCAGGTACTCATTTAAAGATCCAATGAATAAAAATATGAAACTTAGGTGAGCGTTTGTTTTTGAACTTTTTATTTGAAAAACACTCCTTTCAACGGTAAATCTTTTTTGTTTTTACTTTTTTCATGTTATTATTATATCTCAGAAAAAATCTGAATAAAAAAATTCGAAAAAACCTAATATACCTCAGGAAAACAGGCATCACCATTATATCTTTAAATTAATAATTTAATCACCCCATCTTCTTTTCAATAATATACTAACGTTAACTAAAACAAACAGCACTTTACTCAGATTGTCGCACATAATATCATAACAATTTTCTCAGCCGCCTCAAACAGCCCGACACTCTTCACCGTCTCAAACAGACAATCATCATCCCCAATTCCTAGATGCAATATCAGTTCATCCAGAGTCGACAGTCCCCCATAATGAACCTTCTCCATCAAAACCTTCATAGACCAAGCAGACACATTCTCCCGACTCTGTCTTATAACTTGCTCAATGGATATCTCCCTTCTTCCTTATAGGCTTTAAATACTAAGGTTCTCCTTTAGCAATTAGGAAACACTACCCAACATCTTCGTATCCATAACTACTGAATTTTCGTCAAAGAAAGTGTTTTCATATGGAAGGGACAGAAACCCAGAGCCTTAACAAGAATGATCTTCACAAGCCATATCGGGGAAGTAAAACTAGAAGGCAGTTAGAACCTTGGTTATATAAAACCAGGCACACTGCCAGTTTCTGCCTCTGCTTTCTGGTGGAAGAACGTTTCCCAACCCAATTAAGCCAGCAACCATGCGCAGTTCCAGAACACAGCCTCCTCAAACCAGCGGCAGAAGCCTACAAACCACTTTTCCTCAAAGAATTCTCCGTCAGTGGACTGAAAGGCTGAACTCCCCCAATCGGAACCAGGCCGCCGCATATATACCAACCACCCACATTCCCATTTCTGGCCAGATCTATATTTTTTCTCCATGGAAAGAGTGCTAGATGGCTACCATGCAGAAGCTACTCATATTTAAAACAAGACTCACCCATTCAGTGATTGTTAAAGCGCTGCATTTGCCTAGCACGTATTCTTCTGGCATGTCGTCGTCGTCTTCTATGTCGTTGTTATCATTTTCACAGATGAATTTGCAGTGGGTCCATCAGTCTTGTTGGGCTGTACCACTTCATTCATCCCAGGTTTCCCAGGAAGTTGCTGCATTGAATCAAAGATTTTGGAAGCGCAAGAGAAAGCATTCATTCCCAATGGTAGGCACTCGGTTTGTGGTTCAGCTTGTTCACCTGATGGCAATCTAGGAAGGCCAATGAAATTCCCTCATTCATCTGTTCAAACTTCTTCCAAATTCCCCAGGACTGATCCAGGCAAGCCTCTGAATTTCTAGATGCTGATCCAGAGGGCTAGGTGAGAATTTGGACATTGCTCAGCATTAAGAGCGTGTGGAACTTAATCAAAAGAACTTCCTCAACAGTTTCTTCCGCCACATTCTGCAGAAGAATCTAGTTCCCCAAAAGAGAATAGAAAGAATGGAATCATGATGCTAGATAAATGTCATGAGACCACAAAGTGTAGCATTCCCCAATTCTGAACAAAGGGACGATGATGGAGGGCAAAGTAATCTAAAATTTATACGATTAAAGGCGTAATGGTAAGCATCTGGACCTACAAAATGTTGTAGAGCGATTTTACTAATCAGTACATCCATTTACAAATCATGTGGAGAAGGCGAGAGAGGATGCGCCTGAATTCCCAATAACTGTTATATTATTGGGTACTGATTATTATACACTACTAACAGTGCTACATGCAAATTTGAAAATTAAAAAAAAGACCAAATAGCTCAAATTATGGCATGGCCCCAGTATGACGTTTTAAGTGAAAGTCTAGACTAACTAAATCTACGAGGACCTTTATTATATTGATTTTTCTATAAAATATAAATAAATACTTATACAATTTCATATTTTTAAATCATCAAGGAATAAATTTAAAATAACATGTAAGCAATTTTTTTTCATTTCAATTTTAAGAAAATCTTCCTATCTCTTAAAATTTTCTTCATTCACTTTTCAAAAACAGTTATAAATTATTCAGCTTAATCATCAGAAACAGTGTAAAACTTACTCCGGTTTTATTACCAGAAGAAATATTTACTACCGATAATCCGGGTGAACCAGCAGGCAGCCGTCACCAGAGTCTGCGGTTGGAAAATACAGGTGGAGGAATTGATTTCCAATGAAAAAAAAAATCCTTCCTCCCCACAAGTGAGTCCTTCACTGACTCAAAAATAAAGATTTAAGTCCATGCATGGAAATTGCTTAACATTTTCGTGAAAAAGCTGGGCTCTGAAATAAGACTGACAATCTTTGAGAACCATCATTCCGCCCTTTACCAATTATGATGTCATTTTTGGCATATTATATCTTAAAAACATTGGCAAACCACCAGAACAAAATAATCAAATATATTTCCTTTCCTTACCTTTGGCTCAACTATTTACCATGTATTTTATCAAATGTTGGGAAAGAAGCACTTGCCAGATCTTCCATTGATATATATAACGAAAATAAAATAAAATAAATAAATGACACCAAGATTTACGTAAAAAAACTCATTTATAAAAAAAAAACCACGGATCAATCAAGACAAAATCCATTATGTAATAAATCTATATAATTACATAAATTTTCATCGCTCACCCCACAAGAAAACCAAGACCAATATAAGAGAAAATACAAACACAAAATAATCAAGTGTTTACCACTATCCAAATATAACTGTATTATAATAACTTATTAAGCGCAGGGAAAGGCATTATCTTTCTAAAATTTATTCCCCTATATTTCCTCTTTGCTCCTTGGATCCTTCTTGAATAATTTAACTATCTTTACCTATTTATGGAATTCAGAAAGAAAACGACTTCTAACTAAAACGTGAAAACTCTTAGAAGAAAACAATGAGCCGTGTTTTCTTGTTTCATGAAAATATGTCTCTTAAGGCAAAAATAAATGGAAATGGATCCCTTCAAATGAGATGATGCCTTCATTAAGAGAACCCTATTCATCACCTTAAGCGTCACGAAAAATCGTGGGCAATTCAATTTCGAATTAAAAATAAGCTCTATATGTGACAGTTTGCAAAAATCTAGACCTTAAAAGATAATTTAATAAAATACCTCTAAGAATAACAATTTTCTAATAGTTTTGCAAGAGTAAACCTTTACTTAAAAACTCTAATAGAAAAACTTTTTCAAATTATTCTTCCAAAAAATAAAAATTTCCAAATTATTCATCATAATTTTTATTTTTATTCATAATACTGAAAAGAAATATCATTTAAAAGAATAAATTAGTATTAACATATTTAGTACCAATAAAATATTTATAACCCATAATCATGTAACCGTTATTGCTTATATATCAATTGGATTAACCTATTTAGTCGAGTACTTAAGGTTTGACACATCAGCGACATGATGAATCACCTTCCCTCACTTCACCTGTATGCCCATTACACGAACCACCATCTCTCGCCCTGTATATGGCCATTATTTTGAGAGGTGATAAAATACTCCCGATATAGATTTCCCCTCCTGGCTGTCCCTTCTTCCCTATTGAAGACATACATAACTGCAATAAAAATTCCCAGACCTCGTAAGCTCTCTGCTGCAATATGTCTTCAATTTCAGGGAATGCAGGGGTTGCAGACGGTTCCTGGTGTCAGCATCTCAAGGAACAATTTCAAAGCTATGGATGAGCATATCCTCAGAATAGTAATCCATAGGACCATAAGATCCAGGTAAACACAGGTGCTCTCTCTTATTTCCGAGGTTCCTTAATTCTTCTGGATCACACTGACTGCAGCTTGTAATGGGATTGAGTGCTCATAATGAAGCTAGCGTATTACCATATCAGTCAAACAAAAAAGATGAGTTCCATCAGTGCACTAACAAAAGCGATAGCCATCTCAGAAGCAAAAAGAATCAGTTCTCTTTTCTTTCAAAGAAACTGTACAATTAAAGAAAAGGTACTAAGAATCAAATTCAAGATTCAGATAGCAGCGACACATAGTTCACCAGTAATAATATACCACTATATTTCAAATTCCAAGTTTCCTCTCCTACATTTTCTTTATTCCAATTCTCTTTTCTTAATTTTCCAAGTTTCTTATACTTCACAGGAATACACCCACATCATACGGCTGCATCACAAATAAGGAGACGACTGCCTAAGACATCATTCAGCACTCTATTCCGAGAAACAACCACCATTAGAAGTTGACAACTTACGAAGAGGAAAAAAAATTGGTGATTTAAAGTCCAAGAACGACAGTGCAATTTATGACAGCTGCAAACACATCTAACATTAAGTTGAGGTCATCCATAGTTGTTTTTATAAATTTAAAAGACGACGCAAAAATAAGCAACTCTAATTCTTTCTACACCCCCTTCCTAGGAACTTGAATTTAAAAATCTTTCTTTTGCTGTCTTCTGCTTACTTTCTCTGAATTTGGAGTCAAATGATTGCTCACCAAGGCTTTTCAACAATTTGGTGATACCCATATTAGTAATATACCCATAGCCATTCATCCCTTAAGTGAATGACCTAAACCCCTACTCAAATGAGCCTCAGACATATATATTTGTTTGGAAATTAAGTCATAGTTTTGACCGGTGATAAGATTCTCCTGACATAGATTTCCCCCTCTCTGTCCCTTCTTCCTTCTCGGATCTCTCTATATTTTACATGACCCGTTAAAAGATCTTGTGTCAATTTAAGAAGATACATAATGAATAAAACCTAAATTCACTCAAGAACAATGTTAGAGCACCTAAAATAAATTCTTCCAACCCAACTAAGAAACTTCTGGTGGATGTCACATGGCAGATGAAAAATATCCACGTGAAACCTTTTCTAAATGGCTGAGAACCCTACTAGACATACAGCGGAATAATCAGGGGATCTTACTCGTCAAATATAGACAAGAAATGGACCATAACTTTGCTTAACATCAAAGCCAAGATTATTTCAACTAGAAACCAAGTATGGGGATGTCACAAGCAATTCAATTTCTACACAATGTTCAATGGCAAGAATAAAATTTAACTAAAAATAAATAATGAGGACATTAAAGAGAGACAGACAGACAAAGAGACAGTTTTTCCTTTCCACAAGGAAACTAAGCGAAATCGTTATGCATTAAAGAAAATGCGCAAAATTACCTATATACCTGACCCTAAACAGCAAAGCAGATAAGGGGCAGTAGTCTGTCCTGAAAAAAAGCATGCAATTATTATCAGATTGTAGTAAGGTCAACTGAGAGAAAATAATTTTTAAACAATTTTACAGCTAAAAGACACGTGAAAGTTGCAATATATGAATCGCATGAGATGATACAGACATCAATCAAAGCAACTCCATATGAGGCCAATTAGAGTAAAATAATACAAATTCAGGAAAAAAAGGTATAGGTATCTCCCTGAAATCATCCAATCCATGACTAGAAGAAAATTGCTGTCTGTAAGGAAGCACATGTTCCAAGTTAAAGGAATTAGAAGAACGTGGCCAAAAAGAGAATTTGCTGAGGTTGTCAGGGAAGACATGGCAGCTGATAATTTTTTCTTAGGACACACACAATATTATAGAGAAACGAATGACTGGCACTCACCAATGTACACCAGTAGTATACATACAGAGCTAAGAAAAAGAGAAAGGAAAAAGAAGAGCAAAGGACAAAACCACCTGTCCATAACTATCTGGCTCTTAACCAATCGATCAAAGACAAAGAAAACCTTCTACATGAGTCCTAACAAGGTCCAATAAGGAAAACAAAAGAGCAGACTTAAGTGCATGATCAAAAGTTTCCATATCTTCAAAGGCCTTCCCTTTTTTTTTGTGCCAAATGACCCAAAAAGACACAACTGCCTTCCCTGAGAATGTAAAAAGACAAATAAATATTAGGGAGACAAAGCTGGCAATCGTCCATGTTCAATGTGGAGCAGTAAAAAGAATTTAAACACATGACTATCTATTTCATGGATGGAATTGAAACTATAAGAAATAATATGGCAGGCTTTATAATTGTTCCATCAAAGTTGTCTTGCAGCAAATCTTGGAAGCCAGGCTTTCAGCCAATTATATTCCATTATATCACAACCAGGTAAAATCTTACTACAGTGTTATTACCATAAAAAAAAAAACTATTTTTTTATAGGCATTACCATAAAAAACTATTAACGATCAGCAGGGAGCCCTGACAAGAAAGGTTAAAAGCTATCGGCTGTTCTCATATGAGCACCATACCCCAGTACTAAGAATTTGACAGTTGGAAATGACAGGTACCGGAGTTTCCCATGAACAAAGATTCTTCCTGTTCATCCACATGAGTTTCCCTGCCATCTTTGGAGCTCAACAAAAAAATTCCCCTTTGTAACTAGGGTGATTCAAACCTAACTGCTGCACTCTTCTCCCCCTGAAATCTGTAAGTACCAAACCATTGAGCCAAATCCAATCATATTACTTAAGTTGAACCCTCCTAATACTGAATCCTGGCTTCACCCCTGCTAGATACATTGTGAATCCTATTGCTATGCCCATTTTTAGCATGTTATTTATAAATAAAAGTACAATCCAACACTGAGAAAACAATCAAATGCACTTCCTTTGTATTTCCTTCTGTTTAACTATTTCATTGGAAGGCTATGAAACCTGAACCATAATGCAAATCTGGACAATCCAAATCTAATATAAGATTCACCAGTCCAAAAGGCTCCATATCTTCCCAGAAAATGAAGTTATTTGGAATTAACAAACTGAAGCAAGAAAACAAGGAAGCCTTTATAATTTGAAAAGTAGAAACAGGATTCCATAGATAAATTGAACATAAGGTAAAAGCACCCAACTCACAACAAAAGTATTACATACATTATCTACAAAAACCTCACCCTAGTGGCCAGCTGTTTGAGAGAATATATAAAGTTCTCTTACATAGACTTCTCTTTCTGCCTTTTCCCTCTTCCCTCCAGGATCTCTCTCTTTTTTTCCACAACCTGTTCAAGATCTTGTGTCAGAATAAGAAGGTGCATTATAAAATAAAATTTGGAAGTTTCTAAATTCTTCCATACCTTGCTAGCTATTTTCTGCAATATCTCCATAATTTCAATGAATTCAGGTCTTAAAGATGGTTCCTGGTGCCAGCATCTCTTGATCAATTTCACAAGCGATGGACAAGTGTGACACGGGATAGTAGGCCTTAGACCCTAAATCCATGTTAACACAAGTGTTGTTTCTTATTTCAACAATTCAAACAATTCAATCAGCATATGATCAAATTGATTTCATAGAAAAGACCTGCATTTGTAGGCATATTTCAACAATTCAAACAATTCAATCAGCATATCATCAAATTGATTTCATAGAAAAGACCTGCATTTGTAGGCATTATGGGACTTTTAATTCCATTTGGCATGACACCAAAGCAAGTCCTTTCACATATTCATACTAGAGAAGGGTGTCCTTCAATAAATGTTCAAGTCCGTGTATTTTTTATCCCCTACTTGGAGAGGAAGTTCTAAGACGGTCTGTATTAGGCTCTATGTTCCTTTAACCTGGATCCATTTCTAGTTTTTAGCAATCGGTGAAGTATAATTTCTCCTCTTCCTCCATGTTCAATTGCCCATGTGACATCCGCTAATCACCTTATCAAAAGAAGAATCTTTCCATGTCAAAATCAATACATTCTTAATCTTGAGAATGAAAACCTCTGTTTTCATTCTTCACAAGGAAAAAATATACATTTCACCCAACCAATATACACAGAAGAAAGGGTAAACATTCTTATTATTATTAAATGATTGATGGAGGAATACCTTCTGGACCACACAAACTGCAGCTTGTAACGGGGTTAAGTGCTCATAAGGAAGCTGGCATATTAGTTACAAACAATCAATGATGAGTTCATCTGTGATCCACAAAACAAACCGAACCAAAGATAGCAGAAATTTTGATTTGCAGACCGGTTCATGATTTTTACAGAACAATATTGAGATTACTAAAAGCGGACCTTTCCTGTCAGAAGCTCCCACAGTACAATTCCAAAGCTGAAAACATCAACCTTTTGATCATATGGTTTATGTTCAATGACCTTGAACACATAAAAATGTTAGAAAGCTGCAAAATATATTCACCAATAAAATTATGCTATTACATTAACCAGAATGCAAGAAAACATTTACAGTACTTGAAGACAAACAATCACATCAGGATACGAATGGTCTACACAGCTAAGAAGTTAGATAACAGAACTAGGAATATGTTACATCATTGATTTTTCACATAATAAGATGTCAAATATTCGAAATGAATCGGTGGAACACTGACCTCTGGAGCCATCCAACGATAAGTTCCAGTTTCAGCAGTCATGATGCCAGATTGAACTTGTACTCTAGCAACACCAAAATCGGCAACCTTAACAACCTAAAACCAACTTATAGATTTACAACTAGGTGGTGCAGTTATGAATAAATTTGTTAAAGCAACTTATAGATAAGCAGGAAATATGAATAAGCTATACTGTTCTTTAAGAAAGAAGAATAGTTCCCACATCTTTGAAACCACCCTCACCCCCATCTCTCTTATAAAATTTTAGATTTCCTTGTTTCACATTACAATTTGTCAACAAGAATGAAGATCATCAAGAATCACTCCCCATGAATCTAAACTTCCAACAAAGAAATGAGCTCTCTTCTTCTTCCCAACCTTCTTCTTCGTTCAGATTGAAGGATAAAGCAATAATAGTGAGCCATTCACAGCTGGAAGTTAAGACTTCTGGGAGACAGGAGAGGTTGGATACACTCAGTCACAAGTGTTCTTTAATAGATTAAGGTTTTGCCTCTTTCTCTTTGCATCCTTTTCTGTGTTTATCATGACCAATATGAAGTCGGCCCCGAGGAAGAAAAGAAAAACAATGGTTGATTAATAAGTTATAATTGGAAGTCTAATAACATAGAACTACAGAATACCCACAGGATTTTGAATATTAAGGAAACCACCAGTCAAGAGTTTTGTCCCACATTATAGTTATTTTCGACAGCTCAAGGACTCATTCCATGTGCAGGTAACTATTTCAAATAAAGCTTATTATTTTTTAGACTATTCCAAAGATTTTTTTTTTATCAGAAGAATATTCCAAAGATTAAGAATGACTGGTTCATTAATTCTACATGAGGAATCAAAAAATTCTATGGAATCATGAAAGACAAAAAGATCCTTTAGAATCTTTTGAGACAAAATAATAAATAAGACATCTAATTGTGGTTATATGAAAGCTTTTTATGAAACATCCTCAGGCTATGAGAAAATCAGCAAAACTAACTCATTTTTTGAATGGACGAGTAATTGTTCAAATTAAAAATGGGATTAGTGTTATGAGCTTCTTCGTGGGAGAAGATATCAAATACATGGGGGTGGACGCATCTCTTGTTATCTTTTTTGTATTCATCTTCTGTATCAATCTATTATTAATTTCTGACTTTTAAATCAATAACGTAAGAAAATATTTAAAGAATCCAAATACCCATAAGCAAAGAGTCAAAAGGGTCTTTCAAATCGTTGTATTTGTTTTTATCATCTTCATCTTTTTTAAGTATCTCTAACTTTGAATTTTCTTTTTCCCATCTATATAGGAAGTATCGTAAACTGGGAGTTCGAATTTTCTTCATTCCCATCTAGATAAGAAGTTGCATTAACTGGGTTATTTTAGAGAACATCATAAAGAGGATTTTGAATATCAAAGAAACCACTAGTCAAGGGTTTTCTCCTACATTATAGTTATTGTCATCAGCTCAGGAACTTGCTTTCCATTTGACAACAAAGGTAAT
Source organism: Tetrastigma voinierianum (assembly GCA_016808115.1). Taxonomy (NCBI): domain Eukaryota; kingdom Viridiplantae; phylum Streptophyta; class Magnoliopsida; order Vitales; family Vitaceae; genus Tetrastigma; species Tetrastigma voinierianum. Next base: position 140,356 of record JAEQBH010001004.1, read on the forward strand.
TATTTCAAATAAAGCTTATTATATTCTTTTGAGTATTCCTATGATTGATTACAATTGCTGAATCCCACAACCCTTGCATCCTAGGAGTTTATGTAAGATTTTCTTAATGTGGGCTTTATTAATTGAAATGAACTGAATTAATTTGGTCTAATAAAGTGAGATATGTGGATTCTTAATTAGTTTAATGGGAATTTTGTGGTGTGTGGAAATTTGAAAATCTGACCCGGCTTGAAGTAATAGGAGACCCCGTGAAATTCGGAACTTCTATAAATATAATTTCAATCCTCTACCATACTGAGATCGTTATTTTTTACTTTCCTCTGATTTAGAAAGATTTTCTCTAACATTAATTAAGCAGATTCTCATTAAGCGTGTCATAAATGCAGGGATAAGGGAGAAGATGTGGATATATTTATAGAGATCTAACGATTCGCATCAAAGCAACCATGGATTCAAATCGGGTATGTTATTTTTAAGATTCTCTCTATTATTATGTTTTGTATTCTAATTATGGTGATCTAAAGGAAGATTTTCAGTATCGACGATTGGTGTCGAGCCAGCCATGGATTAAATCAAAACATGATTGGAATATTTTTATTTTAGGGTTTTATTCAATCGGGTTTACGTCGGTTTGTTTTCTTCGTCAATGAACTTGGATTTTATTTGCATATTTGGAATCTACCGTCCGAGGCGAAGATTCGATTCGGTGGCTTGCGTCACGGAGGAGGCTGACGGCGCCCTCAGCCTCCGGCGCGTTAATCCGCGGCGGTAGCGTGAAGGACGCGGCTCGGTCGGAACCTCGCGGTTTCTTTGTCGACGGCCGTTCAGTGCGGGATTCTTCGGCGTGTGCTAACGTCATCTTGACAGTCATCGCCCGGCCAGGTACGGCCGATCTGGATGACATCATGATGGCGTCATCTGTGCGGCCCGACGATGGGCGTCATGCTGACCTCATCGGGCCGGATCGGCAGGCCGGTGCGGGCCAGGTTCGGACCTCCACGCCTCCACGGCGGCCGAGTGCGCGGGCGTCGGCGATCCGTTTGGACGATCTTAGTGCCAAACGCGCTTGTATCGGATGCTCTGATATGGTATATTTATTTTATATGTTTGAGGTATTCTGATTAATGCGTAAAACTCACATGCGCGTATTTTGGTGTTTTTCACGTGTTTTCTTGTATTTCTCTATGGTTTGGAAATATGTATGATAAGCTGCTGTGTATATCCGCAGCATGAATTTATGTAGAGTGTAATTCATTGACTATTAATGGTCGCGGTATAATTAGCATGACATGTATTATATAGAGACAATTTACATTTGGCATTACGTATATATATAGTGAATGTGATCATCAAAGCTAATATCCTAGTATGAAAAGTTTTCAAAAGTTCAATCGGGTTGTGACATGAAGTCTTTACTTGTTGGGTTTGAGAAAAATGGAGTCTCATATTGTGGTGGGATGTCTCTGTTTATTCTTGATCATACTCCCGAAAGGGAGGTGATCACGTGTTGGATCGTGGAGGAGGGATACATGTATAGCATGTGCGAAATGAGGCGATCTTAGTGAGGTTCATACACTGAGGTGGTGATTTCACGAATTAGAATATGTTCTCATGGTGCATTTGTCGTATGGAGAGTGTCTATTTGTAATATTTTACGCTGAGGTGATTATATGATGATGTATGTAATTCTCGTATAAGTATTCACATGATCTTGATTGTATTGTTTGTTTTGTTTTTCGATGTTTTACGTAGCGGCAGATTCCATTTTGGTGAGGTCCTTCTTTGGATTGAACTTTTAAGAAATGGAAGAGGATTTTCTATTTGGAATGTTTGTGAGATGTTCGTACTCTTTAAGATAAGCTTAGGCGAGATATCCACGATATCAGTATTGGTGAGAAAGCGGGTATGCTACAGGAAAGAACAATCGGATTTGTATTGACAATGAAGAAATCCATTCGAGAACACTTAAAAAGTAGGTTTACAGTTAATTTGTCTTGCTAAGGAAATGATGGCGATAGAGGCTAGAAATCGAATTTCATCGAATGGTGAGGTGGAACACTTCTTAAAGCTCTTCAACATGAGTATGATGAATCTTCTTTGGGGTTAGAGATTATGTCCACGAGGATGGTAGACTTTAAAAGTGAGGAAACTGAAGTTTCTTAATGTTACATTCCACGATGCTTCGTTGTGTCAACCTCAACACCCTTCCACTGATTTTGGGATTATAAAGACAAATTACAATTCCCGAATGAGACTTGGTGGAGTTAACGGCTTGATAGCAAAAGGGTGGTAGCGAGGAAGAAGAGAAACTTAAGAAGGGAGAAGAACTATGCCTTATATCTTTGCTAGTTCCTGCAAAAAGAAAAATAAGGATTCAAAGTCGTACTCATAAAGGTACTCATGAAACTACCGGTCAGTCTGACAATATGGGTCCAAAGAAGACATTCTTGAAAAGGATGGTGATCGCTGCTTCTTTTGTAAGAAGAAAGGTCACATGAAGAAGGAGTGTGCAAAATTTAAAGCTTGGATGTCCAAACGTGGGCTTACAAGTAATGATTCTTTAACACTTGTTTGTGAATCCAACCTATCTGAAGCACCATCCAGTTCTTGGTGGCTCGATAGCGGAGCAACTAATCATGTTGCGTTTACCATACAGGGATTCATAAACCGGAGGAAGCCAAATAAGGATGAATCGAAACTCAACTGTGGGAAAGCAGCGAGAAAGGTGATGTCATGTTAGAGTAGGAGATGTAATCATGATTCTAGATTCTACAGTTTAAATTGATGTTGAAAGACACTTTTATGTACCTTCTTTTTGAAGCGGAATTTAGTTTCCGTATCGTGTTTGGATTCATATGATTACTCTTTTGAAATCAAAAGCGATATTATTTCTATGTTCTTAGTGATAAGGTTGGGTGTTGTCATATGTCAGCGGATTATACGAGATTGAGTTTATTTCCCAGCATATCATTAAACATATGGTGAAAAGGTTGTTTCTAAGAGACCATTACCTAGGAAGAGTCTTATGCATTGTGGCATAAGCGAAACTGGCCATATCTAAGGATAGAGTAGAAAGGGTGATAAAGACTAACGCATCACACTTTGCTCTTAAAAATGACTTAGAGATATCGTGAAACTGACAATAAGTGAAATGACCAAGATAAGAAGAAAGCTGCGATCAGAAGTTCGGCTTGTTGGGCGTCATTACCTGATATAAGTGGACCTTATCTGAAACCTTATTGTAAAATTTTATTTCATCACATTTATTGATGACTATTCTCGATATGGTTATTTGTACTTGATTAAAGAAAAATTTGGAGTCTCTTGACAAGTTCAGATTTTCGATTTGAAGTAGAAGCGGTTGGGAAAAGTCATAAAGGTTGTTAGATCTGAGCCGAGGTGGAAGTGTTATAGCAAGCGCCAGCGATCTTGGGAACGACAAGGGCCGTTCGCGAATACTTAGAGGATTATGGGATAGTGGCACAGTTTACTATGCCTAGGAGTCCTGAGCAAAATGGTGTAGCCGAAAGAGCCTTAATCGCACTCTTATGGAAATGGTAGAGTATGATTAGTAGGATAAATTTACACAGTTTTACGTGGGGTGACTTTGAAAACAACTTTGTACGATACGAATGGATATTACTGAAAGTTGTTCCATTGGCTCCTTTGAGTTATGGTGGCGTAAGCCCTAGCTTAAACCATCTTAAGGTTTAGGGATGTCTGCGAAGTGAAGTTGTAATCTGACATTAGTAAGTTGGACTCGGAACCACTCGGTGTTACTTTGTATCTTGCCGGAACATTCGAAGGGATATGGAGTTCTATAATCCCGTGATGGAGCCTGAAGTTGTGGAATCCTGAGACAGCAAAGTTTTTTGAGTTTGATGTGGCAGAAAGAAGTGGCTGCTCCACAGGACTATTGAGGATAATGGTACGGTGGGTAATATGGTGTCTTTATCTCCTCTGTCTGAGATAATTATAGGAGCTCCCACTATATATTAGACTGTTGAGACTCGGGATCATTGTTGAGACGGCTCTAATGAAGTTCATCAAGGCTCTGGTGCGGGATGTGGCTATTACTCTCGATGGAGATCCACTAGGGGAGAGACGATCGGCTATACCACGGACTATTTAGTCTATATAGAAGCAAGGCTACGATATCGGTTAAATGAGGCCCGAATCGATAACTTATGCGAAGGCGTTTCTTATCCTCGATCAGAGCGTAGTTTGAATGCAATGAGATGAAATTCAATCTATGAGGCATAATGGGTTTGGGAACTAGTTGAATTCTGAGTCATAGACCGGTGGGTACGCAAATTGGTGTATAAGACTAAAGGGACCACTAAAGGAAAAGATTGAGAAGTTTAAAAGCGGGTGGTAGCGAGGTTTCACTCGGAGAGAAGGAGTAGACTAGAGCAACCTTTTCTCCGGTCTCTTCTAAAGATTCTTCGGAGTGATCATGACATTAGTTGCTCATTCGATATGGAATTACACGGATGGATGTTAAAGCTTTCTCGATGGAGACCTTAATGAAGAAGTCTATATGAAGTGCAGCAGAAGGTTTGTGGCAAATGAGTTCAGAGTACTTGTATGTAGTGAAAAAGTCTATTTATGGTCTCAAGCAAGCTTCTGAACAATGGTACTTAAGTTTCATAGTGTTGTTGCTTCATATGGTTTTGTTGAGAACAAAGTAGATCGATGTATCTTCTTGGTCGTGGGGAGGAAATTCGTTTCTAATGCTATGTAGATGATATCGCCTTGCAAGCGGTGACCGCCCAGTTTGCATGAGACAAAGCGGATGTTGTCGAGAACTTTGATATGAAGGACCTTGGTGGCGTCTTTTGTCACGGGCATTGAGATTCAAAGAATGGATTCCTCATGATTTAATTGGGTTTTTATACCGAGGAGGGCGCCCATGTTGATCGTATTTTAGAAAGATTCAACATGCAACAATGTAAGCCAGGAATTGCTCCTGTCTGTAAAGGTGATAAGTTGAGTCTGTCACAATGTCCTCATTCAGATATTGAGAAAGCCCAAATGAAAAATGTACCTTATGTTAGTGCACTTGGGAGTATTATGTATGCTCAAGTATGCCTTTAGGCGGATATTGCCTTTGCAACGAGGACTTCTAGGCGAATGTCGATCAAAATCCCGAGGACATGATCATTGGAGTTCTTCATGAAAGTTATGAGGTACTTAAAGTGAAGCATATCTTGATTTGAGCATGTTCGGGACTACGGTAGTTAGGTATTCGGTTCGAACTTTTTCTTGGTATCGGGATGAAAAGAATCAACAACAGTTACATCTTTAAAGTTAGCGGGAGGTGCGATATCATGGAAAAGTGAGAAGCAATCCAATAGCATCCTCTGCCATCTGACGGAGTTTGTAGCATGCTTTTGACCTTTACTGACGATTTGGCTCGAAGAACCTCGTTAAAGGTTAGCACGTGGCCCCGAAATTTTGTGGATAGGCCCATACAGTTGTATTGTGACAATAACTCTGCAGTGTTGTTTATTAACAACAACAGAGGTCTCAAGGGGTCTAAGCACATGGAAGTGAAGTACACGACTATAAGGAAAAGTTCAAACGGTGACATTGCGGTGGAGCACGTTTCAACATATGATACGATTGCGGTCAGTTAACTAAAGGCCTTGCCCTGTGTATTTGATCGACATGTCATTAACATGAGCAGAATTATCATGGAGATCTGTAAATTAGTGGGAGTACATTAGTTTCCTTATTGCTCTTATGAAGTTTGAATCCGATTTCATTACATTTTTGTAATATTTGAATTTGTATCAACTCTTTTGCATTCGATAAGGTATTTGTGAATGTAGATTTATCAAGTTGAGTACATATAATTGTTGAAAATCTCGAGGCATTGTGTAAACCTTGAGTACAGGCCTCGGGCATTCTTGGCGTCAAATGTATGATATGTCTTTATTACGCATAAAGTAAAGTTACTATCAAGGTAACACATATCTGAGTTCGATTGGAACCGTGATGGATATTCTACGGTGACACACTAGGTTTGCTGACATAAGGGAGAGAAGGAATTTGAGACTAACAGAATGGATACTTAGCATGAGTATCACTCATTATGAAATTATTGTCCATTTAATACACTACCATATTGAATCCATATCGATGCAAGTTGAAAGCACTTGTGAACATGGAAAGTGCAACGTGAGTACATACAATTACCACCATGATTCGATGTCGAGGGCTTTATGGGATGGAATTGACTATTAGAATAATCTCTAGACCAATATGAAGGTGCGCACAGTTTTGTTTGATTAATATCGCGAGTGGGAGAATGTAAGATTTTCACCAATAGTGGGCTTTATTGGTGAAATGAAGCTGATTGTTCAGTCTAATAAAGTGAGATATGTGGATTCTTAATTAGTTTAATATGGAAATTTGGCCGGGGTGTGAAATTTGAATGCAGCCGGGCGTGTCAGAGGCCCGTGGTCAGAACTCATAAATATAAAGCTCGAGTCCCTCCCTAACCCCTAAGGATACGTTATTTTACTCACATACAGTTCGGAGAGAAAGGGTTTTCTCTAACTCGTGAGTAAGCGATCTCATTAAGCCGAGTGTCATAAATGGGGATAAGGAGGAGAGATCTTGAGATCGTATTTGCGAGATCTACATTTGATTCCGCATCAAGCAACCATGGATTCCAAATCAGGTATGTTATTTTTAGATTCTCTCTATTATTATGTTTTGTATTCTAATTATGGTGATCTAGGAAGATTTTCACGTGTCCAACAGTTTATAGTAGTAGACACTTTCACAATAGTCTAAAATCTATATATCCATATTAAATTCTTGGCAGGACCATAACAGGCTGATGAGGGTTGTAATTAAAATTAAAGTGAAGCAAAAAAAATTACAAATAAATATATTTTAGCAAGTGATAGTAATCACAATGCGTCATGTATACAATATGAGAACCAACCTAATCAGCCCAATCCGGAGTACATAAAATTTAATATCATATGGTTATTCAGATCTATAGACAGAAATTTATAATAACTTAAAAATATAACTGATAGATTTATATTCTAATTAAAGTCGAGCAAACAGAATGAATAATGTTATCTCAGTAAGTGATAATTATACAAGGTCTCAGACATCTCAAAGAACCAACCCAACCAAACTCAGTCAATACAATGAATCCATCCCACTAATTTGGCTGAAAGTTATGCTACTTAATGGCAAGAATGAAATGACGTCTTACCCTGTTTTCATCCATCAGAAGATTGGCAGCTTTTAGGTCCCTGTGGACTATGTTATTTTGATGCAAGTAATTCATTCCCTTGGACACATCAATTGCTGCTTTGAGCAAGGATGGAAGCTTAAAACTGCCTTTTTGTTTATGTAGGAAGTCATAGACACTTCCACCAGACATAAACTCTGAAAACGGGAAATGCAATGAACAAACAATACTTAAATTCAATCTTAAAAGAACACAAACAAGATTAAAAAAGAAGAATGAACTGATCTTCTAAAATTAACAAATATCACTTTGACGCCATGCAATAGATATATGCAGAAGGCCATCTAACTTACCCGTCACAATGCACAGGCTTGGAGGTTTGGTACATGCACCAATGAATTGCACAACATTCTTGTGCCGAACTTTTCTGCAATTTTCAAAGATGAAAGAGTTGGAAGAGGCAAGGTAAAATAGTTCTTGAAAGAGATGAAGAGCAATAGACAACAGCAGCCTTCTTTTCTTAAATAATCCATGGCATACAAAAATAAATTAGATTACCTAATGATATCAAGAAATCAAGCGGAATAATAGACAATGCACCATTATACTACAATTACTTGGTTAACTATATTTCACAAAAACAAGAAACTCACCTGAATGTGCAATTGCAAGAGAGGTTCATAAATTTTAAATCCAGAGTGTTTGCAAGCTAAAAAGCGGGCTAAGGAGATCCAGTTTTAAACCAAGAAGCTCCCATCCTGAATGTGAGGTGGAGGAGGTTTTTACTAGGAATTTACTGTTAAGTAAAATAGATTTATGTCTGCAACCTAAACTTGCAGGACAATAAATTTGTTTCAAATGGGGAAACAGAGTGTGTTAAGAACTTTCCCCATCCATGCTCTCACAATAAGCCAAATTCACAAGTAATTCAAACGGCAAAAAAAAAAAAATCCAAAATAAACTAAACCAGTGCATTTCCTCTTTTATTAACTGGCATCATATTTAACTAGGGAGTGAACAAAATTGAACTAGGAAGCCAACAACTTGGAAGCATGTCAAATGTCATTCAATTTCCCATCCCCATCTTAGGCCACTTCAGATTAAGGCAAGCCCTAGAAAGCTTAAGGCAATCCAAAAGGTTGCTGCTTGGCTAGCCTTTTTTTTTTTTTTTTGAATACAGCAAGCCATTTAAATAAACATAAATTTACTAATTATACTAGATCTACTGATGCTTTAACGAATCAACACCAAAGAGAATTACAAGCCTATGTTATAATAGACCTCATAATATGGACTTCTTGAGCAAATTCCCTCCACATATCTTCATTTAAATGCTGAGTCTTGAGAATTTTAATAGCCACATCCTGGCTACAAAACGTACCTTTATACCTGTTTCAATCAAACATACACTTAATAAGCTCTTATACCATCATACACAATCAGAGAAAGGGCCAACCATTAGACCAAAACTCACAAATCACCATATGATCCAGATGCAATTTTGTTTTCAAATTTCAACAGTGTAGGATCAATTTCCCAGACATCAACCCCATCAATGGCTATGTTTATGTGACTCGGGATAAGCTGTTTCTCAGGGTGTTCTTGCTCCCTCCCAGTAGATATGAGCTGGCATTCCGACCAAGGTTGCTTCTGCAGTACACCTTAAAATATTGGATAATGCTAAATTTTTAGGAAAATGTCGCTCCAATTCTAAAATATTTTTTGACAGGTAACACAAGTTCAAGAATATAAGCACACGTTGATTCATATAAAATCAACATGGCATCACAGAAGATGGTTAAGAGAGCTGGATATATTAAGAGATTTGGCAGTGCAGATTCCAACCTCACATGAGCATCAGGAAAAAAACTGAAAATGCTGATAACCAAAAGATCACAAGAATTGGAAGAAAACAAAAACCATAAAAATAAAGAAAGTAAAAATAAAAAAATAAAATCATGAACTATGCCATATAACAATATTGTTCAAAAAAGAGAAAAACTGTGAAAGCATAATTTTATTAAACACAACTCTATGGACAAATTTGTGGACCATGTAGGATAACCAAACTCTTCTGAGGCAAGGTGCAGAGACACAATTTTGTCAGCAAGGCATAAGGCAAAGCCGCATGAAACGAGGTTTTAAAATTGAAGTCCTCATGATATGTCAAATCAATGTCCTGGGGGAATATAAAAGGTCTCCAAGATGATTATAGGGCCTTATGTGCCAACATTGGGCTAAGGCTAGGTTCAATCACGCACAACAAGGTGTTGCATGACACTTCTAGTAAGGTGTGCATCTCAGTTGCATTCCGAGTCAACCAGAACATGTGTCTCAGAGTCAAAAGGACCTATCGGCAGCAGAATCTGATGGGTCCACGACTCAACAAACATAATAAAAAATGAAATGGAGAAAATTTATATTTCCACTATCTTATTTCGAACATGAAATATAAAAATAATTAACAGACATATTTTTGAACGCGCCTCATTTGTAGGAGAGAATCTTAAGACTAGCACCCTAATTAGTAAAAGGCAGTGCCACTTCTAAACATGATTGACTCTTTTGACAACTAAAGTGAATTGAGAACCACCTATCTAATGTCAGACTTAAAAGGCCAGGAAGAAACAGGTAAGCATTTGGGCAAGTAAGCATTGACATAGCCCTATAAAACATTGCTGCATATTCAGATCATCTTTTTTTGTAAGAGTTTCTTTACACTCTCACTTTTTTGGGTAAATTATCATTAATCTGGTAGTTCATATGAACATCAACAATTCTTGTCAACAACAGTGCAAAATAAACACATCACTATCAAAGACTCCAATTGCAATAAAAGGAAGTGGTAACTTAGCCACTTCAGAGTAACTTCCCAACAGAAGCAGCCCCTTGGTTCTGGTGTTTAGTTGATCGGGAAAAAAAAAGAATGTAGCTTCATTTCAACAAAAAAGAAAACGAAAAACTGAAAGAAAAAAAAAATTCAATCTTGCTATGCTATAAGCCAGGGCAATATCCTCAAAAGCTAATCCCTGGAAGTGAAGTGCAAGCAGTCTCTACCATGAAACATGTAATAGCAGTGTGGGCTGAAACTTGACGATCAACCGAGAGATAGATAAATTCTCATTTCTAAGCTGTAAAAAGGTTACCTCAATCATCTGAACTTCCTTTAGCAGCAAATTTCTAAGCTGCTCGGTTTCCTGAAGTTTTCAAGTTGTAGATAAATCAAACAGTTGATGAAGGAAGAGAAAGATCAAACTAATTTTAAGGAAGTTATACATTTAATAGAAACATATGACTGAAGCATACACATTTTAGAAATTTATAATAGATATTATTGAAAAACCAAAACACATTCTACATGTACCTCAAAACACGCTTGCAACTGTGCATTATCTACTCTATGCACTGTAATGCATCTACTCAACATATTAATATAATTTCCATCATAAATAGTCTTCTTCCTCACTCAACAAATCAATTTTAAAAATGACAAAAATAGTGTTCTTGAGACAGGTTTCAAATTCAGAAAAGCCAAAAACTCATACAGCATTAGCGTGAAATAAATAAATAAGCCATCAAAAAACCTTGTTTCAGGTATGAGAAAGAAGGTACATTTTCCCACGTAGTTTGTTGGTCAAACCAACCCTATCCATTTGCACATTCCCACTCATCACCTTAAACCAAACTTATTAGAACGTATATAAAGCAATAAAGATCATAAAAAGCATAAATACATCAGGTTACAACTAACATCTTCCACAAGTCTCTTGAGAATCAATATGCATCCATACTATCATCAGAAATGACAATAAGTGTGTCCAAGAAAACTCCATTCTCATTCGACTAAGCATGTTACTCATCCAATACATTAGAGGAACTTACTCATCAAATATGGACTAGAAATGGAATATAACTTTGCCCCACATCATTAACAGGATTATTTCAACTGGAAACCAAGTGTTAAGATAGGAGAAGCAATTCAATTTGTCAACATTGTTCAATGAGATGAACACAAAATTTAACAAGAAACAAATAAATGAGGACATGCAACAAAAAAAAAACCGAGTTATTCATTCCCACAAGGAGCTAAAAAGTAGCATTAGTCAATACTCTTGCTCATCCAATGTAAAATGCTTCCTCAAGAAGTGATACTGTTATTCAATGAAGATAAAAAAAAAGAAGCAAAATTACCTCATATGCCCAACCCTCAACAACAAAAACATCCAAGGAATAGCCATCTGTTGTGGAAAAAGCATGTGCTTCTTGAATGTTTAATCCAATATCAGAAAGTAATGAGGTCAACTGAAGAAAGGAAAATTTAAAAGATAAAATTAGAAAAACAAATTTATTCTAGAAATTATTACAGCTGCTAATTGAACCATTGAAGTTTCACAAACTTTAAATTCACCAATTGTATCAATTATCATGTAGTAACTCAGGTAAAAGATAAGCTACCAACAAGTCCGTTAATGAAGTTCATAGCAGAAACTGCATCTGGAGAACCAAGAATAATAGTTTCATTCAGAAAACCATCAGTGTAATTGGAAGATTAGTGCCCAGTCACAAGAGAAGAGTCTAAAAGAGAAGGGGGGGAAAGAAAACCAACACTCTATCAGCTGCAAGATGTACTAGGCTTGAGAACAATAACCACAAATGAGCGTAGTTGAAATAGATGACTAGAAACCTGAATAACATGAGGTGACATCAACATCAGTCAAAGTAATACCATATGAAGGCCAGAGGAGGACAGCTGATACCAACTCAGGAAAGAAGGAATAGGTATCACACTCATTTTGTCTGATTTATGACACAAGACAAAAACTAATTCTATCAGGAGGCATATGTTTCAAGTTGAAGGAATTAGAAGCACAAGGCCAAAAAGAAGAAGAGTTGGCAGAGGTACTAACAGAAAAAGGGAAAACACAAAGCATACAAGAGGTATACTGAAGGCTCCAAAAGGTCCATACAAAAAATAGGGGGAAAGAAACACTGTACCAGCCCCTATCCAAAGCCCAAAGAAAATAAAAAAACCAGAAACAAAAAGAGACTGAACATCAGTATAAGTTTTAGCCCAAGACCAAAGAGCATAGACAATTATTCATCATTTGGGCTGAAGGCACGCCATCATCAAAGATGGCCCTTTTTCTCTCCCTACAAACTGTCCAAAATAGTCAAATGGGAGCTACCATTCATATCTTCTTGAGTTTTTTCCTTGCAAAGGAGCCTTGCCAACCAAGTAACATCTCTCAAACTGAACAAGGGAGAACCCAAGTGACACCAAAGAGAGCAAAAAGTAGGGCCCATATATCCCAAACCTTTGTACAATGAAGCAAAATGTGTTCAATGGTCTCTTCATCCACACCCCAAAGGGGGCATGCATCTATTGGCAAGATGTCTTTCCCTTTTCTTTAATTGATCCAACGTCGTGATTACAATTTTTGATTTATAAAAGGGACCTTGTGAATATTTCTTCAAGTATCCATTACACATTGAATTAGAAAAGAACATACCACATAAGAGAAAATGAGACAGTGCTGTATAAAAAAAAAGGTTGCAAGCCAAAAATTCAAATGGTCCTAACAAGTATCTGTGACACAATATCTAATAATCTACCCATCCAAGAAATTAAATAGAAAGGAATATCCACCAAAGAAACATATAAAAAGGATCCAGATGACACCAAAAAGGTTAGCTACCTGACAGAGGAGCTTAGGCTTGTCATTTGTCGATATTATAATTTCGTGCATCAGCCTACAGAACAATGAAAGTATTATTATAACAGTGGACAAGTACTTATGGAAATAAGTGACAGAAGTGGCTTTCCAGTACATATAACCAAGATGTGTCATGTCTACAAAGACCAGATATATTGCATCACAAATGTGATCAATCAAATCATGTGGTTCTCACTCAGGACTAAACTGTGTAAGTGCAGACTGCACGGTAGATGATAGTATTCTTTGTTTAATTGTGTTCTTAGACCCAGTTTCTGCATGAAATGTGACTCATGAGTTTGCATGAATATTCCCCTGAGGGTTGTGGCCTATTCTCCCCAGGGTCTCTCTTACTGCAGCAACATTATGGACCCTGGCACAATGGATATATGACCCTGTTGAACAGTGACCATCCAGAACCATGGGTCAGCTTGGTCTTTGGCTTCCAGTAGGAGAGTAAAAATATCAGAGACAAAACACTATGCAGCTTCTGGTTAAAAATGTGGACATACATTGTACATTTTATTTGTATGGAACTTAAGCGTTTCACTTTTTCATTTATGTAACACTTTCTACAAGGTCAGGCTGATCTAAGCACTTGTTAAACACTGAAAATCTTGAGGCTTGTTTGAAGCACTACAATATTGAACCAGTATCATAAGCTGTTACAAGGAACAATGAGAGAGAAGCTCTCAATCGCTTAGCAAGGTCTTCTGTGATCAGAACCCTAAGCTTAAAGTCCTCATGGAGAATCCCAAGAGCTAAAATTGGCATCCAAATCACCTTCTTCATCTTGAAGGTGTGAATTTTTGGCTTCAACCAAAACTTTTTTTTATATTAGACAACAAACCAAAGGTAGATGGTGGATGACTGCCGAAAAATAGAGAGAGCCCAAAAAGAAGAAAGAAGAAAGAAGAGAAAAAAAAGAGATTTTGTAAATGTGTCAGAAATGAACAATTTTAAACTACTAAAGCAGATAGCACTACAAATGTGTGTTGAAATACCCATTCTGGCTGGTGTGGTGGCAACTTTGGGCATCCACCTTTTTTGAAGGGTTTGAAGGATCAGAATCACCGTAAATTCCACCAGAAATGGAATGGACCTACATAAGAGAGAGATTGCCTGCATGTATATCATCCAGCTGACAAAAATATGATTATGGAAAACTTGGACACTCTTTACCTATGAAGAGATTACCGGAATTAACATGTTAGCATAATTACAATTACGATCACAGGATTCACCTCCTAGTTTGGTTAAAAACTTAAATATAATGTGCAAAAATAAAACAACAGACTACCAACAAGTGGTAAAGGATATATCAAAACCAGGTTTTAAATTTTATAATCCCCTTGAGGCAAGTAAAAAATAAGAAATGCACAGATCATGCAAACTTTGAGAAATCTGAAGTTTAAGGAACTGAACAACAATTGCAAATAGAGAATAATTACCTTTGACGAATATATAGGGGTGAAACACAGAGTATGACTCTCAAAAGTATCTATCACAAAACTACATATTTCTTTTGCTTCCTAGGTGTAGAACATGAAAGGGAGGAAAAGACGATAAATAACCTAATTACTGATTTGAAATCCATGCATCTTTAGCAACTTATGCACAAACATCTAGATCTGAACAAGTCCTTGATCATTAAAAATTTTGAAAACACAATCCTCTGATAACAGTAATATTTTTTCCAAATTCCAAAAATAAAAATAAAATAAAAAGGGGAAAAATAAAGAAAATCGACAGTTTCAATTGATGAAAGGGCAAACTCTATAATTTTAAAACAGGCAGGAAAAAATAAAAACAACCAACAGAAACCAAGGCTACTGCAAATTAAGGAAAAAATAAAAGCATGAAGATACCTATTGCTGCTAATGATTCCGCTATATCTTCTGACCATGAGATTTACCTGCACAAGGCGCACTTCAAGTGCTGGTCTAGTAGCAGGATCATGAGCCATTTGCAGTAGTCTCTTGTGTGTAAGAACATCTTCAGCCCTGTCTATATTTACATCAAGCGCATACCTGTAATTAACAAAGCAAAGCCCTCAATGCAAGCAATGATGTGGAACATAAACAAAAACACTTTAGCAACACATACATCATAAAACACCAGAGAATTCCAAGAATTTAAGATCTGAGTCAAATTACTATATTCAGAGAAAGAAACTAAAGAAGAAAAATTGAAAGACAGAGAAAGTAATAGTTAATGCAATCAATATAATTCTCTGTTGTCACCAAAAGATGCTGTTAATTACCTTCAAAATTGTTCCCTAAAATAATAATGGAAACAGGTAGAAAAAATACAAATTGGACGAAGTATACACAATACCAAGCCTTAGAAGCTAATACCGAAATAAAAGAAAAGAGAAAAAAAATTCCAAGTTTTCTTTTATTTTCTTTTTTCACTCAGTTTTTCAAAGATTAGCTAGATTGCAAAGAAGTATAAGAATTCAATCAAAATATTGAATCCAATTAGTCTAAACCTGTGCTTTTAATTAAACAGGTTGTGCAGGATTTTCAACTAATGTTATTCCCTATACAACACTGTAAACATAATCACAAACAAATTTCATAAAATAGTACCAAGAAAACCAAATTCAACATCAAGCCTGAGCTCAACAATGCTTATTTATGAAAGAAAGAGATAAAGATTCAAAATAAATGGTACACATATAACAAACAAATCAAGAATTTCAGGGACATCAAACTTCAGAACGTGATACCAAGAGATAAAGATTCAAAATCAGATGCATCTCACAGCATTAGCTTCAGATATAATATGTGTAAGACAAAAATAAAAGGGAAGTTTGCTTTTCTTTAAAGAGCACGACAAATTAAAAAAATAACATCCTTCAAGGGAACCAAATTAACACTCAGCCACATGAGTCACATCCCTCCGTATTCCGCTCAAATGCCAGAGGCATTGAAAGAACATAAAAGGAGATACTAAGTGCACAAACTGGAGAAACCATCTCAAGAACACCAAACTTCAGAAACTGATGAGTAATAACAAGTCAATTCAAGATCGGATGCATCGGCATTCAAACGCAATAGCCGTTCAATAAACAAAAAGGTGTGAGTCCTCTTTCTTTTAAAGAAACGGTAGAAATTAAAGAAAAGGTCTTACGAACGTTAAATTTAGAAACCAGTGGCAACAGAATCAAAGTCAATGATTCGGATACGCACTGACGTATGGCTTACAACTAATAACATATTACTAAAGCAAAAAAAGATATTCCAAGTTTCGTCTGTGTCCTTTTTTTCTCTTCACTTTCCTTGATTTTCCAAGGAACCAAACAAGTTGTCGGGAACAGATCAAGAAAAAAATCAAAATAAACCACAGCTAGGGTTCCAATACCTGGTCGGAAGCCGAGAGAAGTGCGCCCAAAGTTCATCATCAAAACCAGGACTCGCTGCCTCTTCATCGTTCCAGCTCTTCAGTCTACGACGAACCTCCTCATAAACTTCCACAACCATCCGTCTCTGCTTCCGATTGTGCCTTGGCGATGAATCCACCGCCCTGCTACTGCAACTATCCGAATCCTCCATCTAATCGACGAAACACACGAAAATGGAAGCTACTCCACAGCAGCCATCTTCCAATGCGAAAGACAAGCGTGTCCAACAAACCGATGTGGCTCACACTTCACGTGAAATCATGACCGAAATGCACAAAACGACAACCAGAAGGAAGAAAAACCACTGAATATCAAAGAGGAAAAACAAACAACAGCAGAAGCGAAGCAATGCTGCTTCTCCTTTTCTCTTCAGAGCCACAAATGAACGTTAAGCGGCGTAGTGCGCACCCCTCTCTGCGGGTATCGACGTGGATTCAAACTATGCTCGCTCGCTTTGCTTATATCACCGCTTTATATATTTATTTTAAAATATAAACAAATAAAAATAAAAAAGTTGGTAATGGATTTTTCTTTTTCTTTTTTCTTTTTTTTTTTTTTTTTTTTTGATCTCTCGAGAGTTCCACCGCCGTTCCTAGCCAATTAGGATTATCGTGTGAGACTGCCGTCTCACCCGCCACTCCCAGTGAGGATTTGACGGGGCATTACTAAAACCACCCAACGTTGAACTGAAAAAAAATACACGTATTTTTGGCGGCAACTCTGGTTAGACCGGCGAAGAATCGTGAGTCCTGACGAAGCGAATCACGACACTCCTCTATGTCCTACCTGATTACACCATGTAAAGTCATGCAACTCAGCAGTGGTCATCAAATCATTTGGAAATAAGAATATATTTTTTAAATTAAAAAATTAAACAATATTGAGTTTTGGTATAACAAATATTATTTTTCCATTTTTAGTATTGAAGTTTTTAATAACTAAAAACAGAAAATTAAAATTAAAAACTTATTTACTGATATAATTACCTAAAAGTTTCAACGTCATACAGATATTTTTTTTTAAATTTACTTACTAATTATTAAAGTCGGTTGATAATTTAATGTAAGTTGTTAAATAAATTATATATATTTTATCAACATGTTTAGTGCTATTATTTAAATAAATTTAGTCTTAAGTATAAATAAAAATAATTAGTTTACTTTATGTTCATATTTTTATTTTACCTTTTCCTTCCTATTTATTCTAATAATTTCTTGATTTCTTCCTTATTCCAATTTTTTTCTTATGTTTTTTTGTTTTAATTGTGATTTATAAGGATAAGTATGCAAATTTGATTATTTATAATAAGTTTAGTTCATCTTAAGTATCTCCAATGGTAGAGGGAGGATGGAAGTCCTAAAGTTTTGAGTCTCGATAAAAAGGATTTACTAACTTAAAATAAAAATGTAATAAAAAATATAAAAGAAAATGTTTCATTAGACAACTTTGGTATAATTTATTGTTCATCATGTTTAGTTCAATCATTTCAAATATGTATAGAAGGTTTTCATGTTCGAATCCGAATGGGAATAATTTATTATCTTAAAACTATTAAAAAATAAATAAAATTTACTATTAATTTATGAAATTATAAATATTAAATTTTACTAAATAACCCTTTGATTTTTTACGCAAATATCATAGACTAAATATAGAAAATTGAATGTGTGTTTTTTTAGTCAATGGACTTTTTTTTTTTTGTTTCATTGGGAAGTGCTTTAATTCTAAAAAGCAACAATTAAAACAAATGCAAGGAAAGTTATGGATTATGAAAAGTAGAAGTGGATCAGTGTTAATTTATTAGTGATATATATATATAATTAAACATTTAAATTACAATATACTAAATTGTCATAATTGGAAATTGAATCCCAGCCCTTAGCTATTTGATGTATCTTATGTTTTATTTATTTTTTTGACATCAATGTTTTTTTGACAATGAAAACTAAAATTTCATTGGTTCAAAATCATAATACTTTTATATCTCAATACACAAAATATAACTATTAAAAATATTAAAGGATGACACAACATCAAAAAGTTAATAATAAGAAAAAAAAAACTCAAAACCCATATAATCCTAATATGCCTAAAATAAGGATTTTATGTGATTTATTTGTTTAATCGAAACAGTAATATTATCTGAATCATTCATATAAAAATTAATGAATAAACACATATCATAACAAAGGAAAATAAAATGAAAATTCAGGTCAAATTAAAACAAAAACAAAGAAAGTCCAAATATGAATAGACAAAACAACGAGAAAGTGATTTCAGATAAAGAAAAACTAAAAAATCATCCTTTATTTTTAATGGCATGAAGAGAAAGAACAAAATAAATTAGGGTTTTGGAAAAGGGGACCGATGCACATTCTACGATGCATTCTGACATCATCTTATGTTTGTCAGATTTTCAAAAAATATAGGTAGGTCTCTCACCCTTCAAAAAAATATGGCGTTGCTTATTTAATGAAAAAAAAAAAAAAAAAGAAATTTGCATTATTGAATGAGTTTCCCTGAAAGTCCATTTGCTGTACAAGTGGGAATCATTTGTGATGTGATCCTATCCTATCCTATCCATCCAATCCTACCCCCACCACATATTAATTATTAATTTATTATCATCATTATCCCATGTTCTGAACTTACTACTACCCTAATAACATACAAATATCCCATTCATGGGACTAATCTTTGCGAAGAGTAGTACTGGAATTAGATAAAAGAAAGTGGGTGGCTCATTGGCTGAACGTGAAGAATAACATTAATAAATACGAAACGTGAATTCGATGGAGAAGAGTGGGGTAGTGTAGGGTAGATGGAAGGAAGATGAGATGATGTCATGATGTTAGAAAGATGGAGTTTTGGACAAAAATAGCTTATTTAAAAAAATATATGTCAGTATAAGTTAAAAACAAAATAATACCTGAATTATGATATTTAATTTTCTTTTAAGTTAATTTAAGTGACTATGATGACATTATAATTTTTTTTAAAGTTAAATATATAGTTATTGACTACGATATTAATATATAAAAATTTCCAATTGATATAGATGCATTACTTAGAATTTTAAAATTTAGACACTTGGGGGGACAGGGGAGGGGATGGTAGGCTTTGAGGGAACTTTTCAAAAAAAAAAAAATTTAAATTTTTTTAAAAAATATATAGTTTGAAAAATAACCCATATAGTTTTTCACGATAGCTAGACAATTTAAAAAAGATATTTTTAAAAAGATATTTTCTAAAAATTGATAAACTGAAAATGTCGTTTTTTTAAAAAAAAATTATAAAAAATGTTTTTTTTAAAAACACTTTTAACGTTAATTTAAAACTTTCAAAATTATAAAGATATATTTTCAAAAGATGTTTTTAATATAACATTTCAATAATTTAGAAAATATCATATTTTCTAAAAAATTAAAAAAATTGAAGAAACGCTTTCAACTTAAATTTAAAATTTTTTAAATTATATAACATTTAATATTTTTAAAATATGAAAATGTCTTTTGAAAAATCTATTTTAATATAATAATTCAATAAGACACTTTTTAATTTAAAAAAAATGTTTGAAGAGACATTTTTAATTTAAATTTAAAAATTTTAAAAATGCCTTCTCAAAAAACATTTTTGATATAAAATTTTTAAAAATGTCTTTTTTAAAAGATGCTTTTATAATATGTATTTTCTAAAAAAAAATTTCAGGTGAGAAAAATTAAATTCCATTTAGGAATATTTATAAACCTATATTATTTAAGAAAAAAAAAATGTCACACTAGTCTAAAAAACCCAGGCTTTGAGGGAGACAAGACAGTGACTGGTCAGTGGTCTCCGTGGATGTTGCAGCCAACTCCACACTCTTGGCTTTTCCATGGAATCGTGGGTAGCCACTGGTCTCTCCAGAGGAGATGATTAGACCTCCCGGTACGATGTTGAAGCCAAACAAACAGCCCGAACCCACCCTTTTTTGTCCTTTTTAACATCATCTTCGTCGAAGGATTGGAACGTGACGCCACGTTCAGCAAATAGGGTCTGTTTGGTTACGGTCTGAAAACTGATTTTTTTTTTTTTTTTTGGAAAAAGAAGGAGTACTAGGTCAAATATAACGATAATAAGGAAAATAATCGCAACACGTTTGGATCTTTTGTTTTCCCTGGAAAAACACGAAAAGCACAAATATATATATAATAAATTTAGACAATAATAACAAATTTTAAAATATATACGCTTCTTTCCTCTCCTCTTATTTGTAAAACCCAGGCCCCGTTTGTCTTCACGTAAAATTCAATCCTCTACTGCACTGCATTACTTAAAAATTTTCAACGTATTCTAATCTTTGGGCCATTTCGTAAAATACGCTTCGTACTCGACCTCAATAAAAATATTGCTTTTCATTTTCAACCCCATTTTACCACCTTATTGGTCTTAATTCGAAATGTTAAAAATAAATTTTTACCCGTTTTTCTCTCGATTCATATATAAAACGTCAAAATAATGAATTCATTTTCGGCTTTTCAAAATTTCCGTTTTCGCCTTATTCTCGTAATCCGTTCGCTTACTGTTAAGCTAATTAAAACATAAAATTCCTACCTACTAAACGCGCTCTTGGGCTTTTTTCTCAGATTTCGCTTTTATTTGTTTGAAATGAAGGATAGTTTTTTTACTTTTCTTACTCTGAAATCAATCGTCCACTCGTATATGGGTCTTATTCCTTGATGAAATAGTTTTTTTTATCTAATATGGGTTTCATTCGATTTTTTTTTTAATGTTTTTATCATTAATTTATTGAAACGTGTAATTGTATCATCGTATGATGAATGATTTGTTTATTTTTTAGTGAGCGATAAATCATATCAATTCTATATTCTTAAGTATTTTAGGATTATCAATTATATAGGGCTTGAACCGATAAATATTATGTCATCTTCAATTTTTTAGTACTTTAGTTTATGTGTTTAGGTGTATTATCTCACTGTTGTGAACTGACATTTCTCTTTTGAAATGATAAAAGAATCATTTTCAAATAACAGAAAAATAATATTATGTGTTTTCATAAACTATCCTAAAAAAAAAATTCAAAAAATTAAAAAAAACCACCAAACCGGACCAAATATCAGCATAAAAATAAACAGGTATAAATTGGCATAGTTATATTTATGGGGAAGTATACAGGTAAATTTTTTATTATTATAATAAAAATAGTTATTTTGTTTTTGTAGGATGTTTGAAGACCATATGAGAATCTAAATATTTTTCATCATTGTCATATTCACGTAGAAACAAATATAATAGCATGTTGTTTTTCTAAAAAGGATAATTATAAGGAATACACGAAGAACACACTTTATTTTATTTTTTTGAAAAAATAAAAAATATAAAAAATACTAAATTTAGATAATAATAATAGTGTTAAAAAAACACAAAAATAGTGTTCTTTGTATTTTCAAAACTCTCATTAATAATATTTTTTTTTAAAACAAGAATCAAACTAACCCAAATATCCACATAAAAATAAACAAGTATAAATTGACCTAGTTATATTTATGGGGAAGTAAACATGTATATTTTTTTTATTATAATAATAAAAAATAGTTCATATAGTTCAATTATTTTGTTATTGAAAAATGTTTGAAAACTATTTGAGAATCTAAATATTTACCATTATTGTCATATCTATCAAAAAACCAAATATAATAGCATATTGTTTATTTAAAAAAGTAATTATAATATTGATTCAAATATTTGATTGAACGTATTTTCCTCAAGACAATACAAAACAGTTTTTGAAGATTATTATGGTTCTTTCTATTGGTCTCAACACATCGGGCATACATGATGTGGCCTGAGGTTATCATATATATTTTATAATTTAATTAGTTTTAAATTATATCATGAAAGAGATGTGGAGAGAGTCATGCCTTTTGATTTGAACTTGAATTCAAAATTAAGTAACTATATCTGATATTAGTTATTGAGATAAATAGATAATAATAAGATTATGTTTTAAAAGAAAAAAGGGAAGTTTTTCTCTCGTTGTCTTACTATTCTCTCTCTCTGGTGTGATCATGATAACAAAATAAACTCCCGATTCTTAATCTTCAAGAAGAAGAAAGGCATGTCATCTACGCTATGATTATTTTAGTTACAATTTAAATAATTTGTGATTGAAACATGATTATGCCACGATGATCTTAGGCAAGGTTTGTGTGTTATAAACCTTTCAATGGTATTAGAGTCTTAACATTTTTTATTTTTTTTGTTATCAGAATCTGATCAAAGTTTATTGAAGTATAAGAAAAAAAAAAGTTTATTTAATTTTTTAGATTTTTTGGTAATAGTAAGACCAATTAAATAAAATATAGTTTTTTTTTTTTTTGGTCTTTACAAGGATAAATCAGAATCCTTACATATTATCAATACAACAGTTTATAATAAATTTTTATATAATATTTATTTTTGGTGAATTTTTGGATAAATAAATTTTTTTAAATAAATCCAGTAATGGTCTGACGACAATCCGTCCATTGTCTAGCGGTGGTTCATCCACTGTCCGACGGCTAACAGTTGACCAGTCAACCTATTGACTTGTCACTTTTGACCCAAACTTTGACTAGCCTGGTTGGGCTCATCCGGACTTCGTTTTTGACAATTTTTTTTTTATTTTTTTCGTTTTTGAATTTCCTATATTGTGAAAATATTTTCAAAATTTTTAAGAGTCATTATAAAGCTTAATAAGAACAAATCATTGGTATCATAAGTTCCCTTATGCTCATAAGTTTTCATGCCCAAAGTTAGAATTTAACTTTCCTTTCGTTTTTTCCCCCATAATCTTAAAGACAATGCCAAGACTTGTGCGAATTGTTAGGGCCATGAGAACAAATAAAGATCGAGAAATGGTCTTTATCTTGATAAAGGGTCTTGGAAACATGACCCAAGAGACAAGCATCAAAGAGGATGACTTTGACGACCTAGTAAACCACATAATAGAAGTCAATCATATGATTCAAAAGATAATGTGGCGAGGGAGATTATTCACCCATATAGAGAAATACAAGGCTTTGAAGTCAACCCTCAAGTTCCCTGACCATCAAGGGATTCTTGCTTATGTATGGAATAGCTACCCAGATGAAAGCAAAATGACCTAAATTAGACTTGTTTTGAATTTCATCCCAACATATGTTAATTAGATAGCAAGTAAAACTCGCAGTCTTGCATATGGGATATCGATTCGAAAAGGAAAGAAACCTATGGCACGAATTCCATTTTTTCCAAAATTCAAATATGAATTGCCCTTAGAGATAAAGATAAAACTCATGCAATCAATTCATGTTCATCAAATGCATATGCCTTAATTTTTTTTTTCTTCTTTCATTGGGATATTGCATGTAATAACAATGAAAGTTAAATGTAATTCATTTCTTCAATTTGATGATTTATAATGTTTAATTTTCCTTTGGAATTGTTATGCTATTATACTATTTTTCCTTTTAATGCATGGGAATAATTCTGTACTCTTTGTTACACAAATTAATCAAAGTCTTGGTGACTTCAAGATTGGTTGTAGGGTTGTTAATTGAACTTAGATACTTTAGACGATGATTGGGAACATAGTGAACTCTCAACTCTAAAACCTATGTCCAATCAATACTTTGCAATTAATTTCAAATTCATGTATGACTTGGGAATTAATAAAAGTGCCTAATCGTCTGTCTATAGTATAAAAAATGGCATCAGCTGCAAAGAACATAGTTGCTGAACTAAACAAGGGCGAAAAACTAAACGGTGATAACTATGAGATTTGGAGTATGAAGATCCAATACGTGCTAGAAGAGCAAGAGGCTCTTGAAGTCTTGAAAATGTCTTTGACCGGACTTGAGGATAGGACCACGACCTAGCATCCAAGGAACCGTGAGGCCTGGAAAAAGAAGAACTCCACCGCTCACATCACTTTGCTAAGTAGCATGGATGATGACATAATGAGAGAATTCCACAAATATGAAATAACAAAAGACATGTGGTCAGCTCTCTCAAAAAGGTTTGGCGGTATGTCCATAACCAAACTTAGATCACTCACCATCAAATTTGACACTTACAAGAAACGTCACGAACACAATATGAAAACACATTTAAGGAATATGTCAAATATGATAAGTGAGCTAAAAGATGTAGGACATACCCTTACTAATGAACAAAAAGTGCAGGTAGTGATACGTTCATTTCCCAACAACTGGGAAAAATATGAAGATGCACTTGACCTACAATGAGAGCATCAAAACAATGGAAGATACTATGTGCCACTTGGAGATTGAGGAAGATCGCCTAATGGCAAATAAGGTGAATGCTAACGTTCATGAATACTTTATGTAATATCATCATTATTATTCCCAAAATACTTGTTACACATACATGAATACATGTTAGCTAATGATGAGAAATAGAAGTGTGTCTTACGTGATAAGAGATCGACTCCATCGGGATGAGTAAAACTCATTGAATTTTTAGTCAATTTAATTGTTCTTACAATGTAATTTCTTGTTTTATGCATAATATACTTATTATCAAATTCTATTTTGTAGAATACCAGTGTAAATGCACCTAAAAGAAGGATCAAGTGAAGACAAAAATTAACGGGCTGCGGAGGTCGCGAATTTAAATCATACTATGCCGAATGAAAAATGCCACACAAAAAGAGAAGGTCGACAAAGAAAGTGGCTTCATGAAGGAATTCTATGTCACGACACCATTTCAAGGTCGGACAATCAAAGAAGACAATTATGGTCGCAACAGATTCTCGGGAGGTCGCAACAAGTAATCCAAGATACAAATAGCTTTTGAAGTCACGATAGAGAATTTTAGCCACAACCGAAGTGATAACAAGCCCAACAAAAGTCACAGAACAATGGAAAACTCATCGTCGATTCAAGACAGCGGAACTGGTGAAACTGCGATCACATATTACCTGAGGGCTGACACGAAGAACACATTCCTAACGCACAACGATGCACAAGAAGGAATGCTGCGATTTATAAGGTCTCTATCAGCAATTTAAGGTCGCGACAAAATACAAATTTGAGACAATCAATCGAGGTCGCGGATTAGAATTCATGTCGCGACATAAAAACTCGAGTCAACGCTTAAATATATTACAACTAAGTTTCAGTCTACTACTATAAAAACAGCAAGAAAGGCCACTACTCGGGCCGCGACACTTTCTAGCCACACCTAATAAAGAAAATGAATTGACGTGAAGTCGTCAGAAGTCAAAATGAGGTTATGATTGAGCGAAGGAAGAATGGTCGTGGACATACTTAAGGTCGCGACAGGATTTGCAGTGATTTAAAGAAACTATTCGTCGCGACCGATGACTAATGCTAGACAAGAAAACAAGAATACCACTAATTTTGAGTCGCAACTCAAAAAAGAAGCTTCAATAAGAAACAGTTATGACGAGACGAGGGAGAAACATCGCGACATGCTGAGGTCAGACATAAACTTCGCAAGCAGAAACCATTAGGTCGCGACTCCAATCCCAAGCGCGACAAGACAATGAAAAGACAAACAATTTTAAGTCATAACATAAAAAAGGGAGCTGTGACCAAAAATCAGTTGATGACAAAAGAAGTGAGGTCGCGACATGAAATTGAGGTCGCGACACCGAATGTAGTAGACAGCAAGACAGCCAGGTCACGACATGAAACTGAGGTGGCAACATAGAATTTATTAAAGGATCAGAAAAACGTGATCGCAACAAAAATCAACAGAGCTGGCAACATAAATGATGTCGCGACATCAAATCGAGGTCATATATTTCAAAGAAGGAAAGAGTCACAGTCGCTATTATTCTTTGAGGTCGACAGAATCAGACCGACAAAGAACTATTCGTCGCGACTTGATGACTACGTCGCGACAAGAAAATAGGCAGACCAACAAAGATGAGTCGCGACCTACTTAAAGGTTCAAGACAACTGAATGACGTCGCAACATGAAAAGAAGAGCAGTGACCAAGAAGCAAATAGGCTAACAATAGAAAGGAGGTCGCAACATCAAATTGAGGTCGCGACACCAATTCCTAGAAAACAAGAAAAATGAGGTCGTAAAGGTGGTTCACCGATGACACCAACATAGTCACGACAGCGATTGAATATCATTGTCACATTGTAACAGAAGAAACAAGTCACAAATGTAAAACATCAGTCGTGAGCTCTACAATTGCAAGTACAAGCAAAGAAGTCGCGATCAGCTTTCCGGGAGTCGTTAATCAATCTAACAACCAGTCCACGAGATTTACGTCACGACAAGCCTGACGCGACCCAAAACAGTGAGCTAGGCCATTGAATTTAAGGAAATTCACCCGAGCTTCAACCGCTTCAATTTCGAAGGTTATAAATAGGCGTACAAAGTTTTAGTAAAGTAGCTTATGTTTTTTTTTCTAAACCCATTTTCTGGAGGAGGAGGAGTAAGACTCACTGTATATTTTAGAATTTTTTTTTTCTTTTCTTTTCCTTTCTTTCTCTCGATCTCAACCAAGAATCAAGAATGTGCTGAGATTTAAATTTTTATTCTTTTCCAATTACGCCCGGAATTAATGAAGTTCAGCACTATAGTGGATGGTTTTATCAATATTCCATCAGTAGACGTGGATTCAGAATTGAGAAGCACAACTCACTCAGATTGAATTACTGTTAGTTACAGCCTTTCTTCATTAATGTAGAGATAATCAATCGGATTGGAATTTATTTGGTTGATGTGTTATTGAATGGATCTGTTCCCAATAGTAGTATCGAATACCCTCCCAAGGTGTGTATCTTGCTCTGATTTTCAGGAAACCCTCTAAGTGACACAGGGATAGAGATTCCTGAGAGTTTGGAACATTCATTTGGTGGGTATGTTAGACTACCATTGAAGAACTATTGAGCTTTGAGAGTTCACTTAGATAAATTTCCAGTTCACTCAGAATTAATGTTGGAGGGGAATATTTATCAATTTAAATAATCAGATATTTCACCTTAATATGTTGGAAAGCTCCTGAACCTGTGTTAGCTGAGATCTAATCAAGTAAATAAAAATATCCACTAGATTTAAAGGATGAATCATCAATCAAATTGTAGAAATTTTGTAACAACCTTTACTTAGGAAGCAAGAAATCTGCAGTCTCAAGAAATGGGTATGAAGTATTGAGAAAGAAAAACACCCGCATTTTGTTAAGATCAGGTAAAGCACAAGTAACTCGACAGACCCCTTGGTTCTGAGAAGTATGACTTCTAGTAAGTGAATTATGGAGAAATCCAACTGCATTGTTAGGCATCTTGGACAATTCCAAATCCAGCACAAAACAGAGTAACAATGCATGATGGTACAGAAATTTACTGTTTCACAATACTTCTTTGATAGTGTTCATTTCTTACAGAGAATTGATTAAGTTCAGTATATTTTTTTTTGTTATTTGCTTTATATTCATAAATTCAACTTTTACTTTTAGATGTATTCTCTAGAACAATTACTTTAGTTAAGCTGAGAAATCACACATAGAGATCCGCATAAGATGATCTTGAGTTGTCAAACGGGTAGTTGAACTTCAAATTCTTGTCAATCTCGTGGGAATGATAACTGGACTTGTCATCCACTACACTGACTAACTCTCGCGCACTCGGCAGCCACATAGGCTAAATCCATTATTAATTCCGTATTTATAAAATCGCTTTATTCATTTTCAAACAACTCTATTCAACTTTGACATAAATACTGGAGAATTGTAAGGTTCCTGTATAAGTGTTAATTTGAGTGGTTTAGTTTATATCTTCACAGACAAACACCTACTCACACAAAGTCACCTAGTCACTTGGGCAAAATACACAGAGTAGCCTACATCATTCCGAAAGTGATAATTGAGAGCGATGACTTAAACAAATGTCGATTTCATTTAAAGAGTTGAATGAAATATTAATTAAAGGTGAGAAATCACTTGATCTGTCTTAAAGCCATATTGAAGTTCTGATAATCTTGAAAAAATGGGAGTATATATGTGAGAGAGCTCATAGTTAGACATTAAGTATGTCCAACTACAATCTGTATAGTGCTGACATAGAATATAAAAGACATACGCACCATGAGAAAGGAGAAAACATCGTAACATGTGATTCATACCATATGTGCATATGTTGACCTATAAAGGCAAGAAAACGATTTATGTGTGAGGCCCTCGAGTTTTGAGTAATCTCGGTTTTTGGTATCCTTATTACTTGGTTTGGTTTCGGGATTAGTATCTAGTGTTTGCTATCTTAGAATGTTACTAAAGAATTATGAATGATTCGATCTACTAGAACATTTCTAGAAAAAAAAGGTAAATAAGAATCACAAAAGTCGAGGAATAGGAAGATCAAATATATATAAATGATAAAAGCATCAATATGTACTCATGGGTTGATAATTATGTATTTCTTGTGTGGAAGAAACATAATCATGAATGCATATTTATTGAGATCTTATACGAATAAGATGCGACGAGATGATCTGGGATACAACATACTAATCATACTTCAAGATCCTTTCATCAAGAAGGTATATACTCCTAATAGATATGTAGCAAATGCGCTCTTGAAGTGTGCATGGTCACACGACTTAATTATTTGACAAGTATGAATCTTCGAGTTGAGAAAGGAGTCGATCCCATGATGTGTGAGTAGGAGATGCTGGTTTCAACACATCGGGCACACATGATGTGGCCCCGATGATTATCATATTTACTTTATAATTTAATTAGTTTTAAATTATATCACGAAAGAGACGTGAGGAGAGTCGTGTCTTTTGATTTGAATTTGAATTCAAAATCAAGTGACTATATCTAATATTAGTTAGTTATTAAGATAGATATATAATAATAAGATTATGTTTTAAAAGAAAAAAAAAATGAAGTTTTTCTCTAACTGTTCCATTGTTCTCTCTTTCTTCGGTGTGATTGTGATAACAAAATAAATTTCCGATTCTTAATCTTCAAGAAGAAGAAAAATAAGTCGTTTACAGTTTGATTATTTCAATTTTAGTTAAAATATTTTGTGATTGAAAAATGATTATGTCATGATGATCTTGGACAAGGTTTGTATGTCAGAAACCTTTCACTTCCTTTAACCGAGTTTGTAGATTGCCTTACTCTCCCCAAAAAACATGCATAATTTTCATCGGCCTACCACAGGTTTGCATTAAATACATTTAATCCTTGTCGATTTAAATGCATATAATCTAAAACCTACACTCAAGCTGTAAATAGAACACCTTTCAAAAAAAGAAAAAGAAGCTGTAAATAGAACAGGTCTCAAAAAAAAAAAAAAAGGCTGTAAATATATATAGTGGTCCCGTGGCTTGTTTCTTGTCGTTAAAGTGCAGCATGAAAAACGATTCCTAATGGAATATTGCCATGACAGCTTTAAAATGGGCCTCCTCCTACACCCATTTTGAAAAGAAAATAAAGAGTATAGGTTATGATTATGAAAGATGCTCCACGTTTCTATTAAAATCAGCACGAGCTATTTTTATGTTGAGATCTATGGAACAACAAAGGATTCAGAATGACCGTTGAACGAATATTTGGCTTCGGTCCTGTTCTTGTTCTCGACAAATGATATGGAATTATTCAGTCATCTATATATCATATGTCTAACTCAATGGATAGAGATTTAAAATTTTATATATATATATATATATATATATATATATATATATATATATATATGTCTAACTTAATTGATAAAAAATTCAAAATTTAAAAAGATAAAATATCCAAGAAATTGAGAGATCTCAATTCAAATCCAATTGGAAACAATTTATTATATTCTAACTCGATCGGATGAAAAGAGGCTGCGCCCCACCCCCCAAGTCCGTAAGGTACTGTTAGCACTTAATAGTTGCGCCCCAGTAAAACGACTGGGCTCGACGCATGCCCAAAATGGGAGCTCCGCCATCCCTCTCCCAAGGGTCGATAACGCGAACAAAGAGCTCATATCCACAAATCAGATCCAATCTCCACCAATAAGGTAAGTAAAATAATTTCATTGAATCGCTTTAATTATCCTTTATTAACTGGAAGACGATATGAAAGCAAATCTCTCATCCAATAAGAGAGCTTGTATCATCATCCAATTGCAGTTTCACCCACTATAAATACCAAGTGTCACCCTATCGCGAAACGCGTGACGACAAAAACACATTTCTGGCAATGATCTTTTCTTCCACTCAGTTAACTAATTTAAAGACGGAGGCTACAGCGATCCCCACGATCCTTGTTTCGTTCGCAGGGAGCTGCATCCGCAGTCGCGACTAGCTCAAAGAATTCTAGCACGCTCTAACCTGGCCCGGACAAAAGCATCACGGCCATGCCGTCATGGAACGACAGCCTTTACAAATAAAGCTGACTTCAGAACCGACAGACAACCCTCTAACACAAGGTGAGTCACGTCAACTTCAAGAATGCAAGACCAAAGAAGGCAACGAGATAGTCAATTCTCCCGCAGCAGAGTATCGAAACTATACACACAAACGAGATGGAGACACTCCGTCTCACCAACCAACGCTTGATAAGGGAATCGAAAGTAAACTCACTGTATTGCATTTAACGCCATGTGAGCGACAGCCCAAGAAGGCCACTAAATACCACCCGTGAAGAAAGCCACACCCCGCCCCCGGAGGCGTAAATACAGCGTAACTGGCCACAGGCACGAGCCTTACGCACCCTAGAGAGAAGCGCAACGGGCAATACTTAAATTAAACGATGAACTAACTTCATCGCCAAGGAACGGGGAGCGATCATGGAGCAGCGTTCAAGGGGCATCCAACAGAGTCACCACATGAAGGAAGTCGAAGGGCCGAGCCCAAACTCTATGGACACCTCGGGTGCAAAGAAACCTATCCCCGCTCACAAACGAGGCGCTACATTTCCTTCCAAAGAAAAGTTCGTGATGCCGCAATGGCTGCTCGATGGAACGAAGGATCTCGCTTACCATCTTAATACTTATGCTAACCGCATGAGCCGCATGGATATCAAGATCTCGTACGATGCAGAGCCTTCGCTATCACGCCTAAAAGGCCCACTTTTGTTACGCATCAGTTTCCACCATCGTCAATCTCTTCATTTAGAGAGATCTCCATCGCATTTGTCTCCCACTTCATTGGAGCCAGGACATACAGGAAGCCGAGTGATGAGCTTAAAAGTCATCTCTTTTTAGTCCATTTTTCTGTTTGATTTTTAGTTAAACTTGAATATTTAATATACAGAATTATGAAGAAACTTACCAATTTGTCATTAGCAGGAAGGAAGCAAGAAGATGAAAATGCAAAGAATAAATGGATAAAAATGCAAATTAATAACGTGAGCGTAAAATTCCAAGCAACTGACCGAGCCAATGGCGCGCAAAGGGTGTGGTCTATACGCCCCGCTTCGTGTCATACATCGTGAAGATTAAAGGAAGTCGATGCAGTCGTGGATAAGGAACACTGCTTCAGGCAACAGTGAGTGGCAATAAGAGGATGCATCAGGTCAGAACATATACAACAAACTAATGCAACCAAGAATACAAGTGATGTCGCTGGCAGAAGATCGATGTCGAAGCGACACCAAGAACAACCGTTGTCGCATAAAACCAATGCTAAGTCGCGGACATCAAGAGGAGATCAACTGCGTTTCAACCGCGAGAAGTTGGATGTCACTACATCAGGGGACACCCGTTCAAGGAAACAGTACCAGGAGATGATGTCGCGACAAGGAAATTGAAGTCGCGACATCATGACAAATCAGTGAAAGGCGAGACGGAACCCACATGTCACGACATCGAAACAAACTATCAAGACTGGCGATCAGGAAATGATACGCGATAAGGCCAATATCGCAACATCACAAGCTATCAACTCAAACCCGCAAAGGCATGAGATTGATGTCGCGGACAACATGAACAACCGCCCATAAGATGCAATTTAGTGCCCATGTCGCGACATGAGATCTGGCGTCGCTGACAAAGAGAACCAGGCCAACTGGAGCAAAGAACTCGCCTGTACTAAATCACATGTCACATCGGGTTTAGGCCCAACTAAGAAACCCTATAAATGTAAGGCTACCCAGACAAAACGAAGTCGCAGCGCATCGTGAAGAGATCTCGTAGCCTAGCTTCTACTTTTATTTTATTTCTTCTTTTCTTTATTTCTTTTATTTTCTTTTTCTGGCCATTTTAGAATAGATTATTCTCGATTTTTTTTCCTTTTTTCATTTTTTGTTCGATCTCGAATGTTATCAGTTGAAATGTAGTTTCGAATGCCGAAATCAATTTCTTTCAATTACTGACTGAACGTATGGAATTTCTCGCATAAATTCTGAAATTCGATTGTTCCAGCTTCCATTTGCAAATAGTTTCTATTGATCGTTGAACGTCAGAAGCTGCATCTCGCAATTAAGAACTCTCACCTCCATTTTAGAGAACGCTCTAGTTAGAATTGACCTTTCCCGTAGTATTTTCCAAAGATCTTGTCTATTTCTAATTTATGAATTTACTCTTAGATTATGGGTTTATTGATTTTTGATCTCATTATCGGGCTCTATACCCGCTAAGAATCAAGGCTACAGCCCCTGTTTCAAGGAAGTCCTCGGAGTGACACAGGAAGTATAATCCCGGGGGTAATACCTGCCTCAAGGTATACTAACCTCGCTTATTGCGGATCCTTGCGCTTTGCAAGTTCACTTAGATAAATCCTCTTCACTTGAAGTCAAGAAACGAAATAACGACTTATCTATTTAACAACAAGCAGAGATTTCACCTCAATCTTGGAGCAGCGAAGCCAATCCCGTGTTAGCCGAAAGATCTAATCAAGGAAAGGTTTATCTGGCTCTAATTTCGAGAAGAGTAATTTGGAAGTTGTATATCCTGTTTGACCGATAACTTGAAGCTAAGGTGCATGTAAAATTCCATAAAATGGGTATGAAGTATCGCTTGAAAAGAAAATACCCTGATTCGTGAAGTTCTCATAAAAGTAGTTATCTAAATCCTCAGAATTCGAGAGAATCGAAAATGAGATAACGAATGTGGAGGTGGAGAAACTACCGCACTACAATTGCCTCGGGACAGATTTTGAAATTGAGATAATCAAGAAATTCAATCAATACTCACTACGTGAATTGATCGTTCACTACAAATTGCTTTATGTGTCTCTTTATTGATAATTATTCAAAGATTCACTTTGTTATAGAATTTAGTTTATTTTCATTCATTTTATTTCGCTATTCCTAATTTTCTGTTTTCTTGCGATTAGTTTAATTCTGCCTTTGCCGAACAACGCATTAACCGGGAAGGTCCAAAGAGTATGAATCTCGCGTCCGTAGTTGATGAAAACGAGATCTCGTGGGGATCGAGCATCCGGACTTAAATCCGTTTATTATTTGTCGAATTGCGGCACTGGCATGACATTCACAAAACTAACATTGGAAATGATTGGGACATGTGAGATCCTCTGGTCTCAAATAAAGTTTTATGGCAAAGTTGCCAAGGATTAGATAATAGTCCTCTGCACAATCGACATATAACCTGCAAAGGTGGTTAGGTGAGAGTCAATGTTTTATGCCGTTGCTATGATTAGATAATAGCCTCTCCTCGTAATAACGATATATAAATTTGTAAAGGTGGTTAGGTGAGAGTCATCAGTTTTATGGCGCCGCTAAGCCGATCGAATCAATTTTAGTAATCAATATTCACAAAAAGAAGGAAATACTAATTCGGATGATTTTTAAGAGAAAAAAAGAACAGATCAATGCTTTCTTCTGGGCAAAGGGTTCAATTTGGCTACTAACTTTACAACCCATATTGAAAATGCTTGTTGATTAGGCATCCAACACCTGGCTTCACCTTGATTTCTCAGAAGACAAACAAGGCGTTTCCATGATGTATGAGGATTAGACAAGTTGTGTAGCCAACTATATGGATAAGTAAATGCGAAAGATTTTGGTAAAACATGACACTATGGAGAATTTATGGAATTCATTCATCCACAACAAATATTTAGCAATAGAACAGATAGCAATCAATGCTAATGATTTTGAGCTCTGAATCAAAGATCGATAACTATGGTCCAATAACCAATTCACTCGGTCATTCTACGTAAAATCCCAATGAACATTCAGTACTTTTTTGAGAATAGCAACCAATTAAATTGAATATGTGGAGCCGGTTATTCAACCCATAGCTTGTTCCCATTCTCTTACGAGATATGGCTGCAACATGGTTTAACTCCTACTCAATTGAACTGTTGAACACATGGAAGGAGTCATGAGAGCTTATTTCAGTGAAATTCCCTTTACTCCATCACTTATCGATACAAGAGGAGATTATCAATTCCAAACATGAGGAAGGAAGAAACGGCTGAGCTGAAGAGAGAAAGAATGTGATACCAAATTGTCACCATAGAGGCCAAATCGATGCACATTGATACGGTGGTTGAATGAAAGGAAGTCCAACTAAAAGCCAAAACGGCTAGAGTCTGTGAAGGAATGAAGATTGTACAGAAGAAGAGTCTCAAAACTGCATTCGGTATACCGAGATTACATGACTGAATAGTGCGGTCTCTCTATCCCTTTCCCTATCTTTTAAATCTAATTGCATCCGAGTTGAAATACTGTTAGATTTATATTTGAAGTAGCATGATCAAGAAAGCTTTAAATTATTTATCTTATGTGAAATGCTAATCATTTATACATTTCCTCGCAAGATAAAAAAATAAATTGAGTCAGAAGCTGTATTGAGTGATGATTAAATAATCGTGGATGTTGCTAAATTTGGATTGATTGTCGCTGAGGTGATATCACGTTCAAAAGGAATAAATCTAAAATTTGAGAGGCAGAATAAAAGGGAAAATAAGGTCATCACATAACCATAAGGATAGAGGAACGCTCCTTGTCGTGACTAAGATTTCGTGTCATACATGAAATCAAGTCGATGATCTGGTAAATTAATACTGTCTTTACTAAGGGTCCAACGATGCACTGGCTTTCTAAGGATAATGTCCTTACATTGAACCTCGAATTAATCTCGCTTAATCAGATCGAATTCCAAGTCACCCCAAATTTGTTAACTTAGAAAGAATAAATAGTAATAAAATCAGAACCAAAATCCATCTTTTGATCTGTTAATCAATCTTATGGAATATCACACTTCAAGAGTATAATCGAGGAAATTACAGCATTCAAGAAAACGATCCAAATTCTCGCAAAAAGCCGGGTCCGTATTGAAATACAAAGGGGTTATAAACCGATGAATTCATTTAATTCGGCTGCATATAGAAATTGAAGGAAATAATAAATGACTTTGTTCTTCCCAAGAGACACACCTCACTATAAAAGGGATGGAAGAATAAGGAATTAGAAACAAACAGAAAGAATGAAGGGAAGAAAGAAAGAGAGTGAAGAAGCGTTCAATGGTGAAAAACAATTGCTATGGAATGAAAGTGAATCGGAAATAAAATGGCTCCACTTTTGTTCCAAAAACTGGTCGCCCAGAACGGTGGATGGAAGGAATATGGATTAGTTAGAATCCATCAATCAGAAGCTCCAAAGAAAAAGGTGGAAGCAAATTCCCCAATTTGTTGCACAACTTATTAATAAAATTCGAATCACTAATAGAGCTCAAGGTCGAGAACCAAATTTTGAAGCGGGGATGCAACACTGGAGAACAGATAGGATTCGTGGTTATGAAATAAAATTCGAATATATTGTAGAAATTGTGCTCAGAATGAAGAAGATATCGGTAACCTTTGATATTTGAATAAAATTCGTTGATTTACAAATTGGCTTATCGCGATGTGCGGATCGTTTCGTAATAGTCATTTTTCCAAGAACCAAAATAACATTCCCTGCTCTGTTCAATTCTATTTTGAAATTGTTCGATAATACTGTTGAATGATGAACCGAACTAAGAATAGATACCGCTTAACGTTCATTGCTGAAAATCTAGAAATTGGTTCATCGATATAACGAAACTTTTGATAAACTAATGTGAATATACAAAGGAATAAGCAAAGGTCTTAGAAAATAATGCACTTTGGCCGACCACAACTTCGAACTTTAATCAAGTTAGGAAAATTTTCTCGAATGCAATTATAATCCACAGCCCTAGAACTGGTATGAATATTGATCGAGGCGAAATTTTAGTTGAAAACAACCGACTGAAAATGATACAGCCATTATCAATTGGGGCTTAACTTTTTCACCACCACTACGTATATGCTATTGCATACACCTTAGTCCCTGTCGTGCTGTTACCCGCATGTCCAAAAGAAGAAGCCAGTAAAAAGCCCAAGCCATCCTTGTTCATTAATCTTCCAGTAAAGAACCCATGATGACCCAAGAACTCAAAAAAAAAAAAAGAAGAAAGAGATAAAGTTTTGGGGAGTTTTTATTAGGAAAAGACAAAAGAGATGTACAGAGAAGGTGAGGGAAGAGAGATCGAAGACAGGAAAATACAACAGGAAAGAAAGTTAAAAGGAATAGTTTTTGTCTTGTGGCCTAACTCTTCAGAATAATTAAGTTCTTGGGGGTGTTTCAACACCTATATTCTAACGCTTATCCGTATGGGAGCTACTAACCCAAAGTTCGCTAAGAGTGTTAGAAAGCCTAAAAGGATAAAAACATAGCACAAATCCTGAAGGGTTATTAGATGGAATTTTTCCAAGGTTCGAAGTACAAAAGAAAATTGGGAACATACAGTTTTGAAAAGAAGAAGTTCAAGGTAGTAACCCAAACATGAAGTTTGGGGGAAAAACAGTGGATGAGAAAAGAAAAAGAGCTCGTAATCTCAACTCTAAAATCTCCATTTATCATACCCCTTACCTGCTTCCACATTACAAGCCCAAAAGACTGATTGATTTGAAGGTTGAAATCACTCATTATGGAGATTAATATGAAAGACCAAAGATATGGGACTTTAATGTCACTTGAGAAAACCTCCTGCAGGATGACTAAATCCAATACAAAATTTAGAAGGATTGTCGACCAGACACACACACAAACAAGGCTTAAATAATGAATCGTATACATATATTAGTTTATCAGGATTTTTGTAATAGAGGTGTACCAAGTTTTCTGCTTGCAAATTTTCAACTGAATTTTGAAAACACAGTGATATTTTTAATTCCAGGATAAGGTAGTTAAAAACAAAACATAAAAATGTCCTTCTTGTTTCCGATGGGACAAACAATTCTTTTCTTTTTCTTTGCTTGAGGACAAGCAAAATTTTGGTGTTTGGGGAGTTTGACGAGCTGTTTCATTCTTTACCATTTTTTCGTTTGATTTTACAAATTGAATATTTAATATACGTAATTATGAAGAAACTTACCAATTTGTCAATAGCGTGAAGGAAGCAAGAAAGATGAAAATGCAAAGAATAAATGGATAAAATGCAATGAATAACAAGAGCGTAAAACGAAGCAACTGACCGAGTCATTGATGCAAAGCAGGGGGTCTACATAGCCCAGCCTGAGGTCGCGACACTGTGAAGATTAAAGAGTCATGCGGTGTCGTGACAAGGAACACTGCCTAGTACCAAGAAGGAGAAATTAAAAGAGTGATGTCGCAACAGGAAGTCTGAAGTCGCGACATCATAAACAACCAATGCAACTTCAACAAATGGGCCAAGTGATGCACCACCAAGAACAACCGGTTGGGCCGCATTACAGAA
Organism: Tetrastigma voinierianum; assembly: GCA_016808115.1. Classification (NCBI taxonomy): domain Eukaryota; kingdom Viridiplantae; phylum Streptophyta; class Magnoliopsida; order Vitales; family Vitaceae; genus Tetrastigma; species Tetrastigma voinierianum. The sequence goes on from JAEQBH010001004.1 coordinate 178,396, forward strand.
CTTAATGCTAAGTCGCGGACATCAAGAGGAGATCAACTGAAGGCTTCAAAACCATGAGGTTGATGTCACGACATCAGGGGACACCCGTTCAAGGAAACAGTACCAGGAGCTGATGTCGCGACAAGGAAATTGAAGTCGCGACATCATGACAACCAGAGGAAAGCATGAGACTCAACCCATGTCACTACATCAGAACAAACTATCAAGACCGCATTGTAATTAGGGAATGGATGTCGCGACAAGGCCATGATTTCGCAACATCACAAGCGATCAACTGAAACCTGCAAAGGCATGAGATTGATGTCGTGACAACATGAACAACCAGTTCATAAGATGCAGAACTTATCCATGTCGCGACATGAGATTCGATGTCGCGACAAGAGAATCGAGGCCACAAATCGAAAGGCACTGGCTCAGGTACTCGAAATCCACAAAGATGTCACATTGCCTTAGTCTGAACTAAGAAACCCTTATAAATGTAAGGTTACCTAGACCGAACGCGTCGCAGGGCATCGTAAGAGAGATCTGGTAGCCTAGGCTTCACTTTATTTTCTTTCTTCTTTTACTTTATTTTTCGCCATTTTAGAATAGATTGTTCCTCGTATTTTTTCCTTTTTTTCGTTTTTTCTTTTGTTTGGATTCAATGTTATCACTGAGCCTAAGTCGAATGTCAAATCAATTTCTTTTTCAATTACTACCTGATCGTGAGGAATTCTTTGACAAATTTGAAATTGGATGTTCAGCTTTCATTTGGCAATGTTTCATTGATCGCGGGAATGCCGTAGTGCTACATTCAAGAATTGAGAACTTAGCCTGATTAGAGAACGTCAGTTAGAATTGATCTTCCGTAGTATTTCCAAGATTCGTCTGTTTCAATTTATGAATTTACTTAGATTATGGGTTTATCGATTTGGATCCACGTCAGCTTCTATATACTCAGTTAAGAATCGCTGGCCATTACCCCGATTTCAAGGAAGTCCTTCTGAGTGACACAGAAGACAACTCGGGGTAATGTCTAGTTCTTTTGAAGGTATACTAACCCGGCTATTAGGGATCCTTCATACTTGCAAGTTCACTTAGATAAATCCCCTCTTCTCTACTCAAGTCAAGAACTAGTCGAACGACTTATCTATTTAACAAGGATTTGACCCTTTACCCTGATAGTGAAGCCAACCCGTGGTTAAATGGTATTCAATCAAGGAAAGGTTTATTTCATTCTAATTTCGAGAAGAGTAATTTGAAGTTGTATATCCTCGTTGGACCGATAACTCGAAGCTTGAGGTGTACGCCCATAAAATGGGTATAAAGACATAAAAGAAAAATACCCGCATTCAGTGAAGTTCTTGTTAAAAAAGTAGTTATCTAAATCCCTCGTAATTCGAGAGAATCAGAAAATGAGATAACGAAATGTGAGTGTGAGAACCACCCGCACTACAATTGCCTCGACAGATTTTGAAATTGAGATAATCAAGAAATTCAATCCACATCACTACAGAATTGACTGCTCACTACAAATAAGCTTCTCTTTATGTGTCTCTTTATCGATAATTATTCAAAAGATTCATTTCTTGTTATAGAATTTAGTTTACTTTCATTCATTTTATTTCCGCTATTCCTAATTTTCATTTTCTTGCGATTAGTTTAATTCCTAAATTTTTAATAACAACGTTATCAAATCGATGGTCCAAATAAAGAACTATAAATTTTAGTTGATGAAAAAATTCTGTGAGATCTCTCGTGGGATCGATATCCGACTTAAATCCATTTTATTACTGTCGACCGCGCACTAAGTAGTGTATCTTGCCGAAACCAACATTGGAAATGATAGATTACGTGAGATCTGGTCTCACAAGTTTTATGGGCAAAGCTGCTGGGCGATTAGATAATAAATTCTCCGTAATAACGCATATAAATTTGTAAAGGTGGTTAGGTGAGAGTCAACAAGTTTTATGGCGCCGTTGCCAAGGATTAGATAATAGTCCTCTGGTAATAACGACATATAAATTTGTAAAGGTGGTTAGGTGAGAGTCAACACCGAGTTATCACTTGCTGTCTATAAAGCAGAACCCACAAGAAAGCCTAAGGTTTTATGTCCAGAGGTTCAACGCCGAGTCATTAAAGGTAGATGTTCTAGACGAGAAGTTTGCCATCACCACATTCATCGCTAGGCTAGGAGTACAGTCAAAAGACTTAATGTTTTCCATCTTAAAGAATCCTCAAGCAAGCATGGTTGAGGTGCTCGCTAAAGCAGAGAAGTACATTAACGGCGAAGATGCCCTCATATCTAAGAGATGAAGCTCTTTAACCCACAAGGAGAAAAGCAGGACTGACAAGCAACGGGAGCGAAGCCCTAGGAGACAAGGAGATCGAGAGAGATCCCTAAGAAGGGACAGAGAAAGGTCCCCAAAGAGGCGAGGGAGCGTTAGAGACCTCCTGGGACCACCTCAGCCCGAGCTACGGCAGCAGTATTCACCTTGGCAGTTCACCCCCCTGACAGCCACCGTATCACAGGTCTTGCGCGAGGTACAACATGAAAATTTCTAAGATGGCCATCCCATATGAGGTCGGACCCAACCAAAAGAGATAACACCAGATACTGTGAGTTCCATAGGGACCACGGGCATCGCACGGATGATTGCATACAAAGCTCAGGAAGGAAATAGAATACTTGATTCGACAGGTATCTTCAAGTACATACCTTCAAGGTCGATCAGCGCAAATCACCAATTACTCCCGGGCAGCCTAACCCCACCAACACCAACAACTCCGGGAAATCCATGTGATCTTAGGAGGATTATGCAGAGGCGGGAGTCCACTCACCAGAAGGCCTACGTGTAGTATCGTCGAGAGGTCTTCTGAGGTGCAAGCAAAGGTCCAAACTCCTCGATCGACACCGCCATAACCTTCTCTGATTCAGACCTGGAAGGATGTCAACACCCCCACGACGACCCTTTGGTGATAAGGGCAATTGCGGGCTAACAAAAAACAATCCACCAGTCCCATCGACAATGGGAGCTCGGGTCGACATCATCTCGTGACGCCTTGACACACGGGCATCAAAATGAGAGGTCGAAACTACTTCAACCCACCCGAGGATTCTTCCGAGAAAAGTGCTACCTCGGGGGTCAATACGCTTAGTGCTCACTTCTGGGAATCTCCATGACTGTAACAATGACAAGAAGATTTCCATACAGTAGATGCCTCCCCACTATAACGTGTTATCAAGCAGCCCTCTCAACGCCATAAAGGCCATCCTCCCCATCACACGGTGATCAAGTTCCCACCGCAACCGAGTAGGAATGGTTCGAGGAGACCCGCAGGCGTGGCCATGAACAGCCACTTAGACCACGAAACAAAAAGCCAGCCGACAAGAAATACGCCGGATCGAACCTCGACATGCACGAGATGAGGCGGCAGCACTCTACCGAGCCCTAAGAGCTGAGCCTATACAACCTGACCTAATTGACCCCGAACACCTCGCCACGTTTGGTTCCGTTAGCGTAAGACCTCGTATCTCCTTTATCCGCTTCTTAAAACAGAACAAGGATGTTTTCACATGTGCCAGGAGGACACGGAGGGATTGACCGCACAATCACTCACGCATCGACCGCTCCATTCTTCAAACCTGCTATAAAGAAGAAGTTTCGCCTCAAAAAGACGAAGTGATTCATTAGAAGGCCTAAGTTCTTCCAGTGCGTGTGCAATCGTGGAAGTGGAATACCCGACGTCACAACGCCGTATCAAAAGTGAATGGCAATGGCGACTTTGTGAATGATTTAATCGACGTCAACTAAGCATGTCAGTGATAGCTTCCATCTACCTTGGATCGACCTCATAGTAGATGCCACAACCTACCATGAACCTCACCATGATGCCCCATTACAACCGGGGACAAGATGGATCTCATTTTACCAAGAGAAGACCTCATTCATCAAGTGCGGACCTATCAAGTATCTGCAATGCCCTTCGACTAAAAACGCAGGAGCTACCTACCGTAGGTCAGAACAGATGTTCTTAAACAAATAGGGACTATCCATGGAGGTGTTATATAGATGACATGTTAATAAAATCTGCACACACGAGCTCCATATAGCCTATCCGCCGAGGCATTCCGCATCCCGAAAAGTACACAGAAGTTGAACTGCACCAAATGCGCTTTCGAAGTCTCAGCCGAAAAATTCTTGGGTTTTATAGTCAACAACCGAGGAATAGAGGCAAACCTAGACAAGATAAAAGTTGTGCTCGACATGCCGCCACCATCAAACATAAAAGAAGTCCAACGCCTAACTGGAAGAATAGCCGCTATGGCTGCTGTGTCCAAGGCCACGATAAGTGTCAACCTTCTTCCGTGTTCTAAAAGCTTCCATCGTGGGGATGACACGCGAAGAAGCATTCACAAAGTGGTTAAAACTTATAATAGCTCTCCCATTTTGGTAAGTCCCCGTGAGGGAGAGCCCCTACTCGCACCGCCGTTTCGCATTTCTCAACTAGCGCCCGCCTGGGTCGAGACAAAGACAGAAAGTGCAAAGAGCCTGGCCTACTATTGGGTACCAGCTCGAGAGGGGCGCAGGAAAGGTACCCAAAGATGGAGAAATTAACCCGCAGCTTGTGAACTGCGTGGGCCGAAAACCCTCCGTTTCTTACTTCCAAGCTCATACCATCGAATCTTAACATCCAATGGCGTGTTACATAAACCGAGACCTCCTGGCGCTTGGATGAAGCGGCCATAGAGCTGAAAGGAAGCCGACATCGATACAAACCAAAAACAACAATAAAAGGCTAGATCTTCGCAGATCATTATGTGGAATTCACTCAAAGAGAGCTTACCTAAGCTATCAATCGACGTCCGACCTCCCTATTTTGAGGTCATTCATATGGGGCCGCCAATGCTCAAAAGAGTGGTGCCGATCTAATTTTGACCTCTCCAGACGGAATAGATATTGAGTATGAGCTAAGATTTGGGTTCCAGCCCACACCCAGGTCGAGTACGAGGTCGCTTCATACCGGGTTTAACCTTCATTTCCTGCTTAAAGGATCAACTAGAGGTATGCAATCGACCCCACTTTGGTAGTAAAACAAATAAAGACTCCTACGGCCCGCAGGCAAAAACGATCCGGCACTCAAGAAGGTACGGGAATTACTCAAGAAGTTCGTATAAGTTCGTGATCAGACATACTCAAGATAGGAATTGCGAGAGCAGATGCCTTAACAAAACTGGCAACAGCTTCCCAAGAAGACCTTAATAGACTGACACCTGTTGAGCACCTTTTAGAACCCTCCGTAGATCTCAACAATAAAGAGATCTCTCATGTCATGTCCGAGCCGAGCTGGATGGACCCCATTTGGGACTACTTAATAGAAGGACTATTGCCAAACGACCCGAATGAGGCATCTAAGCTAGTCGATGGCTCACAAAGTTCACTATTCATCTGGGAACCCTTTATGCGTTTGCGGTGTTTTTCACACCCATCCTCAAGTGCATTGGTGCGGAAGACGCCACCACGCAGGCCGGTGGAAGTACATGAAAAGCAGATGTGGAAATCAGACGGAAAGCTCGCATTGGCGGAAAAGTCTTTGAGGCAAGTACTATCGCCCACAACGCCAAAGACGCAAATGTAATCGGTCGGAAGTGCAAAGTTCGTTAGAGCACGCAAAATCTCTCACCTCCCATCCGAGCCACTAACGCCGCTACAAGCCCCGGCCTTTCAAGAATGGGGTTGATATATTGGGACCCCGCCCATTAGAAGGGGCCAGCAAATTTATCGTCAGAATAAGGATTATTTTGACCAAACGGGCGTAAGGCTTCGCCTCGCTACTATCACAGACAAAAGGTACATGTGCCTTCGCTTCATGCCCATATATAGGTTTGGCATCTCTGGAGCCCCGTATCATACAATGGGAAACACCGACAACTAAGTTCGTGGATTTCGTGGTCGGTGTCGACCGAACTACTACCGTCCCCGTACCATCCACAATCCAATAACACGCGTAAGTCACCATCGTTCCTTAAAGCAAAGATTGAAGACCAAGTTGGAAAATCTAAAAAGGCAACGGGTGAATACCTCCGAGGTATTGAGGCACAAAATCACGCAAGTCGAGCCGACCTCAGAAACCCTCGCTTACTCCGCCTTTGGCACCGAACCACAGATCGCTGGTCGACTAAAATCTCCCTAGATTGAACTAGTGTTTGATCTAACACAACGAGGAGTGCTCTTTAAACCCGATCTCGAAGAAAACACAAGCAAGCCCCGGCTGCAGGGAAGACTATCATAGGAAGACAAAGAAGGTATTATGACCAAAGGGTCAAGCCCGTGAGCGCGCTAAGGTGACCAAGTTCGAAAAATCTCTACCAACAAGGAAGACCTCACACGAAGTCTGACCTGACTGAAGGCCCTACATCATATCCAAGATCATCCGACCTAGAAATTATGAGCTCCAAACGAGTAGTTGAAAACCCCGTCTCACTTATGGAACGCTGAACATATTAAACGATTCTACCAAAAGAGGACCCCTGAACGAGTCTATAAAATAAAGGTTCACCGCCTCGATTTCAAATAACACCGTTTCCATTTTAAGCTGCTTATTATGGCACTCAAACAATAAGTTACAATGATAAAAGCGCAGCTCGAAGGGGCCGGGGGAAAGAAGTATATAATTCACAAAGATTGCTCTTTATTCAAAAGGAACTACAATTGAATACAAAATTTCATTACGTAGAAGTTGCAGCCACCTTAGAGAATTACAAAATCACCCTTTGCATCTTAAAAACCACAGTCAAAGCGAAAATCGTTCTTCACACCGGCCTACACCCCATCAAGACAAAAAATCCAAAAAAAAAAAAAATCTCAAGAAAGGGAAAGGGAAAGCGAAGAAGAGAGAGTGCGAACGAGAAAGAAAAGGAAAAGGAAAAAAAAAAGGAAAAGGAGAAGGAAAAGGAGAAGGAAGAGGAGAAAGGAAAAGAAGAGAAGAAAAAAGAGGAAAAAACGGAGAGAGCTGTACTAAAAGTTTTTTTTTTTTTAGTACACCGCCCTCCGTATATCGCTTCTCAGTGTACGTCACATCGATCGTAGTTGGGGGAACAACATAACTCCCACAACGGAGGAACTAGGAAAACACAACTCCTAAGGCAGAAGACCATCTGAACCAAACGCCACCACGATCTTCCAAAAGTGCACTCCAGACCGATGACCAACCCGACGCTTTCATCATGCGCATTCCACTACGCGATGTGCGAAGAAGGTTTGAAGCTGAGCACCATCACGAGGGTCGCTATTTATAAGGAAGTCGGGTGCTCGGAAGTCGCGCACCTGCTCCAATTCTACATAACCGCATTAAAGCTACACACGCTTCCAAGATAAGGAAGTCAAATGGCACTGATGTAGCCACCGAGCCCCGCCAGCCCGCTCAAGAGCCAAACTATTTCAACCAAGGCCTTATAGCCCAGGAGCCAGTTCAACTCAGGCACATTAGCCCACTCCGAGCCCAACAACCCGGCCAAGAGCTCAATCAAGCCAACTAAGGCCTCAGAGCCCAAGAGCTGTGTCGGCCTGTGCACATTAGCCCACTCTGAGCTCAAAGAACTTTAAGCCAAAAGCTCAATCGCCGTAAAAGTCCATATAGCCACGTAGTAATTCACCAGCACATTAGCCCACTCTGAGCCTCAAGCAGCCTCGCCTCAAGATCTCAACTACCCAACCAAGGCCTCAGATCCCACTGCAGCGCCCCGCCGGTACACACTAGCCCACCCCGAGCCTCAACAACTTGGCCAAGAGCTAAACCGGCCACCAAGGCCTCAGAGCCCAGGAGCCGCCCCACCAGCACACAGCCCACTCCGAGCCTCATCTCGGGGCCAAAAGATCAATCGTCAACTTAAGGCCTCAGGACGCCAGAGCCGCTCACCAGCACAGCCCCACCGAGCCTTAGCACTGGCCAAGAGCTCAATTGCCAACTAAGGCCTCAGAGCCTGTGGAGCTGGGTTCGCCTAAGATGACATAAAGGCCTACCTGAGCCTCACAGCTCGCTCAAGAGCTCAACTAGTCAACAAAGGCCTTGTAAAATTTCAAGAGCGCCTCCACCAAAGTGATTAGCCCACTGAAAGCCATAACAACCTCGCTTTGAAGAGTTCAACCTGATCAACCAAGGCCTCAGAGCTCACACTAATTCAAATTTCAAGTGCATTAGTCTACCTGAGCCTCAAGTAGCCGCTTTTCAAAAGCTCAACTGCTTCAACTAAGGCCTCAGAGCCCAGAGCCAGCCAACCAAGCAGACAGGCCCACAGCCAATAGCTCAATTTTCAAGAGCTTAACTCAAGCCAACTAAGGCCTCAGGAGTCTGTGAGCTTAGTTCAACTCGTGCACATTAGCCCACTCTGAGCCTCAACACAGCTCGCTTTTCAAAGCTCAACTCCGTCAACTATGCCTTATAGCCTAGGAGGCTGTCTCACTCTCAAGCATTAGCCCACTCTGAGTCTCTCAAGCAGCTCGCCAAGAGCTCAACCTGGTCGTAAAATGCCATAGTCGCGCAGCCGCGTAAAGGCTCAGCAGATTAGCCCACAGAGCCATAATAACACTTCAAGAGCCTTAATTGCTCAACAAAGGCCATATACCACGAGCTAATTCAAACTCGTGCATGTTAGCCTCACTTCAGCCAAATGACTCAGCCAAGAAACTCAACTGTCATAGCCATATACCAGAGCTTATTTTCAAATAAAGTAAGATTAGCCCACCTGAGCAACAACTCGGGGCTAAGAGCCAACCGCTCTGATCAAGGCCTCAGAACTCCAGAGCTGTGTTAGCTCAGCAAGAGCAAAGACAAGGAACACAATTAGAGGTAAAGCGAAGAAATAGAAAATTGGGTATTCATTAAGTATCAAAGCCAAGAACGACATTACATATATCCCGGGTTCAAAGCCCAAGGTTGACAAAAAACAAGCATAATAATATAAGGAGGCTCAAACGCCGACGCAGAAGTCATGGAGCGTATGTGAAGAAGGATGGTCTCACCGGCTACCGGCCTCCGCATCAATAGCGCAAAACGACTCTTCAACCTCCTCGTCGCTATGAATATCAAAATTAAGCAACCAAGCCCTGGAAGGCGTTAGCAACCCTCCCTCCGGGAAAGCAAGCCATCCGTAGCTCCCATTGAGTGTGCCCGCCCCTCAAACTTGCTATCATTCGCTCCTCCGAACGACTGTAGCTTCCCGTCGAAGTGTCCCCGCAAACGCACGCACTCCATCGGGGTCAAGCGCTCACGAGCTCTCACCCCCGGCTTCGTAGCGGCTCGGCTTGGGCACATTCGGCTGATGACAATTGATCCCAAGAAATTGCGCCCTTCCGACCACCCGCAACATTCCTGGCAATTGCAGAACCCATCTCCGACCACGGAAGTCACTCTGGCCACCTTAAGCCTTCCTGGGCCTTCCTCTTTAATTCATCCACACAGCAAGCCGCTTGAAGCATGTAGCCTCAGTCGCACTTGAGCTTCCACTCCGCTCCTCCGTCATACTTGCATCCGAGCCTCGCAGCTTAGCCCGCCTCGAGGTAAGAGAAGCCACTTTAGCTTCAGAGGCCCTTACGGCCTCTGCATGACTCCCTGCTCGCATCGGGCCCTTCGCTAAACTCTTCAGATGGGTAGTTGCTTGCCGATACACAACATAGAGTCAATGCACAACTCAAAACCAAGATAAAGGTAGACAAATAAAGACACGGAAACTTAAGGAGGTGACCCCCTGGAATGATAGAGCCAAAGCCTCCTCAACAGGCAAGGCATCCGACCTCTTGAGATCAGAATCCCTGAGGACGGATGAGATCGCGCCAGCAGCAAGCTCCGCATTGGAAAGCAAGGAATCCTCATCAGCTCCGAGGCGCTCCCTCCCTAAGTCTTCCGGTATCAAAGGAGGAGGCTCAGCGCTCTGAGTAGGAGGACTCCAAACCAGATGCGCATAACCTCCAACGAGGCCTCCCGCAGCCTCCCGAGGAATCTCTGCCTTTGCACGGAGGCAGAAAGGAGTCGCGAACTCAGCTCTCGCACCCTATCTGAGATGGCAATGCTTGCCCTCGCACTCGGACACAGCGCAGGGTGACGAAGAAGACGTCCCCAACCCTGGCTTTACCCTCGCCGAACGGTTCTTCTCGGCGGAGTCCCAGACTCTGACTTCGAGGCCTCCCGGACAACGTCTCCACCGAGCTTGGAGCCTCCCTTAGCTGGCTCGACAAACGTGAGGCCTCTTATGGAGAATCTCATACGTATGCAGGTGAAGGCCTTAGAGCAAGGTCAGAAAACTTCGAACTAAGATCTCGAATGTCCGACCATGAGCTCCCTGGAGTAAGCACGCGAAGACACTCTCAACTTCGCTCACGCCCTTGTCTCGTGGCTAAGATCGTGACTACACTCTAAAGAACGCACACAACGAAGTTAGGGATACCCCATAACTGCGGGCACCCGACCAAACTAAAACAAAGCAAAGCTCACGAAGATTCCTGATCGGGTCCGCATGCCCGAACTCTCGCAGGTCTCTCCTCACGCTGGGATTATACTCCTAACGGCGGCCATTGACAAAAGTAGCGTTCCTTCCAATACTTGTGGAAGACAGAGACGGTGATGATCGAGCGCCAAACGCTTAGATAAATAAAGAAAGACCCCGCCAGCCTTCCTTCACGTCGGGCAGGTCCATGAGCAGAGCTATATCGGGAGCAAGCAATTCAAAGCCCTTATCCCTAAAAGACAACTAATGTACCAACTAGAACACCTGCAAGCCTCGGGGCGGTGTTTCAGAATGGCAACGTTGAATGTCGTGAAAACCCTTTTTATAAAGGGATGCAGAGGGAAAACTGAGGCCATTCAAAGGCCACCTCGAAAGACACCGCCTCGGGGCACTCAACGACATAGAGGTCAATAATACAAGAGACTAAACTTGAACACCAAACGGGGCCTATATCATCTTGCAAGACTTCCCAAATAAAGGCTCAACCCTCGGCTTAGGACCCACCGCCAGTGGCGTCAGACACCGACTCTCAGATATTCGCACTTCACAAGGTATTTAATCTCATCACTTTATCTCGCTTACCTGCTGGGAAGAGGCCCTGACATCTCGAAGAACAACCATGGCTAAGTGATTAGACTCACCACCCATCCGCCCTGAACCAAACTTCGCAGAGTAGTCACCCCCTATACGCAAAGCAGAGGAACGACCCGAACCCATGGGAATACACGGCCGGGAAAAAAGGGATGTGGGATGTATCAAAATCCCAACTGGGTTAAATTCTAACGCCTTGCAATACCTCTCGAAAAGACAAAGAAGGAGAAAGACGTACTGGTCCTAGGAACATAATGAAAGGGACGACCCCAAGCAGGGTATTACAAAACACCAAAAGAAGTTCTGAACAATGATCAGACAAGTTTCAAGAAAAAGAAGTCTAACCTCGCAGAAGAAAAGCTTCAACATCAAAGGAGCACAATGTTAATTCGATTAGAGATGTCTTTAAAAGAAACCAAGAACTAAGAGGAAATAAAGTCATGAAAAGTCATCATTACCACAGACATTTGACTTAATGATAAAGCTCTAATCAAACCAGCCTCGAGCAACCACGTGGAAGTCGCACCCGATCTAAGAACGATATGTTCTCAAGGCCCACGCTCTCAGAACTATAATGGGGCAACCTGATTTGGTTTAAAAAGTATGCTACAGCCCACCCCCAAGTCCGAGAAGGCAGTGATTGGGTGGCAGGTTCAATGGGTGTGCCCAATAAACGCCTCGCCTTGACGAGCCCAAAACGGAGCCTCCGGGGCTTCACTCCTCCCACGATAACGTGAGAAAAGCCCAAATAGCCCATATCCTATAAATCGAATCGAATTCCACCCATTAAGGAAGTGGGCCAATAATCGCTTTCTATCCCTATTAACTGAGTAGCGAGAAGGGTGTTAAAATCCTTCATCCAATAAAGAGAGTCAGATCACCATCAAATTAGAAAGTCACCACTATAAATACCAGATTCACCCCACGGCAGGAAAGGTACGCATAAAAATACATTTTGCCAGCTTGATATTTTCTTCCACTATAAAGACCGACTCTAAAAGACGTAGGAAGAACGGGCCGATCCCGTCGATCCTTTTATTTTGTTTTCTGCAGAGCAGATCCAGCCAACGACTATCCCAGAGTTCCTGACACTCATCCCAGCTGATTGAAACATCATCAATTAACAAATACTTACTAATCAATATATATAGATACATATAAATAGAGAGAGAAAGATTTTAAGTAAAATACAGTTTTGTAATATTTGTGAAAAGTGATTTAAAGATAAACTCAGATATGTGCTTTTTAGTTGGAAGTGAAAAAAGTAGATTATATGATATCTAAATTTGACGATAAAAATAGAGGATTGTGATTAAAGATGCTCTTATTATCCTCATGATATTTTCCCATTTCTATGATATTATCTGTGCAAGAGTATCATCCGCATGTCATTCATTAAGTAGTAGTATTGGTAGTAAAAAATTTTCTCTAGATCCCATTAAGTCGTGGTCTCGGCTAATCACAATCGGTACCTTAGGCTAGCGATTCGTGTGGAGTGTGGAATTTCATAAGATACCATAACAATAAATAAAAGTAGTAAATAAAAATAATATATTAAATTTTATTTTATCTTTTTTTTTTCTTTCATTCTATGCTTTCTCTCTATTTTCTTCTTCCATTCTCTCTCAAAATTTACGAGAATCAAACGTAGCTAAATAAAAGATGAACATTTGTCAGAATTAATGAATGTAAATATATTGCTTGTACCACTTAAAATAAAAGTCGAGTAAGTTTTAATCTTTATAGTTATAACACATTTTTAATGTCTATTGTATCTAACTCATATGGTAAATTATTCAAATTTTTAAAAAGACAAAACATAGGGAAGGAGTCCTGGAAACAGATTGTTATATTTAGCTATAAAAAAAATTAACTTCAAATTAACTTAAATAATTAAATAACAAGTAATAAAATTTATAAAACACCCCTTTAATTAAAATTAAATAAGAAAAAATACTACAAAAATATCATCAAAATAAAAATAAAAATAAAGACTATTGATTTATTTGACTATTATTTTTTTAAAGAAAATAAATTTATTGATTTAATACAATTGATAGTGACACAAAATCAAGAGTGCTAAAAGCATAGAGTGATCTTAGTAGCAACCGCGGATTGGTTAAAGCTTCTCATTTTATAATCAATGATGCTTGGAAATCGCAAGATTAATGCGTAGTATATTGTCGGTGATTATTTGATATGATGGCGGGTTGAATTTTGTCACATTTGGATTGCGATGCTGAAAACGCGAGAGTTATGTGTCAGCCGGCAGCGATTCACGCCATGATAAATTGATGGCGTAAAAACCTTCCATGAAAGTTGGCGATAAGCGATATGAAAAAGCAGAGAAAAATAAGGCAAACTCGCCAATTAGCCTGGAAGAAAACCATTTGTTAGAAAAATAAGCTTCGAGATATGAGAAAACTAATGATGATTTGAATAAGAATAGCGAAAAAATCGCATCATCTACAACGAATAAGGGCTTGGGCAGATTATAAAGAGCGGTTAGAAAGTTTCCCTTGGTTTATTTGACTATTATTGGGACCATAAATCTTGAAATAAACCAATTTTCACTATTTAAATTAAATTTCATTTATAGTTTTATATCAAAGGACAAATTAAAAAACCGAACCTAAAAACTAGCCCAAAATGTCGTGTCAGAGGCTGGTCCATTATTGCCCAGGCCCCAAGCCCAGTATTAGTTCTATTTCTATGTCACCAAACAGAACAGACGTTAATGCTCCTCCAAGACATGCCCTCATACAGGCTTAAATACAAATAAAAAAGCTAAGAAGAACGGTCGGCGATGGCTGGACTGGAGTTTAATCTACGCCGGTAACCAATGGACCAAACCGGGTGGTTGCTCTGATGAGATTCCACATTTAGTATTCATTACTCAGTTCAGAGACACACAGGGAGTTATGGGGCGATTCCCTCTTTAATGTTCTTCCCTGTTTTTCCTCGTTTGTTACTCTCACAGTAGAGAGTAAAAAAAGAAAAAGAAAACAGAGAGAAAGAATTGAAGCGGTTTCCCATTAATGTCCGGAGACCTCAACTCTGTACTTACGGTAGAGAAAGAAAGAGAAAGAGAGAGAGAAGAATATTATGGGTGATGGGTTGGTATTAATGCAATAGTCCTTGTATAGGGTTTGGTAGAGGAAGGTCGTAAATGCTCCTGCAGAGTCTCCATCTTCTTAAATTCGATCAAGACATTCCCCATTTCTTCTCACCACTACCCCCTTTCCAAAATCTTTCTCTTATCTCTTTTTCTTCATTTTCTTTCTCTCTCTCTCTCTCTCTCTGTTTCTACTCCTTCGCCATAGCCATCACCATCACATACCCTCTCTTCCTCTTCTCCACTCCCCTTGCTTTGTCTCCATCTTCTCTTCTCAGATTCTCCCTTTTTAGGCATTTTCCAACCGTAAGGAAGAGTTGAAATAGTTACTGTGATGTTGGCTCGGTTCACTCAGACAAAACTAAAAGGCCCAAACCCACACATATTATATTTATATATATATATATATACTTATATATATATATATATATATATATATTTTCTGTTTTAGCTTTGATTGAGCCGCGCCAATATCTTAGTGCCTTTTCATTTTCATATCTCTCAACCAAGTGTTTCTTCAAGGCTACCAAATCCATTTCTTCACTACTTGTTTCTTTTCCTAAGTGGCTAACTTTCTCCAGTAAGCCTGCTTCCATCTACCCATGGATGGTAAAGGTCGAGTCTGCCCCTCTTTCATGGTTTTTTTAAGGGGCATTATGGTGTTTTCCGCACAAGCAAGGGTTTCCTATTTTTCTTGCTTTCCGGTGAGTAATTCTTCCTTTTCTCTTTTTTTTTTCTTTAAATTTTACTTTTTATCGTTTTAATTACAGTAAGTTGTATACAATAATGTCAACATTTTAATGATTAGATAGATTTTGAATATTGGAATTCTTATTTCTTACTAAAACCCTAGCCTCACTTCCTTTTAACTTTTTCTCTACTAGCTTTTTTTTTTTTTTTTTAAATCACCCCCTATAAACATCTTTTACATGTTTTTTTCTTAACAAAATGGTTCTTCCACATCCATATAGACTTTTATATGTTTTTTGAAGTTAGATTGTTGCTATAAATCTTATAATTATTTGCCTTTCATCGTGGTTGTTATTGTTTTTGGTATGTGCGGGTGATTATATAGTTTGATAGATGGTTTAGTTTTTATCGTTATGAATAGCATTTGTTTGTATTTGAGCGATTCGAGCAGGTAAAGTACTCACCATCAGAAAACGAAAAATGTCCAATCGATTGTTATCGTTATATATCTTTATGGAAGTCAGTACAGTCATAATAGTAACCTAATTTATAAACTAAGTATCAAATATATAAACTTTGAGTCGTTTTATTATGTTATTAACATGAATGTTGTTTTATCATTTTTTGTTTTTAATAATTTTGATTTTATGTTTCTATCGATGTATTAATAGTTAGAATCAATGAAATTATTTTTATCTTAAAAAAAGAAAGATAGATTTTGAATATTTTGATTCTTATCATCTAATAACTGAAAAATACATCTTGGTTATATTAATTTTATTTTCCTCTTTTAAAATAAAGTAAAAATACATGAAATGTATAGAACTATAACATACGAGGATGAAATTCATATTTAAAAAATCAAAAGTACTAGTACATAATATAGTAACTCCCCATTTGTTAAAAAATTAAAAAGAAAAAGAAAAATATATCCAAAAACCCTAACATTATACATTAAAAAAGTTAAAATATTTCTTAAGTTTATGCTATTTTAGGGGACAGTTAGTTACTATATTATAACAAAATATTTAGTTGTAAAAAATATGTTTATGTTATTTTAAAAAAATCTGTCTGTTAAAGAAAGATAAACCCTTCCTTTTTTCTTTGATATTTTCATTTATTTCCCTTCAATAATTTATTTTAAAATATATTTTAATTAATAATTAACTTTAGGTAGCTTTTTATTTTTATTTTTTATAATACTTTAGGTAGCTTTTAAATACAGAACAATGTGATATCCTCTAGCAAGTTTCACAGCAATTATCTCCTCTAGCATTTTGTTTTGAAAAGCTGTACGTTTATGAGGAAATGTATTTCTTTTATTTGGAAAATAAATCTTAGTAAATTATTCGCAATAAAAGAGCAATAACCCTCAAGTCATACTAGACATTTATTAAAACTTGAGAGAAATTAAAGTCAAGGCAGCTAGTGCAATGAATTCACATCTTATGCCCTGTTTGGATGTCATTTAATTCTCTGCTGTTTTATTACAGTAGAAAAGAAAAAGATATATGCAAATAATTATTAGTGAGATGTAATTAAATTAAGTATAATGATAAAACCCATTTTCTATTGACATTTACAAAAAGTAAATGAATCCTTTTCAATAGTATCCTCCATTGGGAGTTCTACAATAAATAATTATTTAGTGTTTGAAGGGTTTTTTCTCTGAGCAGGTCCCATATACACAGCTCATAAAAATATATATTTTCTTTCTATGTTGTAGTTTATTTTTATTGCACTTTAATTAAATTAAGTATAATGATAATTCATACTATTTTAAAAGTTCATGAATTTAGTGAAAACCATTTCTTAGAGATTTAAAAAAAAAAAGAAAGTTACAAGAATCATTTTCAAAGAGTTGTCCAGTTCTTGTTTTTTTTAAAAACCATTTTGAGTGTTATAAAAACAATAACCTGTTTTGTATTCTCTAAAACTTTTATTATTACTCAAATTTAATATTTTATGTATTTTTTTAAGAAAACTAAACACGTTCTCTATATTTTTATTACCAAAAAATAGTTATAAAATTATTAATTCTCTGAACTGGGTCCATATTAAACACCTAATAAAAATTTGATTTATTTTTTTCTCAGTTGTAGTTTATTTTTATTTATGATAGGAGTTAAATCCTGAGGGATAGAAGAAATATATATAGAAGTTAGTTGAGGAGAGTAAATGAGCGTTGGGGTATATTTATTATTTAACTGGGAAGAGTAAAATTGGATAGGTGGGAAAAAAACTCTGAGATTCTCTCGGCATTTACGCATATACCAGAACGACCGCATTTACTTTTTGAACCGTGACAAAGATTCCCGTCTTCATTTCTCTTCCCTTTCTTCCTCGCATGCACTTCACATTTTACTACGATTTTAATTTACTACTTTTTTTATATAGTAACCACATTTTACTACGATTTTAATTTACTGCTTTTTTTATATAGCAACGGGGTGGGTTGGGTATGGGTCATCTACCTATTTCCATTTAGATTCATTTTAACTCCTTTCCTCTTGTCTAGAAACCCTAGGTTTTTTTTAGTTCTTTTGATATTTATTAGAAATGAGGGGTAATTTTTTGATATTCTTATCATGATATCATTTATCTCATCGTTCGTCCACTAAGATCTGAGTTTTCTCTCACACTAAAATGGTTTTTTTCCATTCGATCTAAGTTTTTTATTTTCCTTTTATTTTTTTGTGTTTTTATATGGGTGATTGGACGGAGAAATCGCTATCAAATTCTATTAAGATGACCTGTATGTGGCAATGAGACAGGTTGGGGCGGGACCATCATGCGGCGCTGCGCCGTTAATTTTCAATTCATGAGCCAGTTCTATTTAAAAAGATTAAATGAGGGTGAGACTATGTGAGTGTGAGACTAGGAAGAATTCCCGAACCCGTTACATTTATATTTGATTTTATTTTTATATTTTATTTTTTATTACATTAAAATTAATATATTTCATAAAAAATAAAAATATGCTAATATTTTATAAATTATATATTAAAAATTATTCTAATAATATAAATTATATATATATATATATATATATATATATATATATATATATATATATATATATATATATATATATATATATATATATATATATATATATATATATATATCAAAGTATAAAATAAAATGATAATTTTTTTTAAATATAATGTCGGGGCAGATGGGGATAGGGCCGAAGTAGGGCGGAGCGCCGTGCCGAACCCACCATGGAGTTTGAAAAATAAACTCTGATGATGCTTTTTCATGGATGGCTGGTGTATGTAGGTCAGTTGGTAGATACTGTGGACCCCTACGAGGAAATTTGGTCTGCGGACTCATGGATCGTCGAGTGGGAAGTGGACCGCTATCTGTGTCTGATGACTGGAGTTCTTTCTCGCCTGAAACAAGAAGAAAGAGGGGGTCGGTGAGGGCTTAAGCCCCAGGTGGCCAGCTCGTCTTAGTTTCTTTGGGAAAAGAAGCTGTTTAGAGAGTAGTGTGTTGCGTATGTTTAACGTGCCTTTCAGTCGGTGTGAATGTATTTATAGTAGATGTATTTTGATTGGATGGTGATTAAGATACTTTCCCGATGGATGAGATATTTTCTTGATATAGGATTTAATTATGGATATAGAAGTCCTGACTATTTACGATTATTTTTCTCCCTTGTGGTGGGATCAGGCGATGGTATAATATTGTGAATTATCTTCTTTCTGCTTGATAAGATTTAGTTTGATTTGCTGGATAATATATTATTGGGATGTCCCATTTCCCACTTATCTAGGATTGGCTTGATTTGACATGGAGCTTTCTTGATTACCGTAACAGCCCGACTACTTTTAATTTGTGGATTAAGGTATATCTTGGTACAGCGTCGAGGAGTCGAATCTTGATGGGCATACCTGCCTATCCTTTGGAGTTTTAACGAGTGGAACTGCGAGCCCGGTATCAATCTGTCGGTTGCCCTCAAATACCATCTCTGGCGTCGTGGAAGCGAGAAGTACATAACGTTTCGTATCGGATGCAATTTACGTGTACGCGAAGTTTGCGGGTTGGATTGGGCTTGATCGCGTCATACGTCTTTACGATAATGATGACTCTTTGGTTTTGAAAAGCATTTCTCCTATTTCCTTTGATTCGTACATTTTAACGCCAAACCTCTCTGTCTTGTAACCTTACAATCCTGCGACCTCTTCTTTGCTCAATTCGTACTTCATTTCCCGTAGTTCTCCATGACGCTTTTTGTGTAAGTCTTTTCGGCGTTTTTCTGAGATGGCTTCTTAGTTTTATTCCCTAGAGCCAGTGTCTTTATCTCTTTAGTTTCTTTTTAGATACGAAGGCGCTAGGATTAGGTTGTGAGATTTGTTTTCATTGTTGCTTTCATCATGGGTGGGTGCTCTTCTTCTGCAGGTAGTGGGTGACTCTTCGTTGCCCGTTACGGGCGGATGGCGCGCATCAAACCGTTCGACGAGTTGAGCCGGATGCGGGGCCTCCTTTTCCTTGGGCCAGTGCAGGAAAGTAGACTGGTCGAAATGAAATATCACGGAGGGTGAGTCGCGAAATCACTTCGTTCGGCGTACTTTGCTTGTGGGGCCCTAGCAAGGTGGTCCATAATATGGACCACCTTTGCTAAACGTTGCTCCGACCTCTTTGGCGTTAGTGTGGTCCCACTGGCATTTGGCCTCCCTATTGGTTAAATTACTAAGATGGTGTGCTTCTTTGAAGTGGCCTTAGATAATGATCTTAGCTTTCCTCTGCATCCTTTCATGAAAAGGGTTTTTGCATTTCAATGTGCTGTCCTTCTACGACTCATATGATGATTTAAAGGTATTTTGGTTATTTTATTGGTTCTTTAGGATGAGGGGCTTGTGGCAGGTATAGTTTTGTTCTATATCTTTTTAGTGGAAGGGGAAACCTCGGGGGCTCCTCCCATTTTCAGCGCTTGCCTCTCTACAGTGATTTTAGATCTTCCATAACACGGGCTGTGGAAGGGCCTTTACTTCTTTGTTAGTGGCTGTAATTGGGAATACGACCCTCTTGACAAGGGCGACGCGCCAGGGCGTTCGGTGAAAGCGGACTGCAGGAATCGTGAGTGTTCACTCTTGTTTGGGTATCCTTGTGAGGTCATTGGAGGCGCCACTGATTGCGCATCTACATGCTTCTCGGTGCTCGGTCGATCGGTAGAATCGCGTCATATAGCGGCGTTAGGCTGTGAGTCCTCCTCGTCCTTATCGGGGTAGTCAGTCGGACATTCCGGCCCTTTGGTTTCAATTGGCCCGCTCTCTTTGCTGGGCCTTCGCCTCTTCACTATGAGAAGTTTCTCCATTGGGCCCTCCATTTAAACCCACTAAAGAGAACTACGCTCGATTGACCAGTGCCGGAAGCCGGAGCTTGACGAAACCGGACTCAGTTGAAAGATCGGCCCATTTGGTCAAGTTCCGAGGAAATTGGGGCGTCTTCATCTTCTCCGTCTCGTATCGAAGGCGGAGGCGCGGTCGCCTCGTGACTCTGATCTTGAGTTGCGACCCGTTCTGCAGTCTGCTGCTGACAGTCCCTTGGTGGGCTAGTTGAAGGCGTACCGTTGGCGTCATTGCCATTCTTATGCGGAATCATGCGAGTGTTAGGTCACCTTCTGAAGGCGGAGAGTTGAGGAGGAAAGATGAATCAAGGGTAGGCGGAGATGGGGACTCTTTACTTCTCAATGTCGAACTTCAGCGATGCGGTCTCAAATCCGTTCTTAAGGATTCGAGTCTGAGAGGTCGAATCACATTTTGCCAGATTGATCAGGCTTTGGCCCTATCTCTCAGGTCGCCTCCAGTAAGTTCCCATACCTTGCATGTGGAGTTCGTTTGAGTTGGGTGTTGAGCTTGCGTTGGATGTTGGTTCTGGTTGGTGGCTGCTCTGTTTGAAGGTTTGGCAAAGGCTGAGCTAGCAGTCATGCCAAGCGACCCAGGGCTTACAGGCGAGGGTGGCTTCCTCCAGTGGCCAATTTGTTTGCGGAAGTCGAGTCGACATATGACCGAGGCGGTGAAACTCATGAATTTAGTTGAAGCACACCGTCGGCGCGATGCTGGTAGGGTAGGAAAGATAGGGCCGAAGCGACGAGGAGCGACCGGCGAGCCGGGAGGTTGAGGATGAGTTCTTGAACTACACCATGTGAACACTAGAATGGGGCGGAGCGGTCTACCCGATATGAACCGGATGGAGTCTAAGGAAGAGCTACGTCAACTGATCAAAGGCTGACACGTGATAAGGCATTCTTTGGGCGGGGCTCGTCGCTTGAGGCCTTGAGAAATTTACCATTTCGTGAGCAACTGGCGAGTATGGGCTGAATGGGACAACCATCAGCAAATAATACTTTAGTTTGCTCAGCGCAGGATGAAGTTATGGAAGATTGAGGACCAATTTTCGGTGGGTTTGGGTGGCTGCTTTTAGCGGAAAGTGCTGCAGCTTATCAGTTTGGATTTCAACTTCGACCTCCCTAGCGACGAGGAGGCAGAGGAGTCTTTCTCCGCAGATCCTTCTGAAGAACCGGATACCCCTATTGAGGCTCACTCCCCTTCTTCTGATGTATAATCTTCTACGTATAGACATATGTAGCCTTTTTCTTAATGAATATTCATTTTTTATTTCATTACTTTCGTCTTTACTTGTGCACTCCGCGCTATTCTTCACCCAGTCTCTATCAATTTCTTGTTGCATGGCCTAGCAGGCGTCCGAGTTGGATGTGATGGATGAGTTGAGGCGGTTGAGCGCTCTTGACCCCAGGCGCCCGGGGCTTCATGGGCTACTCTGCTGAAATTTCAGAAATAGACTTAGAGTTTGCATGGCACAGAGTAGAATAGTGGTGAAATCAAAGCCCGATTTCTTGGGCTCTGGCCTTTGGGCCTTGGGGATGAATAACTGGTGGTTGGAGTCTAGGTACCGTGCTTTGTGCGGTAGTGAACTCGTCAAGAAGAAGTGAGCTACTAGGCTCAGGGCATGAGGCCTTGATATCTTTGAGGCGGAGTAGGACCTAGGCTGCGTGGCTGTGTGAGTAGTCGAGGCTCGTCAAAGTGAGCTCTTTGGGCTCCGATGGCTGAGGCCTTGTTGGCGATCCGACTGAGGCGATGGCTCTGGGGCTGCGTGGCGCTGTGCGGAAGGTGGTCGATTTCGTCGAAGTGAGTTCTTGGGCTCGAAGGCTGGCGCGGGCCTTGTTGGCGATCAGCTGGTGATCGACTCACAAATTGCGTGGCACGATGCAAAGTGGTCGAGCTCGTGAAACGAGCTCTTGAGCTCGGTGAGGCCTTGTTAACGATTAGACTGGTGATCGACCCCAGGCGTATTATTGGCACAATGCGGTGGTCGAGCTGATCGAAGTGGGTGGATGCGTGCGACCATTCGACCGATTTTCTTGGAAAGGTCACGGCGTCTTTAATCTTTGGTTATGGAAATTTGAAGCTTTGCGTATGGTTCGAGTGTTTTGGCCTTCACCATAAATGACGGCTTCATTTCTATGGAGTTTATACTTTGGATATTACGCAGCACCACGGTCGTGGCGGGATCGGCTCACGATGGGTGCCGAGCATTCGTCTTCACGGGGATCACTGGTCTGGTTGAGTTTTGTTGGACTGCTTGTAGGGTGTGTTTCCCTAAGTCTCACGCCCAGGTCATATTTGTCCCTAACCGTCTTTAGGGAATGTGTCAGAGGAAGAGGCGGCATTTTCTGTATACCGCTTTCTCTAACCCACTATTCTTACTCTCTTCTCTCATTGTTTCTCTTTCTCCTTTCTTGTTTCTACTCTTCTTTCTTCCTTTTCTTCTTTCCTTTTGCAAAAAGGCTCACCATGCTTTTCTTCTTCTCTTTTCCACTTATTTTCTGTCGTTTTCCTTTCCTTTTTCTTCATGAAGTTTTTTGAGGAGCCTTGTACCTGTATCTCTCAAGATGTAAGGATGACACACTTAGTGTAATTAGACAGATATTAATAGATTGGAATAAAGAGAGATTTTTCTTTTTATGGCTATAGTTTCTCATTCATATGTTTTAAGACATTATATGTACAAGGAGTTGTTTGAGACGTCTAACAAAATAACTAGTGCGCCTTCAGAATCGTCATTTGAAAATTGATAAATCTTCCATTTAATTCTGGCCCGAGATCTTGATAAAAACGTTTAAGGTGTTCACGCTGAAGCATGATGTAGAATTTTTTCCCTCCTCTTGTATGCCAGACTCACTGGTACCGTCCCGATGATCTGGGATACGATGGGGCCTCAGTTGGGCTGGTTCCATAGTACCGTTCTTCCTTCTTGGCGGGGAGCTTCTTTAGACTAATTCACTGGCACCTTGAAAACTCCTAGTTTGTCTTTTAGTTTGTAATACCTCGCCCAGTCTTCCTCATTGTCTAGTGTGGGAACACACTCCGATTTTCATCTAGGAGGTCCCGGTGGGCGGAGAGCTGTCGCCTGTTCCACTTGGCCTTCAACTCGATCGCCGAGGACTTTGATCGGCTCGACAGGGACTCACCTTGATTTTGAGGCTGAGTGAATGGTTTCGGGTTCTTGACTCTGCGTGATCCACTGTAGGCATGCACTGGGAGAATTCTACCGGTGGTCTTTAAGATCTTCAATTTGGTCTTCTAATCGTATAGGAGGTTGATGGTGACTTAGGCTGACCATTCTGAGCGCGAGGATGTCTTGGGGCGATATCAATTCTTTATTTTGAGCTTGGCACGAAAATCTACGAACAGCGTTGTCGATTGCTTTCCATTCTCAATAGCTCTTGGGATCGCCGTACACGCCTGAATGGCTCGCCACGCACAAAATTACGTATCTTACGTTCCATGGTGGCGAAAGTTCGACCTCGGCTCGCGGTGAAGTAATCTCGGCGATGATGAATTTGTTGGCGCCGAAGCGGTCGGTGTCCAGAGCCGCTGTTGACGGGGCTTGTAATTGATGTTAAGGGCTGCATTGGAGGCGTGAGATCTTGGCGTGCTCGCGGACCTTGCATTTCTGACCTTCGGTCGGTCGGCGTCTCTAAGTATTGTGGGCGATGGTATCTTTGTCTGAGACCTTTCATATGTCTTGACTCGATGATTTCCACATACCTTCGTGTACTTCCCTTAACACGTGTTCGATTATTGTCTTTCCGTGATGCACTTAAAGGATGGGTGTGAAAAAACCTGCAGCTTGTACAAGCTTCCCTTATGATTAGTAGACATGGTGACCTGCGTCACGATTTTGGCTGCTTCTTTTTGGGCAGTCGGTAGGCGTTTATCTGATATGTAATCCCAGTAGGATCCATCTAACTTCGGCTGGACTAGTTGGGCATTCCACGTCACGAGATCTATAGAAGGCTTTGCAAGGTATTTGACAAAGTGTTGACTCTTTTGAGAATCTTCTAACGAGGCATTGCTAGTTTGCAGAGGCATCGACTCAGGGAGTTCTACTGCTCTGAGGATATGTTTGACACGGACCCATTACAGACTTTTTCAATAAATCATTACCTTTTAAGGTATAGGATCATTCTTAAAGCTTTTTTGGCCTCATTAGGTATCTTCTGTTTGTGGTACTGCCAGGCTGGGAGTCGTTGCGGACCTCAGAAGCATCAATTTCACAATGAATGGGCGAGGTTGAGGCAGCTTCTTCAGCGACCTCATATTCGACCTCGTTGTTGGGGCTTGGGATCTGAATCGGCGCATCTCAATGTCTATTCCTTAGGAGGTCGAGTCTGTAAACTCAGCTGTGTGCGTTTGTGGCCGTCTATGAGAAGTTTCCAGTCCGTGCGTCGGTCAGTGCTTGGATGTTCTTAGTGAAGCTCTGCTTGAGTATCCATAATGAAATGCTAAGACACTGCCCTTTTATTGCGAGTCTGGCTTCTGCTCCACGATGTCGAACTTCGCTCGACTCTATGGCCCATTTCATGACCTTCTGAGGTCTCTGGTTTTGTATGTACTTCACTTCATGGATATTACATTTGGAACTTCTATGGTATAGGCTGAGTAAAGTGAAACTTAGAGTTCTTATTACAAGATTAATTTCTCCATCCTCTGGTACCTATATACACTCCTCTAAGACACATTGCAATAGTAAACCGGGTGTTTCTGCATGGTGTTATCTCTGGCGAGGCGGTAGGTGAGAAGTCGATACGCTAAGTATATAGAGTGAGGAGCTCCCCTCGATGGGGCTTACCGAATGGGGGGGAACTCAGTATGCTTTCAATGAGAATGCTTCTTAGCGCATCCCATTGAAGGCCTTCAGCTAAAACTTGGAAGAAAGGTAGACATTTTATCCCACTAGCCACGGATCTGAATCGAAGCAAGCGGCTGATTCTTCTGTCGGACGTTGGACCTCGCTATGCACAGGGTGGCATGTCGAGCATTTTATTTTGTCTGGATTTGCCTCAATTCCTCGGTGGTTGACTATGAAACACTATAGAATTTTCCAGTTGACACTTGCCCTCTTCTCCCATGCCCGAAAGAGAGGGAGGAGGCGCACTTGGTGAGTTCGGTTTCCGTATTTGTACTTCCTCGAGGTCACGGGCGCCTCGGACGGATGAGCTATGTGGAGCTCGGCGTTGGTGGATTTCTTAGCATGTCATCTATGTACACACCTCCATGGTTGTTCCTCATGGAACATCTTGTTTTACCGATACCTGCAGTGGTGCTCCTGCTGCTTGGAGTCAGGCATCACACGATAACGTGCTTTACCTTTTTAGCGCGAGCAGTCTTTTCTTGGTGTCTGAGTCCATCTTGATCTGATTGTAGCCGGAGAAGGCATTCACGCCCGAGTTCATGGCGGTAGGTGGCATCGATAGAGTTGATTCGCGGCATGAAGCCCCGTCCTTTGAGCCATACGATGTCGGTGAAATCGATCGTCATGCTTAGATTTGCTTTTTTGGCGAAATCTGACGTTGCTTCGCCATTGGGGATGTTCTACCTCGTGCTCTGCCGGAGGTTGCCATTCTCTGTTGATCGCTTTTGTCGGGCGCGAAGCTCCCCTCCTCTTTGTTTCTTGGTTGAAAATGATTGTGTTATTTGTGGGTGATCTTTGGCAAGATTGATTCCTCCCCATATGCACTTTGCTAATACGAAGACATCTTTATTAATAAAGTGTGAGAGGTTCTTTGAGATATCTTCGCTAGGTGGGGGCCGATCTGTGAGGTGTTGGAATTAAGTCATCCAACATGCAGGTTCGGCTCTTAGGGCTCGTTGGGTGAATACGCCAATCGCGCATTTCAAAGTCATCAGGGGATATATTATGACGTTTTATTGTTTGGATGTTGGTGGCATTGTACTGGTTGGTCTCATGAGCCATTCTATTAGCTTCTGGTGCAGGAAACGATTGTATCATGTGACAAGCGGAGGGAATGTTTAATTACGCTGAAGTGCGCTTTGTAACATATTATATGAGGATAGGGTTAATACATACTTGAGAATCTTTAAGGCGTGTGCTGGCATGAGGGATCTGAGGTGAGTACTAGTTGTGACCAGGCACAAGGGTAATACTGGGAGAATCCTCGCGGATGAAGTCTTGTGGTTCCATTCTTACCCGCTTCTGTAACGCCCCCAAAAATACCTAGAATTTTTATAATATTAAAGTAACATATATTAAGACATAATTGGAATGACTTAGATGTTTCTGGGGTGTTAGGTGAATATTGATTAAATGATTGAATCCCGAGAGAATAAACCAGAGTGCAAGAAAATGTGCATTTTAAAATGGGACCTAAAAAAGGGTCGAATTGCTCGTAAGTTTATATGTCTAAAGTGAAGTAGGAGAAAGAAATGAGTAAGGGGAAAATATTAGGAGACTTAAATAGAGAATAATAGAAATGGAGAGACCTAGTATAAAGAAATAAAGAAAAGAAGAAAATCAAGAAGGACATGGCATGTAGGAAGAGGGAGAGTTTCCTCATCTTTAAAGAAATGCGATTAGGGGTGATCAAAGCAGAAAGGAAAGCAGGAAAAGAGGAGTTTTGGGGTGGCGAAGCTCTGAAGCTCTGCAGATTTCAGGCAGTCGGACCATAGGTCTCCGTGACAAGAGGAAAATCCTTCCTACGTGACAAGACCTGCAGTAGAGACCGGAATTGGGGTGCCAGCCCAGGCATCTAGGAGTGAGTCTTCTCCTGCCTGGTTATTTTCAGCCACAGGGTTGTGTGGTGAGTTATCTCCTTGCCTTAGGGAATGTTTGGTTGTATTTTAAGCCATGAGGAAAGGCGCACGTTGTGGTAGTGCGCTAACAGACCTTAGAGCTGATTTTTGAAGATTTGCAAGTGAAGGGAATTTGGTAGTGAGTCCTTCTAGTAATTGTGCTTCAAATCCATTGAACCCAGTGTGACTTTTGATTTCTCGTTTGGACCTTTGTAGATCAAGTTATGGTCCTTTTACGAGATCGGCTCGGTGGAATTTGAGCCGGATCGATTCGTCCCGATTAGGTCCTTCTTGGACCTTAGAACCAAATTTTAGGTCAGAAATAAAGAAATTTGGTAGTAAGTCCTTCTAGTAAATTGTATCCATATCAAATGTAGACTTGATGTTAGGATTTTGAATTTCACTGATTCGAATACCTGTAGGCGAAGTTATGATCTTTTTACTCACGAGCAGTCCGATGGGCGGAGATTGTGGAGACCTCATGCGTGAGTCGTGGGCCTCATGCTGAAGGCCAAACGGACCTCATGCGTGAGGCTAGCAGACCTCTGTGAGGCCGGCGAGACCTCATGCGAGAGATCAGTGAGACTCGTCCGTGAGCTCGACTCAATCGATTAGTCGACCCGTCAGGTTATTCTGCGTGTGCCGACCTCTGACTTAGGAAGGTCACTCGCGTGTCAGAACTAAGTTTCGGGTTTTCTTGGACTCACCGACTCATTGAGTAAAGAATTCATTCTCATATACCTGAGGAGGATAGAATATGTCAAATTGAGGTGCTCAGACCGAGTTTACCAAAGTCAGTCAGCTTCGGTCGATCCCATTTCTAAATTTTGGAGTGCGACTACGTATGACCTCCCAATTTGGAGGTCATAACTCCTTAAATCCGAACTTTCGGTCGGGTGTTCTTGGACTCTATGAAAAGATCATTGAGTCAAAAATTCATTCATATGCTGATGAGGATATAATATGTCAGACCGAGGAGTGTCGGGGCCAAGAGTTCTGGGAGTCAGTGACTGGTGTTAGCTCATTTGAGTGTGACTACGTATGAACTCCAACTTGGAAAGGTCACGCTCCTTCGTCCCTGAACTCCGATTCGGGTGTTCTTGGACTATGGAAACTCATATTTAGTCAAGAATCCCATATATATATATATATATATATATATATATATATATATATATATATATATATATATATATATATATATACTATATATCCTCTATACCTATATATATCTTGTTAAGTGAGCTGCCGTAAACTCAAAATCAATCCTAACCAAACTACTAGTACACACGAATAATATTGTTCTTTAATGGTTTTGGAATAAGGAGCGCGAGGAGAAAGCAGAAATGAGTTAGGATTCCCAAAAGGATTGGAATCAAAATTTTAAAAGATTTTTAGGTTTGTTCTACCTCATTCTCAGTTCAAGCTTTGCATGTTTGTTCTAAAGCATACTGAATTGATTTAATTGATTTGAGAAAAAGTGGTTGTAAATGTTTGCATCTCTAAAAATTACATGATTATTGAAAATAAAGCTGATGTTGCCTCCTAGCCACATATTATAACATATTTTTACTATAAAGGATTTGGGCGTATAATGGAATGTTAGCCCCATTTAGTTATTATTAAGGATAGATTGGTATACCAATGGGGTCAAATAGTATCTTGCGAACTATTAGCTATTGATGTGTCACTCAGATACTTGACCAGTAGGCCATGTCCGGTAGTGTTCCACTATTTGATTATTTATAACGTTATGACCAGTAGGGACCGTATGGTAGTGTTCACTATTTGATTGTTTTTCAGCGCCGATTAAGCGACCCGGTAGGACGTACATGTTCTCAAAATATTTTAATCTGACACATGACCAGCAGAACTTACCCGTTGACTCGTCTCTATCTTAGAAACATAGGTTAAGTCTGAATAGGGCCTCTTGAATTGATTAGCCGCGATTAGTTTATACGTGGATGAATTACTGACTGAGGCCCGAATTTGCCAGCATAGTGATTGATTTGAGGTGGCAAATCTTGAATATGAAAGTACCATTTTTAGGATGATGATAGGCCTGTAGTTATATATAAACATTATGTATTATATATTTGCATTGATCATCCATATAAATATTTGGAAAGTTTTGAATTGTTAAATTGCGTTTTGGATTTAAACGGAAATTGAATGGATTTGTATCGAACCACTAAGCATGAAAATGTAGCGTCATTACCATAATCTCTGAGATCGGAGTGATAGATATTGATCGAGAGCGGACCCAGAGATAGGAGCGTCGAGTCACTGAGGAAATTTTGGGTATGCCAGGCATGTACAATCATTCCATGTTTTCTTTTGGATATTGATATTTTGTAAAAACAATTTGAACTTGAACATCTATTTTTCAAATCATTTGAAAGGCTTGAATACTTCAGCATGTAAATATTTAGAGTAAATGTTTTATGGGCTTACCCAATTTTGAAATGCAGCTTTCACAAAGATATGATTTGAGTGATTTGTTGGCATGCGGTTTGGTTCGGATCCGTCAGCAAAGGTCGGGCCGGGAAAGAGAGCGCCTGACTTTAATGTAGGCCTAGGTTTGACCAATGGTTCTCTATAAATGATTTTGAAATTGTTTATAAATAATTTGAAATTATTCTTTGCATGCTGACATTTACATATAAAAGGATGACATAAGCTCGCGCGGATCTTGTTGAATGTAATGGATAGCATGAATGGTTGGCTTCCCTTAGGAGTGAGATGATGAGGACTAAGCGAATAATGTGCTAATTAATGGAAGGTGGGCAAACATCCCATGCCCCACCGTGGAATGAACAAACAATTGGCGAGGAGTACGCCACGTTATCCTCCGTGACCAGTTGAACATTGCAGTAAGACAGCTTGGCTGCAATTTATCTCTAAGCGTCGACCGTTGAGAGAATGGCAAGTGACTTGTAGATTTTATGGGAAGAAGAGGATGAGCCTTCATGGCAGAAAAATTGGCTCAAAGGCGAAGCGATACTTGTGCAAATGCATTGTTGTAGAGAAGTTAGAATGTCTGACACTCATTACTAGGATGAAGGCTTATCGGTGGTAGGTTTTCCATGACAGTTCCGCACCTTAAAGAAGTTATGGGAGTTCTTCTTGGAAGGATTAAAGAAGCACTATGTAGGTCGCATTTATCCCGAACAACATGAAGACGGGAGTTTCATAATTTGGAAATAAAGATGAGTGTGGCCAGAATATCAAGAGAATTCACACGGTTGAAGGCTGGTATGCTCAGAGATACTTGTGAGTGAGCGTGAGGTTTGAAGATCTTCTAATGACTATATTCGAGCCTGTCATAGCATTTTGCCACGAGGATTTCTCCAAAATTTGTGATACTGTGCATCAACGTGAAAGAGTAAACAGAGAAAGAGAGAAAGGATAAAAGACAGAAAGAAAAATCCTGGGCCAACAAAATTAAGAACAAATAAAGAAAAGGAAGAAATTCAGTGGTCAATGTGGTTCCGCACCCACAACCAGCTACAGAGGGAATACTACTCTACCAACACCATCAACACAGGAGTATACCAGAGGTCCTTCTAGAGGACAGATCAAGCCCCATGCTCCCATCGGGGAGAATCATAGAGAGAATGTTGGAGACTTACAGTGCTTGTTTGATTTCAGGGATCCAAAGAGCATAGAAAGAGATCGTTTTGAACTCGTTTCATTTACAAAGACTCAGACGGGGGTACAACTTTTAAGGTACAAAAGTGCAATAAGAGTGTTGCATCACCGAGTGTTCCGAGACAAGGACACAAACGGCCAGAAAAGTAAGATGGTCGTGCTCCAAATAGAGCATATAATGAAAGCAGCGGAAGATACCCGACGCTCCAAAATGTGATAGCCAGAATTTCCAAATCTTGATACTACATCAGATACGCATTGACGACCTCGTCAACCAATTCATATATTTGTAGAAAATTCGACATACCCAACTTGCAAATTACCGAGAGTGAAACTAATATGACATCTCGTGACAAACCCGCTCTACTATACGTTATTTATATCGTAGTGTATAGAGATTGTCCCCATCAAACATGAGTATGAATTTTAGAGATTCATCGAGTTATCATTCAGTGAGTTTACAGATATCGGGGATGGATCGTTGTCCCACATCAAGCAATAAAATATTGTAGAATGAAAAGAGTAATCTTAAGAACATCAATGAAGATGAAGTAACCATCGGTGAGAGGTCAAATCACCTATCTAATGTGATATCCGTCGCCACTACTGTAACAATGGCGCTAAAGGATGAAGCCTAGCATTTGGCTTATGATGATACAAGAAAGGCAATGCCTAGTGTATCCGATATATCCCTATCAAGAATGTTCTTCCACGTGTTCTAAGAG
Source organism: Tetrastigma voinierianum (assembly GCA_016808115.1). Lineage (NCBI taxonomy): Eukaryota > Viridiplantae > Streptophyta > Magnoliopsida > Vitales > Vitaceae > Tetrastigma > Tetrastigma voinierianum. Next base: position 209,773 of record JAEQBH010001004.1, read on the forward strand.
TTACCGTGGATTGCCCCCACATAGGAGATCGAAGCTTGCTATCGACGTTGCACTGTGTGCCACACCCAAGATCCATTACACCCCATGAATGTGGCTCCACTAGAGCTAAAAGAATTGAACAAATTGCAAGAACTACTTAAAAAGGGGTTTATTCACCAAGGTATTATCATGGAGCCCCCGTGCTTTTTGTTAAAAAGAAAGATGGTACACTTTTTACATTACTACGCATAATCAACAAGTTAATCCAGAAGAATAAGTATCCGTTACCTGCACTGATGATTTGTTTGACCAATTAAAAGGTGCAAGTATCTTTCAAGATCGACGGCATCCGGGTACCATCGCTGAGAATTAAAGATGCCGATGTGCATAAGACTGCTGCTTAGGACGCGATATGACATTATGAGTTCCCTCAGAATGCCGCTTGATCGACAAATGTCTAAAATGACTTTCATGGACCTAATGAATCGTGATTTTCCAATCGATGGGACGATTCGCCATCGTGAGTGTTCATAGATCTACATTCTGCGTATTCAAAAGATCACGAAAGTCATGACACACACCTTAGAGTATTGTTAGAGACTTTGAGAAAAGATTTGTATGCAAATTGAGCAAAGTTGTGAGTTTCGAAGAACGAAGTGTCCTTCGGGCACATAGTATCGAAGAAGGAACTGAGTAGATCCAAAGAAAATATGGTTATCAATGGAAGCCACCAAGAAATGTTATTATGCGTAGTTTTGTGACTAGCAGGATACTACGAAGATTCGTTATTATTTTCTACATCATAAATTTCGATGCGAAGGAGATTGCCTTAAAATGTAAAGTATGAATGGATAGAAAAATGTCAAAGAAGTTTTGATAAGTTGAAAGCATTCTAATCGAGGCTCGCTCTACTCAACCGACCGTGGTGAGAATGGTGTGATTTTTGGCAAGGATGCGCCGCTAAACGGACTCGATGTGTCCGGAATGCAAGAGGGCAAAGTGGTAGCCTATCCTTCAAGATGCTTGAAGCCGCATGAAAGGAACTACCCCACGCATGAGTTTGAATTAGCCGCACTGTATTTGCGCCTGCAAATTTGGAGACATTATTTGTATGGAGAGAAGTGTTTCATCTACATCGATCATAAGAGTTCTTATGACATTTCACAAATGAGCTTAACTTCGAGACAATCGAGATGGATGGAACTGAGCAAAGATTATGATCACAAGTGGATTGATTATCACCCCGAAAGGCCAATGTAGTGGCCGACGCTTGAGTAGAAAGTCACACGAACGCTTCGAGCGCTGGATGCCCATTTGTACTATATGACGATGGTACCCCTGTAGTGGCAAGAGTCGATAGCAAGATCGAAGTTTGATGAATCGAAAGTTAGAGGCACAAAAGAAAGATGAGAAAATGTCGCCACGATAAACCCGATTGAAATGGTAAAGAAACCGAGTTCACAAAGGAATCAAAAGGAGTTTCAGATATAAGGATCGGTCGAAAATTCGATTGTAATGATTTGAGGAAATCCATAATCGAAGAGGCACATATGGATCTTTTCGCTATCCATCCCAAGAAAGCACAAAGATGTATCGTAGATTTAAAACAAGTTGGCCTTGCAAATTCCATTTAAAAGAGACGTGTCGTAATTTGTAACCAAGTGTTTGGTGTACAAAAGAGTAAGCCACAGAGATCAAGTTCCTTCCTCGGATTATCGCAACTCATTAGAATAATTCTGAGTGGAAATGAGACCGATCATCATGGATTTTGTGGTCGAGTTACCATTGACAGGAGAAGGCATGACTGGCCATCGTAGTAGACCGACGACCAAGCCGCCTCACTTCCCATTAGTGAGAACCGACCATTCACTTCTGACAAGCCAGCGTAGTCAGATATCAAGGAACAGTTCTACTGGTAATGGGATTCCCAGATTCATTATTTCGTATCGAGATCTCAGTTTACTTCGAGATTGGGGAAAAATTGCAAGAGCCTGGGCAATCAATCGAATTTCAAGATGTTGCTCCACCCACAAACGGATGGACAATCCGAGAGAAAGGGATCCGCATTCCTAAAGATATGTTGAAGGAGCTGCAGACCCACTGAGGGCAATGGATCGACACATTGCTTTGTTGAATTTGTGTACAACAACGCTTCCAATCGTTATTGGAATGGCGCCTTATGAGGCTTTATATGGAGAAAATGTAGAACACCGTTGTGTCGGGACTAATTGAGCGAAAGGAAAGTGAATCGTGGCCCCCACTTGATACAGAGACTCAAGAAAAAGTGAAATGATTGTGAGAAAGATCAAGGTGGCCACCGATAGATAGAAATCATATGTCGACATGAAAAGAAAAGATATTCGATATGAGATCGGCGAAAAAGTGTTTTTGAGCACGCTTCAAGAAGGTGATGATTGGGGAAAAGTGGCAAGCTGAGCCCGTGATGACGTCCCTATGAAGTGATTTGAAAATGGTCCAGCATATGACTAGCATTACCTCCGACTTGAAAAGATCCATAATGTATTTCATGTGTCCATGCTACTGGAGGTACCGATCGCATCTGTCACATGTAGTCTCTTCTTGAGACACCGAAATGAGGCCGATTCGACGATTTAAGAAGAGCCAGAGATTTCGCTCGTGAAGTGAAAGAATTACTTTAACAAGAAGATTCTGCTTAGTCAAAGTGCTGTGGAGAAACCATAAGATCAAGAAGCCAATTGAAAGTGAGGAAACGATGCGCACATATCCGCAATCGGTTGACTAAGGTAATTTCGAGGACGAAATTTTTTTGGAGAGTTGTAACGCCCCAAAAATACCCTAGAATTTTTATAATAAAAATTATTATATATTCCGAGTATAATTGGGCCAACTTGGGTATTTTCTGGGAATTGTTAGGTGAATATTGATTAAATGATTATCAACTTAAATAAAAAACCTAAGCGCAAAAGAGAAATATGGAAATTTTAAAACTGGGACCTAAGGGTCAATCAGAAGTAAGTTTATATGTCTAAGTGAAATTAGGAGAAAGAAATGAGCAAGAGGAAAATAATAGGAGACTTAAATGAAGAATAATAGAGAAATGGAGGGACCTAAATATAAAAAGAAATAAAGAAAAAGAAGAAAAAAATCAAGGAAAGGACATGTGGCATGTAGGAAAGAGGGAGGAAGTTTCCTCCTTTTTAAAGTACGATTAAGGGTGATCCATAAGAAAAGGAAAACAGAGAAAAGAGGAGATATTTTAGAGTGAGAAGCTCTCACTTCTCTCTAGATTTCCCAACGATCGGACCATAGGTCTCCAGCGAAGCAAGAGGGAAAGTCCTTCCTCGTGACAAGACCTGCAAGTAGAGACCGGAATTGGGGAGTTTCGCCAAACTCTAGGAGGTAGGTCTTCTCCTACTTTGGTTATTTTCTACCCTAAGGGTTGTGTGGTGGTTATCTTGCCTTAGGGGAATGTTTGGTTGTATTTTTAAACCATGAGAAGCTGCCATTGCCAGGATAGTCACAAGACTAACCGGACTCAGGAGCTGATTTTTGGGTACAAAGTGAAGGGAATTTGGTAGTGAGTCCTTCTAGTAAATTGTAGCCACGTCAATGAACTTGATGTTAGGCTTTTGAATTTCGATTTCGGACCTTTGTAGACCAAGTTATGGTCCTTTACCGAGGTCGGCCTTAGCTAGATCTCGGTCGGGTCGGGCTGGTCCGGCCGTGTCAACTACAAATGGACCTAGAACGGGTTTTTGGGTCAGAAATAAAGGAAATTTGGCAGTAAGTACTTTTGGTAAATTGTAGCCACATCAATGAACTTGATGTTAGGCTTTTGAATTTCTCAATTCGGATCCCTGTAGACCAAGTTATGGTCTTTTACTCGAATGTTCAAACGGGCGAGAGGCTCGTATCTTCATGCAACAGAGGCTCACAGACCTCATGCAAAGAGGAGGGCCAAACAGACCACATGCACAGAGGTCGCCAGACCCCATGCAACTGTAGATCGCCACAGACCTCACCCCGAGCCCGCCTAGTCCGGGGCCTGTGTCAGCCCAGATTTGACTACGATGACCTCCAACTCGGCGTCATAACTTCTTCGTCCAACTCCGCTTTCGTGTTCTCGACCTATGGAAACCCGCTGAGTCAAGAATTCATTCATATGCCTGAGGAGGATAGAATATGTCAGACCGAGGTGTCAGAACGTAGCTTATCGAGGTCGTCACTACGCTCACTGGCCGGGTGTGACTACGTATGACCTCCAACTTCTAAGGTCATAACTCCTTCGGGTCCGAACTCCGATCTCGGTGTTCTGGACTCTATGGAAAGCTCATTGAGTCACACTATCTATGTTTGAGGAGGATAGAATATGTCATACCAAGGTGTCGACCGAAGCCACGAGGTCAGGTCACTTAGTCACGCCAAATTTCGTCGGGTGTGGACTACGTATGACCTCCAACTCTAAGGTCATAACTCCTGGTCTCGAACTCCGATTCGGTGTTCTTGGACTCTATGAAAATCCCATTGAGTCAAGAACTATATATATATATATATATATATATATATATATATATATATATCTTGTTGAAATTGAACTCATATTAAACTCCGAAAATCAATCCTAACCAAAACTACTGTAAGACACACCTAATAATATTATTCTTTAATGCTCTTGGAATAAAATCGACGAGGAGGAAAAGCCAAACTGAGATTGAGATTCCAAGGATTGGAATCAAAGTGCAAAGATTTTTGGGTTTGTTATACCGACTCCTATTCCTTAGTTCAAGCTTTTGCATGTTTGTTCTAAAAGCATACTGAATTGATTTAATTGATTTGAGAAAAGTGATTGTGAAATGTTTGCATATAAAAATTGCATGATTATTGAAAATAAACTGTTTATACAAGCCATATTGTACTATATTTTGCTTATAAAGGATTTGAACGCCTTCATAGAATGTTAACCGCTAGGTTCAGAGTTACGATAGATCGGGTATACCAACAAATAAATAGCAAAAGACGCGAACTATTATCGATAAGTCTCATCCGACCGCCAGCCCCACTGGACCAGACGGTGTGTTCACTATTTGATTGTTTATAACCACAAGAGCCCAACAGGACCGCATCAGGTTATAAAAACCATTTGATGTGCCTACAAACTTGCACTGGACCGCGCCGCAAGGACTCGATATCCCGATATCAAGACAGGTTAAATTCGCGGCGGCATAACCGAATTTACCGGGCATAATCAATCGATTTTTCGTGAATCGAATTGAATTGCGTAACTGAATCAATTTGTGAGCATAATTGAATTGATTCGAGATTGTGAAATATTGAATATGAAAGTGCATTTTAGATGATCAATGAACCATAATCTGACGATATAAAACAAGTATATGTATCAGATTTGTATCGATCATCCATAAAGATTTAAGTTTTGAATTGTTAAATCGCATGATTGGATTTTAAACGGAAACTGAGAATGGATTTGTATAGAACCACTAAGCATGAAAATGCTTAATGTATTGCTTTACCAATGCAGCAGTACCGGCTTTATAGATAGCGATCGCCGACCTAAGATCGAGGAGCCAAGTCATAAGAAGGAAATTTCGAGGGTATGCTCGACATGTGCATTCATTCCATGTTTTTGATATTGATATTTTGAAAACAATTTGAACATCTATTTTGTAAATCATTTTGAAAAGGCTCGAATGCTTCACTCAGAATGTATTTAAGGTAAATGTTTATCAAGCTTGCCTAATTTTGGAAATTCGCTCGCAAAGATATGATTAGTGATTTTAAAGGGCATCCCTGACTTGTCTGACCACAAAACGGGTCGGGCCGGGAAAGGGGTGCCACACTTCCAATGTCCATCTTATCGAAGGCCGAGGAGAAGATGATGTTAGCCAAACTTCCGTTGTCAACCAGAACCCGATGGACCGTTTTGTTGGCCACAATCGTCAATTACCAAGGGTCGCCATGGGGTGTTGGTATCCCTCTCTCTGTGCTTGAGTCGAGAAAGTTATGGATGTGTCGAGCCGAGGTAGTTTGGACACCGCTTGTACTTCCGCTATCTCTGCTGACTTGATGCTGTGCAGATGGGCCTTCCTGGCTGAGCTGGATTCCCCTCCCCCTACAAATCTGGTTAGTGCCCAAAAAGTGCTATTTTGAACCCTATTTATTATAGTTTTTGAGTGCTTTTTGTGTACTAATCATTCTAATTAACCCGATTTGCACATCAAGGTCCCTACTATTCTAATGATCGTGATTTTATGGGCAAATTTCACAGCTTTTGCCGCCTAATTATGCCGAAATCGCTGAATGATCCAAGCACGAAGAATTTAAGTCAAACTCGGGGCGGATGCAAATAAAACCGCAGGAAAGAATAGCGTAAAACAGAAGAAATTACACCACTCGCAGAATATTTTCCCGCAATCGTTCGCTCCAGCCGCACTGCTCCATCCGTGTTCTCGTCTCCCGCATTTCACGCTTTGTTCTTTTGTTACGCTTTATTTTTTCTCCTTTCTACCCTTGCCGTAATCACTTATATTTGGATTGTATGGTATCACTGGTTTGTAAGGCTACATAAGCCATTTGTATACACCGTTTGAGTGACGACGCTTTGCCGTGAATAAAATTAGGCTCGCCTCCCGCTTTTTCTTCTTTCTCTCATTTTCTCCCTTTCTCGTCGCAAACACCTCCAAGGATGACAACTGAGGATGAGCGGCAAAACCTCTTCCTCCTTGAAGAGAAGCACAAGCAACGATCTTAAGGTAAACTCATGGTTCCCCTGTTTTTCACGCAGCAGGTTTTGGCATTTTGGTTCCCAAATTCGCAACTCCGTCTTAAAGCTACGTACTTTCTGCCAATATCACTTGGCAAGCTGTGGCCTGCTGGTATTCTTAGCTTAGATACACCGATATCCACAGTTGCCCTTACGCAGCCACCGGAGGTAGGTTAAGGGTCAGATTTCAACTTTAGGTTAAAATCTCTAAGTACGCTTCCCTAATATGTATTTCGCAAGCTTCGGGGGTTCAATGGATACTTTCACCAGATTCATTGATGCCTATTAGTCATTCTCCTATTAGTTAACAAGGGTAGGTTTTTGAGAGACATGTTTTCACCGTAGAGGGAACCTGATTCTCAGGCCACGTATATCGAAAGCTAAAATCAACAAAATTTATATACACCTGTTCCCTACTACTCGTGAGTCAAGCTATCGCAAAGATAGCGGGTTCAGTGGCCGAACACTGTGGATGGGCTTTCATCCTAAATGGTTTGCATCGTTGCATGAAGCTCGTAAGGCTTATTTGGACTTTGGGAATTGTGTTTCAAAAACAAAGTGGGAATGGTTTGGAAACTGAGAATTGTAAAAACTGAAAGTAAAAGGTGAAAAAGATAACTTCGAAGAATTAGGTCACTAACTTGGCAAGTTAGGGCAAACAAGTGTCCTCGGGTTTTATCCTCGCGTTATGACAAGCAACCTATAGTCCCTGGCATAACCGGATCTATGTTTAACTAGCAACCTCACCTCAAACAACTCCTATTTGAGTTAATATAGCAGAATACGCAGCATGACTTCTTTAATGCTTAAACCCCTAACATTTAATATCATCTCAGAGGCTCAAAGACCATCTAAAGAATCACAAATTCTAAAGCATGGAGAGTATTGGCCAAATCAATAACATTAAATGCTATGCAACCCAATTTGAGAAACCTAACATATAAATATCATTTTGCAGGCTCAGAAGACCATCTAAAGAATCACGCACTCTCTCAATCGAATATGCACCGGATCCTAAAGCATGGAGAGTATTGGCCAAATTAATGACATCCAATGTTATGCAACCATGTTTTGAGAATATATGGCCAGAACACTACCTCGTAGTTTTTAGTACAAGATGACAAACACGATACGCCTCCACCACCAAGCTAAATTCTTCCTTCCTCTTCAAAGAAAGGAGGTTTAGCTGGCACGCTGAGTTGTCATCCCCAAGAGGCGTCTCGCGTACCGAAAGTAAGAGAAAGAGGAGAGAGAAGAGAGGAAAGCAAACCCAAATAAAATAAAAGACTTTATTTACAAAAATGAAAACTTACAAAATATCTTCTCTCCCCAAATCATTGCCAATTCCTCTTTAGGTTACAAACAAGAGGCTTATATAGCCTCCTCAAGGTATGAAAATACCAAAACCCTATAAAATTGGCTAAGCATAGGACAATTCTAAGTAATACACCAAGCTCTCGAGGCTAAGCATTAATTACAAAGCACGACGAGACATCACTTTTCGCTAGCCGCAAAATTTTCGCTAACTAGTGAAATTACCGTGCCCAAATAAAACATGAAATTCTCACAGGATGGCCAATTTCGCTAGCTAGCGAAATTTCGCTAAGCTAGCCAAATTCTTGTGAGTAGCGAAATCATGTTTTTTCGCTAAAAACAGTGCCTAGCGAAACCGGTGTCTTCTAGCGAATTTCCGCCATTTTCACTGACCATGAATATTGGCTTAAACCCGCGAAATTTTCGCAGTTTAGCAAATTTCGGTGTTTAGCGAAAATCGGTTCCCGCTCTTGCCTCCTGCTCTTCCACTGCATCAAATTTTCTTCACTTTGCCTTGATTTTCTCATTGATTCTAGGTCGGTCGATGTACGAGACTTGAATTCCAACTTCATGATTCATCCTTAGTATTGAGATCAACTCCAAGAGTGCACAAATACCTACAAAACAACTAAAAATAATTCTAATGGCATAGTGGTGACTTAAAAAGACTAGAACACTTCAATTGGTATAAATGACATGATTAATGCGCAAAAAGCACTCAAAACCTATCTAATATAAGGTTCAAAATTGCACTTTTTGGGCATTAATCACACCCCCCAACCGAAACGTTGCTAGTCCCTTAGCAATGCAAAACAAAAAGGAGATGCATGTGGTGATTTTCAAAAAGTTTATGATTCAAAAAGGTTTATGTATATATAAACATTACTTTAAACTGAAAAATTGACATCAACGTTGTAAACCGATATGAAAGAACCAAATTCATACAAGAACAATTTTTAGCCAATCTGATCCAAGATTCAACTTGAATTTCCACCCATCGCTAATGGTTCTTTAAATAACCGTGACACGCCAATAAATTGCAAAATTTGTCTCCCCAACCTAGCACCGACATGGCCTTAAGCCGAACCTAGATAAGGATAGTTACGCACTTCTTTCTCGTATTCACATATTGTAGGATGCAATGCTTGTACCGACTTCACCAAAGTCCGTGTAACGGGGGTCCACCGATGACTCCCAACCAATTAAGGTTTAGGGCATCAAGCTAAAAGGATCTTTCGACCACAAACTCTAAAGGCTTCACCCCGGACTCCGAATGACTTCGAAAATCAAGCACCTACAATTCGTTAGACTCTACCTATCCACCCATGTAACGAACACAAAATCGATGACTCCCAACCAATGAAGGCATAGGGCATCAGGTTTCAAAGGCTTTCGCCATATACCCTGGACCGTGCCTTCAACAGAAGAAACTGTCACTTAGTCTTCTTCTTTCTTTTCTTTTCTTTGCTTTTCTTTTTCCTTTGAAGACAACATCGGGGTCTCAAGCATGGGCAACACAAACTCATCCTAAGTTGCCAACATGCTTAAGGCCTACTATGGAAAGCTTAAAGGAAGCAAACAAATCTATGTTCATTGAAATAACTGAGTGCAAGTGTGTGGAATTAGCATAAGGAGAAATTTCCAAGTCGAGTACGCAGAACTCAACCCACCTCAAAATTTAGTTCAAGCATGGAATTTGTTCTAACATGTAGGTGACAAATAGTGATTCAATTTCAACATGAAGCAATTCAATTATCCACTGTAGCACCAATCGTCTAATTGAAAAGAAAACATTTTACACATAGTAAAGGCACAAAAACATGATATGTACAATACCTTTGTGAGGTTCGGGGCACCAGCAATCTGAACCATAAAGGAAACAAAATTTGAACATCCAGACATGTGGAGCATGAAAATTACTCTTTAATCCGCCTCCCCAAGTATGGTGAGGATTAGGGGCTCAGGAGGATCCGTAGAGAATTTCTTCACTCCGCCGGCTCACGCACCATAAGGTTTCACCCTCTGTCCTCGACTCTTAAACACTCATATCATCCGGATTGACACCCATCGAACCGTTGGGGTATGCCTCGTTGACCATGAATGGACCTCGCTCCATCGTGGACTTGAGCTTGTTCGAAATAGATGGAGTTTGGAGTCGTATAAAAGAACTTAGTCTCCCTTTTAAAATTCTTCCCGTTATCATTTGATCATGCCATCTTTCGATTTTTCTTTTGCAATCTTCGAATTCAAATGTGCATCATTCGTATTTCTTCCAATTCATTGAGATCAAGGAACCTCTCGACCCGCATTTAGATCCATATCACTTCTTAATCGCCTACCATGCTTTGTACTGACTCCACCGGAAGGTGACACGCCTTACCATGCACTCAATCGGAGGCGGACATTCCCCAGATCGCCTCGAAGCCGTCCCAGAAGCCCACAACGAATCAAGCGCTTGATAGACCAATCTTTCCCGCTGCTACTCACCTTCATTAATGGTCTTGATCTCCCCATATAAGTTCTACTTCACCACTTGTTCGAGGATGGTAAGGGGTGGCCACTTTGTGTTTTTACACCATATTTAATATGAGGTTTCAAATGGTTTGTTGTTAAAATGAGAACCTCCATCACTAGCCAATGGTTTTAGGTACCCCAAACCCGAAAGATATTAGCTTTCAAGAATTTAATTACCACCTCTACTGTCATTGGCTCACAGGAATTGCTTCAACCCATTTGAGACATAGTCTACTCCCACCAAAAATGCATCGACGACCATATGACGAGGGAAAAAGGTCCTATAAAACTGACGCCCACACATCGAATAATTCAACAACCAAAATTGGATTCAAAGGCATCATATGACGGCGAGATGTTTCCCCAAGCCTCGGGCATTTGTCAAGCATACACGACATTCCTGTGTGCTTCCTTGAATAAGGAAGGCCGAGAACTCGACCAGAAGACATCTATCAGCCGCTTTCCGGGAAGCAAAATGACCACCACAAGCACTCTCATGGCAATGGTTTAAAATTCTCGGCTGCTCCTCCTCGTACACATTTCCCCGATGATTTGATCTCATACGATTTGGAATAGGAAAGGCTCTTCCCTAATAATAGGAATGGATTTTAGCAAAGAAACATTTCCTATCCCGTCCTTTCCACTCACCGATTTCCAGTGAGAAAATTGGCAATGAGCATACCAGGAGCCTTTCTCCCAAATGCATTAGGATTCTTCAGAAATTCATCATTAATAGGTGGACTGTATGTCATGGGTTATAGTTAACTCTTGATAGATGATCCGCCACCACGCTTTCCACTCCCTTTCTTATCTCTAATTTGCAAGTTGAACTCCCAAGTAAATGTAACCCAACTGATGAGTCTTCGCAGATTTTGTTTGGTTAAGAGATATTTCAAAGCGTAATGATCTCGTAAAATGACTATATCAAACCCCCAAACTAAGTATGCTCGAATTTATCTAAGGCATATACCACGCCAAAGAACTCTTTCTCTCAGAGTGGTATAATTCCTCCAGGCTTCATTCAGTGGTTTTGCTTGCATAATACACCACATGAGGTTTCCCATCTTCGTCAGCACGTCCTATAGCAAGACCACTGCATCACACATCACTCAAATGGTAATCACAATTAGGTACTCGAACTATTGGGGCAAGAGTCAAAATGAAATTTCGCTTCAAACTCTTCGCAATCTTTCTCCAAACGACCTGCATCCTTTTCAAGAAGCTTGCATGTGGGTTTAGCAATTTTTGAAAATCTTTAATGAACCGCTTCAGAAGCCTCGCATGACCAAGGAATTGTCTAATTGTTCTCACATTTGTCGGGGCGGCAATTTGGAAATACGTCGATTCATGACACCTCTTAATTCCCCGTTAGAAATAATGTGCCCCAAGACACCTCGTTTACCATGTACGGCATTTCTCCCGCTTACACCAAATTCTTCTATGCACTCTCGCAAAATGGCTTCCAAATTGATTACCAAACATTCTTCAAAATCGCTCCATATACCGTGTGGATATCATCCATGTATATTCCATTATACGCTCTACCATGTCACCTAACACTAAGCATACATCGCTGAAAAGTAGTCATGCTACAAAGCCCAAAAGGCATCCTCCTATAGCGATACGTGCCAAATGATAAGTAAAAGTAAATTTCTTTCTTGATCTCTCCAGGCAATTTCTATCCGAAGTACCTCGAATATCCATCCAAAAAGCACAGAAGGGGTGTCCCGAAACTCTTTCCAGGAGCTGATCGATGAACGAAAATGGAAAGTTGTCTTTTCGTGTCACCTCATTGAGCCTTCTATAATCTATACACACTCTCCAACTGGTTGTAAGTCGGGTAGACAATTCTTCACCCTTCTCGTTTTTCACAGTTGTTATTCCTGATTTCTTAGGCACTACCTGAGTTGGGCTAACCCATGCTAGCCTTGGTGGATAAATGATACCAAAATTGAGAGCAATTTTAAGACCTCCACACGGTAATCCACGCCCCAGATGGGGATTCAACCTCCGCTGGGGTCGCCCACCAAATTTTAGACCTCTTCTAAATAGATACGATGAGTGCAAACGGAAGGGTTTATGCCTTTAGATCAGAAAATTTCCATCCCAATGCCTTTCTGTTTTTCGAGAAGTCGCAGAGATTATGCTCTCAGATAAAGGGTTAGCAAAGGAAGAAATCACAACTGGTACCGTCTATTTATTTCCAAAAATGCATACTTTAAACCGGGAGGGGTTTGAGTTCCCACACTGAGGTTCCTCGTGTTCATTACCATCAATGAGAGGCAAAATTTCTATTCTTCTTCCGCACTCGTAGACTAAGCTCATTTCAAATTGTGGTTTGCTTCACAAGGCACCGATAACTCAAATTAATATTTCCCCGTCGTTGCCGTTGATTAGCCTGCTCTTCCCGAATGGTATCTAAAATACAAACTTTCAAAGTCATCCTCCTCCGAAAGTGCATATGCCTTTACCCATATGAAAATATTGAGTTCCAAAGTCATATTTCCAATGTGAGTCAGATGATCTATTCCCAAGAATTGATGATTGCATTTGAAGTAGCCAAAACTAGCTTCCTAATATATGGGCACCTCAATAGGGTCCTATTGCAATCGGGTTCTCAGACGCACGACAAAAATCCATCGGATAGCAAAATCCATCCACTCGTATAAAGAACGTCCTCACGGTTCCGCATTTTAATGCACTGGGCGCCCAGCGAAAGTGTGATGGATGTGTCAGCTCACCCAAACCCAATTGTCAGACATAGAATACGGCAAATGCATTCACACTAGCTCCCGTGTCTAATAATGCTTTCTCCACGCTTAATGCCTCCAATATTCACCGAGATCGTAGGACATCCTCGGATCCTTATACTTCACCTGAGTTCGCTTCTCTATAATGGTTAATTAACTGCCGCTTAAAAGGCCTTTTTATTTACATTAAGACCCTTTTACCGTGCACAAATCCTTTAAAATTTTAAGGTAAGTAGTAGAACCTGCTTAATCATATCGAGGAGAGGAATATTGACTTTCACTTGCCGTAATACTTCCAACATTTCGTTTGATTAACATCTTTCTTCTCGAGAACCCGCTTAAACCGGGAGGGGGTATTCTAACATTACCTCTTCCTTGTCCACGATTGTTCTTCCGGGCGGTCCAAATTCTCTAATGGAGCTGGATTTGAATGTTTTGATACTGGCTGGGCTTTAATTCCTACCACTTCGTAAAGTCACAACTGCCTTAATTTCATCAGTTTTAGCATTTAAGTCCTCGATCATTTCTATTTCATTCACCACTTTCCGATATTGTTGTGCCTGGAAAGGAGCCTTCCCTTTTTCTCGAACTCGTGAACTCGCCGAGTGGGTGACAATTTTGAAATCTCCAAATGCATATTTGTCTAATTTTTTTGCTGAAAGGAACTTTCTAAGGCTTCAATTCTTTCGACTAGTTTGGACATTCAAGACTCTTCTGCTCTTCTACAAATACGCCCACCACCTTACTTAAATTCGTAATTCGTCAGTTCATCAGAGAAGATAGCTGAGGCATTTTGTTGTTGTATCAAGTGAATCAACCGCCGTGTTTCAAGGGCGTATACAAGGTTTTGGATTTCCAAGGACAAATTGACAATTTCTCCAATTGTATATAAGGTCACCATACTGGGAAAGCATCTATGGTTGGTTTATTATTTCGCTTATGGTACGGGTATACTTCGCGTTGCTCTTCAGGTAATCCATTTAAAATTGAAGCAAGAAAATTGGATTTAAGATAACTCATTTACTTTTGTATTTCACGGCCTTTCATTTCTAGATTATCCAATCTTGAGTTAAACTCGATCAATTTTGCATTTATCCCTATAAGTTCGTAAAATACTTACTGTCTCCGGTGATTCAAAGGCCCTGGGGCCAACTTCCCCTAGACTAGGTTCATCCCAAGCTGAGGTTTCAGCTACATAGTTCAAAATCCATAGCTTCATCAGATGTTTACTCAAAAGTTGTTCCCCACACATAGCCTAAAGAATTGTTTCACGGCAGAGACATACCACCATGCGGTTCACCAACATCCAAGTGTCAAACCCATGATGTGGCATGCACCGATGGTTTCCATAAATCTTTCCCAACACCGTAAAATCTCTCACCATCCCGAGCCGCAGCGTAAATTTGTCTTTTTCAAATTATCGGTCTTATGAGCACCGAAAACTTCTTCAGAATTCCGCTGCGCCACCAATTTCTAATGGTTCTAGGCCTCAATGAGTCGAGCCATATCTTGGCCTCGCCTCATGGGTCACTGAAATGCCTTTAGTCAAAGAAATCCATGTCAATCATACCTTCCTCAAGGTAGTGCAAACCTCCTCAAAATCCTAATATGAGCGTATGGATTTTCATTTTCCATACCATGATATGTGGGGAGTAGGGGTACTAAATAAGGGCCTCACCGCTACATCTTCAAGCAGAGGCGACGCAGACGGGCACCGACTCTAGGAGGGTGGATGTGATCCCCGCGGTTCTATAAGCACTGATTCACGGGGTTCCCGGTCGACTCGCTGCTCCTCGTATGGGATCCATGGTACGCACGTACACCGACTTCACTACAGTCGTTGCGTACTTATCCTATTCAAGCCAATTGATGTGTTCTCTATCCCACTGTTGCATAAACAGTTGTTACACAATTATGTAGACAACAAAGAGCAACAAACAACTTGCAAAAAGATTAAAATTAACTAAAATCAATAAACACCGAATGAAAAATCGAAATCGAATCAAAATCGAAACAAAGGCGCACGCTAATTGCTAAAACTCGGCGCCTCGTAACTGAGTGGGCAAAAAAGAGGTAAAGGTTACCTTCACTTGTGACGTGGATCACAAGTACTTCAACTTACTATTTGTAGTTTGGCACCATCCCCGACAACGGCGCCATTTTGATTCGCGCTACAAGAGGGCCGAGCTAAATCAACAAAATTTATATACACCTGTCTTACCATCGCCGTAGTCAAGCCACCGCAGCATAGCTGGTCTGTGTATCGAACACCCGTGGACGGGTTTTCATCCTAAAACGGTTTGCACCACGCATGAAGGTAAGGCTTCTATTCGACTCTTTTTGAATCAGGTTTCAAAAAACAAGGGAATGGTTTTGGAACCGAGAATTGAAAAACCGAAAGTAAAAGGTGAAAAAGATAACTCAAGAATTAGTCACTAACTCGCGTTAGGGCAAACAAGGTCCTCGGTTTCCATCCTCAAGTACGACAAGCAACCTATACCCCGGGCATAACCTGGGATCTATGTTTAACTAGCAAACCCCACCCTTTTGAAACAACTCCTATTTGAGTTAATATAGGTAACATGCAAGCATGGCCCCTTTAATGTTTAAAAACCCTAACATTTAATATCATCTCGTGAGGCTCAGAAGACCATCTAAAGAATCAGCATCCTAAAGCATGGAGGAGTATTGGCCAAATCAATAACATTAAATGCTGCGCAACCTTAATTTGAGAAACCTAACATATAAATATCATTTTAGAGGCTCGTAAAGACTATCTAAAGAATCACAAAGACTTCTCTCATCGAATATGCAATCGGATCCTAAAGCATGGAGAGTATTGGCCAAATTAATGACATTCAATGTTATGCAACCATTTTTTGAGAATATAAGGGCCATAAATACACTACCTGTAGCTTTTAGTACAAGAGGACAACATGCATATGCCCCACCACTGGGCTAGCTTCCTTCCTCTTCAAAGAAAGGAGGCTTAGCTACATCTCTCGAGTCATTATCCTCAAGCAGGTGTCTGGGTACGAGAAAGTAAGAGAAAGAGGAGAGAAGAGAGGAAAGCAAACCTAAATAAAAATAAAAGACTTTATTTACAAAAAATGAAAACTTAAGCAAAAAAAAAAAAAAAAAAAATATCTTCTCCCCAAATTGTTGCTTGAATTCCTCTTAGGTTTACAAACAAGTTAGGCTTATATAAGCCTCCTCAAGGTATGAAAATACCAAAACCCTATAAAATCGCTGGCCATGTTATCACCAAGTAAGATAACAAGCTCGGGAGGCTACTGGCATTAATTACAGCATGACGAGGCATCAATTTTCGCTTAGATCGCAAAAATTTCGCTAACTAGCGAAATTACTGTGTCTGGGGTCGAAAACATGAAATTCTCGCTAAGGATGGCCACTGCTAGCTGTGAGAAATTCTCGCAAGCTAGCGAACTCGTGGAGTAGCGAAATCATGTTTTTCGCTAAAAACAAGGCCTAGCTTAAAACCTGTCTTCAGCTAGTTCTATTACTTTCGCCGGGATCTCAGTGAATATTTTCGCTAAACCTCGCGAAATTTTCGCAAGTTTAGCTAAATTTTTGTTTAGCGAAAATTTCGGTTCCCGCTTCGCTCCCGCTTCCACTCGCATCGAATTTTCTTCACTTTGCCTTGATTTTCTCATTGATCTGTATCGTTGGATGGCCTGCACTAATCTAACTTCATGATTCATCCTTAGTATTGAGATTGAACTCCAAGAGTACAAATACCTACAAACAACCAAAATACCCTCTAATGGCATAAGTGGTACTAAAAAAGTGATTAATACTTCAATCGTATAAATTGGACATGATTAATAAAAAAAAGCACTAAACCTATCTAATATGTGTTCGAAATTGCACTTTGGCATTAATCGTAACCATAAAAGTAAATAAATGCTTCTTATTACAAGGAAAATTATGAGTGGTTTAGTTTTTAAAGTTAACGAAGATCCTGCCTGAGACGACTATATGTCATCCTCCCCAACGCGAGAAATAACCCGGGACCTCATTTTGGCCAGGACCTAAAACCAGTAGCCCAATGCTTCAAGGAGTTCTTCTTTTTCTTATTTTCTTCAATTTAATTTTAATTTACTAACTATCAACACCCCTCGTTTCATCAAGCCTTAAAATCCAAAACCAAATTCACCAATTTTTGAATCACTACAAATCATTTGTACGAAGAAAACCCATCCCTGTGTTCGATCCTAGAGCCGCTATACTGTAGTAGTTTTGCTATGGCAATAGGATTTAGGATATAAATATTGTTGATTCCGTGATACCTAATGTAAGTAATTTAATCAAAACGGCCGCTGTTTCGTGGATTGAGCCTCGCGCATTTGACGAGTCGGTGGAACACTTGTGATCCCCATCACAAGTATTGGTGAATTTCTTTATATTACAGCCAAGCTATTTATTTCATTTCATTATAAAAAAGTTTCGCAGGATCAAGTTGTGTAGTCTTCAGGTCGCCTGCTACAGCAGAATCCATTTTCCATCGAGCTTGAATTAGGATCAATGAACACTCTGGAGAGTGGCAAGATACCGATACCTCAGTGGAGAGAAACCCTAGAGCATACATGTCTATGAGGGACTATAGAAATCCTCCATGGGTGATTGCACCCTCCTACATGGTGCCTCCATAGTATGCACCTCCTCCACATCCACAGTCAACCTCTCTAATGGAAGAAGCCATACTGAACCTCACCAAGCTAGTGGGTAACTTTATGGAAGTGCAGAAGACAATCAATGCTCAATTAAGTCAGAAAATTGACATTATGGAAAACATTGTGGACAAGAGAATTGGATGACTTAAAGTGAAATGGAGGCAATCGACAACCTCGTTAGCATCCATTTCACGTTTCCAATCAGCAAAGATGTTCACCAAGAGGAAGTGAAAACTCGTAAGAAGAGTGCTCATCGACACCACAAAGGGAGGAGCAAATAAACATCGAAAGAAGAAACTTCCTAATGCCGATCGAGGAGGGTAAAGGAAAGGAAGTTAAATAAAAACCTCAAAAGTCCACGTCACAACAAATAGCCCAATGCCAGAAGTACCCTCTCCTGACCTAGTGTATACCATGCCTCGCGAACACGCTTACACTGGAGAACCGTAAAACCGAGGCTTCCCATCCGCACCCGCCCGTGCACAAATCTCTAGGAAGTGCCAGTGGCCACAACCCAAGCCTTGCCACTACATCCAAGACACAGCGTGCCACCACGCTGCATGGCGTAATGGAGGAGCCTTCTGTGTGCCGGTCTGGATTTGATAACTAACCCGGCATTTTTGAGCTTCACCAGCTCCCACAAATTTCCAAAGGGTTGAAAACTGGCTTCAAGGGAGGCCCGCCTCCCCACCTTTTTGCTTTCATTTTTTTCTTATTTTATTTTAGTTTATTTTATTCTTTATGCTGATTTCTTTAATTTTCTAGATTTAAGTAATTTTGAAGCTAATCTTTGCTTTTATATTAATTTTCATTTTTCTCGCAAATTTTCTTAATTTTTTCATATGTTTATTTTCAGAGTTTTATCAAAATTTTGATGCAGCCGGGAGGGCAATAAGGGACCTCAAAATTTCAAGAAAGTCGCGAAATCAAATTTCGCAACAAATACAAATTTCGCACCGCTACAAAGGCTTTGATGTCCACTGTCTGCTATTTCGTCTCTTTGGGGTTGATATATAAGAGCATTAAAAAATTTCGCAAAGGTGTGACTTTCGCAGCCGCGACTTTAACCCGCCCTATTTTGCACCCTCATTTTGTTTCCTTCATAACTTTTCATCCGAACTCGTTTTAGGTGTTTTTAGTACCGCTGAAAGCTGCAGAGTCTAAAAATCCAAATATGACCGTAAAGAACACTTTTCAAATTATTATGAATGTGTAATTTTCAAATGTCTAACCGGTCACCTTTTCCTCTTTTCTATTCCTAAACTTGTTTATATGGTCTAATGGAGTGAATAAGGTGTCGATGGAAAGCTTATGAGTTCCTATCCAAAATGAGCACATATCATCAAGGAGGGGGACATCTTCCTTCTCTAACTTTCCAATCCAAGACCCATTGTGATAATGTGATAATGGTCAGGGAGTTAGCGAAGGAAGTGGCATCTATTTTTGTTTTTTATTTTGAGAAAGACCATTTAGTAAATGATCAAAGGGCTTGCCGGTTTTCCTTTTATGAAGTTTTTCTCAAGTATACCATACGCCTTAATTTTTCAAAAATCGCACCCACTTTAGTTTTGCTTAACCCGCAAGTTTGAAAAGCTGAAACTTTGTCTAATTCTATCTTTGTTAGATTGGTCCCTATGCCTAGTTGAATTCCTTGTCAGATGAACCTTTTCTTCCACCCTTAGCTAACCACACACAATGCACATCGCTTCAACACAGTTGAAAAACCGCCTAGCCTCCTGGGTTTTTCCTGGGCAATAACTCACTCCTAGTTTCGTTGACCACCTTAATATGTTAAGGACCCCCATGAAAAGAAGGCCAATGTGTCTCCCAAAATAAAAGAAAAAGAAAGGAAAAAGAAAAGAAAAAGAAAAATAATCGCAAAGCTTTGCATTGAAACCCGAGCACGGTCCGAGGGGTTTATGGTGAAAGCATTTAAAGCCTGGTGCCCTAAGCCAATTGGTTGGGAGCCACAGACTTAGTGCTCGCTACACGGTGGACGGGTGAGCTTAACAGTCAGGCGCCGAGTTTCGAATTCATTCGAGTCCGGTGAAACTCGAAGAGTTAAATGGTCGAAGACCCTCAAGTGACTAAAATTCCTAAGCCTTAATCGTCAGGAGTCATCGGTAGATCCCCTGCCATGGACTTCAAGTGAGGCTTCCATTCCACAAAGACAAGACCCCTACAACACAAAAAGAGTCAGGAATAAGAGCTGTTCCTACCCATTTAGGCCAAGCTTAGTGTCCCCAGTGGCGCAATAGCTTGGTCAGGGGAGAGTGTGCTCACAAAGTTATCACTGGAACTCGATCAAACAAACACTTAGTTTTGGTGGAAGTTCCTGTCGAAATATCGAGAAGGAAGCTCTTGATACCTTACTAGAGACATTCATTCTCTCGAGATAGTTATTAGACTAAGTTTCTGTGAATTTCATCGAGGGTTAGGCATTACTTCTTCCTTCACAACCTTTTGAATCAAGTAAACCTTTTGTAACATACTTGTTATCGCTTTGTATGCTTTCTTCTTCTTTCTTTCTTTCTTTCATCAAGCAAGGGACTAACAATGTGGTGTTTGGGGTGTGATTAGTGCCCAAAAAGTGCTATTTTGAACCCTATTTATTATAGGTTTTGAGTGCTTTTTGTGTACTAATCATTCTGATTAACCCGATTTGCACATCAAGGTCCCTACTATTCTAATGATCGCATTTTATGGCAAATTTTGCAGTTTTTGCGATCTAATTATGCCGAAACTGTTGAGTCGATCCAAGCACGAAGAATTCAAGTCAAACTCAGCATTGCAAATAAAAAACCAGAGGAAAGAATAGCAGTAAAATGTAAGAATCGCACCATCATAGAATGTTTTCCGCGCACCGCTCCTCGCTCCGCCGCACCAGGCTCCATCCGCACCCGGCTCTCTCCCGCATTTCACGCCTTGTTCTTTTGTTACGCTGGTTTTTTCTCCTTTCTACCCTTGTTGTAATCACTTATATTTGGATTGTATGGTATTTTACTCGCTCAAGGCTACATAAGCCATTTGTATACACTGCTGAGGACGACGGTTTTGGCTGCGGAATAAAATAGGCTCGCCTCCCTGCTTTTTCTTCTTTTCTCATTTTCTCTCCCTTTCGTTGCCAAACACCTCCATGATGACAACTTGGAGGATGAGCGGTTAAACCTCTTCCTCCTTGAAGATAAGGCCACATAGGTACCCATCTTAAGGTAAACTCATGGTTCCCTCTGTTTTTCACGTGAGCAGTTTTGGGCATTTTGGTTCCCAAATTTGCAAATCTAGGTTTAAAGCCGATGTACTTTCGCTAATACTTGGCAAGCTTTAGGTCTGGGCAGTATTCTTAGCTTAGATACACCAGGTTCATTAGTCAGCTCTTTACTTAGCCACTCTGGAGAGAGGTTAAGGGCTGAATTTCAACTTTTAGGTTAAAATTCTTTAAGCATGCTCTCCTAATATATTTGGCAAGCTTTTTGGGTTCAATGGATACTTTCACTAGATTCATTGATGCCTAGTTATTGTCTCCTATTAGTTATCAAGGGTAGTTTCAGACATGTTTTCACCGGTAGAACCATAAATGCTAAATAAATGCTTTCTATCACAAGGAAAATTATGAGGGTTTAGTTTTTAAAGTTAAATGAAGATCTGGTTCGAGAGATGACTATATGTCATCCTCCCCAACGCGAGGAAATGAAACCGGGGACCTCTCATTTGCCTTAGGACCTAAAACCAGTAGCCCAATGCTTAAAGGAGTTATTTTTCTTATTTTTCTTCATTTTAATTTTAATTTGCACACTATCAACACCCCCTGTTTTCATCAAGCCTTAAAATCCAAAACCAAATTCACTAATTTTTGAATCACTGCAAATCATTTGTACGAAGAAAACCCATCCCTGTGTTCGACCCTAGAGCCGCTATACTGCAGTAGTTTTGCTACGGCAGTAGGATTTAGGATATAAATATTGTTGATTCCGCATACCTACTGTGGCACGAATCAAAATCCTCTTGATATCACGTGGATTTCTCCTAAAGGTTGTTGGTGCTGAGTTGTATTCTGTCGAGGTGGTGGTGGTGGCCGCCGTTTCTGAGCTTGGCCTCGAGCCCTACCGAGGCCGATTCAAAGAAGGCGAATCGCCTGATACCCGCGCCGTATTAAATAACGGCACTCTCTTGTCGTGATGCAAATATCCGCGGCAAGGCCCGTAATCCTGCGGGAAGTCGTGAATATCCGGTGTTGTCTCTGTATGGGTCCGACTTCATTTGTGTTGGCCACCTCAGAACTCCGCTTCGTTGCATCAAGTAGACTCGCGATACCGAGGCCGCGCATGCGGAACTGAGGCGAATAACGTTGTCGCCTTCGAGCCGCGGTACCTGCACGATCTCCTCGAGGTTCCACGCCTTCGAGACCGCTCTCCCATCTTTCTTTGGAGACCTTTCCGGTCGCTTGTCTCCCCGGGGCCATTCCGGTCGCCGGCTCTGTCCCGCTTTTTCTTTAGCGGGTGGAAGAGCCTTTCTTGGATATGAGGGCTTCTTCACCGCTAATATATTTTCGCCAAGGAAAGACCTCAGCCATGCTTGCTTGGGGATTTTTGGAGATGGAAACATCAAATCTTTCGACTGCACTCCTAAGCCAAAGAATGAATGCAAGATCGCGAACTTCGCCGCAGGTATATCTACCTTCTCGTAGACTCGGCATTGAATCTCTGGACATAAGACCTAGGCTTTCTGCGAGCTCGCTTGATGGTCAGCGTGATGATAACTCATTTCTATACGTCCCGCCCCAATGAAGTGAGAGAGCCTAACGCAATGGATAGTTCTCGAACGAGGAGATTGATTACGCGAAGCCTATTAAACCAAAGCCAAGGCAGTCTTTTAATGTGATAGCAAAGCTCCAGATCGTGATCGCGATCTGATACCCATGCAATTCCACTTGGTTTTTGTAAGTGTTGAGATGATCGACCTGACTGACACCATCGCACGTTTCCACTCGTGGCATCTTCAATTTTGGCTTCAAGAGGGAAGTAAAGCACCCTACCGTGAAGGGTGACTCGCCTTTGTCGCGACCAAGGTGCTGTCCATATAGTGTCGGAGCGCGTCCTCTCACCACTTCCTTCATACTCTACCGAGCCTACGGGAGGCTCCCGAACCCTCTCGTCTCCCATGATAGTTCCCTCCCCAAGCCTCCTCGTCGAGTACGTAGTTCTTCGTTCCCGGCCACGCCTCCGAGTGCGCTTCGCCGCCCCTCCCAAGGGCCAATCGTGGTCCGTGTGCCCCCCGGCTCCTGGCCAGTAGACTCGCTTCTGCTTTCAAAGACTCTGTGGAATGTCGAGATTGTGTCAGTTCTCTTATGAGGAGGAAAGCCAGGACCTTCGTTCGCGTGCATCCCTGAGTTGTGATTCGGGCCTCGGTGAGTTGCTCCTAACTCCCCTATTAGGGCGTTATCAGGAGGCTGAGTGCCTCCACCTTGTTCGTGCCGCCGCACCGGGCCGGTGCCGAGGCCACGCCTACGCGGTTCGGGCGGTCGGGTCCTCGCATCCTCGAGGATCGGGCGCTGCTTCCCGCCAGGTTCGGCCGATACCATCAAGAATCGGTGAAATCGGCTTTTATTTATCAAGGAACTGGCTGTTCCTACGCACGGCGCCTAACCGAGCGATGCTTTTTTCAATCGACTGGCCGAGCATGTGTCAGTTGGCCGGCTCCTAAATTGCCGGTGGGCCGGGTCTCGCAAGCCCTCGGGATCGGCCGTCCGAGGCAGATTGCCGGCCAGGCTGATCCGTTGTGTCGGAGCCGCTTCCTCTGCAAAAACAAGAATGAAGAGGGGTCGGCAAGGGCTTCGCCCATGGCCGCTCCGATGCCTAAGTCAGTTTCTTTCTGAGAGAAAAGAGAAACTGAAGCAGGCGAACAAAAGGCGATGTTTGGCGCATCTTCACCGATGAGGTGACTTTGGTATTTATAGTAGATGTTTTACCAACTGGATGGTGATTAAGATACTTTCCCATTGATGGGATATTTTCTTGATATCGATTTGATTATGGATATAGAAAGGCAAATTTCTATTTGGAATTATTTCTCTCCTTTACTGTGGGATCCTATTCGATGAGTCGTATTATCGTGAATTATCTTACTTTCCTAATCGGTAAGATTTAGTTTGATTTCATTGATAATATATTATTGGGATTATTCTATTTCCCTCTTTATCTATGGGATTTGGGCTTGACTAGTAACATGGGCTTTCTTTGATACCCATAATCGACCTTCGGGGCCGAGCGGATCAAGCCTTCATCTGGCCTGAGTAAAAAGCCTCGAATGCTTCACCTGCATGCCCAAATGGATCGGGCCTTCATCCCGGGTCAAGGCCAAAATGCCTGAATGCTTCAATGGGTATGCCTCTCCTTTGGGTTTTAACGAGTGGGCTTGCGAGCCCATTTTTCAAACCCTATCAAACTCGAATTCGCTAAAAACTAAAACACGTCCTATTAGAGGTAGAAACCCGAAATAACCCGTTTATTGCTATCCTTAATCCCTATTCATCATCATCTTCATCAAATTTGAAATTTTAGATATTTTAAGCATCTTAAGATTAACAAATTATGAAGGTCTTAAACTATTTATTCTTATTATTAACCGATACTATGTCATTTTTAATATTTTTAGCATTTTAATTTTTATATTCAGATGTAATGTTTTGGAATTAATGAAATTTCCTTTTTAAGAAAAAAATCATCCCACAAAAGGTGGATCGTGTTCATGAACATTGCCGTGGAGAGCCGACCATTATCCTGTCAACTTGCCAGTGGGAGAGTTTCACGTCTATTTAAACTTATTTTACAAATATTTCTTTAATATAACTAAATAAATATTTGATAAGTGTTTTCGAATCTTTACTAAGTTAATTTATTTTTTCAGATCATTTATATTTAATTTTTTTGTATTTTAGCAAATGTCTATTATATATCCACGATTAGGATAAACGCATGATTCATGCTACATTAATGTGATGGGTTTAATAACCTTACCTTAGAGCTATGTAGTTTTCTGTCATTAAAAAAATCCTATGGGTTTAATGGGCTTTGTAGCATGGGGACTTATTACACCGATGGGTTCATGGTTTTAAATTAAGGCCCATGATCCTTATATATATATATTTTCCGCTTTAGGTCCTTTGGACCTTTATGACTTTAAAACGTGTCTACTAGATTGAGAGGAGTTCATACTTATAAAATATTAGAAACTTTCTCCCATATCAGATATGGGATGTGACAAACATTCCTCACACAAATAATATGTCCTCGTTGTGTCATATTAGATTGCGGAGTCAAATGGAACGGATCCTCATATCGGGGTTAGAGATCGACTTTGATACCATTTGTAATGTCTTTACCAAATCATATAGATATTGTTTGTTTTAAGCCTAAGAGACCCTCATGACTTTTTTTTTTTAAAGAAAAAATAATTTTATTGATTTAAACTTGTAATAGATCGATAGATCCAAGATACAAATTGCTAAAAACCATAAAGTATGAAATAATATCCAGGTGAAGAGTATAATAAATAACATAAAGCCTACAAATTTGATGATATAGTGAGTAGAATATATATGACTTCATTTCTTCAACATACCGACAATCATAATTTGATATTTTCGACTGATCGAATCCTCGCTTGTTTGAGTCACCCACACAAATAAAGTGCCAGACGAAGAAAAGCACTACGTCGTAATAAATCGACGACAAACTAAACGCTGTAATAAGAGGGTGACAAACCAAACACTGCAACAAGACAACGATAAAACAAAAAATAAGATAAGACTTAAATCTTTGGGGAAAAACCATATTATTGAGCAAAAAAATGTGTAACACCCCGAAATATACCCTAGTTGTTTTCAACATGTTTAGGGTATTTTGTATGCATAAATTAAATTTTTCGTAAATTAAATGCGAAAATATAGAAATTTAAAAACCCGAAAATTTGTGCAAGATTTAAGGACAGCACTCTTTTCAAAAGGCATCAAAGACATGAATTGATAAAATTAGAGGTTAAAGTGGAAATAACATAACTTGGAATAGAAATTAGTAGAAGATGGAGGACCAAAAAGGTAAATAAAGGAAACTTTAATTATAAAAGGGGGAGGGAGACCAAAAATGGGCTTACGGGAAGAAGAGGAGGAGGAAGGAGAAGAAGAGGAAGAAAGAGAGAAATCAAGCCAAGGTATGGATACATGACTTTTGTATGGATCTTTGGAGTTTGGTATGGATTCTTGTATGGAATTTGTAAGGATCCTTGGTTTTATATGTATTATGTATGGAGCCATAGGACGGCACCTCGCCCAGGTTCTTCCCTCGATTCAGGGTTTTGGTTTTCAGGTATGGACTTTGTTAGATTTTAGTATGGTTTTGAGTATGGAAACTAAGAGTTTATGTATGGGTTGTATGGATATTGAAGTTTGGTTTATTCCTACTTTTGGGGTGATTGTAGGCGGCGCCCATGCCTGTTAAGCAACTAGGCGGCGCACATCGTACACTCCCGCCAAGCTGGGCCAAGGCGTGGTCACACGCTTGCCTCCTCGTCGAATCCATTATCGTGGTTTCGTGGTGGCTTTCCCTGTCAACAGAATTCTCCCTTTAGGCAGACCTGGTTGGCCAGCACTACACAAACATTCGTTTTTTCAGATATTATTGGGTTCAAGTCTTATAACTGAATCACAATATCATATAAAAAAATATAAAATAAAACTACCACCGTAGTGGTGTTTACTGTGTTAATACATACAGTCTTGAGTCTCATTTACATATACAAATATAAAAACTGTATATTTACATTTACATAATCAGAGCATGGAACCTATAGGTGATGGACCCCTACAAGTGTGCCGACCTACAAGATGATAAGATCGTGGGCGCCCTCTTCAGGCCTATATGGATTAAAACTGTATAAGCTTTACGCTTTAGCGGGAAACATATGACTTATACGTATACACATGCATTAATAATCTTTTTACAAGAAGTACAGGACAAGAATAAGATATACAAAGAATGATATAAGAATTTGCATGAATTCATATAGCAAACTAATACATATACTTGTACTTATAACAGACTTATACTTATCCAGATTTCCCGTAGGAGTTATAGAGCTTATACTTATATGGAGGTACCCGTAGGTATTACAGAGCTTATGCTTGTACAGAGGCACTGTAAAACCCCAACCTTATTGAATGTTATAATGGTAGTTGTTGAACTGATTAGAGGTCCAATGATAGAAGCGAGGGTAGATCAGAATTTAGAACGCTCCGGACGTCATTTGGGCATAAAGTGAAATTTTCTAGTGTTTTCACCTGGGATGCCCTAATGAATAGTAATTCTTCTTATTATATCCGGATGGAGGGGTTTGCAGAGGAATTTTTAAGAAATTTCAATTCCTATGACTTTGAACTGATATTTAGAAGAGAATTGGAGATTTAAATGAATAGTGATTTCGACTCAAATTCGAGTACAGCGTTGAAATTTTTCTAAATCAAATGAAAAATACGAAATGTCCGAATAAATCATAGAGTCTAACGAAACCAAAACGAGGAACAGTCCGCTTGAATAGTTTTGAAGCGATCCGAACGAATTCGATAATACGCTATTGTCCTGATTTCGGGATTTTGTAATGATTTTAAATCCGATTTCCTCGGTGATTTCCCGTGAGCCCTGAATCCACCGTGAAGGATTTAATTAGAATATTTCATGGTCAATGGTTGACTACCATAGAATATTTTGACGCTTAACTCCAGATAAAGCAAGATAAGGTGAAATTCGAGATAAAGTCAGCTATAAGGAGAGATACTTTATTGTGAGAGCCAATCAAAACCTTTCTTAATGGCTAAGTTATGATTAAAATATCATGAGAATGGACCAATGAGATTTCGGGCACAAGAGCCAATCAAAATTTTTGCGCTGGGTTAGGTTAGCTGACTCACGAATGGACCAATGAGATTCTTTGGTTCAAGGGCAATTTTGGAAGCAGTCAAAAGCTAAATTTATATTTATGTGCTCAAAAGAGGAGAGCACGACTATGAGAGGAAAAGGGAGAAGAAAAGAGAGAAAAGAAAGGAAAGAAGGAAGAGAGAAAAGGGAAGAAACCATGGAGTACAAGGAGAGGAGTTTTTCTCCTCCTGCCTTCAAGTGATCTCCAAGTGTTAGCAAGAGAGAAAAGCCAAGGAAAACTCAAGAAACAAGTAAGTTTCTAATGGTGGGAAAGTTGGATTTTTATGTTTTTCATACTTAATGCCTTGATTTTCTTGTATGGATGTTAGATTTGGGGTATTTAAGGGTGAATCATGATGATTTTGATATAAATGAGAAAGAAATGGATTAGGTTAGGGTTTGAAAAATAAAGTGAATGGTGGTTAGGGTTTGATAGTGCATTTTGTATGACATATTGAAATTGGTTAGGGATTAGTGAAATTTAGTTGTAAGGCATTAGATTGGAGTGATTAGAATGAAGAAAATGGAAGAACAAAAATTGAATATGGATTGTGCATAATTCGGCCAAAATGGAAAGGAGAGTGGTCGATGGGGTAGTTTAGTACTCTATGTGTTTTAGGGTGAATATTAACTCTAGAAATGCATTGGAATTGGTTGAAAGGAAAAGGATTTGAATTCGAGATATGGAAGGTCATTTTATAGCAAAGGGTATTTTTGGTCATTTACGACTATGTATTGTGAAGTGTGGTTCACTGGATTAAAGTGAATGTGATGTGGTTGGGTGAAAATGAATGTATGGTGGGTTGGAACAGTTATGGTTAATGGTTAGTTGTATTTCGAAAAAGGTGAAAAGAACTATCGACTCGAAATGGAATTACTCGAAGCAATGACGAATGCGAATCCATGATTTAAAAAAAAAAAAGATATTTTGAAACTTAGTTTTAAAAGTGAATGGTTTTAATATTAAACTGAAAAGTTTAATAGAAATGTTTATATAAATGTTAAGGCATATGGGGAGTTTATGTTAAGGCATATGGAAATGTTTTATCTTACCTAAATATATATATTTATATTAAATTATATGTGTATGCATATGTTAAGGCATTATGGAAGTTTAAAATGTGTAAAGGATGCATATGTATAATTGAGTATCGTGTTTTAATGAGAAAAATAAAGATTTAAATGGATTTATAAATATATTTTGATAAATATTTATCGATGGTTACCCTAACTCCTATACGATCAAGTGCATGACTGAGCATCAACCGAGGTACTTTAAGGGTGTAAGGGATTTAGAGGGAAACAATTAGGTTACTAATGTGAGGTGAAATAGATTTTTAAAGGTAATATCCTTACACGTGATAAGGTGCTATATCAGAACTCCTATGCAAGGCGTGAGTTTCTTCGCACAGAGTAGTTATGATCGAATAGGATCATTCCTCACTGCCGCATTCGAAACTGCTCGTATGTTTATCCCTCGTTCCATAAGAAAGAAAGGTTAAGGCATAAAATGGATTTTTAATTGTATGGGTATTTATTACTTTGATATATACTGAAAATGTTATCTTAATGAAAATGTACACTCACTGGGTTCCTTTAATTCACTCTTTTCCGTATGTTTCAAAATATTTTCAGACCTCGAGACAGGCGCTTGCAGAGCATCCCCTCGCGTAGTGAGTCGAGCCACGAGGAGACGCATGTGACCGCATTGTATATATATTTTTATACGTATATGTTGAATATTTTGTCATGTATAAATGTATATATGTATATATTTTGAAAAGGAACTGACGCGGGGCTTGATCCTCGTTGGACGAGGTAATGAGGCTGCCGGCGAGTCCGGCCTGCCCCAATCCTTTTATGTGTCTCAACTCGTACGCGACTGTTGTATGGGTGTTTAATGTTTTTACGATCAAGTAAATAAATGTATATGTGTATATTCATTGGATTGAGTTGTGTGCTTAATCGGGTCAGGACGAGAGTCCTAAAATGGAAGTTGAGAATTGAAAGATTAGAAGTGTTTTTAAATGTTTTCGCAGGTTTTTGTAAATTTGGGAAAGTCTGAAAAACAGATGGGAACTCCGCCGATTTTCTCAAAATCTATGTTTTAAAAAAAAAAAAAGAAAGAAATTTTTTTACCACTTCACTGCATTATTTTAAAGATATGTTGGCGATTGTAGTGGGTTCGCTTCCATGAATCTTATTTGATCGTTTAAGGAAAAGTTTCATATCCGTTTGAACGCCGGAGGTCCCTCGGTTCATGAGGTTAATCCCGGCCGGGATCCTTCGTGCACCCATAGGCATTATTAGATAACACCTTCTCCGACATCTAACCCGATTGATTCGTCCGAACCGAATCCGGATGCTCTGACATCGACTAATCAGACACTCCCAACCCGCACCCTATGGTCAAGCGTGGGTGTCATTTTTTTTATTTTTTTTATTTTTTTTTATAAACTTATAAACTCTAAACTTGTTCATTATATAATGTTAAGCATTTCACTTGTATTAGATTCTATAGCAGTGGATTACAAACTATATACAAACTCTATATATGGGAGTGTTCAACATTTACTTATTTACATTGTTTACAAAATAAACAAAATTTCATATACAAAATAGACCAAAAGGTCTTCTAGTGGGCACCTAGGGATGCGTGGTCGGGATCGTTGATGTGGGATTGTCCTGGCCCCCGGGTTTCTTCAGATCTACACACCTGATGAAAATCTCTTGCTAAGCTTTTACGCCTTAGTGGGAATTAATACATACTGATTTAATTACACTTCTATACAAATGCATATACTTATCATTTATCATATTTCATACTCATTCAAGTCATCTTCAGACTTTACTTGTTCAGAATCGTACTATCTTCGTGATACAGTCATGATGTTCTATATCATGTCATATATTCTTTACACTTCATTTGCATATACTTGTCATTTTCTTTAGGTTTCATGTTCGCAAATACCTTGTGTCGGATAATTTTAAATAATCGTACAGACTGAAGGTACTATCACCGTACGAGACAAAGTTGATCTCAACTGTATATACCGGGCTGCATCGACGATAATGACCTGTTATGTAATATGTGACCCAAACGGGTCGAGATACCTGTGGTATCATCACCGTATTTGCATGCTGACCTATGCTTGTAATGATCCAACGGGATTTATGTCATCGACTCCAACGCCTCGATATCTCAGAACCGACGCGAAGAATCCGCAGTTCCATAGGCATGCCTCTATCTATCATTCTACCAAGTTCTAAGCAGACAATCCGTGTATATTTTATGTTCAGTATATATCTCATATTCCCGAATAATTATAGTCATCCGGTAATCATATGTGATATGTATACTCGGTTATTCGAATATTTGCATTACATTATATGCATGAATAACTAAGGCTACCAGCAGGTCCTACTGTTCTTCATGATTTCTGGACATAATATGATTTCCAATTTTTATCAAGCTATATATGGATGGATTCTTGACTCAATGGGATTTTCATAGAGTCCAAGAACACCCTAATCAGAGTTCGAACGAAGAAGTTATGACCTTACGAAGTTGGAGGTTTCACATGAATAACTAGCCTTACCCGGCTAGCTCTACCCGACCAGTCTTGCTCGACCACTCCTTTCCGGACGGTTCCAGTACCCAATGCTGTCTACAAGGATATGGATGTAATCTTGACTCAATGGGCTTTCCATAGATTCCAAGAACACCCAAATCAGAGCTCGGACGAAGAAGTTATGACCTTCCGCTGAAGGTCTCATGAATAACTTCAAATTTTTACCCTACTAGCTCTACCCGACCAGTCTTGCCCGACCACTCCTTTCCGGCCGGCTCCAGTACCCAATGAAATCTACAGGGATATGGCTGTAATATTGACTAAATGGGCTTTCCATAGAGTCCAAGAACACCCGAATCGGAGCTCGGACGAAAAAGTTATGACCTTCCGAAGTTGAAGGTCTCACATGAATAACCAAATTTTTACCCTCGCTAGCTCTACCCGACCAGTCTGACTGACCACCTTCCGGTCAATCTACCCAATGCTGTATACAGGGATATGGCTGTAATATTGACTCAATGTGCTTTCCATAGAGTCTAAGAACCTCTAATGGAGCTCAGGTTGAAGAAGTTATGATGAGTTGAAGGTCACATGAATAACCAGCCTTACCCTAGCTGGCCCAGGGTGGCCTCTTGCTTAGGCCCAGGCGGCCTTAACATGGGACCCTTCACTGGATGACCCCCCATGAGTGGCCTTAGCCGTAGGCTGTCCCCCTGCTTGCCGTGACTAGCGGGGTGACCTGCCTTGGTGATATGTTGGCACTGTTTATGTTGTTGGAGGTTCATGGATTATAACCAGGCTACAGAGTTCAGATTGGGAGACAAAGCCTAACATCAAGTTCAGCGATATTTCTAATTGAAGGACTCTTTGAATTCATTTTTAATTCACCCATCCAAACAGTCCTAAGACCTGGATTAACATGGGATCAAGGATGGTATAGCACATGATTAAAATGCAACCAAACATTTCTGTATATGGATTCTTAGAGTTCTTCTAAACTCAACCTAACAAAAATGAGTTGGGAGTTTCAAACAACCCTTCCCACAATGGTTCAAACCACTATATTATCCATACGTTCTATACCATCAATTCCATACTCTGAGATTCTACAAAATGATCTCCACTTTGCATACCTTCTTTCTTCTTCTCTTCTTTCTTCTTCTCTCATTTTCTTCTTTCTCTTTCTCTAGACCAAAAATGAGATATTTCTTTACAATTATCTAGATTTGATCTTATCCTTCTTTTGAGTTAAGCCATGTTTGGCTTACTCTTTGCACAGGTCCTCATTTCTCTTTATTCTTGTTTAACATGTATATTACCTACTTTTGGCGTATGGCGTTTATTAAATTATGACCTTGGGTCCCTGATTTAGTAAATTATTAATTTACCCTTGACTTTTGTATTAATTCGATTTTCTTATATATATTATTTTATCTTTATTTTATTTTTCGAAAAAATATCATAACTTTTATTATCACCAAGCATGTATAAAGCGACAGGGTATAATTTCAGGAATATTCATGAGCCATCTTTAACATATTTGTTAATTGGACTCTTGTCTATAGCGTTGGAATATGAACCGAGTAATAAGAGTGAGACATGACCTGATAAGTACTTGAAGGTCTTATATAATAGAGTCTTAATGCACAAGCAGTCTTGAGAAGCGATCGACGTACTACTCGCGCCAGAAGTGTACTAAGATGCGACAACGATCGGCGATGCACCTTGCGTAATGATAAGCTCATTCAATATGCGGTATTGAAGCGTGCACATAATTATATATTACATGTGAACTTTTATCTTATCATGAGGCATTTGGTTTTACCCGACATCGCGCTATGAAATGATGCCGGTATTAATTTTCCTTTACATTCTGGCGTGAATGAATGATTCTGCCTGGCTTTATAGGCTCCTCATTAGTCGATAGACAAATTGCTTGAACAGCGGAATGACAAAAAAAACAAAAACACAAAATCGCTGCATGAACGGTATTCTCTTTTTGACGTACTTGAGGCTGGCCAAATCCTCCCCTTAGCCACGCCTTGGCGACCAGACCCTATTATGGGATCCCTTATGGCTTTTTTGAGCGTAGGACACAAAAATTTCTAGATTTGAATTAGATCCATTTCAAATCAACCAAAAACCTTCAATTAATCGAAAACATCGAAAACAACTCCCAAATGGTTTAACCTCTAAACCAAACATAAGAGTGTAGTAGGTTTTTTATTTTCAGCTCAATACCATGAGTTAGGTTAACATGCTACTAATGTATTTGAGAAATATCACCATATTAGTTTACCGACATGTTTGCGTATTTTGTAGCATAATTTGAATGTGCCGTGATTTAAATAAAACGTGGAAATTGAGCTCAGAAATTGTCTGTGCAAGGACAAAATTGTAATTTGTAAAGGGGCCTAAAGATATGAATTGATAAGATGATAGGCCAGAGTGATAACACAAGATTATTTTGCAAAATAGGGAGAAAATGGAGGACTAAAACAAATAAAGAGACTTAACCCAAAAATGGGTTTATTTGACTTATTTGGCTGCAGCCTTAAGGGGACAAAATATATCTTATATTTTGGTCTCGAGAGAGGAAGGCAGTAGAGAGGAGAGAAGAGAAGGGAGAAGAAGAAAAGAAGGAAGAGGAAGAGAAGGAAGAGAAGAGAAATGGACAAAGGTTTGGAAACTAACCTTGGTATGGATTCTTTGACTTTTATATATGAAATTATGGTTCTAGCATGATTTGGGTACATGAATTACTTGGGAATGGATTGCTAGGGTTTCATTTGGACGTGGTGGATCCTTTTCTAGGGTTTTGTTAGGAAAACATCCTAACTCTGGAACTAAGAAGTTTGATTTGAAAATCCTAGTTGATAATAATTAGATATGGAATCCTTCACAATTCCAGGTTTTGTAAAGTTTAATGAACTTGGGTATGATCCTTGGATTCTTTGGCTAAATGGAGGTGTTGGGCGAGTTGTTTGGGGATTCCATGTTAGTTTGATGAAGAAGAAGAGGAATTATGGGGAGAAAGTGCATAAAGAATGGTGAATTCCACCATTTTAAGATAATTTCCACAACCTATACGGTACAGGTCTTGAACAGTGCGGTCTGACCTCGAGGAATCGAACCTATACCGGTATCTTGGAGAAACATCTTGCAGGTAGGTGTTTGTATGTTTTACATTTTTGATAGGCGTTCGTATTTTTGGCGTAACTTTCATTTAATATGTTTGAGTGATTAGTTGATGATTGTAGACTTGAGAGGGCCAACGCGCTCTTAAAAGAGCTGGTACCTCGAATTCCAACTCACAGCATGATTAAATTCGCCAGTAGAGTTTAGTTCCAAGCCATTCACAGTTCGGTTTTAAATAGAGTAATCTGTGTTGTTCTAGATGTATTTTGAGTTTCGGTACTCCGATTTGGGTGATTCTAGTTGGAGGAGAACCCTTAGCACCTTAGCTTTAAAGGAGTACATTTGTGAGGAAATGTATTTTATTTTATTTGGAAAATAAATCTTAGTAAATTATTCGCAATAAAAGAGCAATAACCCTCAAGTCATACTAGACATTTATTAAAACTTGAGAGAGAGTAAAATTGAAGAACAAAAAACTAGATATAAAATGGAATTCTATCTTATGCCCTGTTTGGATGTCATTTAATTATCTGCTGTTTCTTCTGCATTACAGAAAATATATGCAAATAATTAGTAGTGATGTAATTAAATTAAGTCATATAAACCATTTTCTATTGTTAATTTACAAAAAACAAATGAATCCTTTCAATGAGTAACTCTCCATTGGGAGTTCTACAATAAATAAATATTTAGTGTTTGAGGTTTTTCTGACGATTATTAATGTACAACTCTGCAGGACACTATTATATTTTCTTGTTCTGTTGTAGTTTATTTTTATTGCAATTTAATTAAATTAAGTATAATGATAATTCATACTATTTTAAAAGTTCATGAATTTGGTGAAAACCCATTTTCTATTGAGATTTAAAAAAAAAAGGTACAAGAATCATTTTCAAAAGAGTTGTTCCGTTCTTGTTTTTAAAAACCATTTTTGAGAACATTTACAAAAAAACAAAATGAACACTGTTTTATTCTCTAAAACTTTTATTATTACCCAAATTTAATATTTTATGTATTTTTTTAAGAAAGAAATAAACACGTTCTCTATATTTTTTTTTACCAAAAATAGTTATCAAAAATTATTAATTCTCTGAACAGGTCCCATATAAACACCCCTAATAAAAATTTATTGATTTATTTTTCTCGGTTGTAGTTTATTTTTATTTTATGATAGAGGGTTAAATCGAGGGATAGAAGAAATATATATAGAAGTTAGTTGAGGAGAGTAAATGAGCGTTGGGGTATATTTATTATTTAATAGGGAGGAGTAAAATTGGATAGGTGGGAAAAAAAACTGAGAATCTCTCGGCATTTTGGTATTTACTTTTTGAACCGTGACAAAGATTCCCTTCATTTCTCTTCGCTTTCTTCCTCGCATGCACTTCACATTTTACTACGATTTTAATTTACTACTTTTATATAACACATTTTACCACGATTTTAATTTGCACTTTTTATGCAACTTGGTGAGTTGGGTATGGGTCATCTACCTATTTCCATTTAGATTCATTTAACTCTTTCTACTCTTGTCTAGAAACCTAGGTTTTTAGTTCTTTTGATATTTATTAGAAATGAGGTAATTTTGATATTCTTATATGATATCCATTTATCCTCATCGTTACATTCAACATTTAAGATTTGAGTTTTCTCTCACACTAAAATGGTTTTTTTCCATTCGATCTAAGTTTTTTATTTTCCTTTTATTTTTTTGTGTTTTTATATGGGTGATTCAGACGGAGAAGTCATATCAAATTCCTATTAGGGATGACACATAACATGACAATGAGACGAGTTCGGGACGGGACCATCCTGTTCCGACCTTGCCTCGTTAATTTTTGATTCACGAGCCCGTTGTTAAAGAATAATAAATTTGGATGCCAATAGTTCAGAGATCAAGGAAAAATTCCCCAAACCCCTCTCTTATGTTGATTTTATTTTATATTGCTTTTTTATTCATAAGTAATATATTTCATAAAAATAAAAAATATTATCAACCACATAAATTATTTATTAAAATTATTCTCTTAATAATTATATATATATATATCAAAGTATAAAATAAAATGATAATTTTTTTTTTAAATACAATCGGGGAATGAGGCAGGCAGATGAGGTAGAGACAAATATGACAATACAGACCCATAGTTTAAAAAATGGCTTTGAAGAATTCAGAAAACTAATAATCTGTGAGGTGGTAACCGAAATAACCCGTTGTGCTATCATGTCCCTCTATCTTGTCTTCATCAAATTTGAAATTTTAGATATTTTAAGCATCTAAGATTAACAAATTATAAAGGTCTTAAGCCCATTTATTTATTGTCTATATACAGTACTATTCATTTTTAATATTTTAGTATTTGAAGTTTACATATTGATGTAATGTTTTGGAATTAATGAA
Organism: Tetrastigma voinierianum; assembly: GCA_016808115.1. Lineage (NCBI taxonomy): Eukaryota > Viridiplantae > Streptophyta > Magnoliopsida > Vitales > Vitaceae > Tetrastigma > Tetrastigma voinierianum. Next base: position 246,863 of record JAEQBH010001004.1, read on the forward strand.
ATTTCCTTTTTAAGAAAAAAATCATCCCACAAAAGGTGGATCGTGTTCATGAACATTGCCGTGGAGAGCCGACCAATATCCTGTCAACTTGCCAGTGAGAGAGTTTCACGTCTATTTAAAACATTACAATCTTCAACCAATACTATTCAATAAAATATTTGATAAGTGTTCGAATCTTTACTATTAATTTGTTACCGATCATTTATATTTAATTTTTTTGTATTTTAGCAAATGTCTATTATATATCCACGATTAGGATAAACGCATGATTCATGCTACATTAATGCGATGGGTTTAATAACCTTGGAGCTATGTAGTTTTCTGTCATTAAAAAAATCCTATGGGTTTAATGGGCTTTGTAGCATAGAGGACTTAACCTGGGACATGGTTTTAATCAAGGCCCTTGATCTTTATATATATATATATATATTTTTTATTTAGGTCGCTTTGGACCTTTTATGATTACAAACGTCCTTCTCTGGTTGAAGGCTTACGTATTTATAAAATATTAGAAACTTTATCCCATATCCGGTGGATGTGACGACCATTCTCACATAATATATGTTTCGTTAGCGTCATGACAGATTAGGAGTCAAAGCGGAGCGGATCCCTGCATGTCGGGGTTAGAGATCGACTTTGATACCATTTGTAATGTCTTTACCAAATCATGTAGATATTGTTTGCTTTAAACCTAAGGGACACGTGTTTTTTAAGAAAAAATATTTTATTGATTTAAACATGACCAGTCCGATGGTCAAAATCTAATTAACTAATATAAAAACAAGTATATCCAGTGAAGTATAATAAATAACATCAAAAGCGCACAAATTTGATGATATAGTGAGTAGAATATATATATTATTCTTGACATCTCAAACGATCGTAATTTGATATTTCGATCGAATCTTTTTCACTTGTTTAGGTCACCCACACAAATAAAGTGCTGAGCAGAAGAAAAGCACTAAACAGTAATAAATAAAGCGATGAATCTAACATTTGTAATAGGGTGACAAATAAACGCCGCAATGAATATGTCAGCGAAATAGAATGGGCTTAAAATCTTTGGGAAAAACCAGTGGGCAAAAAATGAAATGTTAATGGGTGATTTATTGCGATAATGGCGAAAAAATCTTTCATCACACTCCAGAAAATGTCTTTAGAAAGAACAAGATGAGAGAAAATGAGAGAATGGACATCTAGGGTTTTTAGGGAAGCCCCTCATGGCTCTAGAACCTATTTACTAGTTTGAGATGAGTTCATACTTATAAAGTGCTATGAACTTTCTCCTATATTGAATGTAAGGCGTGATAAAGTGGTATCATAGTTGATCCTAACACGATGTGGGAGTTTGTTGTTTGGCGCAGTGTATTACCACGTTTGGCCCTCTGATCTTACATGGAAACCGTGGATGCGTACTGCGCATGAAAGGTGTTTAATAAATTGCGCGTCAGTTATGGGAGGAATGTTTTTTGATACTATATAAATAACCAATTGCATTATATCGATACCGTTATTCGTATAAATTAATCAAACAAAATGTTGGCAAGTGGTTTATCATTTAGGTTGAGAGACTGAGGGTTTGTTTGGTTTCAATTTTTAAAAATATAGAGAACATCATTTGTATGTTTTTTGAATTTTGTGTTAATTTGGTATTCATCATGTTTTCAGAATACAAAAAATAGGGACCAAACAAAATTTTAATATTTTTCATATTTTTCAAAATAAAAAATTTTTAAAATAACATGAATCAAATAGGCCATAATGTACCAATTTTGGTCCTCTAATTTTTCTAATGATGTTTTGGGCACACCATTCCTCTCATGCCCATCCCACACATCGGAAGCTTGCGGGAGATTGGAAAGTGAAGAAGATTCGCAAGAGTTTATATACCCTGTTCCACAATCCACCGGCTCCAAAGCACAAGTGGTGGTTATCATCTGGTCTAAAGCTTAGTGTTTGCTCAAGACTCTTTGTTAAAAATCAAGTTTTGGTTGAAGAAGTTTGATATCTAAAAAGGAACGATCAACAGTTTTCAACTTTCTTCATGAGTTATCATTTTCATAATATTTATTTTTTTAGACCTAAATAAGTCATTACTGTTGTAAACCATAAATAAAATTATCTTTGTCAGATTCTTTTATAATTAATTATGTTAATTGTTAGCTTATGCCTCTCTCTCACTTGTTGTCGTTCAAAGTGACCGGTGCTAAAGAGATGTATACGTACCAAAGTTTGACAATTAAATCAATTCGATATTGCACACATATTTAATCGTACTTTTCAAACATCCGGTGCGAAGTCTGATTTACTAAGGTCCCAAATGAATGAAAATAATTTTGAATGGTCATATTTGTATAGCTAACTTTCCTGTGGATCGGCTGTAAAATATAAAAAAAACTTTCTAGTAGATCGTGGACGGAAAAAGAGAAACGTGAAATGACCAACCTTTCCGCTTTACTGAATTATTGCTAGTATGTAGTCCATTGCACTCATTTTTTGAATGGAAAACTAAAGATCAAAGGCCTAACGAGATTATCTATAATCCAAAAGACCTTTGGACTTCCTCTTAATAGTACTCTTGTGTCTCCTCGAGGATTAGGTTTGCTTTCTTTGTAAAGTCCCATTTTACGGTGTTTGATCAAGTCAGTGGAATCAGTTTTTCTTGATTCAATATTGCCCTGAAAGTCCTTTTCTAATTATCAGATGGTTATGCGGTGCCTCCCAGTGACTCTTATTTTTGGTTTACCTCCAGTTGCGTCATGGGCAGCTGATGGATGTTTTTCATCTGTGGTCAGGAAGCTGATCACTAATGGGTTTAAATATTTTCTCTTCAGGAAGAATTGCTCATACATTTCATTGCAAACCATTTGTATCTGGGAGTGTTGGACCCTACATTTCTTTTACCGCGCTCTCGACTCAAGATTTCGATATTTTTATTTAATTAAAAGATTGGAATGTTTTGGATCTGGGTTTCTAAAATTCAGGATCTTTTGCAAAACATGTAAGGCCGAGTCCCTCATATCAAGCACGCCAAAACGTGATTCAGAACATTCTAAGTAAGGAAATAAATCATCCTTACAAATCATTCTTGATTTCTAACATTATATAGGAAGAAATCAGTCACCTCTCAAAGACGGATCTCTTTCACCTCCATCATACAAAGAAATAGTCACTGAGCCAAGGTACACTAGAGTTCTAGTAAAGTTACTATTGCTTCAGCTCTAAGTCTTCGAAAAGACCTTTGCCATGGGAGGCGGCCAGTGGTAGTGTCTGACCGTTTGTTTTGCAGTGCGGCCAATTGGTGGTCTCAGGCGATCCGCGACTCGAGTGAGAACCAATTATTGCGTCATGAAACGCCGCGAAAGAAAATCTGAAGGTGGTATCTGAAACTTAATTTTACCGCTCAGATGACATCGATCTCAAGCTTTATTTCTTCCGTTTCTGGATCGTGAAATTCGCGCCATGACAAACAATCGGCGAACTTAGCCTAAGTTGATTCTCTGGCGCCGAGAGATGGAAGCAAAACGAAGGCGAGCCGGGCAAATGACCTAATTGTCACGACAGTGACCTTGATTATGCGGAGAAAATGGCGCCTGAAAGCCGTATGGGCCAAGCGGCGAAACGCTGAGGCGTCGCCATTCTCCTTCAAAGTCCTGCAGATGAAGCATTGCGCGTGGGCGTCTCGATCTCACCAGCGGATGATGAGCTATCCTCTGTGGTTCACCGCTCACGCGTTCTGCCCAGCGCGCGAAGGCTAATCTGAAAAAGGCCTGTTGATCCCGGCGGGTCCGTCAGTGTGATAAGGCATCGGTGCGGAGAGAACCCGGCGAGACCAGCGGCGGCCATGCAGCGCTCTGTCGTGCCCAGGCCGGGCGGGAGCTCCCTGCCGGTGCCTTCTGTGTACCGCCCTTTAGGGCGCCTGTAAACCAAATGGATTTTCTATCGTGGTTCGAGGATTCACGGTATCTCTACCTCTATGGACGGCTATCACGGAATCTGATCCTCTGGTAATGCCATACCACCCTTAAGCCATCTGGCGGTTCTTCCTGTCTTATGATCTGTATTTACATTATAATTAAAACCGTGATCTCGTAAAACAGGGATGGTGAAATCACATTAATAGGTGTTCCAGGCTGACTAAGGCCACTGTTCCTTTTTGGTTTCACCAAACTCTGAGGATCGCTAAACACATTGATGACTGTGGTCGCGTTCGTCTCTCAATACTTCTCTACCTCAAAGCAGGGGCATGAACCTCAGGTCATCCTCCTTTGAAAAGCGAGTCTCACAGGACTTACCGCCAGTTAGGATAAGCGGTCCGGCTTGAGATTGACGTCTCTGATGGATGCGGTCTTACAAAACTTTAGAAGAAGCTTTGAATAACCATCATTCTTCAATCCTTATCCACAGATCACTTCTTATATTCTGGAGGAGTGTCAAACGGACGGATAAATTCTATATTTGGAAGAATATGCATCAGGAGCGCTGTAACCCATCATGATAACCTTGAAGGCCTTAAGCCAGAAGCCACTTCAAAGACCATTGACAGCGGCTAAGGCAAAATGGCGCCCAGCAGACAGTAGAGGAAAAGACCACTGATTTGCGTGTTCTCAGCATTGCTTCTGACCGGCTCACGCCCATCATTGGACCTCCAGGCTTCCAAATGGCCCTCACGCGGGTGAGTGCGGACGGCGCAGCAGTCCCTGCGATGCGATCTCTGCGGGATCTTGTTGTGAGACCAATCAACGCCGAGAGCACGAAATTTACGTGAAAAGCGATTTCGCCGATACCTCGGGCGGTACACGAGGGCCAGCCGTGGGACAATAGCATCTGCCGACGGGGCCGTTGCGGTCTCCGAACATGGAAGCCCCAGCCAGTGATGCCCTCTCTGGGGCGGCGACCGCCAATATCGTCGAGAAACAAGAGAAGGTACTGGCCTCGGTTGGCGATCGCTCTTGTCAACGATCGAGTGTGACAGTGCCGGTGGATGGCCCTATAATGCCACGTAACCCTGTCAGATTCATCACCACACTACGGCACTCATATTGTGTGGCATGTGGGTTTTGATGTTTGAGTTATATGATCGGTGGTGCACCGATTTGCTCCGTCTCTAACCTTCATGAATGATCCCAGATTGATCATCTCATTAAGGACTGGCGGGTTTATCAGTTTCGGGCTGTCACCACCTATCAGTTAAGGGACATCACCTGCCTTTTACGTAAAGCGAGTCCATTCAATGATCTTTGTTCTCGTGGTAGAAGACCCCCGGGCGCTGTCTTATCTTGGGCGAGCACAGCTACATGCCATGGCTTGGTACCATCACATACCACCAAACAATAGCTGCGGCCAGTGCGGGCAAGTTGATCGAGGAAGCCCCGGTCGCCCGGCCTTTGACGGTGCTATCAACTCTCACTACGGGGTAGCGAGTGAAGCGGGCCTCTCCAGCCCGAACGCCATTGGTTATTATTGGCCGCGATCACGAGGTCTCCTTTGGCCGCGCCGGGGACGAAAATCTATGCCGTTGTTGCCAGAAACCCGTCCGGCAGTGGTGGGCGGTCATCTACATTAGTACCATCTCCGAGGAGGGCTAATTGCCCGGTGTCTGGGTTGATGCTGATGTATTTACACAGACTCATGCGAGATATGACCGGGATCAGCCCTCGCCGCCTCGCACCCGACTTCAGCGATTGCACCCTCTGCGTAGGTCAGACAAAATGTGACACCCCAAATTATACCCTAACGGTTTGATAACATGTTTGGGGTATAATAAAAGTAATAAATATATTTGGGATAAAACTAAGTAAAAACAAAAGTAGGGAATATGCATAAGTTAAATTACAAATGGCAAAAAGAGATTTGTTTGTGTAAACATCTCATAAATTGATTTGCAAATATTAGAAGAGTTGGAGGATGAAATTAGAAACCAAGATAAGATCAAATAAGGATAAGACTAAAAAATATATCTTTGGTCTTGGAAAAGGGAGAGCAAACACGGATAAGAGAGAAGAGAGAAGAAAGGAGAAGAAGAAGAAAGAAAGTCAAGATGTGGATACATGTCTTGGGTTGTACATGATTCTGGTATTGGTATGAATTTGAGTATAGTTTTGTATGGAAACTATGGGAGTATGATCTGGTTTTTTAGTCTAAACGGTTTAGATACATGGTTTGAACCCTCATCTTGTTAATACGGTTTGGGTTTTGGGAACTCCTAGTAGCTCATTTCGTGTAGGGTTGAGTTGAGAAAAGTTCTAAAGGAATCTATCTCTCGATTGTGTTTTGGGAGAGAAATTTGGTGCAATTAGAACCAAGTAAATTTCCGTATTTTTTTGATCCTACATTGACCAGTGGACAGGAGAACTTCTTTTGGGTAAATAAAGAAATTCGGAAGTGAAATCCTTCTAGTAAATTAGCCCATCGTGACTATTGGTTTTTCAATTTCAAGTTTGAACCTCTTTAGACGAGTTATGAGTGCTTTTACCGAAATTAAACTTAGCTAGTCCTGGTCGAGATCGATTCGTCGATTCGGGTCAACTAACGGACCTTAGAACGGGTTTTGGGTCATAATGAAAATTGTGGTAAATTCTTCTGGTAAATTGTATCCACCTTCATGTTTATGATATTGACTTTTAATTTCTGTTAGGACCCCCGTGGAACCAAGTTGCTAGATACACTATCTGAACAGTCAACGGATGAAGTCGGCCCATAGAGAGTCATCACGGCCCGGAGGGTGGCTGAGACCTCATGCGGCGAGGTCAGCCGACCTCGCCGGCAGGAGTCAGCGATTATCTTTGTAAAGTCAGCAGACCTCATCGCGAAGGTAGTGGATATCATCTGGCCGAGTCGGCCAGACACTCATCACAGCAGAGTCGGCGGACCACCGCTTTAGCGACGGATTCAGTGCGGCGTCTAGATTTGACTTTCATTGTGACCTCCAGCGGAAGTCATACTCCTTAAATCGAACTCGATTCGGGTGTTCTTGAACTTTTGTGGAAGCCATTTAATTAAGGAAATCCATTCATATGCTGCGGAAGAATGACAGGTATCGGGCCGAGCTCACTTGAAATTAGGTCAAGCTAAGTCAGGTTCTAGTCTGTGATCTGGACAGTCATTATGACCTCCAACTTCGGAGAAGGGTCACCAACCAGCCAGTCAGAGCTCAGATTCGAATTGTTCTTGAGACTCACATGAAGCCCCATTGAACAAGAATCCATTTCGCTGTCACACGAGAGAATATTAGGTATTGAACTGAGACTCACGAGGTCGATTAATATTAGATTCGAATTGACTCGTCTGGGTGTTCCATATGGCCTCTTGGAAGATTACCTCAGCCAGTCGAACCGATTAGATTGTTCTGGACTATGGAAGCCATTAGTCAAAAAATTCTATCCTCAGAACAACAACAGTAAATTGGGACTCATATATTCGGAAAACTGGCGTAGTGACCTTCTAGAATTAACTATATTTATTCATATTATGACAGCTTTATTATGAACCTCAAAGCCCGGCTCATAAGCATACATGAGTAAAACAGGATTGAAGGGGAGACTTGTATATATTGAGATATAATAAAGATATGAATATGGGTTGTATATCACATATGGTTTCAGATAGTGATAATTCTTGAATATGAGATATCGAACATAAAATATATTGATTGTACACGAACTGGTAGAAGGATGATGAGGCATACACAATGGAAAACAGTCTGTATCTGAGTTTGATATCGAGGCCAGTTTCAGGTCAATGAGATAGATCCTAGTTGGATCTGGTGTGACCGAAAGGGTCACCACAGCGCCTTAGAGACCCTTATGGGGTCAGTGTGATCCTGATAAATATGGCGTAACCGGGCCTTATAGACCCTTTGTTTATACGATGAGTACAGCATATGGGCGCCACTGGTTCTGTATCATACCAGGTTTATCGGGCATGAAGCATAAAGAAATGGCAGGTATATGCAAATGAAGTATGAAAATCTCTGACGCGTGGAAACCTGTATTTCATATTACTGATGATGAGTATCGATTATGAACTAAAAGTAGTCTGAGATGACATGAAGAGCATATGATGATGAAATGGCGGATTATGAAAATTATCTTATATGCTGAAATGATAAGAATCACGTAAATGTTATGTGTATTTATATACATTTGTATAAGTAAAGGTGATATAGTAGAAGGTCATCCATGTGTGTATTAATTCATCAGTAAGCTTAACAGAATATTCAATTAGTGATCTGGAAGGAAGCCGGAAGGATGGGACGTCCATCAGCGGTAAAGACTAATAAATAGATATCTTGAAAGGAGACCTTTGATTATTTGTATATGAAATTTTTAACAATAAATGTTGTAAATGTTAGACATTTCCATATATGGAGCTTGTATATATATTTTGTAATCAGCTCTGAGAATACTGTGGTCATTGTTCTTTATATGAATAGACTAAGCACAAAGTTTATCTGTGAAGGAAAAAAAGAAAGACCCTCACTTGACTTCCCTATGAGTTAGGGCGTCCACAAAGCAGACCGCTTCATGGACATCCACCTGGTTATCTGAGTCGAGGTTGATAGTATACAAGATAGATTTATCAGAGAGCGGTGAGTACCGAATGACGACCAATGTGGTGAACGGTTCCGAAGAAAGAGACAAATGGGTATGCGGATGGACACTCAACGTGTACATCGAAAGATGGCACCATGCACCTTTGCATGAAGCAGTTGCGGATGCCTCGGCAGGCACGGTATACTATCATTCTGCATTTCAGGATTACGGACCACCTCAAGATGGGGAAAAACGTCTTTCATGCTCCCCATGGACTCTATTGTTACAATGTGAGTGCCACTTTCGGCAAAGTGCGAGAGCAACCCTTTCGGAAGTTTGTGCCCGAAAATGTTTCGCCATTTTGGCGTACAATGGAAGTCTACATTGTGATATGCTAGTGAAATCAAGCTGGATCACCATGACTGCCTCATGGACTTTCGACCTCCTGGAGAATATGGTATGAAACTAAACCTCTAAATGCACCTTTGAGGTGGCGCGGGCGATTAGCCAACTCATGAAACATGCTGAGGATAAACTTCAATCTGCAACTTAAGGCCATCTGCAATCGATGCGACCCCGGCTCCGAAAGGATCAACATTGATAAGCGATTGACCGCTCGGCGTTTTCTTTCAGTTCCGCAGACCAGTTTAAACCTTCTTCTACGAGAGAAAAGCCAGCGGCGAATGAATGAGGCAGGCCAAGACATTCATAGCAATCAAGCAATACCTGATAGAGCCCCCGATTCTTGTGAACCTGGAAGCCGGCGATACTCTCTATCTCTACCTAGCAGCCTTTAATATATGATAGAATTGCCGCCTTGTTTAAGAAATATTAGGATGCGAGATTAGGCCAATATTTTTTTGTTAGCAAGTCCCCTGACCAAACAGGAGACTGGAATCTTCTACAACGAGCAGGTTTCCTTGGCCCTATTTTGACCGCCCGAAGCTCGTCGATACTTCGAGCTCATCCGTTTGGCTGAATTTTCGAGTGATCTCCTTGCACTCGGGAGCCGCGATCCATAAGCGGATATGGAAGGATGGCACGATGACCGATGAACTAAGTGAATATGGCATCAGATACAAGCGGCGTTCAAAGAAGCGGGTCACCGCGGAGCTTCCTTGCGAGAAATCCGCGACCCGTGCGCACGAGAGCGAAGGGTTGGTGGACCGCTCGCGTTGATAGAACTTCAGGACAATCAGAGCACGCATCGTGCGCAGTGCCTTCACATCGGAAAGGATTGAAACGGTGGTCGTTTGGAAAACTACTGCGCCTCAGTAGCGGTAGAATCACGAAGCCGCAGTGGCAGGACGAACTGCAGCGCACTCCTGGCAGGTGCTATGACCTTTTGATTGACGACTGCGGTTGGTGGTAGAGACGAGTCAACGTAAGTGAAGTCAGGAACCGAATGGAAAAATCGCTTCTCTAGTCAAACGAAGTGAGCACCCTCACAACACCAGGAAACTTGAACATGTCCCCGGGACGGTAATGAGCAGACGATGCGCCAGCGTGGCGGCGTCTTTGCCAATAAAGGAAACTATATATCTCATGTCTACTACTCGGCGGGCTCCTCCGCTACGTATAAGTAAGCGAGATAGAGAGTCTCCCCCGTCCTGGATGGACCCATCTGACTACATAGCTACGGAGTTACTAGATGATAGAGCGTGACTCCTGCAAGTTGGTCGGTTGGCTGAGTTCTACTATTAGATGGGTAGCTCTATAAACGGTCCTTGGGCGGACCGTACATGAAATGTAACTCGAGCAAAATTTGTATGTGTTGGTACGGTGAGGCATATGAAATCACGGGGAAGGGGGGGGGGGAGAACACTAGCCAGTGGGCTCACACGAGGTATTCTTATGCCATGAAGACGAGATCTTTATAGACTATGTTAAAAAATGTGACCCTTGCCAACAAGTGTCTCCCGTTTTGAAATCTCCATCTGAGATTTGGTCTCCATCCTAGCCGTGGTTGCTCAATGGTGATTGATATTGTGGTTCAGTTCCGCATTAAAAACTATTGTTTATTAGCCCTGATTTCGCCGGTAAATGGATAGAGGTTGATACCTTTAGACAATCAAGAAATCTGAATGTCTGGTTCCGTCACAGAAGAACCGTATCTGGGATTGACATCTAAAGATGTCATTATCAGATAATGGGCATGATTCGGCATTTGAGTCTATCGAGACTTTGCCAAAGTTAAGAAATAAACTGCCACTCACCGTGCCTTCTCCTGTGATAGCGGCGAAGCCTCAGCAAAGACCTGTTGAGTGCCCTCAGCGGTTAGATTACTTCTAAAGGGAAATGGTTGAGGGACTACGAGTGCTTTGAACCTACGGGACCCTGGCACAGCAACCAACATCTCTCCTTTTGCCACTCACCCTCTTGGATGGCACATTGTCCTCTTGAAATCGAGTCACACTGCCGCTCCAGAGCGACTCACTTGAATCGAGAAAATCTGAAGTCGGTGGTCGAGAAATTGACCTTAGTGATGAGCTCTGAAGCGGCATCAATTGAATAAATAAAATCAACCAACGCGGCCAGCTAAATCTTATAACAAGCAGTGATAAAGCCTCGATTTTCTAGTCGAATATAATCTTGAGAGGGTTTTTGAAAATCTACTGCGGACCCCGGCAAGAAAAGATTCAACCTTATTGGGAGAAGGACCGTCGTAATCACCGCATTTCGAGGAATCCAGGGTCTATGCTATATGAACAAAACAGATGGAACTCTTATTATTACTAGAATGTGGAATGCCATGCACTTGAAAATGTATTATCTATAAAAGAATGTCTTTATTATCTACTACTAGCATGTCTTTGCATATTAATATAGGGTCAATTCCAAAGTTCGGGCGGCCTAGTTCTGACGACTGCTCGGCCCTGCCTGCAGTCCACTTATGGCTAGTCAATTCTAAGAATCCAGTGGCGCGGTTCACTGTGCCGGCAACGTCATGCGCGGTGATTCAAAGTCGGGGCTGTTCTGTGCTGAATCGCGGCGGGTGTGTTAAATCCGGTAGTGCGGTTCGCTAACGCGACCAGCCGCAGGAATCGCATGGTGGTGTTCGTGAGTCGGCGACCGCGATTCGCCAACGCGACGACCGAATCACTTATGGTGGTCGATTCCAAGATTCGGGCCGGCGCCAATTCTTGTGGCACCTGCTCGGCCCAAAGTAGATCATATCTAGCTGGTCAAATTATAAGTTCGGGTGCTTTCGATCGACAGCCTATCGGGCGACCGATGAAGCTGACCCATTCGGTTGATAGGTGTTTCTATATACAATCAAGGAAGCGCTACGGCCAGATCAAAGCAAACTCAAATAATATAACATTAAAGCATATCGAAAGTTAACAAAAAGAAAGCAGAAAGGAAAATTATTTTGGTACAAAACCTTGATAAAAATGGGTCTTGTCTCAACTGACATAACATTTGCCATGAGGGTATCTTGTTATTAGAGGATCCATGTCGGAAGAATCGTCTCTCTTCTCCTGTGGTCGGGCTAGTCTCAGGATACTCATGCTTTGGATCCAAGGCTAGGTGACGAGATCTTGGGGGGGTATCGGGGTTGGCGAGTCCCAGGATGAGCGGGACTAAAGAACAGATGTCATCAGGGATATGAGGCTTGCTCCATGAATGTTGTCTTGAAACACTTAACAACCATAGCAAGTAATTGAACAACGCGTGTATTTGGAATCAGAGCTAAGCTCCATTGTTCTTTGTCGATGTGACCTCTAGAGAATCTGTGACTCATCCTTCACGACCAGAAACTCTGTGGCGGAAAAAGTCTCTTGTCGCCAGCAATGACTCTCCTCACTCCTACGCTTTCACATAAGCTTCCCCGCGGAGACCAACGCCTCAGTGGCTCCGTAACAGGACTCCGCCCTTTGGCGGGCTTCATGCTTCGTACGTTGAACGGCAACGAGACTACATGCGTACTCGGGTATCGCCGGCATTACTGACGCCGGCTCAGGTCATCGCCGCCTCACCGTATCTTTCTCATCTTGGCCGGGTGGCTCTCTCGAGATTCCTTAGCCTCCGGCTCCAGCGACGACATCAATTCAGCGCTATACAGTGAGGCCTGCCATCTCCCGTTCGGCCGTTCATGAACATACAATCTTAATTAAACGGCGTCCTGATCGAACTCAAGCTTCGTGTCTGCGTATGTATTAAGCAGCGACAACGACCTGACAGCAAAAAGCCGTGGCAGTGAAAATAAGCTTAATAGCGCTAAAACCGCAATACCACTATCTTACATTTCGATGCGACTAGGCCAGTTGCGATTCGGGACTGTATCCATCATCCGATGATACGCGAAAATCATCCGCCGGGGTAGAAGCGGGAAGGGTCACGAATAATCGCTGAAGGACAATGCCTCGGCGACTCTTTAGTGTGGGTGTAATTATCAAGCCAGTCGTGCAGACACTCCGATGAAGGGCTCCGGCGGCGCGATGTCATCGCTTCACTCACTTTGAGGGCGACACCTCCCGGCTTCAGGCTGGCCACGTGGGAGGAAAATGGATACAGGTTATCGCGAGTAGGCGGTGGGGCCTAGCGATCCGGACCGCATGAATGCTTGATTGCTTGGGTGCTCTGCGATCTAAAAGCGGATTACTTGGCGCTCGTGGCCCCGGATCGCCCTCGTTTGACCGATCAGCCAACCCGGTCGGTTTCCGGCTCCTCTACTGGCTCTAGTTGGCGAGGGATGATGATAACCAGTCCCCGAAATTCCGTCGGTGGCGGAGCTGACCATCAGGCAGCGGAACTTCAGTTTGGTATGGGTAGGCGATTCGGCTCCCGCTGTTTGAAATGCCTGCGGCCCATGCGGGGCGGCGTAGCGATCAAGCAACCCGTCATTCTCTCCGCGCTCCTCCTCTTCCCAGTCACCGGCTCTTCGCTATCGAGGAACCCAAGGCACAAAGTCTACTCACCTTGGACCCCGGCGGCGGTCGTCGCGGTGCTCCACTCTCTTGATCCTTACCACTCGGGGCGAGTGCAGGCACTTGCGGGCAAGGAGGGCCTCTCGGGGATGACCTCTCTTAGTTCCGCTTGGGAGGCGTGGGGAGGCGAAGCGGAACTCCAGCAGGAAGTAGATGCCGGTGTGCTCGCAGCCTTGCATGGTGACCCCCCATTACCTCATTGTCGGGTCTTTGGAGGAGCTTCATCAGCGAGGAAACCCAAGCACGCGGTCGACAACAACAAAGTGCTCCCCTTCAACCACGTCAAGCGTGAGGTGAGAATGGCTTGCAGGAGGTTATAGGGAGTCGGGTTATGCCTCACGACAGATATGTTCTCCGGCGTCAGCAGAACCTTGCAGTGGCGCTCTCGCTCAGCCTCCGATGGCGGATCTTCTCAGAGCTTTTGATTTCTCCATGGTACCAACCTTCCTCGTAAGCTTTCTTTGAAGCGCCGTAGTTGGATTCGTTATATAAAAACATAAGCGTTGGGGTATAGGCGATAATCTGGATCTAGGCCATTCACACGGGAAGGGCCAGGCAGGTTAACCTTCAGCGACCCGAGGAGACCGAGGGTCTCATCGAAAGGACCTCACTAGCAACGCCCCCTTTTGCGCCGTCTTAGGTGGTCGAGAAGCGGACGACAATATGGAATCGAGGGCTCAAAAGCGTTATCAGACATCAGAGCCCCACTTGCATGCTCGAGGTAAATAATGAAAATCTCCACCAACGAGGGTCAGATTTGCTTGATTGACATCTGATTTGCTCATGGGATCTCGCCGTTGGGATGGATGAGGGCTGGGCACCGAGTATCTGCTTGTTTTAACTATGGTAGGCATGAAGGCGTGGCTCATTGCTAGATCTTTGGAAAAGAACACACCGTGTGTTCTCACCAAGCCAGCGAATCGCCTCTCCGTCGATGAAATTAAATGTGCTTCCGGGCACCTGTAATACACCTTTAATTCCTCAGTTAGGAATACAGCGTATGCCACTTGTACTGAGGAAACACAGCTGGAGACCTCAGGAAGCGACCACTTGTGAAGTTTCTTCAGGCCCTAAGCCATTCTACAAGCGGAGTCAAAGGAGAAAGAAAGAATGATCTAAAACTAAACCTCTACAATTAGTATAGAGCATACTATGTTGGTGCCATTTGCCCAGGGCAGAATATCTTAAGACACTTCCTTCTGAACATAGTGGGAAACCGATCTACCAGGACCCGACCTCTTAAAGACCTTGATGATTACGTGGAATGAAAAGGGCGAATGCCTACAATGATGACCTCTGAACAGCACAAGGTAGAGTTAGCCTATTTCGCATTGGTTGGTAAGCGAGGGAAGAAGATAAACGAGAAACCATGAGAAGGAAAAATGTACGACATAATGATGCCTATCTATATATATTTCCGCCTAGGCATGGTGTATTTAATCTGCGGCGATGGCCCGATCGATACGCCCCGGATCTCAACCATCGGCGGGTTGCCACTCCGGGCGGCTGTAGACTAAGGTGGGCGAAGCGAGGGTCTTCCTCTTGGGCGGTTAAGCGGCGCTAACAAGTTTTATAATGATCTATTAGCCTTGGTTGATAAAAATATAAAACCATATCACTTGCTGTGCAATAAGGCACAAAAGTGATAAAAAACTACAATTTTATTTATTGCACACCATAAAGGTGTTCAACAATACATAGCGATGCTTGTTGTCAAGCAATCATAATACAACATGAAACCTTCATATAAATGAAATACTAAAAAAGAAAGCGAGGAGGGCGGCCGTCACCCTTTGCCAAGAATAAAAGGAAAGGCAGGAGATGAAGTGAGAAGCGCCGTAGAAGCGAATAATAAAGAGGGATATGGGAAATTTTGCGAGAGTTAAGCGATCACTGCAAAACCGCAAGAGGTGTCCTCGAACCATTCAAATTGCAGACCACCCAAGCTTTAGGGACATTTCCGACTCGCTCAAACCATCTAATCTTTGATTCGACCCACGGTTAGATGGCGCTGACAGCGAACAGATCATACGCCATCCAAGTAGCCCGGGACATGCATGTATTCAATTATCCTATAAGTGGAATGAGGATAACCGATAAGGTAACAATCTCCTCACCCACTCGCGCACATAGGCGCTCCTAAATCTGAGGATCGGCGCGGACGTCAGTAGCATCAGTGCGGAGTTACAAAGTTACAAAGCAGTTGAAAATTATGGCAGTCTAATGGTAGGCCCGTTCTATAAAATGGCCGGTCCACCATAGCACCTCCCAGGGGGATGATCTTCACTCCAGGCGGCGGGCGGGGCATTAATGGGTGCCTTGGGCCCAAACCGGCCTGCTGACCGACCCAGCCCGAGGAGCCCAAAGGATTAGGCACAGCGGTGGCCAGGCGCTGGCCAGGCCCTCGCCAGCACAGGGGATTAGGCGAGAAGCCCCGGCCCGGCCCACGGCCTTTGACCAGTGCTCCATAGGTGCCGGGTATCTCCTGTCCGGACGCCTTTTAACTATAGTGCTTGCTCTCGACAAGCTACACGAAAGCGAGTTATGGCAAACTCATTACAAGTGTGAGTTCACCATGAAGGCTGGGCGATAAGCGCTGACAGAATAGAAATCTCTCTTAGCGACGGTTCTATGAGCGATTACGTAAGGGAAGAATCAGATGTCTTCTGAAATAAGAGCCACCTTCCCCAGCATTATGAGACGTCACTCTCTAAAAGCGGATCTGTTTCTCCTTCGCAAAGAAAACAAGTCACCAAATGAGGTGTAGTTACTGTGAGATTACTATTGCACTCCAGCTCTACAAGTTTTCCCGAAGAAAAGACCTTTGCCATGTGGAGGCTGACGTGAACTGGCCAGTCGTCTTAGTGTGTGCATTTTGCGGGTTCGCGACCCGGTGGTGAATCTCCAGGCGATCCACTAACTAGAGATTCGAGGAGACCACAAATATCGGTTTTTTCTTTTTTTGTGATATATTGTTATCTTGATTTGATAGTTGGTCTTTTGTTCATCATTCATCGATGATGAATTACGTGGTCCTTTGTAAACACAGGCGGCGCGTATTACACTCGATCGACGGCTTGGTGACGGTCATATTAGTGCTTTATCAGCTCGAAACTATTATTAAGTGGTTTGATTGGTTTCTTATCTGCCTTGACCTTGCCTAGGCGTGGCGAAGGAGTCTTGTGAGCTTATACTGGACTCTTTACTTGTTTTTTTCAATAGTGGAGCTGATCATAGGTGAATCACAATATCTATGTAAAAATTTACAAAAATAAAACTAGCATTGTAGTGGTGTTCTTGTGTCAATATCTGAGTCCCCGAGTCCCATTTATATACATATACAAAACGTACATTTACATTTACATAATCAGAGCGTGGAACCTATAAGTGATGGACCTCTACAAGTGTCTTGTGACGACATGTGAAGATCGCGGACGTCCTCTTACAAATACCTACATGGATTAAAATCAATATAACACCATAGTGGAAACATATGACTTATCGTATACACATGCATTAATACTCTTTACGAGTAAGCATATAACAGGTAACTAAATATCTGATAACATATTATTGAATTTGCATGACCTCATATAACTTAAATAATATATGTACTTACTCATGAACATCATATCGGATTTCAGTAGGAGTTATAGAGCTTATACTTATCTTGAAAATTAAGTGGGTCACTAAAGAGCTTATGCTTGTGCAGAGGCACTATAGGTACTCAGGCTTATACTTTAACCTTATTTATTCTTAGGACTCTTATCATGCAAATTTATTGGAATACCTAAACTAGTAATAAAAATGAGGAGGGCACAACACAATAAATTTGAAGGTGTTACTATACGAGTACTAAGGTCTTGGTAATGTATAAGCGGGAATTTTGGCGAGGCATTACCTTCCGCACAATCCACGTGTGAAAAGCGTAGCACTAGAAGAAGTCTTAGAAGCACTAATAGAGGCGTGCACATACGTAACAAGAGAGATGTGGGTGTCATTCTCCCGGTCTTGAGCAATCCCTACAATTATATGTGTTTAGGAACTTACTATCTTCTCATAGGGGCATTTCGTTTGCTAAGATCGAACTCGCCGAGGCGGCAAGGTACGATATTATTTTTCCTTTACATTACAAACATGAATGGACCCTTTCACTTAAGCATAAAGGTCCTCAGTGGTCAATAACAAGTCTTGAGCCATATCCTCACTTGAAACAAAACACAAAGAAATCTCTATCTGTGAAACGGTAGCTATGCAGCTTACCGAGACTGTGCAATCCTCCTCTAAGCCCACTTGTGTGTGCGTTCTGCATAAGCGTGGGCTTACATGGCTAACGTAGGTATCCTATATTGTGCATAAGACCCACCCAAAAATTTCTAGATTTTCTTGAATTAGTCCATTTTCATGAAATCAACAAACCTTCAATTAATCAAAAGCATCATAGAAACAACTCCTAAATGAGTTCTACTTTCACAAAACTAAACATGGATTAATTAGGGTTTCCAAACTAAACTCAAATATATAAGTTAGGTTAACTTGCAAACCCAGCCTGAACAAAAGAACAATTAAGAACAGAATCTTTTAGAAACACCGCAATCCACCACAAACTATAGTTTCCATAAAACATCGCATCTACCTTTCTCTTTCTTACTTATCTTCTACACCTCTTTCTTCTTCCTCTTCTTCACATGAAGCCCTTCTCCCCCAAAATGAAGCCAGATTTGGTCTTATCTCATTACAGGTTAAATATATGTTTCCCAACTCTTTGGATTTTTCATTTTTCATTTAGGTCCTTCGTCTTGCTATTATTCTATTAACTATAAATCTCACTGGCATGCCAAATCTAAACCTATCTATAGCTTTTATATCATGTTTGACAAATTCCACTTACCTTATTATTTTGTACAAGTGCAGGTTTGAAATTCTCTCTATAACCAAAATAGCAATTAGAAAAATTTAAGTCTTTAATACAAACATGAAAAACAGAAGCTAAAGTGTTATTTGAGTGTTAGTTGTCTGTGGTTACTTTTGTTTTTCTCTGTGATCAAGCGGGTTTCACCCCAAGGTGTGTACCCTATCTTAATGGCGTTTTGTTTCTTGTATTTTATTGGTGTTAGTTAAAAGTTCTTGGAAAGCATTGGTGTTTACTCAAGGGAGTATTCATTTTCCTGATTTTCAAGAAGGCTACTTCGGATTTTCCTTTATTGTTTGTGGTGTGTTTTACTCGGTGTGGTGGGAGTTGACAGCTAATTTCAAGACAATCCCATCAGTTGCTTTCGTGATATATCTCATGGGCTGTCTTGAGTGGGTTTTCAGCCGGGTTCATCTTCTATCTCTTTGATAGAGCTGGACTCAATATTTCTTCTTGATAGGAATGAGACTTTGTTCTGAGATAGTCTGGAAATGAAGATCCATACTCTCTCAGATTTTTTAATGGGTTAGAAGGCCTCTGGATTTCTAGTGGTGATGGAAAATTTTAGAGACCGGTTATTTTTGTTTTCATTTTGTTCGAAAAGTGACATGATCAAAGCTTGGTCTCGGGGAACAGTGTATCTAGAAAAAGAGTGTCTGTTAGTGAGAAGATGGAGTCTAGGACTACAATTGGACATCAAGATCATCTTTATGTGTTGGCCTGCAGCCGTTTTCAAAACAAAGATTATTATCCCATACAGAAAAAAGCGGGAGTACTATTGGAGGTTTTATACTAAAACACAATGGAGCTGAATTAATTCACGAAATTAAACTTTGAGTTTGCCTCTATACAAGCAGTCTTGATCTTAGAAATCACTTTTCTTTATATGCATTGGATTCTCTGAGTTAAATAATAAGTCTCTAAAGAACTATTGCATCCTAGGGAATCAAATTCTTAAGGACAATGTTTTACACACGCCTTAGTTGATTATGTTTGTGTTAACTTACTTAGCAATTTCTGGGTTCACCATCAATCCCAAACTCCCATCAACGATCTTAGCTATTCCGACTCTGCTACAGTTTCTTCATGCCTTAGCCATTTATGACCTTTGCATTATGCGGTTTCTGCAATCTTAGAATTTTGACCATGGACGCAATGTTCTGGTCTACCTTTTTCTTTGTTGGAACCGACTCCTCCAGTGCCTCTTGTGCCACCTCTCCCTTCACTTCGATCATACCAGCGCTGCCTACACGGTTCCTTCACACTATACAAGCCCTTCCCGGACATCTCGAGTGAAGTCTTCTCTGCTTGACATTTCAAGCGTGGTAGGAACTATATTTCACATGATAGCATGGTATAAGCATGTTGCTGTCCTTGGCTCACACCTTTGGGCGTGGACACCAGTAAGGCTGAGTTTGTCGACATACTATCTAACTACGTTATCTAACGAGTTGTTTGATGTCTCGCATTGCCTAAGGAAGAAAAAGTTATATTGGAATCAATGCTCATAAAATACACTATTGAGGATGTTGGAAAGCAAAAATTTATTGTAGGAAACTACTACAAATGGGAGATGGTAGACAACAAGGACATAAAACTCCAAATCAATGAGTACCTTAAATTGTTAGAGGAACTAACGGCTGAAAAAATAAAACTACCAAAATAGTTTGTAGCATGACTGTTGATAAAAAAACTACTGTTTGGTGGGTGACTACAAAATAACAATTAAACCTATGATAAAATAAATTGTCTTTGGTACGTCTAATCACTCATGTGCAGATTACCAAACCTGCGAAAAAACAACTAAGCAGATGGCCATAAGAAAACTTGGTCCAAACACGACCAAAAAGTACAAGCCTCGCTCAAAACTCTTTATAACAAACCAGATTTTAACCCCATAATTTAAGGAAAAAGTATGATTTGTTTGTAGTAAACCCGATTATCATGCGCTGATGAAAGATAGTAAAAAATGGAAACAGTAAAAATCCTCTAAAGCCAATGACGGTGAAAGGGAATGACATAACTATTGTTTATCTGTACTAATAATAGTGACCAATTCCATGATTGGTAGACTCTAGTGCAACAAGACATATTGTGCAAACTTTAGATGCTTTACTCTGTAATCTGATGAGGATGGCGTCATTGTCTACATGAAAGCGAGCTCTCACCTTGCTCGGGTTCTAGGAAAGAGACAAGAATCATCTTGACTCATAGGAAAGAATATGGCCTTTAGTGATATGTTGCATGTTCCCAATATTAGAGCAAATTTAGTTTTAGTTTCTCTATTGGGAAAGGTGGGGGTTAAAGAGTCATTTGAATTTGACAGGATTGTAATGACAAAAAATAATATCTCTGTAGGAAAAGGGTTTTGTAATTAGGGGCTCTTTGTACTCGATATCTCTGAAGTTATAAATGGAAATGCTTCTTCTTCTGTTTACTTGATTGATTCCTATGATATACTGACGACATGCTAGATTCTGGACATGTAATTAGTGAATATATTAGTAAACTCTAGGCCTTATCAATAATATTGATTATTAGACTTAAGTAATCAAATATGTGCCACTTATAGGCTAACTGAAAAGCATGTGTGGTTTAGTGACTAAGAAAATCACTTCTTCAGACTTGTTATTTCGATGCAAGAGATTTAAAACAAATATAAACTAGGAGGTAATAAATTCTATGTGACCTTCATTGATAGTATTCTAGGTTCACTAGAGTTTGCCTTAAAAATAAAAATGAAGCATTTGTGACATGTTTCTAACTATAAAGTGATGAAAATCAAACGATGGAAAATCAAAGGATTAGATCGTGAGGGCAATACATCACCTATTGTCTTATATGAATGAAGGAATAATTCATGAAGTGACTCACTCCTTATTCACCTAAGTCAAATGGAATTCTTGAAAGAAAGAATAGACTCTTAAAGAGATGATGAATTCTCTACTTGTTAATTCTTCAACTTCCTAATAATATGTGGTGAAACCATATTGTCTATATAATCTACAAAATAGAATTTTATACAAGAAAATTGGTAAGACACCTATGAGTTATGCAAGGTCATTACACCTAACCTTAAATATTTGAGGTGTGGGGTGTCCTTACTTGAGTTATGTTAGTGATCCTAAAGGAAAATAGGATCAAAGACTTTTTTGTTACCATGTACTATGGATGTATGATAATATGTTATGTTATAGATTTCTAATTTTGAAAAGTGATGTTTCTAGATGTATTATTATTGGTGAAAATGCCTAATTTTTATATATTTTCCACTAGAAAAAAAATTTCTCATGCACCTACAAGTGTGGATGATACAACTCATATGATGAACATGTATACCTCTTTTTGTGGATGATATGGAAAACTCATGATGGTAAGGAAGGAGTAAGAACAAAAATGAGTTTACTTTAGATGATTTTATACTTGATTGAAAATGAACTTAGTCTCTTATTTTGAAGCAATTTCTTCACTTATAGCGCATTACACTGGAAAAAAGCCATTAAGCTGACTTGAATCTATTTTCAAGACTCAAGTGGAGTTAGTTGATTAGCCAAAACATGAAAATCTGTGTTTAAATTGATTTCAAAAGAAAATATTTACCAGATAGTTCTATTGAAAAATATAAAGTTAGTTATTGTAAGGTTTTGCAAAACAAAATGATGACTATTTTGATACGTTTCTCATTGCTAGGATTTCTTCCATTCGTATTTTGATTGCTTTGGATTCTGTCCATATTTATCATATCAAATGGATGTTAAAACAACTTTTTAAATGGGATTTAGGAAATTTATGTTACCTTTGAAGGTTGTATTACACATGGACAAGCAAATAAGAGTTTGCAAATTGAATAGTTTTATATGGTTGCAGCACCTAAGCTGTGACATTAGAAATTTGATAATGCTTTGTTGGAGAAAGCGAGAGTTTTATCTGAGTTAGATGGATAATGTATATACAAAGTGTATAGAGGAAAGAATGTGTAATTATTGCATTGTATGTAGATGATATGTTGATTTTGGCACTAACTTTGAGTATGGTACATATTACCAGAGATTTCTAATTTCTGATTTGACATGAAGATATAGGTGAGGCTAAGGTAATTTTCGGTGTAAAGAGATCATAAGGATGGGTGATAGTATATGTATAACGAACATTATGTTGAGAAAAATACTCCAAGAGGGATTCGGACATTTCGCGAGCACAGCCAGGTACCACTATCGCTACCTTCTGTTTAATAAAAATCAGATCTACAGTTAAAGCTAAATGTCATAGATTATTGGGAGTCGATCATTTGATGAACTTTTCTAAACTAAGCGCCAGCATATGCGATTAATTGTAGATTAATTGAATCTATACACGCCATCCAATAATGACCATTGTAGTGCATTAGCTAGACTAATGAAATTCAGCAGGGTACCATGAACTATGGTATCCCATATAGTGGTTGTTACGGTTGTGTTGAGAGGATCTAGCTAATTACTCTTGGATCTTTGATTCAGACGAGATAAAATCCATAAGCGGTTATGTCTCTACTTTGGGAGGTGGTGCTGTTGTTTGAAATAATCACAGCAAACTCTTTATTGCTGCCACCATGGAGTCGGGAGTTTATAGCTCTTGAACTGCGGCGGGTAAGAAGGTAGTGGATTAGGAACTTCCACATCATGAGATTCCTTTGAGAATCGCGACCCAACCTTACCTTTGGTTGCTATGCATTGTGATTGCCAAGCAGCAATATTGATCACAAAGAATAAAACATTCAATGGGAAAAACAAACACATTTGTCTAAGACATGAGGTCGTGAAACAATTGTTGAAGGATGAAATTATTTCCATTGACTATGTAAAGTCAGAAGTGAATTTGGCCGATCCTCTAACTAAGCCTTTGGGAACAAAATTAATTTTGGAACATCGAGTGGAATGAGACTTAAGCCAATATGAGATTAGTAGGCAGTAAACGACCTTTGCGATTATGATCCCATGAAGAAGGTTTATATAGATAATATCAGTCAACACTAAAATCCTCTTCTTCCATCTGAAATTGTCTTACATAATTTGATTTCTGATTGCTTCAGAATGCGTAATTTGAGAGGATAAATATTCTTAATGATTTTATATCCCTTATGGGTGGTACATATAATGCGGTGTGTACTGATGAAATCACCACATAAGTGTGGAGTGGGGCCGCTAAAGATGAAGTAGTAGGCAAGATTTCAAACACCATGAAATAATCGAACTTTGAAGCATGGCTTTAATCGAGCTGCTGTGATTTGAACAGCAGCGATAAGTGTGTGGTCTTCATTGATAGGAGTCCCCTATTACGATCCAAAGTACTTTGGTTCATAAAAGCTGAAGTTTCACCAATACTACAGCGGTCAAATCTTATTCGTCTATGTTTGGTTTTTTTCATAGTTCACTAAACACCAAACCAGGCATTGCCTTCTTCCATTTTCCAAACAAAGTGTTTAAATAAGATTTGCAATACAACCTTCTTTTGAAAAAATGTAGAGGATTGTTCTTTGTACAATAGTTTTCAAAAATCAAAAAGTGTTGTCCCATGGGGAAAAAGACAAAGTCTTTATCGGTTCTCATACTAAAGCCCATTAATTATGTGCCCGCAATCAATTTGGCAGTTTAATGATGATTTACGGCCCTCCCTTTGTTTTCTCTTTTTTGTGATGTCTTGACGTTTAGATATACCATGATCATGTTTAAATAAATTCAGCAGTTTTTATTCTCAATATTGATCATGATCTTAAAAATCTTTTCTACTTGTCTTCACTTCTGTTCTTTTGCTCCATAGTTAAGATATAATCTCAAAAATTGTTTACCTCACAGGAATCAAATTCATAAGGAAAGTGTTTTATACACACCTTAATTGGTTATGTTTTCTCAACACAGGTACTCGTTTCTGAGTTCTATAGATCTCTGCTCCATCTGATCTTGTTCTAGCTCCTACTCCAGTTTATTTGCTCATCTTCAATTGTTTTATTTTTATTAACATTAGAGTGTGGATCTGAATGTTAACCCAAAAATACCCCAAAATTTTTTATTTATAATTTTATTATATATTCGAGGTATAAGTGAACCAGCAGGTATTTTGGGAGTGTTAAATGAATGTTGATTAATTATTATATAACAAAACAGTACAATATCTAAATGATTAATTGAAGCCAGAAATAAACTTAGTGAAAGGGCAAAAGTGAAATTATGAAATAAGGTCTGAGGTCATAAGTTAGAAGAAGAAATGTCTAAATTGTGATTATTGAAATTTAAATGAGAAAATAGAGACAAAATGAGTGGGCAAGCTAGCAGTGAAACAAGCCAAAGTGGATTTTTAAAGAAGATGAGCAAGGTCTTATGTGACATGGGATATTTAAGACCAGTGATGTGGAAGCCATTTTGAGCAAAACGGTTTGAGAGAGAGGAGAGTGATGTGTTGCATTTCCCGAGGTCAGTTGACAACCCATCAATCGTGAGAATATTAGGTGGATGTTTGGTATTAGGTCAACTACGAAAATCGATGGAGTCTCCTTTATTGCAGGAGCTCTACCCAGGTACAACCTATCCCAATCTATGACAGCCTGTCCCAATGTTTTACAAAGACCACACCAAGTCCACACAAGGATAAAAATGAGTAAAATGGCCATGGGCCAGCCATTAATACTCACAAGTGTGGCTATTTGTGAGTTCAGAGTTGATACAATACTCTTAACCAAACATATCATTTAAAGTTTTAATACATGTTCTACAACGTCAAATACCAACATCAAAGCGGCGCTTTCTTCTAAAAATGGGTCTCTAAGGCGTCAGTCTTCTTGAGCAGTCCACATTGCACGAAATAATGATCCTCGGCGGAGTGCGACAATACCCTAATGGTGAAAATCTCTACATGGGTTACTCGCACCTAAATTGCACATACAATGATTGCTATAAACACACTCAAGCAAATACATGATCCTGCTGAATATCTACATACCCAAATCAGGTATCTGGAATCTCATGACTCCCCTTCTTCTATGGCATGTAGAGAAAAACATCTTCTTTCATACCGTGCACTCACCTAATTTCTAGGGTTGCTTGATTTTATATCAAATGCATTATCTTACATTCTCAAACCACACATCGATATCATTTACACATATTATAAATTTACATACATGCCACACATGTTATTGATTCATCATGTATCATTAAATAAAGCCAGACTATGTCACAATTCATTTCAATGACACACACAATTATATTCTTATATAATTCATCATGTTAACACATTATTGTATTATAGTAAATTCTCTACAGACCAAGTATTCTGTTGCTAATATATTTACGTAAGTAATATTAACACCATTAATTCATGGGTTTCATATTGTTCGTTTCTCAATCAATAACATATTAAGTGCTCCATAGACTGTTAACGTCAATGTTATTTTGAATTACTCAGTAACATAAAATTCTGAAAAATGGTGCTCTCCACCTTGATTAGGTGAAATCCTGGATTACGGCACATTCCAGCCTAACTATTGGGGATTTTCTCTTATAGGTTCGGCTTTTGGGACCAAATACGATAATCAAGCCTCAGAATATCCCTGACCATTCACATGGCTCTTGTAAAGAATAACACAGTAGAAAAATCTACCTCTTGGGTTGTGAACTCCACTAAATCGAATTCAATACTGCAGCTTCAATGCGTAGAACAACTTTACTTCTTGCTCAGTGAAAATCATGGTCTAAACAGTAGAAAATCTAGAGAGGGCTCTATCTCTCAACTTGAAAAGAATCGCCTCTATGAGTTCGACCTTTGCATTTTTGGTGTTTAATGGAGAAGACAACTGTTGCTATTTGATCTTGATTCTCATTAACATTTAAATAATTCTATGTCACATGGGTACATATAGTAGGTGACTTTTGTCTATCATGTCTCAGGCGTTTTCTTGATTACCGGACTACTAGATGCATGACGTGACAAATTTGGTATCTAAATTTGACGTGGTGTATTAAATTTATGAGGCAGTTTCAACGATGAGTGGTTTGTTATCGAGGATCTGAAAAATTTTAGTTTGCAGTGACAATTTTGCCAGTATGAAGAATTGGATTTTCTCAGAGTTAATAATTCCCCATAAGAATTTCATCTCAGAGTTATACACATCACAGCATCCAACCACTGTGCATATATGACCACAATCATAGCAGTGTATATGTGTTTTGCTCCAGATTACGTCTTGACAAATAATGATATCAAACTATAATCATATCATGATGCATCCATATCGAGCCCTTGCTCTGCTTTAAATGCAATTTCCAATGGGGTATCCACTCTTAGATCACTCCCAAATCCTGTCACTCAACTCTGAATTCATTGATAACCATGGCCCATTAATGTTTTCATCGAATCTATAAGACTCCATCCTCCAGCTCTGAGTCTCTCAGTGATAACTTGATGAGTATTGTTTTCATCTAGGTGTAAGACTCTTATCACTTAACTCTAGATCTGTGATAACATGGCTAGTGTGTTTTTCTCTGGAGACATGGGAACTTTGGCCTACACTCAGGCCTCTTACATCACACAGAAGTTTCGGATGTCTCCCGGGTCTCTACACCCTAGAGAATTCAGAATAGCTCCCAGGTCTCTTACACCTATAAAAATTTGGGATATCTCAGGGTCTCCTTACCTGAAATTCGAAGGGATATCTCTTTGGGTCTCTTATACTACAGAATTTGAATTTCTGATCTACCCACATAGATTTGGACCTCCTGGTCTACACCACATATTTGGGACAACTCCAGGATCTTACCCTGCAATTTGGACAACTCCCGGGTCTCTTACACCACACGAAATTTCGAATAACTCGACAGGTCTCCACCACCTGAGAGAATTCTGGATAGCTCCCCGGGTCTCTTACACCCACACAGAAATTTGGGATATCTCCTCGGGTCTCTTACACCCACACAAAAATTCGAGATAGCTCCCCAGGTCTCTTACACCCACACAAAAATTTGGGATATCTCCCCGGGTCTCTTACACCCACACAAAAATTCTGGATAGCTCAGGTTCTCTTACCCTGAAATTTGGGTTCCTCTCACAGGTCACCACCCACACGAAGTCGGGATAGCTCCCATGTCACCACCCACGAAATTTGGGATATCTCCCAGTTGGTCTCTTACACCGAAGAAATTCAGGATAGCTCAAGTTCTCTTACACCCACACGGGTGTTCCCGGATGGCGCGAATTCAGCCCGCTCTTTCGGGCTTTTTTTCACTGAGGGGATTAACGGTCCCTTCGCTGCCATACTGATTAGAACACTGTTGTTTATGATTTGAGCCCATGATGTGATTGGACGTAGTCCTAAAAGACAAACTCACCTACACTCTGGTGAATAACCATATCGTGCACCACGCCGACTCAGCTCAGTGTCGTTGCCTTTGATGATCGCTGATCCCCCCTACAGGGGGTCCACCATAAACGGAATCCTGGAGATGTCTAACTCACAATCCGGAGCCTGTGGGTCGACTCTCACCTATCTCTCAGGAAGGGCATCTATCTGTAAGAAAAGCTATTTCGAGGCCTCGACCTCTATATTGATTTTGTCTTGCAGATGCGTGTGATGAATACAGTCACAGTTGATTTAAATGCTACTCTAGTTAACAAGTCTTGAGAGTGAAAGCGTGCCACTACCTCCAAGTTCTGGATGTTTCAGTAGTGCCTTGAGACCTCTCCCAGGTTGATCATACCTCATATCTTCAGTGTGACAATGTCTTGTGCTTTGTCTCCCTTGACCGACTCGACACACCGTCTGTCCATCAGACTAAAGCCTGCGCTTTTTGGCTCTGGCCCTGTGTGACCGTCTGAGTCACCTAGGATGTGGTGCGGCTACTGAGGCACGATCTTTGGTTCTGATATAGTGGGGTGGAGGACAAAGCTGTGTCTCTCTGTCTTGTTAGTGGGGTGTCTTTGAAAACCTTGGGATCACAATCTCTAGGGACGAAATCCCTCTCTTTATATGTCATGGACTCTTGGCAATGGTACTTTACATACTTATCTGTTGGCAACCTTAACTTTAGTCTCTACGATGATTGGGGCTGGTGTCCCATAACCTTGGGATTCCTGCAGCCGTGGGTGATCGGACGAAAGTGTCATTTCAATCGACGAAATAACATCATACGCCTTTCATATTCATCCCATCAGCCTTGGTCTGATGACCTACGACCTGTCTTAGATATCCTTGAAACATAAGTCTTACGCTTCTTTCTCGGGTTGGGAAGAGAATGGATCTTCTTCCCTCTTATTACTAACATCCATATCTGAATGCCTCGCATAACATCTACCTCCCTCGTAGTGTGTCGTCGACCACTGAGTCCTCCTCCTCTATATTGGAGGGAGGTGTAGCTCTATGGCGGAGGGCATTTGACATGCCCCGGTTAAATGTGCTTGCACAAGCACGACCGCAATAGCGGCCTTGCAATCCCGCCGGCCTGGCGGGCTGTTGGTCAAAAGCCCGATGGTGCGACCCGATTACCTACGTCGAGCGACATCTTTATCTTACTCTCCGTGACTAGCCGTCTACACATATCACATAGCGATTAACTTCTTGACATCTCTAAGGTGTAACGCGGTCTGAAATTATTACATACTAACATTTCATACTTAAACCATACACAACAAAATTTGATTGTTTGATTTTATTTTAAAATTTTTTTTTGAAAGCCTAGTGAACAATGTTCGTAAACTGATGGTCATGAAACGATGACCAACGACTCAGCGTGTTAATCTGAGTCAAGTGGGTTAAGTGCATCATGTACACACCCATGGCCCGAGTGCGGTACAAGGCCGATAGTCAATCATAGTGCACCGGGCATCGTGTTGTGGCGCTTCCCGGTGCATAGCGACGTGCGACCCGTGTGGCGTAGCTGTTGCGGCGATGTCATTGCGCTGCGGCGTTGCCGGGTGTAGATGTCGCCCGTGACTGCCGTGCTTGTCGCCGTAGCCTAACGCGTCGTCGCGGGGTATTGTTGCATTAAATATCTGCCCGACGTGTCATTTGCTTTTATTGCGACACAAAGGCCGCCCCGACCGCGATACAATTTTTGTGCTCCAGCGACTCCCCATTGCTTTGTGGCGGCGTGCGCTACCGCATGTGCCGTCGTCTTCGTGTCTGCCACCTTCGCGCGACGACAGCGCGTGCGCGAAATGCAGCCTATCGTGGCCATGCCGGCGATGTCGCGCCCCATCTCGCGCGCAGGCACCTTTCGTTTGTACGCGTGCTGCTAAACTATATCGTGTCGCGCTCAAGCTGCAAACCACGCTGTGTGTGTGCGCCCTTCGTGTGTGCGCCGACTGTTGTGTGTGCCTGCACAAAACTACTGTGTGCCACAATCACGGTTGAACTGGCGTGTGCTTCTTTCGGCTGCTGCGTGCCCTGTCGGCTAAGCTGCGTGTTGCACCGACTGCCGTTTTCAATATGGCCCGAGCTTTGGCATTGACCTGCCGACGGCGTATTGCCTGTCACGACTGTTGTATTGGGACTCAATTTTAGAAAATGGGCAATAGTCCATTCGATAATAACGCACCTTTTTAATCCTCAGTGGCCTCACCACTCTTGAAATGCGTGCTTTGAAGCCATATGAATTATACAACTCAAAAATTTTTACAAGTTTCATTTTGACCATTTCTTGTCTGGCGAATTTTTAATTTCATAACTGTCGATGTTTATGTTCAAAAGCGAACTACATCGAAAAATTATATATATATATATATATATATATATATATATATATATATATATATATATATATTTTTTTTTTTTTTTTTTTTTCGTTCCAACTCTGGACCATTTTGCAGAATTCTAGAACACCTAAGGTTATATTTTCTAGGCCCTAATATTAACGTTTTCTCTTATGCTACTCACCAAGCATACAAATCTGCGATTCATACAACTTACATGATCACATACCTAATATTATACACAAATACATATACACACCACGATCGATGCACATCACAATTCATTTATCAAAATGCACAAAGGATGCATGATCTAACCCCGTTTCCATGGTCTAAGGTAAGCCATATCCTACTAACGATACTAAGTTATAACTCTAGTATCCAACATTGAGCTTCTCTGGTAGCGTGGTGCTCTCCTCACCTTAATGACCATGGCTAAGCCTAAGTCCCGACTAGGTGATGCGTATGCCACAATAACCGATACCAATGGCGCCCCGTTCGGGGGTCCAGTGACAATCCGTCAACCAGCGGAATATTGGTTGGTGACGATTCACTCATGAAAATCGGAGTAGAGTGCTCGCTTTGTACGGGGAGCTCTACGAGTACATCTAATCCCAATCCACGACAACTTTGTCCCAATATTTTACAAAGACCACGCACTGATCTACATATGGATGCAAAGTAATTAAAATGGCATGCCATTTGTATTCAACTCCTCATAGAAAATTCATAAACTATTTACCAATAGTTCAGAGACATTACAATACTCTTAGCAAAACTGTATATCAAATTTAAAGTTTTGTATATGTTCTGATCGAGCAAAGCACATCAAAATCTACTTAGGCTCTTTATAAATCGGCTTCTAAAGAGCGCCTTCTTCTCGAATAGTCCCTGTACCTAAAATTATGATCCCTTGACAGGGTGAACAATGCTTAGTAGTGAAAATCTGCTACATGGGTTACTCTCCACCTAAGTGCACATGCAATGGTCCAACATAAACACACTCAAACAAACTGATCTACTTGAATGTACATACCCGATCCCGTGTCTTACAGGTCTGGAGCTCCTCACGCATGCCTAGCTACTTGAGAAAAACATCCTTTTATTTTCTTTCATGCTGTGAGTGCATCACACCTAATTTTCTAGGTTGCCAGGTGCATAGTAGTATGCCATTCTCAAACCACACATCCCAATATATCATTTATGCATATATTAACAAATTTACACTTTATGTTATTTACAATTCCATCAATAACATCATTAACCTCGCCGGAGCTAATTACATTCCTTTCAATGGCTTCACACAATTATATTCTTATATCTTCCACATCATTAACACATTTACAGTGCATACGTAACATATTAGGTACGATTCCAAGCCATTCATCTTAATATATTTACATGCATGTATTAGCACAATTAATTCCCATAATTCATATCATTGGAAGTTCTCAATCAATAGTAACACCAAAATTAGCTCACATGGGCAACCAATCAAGCAATTCATTTTGAATTTATCATGCATAAAAAAATTCTGCAAAATCAAGTCTGTGAACAAACCCTCGGGTTAACGTTCACTGACCTGTGTGATTTTCTCCACTGGTTCAAAGCTTTTGAGACCCAGAAAACATTAATCAAACCTCAAAACATCCCAACCATTTACATGTGGCTCTTAGAGTAATACAAGTAGGAAAGATCCCACCTCTTGGAGTTGTCGAATTCCACGAATACGATTCCTACTAGAGTAGGAAAAGATCCTACCTCTTGGGTTAATGAAGATTCCGCATCAATCCATTATCACGCAGCCTCGCGGCGTAGAGCAGCTTCTTGCTGCCGTCGAAATCAGCGATTGACATTGCGTCTGAGAGAAAGGGCTCTCAGCCAAAAAATCAACCTCGCGCCGTTCGATACGCGCCTGTTTTGGTGTTTTGTGGAAGAAAACGGTATTGCTTCACTGTGTGTTCGCGTTCAATAATTCGATGTCAATTTTCTTGATTTTGATCTTGACGTGTCTGTTCGTTCATCTCGTTCTTTCGCGCAATAAATGCGGCGTGCATGATACATGACGGTGACTTTTGTCACATCACATGTCTCTCGAGCCGTTTCACGGCACCAGCCTCCGTCTTGCCAGCGTGAAATTTTGAATGTCCGAATTTGGCGAATTGATGTGGTAGCTAGATTTCAGGACCATTGCGGTGTCCGTTTCATAAATCGATATCTAGAATTTTGGATCTTCGCAAATATTCTTTACCCTTTTGAAAATTGGATTTTCTGAGGTTTCGCATAGGAGAAAAACTTGCAAGTGAGGAAGTTTGATTCTGCTCCATTAAACAAGTTTAAGATCAGTTGGAAAATAGCGACTTGTTGGTGAAAGATTTATGGTAGAAAAACCCTTTAACACTTTCGCCCTGCGGTTTTAATAAAACCTAGTCAATCATTAAAAGTATTAAGTGGACAGTTCGGATTGTTGGTGTTTTCTTGGTGTTTATATGATTTATATTGGTTGGAAGTCATTTGTAAAGGAAAATATTAGTTTTTCAGAGGAAATATTTATAAAATTTTATTATGTTTTCAGCTGCAATTAAAGTTCTCAATCATCCCAAACCAGTAATTTGTGGGTAAAACTGTAAAGTGGGTTCTCTATAAGCTCTTGCAGAAGGGTTAAGGAAAGGAAAATTATACGCTCAGAAACCAATACAGAACTTAAAGGTGAAACTTCAGGGTAGCTGTAGGTTATCTTTACATTTTTGAATTATAGTGTTTACAGTATGATTAAGGTTCTGTCAAAATTGAGTAATTCAATGATTACAAATAATCTGACATCCAGAAATAAATTACTGAAGGCTTGTAAAATTGCATACAAAGTGCCCAAAAATTTTTCAAAGTGGAGCTTATGTGTAAACAGTCTTGTCCTTTGCAAATTGGAGTAGTACGGATGTAAAATGCATATCTTGATTTGGTGATCCCAAATTTGGATGATTATAGTTGGAGAAGAAACCTTAGAACCATAGATTCAAATAGTGAAGTAATAAGCATTATAATTATGGGTTGAGCCCTGAAGTGGGAATAACGTTGAGTAATCGAGTGGTTGGGCATCTTGATGCGGTTTGGCATTAAACCACGTGGCAGGTTTGGGTGATCAAAATAGGATGATTCCAATTACTACTAAACATAGACTCATAGGCTAAAATTTTCACTGAAGGAAGCATGAGCAAATTATGGCTCATGTGTCCCTAGAAAATTTACAAGTGAAATTATCAATGGATGACATAAATACAGTCAAAAACTCTAGAATAACCTACTAATATGTGATTGTCGTTTGTATTTGAATAGGGTGACGGAGGGGCTTTGCATTGAAGTTGAATTTAGAAGATCGGAATCAAAGTGACGATTTTGGTTTAATTCTATCTTCTCCTATCCTGTTTTCGAATTTAGAACTATTTGTTCGTATAAAAAAGCATATTTGTTGTTTGTTGGACTTGAAAATTGATTGTGAAATGTTTTAAATGAAAATTACATAGTATTGAAAGTAATTGGTTTCGTATGCATATTTATAGTATATGTTGCTATAAAGATTTGGCGACGCCCTTAATCGAATGTTAACATTAGATTGTATGAAGGATATATTGTTCTGATAGTCATCATTAATCTACAAAACGATTGTATTGATGTGTCACTTTCAGTCCAATAGCCCGATCAGGCGTAGCAGTAGTGCTTTGACTGGTTTTTTAATAACCGGAGTCAATAACCTGGCGGAATTGTACATTTTGTATAAAACCCTTTTTGCGGCTGCTGACCCGGGGCAGGTGTCATTAATTCCGATCTCCTATATGAAAACATAGGTTAAATTTGTTAATGGCGAAACACAAGATTGAATTGATTTGAGATTGTGACGAAGTGGAGTGAAAACATGATTGGAATTAAATAAATAAGTATTGTGAAATCGCGTGAGGTGCCTTTAAAGTGGCTTGAGAATGGAGTGTATGAACCACTAACATGAAAATGCTTGGCGTGTGAATTTATCCTATGACGGTACCAATTGAGCGAGGAGCAAAAAGCAAGATCGATGATTATAGAGTCATAAAAAAGAATTAGGTATGTTCAAACTGTAGCATTCTTATATCTCTTTTGAACATTGATATTTAGTAAAAACAATTTCAACTCTGAATATCTATTTTGTATAAATCATTTGAACATTATGCTTTTATAGTATTACAGTACTTTTGCATGAATAGTAAATGGGCTTACCCCTTTAAAAAGCTAGCATATTTGAAAGGATTTTATACCAATGAAATTAAAGCTGCGTGTTTTGATAAAATTGATTGGTGATATTAGAGCAACCTAGACTCGGTTTAGACCAGCCAAACGGGTCGGGCCTGGAAAGGGGTGCTACATGCAGCTTCTAGATCTTGATCTTGATGGTCGAGATAAAGAGGAGGCTGTGCCATTATCGCTTCCTCAATTGGTCAGTTGATAGTCGTGGATTTTTTCGGTGGTGATGTTGTTAGGGTCTATATTAAGGTATACATAAATCAACCTTTAGTGAAGGAGTGAGTGGGCCTTGAGCCGAACATTCACAAACTTTTTAGGTCACACGGTTTCCAGGGATTTGTCTTCTACGATTGTGGAAGACTTGATCACAAGCAGGAGCACTGCTCTCATCCCCGTCCAAGAAACAGGGGGAGTAAGAGTAATAGAAATTATGGAAGTCATAGCTTGGATCCTGGAGAGTACCTGGCGTCAAGGCCCGATTCCTTACTTTTCATGCATCCCGGTTAGCGGCTGAGTGGGTGTGGTGTGGATCTTGTTAGCATTTGTATTGTTTTATATTATTTTGTAACCTAAATGCTGAATTCACACCTACATATCTAAGATTACACTAATCCATTTGCTTATGTTTTGGGAATAGAAAGTAAAACAAGCAGAGAGGCAAGAGCAGAAAGCGGGAACTTTGCTCGAAGCACCGCTGTCGAGGCGAGTGGTTTCACTAAGGCGACGGCCGCCTCGACACGTCAAGGCCTTGGGTTCGCCAAAGGCTGAAGCGCGTGATCGAGAAAGATGGCTTTGGGTTTGCCTAGAAGAAGAGTACCTTTGCCGAGGCGAAGCATGCCTTTGCCTAGGTGAAGGAAGAGTATTTGGATTGAAGACATAACCCTTACGCCTGGCGAAGACCCCTTCACTCGGCCGAAGCGTGGGCTTGACAAGCGTCGTGTTTTTGCCCATTTTCCATTTCTATATATGTATGTATTTGTTACAATGTTAGGGTTCCAGTTTTTGGAGATGTATTTCACCAAGTTCTCCTTCTTCTTCTATGATGACAATTTTAGGGTTTAGTTTTTGTTCATTTCCATTTGTTTTTTAGATGATATTGAAGATCTAACTCATTAAGGAGGCTCTTGCAACGGTGGTGTAGAGTTAGACGCGATTTCATTTCTGGTTGTTTTGTACTCTACTTTGTTGTAAATCTTTCGGTATTATATTTATCTTAAATATGATTTTGTTGGATGGAGTGATTGCAATGGTAGAGGCTAAGCATCTTTTCAGGGTTGATTGTGGAAATTAATGTTTGGTTTATATATTTTATGATGGTTTGACGAACTCATGCTTGTATTGGATGTTAATTCGGTATAGTTCTTGGATTATTATGATTTAACTAATTAATCCATCTTACGAGAGTTGGGTCTTGATCCATACTAGAACGGTGGCAGCAGATTCATACAAAATGCGGTCTCGGGTCTCTTAAGATATGCATTAGTTAATTAAAATACTAATTAACCTAATCAAATAAGTCTAGGAAATTAGGAATGCCTAGTACTAGATGGATTTCGTTAGGAGTAACACCATCTTAGCATTATGTGAGGATCGTATAATGGACCGGTGATCAAATCAGGAGCCCTGGTAAGGTATAATCCTGGATGGGCCGAGGAGTGACTAACAGGATCTAGGAAAGCCTTTGCCTTATAAGTATCATGCTATGACCTAGATGGACTGAAGAATGAGGTTAGTCTGTAGAAGAAATTGAGGAGAAAGCAGTATAACAAAACCTTATCGTAGTTCATGGCACCTTATGGTGTAAGTTCCGTTATCGATAGCAATGAATACAAACATGTCATCAATGGAGACAATCAACCTAGTATCTTTCATGGGTTCATCTATTATCAATTCATGGTGGACATTGATTATACCTTTACTTTGTTTTCTTTTCTTTTGTTTTTAGTTTAGTTTATGTTAAAATATTCTCTCTCACCCCTGCAGTCGCTCAAGTAGTGAGCGACTTGTGGTGTTGATGTATAAACACATCTTCTGTTGGATTGATGCTCCCGGACATTGATCCACAGTGCCCTTTGTAGACTTTTGTGCGCTTACGGATAATTGCTATCGAGTTTTTGGTGTTGCTGCCGAGGACTTAACACAATCTTTGGTATCTATGCCAATTGAGCAAGTTTTTGGCATCAATTCTTGGGACTTTCTGATCTTTGATAGCTATGCCAATTCTTGAACAATGGGTGGTGAATTTTGATATTTCGTTCAAAAGGTAGGGCCGAGGCTGGTGAGTAGGGTGTCTTTGAAGAGTCTGGATGACTCCTTCATTCTTTACTTTAGCGGCCTTAGCTAGACATGGCGCTGACCAGTTGATACACCATAGGCCCGAGTTGAAATTCTTCGGTGGTTGAGATTAACTGGTGAATAATAGTTTTACGTGAAGATGATGAAGATTAATTAGAAGTCTTCTCCCTTCTATAAGGGTTTTTTTTTTTTTGGTGGTATGTGTACATTCGTGGTTAGGCATGGCTGGTATTTTGTTCTTCTTCTGTCTGCAGCCTCCTATGAAGACACGGTCCATGTTGTGACGACTTAGCGACACCCAGGACACTCCCAAATCAGTGCTGGCGGTAGGTCATATCAGCTCCTCCTTGGTCGAACTATTGTCAAGTGGTTTTGGGGTGGTTTTCTTGTGGACAACTTTTATTTTTTACGTCATCGATCAAGCGTTTCTTTAAGTCATCTTTATCTAATATATGAACAGTTCAGTCGTTGTGATTGATTAGATTGAGATATAATTGTTGACCTTCATTCTCTGCATAAATCTATTCAGATAGTGATTTCATCTGTAGATACTGATTGTCAAATAATAGAGCATATCAAGACTATAACATTCAATGTAAATAACAAAATATAATGATATATCTTTATATATCATTTACCACGATGATGTGGAAAATAATAAATGTTACATTTATTAAGAAAGAGAGAAAAGTCTTCCATCTTCTCTCTTTTCTCGTTTGTGATGTTTAGGGTTTCAAATCTCTTTTTGGTCTCTTTTCAAATCTCTTTTTGGTAACAATTCTGAAGAACCAGGTCTGAAAGAAGCGGAGAAGCTAGGGTTAGGAGAAAGGGAAGAAGCAAAGAAGAGTGAGGAAAGGGCGGGGCAGCAGCAGTAACAGTAAGAGCAGAGGGTGGGAGGAGAGACGGAAGGATTCCGATTTCGTTTTCGACATTTAGGGTTTTTGGGAGACCCGTTTTTGCTGTGGAAGAAGGGTATGCCAGTTTAGAAATCGTCCGAAGAAAGAGCGAGTACGAGAGAATCGCGGTGTATCATCGATACGAAGAACCACAACAAGCCAGGAGGAAGAATTTGAAGCTTGGTTCGGCTATTTTTGATCTGCGAGAGAATGCGTCGAAGTCGGTATCAAAATCTAATAAGATTTTCAGCATCCCAACCACAACAACCCAGATCAAATTTTCAGTGCGAACCCAACCTATGCTCTGTTTCGTGATCTTTAGTGCTCTCCATCATTTCTTTGATCATTCTAAGACCTTGTATAATATACGGTTCGGGATTATTTGTTGCATACTTAAAAATTAGGCCATGAGCCAAGTCAATCAGCCATAATTAATATAAATGAGACCATGGTTGAAGAACCCGAAGAAAGATTGGGCCATATCCCTTCTCTCTTTCAAAAGTAAAAACACCCCTCAAAGAAAGTGGAAAAATAAAATAAAATAAAGCTAACCATGTAAAAAAAAGCTACAATGATTTGTGTTTATATAGGGAAGGAAGGAAGAGAGATCTCGAGATGTCGAAGATGCTATGGATGATTTGTATATATATTTTACATAATGGGCGTGGGCCCCGCTACCGACTTTCTACACTTACGAAGTGAAGACATGATTGATTCATTGATTAAAATTTCGCGACCATGAATCCTGGCTCCCTTCATAAAATTGGTTTATGCTCTTAATTTTACCTTGAAAACAACAACTCCATAAAATTTTGCGATATCTTTGTTGCGTTTTACCCATTTCAATTAGGTTTGGAATATTGATGGTGCTTGGTGAAGTTACAAGTTAGCACATTATAATTATGTTTTTTGATAGTTAATAGTTTTGGGGTATTGTGGTTGTAATATTCAAACAATTAGTATGGAAAAACAGAAACTCACGTTCACTTAGGTTGATGTTAAAGTTATGTTTTCATATTACTTGTTTGAGCATTGTTGCATTCACATAGAGGCGAAATTTGTGCTTTAGGCATGGCAAGTTCGAGATAGTATGTCCAAACATATGATATGGTGTAAAAAATAAAATTAAATACAAGGCAGTGGGCATTATAACATTGTGTTGCAAGAGAAATCATCATACACCTAAACTGAAACAAATAATAGACAAGGAAACTTATTTATTGAAAATAACATAACAACTAACCCTCAAATTTGTTTTTATTATAGTGTCAAAGATGGGGCAACCGGGTGGCCTCCATTGTAATAACAACAAACAAATTTTGGGGTTTTTAATGAAATTTCAAAGTTCATAGTTCATTTACACAAAATATGCAATACATGTTTATTATCCGAATACATTTTTTATATAGTTTAAATTAATTTATTACACATTTTAAATAGAGAATCTGATGGACGATACAATAAACATTTATTGTTACATTTATGTGGGAGGTAAACTTGTGCAACAAAATGATGGCCTATGGGAATATGTTAGTGGTCAAAGCAATGATATACGTGTATATAAAGGGAATGTCATATCACGAGAATTCACAAGTAGAATATTGGAGAAATTTGACATTTCCATGGAGCTTGCTAAGATGCACTATATCCTCAAGTTCAATCCCAAAGTCATCCAAGATTTGGAAGATGCTGGTGACTTAGATAATGTGATCTCTTACAGTGATAATATTGTTGAGGTTTACATAGTAGAATCATCCTGTTTCGAAGGTGTTGAGGAAAATTTGCCGACTACACATGTGGCAAATAGGTTAGTAATTTTTAGATGAACGTTGTAGTTTTTTGAAAGATTCCTTTATTATGAATTAATTTTATTCACTTTTGTTTATACCATGCAGAAGCCTACCCCTGGTACTATCTTCCCTCGTGCGCCTCCGATATTGACATAACATGTGATGTGAGTACTCACAATCAAGAGAGGTTTTCATCGGTGTGAAGCTGATTATACCCCATTAGAGTCGGATCGTTCAAGTGAAGCTATATTGGGTTCGAGGTCATACTTTCAAAAATGAAGAGTTTAATGTCACGATGCTCGGATGTCTTTAGGTGGAAGGTTCGGTACAAGTGCAGCTCTAAGCATATGTCGGTGATGCTCCAATTGAGTTATGTCCATGGAAGATAACAGCTCATGCTGTTGCGGGTAATGAAATCTTGCGAGTTCACACATTCCGCGATAATCATAATCATATTCTTGCAGATCAATGTTCATCTAAGTTGAAGGTTAGTTGGCGGGCGCGGGTTATTGTAGGAGATGTATTTAGAATGACTCAGATTATCTCCCAGCGAATATGCGAGGACTTTTCTCATGATCATGGAGTGGGATAACCCCATAACCAAGCTTGGCACATTAAAGAGAAGGCTAAGGAGGCGTATTTATGGGCTCCCGTGACCTCCTATGTTTTGCCTTGGTTGTGCCATAGGCTAAGGGAGATCAATCAAGATTACTTTAATTTGAATATACTTCCACTGATGGTCACTTTAGCCAATTGTTTGTCGCACATGCATTTTCGATACAAGGGTTCATGCAAGGATGTCGACCAATACTGGCTATTGATTCTTGCCACCTTAGCGGGCCATATAAGGGAGCTCTTTTGTCGGCCATTGCATATGATGGTGATGATGGGATGTTTCCTTTAGCCATTGGTGTTGTCAGTTCTGAAAATTATGAAAATTGGTACTGGTTCTTAGAGAAAGTGAAGCATCTATTGGATGGTAAAGAAGTTGTGATTATTTCAGATAGACATCAAGGGATCTTGCGCAGTGTTTCAGAGTTGTTTGGGACAGAAAATCATGCATATTGTTACCGCCACTTAAAGGAAAACTTCACTACCTGTTTTAATAGACAAAATATTAGAGGGAAGAAAGGAAAGGAAGATGCTTAGGCGCTTTTAGATGGCGTTGCTTTCGCGAGATTAGAGCGGACTACAATGATGCATTTAAAAAACTTGTTCAATTCAATGAGGACTTGGCAAAATGGAGTTCACAGAAAGCGACCCTCGACATTGGGCGATGTCTAAGTTCCCCAGCGGTGGGATCAAAATGACCACCAACATCGTGATCCTTTAACTCATGGTTGAGAGGAGCGTCATCAAACCATTTATACATTGTTGACGCACATGGATAAACTTGTTGGGATGTTAGCTAACCCACGTTAATGCGTGCAAAGTGGAGAAGTGTGGTTGGACCTAAAACCGAGGAGCTCTTGGCGGGCTATTATGAGGTGCGGGCCGTATACGTTATATACACATTAGAGGTACATTTAGGGTGTTCACCGGCGAGGTATACTTAGTTGTCGACATGAGCAGACAATCTTGTTCTTGCATGTCATGGCAAATGTAAGGCTTGCCATGTGATCATGCTTGTGTAGATCCTCGTTATTCAAAGCAAGATGTTTATGACTATGTGGACACATGTTTTCTTCTCGACTCATAATTTGATATATTACAGTCAATTTCAACCATTGCGGCCGCGCCAACATGCCTAAACCACGATGATGGGAAGTTTACAAGATGGAGAAGGTCATTCGTATCTGCCCTCCTACCCCCAGTGTAGGCGACCTCCGGGAAGACCTCGACAAAGTCGCATTGAGTCCGCAGGTTAAGCCCGTAGAGCCTATTTAATTTGCTCTAGATGCAATGGGTTGAGCCTGATAGGTCAAATGTAATAATCCTTTACCGTAGGCAATCATTTTTCATGTTGGAAAAGCTATATCTCCCTTGTGTGTGTTAGATTTAGTCCATGTCATTTTGTTCATTGAGTTGAGATATCGTTGTTTCATTTATTTGCTTTGGTCGGACATTATGATGTTATTGGGATTGTTGATGTATTTGAGACTCGTGATTAGCGGTATTTTTGTTCTTTGTACTTGAAATCCATTATTGTCTTGTCCTTTCTTACTTTATTTTACCTTTTTCCTTCCGTATCACATTACAATCAATAGATGAATTAGTACATCAAACACCTGGTCGATGCATTAGCGTTTCGCTACGAATTAACATCATTCCAAAGTAAATTAGATAAGGCATCTTTATCATTAGTTTTCTGCATATTAAAATATATGAATTTTAATAATTGTTTTTGTTTAATTGGAGTTTCCTACATATAATAAAATGCATCGACAGAAGGCAACGATGCACTACGGATGCATCATCTACTACTGTCGATTATGCTTAATAAGCTTATGTATTGTGATTGTTATATCATCTTCATTATGTGTAATGTTAATATTAATTTAACTTTGCAGTTTTTCCCGATTTTTTATCATTTACAAGATTCTAACATCTCCTTTCTTGGTTATCATGTAGGAGTGCACTTTGTTTACGTGATGTTCACCAACGCGATTCCTCCGCTTGTGTAGTCAGCTTGATGAGCGTAAACAAGAAGCAATCCGTGATATGAATTTTGGGGGACTCCTATCTATCACGTGCAAAGAAGTCCGGCATAATATATGCATATAACCTCTATTTTTCATGAAATAAATTATAAACACACCAAACTATGTGCTAGTGCACCTATTCTTAAACCGAGTTCGTTTTACATAAACATGTCATGTTTTCCATTAATAAAGCGTTGTTTTTGCTTCCACCAATGTGTATAAAGAATATATCGTGTGGGTGTATAGGAAGCTGATTTGAAAGGAAAAATGCAAATCCTGAATGCATAGGCTTGTACACCTCTTGTACAGTTGGTATTTGCCTTATGCGATTAGTCTAATCACCTTGTACACTATAACAAATTAGTGTTTTCTGTTTTTAAAGACTAGTATGCCATATAACGATATTTTTCATGAAATAAAATTATAAACACACCAAACTATGTGCTAGTGCACCCTATTCTTAAACAAAGTTCGTTTACACCTTAAACATGTACTATGTTTTCCATTAATAAGCGTTGTTTTTAGCCACCAATGCGTATAAAGAATATATCGTGTTGGTGTATAAGGGAAAGCGATTTGAAATGGAAAAAAATGCAAATCCTATGAAATGCGCAGGCTTGTACACCCCTTGTACAGTTAGTGCATTTGCCCTGTACAGTTAGTGTAATCACCTTGTACACTATAACAAATTCGTGTTTTTCTGTTTTTAAAGACTAGTATATGCATATAACCTCTATTTTTCATGAAATAAATTATAAACACACCAAACTATGTGCTAGTGCACCTATTCTTAACCGAGTTCTTTTACACCTTAAACATGTCTTGTGTTTTCCATTAATAAAGCGTTGTTTTTGCTTCCGCAATGTATAAAGAATATATCGTGTGGGTGTATAGGGAAGCGATTTGAAAGGGAAAAAATGCAAATCCTATGAAGTAAGAAGCATACACCTCTTATGCAGTTAGTGCATTGCCTTATCTGATTAGTCTAATCACCTTGTACTATAACAAATTCGTGTTTTGTGTTTTTTAAAGACTAGTATAGCCATATAGCAGCTATTTTTCATGAAATAAATTATAAACACAAACTATATAACAGTGCACTATTCTTAAGCAGGTTAGTTACACCTTAAACATGTACTATGTTTTTCCATTAATAAAGCGTTGTTTTACTTCACAATAAGTATAAGAAATATATCGTGTTGGTGTATAAGAAGCTTGATTTGAAATGAAAAATGATCCTATGAAATACGCGGGCTTGTACACCTTATGCAGGTTAATTTGCATTGCCACCATCTGATTAGTGTAATCACCTTGTACACTATATATTAATGTTTTACTTGTTTTGAACAAACATGCATATAACCTCTCTATTTCAT
The DNA here is from genome assembly GCA_016808115.1 of Tetrastigma voinierianum. Lineage (NCBI taxonomy): Eukaryota > Viridiplantae > Streptophyta > Magnoliopsida > Vitales > Vitaceae > Tetrastigma > Tetrastigma voinierianum. Next base: position 290,226 of record JAEQBH010001004.1, read on the forward strand.
AAGTAATTATAAACACACCAAACTATGTGCTAGTCACTATTCTTAAAGCAGTTCGTTTACACCTTAAACATGTCTTGTGTTTCCATTAATAAGCGTTGTTTTTTGCTTCCACCAATGCGTATAAAGAATATATCGTGTTGGTGTATAAGGGAAAGCGATTTGAAAAGGAAAAAAATGCAAATCCTATGAAATGCATAGGCTTGTACACCTCTTGTACAGTTAGTGCATTTGCCTTGTACAGTTAGTCTAATCACCTTGTACACTATAACAAATTCGTGTTTTTGTTTTTTAAAGACTAGTATATGCATATAACAGCTATTTTTCATGAAATAAATTATAAACACACAAAATATATTGCTAGTGCTATTCTTAAACCGAGTTCGTTTACACCTTAAACATGTACTATGTTTTTCCATTAATAAGCGTTGTTTTTTGCTTCCACCAATGTGTATAAAGAATATATCGTGTTGGTGTATAAGGGAAAGCGATTTGAAATGGAAAAAAAATGCAAATCCTATGAAATGCGCAGGCTTGTACACCCACCCATACGGTTATTGCATTGCCATATCGATTCGTGTAATCACCTTGCTTTGCACACTATAACCAAATTGTGTTTTCTATTTTTAAAGACTAGTATATACGCCACCAACCTCTATTTTCTGGAAATAAGTATCGCTTTATTCATGTGCTAGTGCACCTATTCTTAAACCTAGTTCATTTACACCATAAACATGTGCTGTTTCCATTAATAGCATTGCTTTGCTTCACCAATGCGTATAAAGAATATCGTGTTGGTGTATAAGGGAGCGATTTGAAATGGAAAAATGCAAATCTATGAAATGCAGGCTTGTACACCTCTTATGCAGTTAGTGAATTTGCTTATGCGATTAAGTGTAATCACCTTGTACACTATAACAAATTCGTGTTTTTGTGTTTTAAAGACTAGTATATGCATATAACATCTATTTTTCATGATAAATTATAAACACACCCAAACTATGTGCCTAGTGCACTATTCCTTAAGCAATTGGTTACACCTTAAACATGTCTTGTGTTTTCCATTAATAGCGTTGTTTTTCTTCCACCAATGCGTATAAAGAATATATCGTGTTGGTGTATAGGGAAGCTGATTTGTGGAAAAATGCAATCTATAAATCGTAGGCTTGTACCTTATCTGATTAGTGCATTTGCCTTGTACAGTTAGTGTAATCACCTTGTACACTATAACAAATTCGTGTTTTTCACTTGTTAAAGACTAATATATGCATTTTTCCTTTTTTTGATGAAATAAATTGTAAAAAAACAATCTAATTACTAGTTTACGTATTTTTTTTATATAAGCTTGTACATCTCTTGTAGGATGAACTTTACTAGGTAGTTGCAGAGATTTTCAGGTTTTACACTGTTGAAAGTTAAAAAGGAAAAAGATCACTGCACTTTGCAGTTATTTGAACCCCCAAAATATGCATTTTGACTAGTATTTCTCTACTCTCTTCTTGTTTGTACTTGCTATAATTACTGTAATATGTTTCATTTTCTTTAAGTTATTATCTTAGAGAATGAAACATATAAAACAACTTTCATAGTAATTTTTTAATTTGTTATAAAATAAATTTTCAGATTTGCATTGCTATAGTATAAGTAAACTAAAAACTGTTTTGAGAATCAAAAAACATAAAAATTGAGAATTCATTACTATATTTCAACTCCTCCCACCACATCAACATCATTCAAAATGATTCATCTATATGACAAGACCATTAAGAGCTAACTAAATGTTTAAGGTTTTGAACTACGAGAGCGCATATAAATCAGCTTAGAGTAAAAAGGATAAAAAATGAAAAATAATTTATAAAATATATATTTACCTATGAAAAAAGAAATAAAATAAAAAACAGCCCTGCTTTTAATATAATATGCCATGGAAATGTTGAAGCTCCAACAAGAAGATAAGATTGTAATGAAAGTACATTTATTTACATGGGAGGAGGAAGTTCATTAAAAGGGAGGCAGGAGAAGTCACTTATGTCCCAACTCTTCCAAGCATCTCAAGATTCCTATTGATCTTGGCAAAATTGTTAAGTCTGTGAGTTCTTCCCACATTCGATTTCTTGAGCTTATTTGCAAAGCTTCACAGTTTTTCGAATGCGATTGGGTTCATTGGGATTAACATCAAGCCCTCAGGTTGGTAAGGTTACCCATTGTTGTTGTAGCCCTATGATTTTGTTATAATGCAAAGTGAGAGTCTCAAGCATTCAAGCTTTCCAAGCGCCTCGGGGAAGAGCTCTTAAGCAGTTCAAATCCAATCAGCTCCAATGATCCACGAGCATGACCGATTATCCACATTCAATCTTTTCAAGCTTGTTAGACTCGATATTTTTTACGGCAAATGGGTGAATTGGTTTTAACTCCGTCTCGAGGTTGATGAGGTGATCGAGGGTTCAGGCGCGGAGTGACCTTAACTTTGTTGCATGGAGATTTTGATCGGCTAGGTTCACGATTTCCCAATTGAATGCGAAGGTTTATTAGGCTGGTTTAGTGGACATCAAGCTTTGTTAGAGCTCTAAGGCCGCTAATTGTTCTTTGGGAGAGCCATGATTCGGTTTTTCGGACAAGTTCGATCCGATTGATATCGAGATAATTTCTTGAGGAGTGCAAGGAAGCCACTCTACCTTCTTAAGATTAGACTTCTCGATTATCTTCCTCACTTTATAAATTCGACCCAAACTATATTCGAGATATTGAAAGAATTTCAATTTCAATTTGTTTCAATACTCTGTTGATTTGAACTAATATTTGCTTATGTTTTTTTTCATAGAAACCCAATAGCCATAACAGTTCAAAATTCAGAAAACAAATTTGACTTTTATTATATGTGTGAAGACCCAAATTTTTTTATTTTTTTGGGATCTCTTTTTCATTGTGTTTGGATGCTAAGAAAAATATGATAACCTACATGGGAAACCTCAATCTGGGTTTTTCTATTCTTTAACTCCTAGAAATGGTAGCATCTTGGATTCTTTATAATTTCAAAAACGATTATGAGAAAAAATAGGAATTCATACTTAGCCTATCGGTTTTCTTTTCGAATACCGGAAATGGTATCATCTCTACGAAACATCACCATCATCTTCTTCCTCATTCGGAACGAGAGAAGAGCTGGCCAGGACCGACGGAGACTTCTCCCCATTTCCCACATCCTCCGGCCTCTTCACATTCTTTGCTGTCGAGGCGGTTCGATTCTGGACATAGCGCTTCAACATCCTCAAATTAGGGTCTAGGTGGTAATGATCTGGAGATTCTTGCTTGATCTCCTCCTTGTTTCACCACAAAGCCGGTGATAGCTTCAGGCAGGCGGCATCCCCCGCCATGGCTCTGAATTCTTCGAGTGGAAAAACGAGCAAAGAGAAGAGCAGAAAGAGGTTTTGAAGAGAAAGAAAGAAAGAGAAAGAGGTTAAGTTTTTGATTCTTGGAAAAACACGACAAAAATCCTTTTTAATTAATGACCCGGTAGTTCCATCAGCTGGCGATGTGGAATCGTCGGCGTTTGTCACAGAAATGTTTATATCCTTAAAGTCAAATATAAGTGTTATGAGGCCTTAAGGTTAATTATTTGGGTTCCCAAGACCCCAAGACATAATTCACCCTTTCAGATTTTCCTTTTATTGCTTGTGGTGTGTTTTACTCGGTGTGGTGGGAGTTGACAGCCTGTTTCAAGACAATCCCGTTAGCTACTTCCGTGACATGTCTCATGGGCTGTCTTGAGAGTAGGCTTTCAGCTAAGTTCATCTTCTTCGCGGGCTGGGGCTTGGACCCGGAACAGTTAGGCCTTTTTTGTCAGCCCATTCAGTGGTGCCACTCCTCGTGGCTGCAAAAGCTAGTGGGTTCACCTCTTCGATGTGTCTTTTCCATATTGGTAGCGGCGCCGCCCTTACACAGGGCTACCAAGGGCGATAGCAACAGCGAGGACGGTGTTTGATACAGCTTCGCAAGTCGGCTTGCTCCGAATGCATGTGATCAACATTGTCGGCGACTTTACATTTGGCCTATAGTTCGATGAAGCCGCTTCTGCTATAAAATCGTCTATCCCAACCAACTTTCCTAACGAACATGAGTTAACTATCATAACTGAGCCAAGCCCGTGAAGCGGCCATAGATTCCTGTCTCCGCTAGACGACATATCCGTCAAGTAAGATGAACTGTTGAAGCTGTTTTTTTGAGAGGAAAAGCATGCTTTATTCAATATGTAAGGTGGCTTTATGTAGCCATACAGAAAGTAACAGAAAAACAAATATAATGCTAACAGAAAAGCAAAGACAATGCTAAAGAACAGGTCAGTCCCTGATTCCCCTGATTTCCAGGGATTATTAATAACAGAAAGCTGAAATACTAAGTCAACACCTAAACTTTGGTAACATTCCCTCCCTTAAACTGATGACACTGTCTTCAATTTACTCCTGGATCCTGACAAACACCTAACAGCATGCGCAACTTCTCAAAAACAACTCGTGTTGAGGGTTTAGTCATGATATCAGCCAATTGATCTTGAGAACGACAATGCAACAACGTCACAACTCCATCTCGAGTTAGATTACGAAGGAAATGGAAGTGAACATCAATATGTTTGCTTCGACCGTGCATGACAGGATTTCTTGAGAGTTTAATAGTAGAACTATTATCACAGTACATCACCGTAGCTCCAGTAGAGGCATGATTGGGCTTTTCTAACATTCTTCGCAACCACACGGCTTGACAAGCCAGGCGACAATGTTCAAATCTGAGTGGTGGAGAGTGTGACTATAGAACACTTCTTTGAGGACCATGTCTGACCGAGGCTTAGCAAAAGCGAGAAACCCGATGTACTTTTCCTATGCTTCAAATTCGCTGCGCAATCAACGCTTTGTTGGTGTAGGCAAGAAGCTCACCACCTTGTTTATAAAAATTCCATGTAAGTGTCCCCTTGATATAGCAGTACTCTCTTACTTGACTTGGAGATGGATTTACGTAGGATGTGCAAATACCTGCGAGCAAACTAACAACAAACATAATATCAGATGCAGTAGGGTTAAGTACGCCAGACTTCCTACCATTTGCATGTACAGGTGTTGTCCTTTGCCATACTAGCGAGTCTTTTTATCAACGAATCACAGGTGTAGGTTAAAAATCTGACATTACAACCAGCCATATTAAACCTTTCCAACACCTCCTGGGCATACTTCTTTTGACAAACAAAAATACCATCAGATCGTTGTAGCACTTCTAAACCAAGAAAATATCGCATTCGTCCAAGATCCGTCATTTCAAATTCCTTCATCATGGAATGTTTAAAAGAGCTGAACAAAGTCTCATCATTTCCAGTAAAGATGAGGTCATCTACATAGAGCACTGGCAAGAACATACCTTTGTGAAGATCTTTTGAGGGGAAACAAAGTATTATGCTCATAAGGACATTTCTCAAATACACACTTGTATTGAGAAAATGGCAGGATTCAATCTTGGTGTACCATGCCCGTGGAGCTTGCTTTAAACCGTATAAAGCTCTTCGTAAGCAATACACCTTCTTTTATGCTCCTTTTACCACATAACCAAGGGTTGCTCAACGTACACCTCCTCCTTTAACTCACCATGAAGAAATGCAGACTTAACATCTAATTGAAATAGAGACCACCCTTTTTGAGCTGCTAGAGCAAGCACCAGTCATATAGTGTCCATACGAGCCACAGGTGGAAAGACCTCCGTGTAATCCACCCCATGTTGTTGTGTGTACCCTTTGGCGACAAGACGAGCCTTGTATTTGTCGATTTCCCCATGCTCATTCATCTTAGTCTTGTATGAAAAATTTCACTTTATTGTTTTTGCGCCACAAGGAATATCAGTGAGGTCCCATGTATTATTTTTCCGAATGGCTTCAATTTCAGAATCCATGGCACATCTCCATTTGGCACTTTGAGCTGCATCCATATAGGATAAAGGATCATCATCAACAAATAGAGCAAAATTACCTTGATGATCATCATCAAGGAGAGCCCTACGCCAGCTATCATGATCACGCATCAGTTGGGTGTAGCAGGTGTCGAGAAGCATCTATCGATAGGCTGGAAATAAGATCAACAGTTGTGTGTTCTTCGACTGTTTGATGCTCCACATTCTCCTCATGAAAGCGATTGTCAGCACTAATGGATCCACTGTCTTCCTCATGACCAGTCCCACCTGAATTGTTGTCTATGGCTTCATCCTGGATATTATTTTTGCTGTCTTCATCTACATCCACTCAATCAGAGGTGTGGTGCTTGACATAACTATCATCGGGGCCAACTTTCCTTTTCATTAAAAGATAACATAAAGTGATGGCACTGAGAAAGTGGATCATACAAGCGATAGGCTTCGGACTCTTCACTAATTCCCGGCCAAAAAACACATTTTTTTAAGCTTTTGTTATCGATTTGGTGTGTTTCTTATCACGGAACATGAGCATAAAGAAAAGACACCCAAACACTCGAAAATGAAACATAGAATGGTTTAAGTACCACTCCATGCCTCTTACGGAGTTTATTTTAGGCTAACGAAGTGTAGGACTTCTGTTAAGAATATGTCTTTGCCTGATTAGCCATTCTCGGGCAAGTTTGGGAACTCGTCTCTTGTTAGACAAACTTCGGACCATGTTGTGGATTGTGGTTTTCTTTTGCCCTCCATTTTGTTGAGGAGTGTAGGCTGCAGTGAGTTAACGATGTATCCCATTGGTTGCACAGAAATCAATAACTCAGTAGATGTGAACTCCCTACCTCGATCAGTTCGCAAACCTCGGATACAAGTGCCAGTTTCTTTCTCAACCTTCGTTTTGAAAAGTTGGAACATTCTAAAAGTATCTGACTTCTCTGTTAAGAAGAAAACCCATATTTTTCGACTAAAGTCATCAATAAAAGTTAAAAGATACCTCTTGTATTGTTGGGAGTCGGAGAAATTGGGCCACGTATGTCGAATGGGGAGGCTGAAGTGCATTTGTGGTACTCTCCACACATACTTTCTTGCGAAGGAACCGTGTTGTTTTCCGGCCACACAATCTTCGCATAACGAAATTTGGAATGTGCGGTTGTGGCAACCCATGAACCATCTGTTTTTGTTGCAGAGTTTTGAGGCCTCCAAAACTTAAATGGCCATACCGACAGTGCCAGAGTTAATCTAGATTTTGTGTTGGAGTGAGAAAACAATGTTGGTCTTGAAGTTGAATCTTGGCAAGAAGGATAAACATCATATTAAGAGACATGGCTGTTTCAATAATAAGACCTCTCTCGGGGTGGTACACCTTACACTTGTTATATTGAAACAAGATTGCCAAACCTTTCTCCTATAGTTGACCAATGCTTAAGAGATTGTTTTTCAATTTAGGTATATAAAATACCTCTGTAATAACTTGTGAAACATGATTAACTTGGAGATGAATGCGGCATTTTCCCATTACACCAATGCTAGAGTTGTCACCTAGCTTTACACACTTGTGAAAGCTCTCATCCAGTTCTGAAAAGAATTCCTTGTATCCGCACATATGGTTACTGCATCCCGAGTCTAAGAACCAAGTTGTTTCATTAGGTGTTTTCTCAACATGAGCCATGAGAAGCAACTCCTTCATGTAGTTATCAGCTTCTAGAGTATCAGGTTCTGAGAAATAGCCTCTTGACTCTTTCCCTTGGCTCATTGTCTCCGCAACATCAACATATGCCATAAGGACCAGTGGTTCAGTGGTTTCAGCATAATGGGCTTGTGACTCCTTTTCCTTGCCCTTCTTTGGACATTCATTCTGAAAATGGCCAAGGTTGTGACAATAAAAACATTCAACAAGAGATTTGTCAAAACCTTGTCTCCCACGCCCTCGTCCCCTACCTCGAAAGTCATCGCCACCACGTCCTGGTTTGCTAACGCTGTTGTCATGGGTGATCTTTAATGCTTGCTCTTCGACGAGATGTCCTTGCATGCGTTGTTGATGAACCAATAGGCTACTTTGCAATTCATCAAGGGACATAATGTCCAAGTCTTTGGACTCCTCAATGGAGCAAACCACGTAATGTGAAATTTTGAAATCATAGAGCGCAGGATCTTTTCAATAATAGTAACATCAGTCATCGTTTCACCATGAAAGCGCATTTTATTAGCAATAGTGAGAGTACAAGCAAAGTAGTCAGAAACGGTCTCACCTTCCTTCATATGAAGGATCTCAAAATCTTTGTGAAGAGCCTGCAGTTGTGCACGTTTGACCCTTGCATTCCCTTGAAACTTTTTCTTCATAGAATCCCAGATTCCCTTCGAAGTCTCCTTGTCCAAGATAGTCTCAAGGATTGAACGATCGATGGCCTGAAAGAGATAATTCTTTGCTCGTAAGTCCTTCAATCTCTGATCTACCACCACCTTCTTTTGTTCATCCGAGAGATCAGCATCCTCTACTACAGCAGACAATCCAGTCCTCGACTAGTGCCGACAATCTTTGGAAGCCAGAAAATTCCATCGACATGCTCCAGTGGTCGTGGTGTCCATCGAATCAGTGAATTCTTTGGTTGAACAAAGAGCTACCCTCAATTGTCATCTTTAGCTGCGGCTACAAGATTTAAAAACCGATCTGGATATCGGAAAGACTCGTGCAAATGTTGGCTGTTGTTGTTTTTTGGGAGAGGAAAAAGAAGCATACTTTATTCAATATGTGGAGTGGCTTTATATAGCCATATAGAAGTACTTGAAAAACAAATACAATGCTAACGAAAAGCAAAGACAATGCTAAGAAGCAGTCGGTCCACTGATTCCCACGATTTCCAGGGGATTATTAATATGAGAAAAGGCCCGAAATACTAAGTCAACACCAAAACTTTGGTCACATGAACATTATCAAGCCGGACTCCAAATAGTAAACAAGAAATGGGTGTTAGGCCTAAATCAATATATCCCTTGACCACAATTAAGGCATATACTTTGTTAATTAAATGATGTCAACATCATTATCGCCGTCAACAAATGGGACCCGAAAGGCCATCATCGAGACCCTACATTGTCGCCTAAAGTGATGGGACCCAAACGGGACCCACGGACTGAAAGAGGTAGCAAATAAAGAATGATCAACTATCTAGAGAAGAAAACAACATGTATTGCTCAAAAAGCCTATAAAAGAACCTGCATAGCTATAAAAAGCAAAAAAATATAGAAAAAAGGAAAAAAAAAAAAACAATTGTGAGGTCCAAAGACTCTACGACTTGTGAAAATATCTCGATCATTGGATTGTATGAGTCATTCCTATCAAAACATGTATGAGTCACTAAGGATTGGTTGTTGACTACCTCGTCATGAAGCTAGCCAGCCACACAAAGCGAAGATCACGCTAGGAGACGCAGTGGAGTCATAGCGAAGAAACCATGTAATAACCGCTTCATGTAAGCCAAGTAACATCCGTTTCCTATAAGCAGTCTCCTGTAAGTCGTTAAACTAAATCCCGATTTTTCATGTTACAAAAGTTATTTTTGGGGTAATTCGTTTGCACAAAACTTTGTTTAGAAACTATTCAATTCCCTACCATTTTCGTTCATGATTTGGAATATACAATCATAATTAATAATTTAAAAAATAGATTAAAAGAGAACCAAGCAACCTTTGTAAATCCGAATTGAAATTTCCTAAAATAATAGCTACTATTAATTATTTATACCAAAAGGTTATGCTTTCAAAATTCAAATGCAAAATATAGTTTTTAAAACGTATTTTATAAAAAGAAAAGGCATTACGGATAAATGGAATTTTTTAAAAAACTTGTTTGTTTTTTAGATTATGTTTAATTTCTTTTTAAGATGATATTATGCTTAATTTCCACGATTTCCGTGATAAAGTATGAGAAAAATAATATAACTAATATAGGTTTAAAATAAATTATTTATATTTAATTAATTTTATTCACTTTCCGATTATATATATATATATATATATATATATATATATATATATATATATATAAAATGAAAAAATAAAAACTCAAAACCCGGAATCGTGTTGTTGCCGACGAGTGGCTCTTGATTCCCGTTTCAGGCGTTTCTTGATGAAAGGATTCTAAAAAGGAAAAATATAATAAATGCTCCATTTAATTAATTGATTATGAAAAATCTTCTCGATTTTGGTAAACTGGCTTTCAATTAAGTAAAAAAAAAAAAAAAAAAAAAAATTTCTTTTTCTTTTTGCGCTATACTACATTTTCCTACAATTGTGCCTATACCAAATATCTAATGAATTTTTGCCTATACGTTATTTTCCAAATTTGCTCTCCCTTTAGTGCTTATATTCTATGACTTAAAATTGACTCTTCTCCTAGAAAGGTGATGCTAATCTGTTTAGTTTAATTTTTTTTTTCAAAAGCCAATTAGTTACCCATTATTTTCGCCCATAACTTTTGCACCGGTATGTTTGATTTAAAAATAAAAGATTTTAAATGAAAAGGCCGAATACAATATCATATTAAATAATTTGAAATAAATTCGAAAATAAATCCTTTCCCCCATTTATTGCCCACGTTGAGCAAATTTTAAAGTTTAAATGTTAAATTTATATGTCAAGGTGATTGCTTTCAAGAGCGTGATATCAAAATGCCGTATCTCCATTCTGATCAAACAAGCACGCCAGCGGCGTATCATGAGGTCAAATACGCAAGCGAAGAGGTCGGGCACAAGCAGGTATCTTCAGGCATCTGACATCGAAATTTGAGTCAATGCATAGAAGGCGTCACAACCTAAACCCGATGTCTGCCAAGACAGTAAGCCCTAAATTTGTGTCCCGGGTAGTTGAGTGAATAGTGGTGGGCAAGCGGTGAGCCAAAAATTGGCAGGTACCAAGACCCAAAATTTCACTTGTCGACCATATAAAAACGGTTGGCGGGACGAATAGCCTTTGAAGGCAAAAAAAATTCGGGTAAGGTGAGGCAGGGTCAAGGCTACATCACAAGTCAGACCATAAATGGAGCTTTAGTACAGATAATTTAATCGCCTTACTGCCCTAATTCGGGTGAATGGGACTATTGCAGGTTGAGCAATTTTGCCACCTCTAAATAAGCCCGCAGGGTTAAGTACTAGTAGTAGAAGTGGCTTCAAAAACAAGTACGCTAAGGCATTAACTCATGAGTCAAGTACTTTAGTGAAGAGATTATAAGCTTAAAAACAAGTGCATTGGGTAACTTATTCTGAGTCAAGTTCCTAAGTGAAGAGGTCACGTATCTAAACCAATATGCCAAGGAAGCATGCTACCTGGTTCACACAATAGTCAAGGCTAAATGCCCATTAAGGCTAAGAATCACTTGAGTTATGCAATCGATCAAACCCTATGCCCACTAAGGCTTAACGCCCATCAAAATGCCCTGTCATGAGGATCCCGCTATTTGAAAAATAAATAAGTAATAAATAAATAAATCCTGGCATGCATAGACTACTAATACTGCGATATTTATGAAATTAAGGGTACATTTGGCCTCATCTAAAAAACATGAAAGATTTTGAATGAGACCATGAGGCTAGTGAAGCGGCCACAGATTCCCGTCTTCGCTTTGTTTATCATGTGGAGACGACATATTTGTCAAGTAAGATGAACATCTAGTCAAACGAGCTCAACTAGTTAACTGAAACTGTGTTGTGACTGCAACATTACTCGTATTTCAGTCTAAGCTCCCTTTATAAGTCGGCAAAGCCGTCTGACACCCACCTTGTCGCTAACATGTGGGGCCTAAAAGGCCATCATCAAGACCCTACACAGCTGCCTAAAGTGATGGGACTCGAGTGAGACCAACGTATTTGAAGAGGTATAAATCGAATGACCAGCTTGTCTCAGAAGAAAACAACACGTATCGTGGCTATCAAAAGAATTGGTAGAGCTAGAAGGAAAAAGATATGAAAAAAAAGGAAATATTATCGGCTTTCACTTTGGTCACAAATATTATTGGGAAGCTGCGATAGGGTTCAGAGTTGAGGGTACTATATAAGCGATGGCGTTCTGGTTTATAAGCGGTAGCCGGGGATACCTCGTTTGAGATTTTGATGATAACAAACCAAGGTTATTAGTTACTAATGATTAAATTGAGTTAGTGGCAGTTGAAATTGATCAGCGTAATTGAAGATAATACAAGCTAAAGATGACAATGATGAAGTTGATCGTACTTGGAAATGAAGTTCACTCAAATCAAGAACGAGATGACAGTAACCAAGATTTCAAGCTCAAAGTATAATTAGAAGATTTTGATAGCCCAGGAATCATGTAAGGTAGAATGCATTGGTACACTTTAGGATATCATCATTAATCATGCATTGCTACGAACTCGGTTTTCAAATAAAATTACATATATTTTGAAAACATGGGTTTAGGCATACAACTTTAGATTAAATAAAATCCCAAAAATGAACATTTGAAAAAAGCGGTGCATTATGAATAGTCACGGTATATGTGAGCGATGCAGTATGCATGAGCGATGCGTATGTGCGAACATTATTTCACAGCGGCTAGTGAATAGTGTCGTAAACGATTACCAGCGGCTGGTGAGCAGTGTCATGAGCGATAAAAGCGGCTAGTGAACAATCATTGCGAGCGATAAAGCGACTAGTGAAGCGATTTGTGAGCGGAGGTGTCCCAAAATCCATTCTATAAAATCAGAGTGTGGGGATCATTTGTAAAACAACGAACTTGCTCCCGACATACTTTTCTCTTGTGTGGTTCTGGTAGGGTTTGTGAGTCACGTTAAATTACGTTTGCATATTTTAGAGTGCTTTGCTGTTACATTGAAGGCAGGTTGTATTTGAAGATCTTGAAGGCACGAGGTGTCTCGTTGTCTTTAAGTGAGAAAGCTTGAGTGTGTATAGAGCGAAGAAATTCTAGAACTGTTGGTAAAAATCAGAATATAATCAAGCTCGGGATTGGAGCTTGGAACCCCAGTGTGCATAAGCTTGAAGAGGTGCCCATTGGTAATGTCCCAAAGTGTAAGAAGCTCGGGTTGGAGCTTGGCCATTTAGTGGAGCACCGCTAGGTTGAAGGTTGAGGAGAAGTGGACGTGAAGCGAGGTTGTCTTAGAAGCCGCGTATAATCAGGGTTTCTTTCTATCTTATCTGGCAATTTATTGTTATTGCATTTAAATTAAAGATTTATTGTTATTGTGCGAAAAAGTTTTTGAGAAAACCAATTCACCCCCCTCTTGGTTAGATTGCTTAGTCATATTGAATATTCATAAACTATATATTAAACGACCATCAACTGTGACAATGACGCCTCTCACTTGCACTTTCAAGCGTATGAACCCCACGCGCCGTGGAGTTATGACTTACTCCTTTGAAGTGTCTAGTCCTTTTCGGTTGATACTCAGTGAAAACTTGACTCCTCACAAAATTATCTCCTAAAATTGTTTTCCCAATCCCTCCTCGTTATGGCTATGATGCTAAAAAAGTGGAGGACTTCTCAGTAAAACTTTCTCCAAAGCCTCAAACTGTCGATCGGCAACCGATTGGCGATTGTTGGTAGGCAGGTCAAATTTTCTTTATTTAATTTTTTCCTCTTTCCTTTCATTATAATGGTATTTCCTTTTATAATGGGTATTTCTTGACATATGACTTGTATCTCTAGTGGTTCTTTGTTCCATCATCTTGATATGATAGGTGGGCCCGCTTGGGCCCCATATTGTCAGACAACTATTAAGGTGGAACACGTGGGCTATGACGGAACACGTGGGCTATCATGGACTTGTCTTTGTATCAGACGACTTCATCGAACTTAGACTTGTCCTTGTGTCAGGCGATTTTGCCAACCTATAAAGGGGAGCGAAGATAAGGCGTTAGGGTCATGAGTGTGCTAAGTCCACCTCTCATTTACTTGTTAGAGCCAGGTTGACTAAATATGCCGTCACCACTTGGCTGCTTCACCGTGGAGTTAGGACTTACTCCTCTATAGTGTTTGGACCCATGCGTGATGAACTTGATACCGTTTTGACCGGTCATAAATTGCCAGAACTACATTTCAATGATTGAATAATGTTTCCTAGAATGAGAGGCAGAAGCGCTCTCAGGCGGTTATGGCATCTAAAAATTATTTTATTTCTTTCCAAAAAGTTAATTTTGAGATTTATTAAATTTTAGTAGAAACTTTGTCTCGACCAGTGGCGTAAAGTTTAAATTTATCACAAGATAATTCCCGTTTTCACAACTACATTCGCTAATAATTACATGCATCTGCCAATTCGTTCTTAATTAATCTGTTTATAAATTTGATTTAAAATATAAATAAATATTCAAGTAAAAATAAAAATGGCCATAAATATTTAATTTAAATCAATAAATATAAATATAAATATTTAGTGTATTTTGTAGTGGCAATTTTTTTGGTTACAAATATTAATTAATTTTAAAAATTTTGTGCTTCTTATAAAAAATAATAGAAAAATAAATAATTTGTTAAATATAGAGTTAAAATAAATGTGTTGAGATTAATAGAAAAATCGAATCCAGATGTAGTTGATAAAGATTTTCTTGATTTAAGTTAGTTAAATATTTTAATCATTTTTTACTCTTAAAATGACATAGATAATTTGAATTTTTCATTTATGTAAGTAGACAAAGAAGTGAAATTACATTGAAAATAAATATTTAATGTCTGTTTACATTAAAGTTGGAATTTCTTTGCATTTTTCATTGCTTTTGCCATAATCGCATTCTTTGCGTAGTTGGTAATAGTGTTCGCTTGTTCGTGAATATGTGAGATGTCTTTTTCACGTAATGGCGTCGTCGGCGTCGTTTCTGACTATCTTTGCTCACTTTTGCATCCTATCTTATTACGTCTAGCGATGTCTGGTTACATCCTCCTCATTAGCACTCTTACATTAATTGACTTTTGCTCTCGTAAAAATTCTTTTCTCTTTTCGCTCTGCCCGGATAATTCCACGAATCGTATTTGGAAATAGAAATTACTAGTATCTGTTGGACTCGCCTTACTTTGCATGCGCTTTCTTTATTGCTTTTCTTCCCAGTCTGCTTGTGGAAATTTGCTTGTTATTCTTATATGGATCTTGATCGGGTCGAGAGATACAAGTGTATCATGAGTTCCCTCATAAAGCGAGCGGGGCCTAGGGTTGCTAGCGGTATAATCATCCACTTATCCACGGTATTTAAGCACCTCGACAATGATCACATAAATCCACGGACTCTAACATCTACTTGAAACATATTAGCGCATTTACTTGTGTAGCTATGAAGAAAAATCAAAGTAGAAATAAATAAAATTTCATTAAAATATTTGTTGTAAAAATTATAACAATGAATCAACTAATCTCGTCGGTGATGTTAGCTCCGCTTTACGGCTGTTAACGTCTGTGCGAGTATCGCCATTTGTACAATAATGCCAGTTCTATCCATCGATTTTGTATAGAACATAAAGTCCGTGGTGGGTCAACTCAAACATTGGTCTCCAAAAAATTGACCATCACTCGATCCCAAAACTTTTCGTCAGTGCTTGTGTGATCACGGATCTTGGGTTATGGTCAGCCAAGATATGCACAATGCCACGTCTTCCTCGTTTAAAAAGATTTTTTCACTTTGGCGAGTATTGGAGGAGATGTCGTTCTGAGTACAAGTAGCTTAAATTAAGTATGAATAGCACAATGGAAAGAATAATAAAACAGAACATTTAAATAGTTAATGAATATTCAATAAAAATTATATATATATTAATGGCAATAAAATAATTAATTCATATCCAGTAAAATCTTTATAAGATCTAAATAACTATGACATAAAATGCAAAGTGAATGGATGAAAAAAAAAATAGTTGTGACAAGATTATTTAATAATAAATATCATACGTATGAGACTAGTGTCTTATCATATGTGGTGTAATATAAATAAAACAAAATATAATTAAAATTAGTTATCATTTTTTTAACATTAGGTAATATTTATAAAAAAATTATATAAATAATTTATTAATTTTAAATCTTTTTTTAAAATGAAGGTAAGTGTTTCATTGATATGATAAAGTAAATGTGCTACTTTATCCAAGGAAATTGAACGAAAGGATGGCCTTTTCAAAGTATCCATCTTTTTCTTATTTTTAAATTCTAGGACAAGATAAGATGGTGAAAGGTGGAAAATTAGAAAAGAAAAGCCAAAAGGAATTCTCCTGGTTCGTCGTTCAAGTTGGAGGCGGCCGATTGGGGAATTTTGCGGAGGGATGGGAAGAGGCGGTAGCGGCGCGACCTCTCGGTGGAATTAGACATCTCACATGAACCGGAGATGGGCGGCGGCGACGGTGGCCAGTGGTTTTGGACCGGGAATGCGAGGCCGAGGCGGGTGGAGTTCGCGTGAGGAAGCATTGACGGCGACAACGGGACCGACGGTGGCGGTGGGTTTCTTCCATTTCTTTTTCGTTTCTTGCGGTTTCCCCATATCTGAAAATTTGGTGTATGGAAATTGTTTCCGAGGGTTTGCTATTTATAGAATTTTTTTTTTTTCAGTCATTGGGAGATTGTGAAAACATTCACGGGTGTGCATATTTTGTCTAGGAATATCTGTTTTGGAGATGCCAGTTTGCAGTAAATGATTCACTGGTTCACGGGTGTGTGTCTGGTTCACAGGTGGGTTTCTTGCTTCCAACGGTTATATATTGAGGGTAGGAATGGGTTTTCACCGTTTTGCTCATAAACAGTGATCAGCCATATATAGAGATGGCAAATGTGTCCGTATCCGTGGATTTCCGACCCGATCCGATCGATTGAAGCGGTAGAAAAATCCGTTGGTAGATAATGGATAAGAGATATGGAGAAAATCGATTTTTGAATGGATATGGATTGGATGCTGGATTTGGCGTATCGATCCGAGAACCGTATACGATCAGGCAGAGATGCTTGATATCAGATCGATTCTACCAGATACCAACCACATATATATAATATAGTCCATATACGATTATATGATGACAATTAATGTCATTAATATATTTATATACATTATAAATTTATAATTGTCAATATAGGTATGGTTTTTGTTTTATACAATATGAATTAGTGTAATTTGTAATAACACTATATAATATGATGTGATCTCACGTTACTAATTCAAATATTTAATTATTTAATTTTTTTAAATCCTAATTAGTAAAGTTTAGAAATGAATACTAAAAATATAATAATGTAAACCCCAAACCTAACAATAACATTATAAATTATAAATCCCTAGTATATTATTGTAATTTGTAAACTTCTTGTAACATGCTAGCATTGTAAGCCCTAACTATTAACACAGTGGGCTCTATTTATAACACCACAAACTGTTTGTTGACCAAACCTCATACAGGTCATCTTTGATCCACATCTTCATTATCCTTCCAGCGTGGTGGACATATCTCTTCCAGAGATCTTTTGAGCTTTGGCCATTCTTGGGATACCAGAGTAGACTTGATAGTCGCTTGATAACGAAAAGCCCTCAGTTGTATAAAGGAGAATTAAAACTTATGAGCTCTTTAAACTCTTTAAAAAACCAAGTGTGGCGTTCTTTGCAAATGGCCAGGAACTCTATACGCTACGGTGGCATTTAGCGATTAATCTCCTCTTGGCTTGAAGGAAAGCACAGCGATCTTAAGATGCGCGGATTTTAGTCCCTAAATCCTAACCTTCGCATAACACCACAAATTCTAATTCTAATATTGTAAATTTTAATTTTAACACTTAAAATCTAATCAAACATCATAACTAACTCTAATCTTGCTCAGTATAAATCTTAATCTAATACCACAAATTTCAATCCTAATCTTGTAAATTTTAAGTTTTAACTATAACCTTGAAGACCTAAAATCAATCGCTCATAAACCATAACCTAGTATAATCTCATTTAAAAGCCCTAACCTACTATGATTTGTGTCTTTCTCCTCTTCATCTTCTTTCCTTCGCGCATCGCGGCTACCTTCTTCGGCAATCTGTCTCCTTACGAGTCGCGTCTTCGACTCTTCGTTCTTGTTTGTCAAGTAATGCTCCTCTACAACCCGTTATCTCCTCACATTAATGTGTTTTTGTAGACCCCAAAAAGTAGTTTTTTATTTATTATTTATTATTTTTGTTATTATTATTATTTTATTATTTTTTATTGTTTTTTTTTATTTTAAGAGAGCAAAACGTTAAGAAAAAATAAAAAATAAATAAAAGAACAAAAAAAGAAAAGAAAAGGAGGAGGCAAAAGAGAGGGAATCATGGAAGTGTGGGAGAAAGAACAAAAAAAGAAAAGAAAAGGAGGAGGCAAAAGAGAGGGAATAATGGGAGTGGAAGAGAAAGAACAAAAAAAAGAGAAGAAAAGGAGGAGGCAAAAGAGAGGGAATCATGGGAGTGGAAGAGAAAGAACAAAAAAAAAAGGGAGAGCCAAAAAAGAGGTGAAGAAGAGAGTAGAGGAGAGAGCTGAGAAAAAAAAACGGGGGGAGGAATCAGGGAGGAGGAGAGCAAATTGGAGAGGGAGAGAAGATCCGAAGAAGAGAGGAGGAAAAGAAAAAAAAAAAGAAAAGGAAGAAGAAGTAGAGAGTGAAGGAAGGAGAAAAAAAAAAAAAGATTTGGGAGGCAAAGTCCCTGGGTGCTGTGTTATTCTAGGTAACTTTTTTTAATTCATATTTGATTTTTCTTTCTGTTTGCTTTCCTAGAAATTGGTAGGTTTTCAATTTATTTCTAGAATTTTTAATTTTTATCTTCCCGGCGCCGAGAAAGAAAAATGTTGAAGATCTAGAACTTGGAACAAGATAAAAAAAACTCGGAACTATTTTTAATTTTTATACCTCGAAAAACACTGCATAATTGAAACAAGACAAGTTTCTTTGATTGTTGAAAAATGTACAAAAAAAAAAAAGAACTTCAATGCCTATTTATTGGCAAAATGTTGAAGTTGGAGAATGAAGCAGCAAAGAATGGAGTTGGAACCCACACTCTAAACCAAGTAAAAATGTAAAATACTTCAATGGATCAAGATCTTTAAGCTTAAACCGACTATGCAAAAAAAGTTCCAGTTCACCAAGAAATTTGTTAATTTCAGTTAACAAATCATATCCTAAACGTTGAAGATCTAGATAAACAAATCGATTCATAAAGTATTAAAAAAAAATTCAAGTTTGAATCCTTATAAGAAAATGATACTCTAAAGTATTATATAAAAGAATAGATGTTAAGAAAATAATAAAAAATCGATCAATAATTCTTCATATATAAATTTCCACCGCTTTAATAAATAAATAAATGTTTGTTTAGGATTTGTTCAAATAAACATATAAATAAATTTCCACCATTACTCTATCTTTTCCGAAACTTAGTTTGGAAATTTGTTCAAATACATGTTCGTTAAGGATTCGTTTCTTCACCATTTGAAAGATGCCTCATGCCTGTGCCTATTAAAGTCAATTTGACTTCCTTCTTATATAAGTAATAGAAACTAGATATATGGATAAGGTTGTAGAATTTATGTTTGTCTGGGCCAGTCCGAGTTGTTTTTTATTTGGGTTGTTCATTCCAACCCATATTTTATGGCAATCATAGCCTAAAAAGGCCTATAACCATTTTGAGCAAAATCATCTGTCGCTTTGGTGTAAATCAAGAAAATAATAAAGGGAAAACAAGAAAAGTAAAAGAAGAAAAGGGGAAACATACACATTTATCGTGTGAAAATTCTGAATAGAAGACAAAAATATAATTAAGAGCAAGACTGAAATATTGTGGCTATTGATTTATATAACTACGAAACTCTATAAAAAACATAACATATTGGGTTGGCCCAGTTTAAAGTCTAGAAAATTTGATTATTCATCAATTTTTGCATAGAACACATTCTTGTTAGTTGATTCTATTATCGAGAGCGGTACAACTTATTTACAGATAGCACTAAGGCATCTAGCTATGTTTGATTGTGGTCTCTTTTTTTGTATAGAATATGGCACATTCACATTAGCACTTCTTGCGGTAGTGTTGCTAGCACACAAGAATCAGCTCCAATTGGAGGAAACTCAGGTGGACTCTCCACTCAATCAGTACCAATTGATTGTGAATCCAAACAAGGAAAAGATGGTAAGACTTTCAGAAGTCCTATGTGGAAACACTTTACTCATCTGGTTGTTAATAATGAAGAGAAGGCCCAATGTAATTATTGTAAGAAGCTTTTTGTGGGTAAATCTGTCCTATAGTGCATTGCGTTGAAGCAACATTTTTGATAGGTGTCCTAGAAAGAAGCATTTGGGGGGGTGACATAAGGCAAATGATTTTGAAGCGATTCGAAAGGAAATGGTAATTCTAGTGCATTTAATGAAAAGCGGGAATAGAGAATTAGCAAAGATGATTATTCTCGACTATCTCTTGATGAAATTGGGCATGAGGATTTAGAGATTTCACAACTACCATTCAACCTCTTTTCAAGTGTTCATTGCCGTATCTTGTGAAGAAGCGTATCTTGAACATTTACGGGAAGAGAGGGATAAAGTCATGAAGTTGATCGAGAACAATGATAGTAGAGTTGCTATTACAAGCGGACATGTGGACTTCTAATGGCAAAAAGAGGGTTTAAATGTGTTTTATGACTGTTTGTATGATGATCTTGGAGACATATAGGTCTGATGCGGGGTATAGCAAATTAACATGTTTATTAGCAAGGTGAAGTATCAATGCCATTCATTGTTGCTTGATGTTTTGTTTGCAGTTAATTACAATATCACGCCCTCATCAGTGATGCTAGCAGTTAGTAGATGCTATCTTTAGCAGGGTGGAATGTAGACTGAGGTTATCATTGTCTGATGGATAATTGCTCACACTAATGATAGTATGATTGGTAAGATAAAGCAAAATTGAGTGTTGATTACTTATTGAATAGTGAGTCTTTACTTCATATGCGTTGTCTTTGCACATATCTTGGGTATTGTTAGGATTGGTTTAGATGTGATCAAGCATACCATTGATAATGTCGGGGGCCAGTGTAGTTTTGAATGACGTCTCAGAAAGAATAGAAAGGTTTGAGGATGTTTGTCGACAAATGAAAGTTCCTTGTACTAGAAGATTGGGTTTGGATTGTCCGACAAGGTGGAACTCCACTTATGCTTAATGCTTAAAGCTTGCTTTGGCTTATAAAATGTGTTCCTAGACTTAAGTTGTTTGAGTCACACTATGTGCTTGTGCCTAGTGAAGCAGAATGGGAGACTGCAAAGGATGTTTGCGATAGGTTGGAGTTGTTCTATAATGTCACTGAGTTATTTTCTGGGACAAGATATCCCACTGCCAATATGTTTTTTCCTGTGATTTGCAGGATTAAAATGACATTGAATGAATGTTTCATGTCCTCGATGTAGTAATTAGTCTGATAGCCAAAGAGTATGGTTGCAAAATTTGATGCATATTGGAATGTGATCCATAAATTGATGGAGTGTGCTGCGATGTGGACCCTAGAGTATAAGATGACTTTGCTTCACTTTTACTTACTTTGGTTTATCCAAATGACTTTAGTGAACAAATTAGCAACGATGTGACTTTGTTATGAGTTGGTGGAGGAATATTATACTAGAATGTATAAAAGGCGTCACAATTTGCGGTACATGGAGCAGTCCTTCAACTTCAAAAGGGAGTTGATAACTATCGATAAGTGATTATCGGTTAACATGAAAAGGATGAAGACTAATAAAAGTAATAGTTTGATGAATTAGACCACTACTTGGAGAAGATGTTTTGCTTGATAATTCGGTTTGATATTTTATTATGGTGGAAGTTGGATGAGGTAAAGTATCACATCTTGCAAACTATTGCAAAGACATAATGCGATTCGGTATCTTTGTTGCTTGAGTGCGCATTAGGTTCTAGTGGGAGATTAGTGAGCCCTCATCGTGTCGACTTCATCGAGAAGATGATAGAAGCATTGATGTGTGCTCCAAAGTTGGTTGTGGAGTGAAATTAGAAAAAACATGATGAGTAGAGATTTATTTCATTGATTATTTATTTTTTTATTTACCTAGAAATTTTCATAATATTTGTATAATTTTAATATGAGTTTGCTTTTTAATATATTTTTCTAGGTGGAGATATTGTTTGTTGGATGGTTATGCATCGATTTATGAAAAAGATATTCACGTGCATGATGAAGGTATTAACTTTTATAACTAATAAATTTTAATTCATATCGCAATTTAAGTATTCAAATATTATATTCCTAAATTTTACTAATAGATGTTTTATTAACTTTAGACTTTTGTTTATATTCCTAAATTTATGAATCATGAAGTTATAGCGGTGTCATGGTTTAACAAATATGTCTCGATTATTCGTATGGATAAATCGATATCCATGGAGAATATCAAATCAGATGGATAGGATATGGTTAGATTTTTTTATCCGTAGTATATGGATATGGATATGAATATATTATTTTTATTTAGGATTGGATATGGATTTTGAAAAATGGTCAAATCCGATAGATATATCCACAACCATATATACCCAAATTTAGTGATCTTGTTTTATCGACAAAAATTTAGCTAGAATCATTGCTCCACTTCTTTGGGGCGATCAGTACCTAAAAGCATCCTATTTTTGGCTTTTGCTATCTGATTTTTAACTCCACTACTTGTGGTGTCTATACCTCTATATTTAAAAAAAAAAAAGTTGTAGTATTTGGGTATTCACGATGTTGTTGAATAAAAATTTATTTGAAAGTCAAGAATGTCTTTAACGTTCTTTAATATTTTTAAAATAATGTTTTTACTGTTTTATTTTTAGTCATTCAATGTGTTTATATAATTATTTTTTTTGAATTGTTATGAAAAAATAGGGAAAATAATTAAAAATCGTGATGTTAAATTTATACAAAATGATTTAAAATTTTGTAAAAAATTATGATGGTTTTGCTCCTAGGTGAATTAGTCTTACAATATTAGTTAGGGCCGCTGAATTATAATTTGTAATCATTAAAATTTTATATTATTAAGGAAAAGTAATTAAATATGATAATTTTCATGTTTGGTTAGTGTATTAAAATATAAAAGAAAATAAATATAATTAAAAATTTAATGTATTTTTAAATTATTTAATTTAGGAATTAACAAGTAAAATGATTTTGAATTAATGAATAAAAATAACTTCTAGATTTTGAATTTATTAAAATGAGTAGAATGCAAGTAAGTTGATGATGCCTTTTTTCAATCGGTTTGGGGCACGGGCGTGTTGAGGCGTTGGGCGGAATTTGAAATTTATTCTTTGGGTTGGGCTGCGAGCTGGATGTGACATTCTCTGCAGACAGAAGAATTCGCGGGGCTTCGCGAGTGGCCACTCGATACTAAGTCAGTTCCTCATGAGAGAGAAAGATATTTGCTTAGAGGACGAATGTTTCAGTACCTTCCCGGAGTAAATTTGACTGGTATTTATAGTATATGTTTTCCAGTTGGATGAGTGATTAGGATTCTTTCCATTGAATGGTATTTCCCGCCTTTATCGATGTCGGATTCAAATAAAGATGTGAAAGAAGCTGAGTTTATTTATAAATTATCTTTCTTCCTTTTGGAGTGGGATCGAGGCAGTCTGGATGAGTTGTTATATCGTGAATTATCTTATTCTCCTTGCTGATGAGATTTAGTTGATTTTGCAGGATAATATGTTATTGGGGATTATTAAACACTTGTGATGGGATTTGGTTTGATTTGCGAGGAATGGGCTTTCGATTATCCATAATAGGCCTTTGAGCAGGGCAGGACTAGGCCTTCATTTTGAATTTGGCGCGAAAACTGGAATGTTTTGATAATGCGCCTCTTCTTTGGGTTTAAGCAGTGGGCTCTGACCACTTTTGAAAGCACTTGTCAGTTCTGCGACTGTGTGTCTGGTGGTACTTTATGAGGCCGAAGGGGCACATCAAGCAACCTATAAAATCATCATTAATACCCAATTTCACGTGTCTTTCGGGTACGGGTTGGATTAGGAGCTTGGTGCGTCATATGTCTTAGATGTGGTAACTCATGGTTCGCACTCATTCTTCTACTTCTTCCAGTTTCATCTTATTTCTTCATGCATTCTGTTTTGTGTGTCAGTGATCTTGAAACTTTTTTCTTCACTTTTAACTAGTTCGGGGACTTCCCTCTTCCTTAAGTTTCCATCCCGAACCCCTTTTTAGTGGCCCAGGAGTCCTTTTGGCGTCTTTCAGAATCAGCTTTTCAGTTTCCATTCACAGGACGCTGCGTCTTTCTCTCTTTGGTGTCTTGTGGTGAGATACGTCGGCGTTAGGGTTAGTCGTAGTTCGTTCTCATTACTCTGTATTACCATGGAGTGCAGTCGCTCTTCTTCTGCGTATTAGAGTGATTCTTTGGTACATTCACGCCGTTGAAGCTGACGGCACTCAAACCATTCGACAAAGTAAGCTCTTTTAGATGCTCAGGGCCCACACTCGCTTAGACCAAAGTGAGGAAATGAAGCTGAGATTAAGTATCTACACAGGGAGTCGGAATACTAAATCGCAGTTCAAGATGCTTTGGGCTGGCTGGGACATTTAACAAGGTTGGTCCACTTGTGGGGCCACTTTCACCGGGCGTTCTGGCTCCTTTTTGGCGTCAGTACGGGTCCCACGATGTTTGACCCTCTGTGGTTTAGTCCACTAGATGGTATGCTTCTTTGAAGTAGCTTTGTCTAATAGGGTCTTTGCTTCCCTCACATCCCTTCCACTAAAAGGGGTTCTGACACTTGATGTCTGTCCTTCTCAACTTTCGCGATCATTTAAGGGTATTTTGGTTGGTCACATTGGTTTCTTTAGGGACCCGAAATTGACGTTCCCAATATAGCTCTGTAACTTTATCTTTTAAGCCTTGAAGGAAACGTAGGGCTTCTGTCCACCAGGCGTCTTTGAAACCATACGGTGATTTAAGATCTTCCCTCGTCTCACGGGCTGGAAGGAGCGTTACTTCTTTGTCGACATGATTGGGAATTATGACCTCTTGTGAATGACACCTGTTCTAAGTTGCCGAGCCACCACAGAATCTACGTGAGTGTCGCTTTGTTTTTGATATAATCTTTATGAGGTCATTAGAAATCTCTAATTCTGCATTGTCCACGTGCCTCTCAGGTGCTCGACCTGATCTCAGCCCTGAAGATAAAGTCACAGTGCAGGCGCTGGCTGAGTGTCCCCTGCGTCCCTACGCGGGTGATCCATCGGATATTCACGGCCGCCGAGCTCGAGGTTGGCAGCTCTGTGTTTGGGGCCTTCGCCTCCTTACTTATAGTCTTTCCCGCCAGACCTTCATTGTGAAGCCCACGAGGAAAGCTTAGGGCTCGGGTGGGAATCTTTATCAGGAAATCCGGCGTAAGCAAACCGGACTCAGTTGAGAAAGACCATGGGTTAGGCGGTTTGAGGGTGGGGCGTCTTCTCTTCTCTTCTACCCTGGATTCGAACATCGGAATGGATATTAACGCCTCATTGAGGTCCCTAAAGCTTTGAGTTCCTTGATCTGATGCAGTGCATTTGCGAAAGTGAAGCTCCTCTGGGAAGAACGGTTGAAGCGGCAGTTATTTGTCATGCCCATCACGGTTTGGAATCCTTCTGCCCAGAGTGTTAAGCCACCTTATCGGGTGGACGAGTTGAGGAGGAAGGGTTCCGAGAAAGCTACGGAGAGGATGGCTCTTGCTTCTCGCGCCGAGCTGCGGCGGCGCGGTCTAAATCCATCCTTAAAGATTCGACCTCGAGAGGTCGGGCTCATTTTTGTTGGGAAGTTTGGCTCCTATCCCTCCAGGGGGTTGCCTCTATAAGTTCCCATACCTTGTGGAATTGTCACGATTTCACCACTGAAGATTGAGTATTGGGATCTTTGTTGGATGTTGATTTTGCGTTGGATGTGGTGGTGGCTCTCTCATTTTGAGTTTGGCGAAAAAAGCTGTAATCGCGGCGGGTGCCGCTCGGGTTTACAAGGCGAGGGTGGCTTCCCTTTCTTCTGAGCGGATTGAGTTGCGGGATTGGGTGCAGCGTATGACCGAGGAGGCAGTGAAGCTTAAGTCTGATTTGAAGCATACCGTGTCGGCACGTGCCCGAGCCGAGGGTAGAGAGGATGGGGCCGAAACGACTTGAGGTGGTCGGAAGAGCGAGCTTCGGGAGGTTCGGGATGGTACGTGGGTTGCCTGAAAATGACTTGCTAGAGGCTAGGGACGGAGTATGATGCACTTGCGTTATGAGCTTCGGATGGTTAGGGATGAGCTTCTTACATCGAGGCGGCTGCGAGTGCAGAAAATACGTGCGGCCAGATGAGCTGATAAAGGCGGTGCGATGAGCGGAACTCGGCGTGGGGCTTCAGGGCTTCAAACTCGGTGGAGCCTTTGGCCAGGAGTGTCAAGTAAGGGAACGCGTCAGGACCTTCATCGACAAGTAACTCACAGTTTGCTCAATGGGATGAAGTTATAGGAAGATTGAGGATGAGGCACATGCTGTGGGAAGCCACAGGTGGCTTGCCTTTCAGAGGAAAGTTGCTATTGCCTACCCAGGCTTGGACTGACCTTGACATCCACAGCGACGGGGGGTGAGGAGTCCCTCTGCGTGTCTGGAGAACTAGACACCCCCGGTGAGGCCCACTCCCCTTCTTCTCCCTCTGCTCCTCCTTTTGATGCCTGATCTCCCGCGCACATCTTTGCTTGCCTAACGTCGATTTTTATTTTATTTATTTTTTGATGGGCCTTGGACCCAGGACGTATGTAGCCTTTTCCTTAATAAATGTTCTTTTTTACCACTTTTGTCTCTACTTATGCATTTCGCGTTGTTCTGCATGAACTGAATTAATTTCTTGGTTGCATAGCTTTGAGTTGGCTTGTCACGAGTTAAGCGACTCTTGGAATTTGTATGGTTTGAGTTGAAGTTAAGCTCTCAAGAATTGGTGGCGGACTCTTGGTGTTGGGCCTTATCGGTTGAGTGCTTTGAGGGCGATCGACTCTTGGTACATGGCAGCGAGTGGTCGAGGCTCGTCAGCGGCTGCCTAGACTCAGTGGCCCCGAGCCTTGTGGCTGGAATGCTTTGGTGATCGACTCTTAAGGCTCGTAGCTTGTCTGAGTAGTCAGGCTCGTCAATGAAATTTCTTTGGGCTCAGGCGCTAAGGCCTTGTGGGTTGGATAACTGGTGATCGGCTCTTAGAGGCTGCATGGCACAGTAGCCAAAGTAGTCGAGCTCGTCAAACTGAGCTGTTGGGCTCCAGGCGCTGAGGCCTTGTGGGCTGAATAGCTTGAGCTGATTTGACTCTTAGGGCACTGACCTATACCCAGTAAGTGAGCTCGTCAAACTGGTCTTTGGGCTCATTTGAGGCCTTGTGGGTTGAATAGCTGGTGATCGATCTTAAATTTGCATGGCTGTGTAAGAGTAGTTGAGGCTCGTCAGGCGAAATTTCTTGGGCTCTGGCGACGAGGCCTTGTGGAAATTTAGATAACTGGCGATATGACTCTTAAGCTGCATGGCTTTGTGCGAATGGTCAGGCTCTTTAAACTTAGCCGTTGCGTGCAATCGTTTGACTTATGATTTTTTTTTTGGAAAGATGCGAGTGTCTTTAATGCTGGTTCATGGAGAATTGGAAACGATTGCTCGAATTTTCGAGTGCTTTGGCCTTCTTATAAATGGCAGCTTCATTCTTTATAGGTTTATGCCCGGATGTGCCCGCTACGGTGCTGTGTGGCAACTAAGATCTGCCGGAATGGGCGTCGGGGAGCGATCGTCTTCATAGGGATCGCACGAGGATTACGGTTCCGATTTTGTTGGACCTGCGCTTGTGGGAGTTGTGTTTTCCTAGTCTCCCTTTATGGGAGTTATGTTTATTCCACTAGCCGTCTTTAGGGAATGCGTCGAGAGAAGGCGATTATTCTTGTCTTGGCTTTCACATTTCTATTCTTCTTTCTCTTCCTCTCATTTCTTCTCTTTCTTATTCTCTTTCATTCTCTCTTCCTTCCTTTCTTCTTTTCTTCCACATCTCATTCTCCCTTTTTCCTTTCCTTTCCTTTCGCACAAACTCTTTTCATCCCTTTTTTCTTCTTCTCCTCTTTTCCACCTCTCTGTTCTTCTTCTCTTTATTTTCATCTCATTTTCCTTTCCTCTTTCCTTCTTGAGGGTTTTTTGAGATAGCTTGTACTATATTAGGGTGTAATAGATGACACTACTGATTGTAATGGAATGTAACTTGATTGGAATAAAGGGCCTCTTTTTCATCATGAACTTTCACATTGCATTTGTATGTAATTTTTACGAGCATTATAATACGAGAGTAATTTGAGGCGTCGATAAAATAGCGATGAAATACTCTCGAATCGATCATCTGGCGATAATGCTTCATTTAAGATTACAAGCGGGAATGCGATAAAAGCGCTTAAGGTGTTGCATTCAAGCATGATGTAGAGATTTTTTCCTCCTGCATGCGGGCTTTCGTAATTGCACGGTCGATGACCGCGAGGATATGATGGGGCCTTCCGGTTGGGGCTGGTTTTCCATGCGGATTCTTCCTTCGGCGGGGCTTCTCTTGAACTAGGTCACCTGGCATGTAGCTCTGGGTTTGACTTTTTGGTTATAATACCTCGCCGTCTTCCTTTGGTAATCTTCAGTGCGCCTTAGGACCTGCTCACACTTTTCATCTAAGAGATCGAATTTAGGCGGAGAGCCTCGTCATTGTGTTCCTTGTTGCCCAGCTCGATCCTTGGGGACTTGGCATGACCTTGGCGGGGCTACTGCTTAGTACCAAGGCTAGGGGCGAATGGGGTTTCTGGGTTGCTAACTGGCGTAATCCACGTAGGCTAGTAACACCTCGGGGAGGTATTCTACCCATTTGCCTTTAAGATCTTCCAATTTGGTCTTTAATGCGGCCTTAAGGGTTCTGATGGTGACTTCTGCCTGGCCATTAGACTGCGGATGTGCTGGGGATGAGTAATAATTCTTAATTCCGAGCTCGGCACAAAAACCCTGAACTTGGCGTTGTCAAATTGCTTTCCATTGTCGTCACAGGAATCTTGGGATGCAGGCTACGTATTATGGTTCGCCGCCTGAAATTGTGTATCTTTTGTTCTATGATTGTGGCCAAAGGTTCGGCCTTAGCCCACTTGGTGAAGTAATCTATTGCAACGATGATGAATTTGCATTGGCCCTTCCCCAGTGGGTAGGAGTCCCGAGAATGTCAGGCCCCACTTTGTTGGAAGGCCGGGGCTTGTGATTGATGTCAAGGGCTCAGATGGGAGGCGAGAGATCTTGGCATGCTCCTGGCAGATCTTGCATCTCCTGACTAGGTCGATCGGCGCCTCGAGTGCTCGTGGAGCAGTAGTATCCACTGCCTTAAGACCTTCTGCTAATGCAGGAGCTCCAGAATCTGATTCCATACACCTTCATGTACTTCCCTTAGCACATAGTCGGTGTGTCTTTTCCGCGATGCACTTGGGATGGAGTGTGAAGGAAACCTCGCTTGCAAAGGCTTCCTTATGATTAGTGAATCTGTAGGCCTTGTCTATTTTAGATGCCTCTTTTGGGTGGAGTCGGGTAGGCGTCCATCTATTATGTAATCCCCAAGCGGGGTCCATCGACTCAGTTCGGACCGGGTGGAAGCGACTTCACGCCACGAGAGATCATAGAAGGCTCTGAGGTATTAGTGTACGGCAGAAATTCTAATTTACACGGAAGAAGCTAGTAATTTCGATTACAAAATTGTAATTTCGGTTAAAAATCCGAAATTTATTCTCTGGATCTTGGATCACGAAACGGATTTCACCGTTGGAATCGTCTTGCGAAATCTAGCAAGTCAGTTCGTTGGTCCGAGATAGTCGAGTTGTACGTTTTCGAGGCATCGCAATTCGGGTCTTGAGTAAAGCGTTTTTGATCTGACGAAAGTCACGCTATAACACGTACTCATGTGCCATAAGTGGCATGAGTAGAGAAAGGATGAAAATGGACGGCCGAGATAGTGCCGAATGTCAAAACTGGGAAAAGAAGGACATAAATGTCATTTTTGGAAAAGTTTAAGTTAGAAAAACACAAACAATGAATAGTGTTTGTCTTCTCAAATGCAAAAAGGAAGAAAACGTGCAGAAACTTCCAGTAGCAAAAAATGGTGGGTTTTAGTGAGAGAATGTCCACCTTCTCTCTAGGATTGTAGGAGATCCGATCGTCAAAATTCTTCGGAGCAAGAAGGAAAGCTTCTCTACGCGTGGGCACCAGTTTTGGGAGTTTTTGACAAAGTCCGAGAGGTAGGGGTTTCTCCTTCTTGGGTTTTACTCTTTGTTTAAATACTTTGTTGATGTTTGAGTTGAATGAGGCCGTGAGGGGCCATTTGATCTGTTCCAAATCTTGGAACCGAGGTGTTGGATTTTTGAAACCCATGTGGACAGTCCGTGACTATCCATGGGCTGAATTGGGTTGCTAGTTGTGCAATCATGTGTTAATGTATGCTTTGATGTGTAAAAGGCCGGGAATGGCCGTGAAATTCGGGTTCACTAAGTGAACTGATGATTGGTGATTTTTCGAGAATAGTAGCGAGGGTTTCCATATTCAGAATAGTCTTCCTGAAATAAATTTTGTGAAATAATGTGTTTGGTTGAGTAATTCAAATCGAGTTGCTCGTGTTTGATCATTAGCCCACGCGAGCTAATTTTGATGTAATTGATGGTGAAATTACATACATGTTTGTGTGATTTAAATTATGTGAATATATGCATGATTATATATTTGCATGTTTTATAAAATTGTATGGAATTGGCATCATGCATTTCCATATGCCTTTGGGGCACCTAGGGCCCGATAGGAGTGAGTGCATGAGAGTAATTCTTGAGAGAGAATGGTTCGGAGGGTTGTCTAAGAATAATAAATATCGGAGGGTGTAGTCCAAACATATCAATCGTCGAGTCGGCCCAATTGATATACGCAGTTAGTCATACCTGATATCAATATTCGAATTATTTGATTGATATATATATCGGAGGGTTGTCCATAAATAAAAACTAAGGTTCTCATACGTGGCTTAGGCAGGTGTGAGGGAGTCGGGGAGGACTCGAGATATGAGATGATCAGTTAGACATTCAAGTAGGATCATGCATTTTCTTGAATGTGTGTTTATTTTTAGACGTGCATATGCACTTAGGTGGAGAGTAGCCCACTTGGGTGATTCCGCCACTAAGCATTAAGCTCACTGTCGAGGGATGCTATTTTCACGGTGCGGGGAGCGTGCGAGGAGACGGTTCATCATAGAGGCCGTTTAGAAGAAAGCCGGAATGTGGCTTGTTGCATGTATTAGAATGTTTTTCATTTTAATATATGTGTTGTATAAAGTAGATCATTAACTCTTATGTATGATATATAGTTGGGATGTTTTATGAGTATTGGTTATGGGCCCAAGTGGCTTTTACTCATGTGATGGATTATATTGGATAGTTGAGATCTATGTTTAACCAGAGTATAATGTAGGGACTAGAGGTCATTTTACTGGTATGATTGTATGAGATCCTGTGTGGTCATTGTGTATATTGGGACAGGTTATATACATGTGTTGTATTTGGGTAGAGCTCCCCATACAAAGGAGACTCTACCCGATTTTCATGAGTGGCGTCGGGTAACTTGGGCATCGCGCTAGTATTCACGCGGGGTTGACGGATGGTCAGCGGACCCCAAGGTGGAAGTGCAGGTCGATGGCGTTGACCTACGCGAGGTCTTCTTGTGAAATTTGTCGCTAAAGTTTTGCGAGGCATGCGACTCGGGAGTTCTGATTGCGAGGATATGTTTGACGGACCAGCCGCGAACTTTTCATTAAATCCCCTACCCTTTTGAGGTATAGGATCATTCTTTTACTTTTGGCCTCTTAGGTATCTTTATTTGTCTTACTACCCGGTGGAGTGTTTGTAGACCTCAGGCTGGTCAATTTCAGTGAATCGGCGAGTTGAGGCTCTTTATGACGGCCTCATATTCGACCTGTTGTTGGAGCTTGGAATTTGAATCTAACCGCGTACTATTATCTATTCATGCAGGAGAGTCAAGATTAGGCCAGACTCACTTCGCAATGCGTTTGTGGCTCCATCTGAGAGAGTTTCCGGATGGAGGTCGGTGTTGAGAGAAGTTCTCGGGCTGCGAGATGAATTCCATGTGAGAATCTGCCCAAGACCTGCCCTTTTGTTGCATTTTTCGGTTTATATCGATGTGGAACTAAGCTTGGCTCTATGGCCCACTTCATTAGCCTTCTGAGTCTCCCAGCTTATGTAACACTTGTTTCGCCCGGATGTCTGATTGGAGCTATGGTGAGCACGAAAGTAGGCGGAGCTTGGCTGCGGTTACCCCTAATCACAGGTCGTTTCCATCCTTAGATACCTCTCCCTCCGCTCCTCTCAAAGCTTCGGCTGCAATAATCGCGAGTGCTCTTTTCGGTCTTTGTCCTGACGAGGGCGGTCGAGAAGTTTGAAGCGGTAAGTATAGAGTGAGGAGCTCCTTGATAGGGCTTACGGAATGGGGGAGCTGAATGTGTTTTCCAATCTTTAGTCTTCTTGAACTTTGTATTTGCTTTGAAAGGCATTCTTTAAAACTTGGAAGAAAGGTGACATTTATCACTAGCCACGGATCTGAATCGACCATGACAATCCTTCTGTCGGGCGATTGGACCTCTCAGCTATGCACGGGGGCGATGACATATCATTTGACCTTTATTTTAATCGGATTTGCCTCAATTCCTCGGTTATTGACTAGAGCCTAGATTTCGATTTGATACTCAGAGAGCGCACTTGGGCAGTTCGACCATGTTGTACTCTCTCGGATCACGGTGCCTCGGACTGAGATAGGCTATGTGGAGCTTAGCGTGGAATTTTACCAGCATGTCATCTATGTACACCTCCATGGTCGTTCCTATCTGCTTCTGGAACATCCTGTTCACCAGCCTTTGATAAGTAGCTCCTGCTTTCTTGAGCCCAAATGGCATCACATGATAACAATAGGTTCCTGCGCGCTACTTGGCTGAGCGAGGTCTTTTTCTTGGTGGTGCGGGTCGTGCTGATACGGTTGTGGCACGAGAAGGCATTCATAAAGCGAGGAGTTCATGACTGCCCGAGTGGCATCCACGATGAGGTCGGTGTGGTATCTTTGGGCATGCTCTGTGTGGCGTTAGTGGCCGTCTTAGTCGCCACTTACCGTTCGCTTTTTGAAGCAAGTCTGGCGTTGGCGCATTGAGGATATTCCACCTTCCTCTCACGATTCCTCCTGGCAGAGGTTTGCCGACCTCCTCGTTGATCGCTTTTGCCTTTAAGTCGCAGCTCCTCCTCTTTTGTTTGGTGGCTTGAAGGATGGGGCGACGTTCGGCCTATGTGTGATTCTTGTGGGGTCAATCTCATATGCGCACCTTCCGCAGCGAGCGTCTTTGTTCGTCTCGAAAACATGGTGGGGAGGGCTTTTGAGGTCTCTACTGGCTTGGAGTAGATGTAGACGGGTGTTGAGTCTCGTCATCCAACGATCACGAGGTTCCGGCTCTTCACGAGGGCTCGGGTCGGGTGAGCACCTCGTCAGCTATGTCGAGCTCATCAGAAGTATATCTTCCTTGATGGCTTTTCATGGACCTTCTTGGGTAGCATTCCTGGCCACCCAGTTAGTCTCCTCCAGACCATTTCCTACTCCACTAAACACGGTGGGAAGCTGATCATCATGTGGTAAGTGGAATGGCTTTTTATTGCATTGAAGTCGCTAACAACATATTATAAGCGGGTTGGGCGTCTACAGTGAGGAATCTGTTGTCGTCGTTCACCTAGCATGGGGATTTCAAGTGAGCACTAGTTGTATTGAGCCCCGAGGTAGTACTTTTCTCAAGATCCCTCGCAAATGGGTGTTAATGAGTTCAAGTCCTCCTCACTTAGATGCCCATCTTATCAGTAGAGAGGCGAAATGATGTTAGCTGAACTCCGGATTTGTCAACTAGGACAGATGGACCGTTTGTTGGCCACTAGTTGCTTTCGAATTACCAGAGGGTCGTCATGGGGTGTTGGCATCCCTCGGATCAGAGTCGGAGAATGTATGGATGTGTCGGTAGGAAGTTGGGCAAGCTTGTGCTTCCTACCTCTGTTGACCTGATGTTGCGTAGATGGGCCTTCCGGGCTGAGCTGGATTCCCTCCTCCTTCAAATCCTCCCGAGATCACGTGGATTTCCCCTAAAGGATGTTGGTCTTTGAGTTGTTGTGCATTCGAGGATGGTGGTGGTGACTCTTGGTGACACAGTTGAGCCTGATTATGAGGCTGGTTTCGAGTAT
The DNA here is from genome assembly GCA_016808115.1 of Tetrastigma voinierianum. Taxonomy (NCBI): domain Eukaryota; kingdom Viridiplantae; phylum Streptophyta; class Magnoliopsida; order Vitales; family Vitaceae; genus Tetrastigma; species Tetrastigma voinierianum. The sequence continues at coordinate 324,445 of JAEQBH010001004.1, forward strand.
GGGCGTCGGAGATACCCCGCGATGTGAGTACTCATTTCCCTTCTTGGGCTATATGCAATCATCGTCTGTGGTGCTTTCGTAGTCCTATGGACTATAATGCACAGTGTTGTCTCTTGTGGCGGGGTGTTGTCTCTTGTGGCGAGGTCGACTTCATTTGGGTTGGCCACCTCGAGCTGTTCGTTTCGCCCGCGTGGGGCAGAGTGATGCCCGGGGTGTTAGGGGTGACAGCGAGTGAGATAACGTTGTCGTCTCGGGGTTGAGGTGGGCTGAAGCAGTCTGAGCTGCGCCCTTTTGGGGACTATTTCCATCTTTCTTTAGAGACCTCTCCGGTCGCATGCGATACGTCCTCGTTGCTTGTCATCACTTTTTCTTTATGGGTGGAGGGCTCCTTTCTACTGGATGTGAGGGCTTCTTAGCCATTGATGTACTTCTCGCTTTGCGAGCGCCCGACCATGTGCTTGCTTGAGGTTTTTGAGATGGAAAACGCAGTCTTTATTTGCACCCCCAACCCGGCAATGAATGCGGTATTCGCGAACTTCTCGTGAATATATACGCGGAGACTGCGTTGAATCTGACACTAGACCTCGAGCTCTCTCTGGCTCTACTTGGTGATTGATGGGTGTAACTTGGCTTTCTCGTCCGCAGCTCCAATGAGTGAAACAAATCACAATGAATCTTCTCTGAATAAGGGAGATCGATGAAAGCGAGCTTTATTAAACATGCGAACCAAGGCTGGTATACAATGTGATGTAGCTCTTGCCTTCATACGAGGTGTGTACCGTCGACTCATTAGTTTTGTAAGTGTTAGGATAGTTGGTTGGATCTCGGCGCCGTGAATGCTCCACTTGGCATCTTGAATTTGTTGGAAGAGGAAGTGAGCTTCGACCGTGAAGAGGTGACTGATATGTTGGCACCAAGGTGTCCATATGTCTCCGGGCGTCCTCACCCCACCTCCTTCCTGCATTTGAGCTCTTGGAGACTCTTGAACTGCTCCATGATTGCTCTCCTGCTCCTTGCTGAGGGTAGCGTAGTTCTTCGTTGCCGACATACCCTCAAGTATTTATACGTTTGCCCACACCCCTCTCCTAGGGGCCAATTGCGGTCCATGCCTGGCTGGTGGACTCTGCTTCCCGTTTATTACCTCGAGGAATGTCGAGGTGTATTGCCTTTATGAGAATGTTGTGACCTTCCCCCAGGCTTGTAAGGTGCCTCCGTAGGCGTTGCATCACACACACAAAGTCAGTTTGCTCTGCTCTCTATCGGGCGTTGGTTGGTGAAACGGACGACTTCACTGTTGATGTTGACACCTTCAGCTTCTAACACGCGAGTCTGGCACATGCGTGCTGTAGGATCTGCATCCTTGGTGGATTAGTTAACAGATGCTTGTGTTTGGGTTGATACCATCGATGGCTGAGAGATCAATCTTTATTTGGCAAAGGAAGCGCTGCGTTCCAGGCAGGCGTCAGTGATGCCTTTTCCATGGACCAATTTAGCGTGTTGACGTTGTTGAAATTTGAAATTCTTGTTGAAATTGTTGCGGAGCTCTGGATCTGGCTACTTCACGCTAATCATAATACGTTATTGGCATTCCTGCAAGAATGAAGAAGGTCGGCGGGGCTTCACAGTGGCCGCTCGATGCTCGTCAGTTCCACCATGAAGAAAGATGAAGCTGGCAGAATTTAGATATTTTTTACGTACCTTTACCCGATAGGGTAACTGGTGACTATAATATGTTTCCAGTTGGATGGTGATTAGGATTATTTTCCATTGGGCTGGGATATTTCACACTATAAGGTATTAGATTGATGAGATGTTGAAAAGAAGCGGAGTTTATTTTAAGAATTATCTTTCTTCCCTTTTTTGGTAGGATCGGCTTGATCTGCGAGGATGGCGTATATAGTGTTATCTTATTTTAACTGGTGAGATTTAGTTGATTTGGGATGTATGTTAGGGTTATTCTGTTCCCTTATCGATCTGTTAGTTTGTTGAATGTAGACTCTAATTAACCATATTAGTACTGGGATGAGCTGGTTATGTTAATTTGGGGTACAGTGTAAGAAAGCGCGAATGTTTAATGGTAGCGCCTCTTCTTTGGGTTAGAGTGAACCTGTAGACCCCACTTTGCAAAACCCTATAATGAAGTAAATAATTTTATTTTTTAATCGAATCTATTATTTATTTATCCTATTTTTATTCCCATACATTCCCCCATATTTTTCAATAGCCTAACACGCCTTACACAAAAATCATAGAGAAGATCGAGACGTAGGATGTTATAAATTATTAAAAGTTTTAATTGTCGGTTGGTAAGAGCTTGTTTTATTCATGTTTTTAAAATTTGTTATTAAGAATAGTTTTTAAAAATATATAGAATATATATCGTTAGTGTGTTTTATGAAAATTATTCTTAATTTTTGTGTTTTTCCTATTTTTTTACAACAAAAAAAGAACCGAAGGTGAGATGTTTTTTTTCTTTCAAAAACTGTAATCATACAGCCCCTAACGTTCTTCTTGCTTTATGTTTTCTTTTAACTTTGCTGTCATTTAGGAATAAGTTGTTAAACACGTGTATACCTACCATGTCAATTTAACACTTAAATCAATTCAATAATGCGATCACACGAGGCACCACAAGATGAAAGAGAAAAATGTGAGTTTTTTTTTTTTTTTTGTGAAATAAGACTATGAATAAGAAAACCTAAGGTTAAGAAAAAAAAGTGAGATTTAATCCCACTTTCAAACATCCTGTCGAAAGGCTGATCCACTTTGGTCTCGAAATGAAGGGAAATTAATGTTAAAGGTGTTCTAAAGACCATTTTTTTATGGGTTATTCCTGTTTGAAACAGTAAACACATTTCAACTCTTATTTTCTAATTTTACAATCTACCAAATTAAAAATCAAAATTTATTTTAAAAAATAAATTTAATTAATATTACAATGTTATAGTATTATGTTCTCATGAAGACTCGAACCTACACAACATTCAAGCTAATAGCAAGAAAAAACGGCTCAAGACCTACACAAGAAATAATCATAATATACCTAGAATACCTAAGATTCCATGTCTGATGAAGCATATTAACGAATTGGGATTTGATGTAATTTTTCTGTTTGATCGAAGCAACGCTGTAGTTTAAACCGCTCACATAAAAACAAATGAATAAACTAACAAATAACCACACGCCGCAACAAGTCGATGACAAAAACATAAGAAAACAAAGGAAAATCAAATAAACGGATGGAATAAACCACTTTATTGAGGGAGAAAGTCCACATCCTAGTAGACGAAATAATAGGAGGGGTGATTTCAAGTTAAGGAATACCAAAAAACCATCATTCATTTTCTAACTGGGATGAAAAGAAAAAATGAAAGAAATTAGGGTTTATGTTACATGTGAGTTTAAGTTTACATTGATGAAATCTTTTAATAATGTTAACACTTATACTACTGTAGTGTACTGGTTCCATATGCTATTAGACCATCCTATCTAGCTACCGCTATTATTTGGACTGATTAAAGGAAAAAATTGTTCATTTAAGCATGCACTGTTCTAGTGTAGCAACGCACGAATTCCGGTGTAGAGGCATGTTTTGGTGACCTTTTGTTTTAAATATCCCCTTAGGACACTAAAGGGGAAGAGTCTTTTACCAATCCTAATAGAGCCTTTTTCCCTCAATTAAAAAGGTTTTTTCTTTCTTTCTTCCCTCCTTTTTGGTGTGACGAGTACCCCTTTTATAGGTCATCTTGACTGCCATGTTTCGGATTGTACCTATAAGAGTTGGAGATCGTTAGGTGGCAATCTGTATAACACTCGAGTATAGGTAGGTGGTTGGCAGGCTCCCATGTCGCACTTGAGTGCTACAGTGGAGTTGACTCCATATGGCGTGTTTGTGAGTGATTATGACTATGGATTTCTTTATGTCGTCGTATCAACTGTTCCATCCCGGTTGATCTCCAAACCCATCTAGGTCCTTATGAAGCCCTTTGGGTGAAGTCTTTCGCTTCACATCATTCTCTTCATCTTCATGCCCGAGGTGGTTGTCCAAGGTAGCTCACTTGCCTTTTCCTGATGTGGTCTCATCTTGTTTTGAGCTAGTTGTTCGAGGTGCTCTCTGTATGCTGGGGTAGTCTCATCGTCATGCAGGCTGGTTGTCAGGGTAGCTCTCTTGCGTTTCAGGGTGGTCATTTTGTTATCATCCATATACATCCTTCTCTATTTAAATGTTTATAGTTGGGTTAGGTTCGGATCATGCGTACTCAATCGTGTCTGGGTCTGGCTCCCAATAAATGCTAACTGTATGGCATGTGTCTTGGGACTTATCCCACTCCACTAGCCCCCCCTAGTGTCGTTTCAAGCCATTGGAGTTGGAATGACGCTAAACTCTTTGGTCATTCGAGGGAAAAGGGTCAGGTGCGCGACATCTCCTGGAGAACATCTCAAGGAGGTATGTAGGGACTTATGCTACTAATAGGTGCTTTTCATACGTTCTTTTATACCATTAATCACCTATCAATCATATGATTTTATGGTGTTTTTAAAAGCTCTAATGCTTAATTTTATCATCTTATGGCTCTAGGAACAGTTTGAAGCAAAGAGAGCATAAAGAGGGCTAAAAAGATGAATTTTTGGGTTGTACCATGACCTCCCATGGATTCAAACATGATATGGATGGGTTCTATACCTTCCAAGCTTTCCAACAAGTCCAAGATCACCCAATTCGGAGTTTGAATGAAAAAGATATGGTCTTGTGATGTCAAGAGAGGATTTTCCAAAACACCACATGTAGAACCCCTCAACGTTTGTGCATTTTCAGTCTACCTAGTGGCCTCCAATGACTCCAAGCTTGATATAAATAGATTCTATTCTCTCTTAGCTTTCCTTAGAGACAAAAAAAATCATTGCATTTGGAGGTCGAAAAAGAGAGTTATGATCATTTGAAGTCAGAAGGTGTTTGTCACGGCGAAGCCATTGTTCGCTGTAGCAAAGGCTTTCGCCGAGGCGAAGGTGCCTTCGCCTTGGCGAACTAGAGCCATGCAAAGAAGAAAGCTACTGGTTTGTCGAGGTGAATGAGAAGTTTGCTAATTTGAGCAAAAAATTTCTTTTCTTTTATTTGTTTAATATTTGAATTTTGTATACTTCATTTTTCTTTTCTTTTTTTTTTTACATTTTTTTTACCAGGTGCTAAGCATAATGTCAAACGAGGAGATGAATGAACTCTTCTACTACCTAAAACAAGAATGTGCTTCTTGAGCAACCCATATAGCACCAACATGGGAAGATATATTCGCAAGGCAAGCATAAACCTCCACAAGCTAACAAGCCTATAATTTTGAAGGGGGGAATCATTTCAACAACCATGTAGGTTACTTCTCTCAACCCCAAAACATTATGCCAAGTTACAACAATTCGAGTTAGGGGACATATGACAATTTCTCCCATGACCATCCAATTACGCAAAATCAAGGAAGTTCAAGTTCCTATTATCAAGAGCAATTCTGGCAACCATCTAATGAAGAGTTATTCCTTGCATTGAAGGAAGAAATTAAGAGGGATAATAAGGCTCTACAAATACAGTTGCTAATTATGGAAACTAAGATGGACGCCAACATGATAGCAAACATAGGCACCAATTCGAAAAATCTCAGTAGAGAAACGTTTGCTATCATGGAAAGATTGGCAATACAAGACGAGGATTTGGAAAACCTTCAAAAGGAACAATCTTCAAGGCAACTCCCGAGTGACACAAAGAATGATGCCATACGAGAGAGTGAAAGCATATCATTAATCCTGGAAGAAGAACTTTCAAGCTTGAGATTGGATGAGGACAAGAACACAATAGAATGTGAAAAAATGCCTTTGGTCCTAAAGGGAGAATTGCAAGACCTGTCATTGGTTGAAAAGAATGATCTTGCTATTGCGGAAGAGCCGTCATTGAAAGAAAAGCAAGTTGAAAAGAAACATCCGGAGCTTATAGTTGAGAATAGGGTCACTAATGATCACGAGGAGTCAGTTTGAGTTCAAGCGGGCTACCGGTCAGTCGTTAACATTCCGAGGTCAAGCTCGGCTCGAGTCGAGCTTACTGGGGCAGGCTGCGACTAGGCTTGATGGCCTTTATTCAGTGCGAGTTCGAGCTGAGTCGGGCTCTCTGGTCGAGTTTGACGGAGTTTGATTAGTCGATCCGATGTTATTTCGTAGGTTGTCTCGTTCATTGCTTGCCCTAATTATTCATATATCCAGCTTTAGGAGAATCGGTGTATGGAATATGTAAAAAAAAAAAAAAAAAAAAATATATATATATATATATGTTTATCAAATTCTCTTTCTAACTTATTAATATAATTTATAGAATAATATCCTATTCTCTTACATCTTTTCTTTAAAAAATTAATTATTTTAAAATAAATATATTTATAACCTAGATAAATAATAAAAATATGCGATTGTTTAAGAATAAAAAAATAGGGAATATATTATTTATGTCATCCAGCAAAGTAGAGATATAAGATTAAAAAAAAACTTTTAAAATTTTATGTAAAAATATTCGAGTTTCACTTAAGCTTTTGATCGATTCTGAGGTTGCTCGACTTCGATTGAACCTTGTTAGTCGAGTTAGAGGCTCGAAATTCGAGTTCACACGAGTTGAGTTTTGATCGAGTTTTGACCGAGTCGAGTCCGAGTTGCTCGCAAGTTGTCTCGTCTCATTAGCACCCCTAGTTGAGAATGTCTTAGTTAAGGTGATCGATCCGAGCGTAGTTCGGGTATTCCTATTGTATTGACCAAGAGGTGACCAATAGGATTCCCAAAGAAAGCACTGCCTAATAAAAGTACCATACTTAATGACCTAGATAGACTGAAAGGAGAATAGGGAGTGGGTTGAGAAATTGAGGGGAGACACGAAAGTGTAAACTTCATACCAGTTTCCTTGGACAAACATAAATATATTTTCATTAAACCAGCACTTCATGAAAATAAATCACAATTACATCAATGGATATAATCAGCCCTAATATCCCTCCTTACAGCTTTTCTTTAAAATCAACCCATTTACTTGTGAATCTTATAAAATCAATTTTAGATTTGTTTTGTTTTTAGTTTAGTTTAGGAAACCCCTCTTTCACCCAAGTCATCTAGTCACTCAAATAGTGAACGACTTCAATAGACAGGGTACTCAATTCTCACTAAAACCACACCTTCCTTGTGGGATCGATATTTGAACTTGTTAGTCTACTGTATTACTTATAAGACCCGTGTGCTTGCGGAAAATTGGGAACAAGTTTTTGGTGCCGTTGTTGGGGACTTAACAACGAGTCTTTGGTAGCTAAGCTAATTACTTAACAAGTTTTTGGTGCCGTTGTCGGGGACTGGTACGGTTTGGTGTTTGGATTGATATTTTGGCAAAAGAGAAGTTTGTTAATTTGAGCAAAAATTTATTTTATTTTCTTGGTTTTATTTGTTTAATATTTGAATTTTGTATACTTCATTTTTTTTTTTTTGCATTTTTTTCGAGGTGATAAGCATAATGTCAAATGAGGAGATGAATGAACTCTTCTACACCCTCCAACAAGAATGTGCTTCTTGAGCAGCCCAAATAGCACCAACATGGGAAGATATCGTCGAAAGGCAAGTAGAAACTTCCACAAGCCAACAAGCCTATAATTTTGAAAGGGGGAATCATTTCAATAACCATACGGGTTACTTCTCTCAACCCCAAAATATTATGCCAAGTTACAACTATTCGGGTTGGGGGACATATGACAATTTCTCCCATGACCATCCAATTATGCAAAATCAAGGAAGTTCAAGCTCCTATTATCAAGAGCAATTCCGACAACCATACGATGAAGAGCTATTCCTTGCATTGAAGGAAGAAATTAAAAGGGATAATGAGGCTCTACGAATACGGTTACCAATTATGGAAACCAAGATGGATGCCAACATTATAGCAGACATGGGGACTAATTCGAAAAATCTCAATAGAGAAATATATGCTATCATGGAAAGATCGGTAATACAATCCAAGGAATTGGTAAAACTTCAAAAGGAACAATCTTCAAGGCAACTTCGGAGCGACACAAAGAATGATGCCATATGGGAGAGTGAAAGCATATCATTAAGCCTTGAAGAACTTTCAAGCCCGACATTAGATGAGGACAAGAACACAATAGAATGCGAAAAAATGCCTTTAGTCCTTAAGGGAGAATTGCAAGACCCGCCATTGGTTGAAAAGAATGATCTTGCTGTTACCGAAGAGCCGTCATTGAAAGTGAAGCAAGTTGACAAGAAACCTTCGGAGCTTATAGTTGAAAATGTCTTAGTTGAGGTGATCGATCCGAGTGTAGTCCGGGTATTCCTATTAAATGGACCTAGAGGTGACCAATAAGATTCCCAAGGAAGCCAGCGAAATGTATAAAAATTACCATATAATGACCTAGATGGATCGAAGAATAGAAGTGGGTTTGAAGAGGGAGTGAGAGGAGACAAAGTGTAAACTTAATACGGTTTTCCTTGGACAAACATAAATATATTTTCTATTAAACAACACTTCATGAATATAAATCTGATGCATAAATGGATATAAATATTACTAATATCTTCCTTACAACTTTTTTTTTTTTTAAATCAATCCATTTACTTGTGAATCTTATAAAATCAATTTTAGATTTGTTTTGTTTTTAGTTTAGTTTAGGAAACCCCTTTTTTCACCCGAGTCATTGAGTCGCTCAAATAGAGAACGACTTCAATAGCCAGGGTACTCAATCCTCGCTAAAACCACATCTTCCATGTGGGATCGATACCTGAACTTGTTAGTACACTGTATTACTTATGCGACCTATGCGCCTGCGAAAAATCTGAACAAGTTTTCAAGCGTCAGTGCTGGATCGCAACTGCGAGTCTTTGGTAGCTATGCCAATTATAACAAGTTTTGGCTTCCGTTGTCAAAAAACCAGTGCGATTCAGTGTTTAGTTCGATATTTTGGCAAAAGAGAAGTTTTCTAATTTGAGCAAAAATTTTCTTTTCTTTTCTCGTTTTTATTTGTTTAATATTTGAATTTTGTATACTTCATTTTTTTTTTTCGCATTTTTTTTTCAAGGTGTTAAACATAATTTCAAACAAGGAGATGAATGAACTCTTCTACTCCTCAAAGCGAATGTGTAGCGCTGTGAGTAGCCCGAATAGCACCAACATGGAAGAATATCCTTCGCAAAGGTAGCACAAACATCCACGAGCTAACAAGTCTATAATTTTGAAGGGGGGAATCATTTCAACAACCATGCAGGTTACTTCTCTCAACCCCAAAGAATTATGCCAAGTTACAACTATTCAGGTTTGGGGACATATGACAATTTCTCTCATGACTATCCAAATATGCAAAATCAAGGAAGTTCAAGTTCCTATTATCAAGAGCAATTTTGGCACCCATCTGGTGACGAGTTATTCCTTGCATTGAAAGAAGAAATTAAAAGGGATAATGAATGCAAACAGTTTCAATTATGGAAGCAACATGGGCCTTGACATGACTATGCGGACTTGAGCACTAATTCGACTCAATGAAATGTATGCTATCTGTGGAAGATCGGTAATACAAGCGAAGAATGAGCTTCAAAGGAAAAATCTTCAAAAACTTATCCCCAGCGACACAAGAATGATGGCAAATGGAGTGAAATATATCATTAAGCTTGAAAAGAACTTTCCAAGCAGGCATTGGATGAGACAAGAACACAATAAGATCTTTTGAAAAATGCCTTTGGTCTTTAAGGGAGAATTGCAAGACCTGCCATTGGTTAAAAAGAATGATCTTGCTATTGAGGAAGAGTCGTCATTGAAAGAGAAGCAAGTTGAAAAGAAACATTCGGAGCTTATAGTTAAAAATGTCTTAGTTGAGGTGATCGATCCGAGCGTAGTCCAGGTATTCCTATTGTATGGACCAGTAATCAGGATTCCAAGGGAAGCCTTTGCCTTATAAAAGTACCATACTTAATGACCTAGATGAAGAAAGGAAATGAGTGGGTGATAAGTGAGGGAGACACGAAAGTGTAAACCTCATATTAGTTTCCTTGGACAAACACAAATATATTTTCATTAAACCAACACTTCATGAATATAAATCACAATTGTATAAATGGATATAATCAGCCCTAATATCCTCCCTTACAACTTTTCTTTAAAATCAACCCATTTATTTGTGAATCTTACAAAATCAATTATAGATTTTTCTTGTTTCTAATTTAGTTTAGGAAACCCCTTTTTCACCCAAGTCATCGAGTCTCTCAAATAGTGAACGACTTCAATAACCGAGGTACTCAATCCTCGCTAAAACCACACCTTCATCGTGGGATTGATATCTGGACTTGTTAGTCCACTGTATTAATTGTGTACCTTTGATAACTACGTTGCGAACAAGTTTTGGTCTTTATTCTTCAGGGGACTTAACGTGAGTCTTTAGTATACATGATTATAAACAAGTTTTTGGTGCCATTGCTGGGGATTGGTACGATTTGGTGTTTGGATTGATATATTGGCAAATGAGAAGTTTGCTAATTTGAGCAAAAAAATTCTTTTCTTTTCTTGTTTTTATTTGTTTAATATTTGAATTTTGTTTACTTCATTTTTCTTTTTTTTTTATTTGCATTTTTTTTCAAGGTGCTAAGCATAATGTCAGCAGGGAAGTGAGATAAATCTTCCTACTCCTCAACAAAATAATGCTTCTCAAGCTTGCCAAATAACACTAACATGGGAGGGAAATATCGTCGTAAAATGAAACCTGAAACCTCCACGAGCCAACAAGCCTATAATTTTGAAGGGGGGAATAATTTCAACAACCATGTGGGTGCTAAGTTACAACTATTCGAGTTGGGGGACATATGACAATTTCTCCCATGACCATCCAATTATGCAAAATCAAAGAAGTTCAAGTTCCTATTATCGGAAGCAGTGTTGCCATCTAATGAAAGGCTATTTCTTGCGTTGGAAGGAAGAGATTAAGAGGATAATGAGGCTCTACAAATACGGTAGCCAATTATGAAACGAGATGGGCGTAACATATTGAGACCTTTTGACATAATTCAAAATCTAAATAGAGAAATGTATGCTATCATGGAAAGATCGACAATACAATCCGAGGAATTGAAAAAACTTCAAAAGGAACAATCTTCAAGGTAACTCTTGAGCGACACAAAGAATGATGCCATACAAGAGAGTGAAAGCATATCATTAAGCCTTGAAGAAGAACTTTCAAGCCCGACATTGGATGAGGATAAGAACACAATAAAATGCGAAAAAATGCCTTTGGTCCTTAAGGGAGAATTGCAAGACCTGTCATTGGTTGAAAAGAATGATCCTGCTATTGTGGAATAGCCGTCATTGAAAAAGAAGCAAGTTGAAAAGAAACATCCGGAGTTTATAGTTGAAAAATATCTTAGTTGAGGTTATCGATCTGAGCGTAGTCCAGGTATTCCTATTATATAGATCGAGAGGTGACCAATAGGATTCCCAAGGAAAGCGGCGCGCTAAAGTTGTCACGCCCTTCCCCCACTTGAGGCAGGAATGAGGCGCGACGCGGGGCCAGGACTCCTTCACGCAGCACTGGGACATTGGTGGGCCATTCGACTAAACAAAAATCCGCAAAGAAATATGGTATAATACCGGCAGTGAGGTTGGTTGGTCGTCTTATACATATTCTTGAGTCCCATTTGCCATACATAAATAACTCACTATTCACAAAAAACTTTTACATTTACATTACAAAATCAAATTCTGAAACTTACATCGGTGGACTCCTCTGAATGTGTTGGCAACTGTCACGGAATGCCGCGGATGTCTCTTGACCAACTACATGGATTGAAACACCGTGCTAGAAAACATAGCTTAGTGGGAAACATATATGACCACTTGAAGTGGTCTACATTTACAAAATACATATATCATAAAGCATATGTCAGAGTTTACCGTTTGGTGTGAATTATATATGCATTTTGATTGTGTTTTTTTATGTATTTTTATAACTCAAATGCTTAATTCACATCCTTATTCATCCATATTACTAATCATTTTTAATGTTTTACTGAATATGATTGAAAATCAAGCAAGAAGAGCTAAGTGAGCATGAAAGAAGAACAGTTTGAAGCCAGAACATAAAGAGGGCCAAGATGAATTTCTGGGTTTGTACCATGACCTCCCATGACTTCAAGCATGATATGGATGGTTTCTACATCTCTCAAGCTTTCAACGAGTCGAATCACTAATTCGGACTGAGCGGCGATCTGCGGCTTAAGTCAAGTCAATGGAGGATTTTCCAAAACACCACATGCATCACCCCTCAAAGTTTGTGCATTTTCAGTCTACATGATAGCTTCTAATGACTCCAAGTTTGATACATATAGATTCTACTCTCTCTTATCTTTCCATAGAGACCAAAATCATCGCATTTAGTCGAGATGATTACGATGGATTGAAGTTAGAAGGTCAATTGCTAAAAGCTCCAGGGGTCGCCTGGCGTAGGAAAACTATGCGCCTAGGTGTAGAGGTTTGCCTAAGCGTAGCTACCCTTCGCCGAGGCAAAGGAAGGATGCAAAAAATACACATTCTGGTTTGCTTAGGCGAAGGATTCTTCTCCTAGGCAAAGGATGTCGAGATGGAACAGTAAAAAGCGATTTTTGAGCCCGTTATTGGTCCATTTTCCAAAGCCTATAAATATATGTATTTTAGACTTCATTAGGGTTTGGTTTTTGAGGGAGAACACCCTCCTTAGGGTTTCTCCCCTCTCAACCCTCTTGAACCATACGGGTTTTGATTTTCTTTAGTTTTACTTTGTTTTTTGAGCTGATTTTGAAGAACTAGCTACTAGAGGAGCTCTTGCAACTGTAGAGCAGAGTTTGAGACGAATTTCATCTCTAATTTGTTTTATATCTCTAAACTTTACTCTCTTATTTAATCTTTCATTGTTATGTTTATGTTAAACATGGTTTTGTTGGATTTCTTGGTTGTAATAGTAGGCTCAAACTCTCTCTAGGGTTGATTATTGAGGTTGATGCTTGATTTGTATTTCTTTTAGAATAGTTTGTGAATTTATTCTTATGTTGATGTTAATTGACCTTTGGACTGTTTGGATTACTGTGGTTTCTTTTAATATTATGTTGGGGGTGAGTTTGGGACCTGGTGCACAAGGGTTTCCAAAGTGACAGTTGCAAAAATACCCTTAGGCCTTGATCCTTACTCCCAAATGTATCTTAGTTGATAAAATCAACCTAACCTAGTCAAAGAAATCTATGGAATTAGGAATGCCTAGCAGTACTGAATGAATTTTATTTAGGAGTATACCATCTCAGCATTATGTGAGGATCGTATGGAGGCCGAAGAGTGATCGTCACGAGTGTAGTGGGTAGTCTATTGTCGAAACAGAAGTGACCAATAAGTTCCCGAAGCTTAACGCCTTATAAGTGCCATGTGACCTGGGGACCGAAGAGGTAAGTGGGTGTGAAGTGAGGAGGGCATGGTATAAAACCTCATGCAGGTTCCTTGGACAAACACAAATATATTTTCATTACTTGACACTTCATGAACATAAATCATAATTGCATCGATGGATATAATCAGCTCTAGTATCCTTCCCCACAGCTTTTCTTTAAAATCAACCCATTTACTTGTGAACCTTATAAAATCAATTTTAGATTTGTTTTGTTTTTAGTTTAGTTTAAGGAACTCATCTTTCACCCAAGTCATCAAGTCACTCAAATAGTGAATGACTTCACTAATGGGAGTGAAACCAAATATTGAACCCACCCTTCCACCGTAGGATGAATATGCGGACTTGTTAGTCTTTGTATTATGTGTGTAATGACCGTGCGCTTGCAGGTTTTGGATTTTCGTTTTTCCAAAATTTTATATAATATAAAAATCATCGAACATTTACATATACAGAATTCTATAACAGAGTTTTCATGTGCATAATTCTTGTAACATAACTTTCATATCTCTATAGAGTTCGAACATCTTATCATATCTGAAGGGAGTACGGAGAATTTTCTCACGAGAACACTAACATATTGATTTCTTATGCTTACTTCTTATTCATCATTTAGATTTTTATCATCTAATTTCATGTATCATATTATTTTGGTATACAACATATAAGTATTTGCCTGCGTAAACCTCTAATACTGAATGAGAAAGACACAATACACTAAGTACTTGAAGAGTCTCGATCTGATGAGCAGGGAATGTGCTGCCCATCTTCGCGAGGAATTGCCGTAGCACTGGCCGAGTCTTGAAGCACTAATCAAAGGCTGCGTATCTTGCTTACACATTAATGAAGTGTCGTAACACTAGCGAGAGTGTGACTTTGATTAGAGATATATTCATTCGCTATTAGTGAGGTCTTAAGTAGACATACGATTATGTGTTTTCGAGTTTCGTTATATCGTTAATCTCATTAACCAAATGGAGACGAGAATAATGTTTGCCTAATGACCGGATCGCCGAGGCGAAGCGAACATAAGATTTTTCATATAACTTTTATACTTGTACGAACCCTTTCATTCACTTATTAGAGTCCTCATTAATCCAATGGATAATTGTTAAATTAACGAAGAGAGAAACCAGAAGCAGAACTGAGTGTACTGCGGCGGAGAGGTTCTCTAGGTGGAGCGTACGCCTGGCGGACAGTTGAAAGACCGACCTCCCAGTTAGCTGGCAAAGGTGTCTCGGCAGGCGTGGATACGCCCCTGCTGGCGGTTTGGGGTGTCGAGCGAAAGCAAAAATGACCGGTTTGGCCATTTTCATACGGAACTCTTTCTATTAAAGCACAATTTCAAAACAGGCTATAAAACTAGCAAACCAACCAAAATGCACATGCATTGAAGAGTTAGGGTTTTCCTAACTCAACTTAGACAAATGTCCCAAACATATAATTTCCATACAGTTCCCGAGCTAACACGTATCAAGTTCCCAAACTTCAAGCAGTATCGCCAAATAATATCAATTTCCAAACAAAGAATCATTCCAAACTTGGATTCTTCTCTTCTCTTCTTCCTTCTTCCTTCTTCTTCTTCTCTTCTTCTTTTTCCTCTCAAACGTGAAGCCCTAGCCTTTTCCCAACAAATGAGATATTTTTGGCTTTATTCTCCTTTTTATGTTAAGGCCTTGTTTGGCAAAAACCCATTTTTGCATTCTTTTCCATTTTTGCTATTTGTTCCTCCTTCTCTCTATTATTTGCAAAACAACTTATCAAATTCTGCCTGTACGCATATCATCTTCTTATGTTTGACTTTACTGAAGTGTAGTGTATTTATACAAGTACTAATTTATGACTCTTAAGTGTATGGGTTTATCATTTAACTTTTTCCCTTTCGCACTTAAATTTCGAAAAAATGCAAAATTTAATTTTATTATACCCCTAAACATGCAATAAATGACAAGGAACATAATTTAGGGATATTACAAAAGTACCTTACTTAATATTCTGATGGATGAAGGAAAATAGGGAGTGGAACGTTGAAACTGGGGAGAGACACGAAAGTGTAAACCTTATACCGGTTTCCTTAGATAATCACAAATATATTTTCATTAAACCAGCACTTCATGAATATAAGTCACAATTGCATCAATGGATATAATTAACCCTAATATCCTTCCTTACCTTTCTAACACAAAATCGCCATTTACTATGAATCTTATAAAAATCAATTTTAGATTTGTTTTGTTTTTAGTTTAGGTTAGAAACCCTCTTTCACCTAAGTCATCGAGGTAAAACAAATAGTGAATGACATAATGGTTCAGTACTCAATCCTCACTAAAACCACATTCCCTATGGTCGATATACGGACTTGTTAGTCCATTGTATTACTTGCATGTGACAGTGTAAACTACAGAGAAGTATCACGAACAAGTTTTGGCGTATTGTCGAGGACTTAACACTTGAGTCTTTGGTAGCCCCGCCAATTACTTAACAAGTTTTGTCTTGTTGCACAGAGGCCCAGTATGGTTTGGTGTTTGGATTGATATTTTGGCAAAAGAGATGTTTGCTAATTTGAGCAAAAATTTTCTTTTCTTTTCTTGTTTCTATTTGTTTAATATTTGAATTATGTATACTTCATTTTTCTTTTATTTTGCATTTTTTTGACAAGGTGCTAAGCATAATGTCAAACGAGGAGATGAATGAACTCTTCTTGTAACACCTCGAATTATACACACTATGATTTATTACATGTTTAGAGGTGTAATATAAAAATAAAACCCCAGTATTTTTGGGATTTAAGTGCTAAAAGTGAAAAAAGATAGAAATTAAAGTTAACTACAAAGTCAAGGTTAAATTGGTAAATTGTAAAATGAGGACTTAAAGGTCATAAAACAGAAGAGTATATGTCTTAAATAAGGAATTGTGATAAGTTCATTTGCAAATGGTGAAGTTGGAGGTAAATTACAAGCGAAAAAAGCAAACGAGGTAAGGATAAGACCAAACATGGTCTTAGAAATCTTTATTTTTGGCTTTGAAGGTTAGGGCATTCCAGATGGGAGAAAAAAGAGAAGAGAAGAAGAAAGAAGGAGGAAGAGAGGAAGAAGAAAATCCAGGTTTGGAACATCTTTTTTGTTTGGAACTCTTGTATGGAACCTATATGTATGGAACTTTGGTATGGAAAGTATGGATTTGTTGGTTAGGAAACCCTCCTAACTCTCTTTCTTTGTCTATGTTTGGGTTAGAAAGTGATTTTTGTTAGTTTTGAGTCAATTTTGTGGTTGGTTTTTGAGTTGGTTTAGTTTTGGTTGGAAGATTTTTGGTGAAAATGTAGAAGCGTATTTCTGATCTTGAAAGTTGAATATCAATACTGGTGGTTTGGAGTTCGGAGGGGATGATGGGTGCGAAAGTTGTGATCTGCAGGTACTCAGGTGGTTAAGGTCAGGAGGATGTGGTACGTGCTGAGAGTGAGTGCAGTGCGAAGAGTTTAGTACGATCTTGAAAGTGATGCCGTGCTGAAAGTTGGTACGGTATTGAAGTTAGTGCAAGTCTTTGAAAGTTCAGTCTGCATTACTCCAAGTTGATACCGGTACTCCAAGTTGTTTTAAAGGTCAATTATCGGTTTGCAACCTTATTTCTATGTTCTTAGTTAATTAAGATGAAAGGAATTAAGGTATATGTAACAAAAGTTATGTAAAATAACAATACCTTGTTCTTGCCCTACTTTGCTAGTGTGATTAAGAATAAAATAACAAGCTCAGTAATATATATATATATATATAATTGTATACTTTAAAATAGAGATAAGCGAATGAATAAGCACATCGATCAATCTGGCTTGACACTCACATTGTCTTCTGACAACTGTTACGTGGGCGAACCACGATCTCTAAACCCCAGTGCGTGACACTCTGCGTTGTGCTCGACACCTCGTGCGTGGGGCGGCATGCTGTTGGTGCGACGACACTCTTGTATTGTCTTCTGACCCTGCAGTATAACTGGCGTACACGTCTTTGTTGATCTTGTGCATCGATGCCTTTTTGGGTACCTGTTATTAACGTTCTATCATTCATTGTTACTAGTTTATATAGACAAACATTTATATGAAAAGTATCCGAATAAAATGATGTGTGAAACTTTTATATGATAAGAATCTGAATAAAGAACAATAAGAAAGCATAAGAAATCAATTATGTTATGTAATGTACCTACGGGTACCTTATGTACAAGATCTATGTTCTGAACTCCTACGGGAGATATGAAAATTTCGTTATAAGAATTATGTTATATGAAAACCCGGTTATAGAATTCTATTATACATAAACTCTGACATATGCCATATGATATATGTATCTTGTAATTGTGGACCGCCCAGTGGTCGTATGCGATATGTTTCCCGTTAAGGCATAAACGCACGGATGTTTCATCGTGTAGATGCTGAAGGACATCGAGGCCGCATTCGCATACAACGAGACGACATGTGATGGAGTTCACTTGATGTAGGTTTGATTTTTGGTTTGTAATGTAAATGTAAAAGTTTTTGTAATAGTGGAATTATTTGTAATACAGTATAAATAAGACTGGGAATATGTATGATAGTTAAACACCCCACCATTTACCCATTAAAGTGGTAGTACTAAGTTTTTAATTCTATGGTTATATGTAAAAATGGGCCTTCTGATATGCGAAAAGTAGGTTAAGAGTCTTAGTCTGTGCCACGCGCTTTCTTCGCCGGCGGGGTAGGGCGTGACTGCACTTCTATGCACTCGACAGAATGTGCTTCTGTTAGCCCAAATAGCACTAACATGGGAAGATTCCATCACAAGGCAAGTACAAACCTCCATGACCCAACAAGCCAATAATTTTGAAGGGGTAAATAATTTCAACAACCTGCAGTTATATACCGACGAAAACATTATGCCAAGTAAGCCTATTGGAAATACTTTTAGATAACAAAGTTCCAGGATTGAAGCTATCTACTTGGTGATTGTATTTTGTATCGCCTTCACCTGCGTCCCGTTGTCAGCGATAACATAAGGTCTTTCGGTTGGTTGGAATTTCCAGCAACCGAAGGTTCGTTGAAAACAGCTCTTTTAAATCTGTGAGCTTCGCGAAGCCTCCCATATTGCTGGCGGCTCGACGTTGGTACTTAACCATTCGAATAGCGGCTCGTTCCCCTTTTTTCCTCAAGCTCCTCTAGAGCCTTTAGGAGTTCAGCTGGGTTGTTGGAGCAGAGTGGGTCAAGTCTAGATTTGATCGGCATTCGAGCCTCGGCGCCAAAGGCCAGGGCATATGGTGTCTCCTCTATTGGTTGCCTTGGTTGTTGGTGGGACCAAGGAGCTATTCAGGCCTTTCGCCTACCCATTGGCTGGATAGCGTTTTCAAGTACCCAGGAAGTAGTGTTTGTTTGTGACCTCGACACGCCCATTTGATTGAGGACGCTCTGTGGTGATGAATAAGGCATTATTGATCCCGTACTTGGTACAAATTGTTGGCTACCTTGTTGATTAAGCGCGGCCATTGTCTAAGACCCGAGGAGCCAGGGAACCACGAACCTACATTATGTTCTTTACTGCTTGGATGAGATGTGTTGCGTGACTGCCTCTGCTTCTCGACCTCATCCCTTTCAGTGTGAACTAATCGATGTAACCGACATGAACTTTCGTTGGCCCGTAGGTAGAGGATCCCCCCTGATATCTCATCTACTTATGAAAGAGTCTGAACTTGTCACAAAATGGAGTTCTTTGGATGGAACATAAATTAAGTTTCCAAACTTTTGGCACACATCACACTTGCGCACAAACTCCTAAGACTCTTGCCTCATCGTTGGCCAGTAGCAACTCTGAGTTATAATTCGGTGGCACAGCATCTATCCCCTTGATGTGCGTTCCACATACGCCTTGGTGAACTTGCTCAATGACCTTCTCGATCTCTTCGCGGGGTAAGCACCTTAAGTATGGCCCCAAGAACAAACGCCTATACAACATTCCGTCTATAAGAGAGTATCTTGTTTCTATGGCCTTTACAATAACGACCTCAGACTCGATTCACCGATTAGTTCCATGCGGCGAATGCTCTGTTGCGGCGAGAAGATTCATCTAAGATGATCCCTACGACCTGCAGCGATCAGTGGCCACCATGATAGATTGTGTCTGTATGGATGGTTGATCCATAACGCTTATCTCGACGTTGTATGGGTGCAAAGCGCTGGTTGCAAGATTAGAAAGCTCGTATGCCATTTGATTTTCAGTCTTGGGGACGTGTTTATCTCGATACGTTTAAATAAAGCCAACAGGGGCTTGGCTATTTGCATACTATTCCATTCTCTTATTCTTAGCCTTGTACTCACTGCGTGATCTTGTTTGCCACGGTTAAAGAGTCACAGAAGATCTATATGCGCTGTTGAGAGAGAGATACTTTGCCAGTGGCCTTAATATGGTGCCTCGTGATACGACTTCACATTGTTAGAACTAGGCGGTTGTTCTTGTCGCGATGGGCGACGGATTAGATGACCGGGGATTATCCACGTGCCTCCTTGAGCTCGGATGACCATCAGTTTGAAGTACCACTGCCGTTATCCACCTCTTGCTGGCCCGCTTCGACACTCTCCTGATAATCCGACCAGCGCCTACCCTTGATAGCGATTTTGAATTACCGATATACATGTCGAACTCCTTTCAATTCCATTGCCCACTTTAGTAGTCTCTCGGACGTGTTCTGTTTGTGGAGTATGATACGATCGATGAACTCATTGAGCACATTTATGGTGTGAGCTTAATCTCGTTGAAGTTTCTTGGCGTATTTTGAAACTGGTGTCTCGCTGAATTTAGTACGGCCAACTTTGAAGGCGCCTTGTGACAAAATAAAGCGCCTTTGCTCTTTAGGATCCCCGGCGTACTGGCGGTGTTGACGCGCACCGAGGTTTTTGTTATGATCTGAGGTTCTTATGAGCGGAGGCTTAGAAGTGGCGAAGGCTGTGTATTCCCTGCATGGTCGAAGGCCTCATCGCACTTGGGTCCCCATTGCATCCGTCGCTTTCAATGCCTTGAAGAAAGTCTACAAATGGTCCGAGTATCAAAAGATAAACTTGTTCAGGTTGCAATACGCCCGGTGAAGGCTTGTATCTCCTTCTTCGTGTCTGGGGTTGTCTGACAAATGACGATTTGCTGCAGGTGTCTCAAATCCTATCTTTGGTGACCCAAAAGCCCCAGTCATTGCGCGGATGTGCATTAGCGAGTTCAATACGCCCAATCAATATTAAGTCGAAATAAAGTAGATAACTTCTTTCAAGTGATTGGGTGATTCGCCGGGCCTTGAACTTTATCGAGATGTCATTGATATAAACGCCAGCTGTCGTTCTCGCGGGGTTAAAACGATACATCATAAACTAATAGGTGACACCGGCGTTCTTTAATCGCGGCATTACCTATGGCCCATGTTGTATGGTGTTATGAAAGTGATCTTGCCTGCGTTGGGCCAATTTTGCTCGGAGATGCGGCTATAACCAGTGGCGTTGAAGGATAAACTGCGTAGCGACTCTTTGCACATCAACGATCTAATTGATCCCAAGGGAGGAAAATATCTTTCGGTGGCGTCGTCGAATTTGTATAATCTTTGCACTCTCACTTGCGGCTCTTTTTTGGAACAACTACCATGATGTGGAGAAACACTGCGTGTTGAACCTCTGCCAGCCAGGGCGAGCCTCTGGTAATGCATCACTGCTTTATCACACTCGCCAATGAATGGAACCACCTCGATTGTCAGAAAGCTACGGCACTATCTTGCTTAGCAAGCTTGGTCGATGCTCACGGCGACTCGGGCGCTGCCAGCGCCTCGTGTGGGACCGCGTATCTTCGAACTCTCGGAGGAGACATAACATGGAGGTGACCTTTTTCTAGGACAGTAAGCCCCAGTAGCACACTTGGCGGTCCCGAAGGCAACGAGAGATGTAGTTAGCGAAACTGGCGATCATGTATAATATACTGGGTGGCTGAGCCTCGAGCGTGGTTGCTGCCAGCGCCTCACCTCCTATGGTCAGCGCGCGCGTATGCTTTTCGGGCTGCTTGTTGATCTCCATTAATAACTCACTGTCCTGCGGGAGTGAAAACTTCGACCTACGGTGGTAAGAGAGGGCGTTTCATCAGTGTGGATCTGAGTGAGCCAATACCTGGCGTGAGTTCGGCGGCTCGCCGATCTGTTACTTGAGACAGGAAATAACCGAACCCGTCGGGTGGTAACGTTCCCCGGCGAGTGGTCAGTGTGCCATTAAACCCTGACCCGAAGACCCTTCGGTGTTGCTCAGGTTATCGATTTGTAGCCTAGTGGTCAGGCTGAACCCAAGTATAGGAGGTCTATTGCCTTCCGGATCTCTGCTAATATGGGCTTCATTAAATCATCACTCTGACCTCAGTTGAGACGAAAACGTCATCGTGTGGTTGAACGATTGCTTTAGAGGCGACACCTTTGAAGAAGGTAGGAGGCCAGTCAATGTGGCTTGAGAAGACACTCCCAAGGGCAAAATAACTAACCTCGACCACACAAAAAAAATCACTGCATGCAGAATCGACTTTATGTGTTTTTCAGAAAAGAAAAGAAGCTACTAAGAAGAAAGAGAATCATGACTGTCTCTCTCTCTCAGGTCATGTGATGAGGTAATACCATGGCTGCAGACGATTGGATGATTGGAAAGTTGTAAGCAAATTTAACTTAAATCTTTCTTTTGCTCAGTTGTCGTTGTCAGGGTTGGAGTTGTCCCGAATGTTAGGGGTTGGGGCTGGCTTTCCTTGGGTTCTGGCGTGAATGCGCAGGTCGTTGTGGTGTTTTGTGCTTTCGGCGTCCTCATCTGGTTGACTTCTGCTGTACGCTCACCGGTGTACTGGTGTGAGATGCGCTAGCGAGCCATTCTTTTCATTCGACGTGACATAGATCGTCGAGCATTCGCGTCTGTTTCCTCTGGAACGGTCCTCTGTCGGCGGAGGCTGGGAGAAGAGAGTTAAAAATTAGTATTGAGCGAATGGCGGCTTGAAGAGCATCATGATATCTCGACTAAGTAATCAGTGAAGAAGAGCGACCTGGCAGCTTCATGAAATCACGATGATCTCGGATCTCCCCATTCAGGCGATAGAAGCGATTAGTGACCTTTATTCATGCAGTGAGCACATATATGGGAAACTGAATTTCTGGATGCTTGAGGCGAAGGGCGTTCGAGTTAGAGACAGTATGGGACCATGGCGGGGAATTTGGACTGCTAAGCTAGACGAGAATAGCTTGCATGAGGGACATTGTTTCACGTTTTGAAAGTCATATCTGCCGATGTGAATCGGATGGTCTGAAGGGTCTTGCAGCCATCAGTACCATCTGAAATTTTGGCAATCAAGAAATCTGCAAGTGGGCCTCTGCAGTTGAGATAGCATGAGCAAAACAATGGCGTCAGATGTAGTCTAATGCAGCTACAGCGCGAGGTCGAGTTCTCAGGGTGGCGTCTATTCCCCCGATAGGTGTAATGCCCTAAAAATATCTTAACAGTTTCAGAACATGTTTAGGGTATAAAATAAAGTAAATGAAATTTTGCGAGATTTAAGTCTAAACTTGAAAAAATATACAACTTGAGAAAATTTCACAGGAGCTAAATAAATTTGGTAAAAATGTCAAATGGGGGCTGAGGTCATAAATGAAAATGTAATTACTTAAAATGTAAATTAAGTGTAAATAGAAATGAAAATGAAAGTGAAATGAATTGTTAAAATGGAAAAAATGAAAAGTGCGTTTAATGA
Organism: Tetrastigma voinierianum; assembly: GCA_016808115.1. Lineage (NCBI taxonomy): Eukaryota > Viridiplantae > Streptophyta > Magnoliopsida > Vitales > Vitaceae > Tetrastigma > Tetrastigma voinierianum. The sequence continues at coordinate 347,672 of JAEQBH010001004.1, forward strand.
GAAGGCAGAACAAGGCCTTAATCTTTTAATGATTAAAGACCAAAATATAGTTTATGGAATGCCATTTAGACGTCACGTTTTAGAGGAGAAAAGCTAGGGCTCATCACAGTTTGGGTGTGAGAAAGGAGGAGGAGATTTGTGGTGCACATCCATAAAAGTGTAGATTAAGGATCTGGAATAAGAAGAAAACCCAGGTGGTGGAGAATCGAGGATTGAAAGGTAAGAAAAATAAGCCCAACCTTTTCTTGAGTTTGAGTTGATAAAAACCCCAACCTTTGAATTTAGGTATTTATATTGGTTGTAGTTGAGTTACGGGTTGTTTGGGTTGAGTTTAAAAATCTGTTGGTTGGTGTTGGTTTTGGATTGGTTTTGAGAATGTTTATAAAGGGAAATGTTGGGTTTTCAAAGGAAATGTTATCAAAAATTTGTCAAAACCCCTGTTCTTGTTTTAGCTATACGTTAAGTTATAATCATCCAAATGAAGTACTTCTAATTCGTAAAGAACCATAAGAGCTAGAGCTACAAATATATAGAAGGGATCAGGAGCAAATTGTAGCTCTAAGGCTCCTGAATATGAGTTTAAAGGTGAGTTTCGGGTAGCTCATATGTATATTATGTTTTGGGTATAGTTGTGGTGTTTTGGCCATAAGTTGAGTTTCACTAATCCAAATTGAGTGATTCAAAATTCTGGGTAAACTAGACTTCTAGGGGAATAATTTACTTGAAGGAAGTGTATGTAAATTGTAACCCCAAAGTGGCCAGAAATCTGTCCTAGTAATGGCTATGTCTTGTGAGATTGTTTCTGAAGTGGGAAATTAGTCTAGATGTAAAATGCATTAACTTGGTTTGGTGATCAAATTGGATGATTCAATTGGAGAAGAAACAGAACATAACTTGGTATTGAAGAATTCGTGCAATTTATGGAGTTAAGACCCCATAAATCGAAAAAAAAGTGGGTGATCGATGTTGAACTGTCGACTAATTGGCATTAAATAGCGTAACTTGAGTTTGGGTTATCAAATAAAGATGATTCAATTCTATTGAAAATAGAACTCTAGAATAATCTGGAAAGCTAATATGTGATTGTCAATGTTGTATTTGAATAGGGGTGACAGAGGAGAAGGGTGCACAATTCCACAAATTAGAGATTGGAATCAGCGGCAATTTTGGTTTGTTCTCAAACTCTCTCTATTTCTAAAATATTTGAATAATTATGAAATGATTTGAATTTGGAGAAATGATTGACAGAAAGTGCATATTTATTTGTGTTTGAAATGATTTGTTTTAAGTGATTTGGAACAATTGTTTATTGGCAATTTGCATAAATGTGAAAATGTTATATTTGCATACAAATTTATATATATACTATTGTAAATTGTATTGAATGATTTTAATGCCCTTCAAAGAATATTAACCGTTAGAATTTGAGTTAAGGATAAATTGGTATACCAATAAGAGTTAAACAAATGTACTATTATGACATACTAATCCATAGCCCAACGGGACAGTATCGATAATTATTATACTGTAAGTATATATATATATATATGCGAGCTTCTGACCCGGCTTATGAGCGTGGGTGATTAGATTCAAATACATTGCATAGAAAGCATAGGTTAAGTAGACAAGGGCAAAATGATAATAGGATTGAAAAGTCACATAGTTTGTGCTTTGAGATGTTTTTCTTTCTTTACATACTGTGAAAAATATAACTAGAGATGACCGTGGTGTAATTGGTTATTGAATAAATATATGAATCACGTATTATCTTTGCATTGGTCATTGAAAATTGTATAAGCATTGTTTTTATAAATGTGCATGTTTCGATTTAAAATGATGAAGAGAATAGAGGCGTATAGAACCACTAAGCATGAAGTAGCAGCATGTTATTTTATCCAACGGGTGCAGTGAATAGGTACATGAGTGAAGACCGCACAAGCACAATAGCGTCAGAAAGCCATTGGAGAAGAAGTAAAACTCGTACGTATGCATGAAGTGGATGGACTCTTTTTGTATAAAGTATCTTGTGAAAGTTAAACTACGATTCTATTTTGTAAATGTTTTTTATAATTAGAAAACTTCGATAATTTTGTAAATGATAGTACAAATGTGGGAGTGTCCAAAATAATGGTCTTCAGCAAAAGTAACACAGTTCTATGAATGTTTAATGCATATTTTTGTATACTAATAGTATTTGGAAATGTTTGTGTTGAAAATGTATTCACATTTGTATTGAATTATTATTATTATTATTATTATTATTATTATTATTTTGTATTTGGATTGAAAAATGGGGTGATGACAGCGTTCCCAGTCAGTTCGAGCATGTCGAATGCGGCGTCAGTGCGGGCGGCGTCGGGATCTTACAATAAGACCCTATGTGGTGTGGTGGTGCACGGGTGGGGAGTAGTTTAGTGGACTCGGAGGCGCATGGGGGCTTCTCTGAAATTACAGACGGTCGGTGTTTCCCAAAGCGGCATTCTCTTCACGCAAAGCGTTAGCGAAGCTAGGAAGAGCGATTATTCTTTAGTGAGAATCTGATGTTCCTTGATCGTCTTTCAGTTGCCTCGGTATTGTGGTTCATGGAGGTTTCTAAGTCGGCAGGTAGATCTCCCATTTCCTTGGCTCACTTCCTGAATCGGAGAATTGTAGCTAAATCACGATGATGGGGAATAAGACCCCCTGAACAACACAGTGAAGGGAAGAGTCTTTGACCAATCTGTTAAACCTCTTTCCTCGGTTAAAAAGTTTTTCTTTCTTTCTTCCCTCATTTTAGTGATGAATTGCCCATTTTATGAGCTATCACGGCGGCCACATGTCGGATGCAGGTAGGTGTTGAGATGGATTAGGTGGCGATCGTACAACCTTCGGTATAGGTAGGTGGTTGAAAGCAGCTCCCATGTCGCATGAGTACTATAGTGGGTTGCTCCATATGTGTGTTAGGTGATTGCGGCTTCTGGGACTCTGTATCTTTGTCGTATCAAGCGTTCCGCTTGGGTTGATCTCCAAACCCATATAGGTCCTTATGAAGCGCTTTGGGTGAAGTCCTTCATTTCACATCGTTCTCTTCTGTCTTCATGCAGAGCTTTGTTATGCGAGGGTAGCTAAACTTGCCTTTTTCGAGGTGGTCACATCTTCATTTTCCCGAAGCGGTTATCGAGGTAGCTCTTACCTTTCTGGTTGTCATTTTGAGCTATCATTCGCCCTTCTATCCTTCTCTGCTTGGGCTCATATGCTTGTAGTTGGGTTAGGTCTAGATCATGCGTACTCAATCGGTGCAGGACTCAGCTCAAATAATACTTGTATGACACGTGTCTTGTGACTTATCCCACTCTAGACACCTTAACATAATTTTTCCCAAGATGAATAAAAATCATTTTGAATGGTGATATCTGTGTGATTGCTTGAGTCAATGTGACTCAGCACTGTGTTTCTTCTCTTTTCTAGGAAGGAATCAACTCCTCGGATGGGTAAATTTCAGGAATGGAGACTTTCCACTCTCTCATGGTCTATATATACATATATATAATCAGGATCGTTTTCGTTTTTTTACATACAACCTCCTACGTAAATTTTGCGTCTAAGATAATTGTAACTTTCCCATGCGGAGGCTTCTCCACCAATCTGAATCCTCATCACATGGCTACGTAATTTAGGTTTTGATGGTTTGTTTTTATAGATTATTTGAAGAAACGAAAACATTTATTGATTCAAAAACAATTGATCAATAATCTAAGGATCTAATAAATTCATTAAAAATTGAAACTTTATTGAAACTGTGAAGCATATTAATTCGTATTAAGTAGAAAATATACTTAACATGGATTCAAAATTATTGACAACCATATAAATCTCCACAAATATATGCAGAGGCAGAATGGCAACAATTTATGCACTTTTCCTGTTCTTCGATCTCCACCAAGTAGTCCGAGTGATGGATGTCTTCCTAAATATAGTATAACCACTTCCAAAGCTCTCAACTACTCTCAATTAACCCTTTGGTTTTGTTTATCCTCTCATAGCTATCACCTACCTAGGTATCTGTTCATTTATCTTGAGAATAAGCCATGGGTTCTGACCACAAAGAGTCATGTCAATATTATTGAGGCTTTTTGGGCACAAGATGAAGGGATAAAGATATCAACTCCTAATGCTGATTTGTGCTTTCAATGATCTTAAAGAAAGAACCTAATCAGCTCAAAGATCCATTTTGTGTGCTTGATTTGGGGGTGGTGGTGAGTCTCATGGAGAAGTGGTCTCTCGCTCTCCCTCTAGTATGACCCTTTTATGCTGTCAAAGTGCAACCCGAACCCTGCATTTCTTGGTGCACTAGCATTTTCTCATTTCAAACTTAATTGTATAATCAGGACAAAGATAGAACATATAACATATATATATATATATATATATATATATATATATACATATCCAGCATAGAAACAACCTATCAGTTGATCTTTTAGGCTTTATCATTGCTCACCGCTACGAAATCGAAAGTTCTCGGGCGACACCCTTTGAACCATCCTCTCGAACTCCAAGTAGTGCATTCTAGTTTACATACTAGTTTTCAATAAAAGTATCAATGATAGGTACTCAAACACAATAGAAGAGTTCAATCCAAAAGATCAACTTGTTAGATGGGAAATCTATGAGTTTAGAAATCTGCATTCGTAATCTCATGTAAGGCCATGTAAGATTATATCAATTACACTCATACACGGTTGATGACTTTCATACCATGGAAAAAAGGGTTAATGGATTTAGCAGCTTCACATGTACACCTAGTAGGCATTGCCTTGTTTGAGATGATTCATTGATCTACCACAACAGTTAAAACTATTCACATTGATGAAAGATCCATATTGTATCATTTGAAAAGAAAGAGTTGAGCCTTGCTTCTCTCATGGTACAAATTCTCTTTCTAAGTTATTTTCTTTCTCCTCAATCCGCATGCAGATATAATGTAGAGATTGAAGTGTGTAGTTTCTCTACATAAAAGGAGACTTATTAAAGGCATCAAACACAAGCAAATGAAGAAAAATAGAAAAAGGAAAATAATTAAATTGTTATTTGAAAATCAAGTTATCAAGTTAACTTCTTTTATTTATAGTTACAACTTGACGGAGATTGGATTAAAATGTTTATTTTTTATTCATATAAATAAAATCAAAATGTATTTTCCTAAAAAACGTCTTTAATGTATTTAATAATTTATGTCGATTTAGGTATGGATTAGTTCAGAATATTTAATTATATGAAATCTACTTGTGATTTATATTTTATTTAGGCTACATTTGTTGTATTTTATTTTCTATTTTCATTTCAAGTGGTGAAGGGTTGTGTCACAATGTCTTTAACTGTATATTTTTAAAATATGTTATATTATTTATTTTAAATCATTCTATATCATTTATACTAATTTGTTTTTATAATCATTGAAAGAGAAAGCATTAAATAATAAAAAATAATATTGTAAAGAACAGCTTTAAAAATAAGGATATTAAATTTTACCAAAATAATTTATAAAATTTGATACAAATTTATGATGACTTTGTTATTAAGTGAAATAGTCTTACAATATTAATAAGACACATTGAATTATATTGTTTCTAATCAATAAAATTTTAGACAATACAGAAAAAATTTATAAAATGATTATTTCATGTTTTGGTTAGCCCATCAAAATATAAGAAAAATAAATATACTTAAAATTAATTAAAATTTTAATGTATTTTCCAAATTATTTAATTTACAGAATTAACAAGTAATAAAATAGTTTTGAATTAATGAATAAAAATAATTTTTATATTTGAATTTTATTAAACTAGTTGAATACATGTAAATAAATAGTTTTATTTTTTAGTCGAACCTATTATTTATTTATTCTATTTTTATTACTCATTACCCTTTAAATCATGTGACTAAAATGTTTCCAAACACATCTATAACATTGAAAGATGGAATGTAGATATAATAAAGTTTATTTTGTTTTCTTGTTTTTAAGTGATTTTTTATTTTTTTATATTTTTATTATTGTTTTAAAAAGAATCAAACAATATTTTCATTTTTTAATTCTTTGTTTTTAAAGAAAAATAGCCTGTTTAAAAAAAGTATATTCAACAACTAACTTTCTTGATTGGTTATGTAACTTATGTTTTCTTTTGTATTGCTAGGGTTGGTTAGGCTCGTTTGACTACTTAAATCAATTCAAAGAGAAATATGTGAGATTTATTCCTCCTTTTCCAAATCCCAGAATAAAGGAAAAATTATGTAAAGGTGCTCCGAGGAAAAGATATTTAAAAAAGTATTGCTTTCTCATATATACAGATCTAGCGATTTTGGGGAAAGAAATCTGAAGTGGTGCATATAAGTCTGTAACCGTGCATACCTCTTGGGGTGCCAACTTTGCCCTCCTCTCATTCTCTCTTCTCTCTCAGCCGACAATATTGTTGCATCGTAGGATTCAACTGACATCTTTCCTTTTCTCTCTCCTCCCTCCTCCACTTGTCCTGTCCACATTTGAATAACATTTATTTCTTATTTCCTATTTCTAAAATCAATAAAATTAATACAGGCAAAGGGATAGAGGGAGGGGGTCCTCGAATCCCGTCCGAAGCTAATCCATTTTTTTTTTTTAAGCTAATAATTTTTAATATAATATAATAAATTGTCTCCATTAATTCGTACTTTTTTTTTTTATGTCAAACAATTTTAACTAGCTAGGATCCTAAAATAAAGGGAAAATTATGTGAAGGTCCCTAAGGAAAAAATATTTTTTAAAAAGTCACCAAAACCTGCCTATGGTAATCAGTGCTTTTTTGTGGAAAAGAAATCCGAGATTAGTGCACTCTAACCGTGGATGATCTCGACTGACACCTTTGCCCTCCTCTCATTCTCTCCTCTCTCAGCCGACAATATTAGGTCACTGTTCATCTATCCGCTCTCCTTTCCCCTCCACTTGTCCTATCCAACTTAAATAACGTTTTTCATTTTTAAACATATTTCATACCTTATTTTCTATATTTAAAATATACAAAATTTAAAAATCAAAATACAAAATAAATTATTCCTTATTTTTATAGTTTGGACGGATATTTTGTAAGCGTGTGTTGAAAAAAAACATGTCAGCGTGGTTGCCTTTTGTCGGGTAAGGCTGGAGGCGTATAGGGATGGTTGGGCTGAACTTGAATGTGTTGGGGGTGGTGGGCTCCTGGATCGGCCGCGAGTGAAGTAGGATCATTTGCGATCTTTGATGCAGGCTCTGAGTGGCACTCCTGCAAAGCAAAGGAAGAAGGAAGTTTGGTGTGGAGCTTCGTCAGGTGGCGCTACGATGTATAGTGAGTTCTTTTCTTTGAGAAGAAAAGATGGTATTGCAGAAGAGGCGAATGTCATTCGCGTATGTTTGTGCCTTTCACGATGCGGTGACCTTGTATTACTCTGTGGAATGTTCCTGGGTTGGTGATTAGGATTCATTCCCATTGGATGGGATATTTCTTGTTATTATCGATGCTCCAGTTTGTTAAGAAGATTATAGAAGAAGCGAGGTTATTTGGGATAATCTTCCTTCCTTATTGGGGGATGGAAGCGATGATGAGCTATTATTATCTTTCTTTTCATATTGGTGAATTTGGGATTGGATTGGGATAATATATTTATTGGGATTATTCTATTTGCGTATCATAAGAACTTCCAATGATCGGCCTTTGGTAAGCGGATTGAGCCCTCGTGCGGGCGACACAAAGAGCTTGAATGATGCAGGACCTGGGCGAAATTTTGCAGGCGAGTGTGGGGTCGATTCAGCGGACTCTGAATGGCGAGTGAAAGTGGGCTTGGCAGGCATTATTTTCAAAACCACCGGTTGCCCCATTACCCAGTACCGATTGTGCGTGGCGAGGCCCATGCGTTTCTGTAGCATGGGGTTGATTTCCACGTGTGCGCTTTCGGTACAGATTAGTTAGGGCTTGATCGTTGTCATTTGTCTTGTGATAATGATGATTCTTCGGTTTTCGCGCTCATTTCTCCCACTTCTATCTTTGATTTATTTTGTTCTTCGTAGACATCTTTGTTTTTGTGTGCCTCGATCCACGAGACCTTTTCTTTGCCTTTAGCGGTTCGGACCTTCTCTTAGTCTTACAGCAAGGCCTTTTGTGCGAAGTCTTTCTCTGGCGTCTTTCTTAGGATAGCCTTTTACATTGTATTCACAGATTCAGCTACGTCTTCGTCTCATGATGCTCATGCCGAGCGATCTGACGGGCGCTAGGGTTGGGTTGGCTTGGTACTATTTCATTATGGGTCAGAGTCGTTCTTTTCTAGCATTACCCTTGAGCTTTGACTCTTCAGTTGTTGCGGTTCAGTGATTTGCGGTGTCTCTGGTCGGCCAGGGTTGAACTTTTGAGATGTTATGGCCCATCTACTCTTCCCTTGAATGAGGTGAGAAAAAATGGCGATTAATCTGCTTGGGGATCGAATAAAATCGCGGTCAGCGTGTTTTGGCTATGGGACCTGCAGGTCGATTCTGTTGCCAGAGGTCTGCCCCCTTCATCGTTACTGTCTCCTTTGGCGTTGGTGTGGTCCCACGACACTTTGACCCTCCCATGTGGTCTCAGTGCCCAAGATGGTGCTTCTTTAGTGGCCTTCGATAATGGTGTAGCTCCTCTGCATCCTTCGTAAAGGGTTTTGCGGCACTAAATGTTGTCCTTCTCAGACTCAGCCCAATGGTTGGGGTATCTTGGTTGGTGCATTAGTTTTCTTTAGAGACCCGGGGGTACCGATTATTTGTATATGCCTCCTTTATATTTTGCCGAGAGACCTCAGGGGCTTCGCTATTTTTCTAGATTGTTACGGCGCTCCTCTTGTGTTTCGTTCCTGTCTTCCCACTCTTCCCACAATTTGTGGAAGGGGCCTTCTGCGTTTATTGGTCGTAATTGGAATATGACCATCTTGATAAGACAGACACACTGTAGTTCGATGTGGCTTGGACCACCACCAGAATCTGAGCAGTGTTCGTTCTGTTTTTAGTATAACTTGTGTGAGGTCATTTTATTTATGATGTATTGCTGCATGCTTCTCAGATTATCAAATTGATCTGTTGCCAGAGATAAGTCTAACTTTGGTGTTGGTAGTGTCCTCTAGTCTTTCGTGGGTGATCAAGAAGTCGGGGATATTCTTTATTTTGTCAGGAGCAAAAGTCGGCTCGCTCCTTTGAGGCCTTCGCCTCCTCATACAAAAGTTTCTCCATTGGGCCCTCCATTCTTGCCTGAGGCCTTCGCGCCTTCCATCATGAAAGTTTACGCCGTGGGCCCTCCTACCTTAAACCACTAGGGGAACTATTGGCTCGGTTGGAGCGTTGTCCTCCGGAAGCCCGGAGCGTGAAGCGAAAAACCTCGGACTTTCAGTTGAAAGATCGGCCGGCTTTGGTCCAAAGTTCAGTTGAGGGCATCTTCATCCTTCTCAGATCTACTCATGTCCATAGCGGGAATGGGTGCGGTCATGCTCTGGACAAGGCTCCCTACGGTCTTGGTTGGTCCCCGTGCGGGTTTCTTTGCCAGAGCGAAGGTCACTGGGTGGGGCTTTGGGCAGTAGTTGGCGATCCACGCCCATTACCATCTGTAACGCGCCCGACGAAGAAAGGTTAGGTCACCTTCTCGAAGAGCGGAAGAATTGGAGGAAAAGATCTGGAATCGGGTGTGACAGAGGACTCTTTAGCTACTCAATGCCTTCATGATAGTAATGATTTAAATCCATTCTTAGGACCCGATGTAAGGAAAGATTGATCTTTGTGCCAGATTGACAGAGACTTTAGCCATATCTCGAGAGGTTGCCTCAGTAAGTTCTCATACCTTGTCGTAATACGATTCGACTTGGGTTTGTTTAGCCAATTTGCATTGGTGTTGATTACGTCTTGGGTCAGCGTAGGTGGCTACTCATTTTGAAGGGTTTGGCCAAGGCTAAACTAAAAGCGAGAATCATGCAAGAAGCGGCCCGGGAGGCTTACTGAAATTGCGGTGGCTTCCCTCACATCTGGAAGGCGGAGGTGGCTGCGAGTCAGTGCAACATGACCGAGGGCCGTGACTCAAATCTGATTTGAAGCATACCTGCGTCGGCACGTGTGCTGAGGCGAAAGTGAAAGATGAAATAGAAACATCTTGTGTGGTGGCCCAAAATGGTTTGGGAGGGTTCGAGATGATGGTTGTGCGAGCTTGACTTGATGAGCGAGGCGAGGCTGCGATGCGCTAATATGAGCTTGAGCGGTTGGGATGAGCTTCTCATCCCGAGCAAGCCGGAGTCCTGGAAGAGCTAGCGTCTGTCCCGAACCTTCTACGTGATAAGGCGATCTTGTTGGATGGGCTCGTCGAGCTGCGAGTTTGCCCAGTCAAGCGGCGCTGGCGAGAGTATACATTTGCGTGGGGTGGCTATCAACCAGTGATCTTTGATGGCTCGGCGGAGACAGTTATTGAAGCGAGGCGAGGCTTGTACTCGTGGGTTTCTTGGGTGGCGCCGCTGAAGGCTGTTAATACCTATTCGGCACAGTTCCAAACTGACGGCCACTGGCGGCGAGGAAGATGGGGGTCCTTCTCTGGCGATTATTACGAAACGGGCACTACTTCTTTGAGGCCTCCCCTTTCACAAATACACTCACTCCTTCGATGCACGATCTCACATTACGTCTTCTTTGCCTTCGATATCAACATATACTTTTTTTATATATATATATTTTTTGAACACAGGACCCAAGATTATATGCATTAACCCTTTGTAATGAATACTGTTTTTCACCTTACTTCTTTCGCCTCTACTTGTGCTTTTAACTTGCATTCACATGATTTGATTGCAGTGCGTACAGTGAGTCACAGTGCGCTTTGAGTTGAGATGTTGAGCTCTGGTAGTCATTGAAGGCTCTTGGGCTCTGAGCCTTATGTTGAATGCTTGGGTTTGAAGACCGACCTTTGGGCTACATGGCTGGTGGCAGTTGAGCTTTCAGAATTGTGTTGTTGGGCTCCTAGAGACGGCGATAATCTGGCGATGCGACCTCGTAATTTATAGCCTATCTGAAATGGATTGAGCTAGATCAATGTGCAATTTGTTGGGCTCCATCAATTACTGAGTCGACGGATTCTAGGCTGCATGGCTTGTGTAGAATGGTTGAGAGCTAGTCAATGTGAAATTTCTTGGGCTCAGAGTGGGCTGATTTGCTGTTGAATTGATTCTGAGGCGTATCTTTGCTGTAGAATAGTTGAACTGATCAAGTCAGAACAATGTTTGAGGCTCCGTCGGTTGATTTGCACAGTCAGGAACTAATTCCTAATTGCATGGCACGTGCCAGAATGGTTGAGCTCGTTAATGGGCCCGGGAGGCGAGGCCTTGGTGAGCGATCCGGCTAAGGCGTCGACTCATTGAGTGCGGTGGCTTGTGTTGAGTGAGCGAACTCGATCAAAAGTGAGCTCTTGGGCTCAGAAGCCCGAGCCTTGGTGGCCTATCTATGCTTTGGCGATCGACTCATTAAAGTTTTGCGTGGCTGTCTTGAGTAAGATGAACTAGTCAAAGAGTGAACTCTTGGGCTCGGGCGGGCCTTGGTGGCGATCGACTGGTGATCTGACACGATGAGGCTGCCGTGGCTTTATCTTTGTGAATGAACTAAGTCAAAGTAAACCTCTTGGGCTCGGGGCTGGGCCTTGAGTGGCGATCCGACTACGGCGATCGACACATTAAAGGCTGCTTTGTCTTTGTCTTGAGTAGATGAACTCGATCCAAAGTGACTCTTTGAACAAAGGTACAAAACGGTGGCGATCGGCTTTGGTCGACTCATTAGGGCTGCATTGACTTATCGCGGATGAATGAACTTCGTCAAAGTGAGCTTCTTAGGCTCTGAGTCTTGAAGGCCTTGGTGGCGATCGGCACATTGTCGACTCATTAATTGCGTGGCGCTGTGCTAAGTAGATGAGCTTCGTCCGAAGTGAATCTTGACTCCGGGCGGCGAGGCCTTGGTGGCGTCGGCTGAGATGATATGACTCGTGCGATTTGCGTTACCTATCTTTGATGGATGAACTCGTCAAAGTGAGCTACTAGGGGTTCCGGTATTTAAGACTATGGTGGCGATCCGACTGAAGTGATCCGACCTCGATGAGTGCGTCTTTGTCTTGGTAGATGAACTCATCAAAGTGAGCTCACGGGCTCGGTATTGAAGACCTTGAGTGGCGATCGGCTGAGCTGATCTGACTCATTAGAGCGCGTGGTGTCTTGATGGATGAACTTGTCAAAGTAGCTATTAGGCTCCGGCGGAGCCTTGGTAAGCGATCGGCTGGCGATTTAACCTGGTGGGGGTTCGATTCCCGCGGTGGCGCCAGTGATGGTGCCTCATTTCCAGCGAACGGGCTGGGCGTGTAGAAGTCGTTCAGTGGACACGGGCTATTTGGTGGTATCACGGCTCTGGATCGTCGGGGCTGAAGTAGGATCATTGCCGGTGCTAGTGCAGGGCTGCAGGCACGTGGCACTCTGAAAGCAAAGGAAGAAGGAGATCGGCGTGGGCTTATGGCCGTGGCGCTCGATCACTAAGTCGATTCTTTCTAAGAGAAAAGATGGACTACTTAGAAGGCGAATGTGTTGCGTATGTTTGCGTACCTTTCACCGATGGGATGGCCTTGTATTTATAGTAGATGTTCTACCAGTTGGATGGTGATTAGGATTCATTCCCATTGGATGGGATATTTCTTGTTATTATCGGTATCAGATTTGGTAAAGGATATAGAAAGAGCAATTTATTTGGGATAATTTTCCTTCCTTGTGGGATCGAAACGATGTATTATTATGCTTCTTCGCTATTGGTGAGATTTGGTTGGATGGAGATAATATATTATTAAGGATTATTCTATTTTCTGTATCTATAGGAGACTTCCCATGATCGGCCTTTAGTGAAGCGGACAGAGCCCTACGATGCAGGGCAGCGCCAAAAGGCTTGAATGATCACGATGGACACGGGCGGGCTGGAGCGTGTAGGGGGTCGTTGGGGGGCTTGGACTGAATTTCTTTGTAGTGGAGCACTGTGAGCATTATTTTCAAACCCTATCATCAATTATTTTTAGTTGATTTCAAAACCCTCATCTTTTCTCAACTTTATTTTATAGACACTCATATTCATTAAGATAGAAGAAGTGATTTTTAGTTATTTAAAATTTAAAATCACCTATATACACTTCTTTCTATCAATATATTATTTTTTTAATAAAATGATTATTCTACATTGATTTGGGTTTTTTTTTCGTGATTTCTTCGTTTTGTTGTGATATTTGATTTTGTGTTATTATCTTGTTAAAACGATTTTTTTTTTTTGTCGATTTATTGCGATGTTTTATTTGGATACAGACGATTCAAAGAGGTAAAAGATATTTTATCAAATAAAGACAACAAATCAAAGTATAAGATTATGATAGTAAGTATATTACAGAAATTGAGTCAAATATGTTATATTCAAAGATGTTGAGCGCTCTAGCACATCAGCTAGATATGATGGACAAAAATTTATTTTAATTTCATATGTAGTTTTTTAATACACCTTTAGTTTCAAGATAATAAATTGCCCTCAGTAGAACTCGAATCTTAGACCTCCTCCCTATACCCGATGTCAGTTTGTCGGTGATAGTTTTACTAATTGAGCTAAGCATAATGAGCATTTTTATGGTTAGTTAAATCATTAAAATAAATTACATTTTAATATAAAATATGTTATTATTTGATAATTAACATTCCAATATATAAGTAAACTATAAAAAATATATTTTTTTTATGAGAACTATAAAATACATTTTAAAAAAATAATTAATAATATAGTAAATAAATACTAATGTTTTAAGTAATATTAATTACATATTTAAATTTTTCATACAATATCAAACTTAAATTAAAAATAAAAATTATACGGTTTTGTATATTCTTCAAAACAAAAGAAGAAATATAATACGAAAAAGTATTAATTTACCTTTAAATTTCAAATAAAAATAATAATCATTCTTTTTTAAAATAAATTTTAATTTTAAAAGCAATAATATAGAATTAAAATTTTAAATATAAAGTCCCAAGTTTGGTTTAAATTTTAAATATAAATCAACAATTTTTGTTCAAAATACATTAATATTTATAAAGAAAAAAAAGAATATTTTTTCCTAAAATTTTAATTTAAGAGTTTATAAACTCTCTTAAAATTTTATTTTATTTTAAAATATTAATTTTAAAATGAAAAATTATTTAAACAAATAATTTCATTGTCAAATAGTACTTTTAAAATGAAAAAATATTTAAAACAATAATGATTACTGATGGGGTTTGAAATAATAGACGTGCAAGCTCAAGATACAAGCTCAAACGTCGAGATTAAAACGAACAAGCATCAAGAATAGTTCCGCGCACTTAATAGGCCTTTACTGCATTCTCAAAGTCAGGCCCAAAACGAGGACCCAACTCGCCCCTTTAAAAGACTGGTAACCCAAGGAATCCATAATAGTATTAAACACCTAATCTCCACTAATCGAAAGTATGATATTTCCCACTATCGCTTCATCAATTATCCCTTATTAAATCCACATTTATAAGGAAAGAAAATCTCCTACCCAATGGGAGAAATATCGTATCATCCTCCAACAAAGAAACATACTATTCAGTGTGTTTACCCAACAAGGAAACATACTATTCAGTGTCATCATTCAACTAGGAAAGTTGTCATGATCATTCATTATAAATACCAAGTCACCCCATTAGTGAAAGGTACGCAGACTTATGTACAAAAAATTCATTCCGTAAGCAGTTGATCTTTTCTTCCCCCGAAAAGAATTGACTTAGGCATCGGAGAGGCAACGGGCAAGCCCCCGCCCATCCTTTTTGTTTCTTGTTTTTGCAGAGGAGTCCAACATACAGAGTCAGCGGACAGGCCTAACAATTCAAGCACGCTCCAGCCTAGTTCCGGTTGAAAACATCATCATGAAGGCCACCTGTGGAACGGCGCCTTTACAAATAAAGTCAATCTTCCTCACGATCGATGGTGTCAACTCGAACACAAGGTGAGCAACGCCTAACTTCCAAGGATGCAAGACTGGCCAGCGATGGACAAACACCTCCCCGAGGCGTGTTAAACTGTGCAAGCCAACACCTGATTTCCAGGTGGCGCTTCGTGTCACCAACCAGCACTTGTTGAAAGAGTTGGAGCAACTTACTAGGCAAATATGATGCCCCCAAGAGACGCGACAGGCCCGATAAGACCAAAATCCTATTACCCGAGAAGAGCAACATCTCGACCCTCGTCGAGAAGCGGATAGAGAAGGAGAAACTAGCCACACCAGGGAACATGATCCTTACCAACCCCCCAGAGAGGATCGCAACGAGGAGAGGTCGTGGGAGCAAAGGTTCAGGGACATCCAGCAAGAAATCAGCCACATGAAGGTAGCAGTAAAGGGCCAAGCTCCAGTCTCCATGGATGCCCTGGTACAACAAACCGAATCTCCATTCACCGTTGGGGTGCTGCACTTCCCCCTTCCGACAAAGTTCAGAATGCCGCAGATCGAGACGTTCGACGGAACAAAAGACCCTATGTAATTCACCTTAATACGCATGTGCGTCAGCATGGTCCACTGATATCAAGACCCCGTACGATGCAGAGCCTTCGCTATCACACTAAAGCGGTCCCGACGTTCTGTTTAATTAATTTCGCCGCCTTCCAATCTCATCGCGTTCACGTAACTTTCATCGTGATTCGCCTCCCAATTTTATCGCATCAAGGGATGTACAGGAAGCCGAGTTATCACCTTCTGACCATAAAACAGAGCTCTTAAGAAAGCCTGAGGTCATATGTTCAAAGGTTTAACGTGGAGTCGTTAAAGGTGGATATTCTCGACGAGAAGTTCGCCGTAGTCGAATGACCTAATGTTCTCTATCTCAAAGAACCCTCAGGTAAGCACGGTCGAGGTCCTCGCCAAAACAGAGAAGTATATCAACGGTGAAGAAGCCCTCCTGTCAAAGCAAAGAAGCTCTTCTACTCAAAAGGAAAAAAGCAGGGGCGACAAAAAGAAACCAAGCCCCAAGAGATGTGCAAGATGTGATGCATCCCCACAGGAGCAGAGAAATGTAGAGCGATCCCCGACAAGACGAGGGAATGTCGTGGATCGCAGTGGGAACACCTTAGCGCGAGTCATAAGAATGTATTCACCTCAACAAGACACTCCCGCAGTCCCACGCTGTTAAGTAACATGAAAGGTTCCCAGGTGGCCATCCCATGGTGTCAAACCCGCTAAGAGATGACACCAAATATTGTGAGTTCCACAAGGATCATGGACACCGAACATATAACTGCATCCAGCTAAAAAAGGAGATTGAATACTTGATCCGGCGTGGACATCTCGATCGATACGTGGCCTCAGAAGGGTAGGAGCGTGTCCAGCCACCACCACCTCATCAACCAACCCTGGGCTCAACATCGCCCACCCTTAGAGAACCATGTAATTCCCGAGGGTTTCACATGAGGCTGAGAGTCCACCCGCCTAGAAGTGCCCACTCTCACAAAGATCATATCTTAAACCTTATACAAACAAGATTCAAGCTTCCTTGGTCGATACTACCATAACCTTTCAGATTCTCGGAAGGCCGCCAACACCCCATGACGACCCGTCATGATAAAAACCATAAGAGCTAATAAAACGATCCACATGGTCCCTGGCCGACAATGGAAGCTCACGGTGATCACTTCTCGTGATCAACTTCGACAAGATGGCATCGAAGTGGAGAAACTAGAGCCAATCAACGCTTGCCTACGCGGATTTTCAGGGGAAAGAGTACTGCCCTTGGGATCGATACAGTTAGTACTCACTGAGACCCTCATGCTGCCACAACAATGGCGGATTCTTCATAGTGTGACGCCCGCCGCCTCACAACATGTTACTAGGTAGGCCCTTCTCAATGTCATAAGGGCGTTCCCCTCCCGCTTTATCACATGGTTATCAAATTTTCAATCGCAAATGGAGCAGGCTCGAGGAAAAACCACAAGATAGCCAAGGAATGTTACTCAAAGATCAATGAAGCAAACACGGCCGATAACATTTACATGGAGGTTCGACATGTGAGATATGTAATCCACTGACTACGCCTCGATGAATTAGAGTCATATTAACCTATGACTAGCTAAACACTCCCGTCTACATAAGGTCCAAGGCAGAATAATCAGAGCTCTCTCATCCATTTTCTAGAGCGTAACATGGAGGTATCTTAGAAGATACGGTGGGTTGACCTCGCACATCACCCACAAGTTAAACGTCAATCCCTCCATTAAGTCGGGTTTCAAGGTGAGCGAGTTTTTCCCTGCAAAGACAGGCGCCATTAATGCAGAGGTTCGCAGCTCCTTCAAGGCAAAGGTAATCAGAAGTGGGAGAATTTAATGGTCGGCCAACGTTGTTCGGGCCAAAAGCAAAGACAAGTGGCTGATTTGCACCCGCTCACGTACATCAATGTATTCCCGCCTAAAGGATAGCTTCCCACCCTGACGATCTCATGGGCACGCCACGCCGGCCACGAACTCCTCAACTCACGGACGCCGCTACAAACCAGACGATGGACCCCTAAATTAAGAGAAGACCATTTGTCACCGGTCGTGGAACCTATCATATCGAGTAATGCCCTTCGCTAAAGAATGCGTGGAGCCACCTACCAAAGGCTGGTGAATAAGATGTTCCAGAAACAAGTTGGGATATTTATGGAGGTATATATAGACGACATGCTGGTAAAATCGATAAAAGTCGAGCTCCACATAAACCATTTAGCCGAGGCATTCTAGGTCCTGAAAAGCTATAATATGAAGCTAAACCATGCCAAATGCGCTTTCGAAGTCTTCGCCGGGGAGTTCTTAGGTTTTATAGTCAACAACCAAGGAATAGAGGCAAACCTGTATAAAGATAAAGGTCGCGCTGACATTGTCATTCGTAAAACATTAAAGACATTTAACGCCTGACAGGGAGAATACTCACACGAGCCACTTTATTTAGTATTAACGACAAATGATCTAATCTTTCTTCGTGCTCAAAAAAGGCCTCCTGACGCGCATTGCCGAGGCGCTCACCGATGCCTGAACCTACCCGAGCCTCCCCATCTCCTCAAGCCCTTCCGAGGGAGAACTCCTCACTCTCTACCTGACCGTTTCAGACTTTGCAACTAGTGATGCTCTAGTAAGAGAAAATCCGGACACGGCAATGAACCTGGCCTATCATCGCCCTAAGCCTCGGCGAGCCAAGAGTAGGTACCCAAAGATGGAAAAAGTCGATCCCGCATCGTAACCGCATCCGTAAAAACTCCGGTCTTACCTAAGCTTAAACCGTCAAAGTCTTAACCGAATATCCGCATTAAAGCCACACGCGCCTTTCCAAGGGAAGGAAGACAAAGCTGGCAACGACAAAGCCAGCGTAGCCCGTGAGCCTAAGAGTTTCATTGGCAGAGCCTAAAAGCCCAAAGGCCAAGAATGACTGAGCCTCAGAGTTCGTATCTAAAGAGGCTAAGTTTACAGCCTAAAAGCTCAAAGGCCAAGTAGCCACTGAGCCATGTAGCCAGAGCCCAATTAGCTCGCTTTGCGTGAGCCCACACCAAAAGGCCAAGGCAGCCCACGAAGCCATGTAGCCAGAGCCCAAGAGGGGCTCACTATGAGCTTAACAAAATCAAAAGAATAAGTAGCCACTGAGCCATGTGAAATAGGAGCCCGAAGAGCTCGCCTTTGCGCAGCTCAACAAAATTCAAAAAGGTCAAGTAGCCACGAGCCGTAGCTCAAGAGCCCAATACCTTAGCTCGTAATCCTAACAACTCAAAAGGCTGGTAGCCACTTGAGCCACGCAGCTCAGAGCCCAATAACACTCACAGAGCTTAACACCAAAAGGCTAAGTAGCCACTGAGCCATGTAGCTCAGAACCCAAGAGCTCACTGGGCAGCTTATCACCAAAAGGCCAAGTAGCCACAGAGTCATGTAGCTTAGGAGCCCAAGATTCGGGCCATAGCCCATCAACTCAAAAGGCCAAGTGAAACATGGAGCCATGTAGCTCAGAGCCTAAGAGCTCGGCCACAGAGCCTAACAACTAAAATGCTATGAGCCACTGAGCAAGAGCTCTCAGAGCCTAAGAGGCTCACTTGCGTAGCTAACTCAAAAGGCTAAGTAGCCATAGAGCCATATAACTTAGGAGCCTATCAAATTTAGCTCATGAGCTAACAACTCAAAAGCTGGCAGCCAAGGAGCCATGTAGTCAGGAGCCCAAAGAGGGCTCGCTTTGCAAAGCTTACTACCAAAAGGCCAAGTGAGCTGGAGCCATGTAGCTCGGCCCAAGAGCTTAGTTTGGCAGAGCATAATCGCTCAAGGAGGCCAGGGAGCCGCCCGTGAGCCCAAGAAATTTCACCAAGAGAGCTCAATAAATAAGCAGAGGGTCTTAGCACCCTGAGCCCACAATGCTCAGAGCTCAACAACACAGAGGGAATCTAGCACCCAGAGCCGTAGCTATTTCCACAAAGCTCAACTGGGCAGAGGGTCTTAAGGCCCCGAGCTCCAAGAGTTTCACCGCAGCGAATTGGGGGAGGGTCTAGCCGCCAGCAGCCCGGCAGCCTCGTCATGAGGGAGGATCTAGCGCTCAAGCCCCAAATAGCTCAGATCTTAGCGCTCAGAGCTCACTAGCTCGGGACAGGGAACATAACTACTTCAGAAGACCTCATTTGAGAACCGCGCCAATCAACGAAACAGAAAATGAGCGAAGGAATTAACGATGAATCTCGCAGTCAAATAAATAGTCAAAATCATAATACAAAACCTGTGCTCGCTCCAGATACACTAAAAATAAAGAACCTAAACACTCCAACGAGTCCCACTACAGAGTAGAGGAGTCAAAGCTGAGTCTCGAGCAAAGCGGGAACAAGAACTCATTCCCGAGGAACCCGAGAATCGCCAGTGTGGAGCACGAACAAGGGCCCTCAGCACCTCTGCCCGGCATCAACCTCAGCCTTAGAGTGATCCTTCAACCTCCCATCAAAAGCCGGATGTTGAACTCTAGGTCTCGGGGAAAGCTCTGAAGCCCGACGCTGAAAGGCAAGCCACCGAAGCCCATCGGGCATGTGCCTGCTTTGGGTTCTATCACTTCGGCCTCCGGCCAACAAAGCCTCCCGCCCGCAAGATCCAACCGGGCTCGCCAAGCTCCTCCGTCGATTATCCCATAGAGTTACCCGCCCAAAGCCTCTCACAAGCCCGCTCCAAAGCCGCCATCCAGCCCACAGCCACCCCGACGGCCGCAACTCCTCTCACAAATTGCCGTCGGTCTTCTCGACGACCTTCGCATCCTTTCGTGCCTCATTTTCTTTATCCTCGCCCGCGCCGCCACCGGCGTGCTTCGTCATACCCGTGGGCTTCCACAAGTTCCTTAGTCGGCTCTTATCCGAGCTTGAAGACCAAATTTCCTTGAGTCGTGGAAGCAACTCAGCCTAGCATTCTCACCATCATGAGCCCCCTCAAGTAAGGTCGTCTCCCGCAAGCCTTCACATAAGTACCACCACAAAAAAAAAAAAAAGGAGTCAGCTAACCGAACTGAAATAATAAAGAGAAAGATTGACGAAAGCACTTGGACGTACAGAGGCGTCCCACAGCTAAGAGCCGAGCCTCCCCGATGTGTGGCACCCACTTTCCGAGGCTCCGAGTCGCAGAGCCAGGAAACAGCCCCCGGCGTAGCCCGTATGAGAAAGCAAAGAGTCCTCATCCCCTACAGCCTCAGAGCAATCACGATTCCCCGTCACCTTGTTCGGCATTGTAGGAGGGGGAGCGGTGCCCCGCGACGTGGGACTCCAGACCGAGATAAGGAGAACCTCCAAGGGGGGCTCATCCGCCCTCCCCGAAGAGTCTCCACTCGACTCTGGGCGACGGCTGGCAGGAGCAGGCCCCCACCTTGTGGTCTCGCCCGAGCAGTGGGGCGCCCCTCCCAAGCAAGCCTCGGGAGGCTCGCTTCAAGCTCCTCTTCTTCGCGCATCTCCAAAGTGAACGAAGCTCTCCTGCAGTCCCACGCAGTACCAAACAGATCATATAAGATTTAGCACGGACGCTTCATGACTGAGAGGGAAAGGATCTCTTAAAAATGAAGCTCGCGTGCCTCGCACCAGACGATCCAGAATATATGACTCGATGAGCTCGAGTGTGCACGCGGGCGCACTTTTACCAGCTTCCGCTCACCTCCTCGCCCTCGTGGATCGAGATCGCCAAGCACCTAAAGGCCACACGACCAAAGCAATGTTGGGAATATCCTATGACCTCTCGAAACCAAAACAAATCAAAAATGAAAGAGAGCCTACATGTTCTCTGGGTAGTCCAGATCAGAGGAACGCCAAGGGTGTCCTCTGATCAAAGGGATCGCATCTCCAATGACAGCATTAACAAAATGCCTTCCGTAACTCTCAGGCGGGCACGGAAGGTCCAACAACTTAGCTACGAGCTGAGATATAAAGAAAAGCTCTACGACCTCCTTTACATCAAGAAGTCTCAAAGTGGCAATACCGGGAACACCCAGCCTGGTCTCCTCGGTAACTACTAATAAATTTCCACCCCGTAACACCCTTAAGTCAGGGAAAGTCGAGAGGCATACATTGAAATGTTACGTAACCCTTTTATAAAAGGATGCGTGGAAACTGAGGTCGTTTCTAACGCCACCTCAAAAGCACACTATCTAGACACTTCAACTGGGCGTAGTGGTTAAGACGCCGTAAGGACCAAACCTGACTCCCAAACGGGGCCCATACAGGGCCCCAAAGATTCACCGTGATAAGGTTCACCCGACCGCAAATTCACGACCTCAATGCCTGTATGGCCCTCAAATATTCATGGCCGCTAGGATACCGAATTTCGTTAATTTTGCCCTTGCCCTTATCCAAGGGAAAAGGAGGCTCCCCCGGGGCAGCTCGGTGTACCACCACAAACAAATTCATCGCCCCACAATCCGACTAACTAGACGCCAGCACATTCCCATGCGCAAATGTAGGAGTCGACCAGGACCCATGGAGGTACGCAAGGTCAAGCAAGGAAGAAAGAGAAATCAAGGGAAATGTAGAGCCCCAACCGAGCACGCCTTAGAACCTCGCAAGACTTCAAAACCAAAAGGATAGAGGAGAAGAAAAGACGTACTAAGGCCAGAAACAAGACGAGGGACAGCAATTTCTGCGAGATATCGTGGACCACCGAAAAGCGCCTCAACACTAAGGGACAAGATTCAAGGAAAAAGGAAGCACAAACTTGCAAAGGCAAAAAAGCTTCGAGAACAGGGGAACAAAGTGCGAACGGTCAAGGGACGTTTTTAAGGAAGCTAAGAGCCACAACCGAAATAAACACTAAAATTGAGAAGCCATCATGTCACAAGACGTGGGACGGCAGCAAAGCCCTAATCAAATCCTTCCTAAATAGCCACGCTGGTATCGCCCGATCCAAGAGGCATACAAATTCGCTTACGCCTCGCTTAGTCATTGAGGGGCAATCGATGGGGTTTGAAATAATAAAGGCCAAGCAGCCCAAGATACAAGTCCAAACTAAAAATGGGCCAAGTACTCAAAGAATAGCCCTTAATGGTATCCCTCAAAGGCAGGTCCAAAACGAGGACCCAACTCGCCTTTAAAATCAAGTGCCTCAAGAATCCATATTGTATAAAACACCCAATTTCCACCAATCAGGAAATTAAGATATTTCCTAATTACTACCCATCAATTAACCCTTATTAAACATTTTACGATAAGGAAAGAAAATCTCCTACCCAATGGGAGAAATATCTTATCATTCTCCAACAAGGAAATATACTATTCAGTGTCATCATTCAACTAGGAAAGTTGTCATGATCATCCATTATAAATACTACGCCAATTCCCATCGCTGAGTGCACGCTGCATTCTACGCATTAAAAATTCATTCCCAAGCAGCTTGATCTTCTCCCCCCTCGAGAACTCGACTCTAGCATCTGAGAGGCAACGATGAATCTCACGATCCTTTTCTTGCTTCTTTGTTTTGCAGAGGAGTCCAACGTATCCGAGTCACGGACCACCCAACAATTCAAGCACGCTCCACTCGCTCCAAATAAAAACATCATCAATTACTATTTTTATTTGAAAAATTAAAGATAAATTAATATTTTTTTCATATTATGTTTTTATTTTTGTTTTAAGAAAAAAAAAATAATGTATAATATTTTATTTTTTAATTTAAGTTTGTTATTCTATAAAAAATTGAAATATATAATTAATATTATTTTTTTATTTCAAGATATTAAAGGGATTCTAACCTAGAAACATCCAACCTATATATAGTCAGTTTAAACAGTGATCCTCTTGACCCTTAAAGTAAGCATGATGACATATAATTAATAGCCTCTAGCCCTTAAACTAGATATGATGACATATAATTAATATTTCGTAAACATTAATATTTATTTACTTATATATTAGAAAATTAATTAATAAAAATATTTTTATATTAAAGTCTAATTTGTTTTAATGATTTAACTATACATGAAATTAAAATATTTTTTTATTAAAAAAAATAAAATAAGGATTTAAAAAACTAAAAATAAGAAATAACTGATTAACCAAAAAATTCCTCAGATGTTATAAATATTGGATTTTGAATGACCATAATGACACACTGATTACTAGATCTGTAGCTATATGCGATTACGATATCGTTTTATTATTAATAAATCGATTAATGTATCGTTTATGTAGAGAACGGCGCTTCTCATATAAGCATAAATAGGCTGTCAGTATAAAATGTAGATCCCCATCAAAATTTCCTAAATTCTCTCTTTTTGTCCTTTGTATTTCTCCTCATTCTTTTGATTTATAACACGTTATCGATACTCTCTGCGAAGTTAGTTTGAACATTGCCCTGACTCGCTCCACTCCGGTACTCACATGACTTTTATTTGATACCTTATTATTACTTTTCGACCCGAGTTCGAACCAATACTTCCATCATACTATTGTTTACACTCTACCATTGTGCTACTTTATTTTTTCTTTGTTATTTTTTATTCTTTTTCTATGGTATATTTCGAGCATTTGATACCCATTTTTCAATTTAACATGAATTCAGTGCAAATTCTATTTAGCAATTATAACTCACCATCATACATTTTGAATTCCCGAAAAATTCCATTTTGCAATAATTCTAGATGAATTTTAAATTCCTGAATAATTTTTACAAAATTATAATACCAAGAAAATGGTGTCATTTATTTTAGATTCTGAAGAATATATTTATTTATTATTCTTGTTAAATTTTTGATCATTTTTACAATTTCAGCAAATTTATTATTTCTATTATTTTAGAATATGTCTAACCTGCAAAATTAGAATTTGTTGCCCTTACGATATTTCGGGTAACAACTACTTATCTGGATTTTGGATGGAATACGCCGTCGCTGACACAGGAGAAACCATCAAAGAAAATAATAGTGCATCCACTGCTGAGATAACACAAAGCTTTGAGGTACAACTAACATCATCATGATGAGAGTCTCAGAATAGATGCATACAGGTAAAGATTTATTGGTCCTCTGTAGATTTAAAGACCGATATGACCACCGAAACTTGATGATACTCCCCAAAGCAGATATGATTGGGTGCATTCTTGCGGCTTCAAGACTTTAAGTGCATTGGCGACCAGTGGCTTTATTTCACGTAGTTAGTTAAGCTTTGTGGGGAGAATATCAGCGATGAGGATCTGTCTTTCGAAAAAACTTTTACACTTTTCACGCCTCTAATGTGCTCACACCCAGTGACAATATAAGAGGCGTGGACCCTCATGCCTGAATTAGGTGCATGTCTCCTTGTGTGAAAAAAGAATAAAACTTTAC
Source organism: Tetrastigma voinierianum (assembly GCA_016808115.1). Classification (NCBI taxonomy): domain Eukaryota; kingdom Viridiplantae; phylum Streptophyta; class Magnoliopsida; order Vitales; family Vitaceae; genus Tetrastigma; species Tetrastigma voinierianum. The sequence goes on from JAEQBH010001004.1 coordinate 372,541, forward strand.
TTCAAAATCGTAATCTCTAGATCTGGGGTTTAAAACGCTCACGAAGCGAAATGCTACTTTGCCTCACCATAGCAATAGACAGAAACACGAGAAATGGGCCGTCTAGGGGACGGGACGTGGTGGTGGTCGAGGAAATCAGCGTGGTGATAATTCTAGAAATCGTAACAATGGTCCTTCAAAATAAAAACAATTCTAATAAAGGGGAAGCTCAATCCTGATATGCCGGCGAATATCACTGTATGGCAGATAATCTTTGTATAGATGTGGCATGGCCGGATCATTGAACCGTACGTCGTGCGACCAACTATTTTGGTTGATCTCTACCAAGCATGATCAAGCCCAGTGAGACAAAGTCAATTTCTTTGATGGTAATGGTGATAGTGGCATGGATTTGCGCTGATGTTTCGATTTCTTTGGGACCCCCGATGGAAGCTCCTTTCCCGTAATTGGTGATGGGCATGTCAATTCGGATTAGTTCTTTTCTTTCTTTTCTTATGTAATTCCATTTCTCCACAGAAGTCTTCAATGTTTCAATAATATTTCTTTTTCTTAATTTTTAAACCTTATTTTTCCTATAACTTTGGCTCTTTATGGATACCTCCCGGCTGCCACTCGAGTCAATATCACTTTGAGATATTTGTGCATGAGGCTAATGCTACAACTCATTCTATTTACAGAAAAAGAAGTATTTTCCCATTAACATTAGCCCACTTCTAATGTTACTACTATTAGATCTTATCAAACTTAATTGTGGCTCCGGTAAAGCCACCAGTATTCTATAAAGGCACTAAATTCCAAATTGAAGATGCCATATATCTAAAAAATAATCAATGAAATTTATAGTTTCAAAGATATTCACCAAATGAATATCATATTAAGCTTATGAAACATGATGAAAATGAGTATTTACTCATTACTTCTATTATTTCTGGGCAAAAAATGTATCTTGGAACAATTATGTCTTTTGCTTTATCTTGTGGGTTATATCGGACAACTGTAAGATCTATTGAGATCTTATGCTATCATGAACCGAAGTTCAAGCCGCTCCAATGCATTTTGCTGGCACGAACAACTTGGGCATCGAGAATTTCCATGATCATCATCTTTTATCTCGCATGATCCCAGTACCAAAACAATCCCGAACTAGAAGTTCAAATGATATAGCCATTTACGGGATCTTGCATATCAATTACCAAATGCTTTCACTAATCCGAATAAAGTGATAAAGTCACATATTCAGAATTTGTTAATACCGGCACACATTGAAATCCTATGAGTTCGAGAAATGCTATTGCTTGTACATCTAAACACATTGGCTGATGGAGAAGATGTGGATCTAAAGATTCTTTTCAAGAAAAGAAAATCTAATAAGTTGCTTACTCTGTAAAGTACAGGTTTGATGATGCTCTGAAGAGCTATTACGATCTGATCGGCTCTGTTGAGCTAAATACATTACAAGGTTAAAGAAAACCGATTACAAGAGTAGCGTAGTGACCAGTATCTATGAATGAAGAGATCTCTATAAATTATATGAATGAGAGAAGCCTTCTGGGACAGTAGAAATACTCTTGTTAGCGATGCTTTTCTTTTAAATGGCTAAGGGCGTTATACAAAATAACGATGATCCAGAGCCACAAACTATAAATGAATGTCGAAATCGACAAGATTGGAAAAATGGAAAGAAGCAATTCAAGCAGAACTGAATTGTTTAGCTAAAAGTGTTTGGACCAGTAGTTCCAACTTTGAAAATGTTAAACTGTTGGATCGTGGGGTCTTTGTACGAAAAAGAAATGAAAATAATGAAATACGTGCGATATAAAGCTAGCCTTGTTGCACCGGTTTTTCACAAAGACACAGATAATGACTATGAGGAGACATATTCTACCCATTAATGGATCTGCAATCACCTTTAGATATTTAATACGTTTGGCGGAGTCTCAGGAAAGATTTCAAGTGCACTTGATGGATGTTGAATGCAACATGTTTGTATGGATCCATAGATGGTAACATATCATGAAAGTACTTTGAAGGATTTACATTGCACGAAGCAAAATTCAAACCATTAGTATGTATTCAATAAAGAGTTGCACTTGAATCTTTGTATGGACTTAAACAATGGTAGAATGTGGGTACAATCGTTTAATTACATACTTGATGAAGAAAGGATATGTAAATAATTCAATGCACCCATGTGTATTTATCAAGAAAACACTTAGTCGAGTTTGACAATTATAGCCGGTATATGCGGGATGATTTGATCCTAATAGGGACCTGAAGGGCTCTAGAAGCGTAGTATTTAAAGAAAAGAATTTGAGGATTGAAGATCTAGGTAAGACTAGATATTGCCACTAAACATACAAGTCAGTATTTTCAAATGGGATTTTGTCATCAATCAACATATATTGAAAAAGTCTGAAGGCGGCTTTTTACTATAGTTGGCCCATCATAACTCCCCATGATTGTAATATCACTTGAAGTGAATAAAGATTTATTTCGTCACGAAGAGAATGAGAAAGCTCCTTGGTCGGAAGTACCATACTTAAGTGTCATTGGAACACTTGCATGTATCTTACCAAATTATCTGAGGCCATACATAGCCTTTTCGGTGAACTTGCTTGTAGATACTCTAGCTCAATGCCTACTCTGACTGGGCGGAGATAAAACATTTGTTGAGATACCTTCGTGGGACAAGTGATGCTGGAATGTACTTATTCTAAAAGTACCAAAACCAAATTACTTGGGTTATCACGATGGGGATCTGCATTTCGGATCCCACGTAAGCTCGATCACTTGTCGGGATATGTATTTACTTGTGGCGATCTTTGCCATCTTGGAAATCCGTTAAGCAAACCCTTAGGTAGCAACCTCCTCGATCATTCGAGTTATTAGCAATACATGAGGCAAGCGAGTGCATGTGGTTAGATCCATGGATTCAACATATTCGTGACTCTAGTGCTCTTCCTCTATTTCAAACACAACAACAACATTATATAGAGATAATACATGTATTGCACAACTCAAAGGCGGATACATCAAGAGAGGTAGAGCAAGCATATTTATCCCACAAAGTTAACTACATGAGCCCCAAGCAATGGTGAGATTGATATACAACAAATCGGAGTCTGGTAATCATGATTTATTCACTAGGCATTACACCTTTCTGACCTTCAAAAAATTTCTCGCCAAATTGGAATAGGGCTTCGAATCTCACATTGTGAGATATTAAAGCGTCGGGGCGTTAAATCTCAAAGTATCACGTACTCTTTTTTTTTAAATGCTAGGTTTTCTAGTAAGGTTTTAATAAGCCGATTATACTTTCAAAGCCATGTACTCTTTTTCCTTCGCTAGTTTTTTTTCCCACTGGGTTTTTCCTAGTAGGTTTGTGAACATATTCTTTGATGTTATGGTCATTCAGAAGTGCATTATAAATATTGGATTTTGAATGGCCAATGACAACCGCACGCTGGTCTGAGATCGCATGTATATATCTTGATTCTGATATGTCGTTCATTATGTACATCAATTAATGTATCATTTATGTATGAGTTTTAGCTTCTCACTATAAGCATAAATAAAACTGTCAGTGAAATGTAGATGTCATATTCCTCTGGTCTCTCGATCTCTTCCTTATTTCTCTCTAATTAACTGATTTACAGCATCAAATTCGTTTAAGTCATTTTGCAACCTCTCCCATTCGGGACTTACATCAAATTGTGTAACTTTCCCATGCTAGGTGGCCTACATATCTAAATCTCATCCCATATCTCAATCCTCTTACATATCTATAGTTGTGTGTTTGATGGTTTGTTTCACCTAAAAAAAGCAACTCAATTATGAATAACTTTTCGTGTTCTTCAATCTCCACGAAAAACAGATCTCTCCAGGTTATGGATATATTGTAAGCAAATCTCAAACCCTTGATTTGTAATATCTTGACTGGCCATCATGGGTTCTGACCACAAGAGTCACCTGTCGATATTATTGGGCGCACCTGGGGTTAAAGGTGAGGGGATAACGACTCTATCAAAAGATGAACGGACTGATTTTGTACTTTCCATGATTTCAAAGAAACAAGATGATGATGAGCTGATTAAAGATCCATTTTATGTACTCGACTTGGGGGTGATAGTGAGTCTCATGGAGAAGTGGTCTCTCAATCTACCTCTAGTGCAACACTTTTATGCTGTCAAATGCAACCCGGACCCTGCATTTCTTGGTGCGTGGCTCCCTCAGCCAAGCTTCGGCTGTGCTAGCGGACCGAGATTGAGACCATTTTGGCTCTCAGGGTGCTCTTCCGATCGGATCATTTTGCAAACCCTTGTAAGGCCAGTCTCATATCAAGTACGCCGCAAGCGTAGGCGTTGCTTGACAACACGGTTGAGATAAGTCAGAAAATTCGAAAATATCATCCAAAATGTGCCTTACTAATCCGGATCAAATCTCTTGGCGATAGTGGATCGTGTTGTCCATTAGACTCCAAGTACGGTGCATTGCCTGAAGAGGTGGAGCCGCTCCTTCAGGCTGCACAAGCTAGCGGCCTCACCGTCGCCGGTGTGTCGTTCCATATCGGTAGCGGCGCCACCCATCCCCAAGCATACCGGGGGGCGATAGCAGCAGCGAGGGCGGTGTTCTATACAGCCTTGCGGCTCGGCTTGCCTCGAATGCATGTCCTCAATATTGGTGGCGGCTTCACGTCTGGTCCACTGTTCAGTGAAGCGCTTAGCTTCTGCTATAAATTCGTCTCTCAAGCCTATTTCCCTGAGGAAGAACTGTAAGGTTAACCACCATAGCTGAGCCAGGCATGTACTTCGCCGAGACGGCTTTCGCTCTGGTCGCTAATATTGTCAAGGAAGCGTGTGAGGTCAGGCTGAGGGAGTACTGGATCAACGACGGCATTTTGGCTCTCTCAAATGCATGCTAAACAACCAAGCGATTGTGATCTGTGGCACCTCTCAGCTTTCAATTCCAATCGCGCCAACCCCATGTGCCATGGAGTTAGGACTTACTCCTCTACAGTGTTTGGACCCACGTGCGACGCACTTGATAAAGTTTTGATCGATCATAATAAATTGCCAGAACTACAGGTCAATGATTGGTTGATGTTTCCTAGAATGGGAGTTTATACCTCTACTGGCGGATCCAATTTCAATGGATTCAACATGTCCGCCATTGCCACCCACCTAGTCTACTCGAATCCAACCTGAGGCGGCCGTCAGGGTGCTTCTCGGATGGTTTTTTTTATATCATCGTCTCCTTGTTATCCGTTGTGTGAGAAATATTTGCGTGTCTTTGCTTTTTCACCATGGTTTCCTTCTTGTCCCTTGAGTGAGAAATATTTGCTTGTTTTTGCTTTGGTTTTTCATCATCGTTTCCTTGTTGTCCCTTGTGAGAAATTTGCGTCTCTTTGCTTTGAATTTTGCAATATTGATAATAAACATTTTATATTCCTTTGTGTTAGAATAAATTATTGGGTTTCCATTAGCTCCTTCGTGATTCAAAGCGAGAATCCTCATTGTTACTGTCACATCCTCTCTCTCTCTATATATATATATAGAAGCATCGTGGCATTAGTATGGGTTTTTTCTCAACCTAATAGATACATTTTAAAATCGTAAAGATTATTTCGATCCAAATTAACGGACAATATATACATGATTGGATTGAATCGTTATAAATTATATCAGAGTCAATCACCAAATCGATGTGACGGTCTTTTTCGTTTAACGTAATCACATGGGGCCCAATAAAATGTTAATATGCCTTGATAAGGGGTATTTACTAATACCGTATCGAATATGAGATGGCTACCAATATTGTAAGTATAAGTTATAACCTAATAAACTACGTTTTTAAATCGTGGGTGTGCAGGGCTTGAAATAATTAATACCACAAGTTTGTCAGTCTGGCAAATACCATGATGTATTGGCTCTGCGAAGTGTGTAAAGCATGAAGGATAAATCTTTTACTTTGGACGACTCATTCTCGCCAAAGGCCAAGAACATCAACCCACCGTCATATTTGGTGCATTCCCTGAACGGGCTGTTAACTTAGCTGATCAACCACGATCAATGTAAAATATTTTGAAGTTTTGATTTTGACCTCTTCAAAACACTTCATGTTTGCGAAGAAAATTTTTATACTATTACAGTAGTACTATTTTGTTGTCGTTGGACTGTTTATTTCTTTTGGCATGACAAGTTCAGGGAATGTTTTCTTTTTTGTAGAAAAAGTTTTAATACCTTACAACCGACATTATCATGTTGTTGCCGTTATTGTTAATGGCAGTGCAGAATATCATCATGTATTACAAAACTATATCTACTCTTTACTTAAATGTGAACTATATTGTCATGTGATTTATATTTTATGTTATCACGCCCTTGTTTTAATAAATTTTTCTTACACTGTTTTTTATTATTATTATTTATTATTTGTTTATTTATAAGAAAATTTTGTATGTGGTAATATTATGAGGTGAAAAAAATTAAATAAAAATCATTGAAGTTAATTATGAGATTTTTTTTATATATTTTTGTTAAAAAAGTATTTATTTATTTTAGAATAATATATTATTAAATTATATTATTGTTCTATAGTAATTTCTCTTTTATTGAAAATCAAAGTAAAATTTTTAAATTACATTCTAACTCGATGCAGAGGTTTTTGTTTTTTGAAGATCTCGGCAGTTCCAAATTAAAATATTTTCATTTTTTTCTTTATATAAATAAAATTAAAATATTATATTTATCTCAAACATGATGTTAATGTTTGTTGATGTTGGTATGGATTAGTTCGAAATATATAATTATATGATCTACATGTGTGATTTATATATTTTTTGAAGAAAAAAATAAATATTTTGATTGTTTATAATAATGATGAATCAGATATAAATAGTCAAAAACCATACAAGATTAAACAATATAATAAATTGATATAAAGCCTATAAATTTGATAATATAATGACTATAATTTTTATGATTTTAATTCTTATTATCTTTATGATTATGTTGATACTCTTAATTTGGTGAGTCGACTTTGCGTTATGAATTGTCACTGAGCCAAATGTTGATAATGTGAACAACACTATGTTATAACAGTATATTGCAGCTAAACGCCCTTGTCTGTGATATAAATAAGCGTCGATAAATAACCTGAAAAAAAAGCAAATGGCACAAATTTTAGAGACAGAAACGCTTTGTTCGGTGAAAGCAAGAAAATGAGATGAGTGATTTCATGTCAAAAATTATCAAAAAATCACTCATCTTGCTTGAGGAAAATGGGATATAAAGAACAAGATTGAGAAAATAAGAAGAGGACGGTTATGATTTAATCATACATGTGATTTATATTTTATTTGATTACATTAATGCATATATTTTCTTCTATTTTATTATTTAAACCCTGAAATTGAATTGAAATATTATATTTGATTCTTGGTTTTGTTTGTTATTTTCAAATTTTGAAAGCAAAAGTTCAAATAACATGTACAGGCTTTTTGCTTACAAAATTTGTTCACATAAAATTTTAAATTATTAAGAAAATGCAGATAGTGAATTAATTAAAAATTTGTGTTAGTGGGACACGTTGAATATAGTTTGTAATCAATATTTACTCACTATTGGAAAATATAATGTGTCAGTTTCATAGATTGGTTAATATACAGTGTAAAATAAAATAAACATAATTAAAATTTTAATGTATATTTAAATTATTAAATTAAGAAAATTAACAAAAATAAAATTATTTGAATTAATGAATAAAATAACATAGATTTTGAATTTTTAAATGAGTTGATCATGTAGTAATCATTTTCTTTTTTAATCAGATGTCTATGTTTGTTTATTCTATATTTGTTCCCATACATTTTCTTACCATTTCAATAACACCACACAAAATCATATAAAGACCCAGACATTGAAGGATCATTATAAACTATAAAAGTTTCCATTGTTTTTTGTTATTGGTGCTTGTTTGATTCTTCATTTTTAATTGTTATTAGGAGTAGTTTCGAAATTAAGAAAATATTCAATTGGATGGCATGTTGAAGTATTCTTACATTTTGTGTAGATGTTTTTTTTTTTCAGAAATAAAAGAACTAAAGGTGTTCAGAAAAAGTGAGATTTAATCCTACTTGTCAAACATCATCCCGTCAAAGACAGCTGATCCCTTTAGTAGTAAAATGAAGGAAAATTATACGCCAAAAAGGTGGTCTAAGGGAAAAATATTTCTTAAAAAGTCATCAAAACGTGCCCATACCCACCACTTTGAGTCGACTTTTCGGAAAAATCCTGTGTTTGATGCACAATTGCATGCTCTCACCGACAAGTTTGCCCTCCTCTCTCAACCGGCAATCAGGGGTAGGGATGGCATCGGATCGGATTTGAATCGGATTTTGAAATGTATCAGTCTAAATAAAATAATATATCATATCAATATATTATCTTACGGATAAAAAAATCTGTAATATCTGTCAGCCGGATTCGGATATTCTCATATGAATATCAGTTATAAACCTTCAAACATCATTTGGCTAACATATGACACAGTTATAACTTCATGATTCACTAATTTAAGATATGACCAAAATCTAAAAGTTAATAGCATCTGTCAAAATATTTGCATGTCAGTGACAGTTAAAATGTTTAACATCTTAAACAAAGTTTCAATAAAGATTTGTTGACTTCATTTTCTTAAAGTTGATGAAAATGTTGTGTCGATCATCCATATAATCTCGGATCCTACAATTATAAAAAAACTTAATATTTAGATACTTAAGAGTTGCAATATAATTAAAATTTGTGATTATAAAGTTAATACATTCATCATGCACATGAATATCTTCTTCATAAATTGATGCATAACCATGCGAAACAATTAAGTCATCTCCACCGAAAAAATATTATAAAAGCAAAAACTAATATTAAAAATTTTACAAAATATTATGAAATTCTGAGTAAATAAAAATAAAAAATCAATGAAATAAGTTACCATCATGTTTTGTTTCACTCCACAACCAACTTTGAGCACACATCAATGTTTCTATCATCTTCGGATAAATCCCGATTACGATGAGGGCTCACTAATCTCCCTAGAACTTATCTGAACTCTGTAGCAAGTAAATCTTGGTCGCTAATATGTCTGCTGCAATAGTTTGCAAGATAGGATACTTTACCCATTCAACTTCCACCATAATAAAATATGGCCGAGAATTATCAGGCAAAACATCTTCCTCCAAGTAGTGGTCCAATTCAGTTTTGAAACTATTAGTTTTATTAGTCTTCATCATTTTCACAAACAACTGATAATCACTATCGATAGTTATTGAACTCCCTTTTGAAGTTGAAGTGGCCCAGTTCCGTATCTTTGCCAGTTAATATCGATCTCTTTATACATTCTAATTATAATATTCATTCACCAACTCATAATAAGAGTTGTTAAATGTTACTAATTTGTTCGCAAGTGTTTGGATAAACCAAAGGAAAGTAAAAGTGAAGCAAAAGTCATCTTATACCTAGGGTCCCGATCTTTGCTGACAACACCCATCAATTTATGGATCACATTCGATATGCATAAATTTTTAACCATACTCTTTGCCATTATACTAATTACATTGCCAGGACGCCGAGTCATTCCATTCAATTTAGCGATGGAAAAATTAAAATCATCCAATATGTGACGGAAAATCGAGAATCCGAGTCGCTAAACTTATGACAGTTGCAAATTTCCGTCGCTAAATTTAACGAGGCGTTTATCTTGAATTTTAAACCGCCAGCTCAACTCGTAAAGAGTTTTTACTCACAGTTTTTGATTTAGCGACGGAAAAATCCGTCGCTAAAGCGCCAGAATCTTGTAGTGGTCATTTTAATCCTGCAAATCACAGGAAAAAACATATTGGTGGATATGTACGTGTCGACCTTTCGTGACATTATAGAACAACCAACTTCTATAGAAACATCGCTTCTGGTCCATTACGCTTCACTGACACGAGCACATAGTGTGACTCGAACAACTTAAGTCTGAGGAAACACGTTTTTATAAGCGAAAGCGTTTAAGCATTATTAGATAAGTGGAGTTCCACCTTGTTGGACAATCCAAACCCAATCTTCTAGTACAAGGAACTTTCATTTGTCGACAAACATCCTCAAACCTTTCTATTCTTTTGAATCTTTGCTCAAAAAAAACTACGCATCTGACATTATCAATGGCATGCTTGATCATCTAAGCCAATCCTAACAATAAGGTTCAAGATATGTGCGGCCTGGCGCATATGAGTAAAGACCGCCATTCAATAAACGTCAACATCAATTTTGCTTTTATCTTACCAATCATCTTGTCATTAGTAGAGCAATTATCCCTTTGTAATAGCGGATAACGTGATCCCATTCAACCCAGCATAGCATCTATCAACACCTACGTGCTTTATCCACTTGTATGAGGGCAAGGGACATAAATAAACACAGAAAAAATAACAAAATTATCAATTAAGTAAACAATGAATACAAAAAATTATACTTAATTTAAGAAAGAACATGTTAATTGTTATACCTCGAGGATTATACTATGTAATATCAGATTTAATAAATGAAATGTGTAGTAACAGACATGAAACCCCTTTTTGGTTACTAAGTCCATGTCCATTGTAATAGCAACTCTACTATCATTGTTCTCAGTCAACTTCATGACTTTATCTTTCTCTTCCCACAGTAAATGTTCAAGATATGGCTTCTTCCTGATATTACGGCAAGGACATGAAAGAGGTTGAATGGTAGTTGTGAAATCTAAATCCTCTATGCTCCATCCAAGAGGATAGTCATGGAGAATAATCATCTTTGCTAATTTTTCTATTCCATGTTTTCATTAAATGCACGAAATTAACATTTCCTTTAGTTGATTACTCAAAATCATTTGCCTTATGTCTACTTTGGTTGCTTTTCTTCTAGGACACCTGTCAATGTTGCTTCAAATCACGACGTACCATAGGATGGTTACCTGGCTTCTTACAATAATTGCATTGGGCCTTCTCTTCATTATTAACAACGGATAGGTAAAGTGTTTCCATAGGACTTAAAGTTTTACCATCTTTTCCTTGTTTGGATTCACAATCAAGCGAAATCTTGATTAGTGGAGAGTCCACACGAGTTTCCTCGATTGGAGGTGATTCTTGTGTGCTAGTAACACTCTTTGCATGAAGTCTTGGTGTGAATGTGTCATAATTCATAAAAAAAAAAAAAAAAAAAAAGACCACAATCAAACACTTAAGCTTAGATGCCTTAGTGTATGCTATTCTAAAATAAAAATTGTCTTGATCCAAAATAAAAAATTATAGAGCCATATAATTGATCATCAAAGTAATCCTATTTATCTTTAATCCTATGCCTTTGGAAACTGATAATAGTTCAACTACTTTTCATAAACATTCAGTAGATAGAATTTTCTAAGAACTAGTATAATAGTGGTTCATGCAAAGATGTAAACATATCAAATTTGTCAAATATAACCTAATTAAAACCCAATAAACTACAGACAAAATAAAAATTCAATGAAAATAACAAAATTAAATTACCTAATAAATGCAAAGCACAAAACACTTCGATTTGATTTTCACGAGCGTAAAAAAATTAAAGAAGAACATGAGATAGTCCTGATCACAATTTGATCTTCTGTTAACTAAAAAATTTGAAACATATTAATAAGAGAGGAGAGTACCTAAGTGTGTGAGGAGCGCACATTTGATGTAATAGAACGAAGAGTCAAGACGCGACTACAAGGAGCATTTAATGCCAAAGAAGGTAGTCGGATTTTTCGCAAAGAGAAGACAAACAGGGAGAAAGCACAAGAGGGTAAGATAAAGAGGAGCCCAATTCCTTAATTCAATAATTAGGTTCTCATGATTCTCAGGTGAAAATAGCCTATGATAGTGTTACGGGCTGGGCTTTAAATGGAATCATGGTAGGTTGTGGCTTTTAAATGAGATTATACTAGGTTATGGTTTATGATGATTGATTATGGTTTTCAAAGGTTATAGTTAAAACTTAAAATTTACAAAGATAGGGATTGAAAATTTGTGGTATTAGATTAAGATTTATACTGACAAGATAGAGTTAGGTTAGTGATGTTTGATTAGGATTTTGGCAAGCATAATAAATTACAATATTAGGGAATTGGGGAATTTGTGGTGTTACGCTAAGGTTAGGATTTAGGGACTAAAACTAAGTAGGCCCAAGACCGCGTCAAGCCAAAGCTTCGTCAAGAGGAGATTAACTCCGCCAAATGCCACCGTTGTGCCAGATGTGTTCTGGCCATTCAAAAGAACGCCGTCACTTGGCTTTAAAGAGTTTAAAGAGTCACATAGTTTAATTCACACCCAGGGAGGCCATACGTTTAATTATCAAGTTATCGGCGGATTCCAAGAATGGCCAAAGCTCAAACATCTTTAAGAGAGCATGGTCCACCAATCAAAACATGATAATTTACACGTGGATCAAGATGACTGCATGAGGCCTATCAACAAATTAGGGTTTGTGGTGTTATGTGCTTGTAATTTACTGTTAAGAAGTTAGGCTTGGTAATGTTAGCATGTTACGTTAAAGTTTACAAATTACAATTAGACTAGATTTATAATTTATAATGTTATTGTTAGGTTTGGGGTTTACATTATTATAGTTTTAGTATTCATTTTTAACTTACTAATGAGATTTTAAAAATTATCAATTAATATTTTGAATTAGTAAATGTGACATCATATCATATTATATATGTTGGTTATAAATACAATTAATTCTGATATTATATAAAAAACCATGTCTGATATTAATAATATGAATTTTATATAATGTATATAATATGTTATTTAACATATTATTATTTTAATTATATAATGTATATGGACTTTATTATATGATATGTGTTATATTCTAAAGAGAACTTGATTCATGGATAAGGGTAGAATCGGATCGGATATAGTGGATTGGATCGGATATCCGCCGCGTTGGTGGATCGGTTTCCCGGGTTTCGGATCGGATGCGGCTTAAATCCATATCAATCCATATCCGTTGAAAATCGGTTTATCGTATCCCGTATCGAATTATCAGGTCAGCGGATTTTTCCTCTTGTTTGTGGGATCGGACTCGGATTGGAAATCCACGGATGTCTGAACACATTTGCCATCTCTAATCAGGGGCGGATCCACCATTTGGAAATGCCCCTACTGACTTTTTGAATTGTTAAAGTTAAAAAATATTTAAATATTTAATTTTTTTTTATTATATTGTCCCTGCAATAAAAAATTTTAAACTAGCCTCCCCTGTTATATTTTTCTAGCTCCTCCGGTGCAGACAATGTTGGTGCACTGTGGGACCGACCAATGGACATCTTTAACCACATTTCATCTCCAATTTTCTATTTTTATGATCTACCAAATTAAAAATCAAAATTAAAGTTAGAGTATTCCGTTCTCATAAAAATTAAAATATGGTTTTTCCTTATACCCTTTTTAACTCTTAACTAATTAGTCTCATTCATAATTAAAAAAAAAACTTATTTTAAAAGGAAAAGATAAGGAGAAATAAAAGAGAAGAGAATGAAATACCTCAACAAATGGGTCCATTTGTATCATTAGTAATATGCTAATGTTTTATATGAGGTTTTTTTTTTTTTTTTCTTGAGGGGTGTTACATGTGAGTTTATGTTTATATTGAGCAAAATTTTTAATAATGTAACACTTGTATTATTGTAATATACCGATTCATATGTTATTGAACCACCCTATCTAGCTACCTTCATTATATGTGTTGATTAAAGGACAAAATTGTTAATCCAAGCATGCGCTATTCTAATGTACCAAGACATAGATTCCGATAGAAGCAGGTTTTGGTGACTTTTTGTTTTAAATATCCTCTTGGGGCACATTAACATAATTTTTCCCAAGACGAATAAAAATCATTTTGAATGGTAATATTTGTGCAGTTAACTTTCCTCTAGGCCGTTCTGACTGAAAAAGAGCAACGTGAAATTCCCAACCTTTTCCTATAGTGATATATTATTATTGGTAGTCCAAAGTAGACTCCTTTTTTGAATGAACAACTATTTTTCACGATGTATGTAACACCCAGGAATTTCTATAGGTATAAGTTAGAGAAAATAATAATGATAGGAATTTTTATAGGCATAAGTTATGAAAATAATAATGATAATTAATTAGTTAATTATTTAAAATTAAAGTAAGGGTAAAGGGTAATTCTCCTAAGGAACCCTAAGTATAAATAGAAAAAAATATATATTAATAAATCATTTTTGTGTTATCTGCATAGCTTCCATCTCTTTATCATGAAATAATGGAAAACAAAAGTCGTCAAATCTAGGGTTTGAAGAAGTGATTTCAAGAGAATCGGAAAACCTAAGACTTTGAATCTAGGGTTGAAGAAGAGAATTTCAAAGGTAAGATCTTTCCCTTATTATTTTTTTTAGAATTCTTTTATGTAGATTCTTTTAATTTTCTTAAAGTTTTAGATCAAACCCTAAGAGTTAAATTTATATTACACTCAGCTTTCTTTCAAAAAATGAAATAAAAGCAAAAATAATGGTTAGTAATTATTAAATGCAGATTAACTTTGGTAGGAAAATTTAAAAAAAATATATATATAGAGATGAATAGTAATATATGGCAAGCAGGTTGAAAAGTCAAAATGAATTCTTGACATGATTTTGATTTGAGTATTTGAAAAGAAAAAAAGGGTTATGTAGTAAAAAGCCAAAATAATATAGTACGGTTGATATCATTAAATATATATACAAAATTATTAGGTATAAAATATTCTTAGAAGTGGTGTAGAAACCTGAGTGTAAATACCTAGGAAATTTAAATTCATGATGGATGTGAAAAAAGAGCATTATTTAGATATGCAAGATTTGTATTAGAAAAAAGAGCAGTATTTAGGGATAATTTTGAAAAAGTCAGTGAAAAGATTAAATTTTATAAATATCTTGTATTTATTAAGTATTTAAAGATATATGTATTTTTGGCAGTAAATATTTTATTAGAGATATCAAATTAGGAGTTTAAAGGTAAATAAAGTGACTGATAAATGGTTTCTTCATATTATTTTGGGAGAAAGTATTCATGAGGTGAAATTCTTCATATTAGCTAAATTCAGAAGAACACCCCAGTCTTCATTCCAGAGTAAAGGGTTAATATAATCTGAGATCTTCAAAAGAAGAAAAAATATTTGTTTTTTATTTATTTGAAGATTATTATTATTAGCTGAAATTCCAGTATATATAAATCTTGGTTTTATAGAAAAGTTTTACTTTTTATTATTTATTAGTGTCACTTCAGTTAAAATAATGAGAAGTTTCGTATGATTATTTTACTTTTAAAGATTTGTTTGTTTCTAAGAAAATGTGGAGATATGATGTTTTTGTAATTTGAAAATTTGGATAAGAAATATTTGATTTTGGTTAAAGTTGGTACAATCGGGGCCATCAAGTTTGGTACTATTACGGCCCTTGTCAGCGGAATAGTTGGGCGCGTTCCTTAAGTGATGGAGTGCAATTGATTTGAACCCCAACTTCTAAGGGTTTCGGTTAGAGGTTACTAGTACTAGTGTGACGCCCCCAGGCAGGGGTGTCGGGTTGACTACCGTGACCTCGCGAATACTATGTGTCGTATCACAGGGACTCATACCCCGATAAAAATAGCCGCCCAGGTGTATCACCCCAGTATAAGTCAGAATCTTCACTTTAATATGTTCAATGGTTCAAGAGTTGTAGATTCCATATATCTGACACATATTAAGAATTGAGATTACAATACATGTTACGTCAGGCACTGACCATGACGACTTTTAGCCTTTACGAATCGGCCTCTAAAGGTGGCGCGATGTTGACGCTCCTGTGCACGAGTAATATATTCCTCGACAGGTGAGGCTAATGCATTTCTAATGGTGGAATTAAATGAGTTACTTCCCCACTAAAGTGCATATGCAATGATTCGGCCTCAAACACACACTCGGAAATGAAGTAGTGATTCTGCTTGAATGTCTACATGCCCATTCCATGTCTCGAGTCCTCAGAGCTCACTCACTTGTCTAAATATGTATGAGGAAAATAGAAAATCATTTTCAAAACAAAACATGTTGTTCTTAAAAATATACTACCGAAGTGTCGGTAAAAATATGGGACTACCCTCCGAGGCGAATTGGTTGGTAGAGAGCTTGAAGGAAACGATTATAGTCTCCATCAAGAGAAATGATCTGTTGGCCCATCTCTCGAGGCAATTCTTGAGAAAATATCCTGTGAAATTCCTTTCGCAACCATGTTCCTTTTTTCGAAAATTCATGTCATGCACTAACACTAATCTCTAGGTTACCGATTGCATATAAAATGCATTATGTCGTTTCCAGAAAACCATTTACCACAATATATCGAATATATCAATATACAACATTCTCAAATTTGCACTCACAACACATGTCATTCAATAGTGATCAACCATCACCCCAAAGTACTCACTTGAGCAAATTGCAATATCATCTCGATAGCTACGCTGCAATTATATTCCGCGCAATTATGTCTTTATGTTAACACATTAAAATCATGCATATTAACCTATACAATCCTTTGATCCACGACTTAAGCCATTCTCTATAATTTCTTAATCCATTACACAAAATTAGCTCGTGTGAATTAAATTAACGAACAACATTCAATTTGAATCCTTTCCTTTGAGACACATTCTCTCACAAAAATATTTTGAGAATACTATTCATAGGATACTATTCATGGGTCACTATTCATGTATCACTATTCACATTACTATTCATATGAACAGTAAAACCTCGGGGTTCTTTGTTCATAATGTTCATCTTAACATCGGTTCCACTTTGTGAACCAGGAAATCCATGACCATTCGGCCTCATACACCAACACGATTTATTTGCCAAATTATAGAGAAACTGAGCTCACCACTAAAAGCGGCCCCTGCGCGGAGTCACGGTTTGTCCAAATGGAGCTCCAAAATTCTCAAAAATTCCAACAATTCGGTCCCAAGTTTTAAGGCGGGCGTCAAGCAGCCCTCAGGCCTCAAACCAACCACGATCATTAACAAAACTGCCAAATCGAAAATAAACCAAAGTAGGATAAAACCCCTACACTCAAGTTTTATTGAAACTCCCATGCTTTTTGGTTTCCACTGCGTAGATCTCTGTCGTAGTAAATCGACTTCTTATTCAACACGTAATCTGCGATTAGATTTTCATAGATCTAAAAAAGAAACAAAGAGAAGAAATAATAATAAAAAAATAAAAATCTCCTACCCCTCTTTCTCTCCCCTCTGTCTCCTCCCAACGCCCTCTCTCTCCCTTTTTATTGATTTTTTCCATTTTATGCTTATTATAATATTATATTATTATTATTATTATTATTAATATTATTATCATTTAGATACATAATTTATATTACCTCATTCGGGTCCGTTTCCGTCCTAAAATTTTTTATTTCTTTTCAGTTCAATTATTTTAAATGAACTTAGCCTAAACTATTTTCAAGCTTTTCGGATTTTTGTACAAATCTAGTACTAAGTCGTTGGTGACATCGCGAGAAAATCGTAAAATATTCAGGTGTATAGAATTCGATGAAACTTTTAGGTCACTAGATTTCGTGAGCCAATTTAACGGTAGCGTTCAGTTTCGTCATCAGAGATTTAGAATTTACAGATTTTCAACGAAATTACCGTTTTACCCTTTTTCGAGGAAAATTGAATTTCTCGGGTTTCCATTCTCTCCCCTTAGCGATTTCGGTCACGAAATTCACGCACCTCTGCTTGTCACTCCGTACATGCTGCCTTCTACAACTCGAAGGCAGGTATGAACCTTGATAACAGCCTCGGGTCACAATCATGACAACTTTGAGAGGTTGTCAATATCATCAGAATAAACATCAAAACCCGATATGTCTACCATATCGGACCAACTCTCACCACTAATCCCTGGGGAGAATTTTTCCCGTACAATGACTTTTCGAAGCCTTAACCTCTGGCTCGAACTCGGAGAGAGTGATCCTCCTTTCTTTCCACCGGCGCTCTAACGTCTTCGAATGCGCCCGTCGTCATCCATCTATCTCTATGGCGGTGTCCCGACCATAGAGTCGCGGCGTATGGCGAGGCCTGATCTTGTCAGAATGGAACGACTTGATCCATTCTCAAATCTCATGACCTTGGCTATATACGTAGCGGCGTAGTCATCGGCAAGCGATACCCGACTCGGTGAATACGGCCATGCCTCCCATCCTTGTCTCATCGTTCACTGCTTCCGGCTCTCTGGAACTCTCTTGGGCATGCCTACAGCGATGTCAGGAAAATACCACATAAAAGGCCATGGAACTACTTGCCCTCGGTGCCTTCGTCCACAGAGGTCTTAGCCGTCACATGCGCTTGGGACTCACCCTCTATTGGAGCAGCTAGCACGATCTTGGCTGCATCGGGTAATATCCGCAACCTCTAGCCCACATTCTCGATTCTGCCAAGACAGTAGTGCGCGCCACCATCAGTCCCTCACATGCGCTCTGGGAGGATGATGTGACTTAAATCTCTAGGCCTCGGACCTCCACCCGACTACAGTGCACTAGCCTATGCAATGGCGTGATACAAGCCTGCGCCTTGCTGCCCCCCCGCGGCAGCGCGCGACGACCTCATCAAAGGCTGTTTGGTGAATCTTGGTGGTGTTTGGCTAGCACCTCGTGGACGACCTCTACGTCCTTGGCCTCAACTTGCCATCTACACATGTCGAATGGCAGCAAACTTTGATGAAATCTCATTTCGAGTCTAACTAGTAATGCACAGCTACCAGAGTACTAATAGACTTAACAAACCTGAACTGATCAGTTCATGTCACCTTAAGTGGGTACACTTATAGCCACTCCTTTTATTTATTTCAATAAAATTCAACACTTTGAGTTCATTTCATTTTTAGAACCCTTAAGGTTATAGTTCCCTAACATAGCATTCCACTTCTTCCCTATATACATTATACCATGCATATAATTTTCCAGTGTGATAACCCACTGTCCACGACTTTCCCATATACATCATCACAGTGTATAAGTTTCCACGCAATGTAACACTGCAATCACACAATCACACAATCTGAGACATGGAACACATATCCCAGAACACAACTTAAAAGAAACACACCATGCATCTGATGGTCTAAACGATCCTATGAACTCCTAGGTATTTGTGTACCTAAACTCAGATGCAAGCTATGACACTAGTATCAATTTCACATAATAGTAATGGCCTAAGCTCTCATGTCCCTCAAATACTGGAAGCAGTTTGTATACCTGTATACGATGCAGTATGGAAATTTGGTATCGAGGTCCTGCTCTTCACCACGTCGAGGCTCTTACAGGAGTGTGTCGTTTACTTTTCTTATACGATCTGCGGTTGTGGAAGGTGAGGTGGTGTCGAACATCAACGCCATATAATCAAAATAAGGCAACCTGCTGTAACTCCATATCATGGCCATGCCCGACCACTTGACTAGGGTAATGGTAATACCATAGCTCACGATACCAAGTTGTGAAGTGGGTATCGGAACCATACTATAAAATACACCAGCAGAGCTCCGAATTGTCGTTTTTACTAAGCTCAAGTACCAAGCTTGTGGGCTGGTATCGGGATATATAGACACACCCAGGGCTCCCAGTGTCGTTTTACCTTGGCTCGATCACATTTGGCCTTTGAGCAGGGGTGTCCCTTAACCTACTGCCGTCGACTGCGAATACCTATATGTCTTATATCCTGAGACCCATTACGATAAAAATGGCCACTTGGGCCTTATACAATGTCAATAAAATATACCTTCTGTTTAATAGTTCAAGGAGTTTATAAAATTCTTTCTTAATTGAACACATATTAAAATTATAAAAGATTTCTAATACGTGTTGCATCCGAAAACATAAGTCACAGCGCCCAGACTTTCTTCAAAATCGGCCTCTAAGATGAGTTGTCTTCTCGAACGCTCCCTGTATCTGAAATAATATATTCCCTCGACGGGGTGAGCTAATGCCCAGTAGTGGAATTACCCTAAATGGGTTACTCCTCACCTAAGTGCATATGCAATGATCCAATATAAACACACACTCAAGTAAATGCGTGATTCTATTTGAATGTCTACATGTCCATTCCCATGTCTCGAGTCCTCATAGGCTCCTCACACTTATACTAAGCCATGTATGAGAAAATAATCATTTTCAAAACAAAACTTGTTGTTCTTGAAAATATACTACCGAAAGTGTCGGTAAAAATATGGGACTACCCTCCGAGGCGAATTGGTTGGTGAGCTTTTCGAAACAGTCATGGTCCTCATCTTAGAAATGATATATTGACCCCATCCTCTGACCCAATTCTTGAAAAAATCATTAATGAAATTCCTTCATAACCATGTTCGTTTTTGAAAATTCATCATGCACTAACACTTAATCTCTAGGTTACTTGATCGTATGAAATGCGTTATGCCTCAAACCATTTATACGTATATATCAAATATATCAATATACAGCATTTCTCAAATTTGCACTCACAACACATGTCATTTAATATTGGAATTTAACCATCACTTTGAATTTGCTCACTTGAGCAAATGTAATATCATCTCTATTAGATACACACACGATTATATTCATACCAATTATGTCTTATGTTAACACATTAAAACTATTAACATATCTACAATCTTTGATCCACCAACTCAAGTCATTCCTCTTAATCTCTCGATCCATTACACAAAAATTAGCTCGTGTGGGCTAATTAACGAATACGAGCAATTCAATTTGAATCACTCACCCAAACACATTATCTCATAAAAATATTTTGAGAACACTATTCATGGGTTACTATTCACGTGTCACTCTTCATGTGAACAGTAAAACTCTCGAGTTATTGTTCACGGCCAATCATCCAACATTGGTTCCACTTTGTGAACCCGAAATCCATGACCATTTTGACCTCTGCACACACCAACACTAATTTATTCATAGTACTTGTGACTAAACACCCGAGCAGCTACCGCCGCGATCCGCGGATATCCAATAATCGGAAGTGCAAAATTCCAAAAATTAGATTACGAAGTTTTGGACCTGATCAAGCGACCCCTCACGGCCTCAAATAACCTGATTATCAACAAAATACGTAAATCGAAAATAAACCAAGTAAGATAAAATCCCTACCTCACGGAGTTTGTCGAAACTCCAACTTTTTGGTGTCCACACGTAGATCTCATCGTGTAGATCAACTTTGCCTTCGATGATATAAAATCTCGATCAAATTTTCATGAATCGAAAGCAAAAAAATAACTAATAAAAAAAATAAAAATCTCCTACCCCTCTGTCTCTCCCCTCCGTCTCCTCCCAACGCCCTCTCTCCCTTTTTATTGATTTTTTTCCATTTTATTCTTCATTACTCATCATTATTATTATTATTATTATTATTATTATTATCATTTAGATACATAACTTATATTACCTCATTCGGATCAGTTTAGTCGAGAAAATTTTATTTCTTTTCGGTTCAATTATTTTAAATGAACTTAACTCAAGCCATTTCGACTTGCGAGATTTTCGGTACAAATCTAAATCCACGAGAATCATTGATGACTTATCACCAGAAGAAAATCGTAAAATATTCCAATTGTCTCTTAAAGGTCGTGAAACTTTTAAGGTCACTAGATTTATGGCAGAATTTATGGCGCGGTCGTTCGTCATTCGAGATTTAGAGAATTTTTGATTTTCAACCGAAATTACCATTTTACCATTTTTCAGAAAAATTGAATTTTTTTCGGGTTTTACAACTAGTACTGTTTGGTTCCGTCCACCTTAAAAGGAACAATTTGCGGCTAGCCACCCATTTGAAAGTCCCACATGGCTGGGTACCATTTGATATTTGATTACCAGAGAAAAATATATTTGAAATGTATTTGATTTTGGATTTGATATGAAAGTGGTTGAATCAAATTTGATATGAAATTGTTTTGGATCCTCTGACTGATATAGGCCGATTTGAAATGGATGTGAGAATGTTTGGAAGTAAATTTTGTAATGTTCCAACTTATTTTTGAATCTAAGTTGTTGAAAAACATCTCTAATACGATACCTGATTGAAAAACTTTTTGATTCATGAAATGTATTAGTATTTCTTATTGAGCTTTAAAAGCTCCTCCCGTTACGTTGACATATTTTCCAGGTACTTTTTAGTTTCGCGAGGGTGACTAGGTTGAGTTAAGTCGTCATTAAGTTTGATTAGAGCTTTATGTTGGATCATGTTGAACTAATAAGTTCATGTTTATGTGAAATGTTGGGTTTTGAAAGTTAATTGAGAAAGTCACTTGGATAATAACATCCGTTTTTATATTAGTACAAAGTTGGATTTGAGAGATCCTAAATATTGTTATATTCTGAACAGCTTTATATGAGATTCATAATTGAGATTTATATATTTAGAAATAATTTTTGTCGGCATGTAATTTTGAATTTAGAGAATTGATGAATTTAGAAAGTTACGCATTTACTTTGAACAATTGTTTGATAATTGAATGATCGATTCTGAAAAGGTTTAGTAATGGTTTCACACTTTCTTATTCGGGTGAAGGCTGAGGGTGTGAATTGAGTCATGCCCCACTAGGATGAGTTTAGTATGATATTGCCGTCTTCCCCGATAGATGAAATTTTCCCAACCTTTCCTATAATTGAAATATTGACATTATTGGTAGTCCAAAGCAGACTCCTTTTTGAATGAACAATGGCTTTTCCAGATATCAACTCCCCAGATAGAGTAAATTTCAGGAATGTATATATATATATATATATATATATATATATATACTCTTACGTAAATTCTGCGCCTAGGATAATTGTAACTTTTTCATGTAGAAGCTTCTCCACCAATCTGAATCCTCGTCATGGCTTCCATGAGGTTGGGTTTTGATGGTTTGTTTCACCTGTATATATTCAACTACTTCAAAGCTCTCTGGCTTCTCTCAAATTCTAACTACTTTGGTTTTGTTTTTATCCCTCTCCCTTCCCAGTACCTACGTACCTAGGTATCCTTAATTTGTTATATCTTGACTGTGATCATCATGAGTTCAGGGCTGAGGAGTCTCTGGCAATATTATTCCAGTTTTCAGGGGTTAAGGGTGGGGATAAGGAACTCTATCAAGATGAACCTTTAATTTTATTTTTCATGATCTCTCAAAGAAAGTGTGAGAGACAGCTTTGCTTTCCACCAATATGATTTTATTGCTTTACATATTATTGGGGCAAATTGCTAGTCAGGTATACCTACCATAGTCAATTTGATAATTTAAATCAATTTAGTAGTAAGTCACTCAGAGACACGATTAGATTAAGATGAAGAAAAATATGAAATTTTATTCTTATCAATAAAAATCTGAATCAAAGTATTGATTCCCGGTTTTAAAGGTTGGAATCGTGATCAGCCAGGATAAAAGCAATGAATTAAAGAAAAGGTCTTTATTGCGGCAATCCCGTCAATTGAGACCACTATTCGTCCCAATTTTTAAGCATTTACTAAATATCCCATCCAAAAATTAAAAGAAAATTATGTTAAGGTGTTTTAAGGAAAAAAATAGTGTAAAAAAAGTTACCAAATCCTATCTATACAAGAATCAGTGCTTTTTGAGGAAAGAAATCCGAAATTAGTGGACTATGACCGTGGATGTTCTCAACGGACAACTTTGCCCTCCTCTCATTCTCTCTTCTTCTCTCTCTACCGACAATATTGATGCACTCTACGATCCACCGGCTGACATCTTTAATTTCTCCTATCCTCCCTCCTACACTTGCCCTCTCCACCTTTAGAAACATTTTTCATATTTAAATACCATTTATCACTTTTTTCTTATTTTTTAAATTTACAAAATTTATCTATTATGTATATATCAAATGATAGAGTATTCACCGTTCAAATCGGCAAAAGATATAGGAAAATGGTGTAACCCGAAATATACCCTAATCATTTTTATAACAAGTTTAGGGTATAATATATGTTAAATTTGAATTTTTTTGAAATTTATACTGTTAAGTGTGAAAATGATAACCCGAAAATTAAATTCAAGAATCAAGGGTAAAAAGGTAAATTGTAAAATAAGGACTCAAAGGGCATAAGACAATAAGTTTATATGCCAAAATATAATAATGAGATAATTTGAAGTGCAAATGAATAGAGATAAAGGGCTTTTGAGAGGCGAATGGGAAAAGCTAACTAAAAATGCGAGGCGAACAAGGCTTTGGAGCAAAATTGAGGATAAGACGAGTAATTAGCGATCGGAGTTATAATAATGGGGCGCAGGCCGAACAAAACTAAATGACGGGCTTAGAGGAGATTGGGAAGCCGGGGCCCGGTACCGGTGCTCGGCCATGGCCAGTGTCCCAGGAATGGCCCGAGGCAGGGGGCCCTGATTCACCTCGAGTTGCGAGAGTAATATAATCGACCCCGAAGGGTCGTATTAAAGGAAAATACCCAATCTCCACTAATTAGGAAAGTAGGATATTTCCTAATAATTGTTTATCAATGATCCCTTATTAATCGGTTAATGATAAGGAAATAAAATTCCTCACCCAATGGGAGAAATATCCGTATCATCATCAAACTAGGAAAGTTATCATGATCATCCATTATAAATACCAGACCACCCCATTGGTGAAAGGTACGCACAAAAATCCATTCCCTAAGTAGTTGATTTTCTTTTCCACCGGAAAGAACTGACTTAGGCATCGGAGAGGCAACAGGAGATCCCCACCAATCCTTTTTGTTTCTTATTTTTGCAGAGGAGCCGGACACCCAGAGTCAACGGATCGGCTTAGGAATTCCACCACGCTCTAGCCCAGTTTCAGTTGAAAAGCATCATCAGTTTGACATCGTTTATGGGAACGACAGTTCATTTACAAATAAAGTAGATCTCTCAGTGACTGATGATATCAACTTGGAACACAAGCAGGAGCCATACCAATCCCGAGGATGCGAGACCCGTGACGTCGCCAAAACGGCCGACCTCCGGAGAACTGCCCCGGAAACTACTCTGAGCTATCACGGATGAGATGGGCGCGCTCGTCTCACGACGGCGTTTGTTAGGAGAGTTGAGGCCAACTCACCGAGGGCCGTCTAGCGCCCAGGAGAAAGCGATAGGCAGGAGGGGCGAAACATATTACCCCCGAGGAGAATGACACCTCGACCCTCCTCGAGAGCGGATGGAAGGAGAAACTAGCACGCCGGGGAGGCATGACCCTTACAGGCCCCTGAGAGGATCAAGCGATGAGGAGAGGCATGGGTAGGAACAATAGAGCAATGGGACCCATCCTCGGTGGTAGGAGACTAAGGGCGGTCATGGGAGGCGAGAGGTTCAGGGACATCGACAGGCTCGGCCATGAAGGAATGAGTAAGGTCGAGCTCCAGATCTCTCTATGGACGCTGCGGTCGCGACAAATTGTTATTAGTTCCGCACGGCACGTGCGCTTCCCTCTTCCGTGAAGTTAGTGCCACATATCAAGGCGTTCGGCGAAGCGAAAGATAGCCCCATGAACCACCTCGATACATATAAGAATCGGATGGGCGCCGCGGATATTAGGATGCATCGATGCGAGTCGCCGTATCACACTAAAGGGCCGGCGTTAGCTGGTTTTGAGAACTAATGTCTTGTTGATCTCGCCGTTCCGCAGGCTCTCCATTGCATTCGTCTCCCACTTCGCCGAGACTGGGCGTACGAGGGGAAGCTAAGGCTATCACCTTAACTACCGTAAAGTAGAACTTCATGGTTGCACGAGGTCATATGTTCGAGGAGAGATTGATACGGAATCTTTAAAGGTGGATATTCCCAACGAGAAGTTCACCATCACAACTTTCATCACAGGGCTAGGGGTGCAGTCGAAGGACCTAATGTTCTCTATCTCAAAGGAACCTCTGGTGACATAGTAGGAGTGCTTGCAAAAAATAGAGAACTATATGATGGTGAAGAAGCCCTCTTATCCCGAGCAAAGGAGCTTTTCTGCTTTCCAAGTAGAAGGGCGGGCGGCAGGAAGCGAGGAGCAGAAGCCAGGGAGAGACGAGGAGACGAGGGACAGTATAGGGCAGAAAATTCCAATTTTCTAAAAAAGAGCAAAAATCGTAATTTCGGTCAAAAATCAAAATTTTTCTAGATCTCAGGATAATGAAAGATTTCACCGGGTGGAATCGTCTTGAAATCTAGCTACCATATCGGGTGAGTCGAATTAGGGATAGTCGAAATTTCACATTTTGAGAACACTTTAAGATTGACCGGGATGTCTTAAAAAACGGGTTTAAGGGACATGATGTGACAAAAGTCACCTCTTTACATGTACCAATGTGACACATGTTGCAAGAAAGATTAGAGAGGATGAAATGGATGGCCTAGATAGTGCCATGTCAAAAATCCAAGACTCGAGGATATGGATGGTATTAATTGAAAGTTTAAATGAATAAAGACAAGAGAATAGTATCTTCTCTCTCCAAAGCAGCCGTAAAAACAGATGTTGAGGTGCATATTTTGAGTTTTAGAGAGTATACAGGCCTTCTCTGTGGATTCCGCCATTCGACCGCTCTGCCTCGACGGCCAGCAAAGTCAGTTCTACGCTGGCGAGGGCCACGTAGGACAGACCGATTCGTGGAGTTACGACAACTCCAAGAGGCAGTGTGATCTTTTCCTACTATGGTTATTCTTGGCTAAGAGCCATGTAAAATGGTTAGGAATGTTCCGAAGCTTGTTTAGTCAGAATTCGATCTCAAAGCTTCAACCAGTGAGAAAATTCCTATTTGTGTGATCGTGAACAGTGCCACCCGAGGGTTTCACTGTTCATGTGAATAGTGATGTGAATAATTTTGTGTGAATTTTTGTGTTGTTGAGTGATTTAAAATGAATTGCTTGTAATTGTTAATTAGCCCATGTGAGCTAATTTTGGTGTTATTGATGTGAATTTAATAACATGAATTGTTTGAATTAATTATGTTAATATATACATGTTTTATATATTAGCATGAATATTTTGGAATTGGCATCATGCATTCCATATGCACTGGGGTATCTTAGAATGTTAGGAGTGAGTGCATGACATGAAATGAAACAAAAAAATGAAAACGTTTGTGAAAGGAATTTCGACGGAAGATTTTCCAAAGAATCGCTGAGAGTCAGCCTAAATGTATCACTTCGGATGAGGACCATGACTGTTTCGGAGCGTTATCCAGCAATTCGTCTCGGAGGGTTGTCCAATTGATTTTACCGAAACTCGGTAGTGTGTTTTCAAGAACAAATAGCTTTTGTTTTGAAAACTGGATATTTTACTCGCATTCGGCTTAGGCATATGTGAGGGAGTCGGTGAGGACTTGGGACATGGGTTTGGGCATGTAGACATTTGAGTAGGTTCATGAAATTGCTTGAATGTGATTGTTTGCCATGACATGTGCACTTAGGTGGGGAGTAACCCAAGTAGGAAATTATCTCTACTGGGCTTTGCTCACCCTGTCGAGGGATCACCATTTCAGGTACAAGGAGCGATCTGGAAGGCGACACTCATTAGAGTCCGTTTGAGAAGAAAGTCGACTTGTGGCTTTGATGTTGTTGTATAACATGTATTAGAATGTTGTAATTTTAATATATGTTGAATTAAGAGTAATGTAAAAACTCTTGAACCATGTACTATATTTGGTTGGGATATATTTGTGAGTATTGATGTAGGGGCCTAAGTGACCATTATTTTACTCACATATGGACCCTGTGTGGTCATTGTAAACTTGTTAGGACAGGTTTGTACCTTGGGTAGAACTCCCTGTACAAAGCTGACTCTGCCCGATTTTCGTGAGTAATGTCGGGTTACCCGACATTCACGAGTATTCCGCGGGTTGACGGGTTGTCAACTAACCCCCGGGTTTTAGGGTGTCACAGACAGATCCTCTCGAGGAGGAACAAAGAAAATGGAGAACGATCCCCAAAGAGACGAGGCAACGTCAGAGACCGTCTGGGACCACCTCAGCCTGAGCTGCAGTAGCGGTATTCACCTTGGTAATTCACCCTCCTGACGGCCTCAGTTTCACAGGTCCTACGCGAAGTGCAACATGAAAGATTTATGAGATGGCCATCCTAGATGAAGTTAGACCCAGCAAAAAGAGACGATACCAAATACTATGAGTTCCATAGGGGTCATGGACATCGAACATATGACTGCATCCAGCTAAGGAAAGAAATTGAATACCTGATCCGACGTGGGCATCTCCGCCGTTACGTGGCTTCAGAAGGGCAGGACTAGGTACAGCCGCCACTACCTCGTCAACCGACTCCAGCTCCGCACCAACTTCCCTTGGGGGAGATCCATGTGATCTCCAGAGGATCTGCAAGAGGTGGAGAATCCAGCTTAGCCAGGAAGGCCCACTTGCGTAGCATCATATCAGGGGAAACATTAAACGTACAAGCCTTATCCAAACTTCCTCGGCTGGATACTACCATAACCTTCTCGGACTCTGACATGGAAGGCTACTAACATCCCCATGATAATCCACTTATGATAAAGGCCGTAGTAGCCAATAAAATGATTCACAGGGTCCTTGTCGACAACGGAAGCTCAACCGACATCATCTTTATGTTAGCTTTCAACAAATGGCATTCAGCGGAAAAGTTGTGAGCCAATTAACGCTTGCCTACGCGTTCTCGAAAGAGGTCAGCTCAAGCGAGAGAATAGCGCTCACTTTGGGAGACCCCCATGCCGCACAACAACAATAAGATTTCTCATAGTAGAGCCCCCGCCTGGCTACACAACATGTTACTGCAGGCCCTCTCACGCCATATGGGCCATCCTCCGCCTCA
This sequence comes from Tetrastigma voinierianum, assembly GCA_016808115.1. NCBI lineage: Eukaryota > Viridiplantae > Streptophyta > Magnoliopsida > Vitales > Vitaceae > Tetrastigma > Tetrastigma voinierianum. Next base: position 401,421 of record JAEQBH010001004.1, read on the forward strand.
TCACATGGTTATCAAATTTCCAACTACAAATGGAGTAGGAATGGTATGAGGAAACGAGCGCATAGCCAGGAGTGTTACTCAGCTTCAATGAAGCAAAAAATGGTCGACAACATCTATATGGACGAACTCGACATGCGAGACGAGGTAAGCACTCGACTTGCCCCCTCAGAAGAACTAGAGCCTGTACAACTTGGCGACTAGCTAGAACACCTCGTCTACATAGGATCTAAGCTAGCTGAAGACATCAAAAGCCCTCTCATCCGCTTTCAGCGCAACATGGCATTTCCGAAATAAGAAGATACACGACCACCCAATGGTGATCATTAAAGTCACGCCTCTTTAACCCGCCACAGAGAAGAAGTTTCCAGAAGATAAAAATAGCATTAATAAAGATAACAAAAGAAAGCGCGTCGAGGTAATCCAGAGCGGTTATCATCGTTTTCGCCAAGCAAAACCATGGTTAATTTTGCATCATTTCAATAGATAGTATTTAACAAACGCCAAAGATAGCTTCCTCACCCAATCATCTTATAGACGCTGACAGCTATGAGCTCTCGCCATTGATTTCTTCCAAAGGCAATCAGACGATGGATCCGCCAACAAGAAAGACCATTCCACATCGTGCAAGCGCTAACCTACCGCATTATCGAGCGACGCCCTTCAGACTAAGATCGTAGGACACCTATACCAAATGTGAACAAGATGTTCCAAAGGAAATTAGATGATCAAGTGGAGGTGGTTATATAGATGGCATGTTGGTAAAATTAGTAAAGGCCGAGCTCCACATCACCCACTTGGCTGAGGCATTCCAAGTCCTGAAAAGCTACAATATGAAGTTAAACCCAGCCAAATGAGCCTTCGGAGTCTCCACCGGGAAGTTCTTGGGTTTTATAGTCAATAGCTGAGGAATAGCAAAGCAACCCTGCATAAGGTAAAGGCCGTAATTATGTTGGCTGTCTTCAAAACATTGACATGACAATTCAAAGCTGATCAGGAAGAATAGCTGTAATCGAGCTGCCGATGTCTAAGGCCGCAACGTCACTCTACTTTAGGTTATGAAAAAGGCCTGGGATGCACACCCGCAAGAGGTATTCACGTGACTCACAAACGCACTGACCCCCCATTCTAGTAAGCCTTTCCGAGGGAGAACTCCTCATTCTCTACCTGGCCGTTTCAGACTTCTCAACTAGTGCCGCCTTGGGCTTGAGAACGGATGTGGTGCAACAAATGCAATGTTTACTATCATGTCAGACCCATTTCCAAGCCTATACCGCTGAAGTCCCAACCACAATATATCCGATGAAGTGCAAATATTTCAAACTAAACCTCCGCACGACAGCGGGCTATGGGAAACAGCGGAGTTCGAAGCCATCACAACCAAGGACGCAAAAGGCAAGTCCCGGCGTATTTCATCATGGACCACCCCGCTAGAGTTACGAAGCTAATCCAATCTGAACTTCCACCTCCCTATCCGGATATTATTGCACTGGGCCGCTAATGCCTGGGTGAAGCTGCAAGGTGCCTGGTCCTCACCTCTAAACTGGATAGAGATGTGGAACGCGTCCCGCATTCGGCTTCCAAGCCCCAACACTCGAGGTTTAGCATGAGGTTGTCATAGTTGAACTTTAAACTCGCCCACTCCATGGTGCATTAGCCAAGGAGCAAATGACTCCCAACCGGGTGGTAAAACAGTTGAAGACCACGTTTTATGTAGAGAAGACGATCCTATATCTCAAGAAGAATTGTTAAAAATTCATGTTTAGTTTAGGTCAAACATGTGCCAGAGGAGAATTCTTGAGTCGATGCCTTGGCAAAACCAACAACCTCACAGAACACCGCAGATTGATACCGCAAACACCCCAAACCCATTAGCATCGAACCAGAAGCTCCCCTGCGATGTTCGAACTGCAGCCGATGGACCTTATCCGATTACTGTGGAAGGTACATCGCTGCTTCACCAAGAGATCCAACTAGAGCAAGGTCGCGGCAAGATCACCCGCCATCGGGACCCCTTATAAGCCAAAGAGGCCCATTCTTAAGTGCTAGTAGGCGAAGATCGCCAACCAAATACCCGTGGAGTACATCGGCGCATATGTGCAAACCACATCTAGCTGAACCTCGTTAAAGGAAAAACCTTGAGGTGGGTACCATCGCCCATAATGCTCAAAGACGCGGCAGAACGGGTCGAAATGAAGCTGGTTAGAGCATGCTAAGATCTCTCATCTCCATTTGAGTAGTCACGCCGCCACAAGTCCCCTTCGCCTTTCTAATAATCGCTGGGCTAGACATAATAGCCTCTACTACTGTGCGCCACGTAATTTATCACAGCTGCACTATTTTACCAAATGGGCCGAGGTCAACCCCTAGCAACAATCCCAAATGTAGTACGAACTCTGCTTATGCTTATAATATGGGAATGGATCCCCTGAGTCCCTCGTGGTCTCATGAATGGAAAGAATTTATAATCCTGTTCAGTGGATTTCACGCCGAGCCCAGAATCAAGAACTACTACTCATCCCCGCCATCCTCATACTAAATGGGCAAGCATAGGTCACTAAGTAAGGGCTCTCAAGGCAAATAAGACTAAATTGGAAGATCTAAAGGAAAATGGGTGAAATACCTCCCGGAAAAGCGCTGGCATACAACTACGTGAAGTCAAAGAACTCAGAGATCTCATTCGCTTCCAGCCTTAAAGACAAAGGAGTTCTTGCCGAGGCCTTAGGAGGTCGCCATACTGAGTTCATGGCACCAACAATGAAGAAGCCTTTCGCCTAAATTAGACCCTCCTAGAAGCGTGAGTGTGCCCCGAAGCTGCACAGACTTATCACATAAGATACAAAGATACTAAGACCGAAGGGTCAACAAACTCTAGTTACAAGCCTGGCGACTTGGTTCTAAAAAAGCTTCTACCAGCAAGGAAAGACCCTACACATGGGAAGCTGGGACCCAATTGAAGGGCCCCAAGACGATATCCCGCAGTCCACATCCGGCAACTACAAATCTCAAATAGAAGAAGGTACCCCGCTTCCCACTCATGGAATTAACACCTCAAACGGCTTACCACAAGACTTCTAATGTGGCCTTAACAAAGCATCTAACCATTTGATTATAAATAACAGTCTCTATGTTCATTTATAGGCTGCTTTGTATTACGGCGGATCAAAAAATAAACTATAATGATAAAGTAAGGAGCTCGGCTTAGAACGGCCTGGGTGTAGAAAGTGCACGTTTCACAAAAGATCGTTCTTATTCGAAAGGATTACAGCTTAAGATAGAATTACTACCAATGAAGCTGCCTCATGCATTAGAAACGAGTGGCACAAACAGTTCTCTACTCCTCATGAAGGAAAACCCAAAAAAAAAAAAAAAAAGAAAAAAAGAAAAGAGAAAGCAAGGGGCTCGGTTGGCAAAAGCTCTGAAGAAGTCGCACAACACAAATACAAAATTTCATTATAGGGAAGTTAAAATCACCTTAAAGGATTACAAAATCTCTCTTTGCATCTCAAAAATTACAAAACCATTCTTCACGTCGGCCAACACCTGGTCAAGGAAAAAACCACAAGAAAGGGAAAGAGAAAGAGAAGGAGAGAGGGAAAGAGAAAGAGAAGGAGAGAGGGTAAAAGAAAGAAAGAAAGAAAGAAAGAAAAATGTGAGAAAGCTGACTTAAAAAGCCCCTTAGCACATCGCCTTCGACACGCCCAGGCTCCATCAATGGGCATAGCTAGGGAATAACACAAATCCTATAAGGGAGAAACTAGGGAAAAACACAACTCCCACAAACAAGTAGAAAGGTAGAAACCAAGTGCCGCCCATGGCCGCTTAACCGACGTCACAGAGTGAAAGATCAAACTCAGCCCCATCACATAAAGTCCCACACCATCGATGTGGAAGAAAATTGAAAGTGCAGTATAACACGCCCACAAAGAAGGCGCGATTATGGCAAGAGTCCCTACGCCTGGGAATTCATGCAATCCGCCCATTCCCCACAAACCCGCACAAGCGCGTGTGCTTTCCAAGGAAGCGGAGATTAAGGAGCCCAAGAGCTCGTATTATAGGGCATAATCGCTTTGGCTGAAGGCCAGCAGCCACGGCCAAGTGTAGCTCAGAGCCCAAAGAGTTTATATTACAGAGCATAACTGCTCAAGGAAGGCCAAAGATCCATAGAGCCATGTATCTCAGGAGCTCAAGAGCTCGACACATGCAGCGTAATCGCTTCGCAAGGCCAAAGAGCCACGAGCCATGCAGCTTCCGCAGCCCGCAGCTTAGGATTGTAGAGCACAAACGCTCAAGGAAGGCGCCAACAGTCATGGAGCCATGTAGCTGGCCAGAGCCCAAGAGGCTCGGACATAGGAGCACAACCCGCTCAAGGAAGGCCAAAGAGCCACTGAGCGCGTAGCTCAAGAGCCCTAGCGATTGGCGCACACAACCGCCAAGGAAGGCTGGCAGCCACGCGAGCCATGTGTATCAGGAGCCTAAGAAATGTGGGACATGCAGCATAACTGCTCAAGGAGGGCCAAAGAGCCACGGAGTCATGTAGCTTAGGAGCCTCGTAGCTCCGATTACAGAGCATAACTGCTCAAGGAAGGCCAAGTAGCCACAGAGCCATGTAGCTCAGGAGCCCAGTAGCTCAAATTACAAAGCATAACTGTTAAAGGAAGGCCTTGTAGCCAAGGAGCCAAGCAGCTCAATCGGCAAAACAATAAAAGGAGTGATAAAATTAATCGATGAATCTTTATATATCAACGAAAAGTCGCATCGGCAATAAAATCCTGTGCTCCGTGTCTCACAGTATGTCAAATAAAAGCCAAAGCTCAAGTCGCCCCACTCTGTAAAGTGAGAAGTCAAAAAGGTTCCGCCAAGAAAAGAGAGCCAGCTCTGAACTCAAATCACCAGCACGGAGTGACGATCAGCCCCGGAAGCACCTCACTTTCCACGTTAACCTCATCCTTGAAGCAGATCCTTCTAGCCTCTCATCAAAAAAGTCAGGATGTTGAATCTAGGTCCTGAAAGTCTGGGAACTCGACGTTGAAGGCAAGCACCCGGCAAGCCCATCGCGTAGCTCGCCAGCCCTCGCATCACTTCGCCCTCCGCTGAACCAAAGTCTCCCGCCTCGGGCGTCCACCTGCCACCGGGCTCCTCCCCGCCGGCGGTCCGAGCTCTGCCCTTTAGAGCCTCTGGCACCGGTCCACTCACGTCACTTCGAGCACAGCCTAATGGGGTCAACCTCCGCCAGCCACAGCCGCTCGCAACCTTCGGTCCTCCGCCTTTTCTTCTATCTCGGCCCGCACTCGCTCGTCGGCTGGCGGCCCAGGCCCGACTTGCTATCTGCTGCATGATCCCCGCCACGTCCTATCCGGGTCAAGGCCTGCCCCTCTCTGAGTCGTACAACCCAGCCTTTATAAGTTTCGTCGCAGCCCTGAAGGTCGCCTCTTGCCGACTCCTTCGCGTACATAGCCACACCTACCAGCGATAAATAAAACTAAAACAATAAAGAAAAGATTTGGTGAGGCCTTTATACATAAAAGCTGCTCCTCAAGTAAGAGCCAGCCTCAACTGGGACAAGAGTCCAATCTTCGAGGCGCTGGAATCGAAGGATGAGAACAAACAAACTGACTTAGCCCACATGAGAAAGCAGAGAATCCTCACCCCCTATATCACCAAAGTGATCCCTCCTCACCTCATCCCAGACACAGGAGGGGGCGACACCCCGTGACGGGGGGATCCCAAACCAAACAGAGACGCTCTGGAAGAGCCTCTAGCCCCACAGCAGGAAGGCGAACAAGAGGCAACCCCTCGTGAGTTTGAGATTTAAGGTCACACTCCTTTTCTTCTTGGCTAGCACCTCCAGACGAGCCCGAAGCTCTCCCCGAGTAGGCTTCGCGGTAAAAGGCTCCAAAATGTAAGGACAAAGAGACTGGCGATGGGGCAAAGAAGGCTTCATGACTTAAAGGGAAGGTCCTTGGTGCTGAAGTCTTGCTTGTGCCTCACACTTTGACGGGTCCGGGAGGTCCTACCTAATGAGCTCTGGCAGCAATGTGGGGCGACTAATTCGCCTTCCGCTTCACCCTTCGTCTTTAGGACTCCAGATCGGCTCGAGCACCCGAAGGCCACGCGACCAAGGCAAACACGTGTTAGAAAGGTCCTATAGCCTTTGAAACCAGCCAAACCAGTTTGGTGGGAGCTCGTAGGGTTCCTGGAGTAGTCCAACGGCCTGGAACGGAGAGGTCTCCTGGCCGTGGATCTGCACCCAATGACCACCATTGACAGGCAATAATGCCTTCCACTCAAAGACTAAGGTTCAAATAATCAACTTGGCGTTGAGCCGAGATATAAATAAAGCCTTTAAGAGGCCTCCCTTTACTTGAAGAAGTCTAAGAGTTGTGGCCACACAAACACCCGTGCCTCATCCCCAAAAAACCACTAACCCTACCACTCACCTTGGTTGGGGGAACGTCGAGAAGGGCAAGACATTGAAATGTTTGAAACCATAAAAGGATGCTAAGGGAAGTGAGGCCATCTCGAATGCCACCTAAAAAAGCACACCATCTCTGCACTGACAATGTAGTGGTCACATGTCAGAGCACCAAACTGACCCCCAAACTGGGCCCATACTCAGTCGCCGCAAAGATCTCACCATATAAAGGTTCAATCGATTGGGGGGCCCATGGCCCCATTCCAGATAGCGCCTGCCAAAATATCCAAAGCCGCCAGATACCTGATTTCACTACTGCCTCTGCTCTTGCCCCCTCGCTCTCGCCTGAGGAGGTCTCTGCAGCCTTGCTACCACAAATAAACCTGCCGTACTTCAATTGAATTATCTCCATTTCGAACCAAACGCTTCATTCAGGATTACTCCCTACAATGCTACGTAAGAGCACTAAGACCCATGGAGATGGTGCAGGGCTAAGGCAAAGAAAAGGAAATCTAAGAAAATGAACCCCCAACCGATTAATATAGAACCTCGCAAGACTTCGAACCCGAAAAGACAAAGAAGAAGAAGACGCATTCAATCCTGTGTCAGGACGACACCAACCCTGCTTAGCTATCGTGAACCACCAAAAGCAACCCTGAACAATAGTCGAACAAAATTCAAGGAAAAAGGAAGCCCAAACTTGCAGAGATGAAAAGCTTTAAGAACAGGGGAACAAAGTACAAACGGTCAGGGGACTTTTTTAAGGAAGCTAGAGGCCACAACCAAAATAAGCGCGAAAATCGAGAAGCCATCATTATCACAAGACATTGGGAGGTGACAAAGACCTAATCAAACCCTTCCTGAGTAGCCACGTGGGAGTCAAGAATTCCTGATCCAGAACTTATTAGCCCCTCGCTCTATCTCACTTTAGTCAAAGGCTCGAGGGTGGGAAGGGGTGTGGCAACTGATCGGGTTTAAAATAATGGGCGCGCAAGCCCAAAACACGAGCCCAAACGAGCTGCGCCAGAGGAGATTAAGAGCAGCCCAGCATCATAAAGCTCGAATCTCTTGATGATATCCCCTAAACACAGGCCTAGAACGAGGGCCCAATTCACCCCCTCAAAAGGCTGGTAATATAATCAACTCAAAGAATTCGTATTAAAGGAAAATACCCAATCTCCACCAATTATGAAAGTATGATATTTCTAATAATCGCTACCAATTGTCCCTTATTAACCTGCTAACGTATAAGGAAATAAAACCTCACCCAATGTGGAAATATCCAGATCATCATCTAACTAGGAAAGTTATCGATCATCCATTATACTAGGCCACCCCATTGGTGAAAGGCACTTACTGAAAATCCATTCCCAAGTGGGGCTGATTTTCTACCACCCTGAAAGAACTCGACTTAGCACGGAGAGGCAACAGCATCCCCGCCAACTTTCTTTTTTGTTTCTTATTTTTGCAGAAATAGAGCACCTGTGAGTCAACTGGACCACCTGTGAATTCCACCACACCCAGCTCTCAGTTTTAAAAGCATCATCAGGTCTATTGAATGAGAATTTGCTCATGTGGAGAAAAGAGAGAGTGTGAAAGAAAGAGACGGTTGTTGAAGGGAGAAGTCATCTTTTGGTTTTATTTGTTCAAGCAAAGAGAAGGAAGGAAAAGCAAGTTTGAAGAAAATATTTTAAGGAACTCATCCTAACTTATTTGAGCATTTCGTTTGGGTTTCATCAAACCCTAACTTAAATAAGTATGATTTTAATTGTTTTTGTTTAGTTTGTGGTTGTTTTGAAGTTGTTTGAGTTGGTTGTGGTCCTTAATTGAGCAATGTTTGTATAAAAGAAATGTTGAGGTTTTAAGGGAGATGCTGTCAAATTTTTTCCAAAACCCATGTTTTTGTCTTGGCCATAACTTGGCCATCACTCATCCAGATTGAGTGATTCAAATTTCTGGGTAAACTAAACTTCTAGGAGAACCAATCTCCTTGAAATAAGTGTATTTAAATTTGGACCCCAATAGACCTAGAAAATTCCTCAAAGTGAAACCCTATTTTCAGGTAGTTTCTGATACAGTTTTAGTGTTTTGGTACAATTTTGGATATTTAGGCCATAAATTGAGTTTCACTCATTCAAATTGAGTGATTCAACTTTCTGGGTAAACTAGACTTCTAGGAGACAAATCTCCTTAAAATAAGTGTATTTAAATTTGAAACCCATTGGACCTAGAAAATTTGTCAAAGTGAAACCCTGTTTTCGGGTAGTTTCTGATACAATTTTGGTGTTTTGGTACAGTTTTTGGAATTTAGGCCATAAGTTGAGTTTCACATATCCAAACTGATTGATTCAAATTAATGGGTAAACTAAACTTCTAGGAGAACAAATCTCCTTGAAATAAGTGTATTCAAATTTGGACCCCATTGGACCCATAAAATTCGTCAAAGTGAAACCCTATTTTCGAGTAGTTTCTGATACAGTTTTGGTGTTTTGGTACAATTTTGGGTATTTAGGCCATAAGTTGAGTTTCACTCATTCAAATTGAGTGATTCAAATTTTTGGATAAACTAGACTTCTAGAAAAACAAATCTCCTTGAAATAAGTATATTAAAATTTGGACCTCATTGGATTCATAAAATTCGTTAAAGTGAAATGTTGTTTGTAGGAAATATTTCGGTGTAAAGTATTTGAAGTAAATAAATAAAAGAAGGGTTGATATATGAAATATGAACACATGAACAGTAATACAAACATGTAAATGACTAGTATTATATCTCTAACTCAGATAAAAACCTAATAAGCCTGATTTCCTTCATATATTCCAAAGTGGGTAATGACTAGTACTAAAACTATTTTGGTACAGTTTTTGGAATTTAGGTCATAAGTTGATTTTCATTCATCCAAATTGATTGATTCAAATTTATGGGTAAACCAAACTTCTAGGAGAACAAATCTCCTTGAAATAAGTGTATTCAAATTGACCCTATCGCCTATAAAATTCGCTGAAACCCCCGTTTTCGCAAGCCTGATACATGGTACAATTTTGGGTATTAGGGCCATAAGTTGAGTTTCACTCATCCAAATTAAGTGATTCAAATTTCTGGGTAAACTAGACTTCTAGGAGAACAAATTTCCTTGAAATAAGTATATTCAAATTTAGTCCCCATTGAACCCAGAAAATTCATCAAAATGAAACCCTTTTTTTTAGGCAATTTCTGATACAATTTTGGTGTTTTGGTACGGTTTTGGGTATTTAGACCATAAGTTGATTTTCACTCATTAAAATAGAGTGATTCAAATTTCTGGGTTAACTAGACTTCTAGAAGAACAAATATATTTGAAATTAAGTATTCAAATTCGACCCATCGACCTAGAAAATTCAGCCAAAGGGAAAGCCTGCTTTTTAGGTGCCATTTGTTTTTTTGGTATGAAGGCTTTGCATGAAATGCAAGCTTGAGTTTCACTTTGGTTCAAATTGAGCATCTAAATTATAGGGTAAACTGACTTTAGGAGAACAAATTGAAATAAGTGTATTCAAATTTGGTCCCATTTGGATCCATAAAATTTGCCAAAGTGAAGCGTTGTTTGTAGGAACATTTGTGGTAAAGTATTTGAAGTAATAAATAAAAGTAGGCTGATATATAAATAGGAACACATGAATTGACTACAAAAACAAATGTCGACTAGTAAGATATCTCTAACTCGATAAAAACCATGTTTTCTCCGATTCTTCGTGAGATACTATAAAGTGATATAAAGTGAGACATTGCCTATGAGATTAGCAAATTATGTCAAGCTCTCATTTCAATATTAGTTATCCACATTATTATAACGTCCTACTTAAGCTCATGATAATACAGTATAGTTCACTGCCTCAGAGTGATGATACTCTGGTATATACTTACTGCCAATATATAGAGGCATAAGTAACTGCTGCATAAGTTGATGATACTCAAGAGTAAGTATACAATTATATCCCAGATCCAGTCTTCTTTGGAATATACAAAGATAAAAAAAAAAAGATACAGATGATATAAGATAATATGAACATGACACATGAAAAGTGCATGAAATATAAACATATGAAAAAGATGCATGCATATGATATGTAAAAGAAGTATATGTTTATAAGCCATTGTATATGTATTGAAATTAAGATCACCAAGTATCAGTATATGTTATATGTTTCCCACTAAGAGTGTTTAGCACGTGTTTCCATCCGTGTAGGTATTGGAAGATGACATCTACCTACATTCAAGATTCGTCAGTAGGCCAACATAACAATAGAATCCCACCCTAAGTAGGTTTCAAATTTGTTTCAGATATGTAAATGCAGCTTTGTAATAGTGAAATTGTATAAGAACAAGTAAATGGGACTCGGATATATGTACAGAATATTATGAACACCACTACGGTAATTGTTTTATATGTATATGTTATAAGTTTTATTTCATTATGAAAATATATGTAAGCACCCATTTCCGGTCCGACCCGATTGGTGGGTCCGAACCGGATTCTGAGGCGCTAGCCGAATTCATTTATCAAACATATTTCATTTAGACATTTAAAAGCTTTTTTTTTTTTTTTTTAAATTACGGAAGTGTTAACTGCTTGTAGGCCCATACAATTTATACATTTAACCAAAATATATTTACAATGGAAGGCACTCCATGCCCATTCAAAATAATATATAAACCGCTTCGAAGCTTGAATCTTTTCGATCACAAAACATCAATTGTTCAAAATACGATGGATGATATGATTCGTGAGTATATACTTTTACCCGCAACTTCTTGATGACTTGAGCTCTATGATTCGGGTCCACCAAGTAATCACCGAGCACCGCGCATTAGTAAAAACAATACGCAACATTTTCACGCTAAATATCTATGGAAATTCTCTTCATTTCATTTTAATCAAACATGCAATATATTTATAAAATAATGCTTTGCATTAAATTGTCAATGATCACAAAGAAATATGTATCTATATATATTTTTCAATAAATCAAATTACAATTCATTGGTCATCTCAAACTATGCATTTTCAGCTGCTCAAAACCGTCTAAAATCAAATCGTAATTTTCAATCTCATTATTTTTTTCATTTTATCCCTTAATAATGAACCTATGATTTCTTGCATAGATAATTAATTCACTGAAGACGGCCCACTGCAATAAGTCAGATGTATGTTATATATATATATGTTATATATATATATATATATATTTTATAAATATATAGATATATATATATGTATATTATGTACTCCTACATACACACTCATTCACTCCGTTTCCAATGTATTCCTTCTTCTCATCTTATTAAAGAAAATGTTTTTTGTTTGACTTTTGTTGTATACCAATTTATCTTTAACTTGAATTTAACAGTTAACATTCTATTATGACATTCAAATCATTTTTAGAAAAATACAAAGATAATATGTATTTTTTATACAAACAAATCATTTCAATACTGGCGCAATTTTCATATCATTCACTTCGTAATCAACTACCAAATTTGTCAACTTAAATCAACTTGGTAATTCGGCTTCACAATTTATTTGCATCAAATCAATTAAATAATTCAACATGCAAATCAAACATTTTGGAGATAGAGATTCAAATAATGAGAAAGGTAGAACAAACCAAAGTTTTGCACTTGATTCAATCCTGAATCCCAACTTAAAGCCCCTCATCAACCCCTATTCCAATACAATTAAAGAACAATATTATTCGTGGCTTAAGAATGATTTTAAGAGTTGACAGAGCTTACATCGTATTCTTAATCTCTATTGAGCACTAAGGGCAAGATGTTTAGTATGATTGTTAGTTTCTAAACTTTAATCCATCATATAACCAAATACAAATTTTTTTTGCCCTCAGCCTTGCAATCCTTTTCCAACAAGACTTGATCAACTAAACCATCCCTGCAGAAGATTAAGTCAAAAACCTCAAACAACCACTAACACCACATGCAAGGACCGTTATTTTATAGTTTTGTACTCTCTGGACTTTATTACCCAAAAATTATTCAAACGGTCTTCAAAAATTATGAAACTCTCCATTTTAGTTCTTTATATATCCAATGACCTCTCTAAGAAATTTCAATTTAAAATTCCTTCTCTAAGGTTCACAACCACATAACACAAACAGGGCAAAACATGCTGTTTTTTTTTCAAACAGCAGTACCTTTAAAACGTGCCACCAAAACCAATCCTAATGTTATCCAAAATTAACTTCAAACATTGATTTGATTAGATTATACCAAGGCCTAACCAACCCCAAGCACCCAAAATCATATTATAAACCAATTATACGCTTTTAACTTTTAAGACTACTCTAATTTGCAAAATAGAATCTGCACATAACTCCAATTTGACAGATTTTTGGGCACTATGGCGTTACAAATTGCATACACTTCCTTCAAGTAAATTATTCTCCTAGAAGTGTAGTTTACCCAGAATTTTTAATCACTCAAATTGGATGAGTAAAACTCATTTTATGGCCAAAACACCACAACTACTCCCAAAACAGGGTATACCCGTGAGCTACCTGAAACTCACCTTTAAGCCCATTTTCGGGAGCCTTAGTGCTGCAATTTGATCCTGGTCCCTTCTATACATTTTTATCTCTATCTCTTATGGTTCTTTACCAATTGGAATCACTTCATTTTGCTGATTATAACTTAATCTATATCCAAACAAGAACAGGGGGTTTTGACAAATTTTTGACAAATACTTTGAAAACCAAACATTTCCTTTTTACAAACACTATCCCAAAACCAATCCAAACAAATACCAAACCCATTTGTAACTGACAAAACACCTTTATCCACATTTGTAGTTTTCCCCAAACTCCAAACACAAGAGAAAGTTAGGGTTTAGTTTCTACCTTTTGAATTTTGATTCTTCAACACTAAGCCTTCCTTCTTCTTGATCATTTGGAAAACCATAAATGGGAAGACTCCACCAACCTTGGTCTTCTCAACCCAAGCTCTCTTTTTCTCTCCCTTTGCTCTCCAACAACGAAAATGCACAAATGTGCCTTGGTCTTAGACCACATTTGCTTTAATCTCATTTAGTCGGTTAAGACCTTGTTTTGGCTCACCAAAACCCATTTTTGGGTTAAATTTCCAATTTACTATATGTTCACATTTGATTTTATTTGCACTTCAACTTTTCAATACTCAATTTATAGATATATAATCAGTCTCAAATGACCCTTAGGTCCCTTACTTCCCTTAAGCTGCTTTTCCTCATTATTACATTTCTCATTTTTCTCATTTTAGCACTCACTTACTTCTTCTTTCTCATTTAATTTCTTGGCATTTAAGTCCATTTTCATTAGACCCTTAGGGTCCTTATTTTCACAAATTTAAATTTGTCTTTTCTACTTGATTAATTTCCTGCCCGGGATCATTTAATCACTTAGCATATCATTCAATCATATACTCATTTTTCGATCATATAATCATTTAACATTTTCATTTAATCATTTTATCAATTCCGAAAATCCCCATTTGGCCTCGTTTATACCTTAAAGATATAATAAAATTATTTTAAAAAATTGTGGTATTTTGGGGCTTACAATATCAGTCTCCCAACATTTAAAATGTGTTAAAGAGTTCAATTCATGTCATGCCTCCACTTTTCGCCTAAAGTGGGTAGGGGGCGCGATGATTATGGAATGAGTCAGTTTAGTAGACTCAGATAGAGGTATAGAAAAGCATGTGTCTAGTAATATGTAACCTAATGTGGATGTCCTTGTATCTTGTGTTTTCTATGGATGGATCATCCTTCGAATTTAGTTGAAGAAGCAGCGAAGAGTGTTAACCCTGGAGATCAGGGGTTATCAGCTTCTGAGCCCTTTGAAAGCAATGCCCCCGCCGAGCCAAATGAAGCCTTTTTGAGGATATCTCAGGACATGACTCGAGTATTGGAAAGATTGGCAGCTCCGAAAGCCCCAATAGACATGGTAAGAAGACATAGGGCTGAGGAATTCCATGAGACAAACATGGAAGAGTCCGATAAAGCGGAATTCATGTTAGAAAAGCTACAAAGAATATTGGAGGAAGTTAGCCCTCTCGATTAGAGAATATCATGTGCTGTCTCACTATTGTAGAGTGAGGCATATGATTGGTGGAAGCTAGTGTTGAGGAGTCTAAGGATTCAAACTTATTACTGAATTCTTTCGTCAAGAGTTTAGGGCTAAAATATGTTTATAATATGTACCGAAATCCAAGTGGAAACAGCTCCTAAATCTGGCTAAAAGGAACTTATTAGTGGCTGAATATGAGAAAGAATTTAGCCATCTCGCAAGTATGCATCGAGTCGCTTCTCACCGAGGCATTCCGTGTAGATACCAAGATGGACTACATGAGTCCATAAAGAGGCACATGACAACACAATATTTCAAGTAAATTTCTATCGCTGTGTAGGCGTGCAATTAAAGACAGATCTGAAAGCAAGTAGTAAAGAAAGGTTTCAGAAGAAGAAGTTTTCTAGAGGAGCTTCTTCCTCCTTGGGTAAAAGAGCTAGAGAGTCCCAAGCTGAGTCAGTATAGGGTTCGACTACAAGAGATAGAAGACAGGGAAGTACAGTGGTACCTAGTTATGGTAGAGGAAGCCTAATTGGACAAGGGACTTGAGGCCCTTCATTGCCATAGACGGCATTTGGGCGGGTGTAGATTATTGATAGGAGGATGTTTCAGATGTGGAAGCACTAAACACTTGATAGATAATTGTCCCCGAGAGTTAGGGGATAATAAGAGTTTGCAAGGTAGTGGTAGAGGGAGATCTGTTCCACCACCGTCGACTCGGGATCGAGGTATGGGTCGAGGTGGCCCGATTCAGCATAGGGGACGTGGAGGTATAGTGTTAGAGGTAGTGGATTGTCCTATGCCTACAACCCCAATCCGAAGGGCTCCTACGTTCTTCAGTCCGAAGGGCATCACTCAATAGCTGCGAGTTCCTTACCCGCTGACGAATGAGGTCTTTTTTCTTGGTTGTCGATCCATACTCGGATCCATTGTAGCAGAAGGCCCATGAAGCTGAGGAGTTCATGACTGGTTGTGGCGTCCACTATGAGGTCAATCTGAGGTAGAGGGAAGCTATCTTTTGGGCAAGCCCTATTGATATCTGTGAAATTGATGCAAAGTCACCACTTGCCATTTGATTTTTTGACGAAAACAACGTTGGCTAACCACTCAGGATATTCCACTTATATGATTACCTTTGCTTGAAGGAGCTTGCCGACCTCTTCATTAATCGCCTTTTGTCTTTTTGGGGCAAAACTCCTTCTCTTTTGCTTGACCTAGCTTAAAGGAGTGGACTCCACGCTCACCTTTATAGTGATCACTACTGGTCGACTTCGCCCATGCTTCCTGTCAGGCGAAGACTTCCATGTTCGCTTTAGAAAACTGATGAGAGGGCTTTGATGTCTTCAACTAGCTAGATCCTATGTAGACGAGGTACCGCTGGCTGCCGTCGCATATGCCTAGTTCTTCCGAGGGGTAAAGCCGGGTGCTTACCTCGCCTCGCATGTCGAAGTCTGCTCATATAGATGTTGTCGACCGCTTTTTTACCTATCAGCTAAGTAACACCGGTTTTTTGGTTCACCATTCCTACCCATTTGTAGTAGAAATTTGATAACCATGTATGTGTGGAGGGGATGGCCCTTATGGCATCGAGTAACATGTTGTATGCCTAGGGGGCATCTACTATGAAATCTTAATGTTGTCATCGCATGGGGTCTCCTAAAGTGAGCACCGTCGTATAGACCCTAGTGCAGACTCTTCTCCAAAAGAACCCATAGGCAAGTCGCTAACTGCTCTAGCTTTTCCCTTCCAATGCCCATTTTGTCGAAAGATGATACGAAGATGATGTCGACCGAGCCTCGCTTGTCACAAGGACCCCCGTGAACGTTATCGCTATTATGGCCTTACAGCAAGTGATCATCATAGGGGGATGTCGCACTCTTCCATGTCGGAGTCCAAGAAGGTTATAGTAGTATCCAGCCGAGGAAGTTTGGATAAGGCTTGTACATCTAATGTGTTTCTCGACGATCGCAGTGGGCCTTCCGGCCGGGTCGATTCTCCACCTCTCGCAATCCTCCAGAGATCGTCACGGATCTCCCGCGCGCTGGTGCAGAGTCGGAGTCAGCCGACGAGGTAGTGGGCGGTTACCTGGTCCTCGCTCTTCTCTCGGGTCTAACGCGAGGCGCCCACGCCGGATCAGTATTCAATTTCTTTTTATCGGATGCCGCAAATATCCGCTTGCGTCCACACTCGTGGAACTCACAGATTTGGCATCGCTCTCTTTTGCTAGGTCTCGACTTCATCTAGTCAATATCTCCAAATCTTCATGTCAAGACTGGGCGCAGGGACTTGTGAAAACTAAAGACCTTCAGTGTGGGTGAATTAATGAGGTGAATACCGCCACAAGCTCTGGGCCGAGGTGGTCCCAGTGGTCTCTAACGCCTCATCTCTCGGGGGATCGTTATCTCGTTTTCTTGCTCCTCCTCTTGATCCGTCCTGTCTCTTTATGCTTCGGGCTTGCCTCGCTTTCCTCGCCGCTTCGCTTCTTCTACTTTTGAGAAGAGCCTCTTTCATTTGATAAGAGGGCTCTTCACCGCTGATATATTTCGCTAAGGAGCACTCGCTATGCAAGCCGCTTTTAAGGGTTCTTTGAGATAGAGAACATTAGGTCTTTCGACTGCACCCCTAGCCCTGAGATGAAGACTGTGATGGCGAACTTCTCGTTGAGAATATCCACCTTTGGGTGATTCTCAGACACCCTAAACATATGACCTCAAAATTCTCGAGCTATGCTTTAGGTGGAAGGGGTGATACGTTTCCCCACGCCTCTCTAGCCCACATGTTAGTGGGAGACGAATGCAATGGAGAGCTCTATGAACGAAGGAGATCAAGATGCATGTGATTCGCAAACCAGCTAACACCGGGGCCCTTAGAGGATAGGCGAAGGCCTCGACTGCATGGGCCCTGGAGCATCCGCGCGCTCCATCTAATTCTTATATGTGTTGAGGTGGTCTATGGGGTCTTTCGTTTCTTCGAATCGGCCCCGAGCATGTGGCATCTAACTTGTGTCTAAGAGGAAGTGCACCCAAGCCGTAAAACTGAATAACAAGCTTGTTGCACCGCAGCGCCCATGTAGACCGGAGCCCGACCTTACCGCCTTCATATGGTCGAGCCCCGCCTGATGTCCCCGAACCTTCGCCTCCCATGACCGCCCTTAGTCTCTTCTCGTTGATCGAGGATGGGTCCACGCCTCGTTGTTCCTACCATGCCTCCTCACAAGGCATCCTCCAAGGGCTCAGGCGGGTCATGCTCCTGGCGTGGCTAGCTTCTCCTTCATCCGCTCTCAATGAGGGCCGAGGTGTTGCTCTCCCGGGGTAATAGTGTTTTCGCCTTCTGCTTGTCGTCTCTTGGGGCGCTGTATTTGCCCGTGAGTTGCTCAACCCCTTCAACAAACGCGCATGGTGAGACTGAGCGCCCCACCCCATCCGACAACCAGAGGCTTCGCAGCCCGGAGAGGCGAGCCCACGCCGCTTTGCTGGCCCAGATCCTCGGGATCGCGTGATTCTCAGGTTCCGCGAGTTGATACCACCGCCACCAAGAGATCAACTTTATTTGTAAATGAACTGTCGTTCCACATTTACTCCAATCATGATGTTTTTCAACCAAACCCGCTGGAGCGTGGTGGAATTCCCCGGGCTTCTGGCCCGCGACTTCAGGTGTCCTGCTTCTTTGCAAAAATAAGAAACAAAAAGGATTGGTGAGGATTACTGCTGCTCTCCGATGCCTAAGCCGTTTTCCGATGGTAAGAGAAATCAACCGTTTAGGGAAATGAATTTTTGTGCTGCATCTTTCAATCGACGGGGTGGTTTGGTATTTATAATGGATGATCATGATAACTTAGTTGGATGTGATGATACGTATATTTCTCTCCTATCAGAGAGATTTTTTATTTCCTTATCGTTAACCGATTAATAAGGGATAATTGATAAGCAATTATTAGGAAATATCCTACTTTCCTCATTAGTGGAGATTGGGTATTTTCCTTTAATACGAATTCTTTGGGCTGATTATATTACTTCAATTTTTGAGGGGTGAATTAGGCCCTCGCTCGGGCCTGTAGGTTCCGGGAGCACAAGGGCCGAGCACTGGTACTGGGCCTGCTTCTTAATCTCCTCTTAAGCATGTCTTTTGGGCTCGTGTTCTGGGCTTGTGCGCCCATTATTTTAAACCCGATTAGTTAAAAAACTAGAAATAAGGATAAAAAACACCAAAAAAAGGAATAATCGATTAAAAAAAAAATTCCCCGCATAAGTAAATTTTAGAAATGGAGACTCTTCACTATCTCATGCTCTTTGAATGATTAAACAAATGCAACAAGTTTTTTCACATGATTGAAGTGGTTAAGAGGTCAGACTGACATAGGGAGATGAGGGCTCAAAGGTTTGAGTCCTATGACAAATTTGTAAGAAACGGAATATTGTGATGTATTGCAAAACGTTCGAGTCCTATTACAAACTTGTAAGAAACAAAATATTATGATATATTGTAAAGTGAATAGTTGTCAAAAAAAAAAAAAAAAAAAAAAAGACAAATGCAAAAATTTTTTTACACACGACCTCCTCCCATTTAGGACTTACACTTAAGTTCGGTTGACAAACCCTTATGAGCCATTTCCTATCAATATTAGTATGATATTGTCCTTATTGAGACTAAGGTTTTATGGTTTTGTTTTTGGGTTTTTTACTAAAAAAGTTTCAAACCAATTAGATATTGTCCATGCTTATTAACTTATAAGTCATCCAATTTTTAATCGTTGTGGGACATTATAGAACTTTGGACACTCACCTAACAAATTTTGCGCCAAGGATAATTGTAACTTTTCTAAGCAATGTTTCTCTCTATGAATATAAAAGCTACAATCAATTAACTCATCCCCACATATCTTAATCTTCTACACTTATCTATAGTTGGGTTTGATGTTTTGTTTCACCTAAAAAAGCAACTCAATTAGAATAGCTTTTCTTGTTCTTTTATCTCCACCAAGCATAGATCTCTCAGAGTGATGGATATATTGTCTCATTTCTCATCTCCGTATAAATAATGTAACCACTTCCAAAGCTTTCAACATATCTCAAACCCTTAATTCCGTATTGTTTATCCTCTCCTTCAGTACCTATGTGCCTAGATATCCTTAATTTGTTTTATCTTGACCGACCATCATGAGTTCAGAGCACAAGAGTCTCCTGGCAATATTATTAGGTGCATTAGGGGTTAAGGGTGAGGGGATAACGGCTCCATCAAAAGATGATGAACTAACTGATTTTGTGCTTTTCATGATCTCAAAGAAACAAGATGATGATCGACTGATTAAAGATCCATTTTATGTGCTTGATTTGGGGGTAGTGATGAGTCTTATGGAGAAGTGGTCTCTCGCTCTCCCTCTAGTGCAATCCTTT
Organism: Tetrastigma voinierianum; assembly: GCA_016808115.1. Classification (NCBI taxonomy): domain Eukaryota; kingdom Viridiplantae; phylum Streptophyta; class Magnoliopsida; order Vitales; family Vitaceae; genus Tetrastigma; species Tetrastigma voinierianum. The sequence goes on from JAEQBH010001004.1 coordinate 421,323, forward strand.
TATACTGTCAAGTGCAACCCGGACCCCGCGTTTCTTGGTGCACTAGTGGCTCTCGGCTTAAGCTTCGATTGTGTTATTCAGACCGAGATTGAGACCGTTTTGGATCTTGGAGTTTCTCTGGAGCGGATTATTTTTGCAAACCCTTGTAAGGCCGAGTCTCATATCAAGTACTCCGCAAGCGTAGGCGTTAACTTGACAACTTTTGATTCAAGGGAAAATATCATCCAAAATGTGGATTGCTGATCTACCTGAAACCTCCTGGTGACAGTGGATCACGGTGTCCGTTAGGGTCCAAGTATGGTGCATTACCGGAGGAGGTTGCGTCGCTACTCCAAGCTGCACAACCTGACGGACTTATCATCTCCGGGGTATCTTTCCGTATCGGTAGCAGCACCACCCATGCGTAAGCATACCGGTGGGCAATAGCAGCAGCGAGGGCGGTGTTCGATATAGCCTCGCGGCTCGGCTTGCCTCGAATGCATGTGCTTAACATTGGTGGCAGCTTCACATCCAGTCCGCTCTTCGATGACTCCGCTTCTGCTATAAATTCGTCTCTCCAATCCTACGTCCCTGTTGAAGAACATGAGTTAACCATCATAGCTGAGCCAGGCAGGTTGCGCTTCCAATCGCAGTGTTTGGACCCACGTATGACCCACTTGATATCGTTTTCACCGGTCATCAATTTCCAGAATTGCAGGTCAATGATTGGCTGATGTTTCCTAAGATGGAAACTTATACCTCTGCTGCCGGGTCCAATTTCAATGGCTGTAACATGTTCATCGTTTCCACCCACCTAGTCTACTAGAATCCAACCTGAGACGGGGGTGCTTTATTTGGATGGTTTCCGACAATTGTTTCCTTTATGAAGCACCATGCCAACAATGTTGAAATGATCCAAACACGGGCACTCAGTCAAACTCAACACCATGTATCGTAGACCAAGAGGAAAGAAGAGAAGAAAATCGAAAAATAGCAAGTCACAGTGATGGGATGCAGAATTAGTACAATGGAACAAGAGTCGCAGGAGAGAAATAGAAATTTTTGCTAGGTTAGTTTGGGCCTCGCTAGCTAGCTAAAATTATCAGAGATAGAGAAAATTTCCATTTTCGCGACTTTCTCGCGGATTTTCGCTACCTAGCGAAATCTAGTACGTTTAGCTTAATTTTCACATGCCATCGAAAATTTATATAAATACGCTTCGTGATTTTGATATTTTGATTCCAAACGAATTAATGCTTGATCGGTCATTGATTTTGATGTCCCTATTGTAATCTCTCATATTTTTAGCAGATTTATGTCATTTCACATATTTAGCTGGCTATATAAGTCACCTTATGTTTGTAACCCTAACTTTACTCAAGACGCCAGCTGTGCCTTTTTGCCTCGTGCTTCCTCCTTCTTCCTCTCCTCTTCTCCTCCCTTTCTGCTGTCAACACTTCCGCGATGCACGTAACCGGAGACGAGTGGCTAAAACCACTTCCTTCGGTAGCAGCAGTCATTCTATGTGTTGTCGGGTGGTCTCCCCGAAAGCACGCTGAGCCAGTTTTTTGCCGCCTGGTTCCCAAATTTAACTAGGTTTAAAGTTGATGTATTTTTCTTGGTTATCATTTGCAGCTTTTAAAGTTCGGGCTGTAGATTTAGCTTTAGATACATCGATATCCATTAGTTATAAGCTACTGTTATCGTGAGTGTAGGTTATGTTATGTTATCAAAATGATTCCTTCAAGCAAATACTTGCAATCTTTAGGTTCAAAGGATTCTTATTTTTAGATCTCACGAACATTTAGAGAGTCAAGATAGATTTTCACCGTAGGGAACCATAAATGTTAACAATGTTTATCAAAAGGAAATACAGGTTTGGGGTTTAATGCCAGTCGAAACATCTGCCGTAGAGATGACTCATATGTCATCCTCCCCAACGCGAGGAATTCAACTCTGACTTTCTCGGGTTAGCCTAAAGATCTTAATCAAGGTCTAATGTTTCAGAGTTCATTTTACATTTCCATTCATTTATTTTCATATCTAAATTACTCAACCCAATTATTTTATCATCATTCTTGTAATCCAAATTTAATTCACCGCTTTGTTAATTAAACAGTTTGCGGTCGAAGAAAACCATCTCGGTAGCCTTCGACTCCTAGATCGCACAGCAGCAGGACCAAATGCAGCAGGAGAACTTAGAATATAAATATTGTTGATTCCGATCACCCTACCGTGGTACCTAATCATTTGATTCAGGCCACTGCAGGTGATGCCGAATCAACAAATGGTAGTCCCACTTCCTCCTACTACCGTAGTCAAGCTACGCAAAGATAAAGGGTTCAGTATCGAACACTGTGGATGAGTTTTCTTCTGCATAAATGGATTTGAGTGAAGTCAAAATTGGTGAATTAAATTCTGATTTTTAAGGTCAGTAAAAACAGCGGTCGGGTGGTTTGCAAACCGAAAAGAAATAAAATAAAATGTAAAATAGAACTCCTTGAAGCATTAGCTCAGTGGTTGGATTCTATGGTAACCGAGGGTTCTGTGGTTCATTTCTCACGTCGGGAGGATGACATATAGTCATCTCCCGAACCGGATCTTCATTTTGCATTAAAACCTAAACCCTAATAATTTTCCTCGATAGAAAGCATTTATTTAACATTTATGGTTCCCAATAAAGGAAAAATCTATCTCGACCATCCTACAATGATTCGCAAAGGGTAAATTCAATGAGTCTCAATGGATCTAAAAATAAGAATCCACTGAACCCTAAAAGATTACCAAGTATTTATCAAAGTGGATGCACTTACAGTGAAAACCTAACCCCTTAACCTACCTCAGTGGCTCGTAAATGACAACTAATGGATATTAGTGTATCTAAAGCTAAGAATACACTAAACCCTAAAGCTTCTGCGCCACAAAGAAAGTACATCAAAAAAGATTTAAACCTAGAGTTGAAAGTTTGGGAACCAAATGACAAACTACATATGAAAAAACAGGGGGAACCACCAAAGAAATTCGGCAGATCCTTCCCCAAAGAGGTCTTTTTACTTCAAGAAGGAAGTGGTTTTAGTTTCACTCATCCCTCCAAGTCATTATCCTCGAGGGTGTTCGGGGAAACCAAGAAAGGGAGAGAAAGAGGAGAGAGAAGAGAGGAACTGAAACAAAAGGTCGCACCGAAAGATTAAAGTTAGGGTTACAAAAATCACATGTTGGCTTATATAGCCATACAAGTGTGTGAAATACCAAAATGCCCAAATATGTAATTACAATAGGGACAACATGGTAAATAAACAAAACAAGGTCGTTTTGAATCACAAACATCAAAAACACAGGGGCAGGAATTTCGCTATGAACAGTGAATTTCGCTATATAGCGAAAATTTCGCTATATAGCGAAAAATGCAAGAAATAGCTTAAATCAGTACCTCGGCTATGAACAAGAAGCTTCGCTAAGCTAGCCAATCCCGCTTAGCTTTAGCTAAAATTTGTGCATAGCTTAGTCTCCACTTCGTTATGCACGTTAACTCTCGCTAAGATAGCTAAAACCGCGGCCTAGCGAAATCCCTGCTCCCCATTTTGCGCCACTGCTCCAGCCTTCCCCGTCTGCACCGCACTGTTCCATTTCTTCAAGCTTTGATATTCTTCATTCCCAGCTTGCTGAAATTGATGGAAGACCATATGAAATTGATGGAAATCAACCCGACTTTGGTTATGATTGGATTGACACGATAATTTGGCTTCCAATTCCTGCAAAAACTACAAAAGTTGCCACAAAATGCGATCATTAGTACCATAGGAACCCGAACATGTCAATTGGGTTAATTATAATACTATAATAATAAAAAGTGCTCAAACCTATTAAAAATAGGGTTCAAATAGCACTTTGGGGCACTAATCACACTCTAACCGACACATTGCTAGTCCCTTAGCAATGCAAGAAGAAAATAACAAAGAACATATAAAACTATAACAAAATAATGTTCACAAAAATTATATTTCAAAAAGGTTGTGAATGAGTAATGCCTAACCCTAAGTAAAAATTATCAAAGTCGTGTCCAATAACTATCATGAGAGAATGAATGCCATACAAAATTGAGTATCAAAAGAGTCTCCATCTTAGTGAATCAACCAGAAACTTCCACCAAAATCTAAGTGTTTATTTGATCAGCTCTCAATAATAAACTGGCCAAACCGCACTTCCAACCTAGCTACTACCACGACCTAGCATGCTAACCAACCCAAATAGATCATGACCCACCCCATTCCACAATTCTTTTTGTGTCAGAGGGTGCACGCCGAGGAATCGACCTCACCAAAGTCCATGTAACGGGGATCTACCGATGACTCCCAACCAATTAAGGTTTAGGGCATCAAGCCAAAAGGATCTTTCTACCACAAACTCTTCAGGTTTCACCCCGGACTTCGAATGATTTCGAGACTCCAACACCTACAACTTGCTAAACTCCACCCATCCACCCATGTAACGAACACTAAGTCTGTGACTCCCAACTAGTGAAGGTTTAGGGCACCGGGCTTTAAAGGCTTTCGCCATATACCCCCTGACCGTGCTCCTGTTTCAAGGCAAAGCGTTGCAATTTTTATTCTTTTTTTTTTTTTTTTTTTTTTCGAAGACGCATTGGCCTTCTTTACACAGGGGTCCTTAACCTATTAAAGGCGGTCAGTGAAACTAGGGTAGGTTATGCAAAGTAAAGGAGGTTGCGAGGTTTTCAAATTCTATCATTGAAACCCATCGTACTCAGGTGTGGTTAGCTAAAGGTGGAAGAAAAATGTCGAAATCAATAAGAATTCAACTAATCATTCACTCAACCAAGCATGGAACCAATCTAACATCAATAGAATTGGACAAGGTTTAAATTTTCCAACTTGCAGGTTAGGCAAAACCACAAAAAATTTTGATTGCAAAATGGGTCCAGATTTTGAAAAAGTAAGTTGTTTAGTATAACAGCTTTATAGAAAGGGAACCCAACAAGCCACTAAATATCACAAAATGGGCTTGCACAAAATAATAACAAAACATAAATGCAAAAGCCACTTCCTTTGCTAACTCTCCCCCCAACCCAAACATCTCGGTGTCCGAAATGGGGCTCGGATTGGAAAAATTGGGAGGGAGGAAGTGTTACTCCTTGATGAGATAAAAATTATTGATGGATAGGAAACTACAAGCTTCCATCGACACCTTATTCACTCCGTTTGGGCTTCAAATAAACAAGTTAGGAGAAGAAAAGAGAGGAAAAAAGTGACTAGTTGGAGCATTTTAAATTACACTTCATAATAACCTCAAAAATGTTCTTCTGGCCATACGGATTCTACACTCTTAAGATTTAACGGTACCAAGAACGCCTCTAAAACGGAGTCTCGAAATGAAAAGTTACGAAATAAACAAAATCGAGGTCAAAAGTGGGGCTCATAGCGAAAAATTTTCGCTATGCTACAGTAATTTTCGCTAGGCTAGCGAAATTTCGCTAGCCTAGCAAAAATTTGACATAGCGAAAATTTCGCTATGTTTGCGAAATTTTCGCTATGTCTAATAGCGAAAATTTTGGTTTTTTTTTTTTGTGAAAAATCAAATAAAAATAATAAATAAAAATAAAAATAATAAAATAAAAATAAAAAAACAATTTTTTTAATAATTTTTTAAAAAAAAAAAAAATTTTTAGAGACAATTTTTTTAAATAAAATAATATATATATATAAAGAAAAATAAAATATAATTTTTTTTTTTGAGAAAATAAAATAAATAAAATAAAAACAAATCGTTTTTTAAAATATATAAAATATAAAATAAAATAAAATAAATAAAATGAAACACTGTGCAAAGGTTTTGTCCGGTAGTGGAAGCACTCATGATTTTGTTAGTTCGTGCATTTCGCTAAGCTACGAAATGCACTGCCTGCAAATAAATTTTCCAATCTTTGTTTGCCTCACAAAAATTTTCTAGGTTAGCTAAATTTCGCTTAAGCTTAGCGAAAAATCTCCATCTATAGCTTAAATTTTCAGATTTCGCTAGAATTGCAAATTTTCGCTATAGTCACAAAATCCTCCGCTTTCTCGCTGGCCGATTTTCAATCCACGCTCAAATTCTATATAAATCGCGAAAATTAACATAAGAAAGATTAGAAAATTACAGAAAGCAAAAATTAATTTAAAAACATAAATTAACTAAAATTAGATAAAATCTAAAAAGAAAATTAATGAAATCAAATAAAATACGATAAAATAAAAAGATAAGAAAAAATGGAAACAAAGTACGGGGAGCTAGAATGCCTAGGTTCAGTTCCAAACCCGAACCCGCATCTAACCAACCATCGTGCATATGTGAGCAACCGCCATTGTTTTGGCGTGAAATAAGAAAAGCCTCGAACAATGGCCACCACTTTCGAGGCTTTTCAAGGCAGCAGCGCAATATCGGGCTTAGTGTGCGGTGCTTCATCGGGTCGTGGTCGGGTGCGTGGAGGTAGAATATACACTGGGTCACCGAGGGCCACCGGCAAGGCATTCGTGTCTCGCAGCGGGCGCAAGTACACCATGTGGGAATTGGTCAAGGACATTCTTTCGGGGCACTTCCACTCGCTTCTTTCCATCGCCTTCCCGCCAAGAATGGGAGATCGCTTTCATCTTGCATTTTATATTGCTCTCCACCGTGGTGTCAATCGTGTACTCTTTTTCTGGATTCTCCTCCTTTTGATAAACAAGCTGATTGGTGAGCTTTGAGATGGATCCCTGTAGGATGTCCAATTTCTGCTCCATTTCACTTTGAAGTCCATCAATTCTCTTGTTTACATTGTTTTCCAAAGTGTCAATTCTCTGACTTAATTGAGCATTGATTTTCCTCTGTCATTCCACAAAGCTAACCTTACTAGCTTGGTGGGGGCAGTCCATAATGGCCTCGCTTCAACTGAGAAAATTGACTTTGAGGTGGTTGTGGAGGCCGAGGAGTCGAGGTATACCGTGGGAGGCACCATGTGGGAGGGTGCACTATCCTCGGGTCTCATAAATCCCTCACGGATCTAGCGGGTTCGATTTCTCTCCCAAGGTCACGATTTTGCCATGCAAGGTTTCTATAGTCCCTCACACAAGTATATGCCTAGTGGTTACTCTCCACTGAATACTCACTATATTGCCTTCCCTCTTCCATTGGCCACAATTCAAACCCACTGAACATTCAATCCTGCAGTAGAAATAAGGCAACACCAAAAACAGTTCTGCAGGAAAATTGTTTTTTTTTTTTGAAATGAAAAGAAAATGACAATGAAATATAAAAGCAATTCACCAGTACTCGTGATGAGGATCACAAGTGTTCAATGGGGCCACAAATGCACTTAGGCACCATCCTGAACGACGCCATTTGATTCGTGCCACTAGCAGGTGATGGAATCAACAAAATTTGTAGTCCTGTTTCTCCCACGCTGTAGTCAAGCATCGCAGTGATAAAGGGTCTAGGGTCGAACACTGGGATGGGCTTTCAGACAAAATGATTCAGTGAAGTCAAAATTGGTGAATTAAATTTGGATTTTTAAGGTTTGGGTAAAACAAAGGTCAGGGGTGGTTCAAACTCGAAAAGAAATAAACAAAATGTAAAATAGAACTCCTTGGAAGCATTAGGTCACTGTGAGTTGGATTCCTATGGTAACTCGAGGGTTCCAGGTCTATTTCTCAAGGCGGAGGACATATATAGTCATCTCCCAACCGATCTTCATTTGGCATTAAAACCTAAACTTAATAATTTTCCTTTTGATAGAAAGCATTTATTTAACATTTATGGTTCCCAACAAAGGAAAATCTATCTCGACTCATCCTACAATGATTCAGAAGGGTAACTAATGAGTCTCAATGGATCTAAAACAAGAATCCACCGAACCCTAAAGATTACCAAGTATTGATCAAAGTGGATGCACTTACAAGGAAACCTAACCCTTAACCTACCTCGTTGGCTCGTGAATGCACCACGGATATTAGTGTATCTAAAGCCAAGAATACACTAAACCCTAAAAGCTGCCAAGTATTGGCCAAAGAAAGTACATCAAAAAAGATTTAAACCTAAAGTTGAAAGTTCGGGGAACCAAAATGACAAACCACAGGAAAATGTGGGAACCACCAAGAATTTCCTCGCAGATCCTTCCCCGAAAGAGCCTTTACTTCAAGAAGGAAGGTTTAGTTCACTCATCCTCCGTTGTCATCCTCGAGGTGTTTCGGGGAAAACCAAGAAAAGGGAGAGAAAGAGGAGAGAGAAGAGAGGAACTGAAACAAAAGTTGCCGCTGATCAAAGTTTAGTTGTGGTTACAAAATCTATGTCAGCTTATATAGCCATACAAGATGTGAAATACCAAAAATGCCTAAAATATGTAATTACAATAGGGACAACATGGTAAATAAACAAAACGAGGTCGTTTTGAATCACAAACATCAAAAACACAGGGGCAGGAATTTCGCTATGAATAGTGAATTTCGCTATATAGCGAAAAATGCAAGAAATAGCGAAAACCAAAAATTTCGCTATGAACAGTAGTTTTCGCTAATCTAGCGAAATTTCGCTAGCTTAGCGAAAATTTGTGCATAGCGAAATTTCCAATAGTGCACAGTAACTTTCGCTAAGATAGCGAAAAAACTGTGCCTAGCGAAATTCTGCCTCTCGCATCCCGCGCCATCGTTCCACTTCCCGCCCACCGCACCCTGTTCCATTTCTTCGCTTTGATATTCTTCATTCCCTAGCTTGCTGAAATTGATGGAAGACCATATGAAATCGATGGAAATCAACCCGACTGGCTATGATTGATCGACACGACATAATTTGGCTTCCACCCCGCAAAAAACTACAAAGTTGCCACAAAATGCGATCATTAGTACCATAGAACCCGAACATGTCAATCGTTAATATAATAATTAGTACACAAAGCGCCAAAACCTATTAAAAATGGTTCAAAATAAGACTAAGCACTAATCACACATTTGATTCGCGCCACGGTAGGTGATCGAATCAACAATATTTATATTTCTGTTCTCCTACTGCCGTAGTCAAGCCATCGCAAGTAAAGATAGCGGTCTAGGTCTAACACAGACGGTTTCTTTCTTCAGACAAAATGATTTGAGGAAAACAAACTGGTGAATTAAATTTGATTTTAAGGTGGTGATAAAATAGTGGGTCAGTGGTTTGACACCGAAAATAAAATGAAATAAATGTAAAATAACTCCTCACTATCACACACCGAAGTTTAAGATCCTAGACCAACCAAGAGGTCCCTGACATTTCAGGCTGGGAGTGATGACCACATATAGTCATCTCCCGAACCGATCTTCATTTTACATTAAAACCTAAACTCTAATAATTTTCCTTTTGATAGGAAAGCATTTATTTAACATTTATGGTTCCTTATAGTGAAATCTATCTTCGACTCATCCTACAATGATTCGTAAAGGGTAACTAATGAGTCTCATAATGGATCTAAAATAAGAATCCACTGAACCCTAAAAGATTACCAAGTATTTATCAAAGAGGATGCACTTACAGTGAAAACATAACCCCTCAACCTACTTCCAGAGGCTCGTAAAGAGCAACTAATGGATATCGTTGTGATCTAAAGCTAAGAATACACTGAACCTAAAAGCTTGCCAAGTATCGCCAAAGAAAGTACATCAAAAAAGCTTTAAACCTAGAGTTAGAAATTGGGAACCAAAATGTAAAACCTCGTCAGAAAACAGGGAACCACTCAAAGAAATTGCAGATCCTTCCCCCAATAGCCTTTTACTTCAAGAAGGAAGTGGTTTTAGCCACTCATTCTCCAAGTTGTCATCCTCGAGTGGGTGTTTCAACCAAGAAAGTGGAGAGAGGAGAGAGAAGAGGAAACTGAAACAAAGCCACAGATCGAAAGATTAAAGTTAGGTTACAAACTTATATGTGCTGAGAGAGCCAACCCAAATGCGGTGATGATGAATACATTCGAAAGCAATAATTATAAGAGAATTTAGCACATCTTAAATCACAATTTACCCACATTTGGCATAAGGATAGGTAATTTTTAATTTCTTCTATGTTTTTAGACTTGTGCGTCTTTTCTGTGTTTAAAACGTAAGTATAACAGACAAAGTGTCCCGAAGCTAATATGAAGCACTCACGGATGCGAAGTAACAATTGACGGTCTCGGAACTCCGATAATACAAGGGAAAGCACCAGGATTCAAGTGTACTGCACATCATTCATGTGTACCCGGCACACCTTGCATGTAAGTAAGTGGGCACATTGTACCCCAGACAACACAAATGTAAAATTCTAAGACACATGTGCGTAAAATTGACAAGCAGGGAAATTGTACTTGACATCACTAATGTGTACCCTAAGACATCTGCATGGAAATTGCGAGATTTGTCCAGAACTCGATTCAGGCGCGAGGGCACTCTTTGTCAAATCTTAAATCCAAAATGGGAAAATCACATCGGAGGGGGTATAAAAGCAAGAGGACACAAGCACAGGTAGTTTTTGGACTTATAGGGTTTAGGTTTGAAAAGGGAAGAGTTTTTTCTCCATTTTTGAGTCAAGGTGTAGATCCAGATTTAAGAGTTCTTCTATCGAAGCTTTAGATTCAAGCTGCTGTAAATCTTCAAAGAGAAATAATTATCTTGTTTTAAATCCTAATATCTCACATCTGGGCTATTCCGCTTACAAGTGAATTCCGATTTCCAAAGGCACCTGCTTTTATGATTAATCACTTTAATTATAATTGTTCTTGTAAGTTTTACGGAGTTCTAAACTCCATCGTTGGGAATCCATTGTGGGGAAACTCACCTCGATTAAGGTATAGTCCTCAATTCCTCTTTTGATCTTCACGGATTGTGTAATATTAATCACTAGCAGAAGTCAGAATCCTTAGTTAGGGCATATTCTTAATAACGTGTTAACTAGATGATCCTTTGTTACGCAGGCTTGATCATGAATGCAAGCTAAGGGTTCAGATAATTGAGAACAAGTGTTTAGTATTACTCGATCATCTCTATTTTCCAAAGAGCATTTAAAGATAAATCCTCCATCAAAGACCATTTATCAATGGTTCCTAGATGAGTTTATAAAATATGAGGTGGGACTTACATGATTAGGAGTGAGTGGAACCCTAAAAATCCCAGCAATTGCCTTCATTTTAAAACAAATAAACCAATCAACCATCCAAGCCAACCAACACAACCCATAATTCTCTTTTAAATCATACCCTTAGTGGAGAATGAGCCTCATTGTCGATAAAATTAGACCACTTGTGGAGAGATGACCAAGTGGATTCTCACAAGATACAATGCTAGACAACCTGTAATTCCTACGTCGAATGGGAATTACACCAACACAGTTGACTTGAAGAGAGCTAGAGGTAATTTGCAATTGCATTGCAAATCTGGTACGTTCTCCAATTTTTTTTTTTTATTTATTTATTTTATTTTTTTTACCACTTGTCTTAGTGAGAAATCTAAGTGGGTATTTGACTCGAGAGTGTAGTGCATGTCGGCCGGGGTCGCAATCAGCAAAATGGCTGCCTAGTGCTGAATAGTGCCTCCGGAAATTCCAGGAAACTACACAGGTCACCTTCGTCTCAAGATAACATTATACTCCCAAATGGATCACCCGGTAATCAAGAACCTCTGCTTAACAATATACTCAAAGGATTCCTGTTAACCCACAAGGACTCAATGAACCTCCACAACATGGAGGAAGCTACACCCTGCGAGCAACCGATAGTAGGAGGGGGAATGTTAACTCAACAAAATCAATATGCAGGTCTCCGTTCTTTACCTAATGTGGAAAGAACCTTAGAGAAATCCTACAACCTCAAAGGACTACAACCACCTCAGATTGCCTTCCTCAAGAGGCCACTAATTTCTTAATGAAGTCGTAAATGATCCGTCTCTTACCTGTATATCAAGGGTTCGAATCTGAGAACCCTTATTCATTCATGAGAGAATTTGAAGAAGTTTGCAGTGCATTTCTTTCTACTGGCCCACTTCTCCACATAATCTGTTTAGTTTTATTTCCTTGCTTTAAAGGAGAAGGCTAAAATTTGTTTCATTCTCATGCTTAATTCAATCTTTTATGGGAAATATGCTAATGAGTTCCTCAACAAATTTTTCCCGCCTGCACGTACTAATGCTCTCATGCGAGCAATTCATAACTTTTCTGAAAAGCCTGGTGAACCGTTTGCTGCGGTATGGGAAAGATATAAGGATCTCCTCCATGCTATCCCTCACCATGGATTGATGTGATGAAATATGGCATACTTTCATCAAGGATTATCCTCGACAATAAACAAAGATATCCGTATGATGTGCAAAGCGAATTCTTTGAAAAGAGTGTTAGGAAGCAATCCAACTCTTTGACACTATAGCAGAGAATGCCTGAATCCTGGGAGACTAACACATCCATAGACACCAAGAAGTGCATAGCACACGGGGGCGGAATCCATCACTTAAGAGAAATGATGAGTTGCAAGCAAAATTGCTAATTTAACAAGGAAACCGGGAGGCCATGAGAGATGAAAAGGTGCATGAGCTAATCCACGACTCACCACTCTCGGCACTCCAATCGGGACTCAAAGAGCGGAGGGAGCCATGCATTATATGCGCATGATCCCACGCACTCAAACCATCATGCCCAAACCTTCCTCAAGTAAAGGCGCACCAAATAGAAAGGTGCCAGTTTTAATTACCAAAGGAAACCTTCAACTCTCCATATTCTAAAACATATAACTCGGATGGGGTAGCACCCTAATTTTAGTTGGAGGAATGAAGAGCCAAATAACTTGCCAAACAACCAAGGTCCGTCCTCATTACCAAAACCATGGCTTTACAAATCCCATTCCACCATTTCAGAATCACTACGGCCTCGGGTGGTTCCCCTCAGAAACCCCAATCAAGGTCTCCAGCCATCGAATCAAGGAACGCACTCACAACCATATCGTAACCTCCCTATAAGAGAAGTTTAGAGGACATAGTAACACAGTTTGTGCAAACCCAACAATCCACAAACACAGAACTCTCGAACTCGCTTTCCGAACGATGTGAGATCTCATAACTGGGGTTAACCTCACCCATAGGTAACCTTCAACAAGAAAAAGGGAAACTCCCATCTCAGCCTATTCAAAATCCACAAAGGCAAAATAGTGTAGGAAGTTCAGGACCAATTGAGGGTACCTTTGAACACTGTAAGGCTGTCACTACTCTCCGAAGTGGAAAGGTAGTTGACAAAACCATTCAAACTAAGGAACCAACTCGCGGTCTCAAGTGAATTGTTTGTAGAGGATGAGTCGCGCACAAATCTCATGTCCCTGATACGAATGATATTGATGATCAACCAAAGGATGACAAGTCTACCCATATCCCTCCAGCTCCATACCCACATAGATTGAGAGCACCAAAGAAAGTGAATAACCATGCTGAAATTTATGAGTTGTTCAAGCAAGTGAAACTGAACATTCCCTTTGTTAGATGCCATTACAAATCCCATCATATGCTAAATTTCAAAGGATTTAACGTAAAAAGGAAATTAGGTGTCAACAAGGAGGCTCTCTGCGACTGGCAACTTTACCTCACTAATTCAAACAACTTGCCTCCAAAATACAAAGACCGTGAAGCCCTACTATTTCTATAGTAGTAAATCTTCCAAATTGGGACACGCTTTAAGGACTTAGGGGCAAGTGTTAATTTGTCGCCTTTATTCAGTATATGTGGACCTAGGTTAGGAGAATTAGACAACCAATATCACTCTCCAAATTAGTCGACCGTAGTGTCAAAATTCCTGTGAGGGATAGTAAAGATGTATTGGTACAAGTGGATAAGTTCTATTTCCTGTGGATTTACTGCGTTTCGACACTCAGCCTGGTAAAACCAAGGAACCCGGGCCAGCAATTCTTATTCACTATTCTTAAGTAACCGCTAATGCCATTATACATTGTAGGGGCGGCCTAATGACACTATCATTTGGCAACATGATTGCTAATTTGAACATCTTCAATGTTATAAAGGGAATGGGGGATAAAGAAGATGTGTGTGAAGTCAACATGGTTGATTCTATGGTACAGAAACACTTGGATAATGTCCCACATGATGACCCTTAAGGCATGTTTTTAGTCACCAAAGTTGGGATGAGGAGGTGACCATAATCGAGTCGAGTTTTTACACCACCGAAAGCATGCTGAGGTATTGAAGTTAATGGGGCGTGGGCACCTAAATTGAACCATCACACCAAACGAGGAGAAGGCATTACCCTCAGGAAAAGCCACCTAAGCTTGAGCTAAAACCTTTACCCACACACCTCAAATACGCCTTCCTAGGAGAGGAGGAGACTTTTCCAGTAATTATATCTGCCTCCTCGAATCGAATCAAGAAATCAACTTTCTTAAGATATTATGTCTCATTAACCCGCCCAGGCTGGACAATCAAGGGATATTAGGAATCGGGTCCTTTTGATCTCGCACACATAGAATTCACTTAGAAGAGGATGTTAAACCCTTCTAGGCAACCATGTAGATCGATCAACCCAATAATGAAAGAAGTGGTAAAGAAGGAAGTTTTAAAACTCTTGGATGTAGGGGTCATTTATCCTATTGCATAGCAAGTGGGTTAGCCCAACACAAGTAGTTCCTAAGAACTGAGTTACCAGTCGCTAATGAAAATAATGAGCTCATCCCTACCGTGTCACTTCAGGTTGGAGGGTGTGCATAGATTAAAGGAAGCTGAATGCTGGTACTAGGAAAGACCACTTTCCCCTTCCATTTGCTGATCAAATGTTAGAGAGCTGCGTACATGAATTCTATTGTTTTCACGGTACCGTGGTACAATAAAATTGAGATAGCTTTTTGAAGATCAAGAAAAACTACATTCACTTGCCCTTGAAAATTTACTTTAGGAAATGCGTTCTTTTGATTGTGCAATGCACCCTAACTTTCCAACGATGCATGATGGGAATTTTCAGTGACATGATAGAAATCATATCGAAATCTTCATGGATGATTTCGCTGTGACTCGCTCGAGAGTCAAGTAGAGAACTTACGAAGGTTTCGAGAGGTGTCAAGAGAAAAATCTTGTGTTAAATTGGGAAAATGTCATTTCATGGTAACACAAGGAATTGTCTTAGGCCACATAGTATCAAAAGATGGAATCGAAGTTGATAAGGCCAAGTTGAGCTTGGATTTCCAACTCACTCTACTCCTATGTGTTAGAGACATAAGGTCATTCTAAGGTCATGCTGGTTTCTATAGAAGGTTTATAAAAGATTTAGTGCTATAGTCTCACTTCCTTATGTACTCTAAGTACTTGGTTAAAGATGTCCCTTTCATGGTCACAAGCCAGACACTGCTTTAATAAGCTCAAAACATGCTAGTGTCACCACTCAATAATGCGGTCCCCTAATCGACCCCATTCGAGATCACATGATGCTAAGTGATTATGCCATAGGGCTGTGGCAGATCGTGAGGGAAGACAAAAGGCTTTGTCATTTACTATGCCGCAAGACACTAGACTCGCCTGTGCCAACTACACGAATTCACAGAAAAGAGTTTCTATTGCCGTTTTTGCTCTAGAAAAATTTAGGGTCATATATCAAGTGGCTCCCTCAGAACCATTTTTGGCGCATCATGAAGCCAAGTACTGCTCTCTGCTGTGATACGAACCAAGGTTAACTAGGTGGATTTTACTATGTCAAGAATTCAACTTGACCATTAAAGATAAAAGGTTGAGAATGGTTGTCGACCACTATCTTGATTAGTTCCGTAATCTAACTCCCATGGCATACCCATAGGTGATAGCTTCCTCGATGAGCAACTCTTTGCTCGTTCATTACCCATGTATGTCGACATTGTTAACTACCTAGTACTGCCGTATCTCATCCAATGGACTTCTCAATGTAAAGAAATTTCTGACAGATATTAAGAAATACTACTTTGATGATCCGTATCTATTTAAATACTGTCCTGATCAAATAATGAGAAGATGTGTACCCAATGATGAGCAGGTGAGGATTTTAACTTTTTGCCATTCTGAAGCCTGTGGAGGACATTTCTCTGCCCGAAAGACGGCAGACAAGATTTTGCAAGCTGGGTTTTATTGGCCCACCTTATTTAAAGATTGTTTTGATTTCTGCAAAACTTGTGCCTCGCCGCGAATCAGAGGTCACAAACGCAACATGATGCCTCTAATTCCAATTTAATTATTGAAATTTTTGATTGTTGGGGTATAGACTCATGGGGCCTTTTCCCTTCTTGTGGGTATCTTACATTCTTATCTGTTGATTATGTCTAAGTGGGTTGAGGTAATCTCTCAACGAGAACCAATGACCACAAGGTTACTTTGAAATTTATAAAGGAACACATTTTTTCTCGTTGGAACGCCTCAGGCAATTATTAGTGATGGCGGACTCCACTTTGCAATTGATCTTGAAAATTCATAAAAAAATATGGAGTCACCCATGTCAACAGCCTACCACCCACAGACCAATGGTCAAGCTGAATTGGCTAATAGGGAGATAAAACATATTTAGAAAAGACTCGCTGCTCCGACAGAAAAGATCGTCACCCTTCGTCTTACCGATGCTTTCAGTCTACCGTATCGCTTCTTTAAAACTGTTCTTGGTATGTCTCCTTATAGGCTAGTTTATGGAAAGGCTTGCCATTTGCCGAAGAGATGGAACACCTAAGCATCGCTATTCGAACTTAATTCTGATCTAATCCCTGCTGTGTAAGGCCAATATTTCGCAGCTAAATGAACTTGAAGAACTACGGAGAGAGTCGTATGAAAGCTCCCGACCACAAGGAGCGGCCCAAGCATTCCATGACAAATCTATTGCCGAAAACCAACCCAATCAAGGTACCGCTATACGCCCCGATTGCATCTTATTCCCCGAAAGCTCTCGCTCCACTGACCGCCCATTCCATCGTTAAGGGTAGTTTATCCTCACGGAGCCGTGAGATCGAAAATCCGACATTGGAAAATCCTTCAAAGTGAATGGCCGGCTCAAACCATTCCTCGAAAGTATTTCACCTCAAGAGCACAAAGGAAGATTTGGTAGATCCGCTCACCAAGCCTCTCCTTCCAAGCAACCTCATTCTCCACTTTGTCAGATATAGTTTTGATTTTATTTTTGTTCGTTTATTTTATTTGCTTTTACTTCATTTTCTTTTCAATAAAATAGAAAATAAAAATCGTGGGGCTCTTGTTTCACGCTCCAATTCTCTGTGGGGTACTTAGTTCTATGCATTGGAGGACAATGCTTGTTTCAAGCCAGGGGTAGGTGTACACTCGGCTGAACGTAACTATGCGCTGTTATATGTCTGGGTCAAATTTTTCAAATATGCCTCTTTGAAAGTATATTATGTTTCACCCGCAATGTACATACCCGCATGATTTATTCACCTTCTACATCATCTTATTGCACGCATATCTTAACAAGCATACACAACAAGTTTGTGGTTCCTCTCGTGGAATTGTCCCTCAGGGTATTCTACTCCATCGCCCACACAAACCACGGCCTCAGGTCAAGTTTCGGGATCTAACCTATTATCGCTCAATGGTGCATCACTTTAATCAAGTCATGTTAACTTATGCATCCTAGTCTTTATGGAATATCTTGCATAATTGGAAAATGATTAGAGGCCATTATTTCCTTTATGATACATGTGGATTCGTAGTGTCTCATCCTCGCACTCCATTTTGCTTAAAGTTGTCAAGTTTATTCGAATCCTGTAACTGGATTGCGGGAACAAGAGATCTTATGGAGAGATTGAAGGTATCCCAAGAATGACCATGACTAAGTCTACGATCAAAAAACATTGTGGAATTTGAACAAGCGTAAAAGTGAATATGCAAAGAAAAACCCCTGATGAAAGGCGCTTGGAAAGGTCAAATGTATAAGGCACCACCGTTCCAAAGTGAAAAAAAAAAAATAATATATATATATATATATATATATATATATATATATATATATATATATATATATATAGAAAAGAAAAACTGGCCGGGGGAACAAGTGTACCGGCATAACTTAAACGTAAATTCCACAACTGCTTCGAAAAATGTGCAAAGGGCGAATGTACCCCATTAAATTTTTATTCAAAAGTGGGCAGGGAATCAGACAGACATCACTAATGTGTACCGGTACACCCGGTCGGGATTTGGGCAGAAAGGGCTTTTAATCCAAAAAACGTGGCGCCTCTTCATTTTCCAAATGCTTTTTGACACTCCACAGTCAGCCTCAGTCATTGGCTTTCCTCACACAAGTGTCTCTAAGTTTGGTTGCTCGCTGTGGCTTTATCGTCTGGGCCCGATTGTTTGTCTTCGCAGCCAAGGCACTGAAGTGGTAAGCCCCTACCAATCCCTACTAGCATTGTTGCTGATCTCCTCTTGTTATACATGGATTTGCTTGTTTGGTTTGTCATATTTTCTGCATTTGTAATGGGAGTTTCGGCCAAGTAGTAGCCGGGCTCTGGAACGCACCCCATGTGCACACAAATGGCTGCTCGGGAGACAGGTTTTCGATCTGATGATATATATCTCAAGTCATCCGGGTCATATTACATCATTGCTATATCTATGGCGCTGTCTAAGAATATCAGAGGGCGGGAAGGCATCCAGCTTTCTATGGGACAAGCAAAGAAGAAGAGAAAACTGATGCCTCTCAAATCCGCGAAAAAGTGGGAAGGAAAACGAATTGCATCCCCTTCGAAAGTGAGGAATTATCTCGACAAAGGATAATGATGAAGAGATAGAAGCGATGTTTCGCGGAAGACCCGAGTCGACTCAAGAAAATGGGTCTTGGCCAATTGCAAATAGGGGTTTCCATCACGAGAGGGGTGTTAAATTGAGACGTTTTTTATATTCTCATCCCATCAAGTGGGATTATCCAGAATGTAATATGCATATCGTGCACACCGGTTCATGGATACTTACCTTCAGTAGCTCAAGTTCTACACTAACCCGAAGGAAAATCATCGGGTCAAACCGTAGACGGAGACTTGATGGGAAAGCAACAGTGGTCACCCTGACTCGATAGCGCATGCCCTACATTATATTCGCCCTGATGCTTCGGACCGACCATATCCACTCAGGGCTATTACTGACTTCGATGCCTAGTTGTTCACTGAGGCTATGTGCACCCGCCCCGTGCCCATGAGTGATTTCGTGAAAGAATTCGCTCCCGGAAAGCTCAAACCTGACACACTACGAACAAGATCATTCACAATCAAATTAGTTGAAGGGTAATGAAAAGTCCCCCACCAAGAACGATTCGGGCCACTGAGGTTATGACTGGAAGTCGATTGACTATGCATTAGTCATATGGTGCTATGAATGAGGATTTCTTACAATATTCAAGCCAAGATATCCCGTCCCTCTTACTCAGACTAGTATCAGAGAAGTTGCTGTGGGATGAGGGGAACAGTTAAAGAAAAGAGGTTGTTACCTAGGCAGTGGCCGATCACAAATAAGACTGAGGCCAAGAGCCGAGCATCATCCACTAGACCACAGCCCTCGGTGCCTTCAGTACCTTCTCCCAGGATCACATCATCCACAAATTCTCAAGACTATCGGAGTACACGCTTCATTGAAGAGGATGGAATCCATGGATAAAGGATGGTTCAAGTGCATTCTGGGAAGCAAAAGAAATGGATCGACGCCTTCGAGGCTTAGAGTCACATTTTTCGTGGAGAGCCGCAAGGATGCTACCTCTCTCCAGATTTAGAGGGAGATTCTGAAGAATTAGACGACCGTAGATCGCAGGATGCATCTTCTTTAGCGCAGGGGACGAGGATGATGTCAGATAGCTATATTTAGGTTGACTAGGTGGTGTTGGCAACGGCATGAGGACCCCAGCCATGTCATGCCAACACCCATTTTGGATCTTTTTACCTTTCTTTTCATCAGCCTAATGGCCGCTTACAAACTATTAAGACTCCTTGATTTCGCTATATTTCTGCTGTTCTTCCGACATTATGCATAGTGGTTATGTGTTCCATGTTATATGATTGTTATCATATATCGTCATGGTTTCAATTACTTGCATGACTACCTACATTTTTAAAAGCCATAATCCCAGGCTTGAATAACCAATTTTGTGTTAAAGTTCTGTTATAATGTTCATTGTGTAAGAACGCGGGTTGGTTTAAATGAGTCATGACGGTGCATACTAAAGTGGGTGAAACATTTTATTCCATGATTGCTACTTCAGATTCTTGCAAAGCTCGACCGTATCGAGCCACTTCTCAGGAGATTCATACCTAGTGGGTAGTTCGATCTAAATCTGCTAGTAATTAGCAAGATGCAGGTCAGGGGTGTGATGAATACAATACTGAGCAATAATTATAGTAGAATTTAGCACATCTTAAATCACAATTTACTCCACATTTGCATAAGGATAGTACTTTAATTTCTTCTATGTTTTTAGACTCGTGCAGGTCTTTTCAGTTTAAAACGTAAGTATAAGGATGTATGTCCGAAGCCAATATGAAGCACTGCGGATGCGGGCTAACATCGACCTAAGTCTCGAACCCGCAATACAAGGAAAGCACTGTGAGGACCAAGTACGCAGACATCATCTACGTAACGGCACCTTGCATGTGTGGCAGCTGGCACATCAGACCGCACACATGTGCGTAAAATTGATACAGAAATTGCATCGTACATCACTAATGTACCGGTACATTCAGCATGGAAATTGCGGATTTGCGGTCCAGAACTCGGGACCGTGCACGCGAGGCACTCACAACGAACCAAAATGGGAAAAATCATATCGGGAGGGGGTATAAAAGCAAGAGGACAAGGCACAGGCGCTTTGACTTCTGTGGTTTAGGTTTAAAGGAAGAGTTTTTCTCCATTTTTGAGTTGAAGTGTGTAGATCCAGATTTAAGAGTTCTTCTCTATTGGAAGCTTTAGATTCAAGCCGTTTGTAATCTTCCTCATTATAAATAATTATCTTGCTTTTTAATCCTAATATTCACATTCGTCATTCTCGCTTTACAAGTGAATTTCGACTAAAAGGTACTGTTTTTATGATTAATCGCTCTTTAATTATAATTGTTCTTGTAAGTTTTATGGAGTTCTAAACTCCTACCATTGAATCCACGGGGGAAACTCACCCTGATTAAGGTATAGTCCCTCAATTCCTCTCGATCTTCAAATGGATTGTAATATTAATCACTGTGCGTAAAAGTTGTAAACTTTAGTTAAGATATTCTGACAACGTTAGCACCAGATATCCTCGGGTACACGCTACAGCTTCGATCATGAATGCAAAGCTAAGGGTTCGTATTAATTGAGAACAAGTGTTTAGTATTACTCGATCATCTCTATTTCCAAAGAGCATTTAAAGATAAATCCTCCATCAAAGACCATTTATCAATGGTTCCTAGATGAGCTTATAAATAAGAAGTGGGACTTCATGATCAGGAGGAGTGGAACCCTAAAAAATCCCAAAGAATTGTCTTTCTATTTTAAAACAAATAAACTAATCTCAACCATCCAAACAACCAACAATAACCTTATAATTCCTTTTAAATCATACCCTTAGGGAAGGGAGAATAGCTCTCACTGTCGATAAAATTAGACTAATTCCCTCGTGGAGATGACCGTGTGATCTCCACAAGATTACAATGTTAGACAACCTGTAATTCTACGCTTGGGAATAGAATTCTATAATACCGAATAAGGATCTAAGCATGTGAAATGACAAAATGCCTAAAATATGAGATTACAATAGGGATAAATGGTAATCCCATCAAAACGTGGTCGTTTGGAATCAAAAAATATCAAAATCACGTATGTTTCATTTTCACATGCTAGGAATTTTCGCTACATACGTAAATTTTCATATGTTAGCTGTATTTCATTTAAGCTAGCGAAAATCACAAGAGATAGCTTAAAATGGAAAATTTCATTATCTACACTTTCGCTATTAGCAATCTCATACTTAGCTTAAATTTTCGCTTAGCTAGCCAAAATTTCCTCTTTCCTCTCCTCGCTGTTACCGTCTATATCGCCATGCTCCCCCGCATCCCATCCTCGCAACTTGTTATTTTTCGATTTTCTTCTTCCTCTCGTCTCGATCTATGGTGCTGAGTTTGACCTCGAATTCTTCATGTTTGATCGACCAACAATGTTGGCATGATTAGCTCGCAAAAACTGCAAAATTTGCCACAAAATGCGATCAGTAGAATAGTAGGGACCTTAATGTGTAAATCGGGTTAATTAGAATAATTAGTATACAAAAAGCACTCAAAACCTGAAATAAACAAAGGTTCAGACAAGACTGGGGCACTTATCACACTTCCAACCTACACATTGCTTCGTCCCTTTAGCAATGAAAGAAAGAAAGTAATAAAATACATATAAAACTATAACAAAATAACGTTCACAAAAATGGTATTTCAAAAAGGTTGTGAATGAGTAATGCCTAACCATAAGTAAAAATCATCAAAGCCGTGTCCAATAACTATCATGAGAGAACGAATGCCATACAAAATTGAGTATCAAAAGAGCCTCCTTCTTGGTGAATCAACCAGAAACTTCCACCAAAATCTAAGTGTTTATTTGATTTGCTCAACAATAAACCGCAAACTGCACTCCCCCCCAACCTAGCTACTACCACGCACTCAGCATGCTAACCAACCTAAATAGATAAGCACCCACCCTATTCCACAATTGTTTTTGTGTTGTAGGTGTACGCCGGTGAATCGACCTCACCAAAGTCCGCGTAACGAGGGATCTACCGAATGACCCAACCAATTAAGGCTTAGGAACCAAGTCATAAGGATCTTTCGACCACAAACTCTGGGCGTATTTCACCCGACTCGAATGATTTCGAGACTCCAGCACCCTACAACTTGCTAGGACTCCACCCATCCACCCATGTAGTGAGCACTAAGTCGGTGGCTCCCAAATCCGCAAAGGCTTGGGTGGCACTGGCTTTAAAGGCTTTCGCCATATACCCCTCGGACCGTGCTCGGGTTTCAAGGCAAAGCGTTGCAATTTTTATTCTTTTTCTTTTCTTTTCTTTTCTTTCTTTTTTCTTCTTTTTCTTTTTCCACAGGGGTCCTTAACCTATTAAAGGTGGTCAATGAAACTAGGGTAGGTTATGCAAAGTAAAGGAGGTTGTGCAGTTTTTCAGCCTATCATTGAAACCTACTGTGCTCTGTGTGTGGTTAATGGAAGGTGGAAGAAAATGTCGAACCAATAAGAATTCAACTAATCATTCACTAACCAAGCATGGAACCAATCTAACATCAATAGAATCGACAAGGTTTAAATTTTCCAACTGTGTTAGTAAAAACCACAAAAATTTTTGATTGCAAATGGGTCCAGATTTTAAAAAGTAAGTCAAGTAGTATAATACCTTTTATAGAAAGGGAACCCAACAAGCCACTAAATATCACAAAATGGGCTTGCACAAAATAACAAACATAATGTAAAACTAATTTCCTTTGCTAACTCTCCCCAACCCAAACATCTCTGTCCGAAATGGGGCTCGATTGGAAAATTAGAGGAGGAAGTGTTACCTTGATGAGATGTGATCATTGATGGATAGAAACTTCATGCTTTCCATCGACACCTTATTCAATTCGCTGGGCTTCAAATAAACAAGTTAGAGAAGAAAAGAGAGGAAAGTGACAAGTTGGAGCATTTTTAAAATACACTTTCATAATAACTCAAAATGTTCTTCACATATTTATTCTACACTCTGTTTCCAATCGTACCAAGAACGCTAAACGGAGTTCGATTTAAGTTGGCGAAATAAACAAATTCGGAGCGCAAAAGCTGGACCCACAGCGAAATTTTTTTTGCTATGCTATAGTAATTTTGCTAGTTTCAAATAAATTTCGCTAGGCTAGCGAAAATTTGACATAGCTTAAAATTCCGTGAGTATTTACAAATTTTCACATGCTTTTCCACAATGGTAATTTTTTGAATTTTTTTCAAAATCAAATAAAAATAAAAATAATTAAATAAAAATAAATATATAACATATATATATATATATATATATATATATATATATAAGAGTATATATATATATATATATATATATATATATATATATATATAAACGATTTTTTATTTTTTTTATTTTTTACTAATTAATTTAAAAAAAAATTTTTTTTTTAAATTCCATTTTTTTAAGACATTTTTTTTTGAAGACAAATTTTTTTTTTTTATATATAAAAAATAATATATAAAAAATAATAATAAAAATAAAATAAATTTTTTTTTATATATAAAGAAAACAATGTTTTTTTTTTAAACATATAAAATATAAAAGAAAATAAAAAAAAATAAAATAAAATGAAACATCAGGCAAAGGTTTTTGTCCTTAGAATGAAGCCTATTTGTTTCGCTTGTTGTGCAATTTCGCTAGCCTAGCTTAAATGCACCGTTTCTAGCTTAAAATTTTCACTACAGCCACGTACTTCACTAAAGTTAGCGAAAATTTCATCTATAGTGAAATTTTCGAATTTTGCTAGGATTGCGAAATTTTCGCTATAGTTGCGAAAACTTCTCCGCTTCGTCGCTTGTCGACTAATCCAGCCTAAAATTTGCACAAAACCCGCAAAAATTAATGCGTGGAAAAAATTAGAAAATTGTAGAAAAGCAAAATAATCTAAAACATAAATTAACTAAAAATTAGAGAAAATCTAAAAGAAAATTAAAGAAATCAAAATAAAATACGATAAATAAAACAAAACAAGACAAATTAAAAGTGGGAGGAGCTAGAAATGCCAAGGTCTGGCGCCCATCCCGAACCCGCACCCGAACCACCCACTACGCCACGCGGTATGCGCAAACGCCATCTTCTTTGAGGTAATGGAAAAAGTCTCACAAAGGCCACTAACTTCATATTGCAATGTGCAAAGTGATGGACTCAAGTATGAGTTTTGGGAGCAAAAGTTGGTAGTGCTTGGATTTTGTCAGCAGTAGGGCAAGATGCACACCGGCAAGGCTATTTTTGTCATAGCTGGCACTAGGATTCAACTGGCTGGGATTGGTCAAGGATAGGTTCTGGGGTTCTCCCATTTCATGTCCATTGCTCTTCCTACCACCTGAAGGTTGCTTCCTTTTCCCATAGGCGATAGTAAAGACCAACTCGAGGATTCAAAATTTTCCACCAAGCTTTCTCAGATCACGTGAGGCACGACTTCTCTACCATGGTGCCACTTTGACACTCCTCCTTCCGTGGATATTGTCGTTGCATCAATTAGCTCTCAATGGAATCTCGCAGGTTGTCCCATTCCATGCTCAAAATCATTGTTCAGCCCATCTAACCTTCGTCCAGGAATTCTCCTCGCATGGATTTTTCAATTAATCAAGTATCAATTCCTTGCTCTACCACAAAGATCACCCACCGCTTGGTATAAGGTCTGTAATTGCTCGCTTCAATTGGGTGATTACTGGTGGTTAAGGGTGAGACCAAGAGGTATATTGTGGATGTGGAGGAGGTGCATAAGTTGGGGTAACACCTAGAGGGTGTACCCATCCATTGGTTTCTATACCCTCGCCGGACATGTATGTTCTAGGTTTCTTCCAATGTGTTCTCATTGTATTGTTCTCCCTTTTCCATTTGGTCACAATTCAAACCCACTGAAAATGTAATCCTGCAGTATAAATATGGCACACAAAAACAGTCCTGCAGCACTTTTTTTTTATATATAGTGAAATGTACAAAAAAAAAACAAAACTGACAGTGAAAAAATAAAAGGAAAATTTCACCAGAACTTGTAATGAAGATCACAAGTGTTCCACAGCTCGTCAAATGCACTTAGGCACCATCCGCAACGGCGCCATTTGGATTCGCAAGCCACTAGTAGTGGTGATCGAATCACATTATATTCTGTTCCTCCCACCGTAGTCAAGTTACCGCAAAGATACGTTCAGTGGTCAACAATGTGGATGGGTTTTCAGACAAATGATTGAAAGTGAAACAAACCGGTGAATTAAATTGATTTTAAGGTAGATAAAAATAGTGGGTCAGGGTTTGGACACTGGAAAATAAATGAAATAAAAATGTAAAATAGAACTCCTTGAAGTATCACTGAGTTTAAGATCCTAAAGCAACCAAGAGGTCCTCGTTAATTTCTCGTCAGAGGATGATACATATAGTCATCTCCCTAACCGGATCTTCATTCGTATTAAAACCTAAACCCTAATAATTTTCCTTTTGATAGAAAGCATTTATTTAACATTTATGGTTCCCGCTAAAGGAAAATTCATTCGACTCATCCTACAATGATTCATAAAGCAACTAATGAGTCTCAATGATCTAAAAAATAAGAATTCACTCAACCCTAAAGATTACTTCAACATTTATCAAAGAGGATGCGCCATAAAGGAAAACATAACCCCAACCTACTCCAGTGGCTCGTAAAGAGCAACTAATGGGATACTGCATCTAAAGCTAAGAACACACTGAACCTAAAAGCTTGCCAAGTATTGGCCAAAGAAAGTACATCAAAAAAGTTTTAAACCCTAGAAAGAAATTGGAACCAAAATGTAAAACCCGTCATATGGAAAATGTGGGAACCACCAGCACCAGATCCTTCCCAGAGCCTTTTACTAAGAAGGAGTGGTTTTAGCCACTCATCCTCCAAGTTGTCATCCTCGGGAGGTGTTCGCAACCAAGAAAGGGAGAGAAAGAGGAGAAAGAAGAGAGGAAACTGGAAACAAAAGTCACAAGATCGAAGATTAAAGTTAGGGTTACAACTTATAAGGTACTTATATAGCCAACTCAAATGTGTGAAATGAATAAAAATGCCTAAAATATGAGATTACAATAGGGACAAATGGTAATTGATCAAAATGTGGTCGTTGAATCAAAATATCAAAACTATTGTGGCAACCATTTTCAGGAATTTTCGCTAGCATATGAAATTTCGTTAGCTAAATAAATTTTGCTAAGCTAGCGAATCACAAGATAGCTTAAAATGGAAAATTTCTCGTTATCTATAGTAATTACTAGCTGAATAAATTTCGTTAGCTCAATAAATTTCGTCAGCCTAGCGAAAATTTCCTGCTTCTCCCGCGCTACTGCTCCATCAAGCGCCACCGTTCCTCGTGATCCCACCTGCAGCTTGCTATTTTTCGGCTTTTCTTCTTCTTCCTCTGCCCCGATCTACGGTGTTGAGTTTGACCTCAATTCTTCATGTTTGATCGACTCAACAATGTTGGCATGATTAGCTCGCAAAAACTGCAAAAATTGTCACAAATGCGATCGTAGAATAGTAGGGACCTTAATGTGTAACCGGGTTAATTAGAATATCATACAAAAGCATCAAAACCTCAAATAAACAGGTTCAAAATAGCACTGGGGCACTTATCACTATATTACTACCGAAAGCGCATTTTGAGTCAATCTCACCATTCTTTTGGAGCTCATGAGTGTAAAAGAACTTTGGAGAGATATCCTTAGTTCTGTTTCCTGAATATGTTGGATTATCGATCTTAACCATATACATTCACGACTGGCTTCATGCAAGGCCAAGATCTTTGAATGATTTGATGACGTATACCATTACTGGTCGACAGATTTCCATGAGATAAAGAAGCATTCATTACAGCCTAAATACATACCCTAGCTTGGGATCGAGCTTATGGTGGTCCGAAAGATACCTACATCTGCATATCCAAGCAATTGTTGCTTTGATTCTTTTAAATAGAAGAGCCCCATATCCGATGTTCCTTTAAGATATCATAATATGTGTCGATAATTCATTCCAATGCCTCGTTGGAGCAAGTAACTATATCCGGCTAATAGATTTAATAAAGGTGAAAAGCAATATTCAGCGTGCAAGGCAGTGCGCAGGATACATAAGGGCACCAATAGCACTAAGATATGGTACTTCAGGACCAAGTAGTTCTTCATCCTTTTCACAAGGACAAAATGGGTCCTTTTTCACATCAAGTGAACAGACAACCATTGGAGAAGTCAAAGGGTGAGCTTCATTCATATAAAAGCATTTTAAAATTTTCTTAGTATAGGCTAATTGGTGAACCAAAATGCCAGTAGGGAAGTGCTCTATTTGTAACCCAAGACAAATTTTTGTTTTTCTGAGATCTTTCATCTCGAATTCTCTTTTTAAGTAATTTTCCGTTCTTGTGAGCTCTTCGGGAGTCCTTATAAGGTTTACATCATCAACATATACAACAATAATTGCAAATCCGATTTTTGATTTCTTAATAAAAATGCATGGGCATATAGGGTTGTTAGCATACCCTTCTTTTAATAAATACTCGCTAAGGCTTATCAGACTCACATGCATCCGGATTGCTTTAATCCATACACGTATCTTGTACCTGACGAGCAAATACTACGAGGTTTTGCATTTACCACTTCAGGTATTGTGAATCCTTTAGGGATTTTTATATATATGTCATTATCGATGGATCCATATAGATACACTGTGATGACATCCATGAGAAGCATATCCAGCCAAACTTATTAAAAAAACGGAAAGTGATTTGCCCATCACACGAATATGTTTCGTAGTCAATACCGTGCCTTTACGAACCCTCGCGGCTACTAACGAGCTTTTTATATCTCATGATGTCATTATTCTCATTGCGCTGCACAAATATCCATTCACCTGGATTTGCGCTACGTAGGGTGATCTCAAGTCAACAAAATTTAGATCCTAATTACTACCGTGAGTCAAGCTACCGCGAAGATAGCTGTCTAGGTCAAACACAGGGATGGGTTTTCGTCTTACAAATGACTTGTATCATGATTCAAAATGGTGAGGCTTTAATTTGGATTTTCGGATTTGCATTAAAAAGTGTGGTTGTTGTTATCACTAAGCTAACTGAAAGCAGTTTAAAATAAGATGTAAAAAAAAGACCTTGAAGTTTTGGGTCACTAGTTTGGTATGATAGGGTTGTAGAGGTGTCCTCGGGTTATTTCCTCGCATTAGGGCAAATGACATATAGTCATTTCCAAAACCGGATCTTTGTTTAACTTTAAAAACCAACCCTTAGTAACATTCCTATATGAACCATAGCATTTATTGAGCATTTAATGTTCCTACAGTTGAAAATAAAGCATTTAACCTACTTTCAGTGGCTCGTAAATGACATCTAATGGATGTTAGTATATCTACCATTAAGAATACACTAAACCCTAAAGCATGCTAAGTATTGACCAAAGAAAATACATTAAATAGCATTTAAACCTTGTTTGGAAAGTTTGAAACACAAATACGCAGTACCTGCTTTATGAAAACATAGGAACACTCGCAAACCCACGCCAACCAACCTAGCAACCCTCCTCTTCAAGGTTTTGGGGCTTAGCCAAAGATCCTTTGAGTTGTCATCCTCAAAGGGGTGTGTTTGGCAGCCTAGAAATGAGAGAAAGATGAGAGAGAAGAGAGAAAATGGGAACCAAAGTAGGGGTTGTAAATGAAATCAAGTGGAAATGAATAGTGCTAGGTTATTAAATGTCTATAACATGGCTTATATAGCCCCACAAACATGCGAAAAATACCAAACTCGCCTAACACAGGATTACATTGAGGGCAAAGAGGAATTAATCAAACGGAGTCGTTGATCACAAAAGGTGGATGCATAATTTTCTTTCTATGCACGCACTTCGCTATGATAGCTAAATTTCGGCTATCATATCGAAAATTAGCCATAGCGAAATTGAAAATTTCGCTTATGATTGTAATTTTCACATGATAGCGAAAATTAATTATGATAGCGAAATTTTCAAGTATCATAGCTGGGTTCTCAGCATAGCAAAAATTTTGCTATGATTGCGAAAATTTTGCTATCATTATGAACTTTTTGCTATCATTGCGAAAATTTCGCTATGCCTGCAAAATTGCCAATCTTCCACTCGCGATTCCCGTGATCTTCCAAATTGTGATTATGCATCTTTCAGCTTGCTATTTCTTCATCCCAGGCTAGATGAAATCAACGAGAATTCATACGAACTTGGCATAAATTAGCACAATTTCGATGCCATGCTTGATATGATAGTAAAGGTTTACGAAGCCTGTAAAACTACCAAAAACAACCTCGAAACAAAATCAGTAGTACTAATCGGACCTGCACATGTCAATCAACTTAATTAATACATTGGCAGACGCAAAGCACCTCAAAACCTATCTTAAATAGGACTCAAACAAAGACTTTTTAGTACTAATCACACTTCAACCGACATTATCAATACCTTAGCAATGCTAAAATAATAAAGGGTATGCGAGCTATGCTTTTGCAAAAAGAGTATTCTATTCAAAAAGTGTGTGTACAAGAGAGGCTTTACCTTCAGTATGAAAAATTTAGACTCTGTACAAAAACCATCATGAGAGAACAATTTCCATATAGGAATAAGTTTCAGAGTAGCATCAATTCCAAGGAAGTCAACCTGAACTTCCACCAAAATCTACGTGTTTTAAGGTAACCAGTTTGAACCAATAAGTTGCTGTTTATTCTCCCCAAACCAAGCTACTGCTAGACCTTAAACTGATGACCAACCTAAATAGATTCAGTTACACTCTTATTTCTTACTTCGATTGTAATGTAGGGTGCAATGCTGAAAACTCGACTACACCAAAGTCCGCGTAACGGGGGTCCACCGATGACTCCCAACCAATTAAGGTTTAGGGCATCAAGTCAAAAGGATCTATCGACCACTAACTCTTCAAGCTTCACCCCGGACTTCGAATGAATTCAAGAATCCAGCACCTACAACTCGCTAAACTCCTCCCATCCACCCATGTAGCGAACACTAAGTCGGTGACTCCCAACCAGTTGGCTTAGGGCACCGGGCTTCAAAGGCTTTCACCATATACCCCTCGGACTGTGTTCGGGTTTCAAGGTAAAGTGTCACGACTTTTCATTCTCTTTTTCTTCTTTCTTTCTTTTTTTTTTAGAAGACTTCATTGGTCTTTATTTGTGGGTAACATAAACCTATTATGGGTTGTCAACGAATCTAAGGTCGATTTTGCAAAGAAGAAAGACGTATGCAGCTTCTCAACCTATTGATGAAAACTGATGTGCACTGTGTGTGATTAACTAAAGGTGGAAGGACAAGGTTGAATACTTTGGAATCTCAACCACCCAAAAACTTAATCATGCATGGAACTATTCTAGAATTATGGTTGCATACAGTGCTTCAATTTTTTCAACTCAAGGTAAGACAAAACCACCACACTAAAGGGCCAAAAAGAGATGCGAAAGAGAAGCAAACATTACTTTCAACACAAGTTGTCCCGGCATGGGAACGAGAAAGTTAGAGGATGGAGTGGTACCTCCTCAATCAGTGGCGGTATGAGAAGACCATCCTCACCGGGCAGCCGAGGTGTCGCGGCGTAAGTGGTTGATGTTGTCATACTTACCAACACAAAGCAAAATATGCCACTCAACTGATTACCACAAGATTTTTAACAAAATAGAAACTTAAACAAGATTAAGAAATTAAATTAGTGGCTTTTGAGACACTGCAGGAGCCACTCCTAAATGTGTAGCCTGTAGGTCTCAAGGAGGGTCAAGAAGGGAAATTTCTCCCGATCACGGTCAGATAAATATGTGGCTTCACTTCATTCCATTAACTTTGATCACCCTATTATCATTCGATGGAGTAGATTCACTGAACCATTGAGCGCGTTTGTTGAACGATGAATGGCCCGGCCCATCGCGACTTGGAGCTTGCCCTGGAATAGATGGAGTTTGAATCATACAGAGGACTTGGTCCCCTTGTTGAAATTCTTGCAAGTTATCATTTGATAATGCCATTTTTTTATTCCTTTCCTTTGCACCGAGTTCAAGCAGCATCATTTCGTATTTCCTCTAACCTCATTTAGACAAGGAATCTGAGCCCGGCCCTACTTAAATCCATGTTCAGCTTCTTGATTGCCCACCATGCTTTATACTCGATTTAATCGAAGATGACATGCCTCGCCATAGACCAAACTGGAGGAGTGGGACATTCTAAGAATCAAGCCAAAGTCAGCGTTTCGATGTGCCCATAGTGAATCATGCAATTTGAGGGACCAATCTTTTCCGTTGCTGTTCACCACCTTCATTAGAATGATCTTAATCTCCCGTCGCAAACTCACTCGAATTCACTTGTTCGAGGATGGTAAGTGGGGTAGCCACTTGTTTAACACCACATTTAGCCATGAGGTTTTCAAAGGTTTGTTACATAAATGTGAACCCCATCACTAATAATGGATTCAAAATTCCTAACCTGGAAAAGATGTCATTTTCTTCAAGAATTTGAGCACCACCCTATGGTCGTTGGTTTTGTAGGGGATTGCCTAAACCCATTTAGACACATAGTTTACTCCCACCAATATGTATGCATGCCCATAAGACGTAGGGAAGGGTCCCATGAAATCGATGCCCCAAACATCAACAGCTCAACCACTAAAATCGGGTTCAGGGCATCATATGATCGGCGAGACAATTTCCGAGCCTCGCATCTATCACATACTCTAAGACATTTGGTGTGCTTCTTTCTTTTTTTTTTTTTTTTTAAAAAAAGAGTATGCCGAGAACCAGATCGGCAAAGACCTTCATTGCCGCCTTCTCGGGAAGCAGCAGTACTTCACGGCAAAGGCTTAGAATTCCCCTCGTTGTTCTTCTTCGTGCACACACTTTCTAATTATCTACTTGGTACGTATTTAAACAAGAAGGGCTCTTCCCAAATAGAATGGACTACTAAGAAATACTTCCTATCTTGTTCTTTCCAATCGATGGAATTCCTCCCCGCTAAGCGTGAAATTGGCAATGAGCATACCAGGAGCTTTCTCCAACTCCGCATTAAAGATTCAAGGAAATTCATAATTGATGTAAGGCTATGAGTGTCATGGGCTATTGTTAATCTAGAGCATAACTGCCACAACATTCTCTACCCCTTTTGTCCTTAATTTGCAAGTTAAATTCGCAGAGAACCCATCGATAAGTCTTGCCTTAGCATTTTGCTTCGGGTCGTAAGATATTTCAAAGCGGAATGGATCTGTAAAATGACTATAAGACCCAACCATGTATGCTCGAAATTTGCCCACATGCACCACCGCCAACAATTCCTTTTCTCTCGTAGTATAGTTCCTTTGTGCTTCATTCAAGGTTTTGCTTGCATAATAGACTACATGAGGTTTTCCACCTTCTCTTTGTCCAAGAATTGCTCCAATAGCAAGATCACTTTCATCACACATCACCTCAAAAGGCAACTGCCAATTGGGTGCCCGTACTATTGGTGCAGTGGTCAAATGGGACTTCAGCTCTTCAAAGCTCTTCTGACAGTCTTTTTCCCAAGAAAATTTAGCATCTTTCTCTAGCATCTTATAAAGGGGCTTCGTAATCTTCAAAAAATCCTTGATGAATCTTTTGTAAAAGCCTGCATGGCCAAGGAATTGCCTAATTGTTTTCACATTTGTTGGAGACGGCAGTTTGGAAATAAGTTCAATTTTTTCCTTGTCAACTTTATTCTCGAAATAATATGCCCCAAGATAATTCCTTGGTTCACCATAAAGTGGCATTTCCCGCTTAAGCACTGCATTCTTTTCAATGCACCTCTCGCAGATGGCTTTCAAGATTAGTCGTGCATTCTTCAAAAAATCACCTCTATATACAAGGATGTCATCCATGGTTACTTCCATTATACGCCCACCATATCACAACATACTAAGCATTACATCTCGAAGGTGGCAAGGGCGTTGCAAAGACCAAAAGGCATCCTCCTATAAGCATAACTTCCAAAAGGACAAGTAAAGGTGGTCTTTTCTTGATCTTCTGGTGCAATCTCTATCTGAAAGTACCCTGAATACCCATCCAAAAAGCAATAGAATGGGTGTCCAGAACTTCTCTCAAGAAGCTGATCAATGAAGGGTAGTAGGAAGTGATATTTTCTTATTACCATTGAGCTCTCAGATCTATGCATACCCTCCAACCGGTGGTAAGTCGGGTAGACAATTCCTCGCCCTTTTCATTTTTTACAGTGGTCACCCCTGACTTCTTGGGCACCACCTGGGTTGGGCTTACCTAAGTGCTATTAGATATGGGGTAAATGATACCGGCCTGCAGTAACTTCAGGACTTCAATACGAACTACCTCCTGCATGTGAGGATTCAACCTCCTCTGTGGCTGCCTAACAGCTTTAGACTCTTCTTCTAAATAAATGTGGTGGGTGCAGATTGTTGGGCTGATGCCTTTTAAATCAGAAATTTTCCACCCCAAAGCTTGCTTATTCATTTTGAGGAGGTGCAACAAGTTATGCTCCTGTGAAGTGGTCAGCAGTGACGATATTACAACTGGATACTGCTTGTTTTCTTCTAGAAATGCATATTTTAATTCCACTGGCAGGGGTTTGAGCTCCAACTTTTGAGGTTCCTTCTTCTCTTCACCAGTCAACAAAGGTAGAATTTCTATTTTCTTTCTCTAGCACCCCTGCACTAGGCTCATGCATTGAGGTTCTTGTTGCTCTACAAGGCACTCAGATAACTCTTGGGTTAACACATCTTGCACTTGCTGCTCATTAGCATGTTCTTCAAGAATTGTATCTATACGCACTTCACGTCATCTTCCACTGGGTCGATATGCCTTTACTCAAATGGAAGATATTGAGTTATAAAGTTTCATTCTTAAAAGTGAGTTGTATAACCCCATTTTGGCAATTTATAATGATTCAAGTAGCTAAAAATGGCCTTCCCAATATGATGGGTACATGACGGTCCCACCGCAACCCAGCCTCGGTGTCGCACTAAAATCCACCTGGATAGTAGAATTTGTCCACTTGTATTAGAACATCCTCACGGTCTCCTGGTATTTTAATAGACCTATCTAGAGACAAAGCGCAGGATGGAAGTGGGCTTCAGCTTCTCCCAAAACCAAGTCGCAGATATGGAATATGGCAAAGAGGGTTCACACTAGCTCAAGTTCACGTTGCTTTTCACACTAGTGCCCCCGATATTAACTGAGATTGTAGGACAGCTTGGGTCCTTATACTTCACAGAGTTCAAGACTCAATGATAATACTTACTGTTTCACTAAAAGGCCTTTATTCATCAGTTCTTACCGTACATAAGTCCTTCAAAATTTCAGACGTGTATCTCGCTTCGATCATGTCAAGAAGAGGAATGTTAACCTTCACTTTCCTCGTAGTACCTCTAAAACTCCCAGCTTGCTAACTAAAATTTTTCCTTTTTGAAGTGCCCGTGGGAAAGGAGGAGGTACACCGGGGCTTCACCTCTTCCCTCGCTGCTAATCGCTCTTTCCTCCGTGGATCAACCACCGTATGCCTCGTTAGTGCTAGGATCGGCCGGGTCTCGCTTCTACCACTTCTCAAAGTCACCACGTTTGACTTCATCAATTCTGCATTCGATCACTCGGGCTGAGCCATTTCATGCATTCCTTAGGTTTTGCCGTGTCTCGGGAAGGAAATTTTCAAGACCCCGCTGCTGGGATAACCCGAAATCTCAGAATCCATACTATCCAATTTCTTGTTGAGTGAGCTCTTGACTGCCTCAATTTTCTTATTAGTTTGAACATTTAACACCTTTTGTTCCTCCACAAACGTACCTACCACTTTGCTTAAATTTAGAATTGCTCAAGCCATCAGAGAAGAAGTTGAGGTTGTCATTGTCAGAGCCAAGTGGAGCCAAACCGTCGCTGTACTCCCGGGGGCATATACAGGGGGTTTTGGCTTCCATGATAGGTTCGGATGATTCCTCCAATTGTGGTTATAGGTGTTGCCATAAGGAGCATTTGTAGGTGGCTTATTTTGACCTAAGACATGGGCATGCTCTTGCATTAAGTCTCTTACTGAGGGAACTACTGGACAATGCTCCCTGGGTGGCTATTTGACTGACAATTAAAACAAGTTGGTTGAGATGCATGCAACTCATTCACTGCTTGCATTTCATGCTGATTTCTCATTTCCAGCTCCTCCAACCTTCGGGTCAAAGTGGTAAATTTTTCTTTCATCCCCGCGTCTTCGGAAAGTGCATAAATGCCTCCCCTTCGTGGGTCATGTCCCATTTTCTCTACTCCCCTCCTCGGCTCGCTCACGATCCCTTGGAAGTTTCAGCCACATAATTCAAAAAGTCCATGGCTTCATCTGGGTGCTTGCTCAGAAGTCTCCTCCACACATTGTTTCTAGTGAAGTTGCTTCACGGCCGGACATACCACCCAGAAGTGATTCACAAGCATCTAAGCATCGGAACCATGATGTGGACATGCACTGATGGTCTCCATGAACCTCTCCCAACACTGGTAGAACCTTTCATTGTCATGGGCTGCAAACGTGTAGATTTGCCTCTTCAAATTGTTGGTCTTGTGAGCACTGAAGAATTTTTTTAAAACTCTCGCCGTGCTCTCCGCTTCACTTTCTAATGGTTCTTGGTCTCAGTGAATTAAGCCATATTTTTTGGCTTTGTCTTTGAGGGTTAATGGGAATGCCTTCAACTTCAACAAATCCATATCGGTTGCACCCTCCTTAAAAGTTACGCAAACTTCCTCAAAATCCCGAATGTGTGTGTATGGATTTTCATTTTCCATACCATGAAAAGTTGGGAGTAGGGGCACCAGATAAGGTCTCACCGCCACATCCTCAGTAGGTGGTATGATGCAGGAAGGTGCACTAACTCTAGGAAGGTGTATGTGGTCCCTCATTGACTTGTATGCTGCTGGATTCATAGGAGTTGCTTGCTGACTTTGTTGTTCCTCAAGTAGAGGATCCATTTGCTCGATTTGTGTGTTCGATTGACTCCCTCACAACCCTTGTTCGGGCCATAAAGACTCTTGCGCCTACCTAATATATCTCTATCCCTGTGATGCATAAACACCTGTGACATAAAAAGAGACAAAGCAAGGAACAACTACAAAGCTTGCCAAATAGATTAGTGTTAGCCAATTAATAAAATGGATCTGTATTAATAAATCGCCTAAAGAAGGATCGCCGAGTAAAAAATCTGATATTCAAACAATGAAATCTGGGTAAGGGTTAAAGGTCACCAACATCATAATGAAGATTACAAGTACATATCAACTCCTCATCATCTGTAGTTTGGCACCATCCCGGCAAGACGCCATTTGATCTGGTACACAATAGGTGATCCAAGTCAACAAAATTTGTATCTCAATTTCTCCTATCATTAGTCAACAGTATAGCGTTCTAGATTTAAACATAGTGATGTCGCATCTTACAAATGACTTATATCATGATTCAAAATGGTGAGGCTTCTTAATTTGGATTCGATTTGCATTAAAAAGTGTGCTGTTGTTGTCACTAAGCTAACCGAAAGCGCTAGTAAAATAAGATGTAAAAGAAGACCTTGCTTGGTCACTAGTTTGCATGATAGGTCATAGAGGTGTCCCTGCTATTTCGCATTAGTAAGTAAAATGACATATAGTCATTTCCAAAATCGGATCTGCTTAACTTTTAAAAACCAACCCTTAGTAACATCTTCCTATTTGAACCATAGCATTTATCAGCATTTAATGTTCACAGTTGAAAATAAAGCATTTAACCTGCTTTCAGTGGCTCGTAAATGACATCTAATGGATGTCGGTATATCTACCATTAAGAATACACTGAACCTTAAAGCATGCCAAGTATTGACCAAAGAAAATACATTAAATAACATTTAAACCTTGTTTAGAAAGTTTGAAACACAAATACACAGTACCTGCTTCATGAAAACAGAGGAACACCTGTAAACCCACATCAACCAACCTAGCAACCCTCCTCTTTTCATAGTTTTTGGTTTATTAAAGATCTCGAGTCATTATCCTCAAAGCGTGTTTGCACCTAGAAAATGAGAGGTTACAGAGAGAAGAGAGAAAATAGGAACCAAAACAGGGGCCGTAAATGAAACTGCGTGAAATGAATAGTTAGGTTACAAAATGCCTATACATTGGCTTATAGTCCCACAAACATGCGAAAATACCAAACTCGCCTAAATAATAGATTACATTGAGGGCAAAGAGGAATTAATCAAACGGAGTCGTTGATCACAAAAGGTAATGCGTAATTCTCGCTATGGACAGTATTTCGCCATAATAGCTAAATTCGCTTATGATAGCTTAATTATTATGATAGCGAAATTTAAGTATCATAGCTTAAAATTTTCATGAAGCTAATAAGTATCATACGAAAATTCAACTATACTGAAATCGAATATTGTTGATGACATAAATTTTCGCTATGATTGCGAAATTTCGCCATGCCCGCAAAATTGCCAATCTTCTACCGGCCGGCTTTCCTCGCATCCTCCAAACGTGATTATGCATCTTCCAAATTTTTTGCTATTTCTTCATCCCGTGCTTGATGAAATTGACGTAGAATTCATATGAACTCGGCATAAATTAGCACACAATTTGATGCCAAGCTGGATATGATTGTAAAGGCTTATAAACCCGCAAACTACCAAAACAACCTAAACAAAATCAAGAGAAAATTAATCGACTCCGCACATGTCAGAACGCTTAATTAATATGATTAGTACGCAAAAAGCACTCAAAACCTATCTTAAATAGGACTCAAAATAGCACTTTTTGGGTACTAATCAGTACCCAACAGGTTTTATACCTTTAGGTGTTTGGACTACAGGTCCAAAAACTTCTCGTTTCATTAACGATTTTAATTCTGCTTGCATAGTTTCTTTCCATTTTAGCCAATCATTTCTATTTCGACATTCTTCCACATTTTGTGGTTCGGGATCTTCATCACTTACGATTGCTCTATGTCGCTTGAAATCAAAATATTGTTAATCACAATATTGTTTTGATCCCATTTATCTCCTTTATGCACATAACTTATTGAGATTTCACTATTTTTAGGTACATGTGTCTCTTCAAGGGCTACTTCTTTGTAGTGGATTGTAACACCCCAAATTATACCATGACAATTTTATAGCATGTTTAGGGTATAATAACAGTAAATGTATATTTTTTTCGGAATAAAATAATGTTAAAAATAAAATAAGCAAAACCCGGAATTTATACAAAAGATAAGGGTAAATTGGTCATTTACCAATTTTGGACTTAAGGGTCATAATCTCATAAGATTGTATGCCAAGGTAGAGTATAGTATAAGTTGAATTGTAAATAAATGAAGATGAGGGACCTATGTGCAAATAAAAGGGAAATTAAGTATAAAAAGGAGGAGAGACCAAAAATAACTCATTTTTGGTTTCCAAAAGAGAGCTCATACGGTTGGGAGAGAAGAAGAGTTCAGAAAGGAAGAAGGGAAAAGAAGAAGAAGAAGAGAAGAGAAGAGGAAGAGAAGAGAAGAGGAAGAGAAGAGAAGAAGAAGAACCAAAAAGGTATGGAATTCTAAAGTTTTGTATGGATTTCCATGAAATTGTATGGATTTCCATGGAATCAGAGCAGAATTTGTCCCCAAATCCTGTGGTTTTGTTGGGGATTTCATCCCAACCTTAGATTTATTGAAAGTAGGTTGGTAAAACCCTAAATGGTGCCAAGAAGAGTATGGAATCCTCCCTTTGAGGTTGGATTCATGGTTTAATTGCAAGTAATGGAGTTCGGGGTTTAGAACAAACCCAATCCAATCTTTTTATGTTTGGTTTATGTATGTAAGCAGACCCATATTAGAGTTGTTTTGGGAGTAATTCATGATAGCTTTTTGGTGTAAGATAAGTATTGAAAGATGATTTGAGTAGAATAGAGGTTACAAGATGAATATGAAGTGGTTTTGATGTGTGTATTGAGTATTGAGTTGGTTTGGGTGGAAATATATGGAAAAATGGGAGAAAATCCACCATTTCTGGGCATTTTCAAGGTTTGGTACTGGTACCAAACAGTGTGGTACCAGTACCAAACAGTGTGGTACCGGTACCACATGTGTTTTGGTCGACTGGTACTGGTACCGAAAAGTCGGTACCGGTACCCAATGTTATGTTTTGGACCAGCGTTAGTTTTTTGGCCATAACGTGGTCATTGCTTGTCCGAATTGAGTGATTCAAGTTTCTAAATGAACTAGACTTCAGGGATAACAAATCTCCCTGAAATAGGTATCTTCAAATTCTGACCCCATTTGGCCCAGAA
Source organism: Tetrastigma voinierianum (assembly GCA_016808115.1). Classification (NCBI taxonomy): domain Eukaryota; kingdom Viridiplantae; phylum Streptophyta; class Magnoliopsida; order Vitales; family Vitaceae; genus Tetrastigma; species Tetrastigma voinierianum. The sequence goes on from JAEQBH010001004.1 coordinate 461,336, forward strand.
ATGCCATATGTAACAGGCATGAAACAGGAAAAATACAGGAAATGCAATATGTATAGATGTGTTCATGAAACATGAATATGATATGAAACATGAAAACGAACTGAAACATGAACATGAACATGAGAGGCAATATGTCATGAACACATAATGTGGCTAAGAATGCCCTAATTATTCTGTATGAATAAAAATAGATTATATATTATTATTATCACATATAACCAGAAAAGATAACAAATGATATGAAATACAGGAATGAACAAGTGATAGCCAATTAAGAAGGCTATGAATAGATAAAGACCTGATAGAAACATTGAATAGATAAAGACCTGATAGAAGTACAAGTACGTGTATAAGTACCTCCGTATAGGTATAAGCTCAGAATCCTTAATGGGACTGAACAAGTATAAGTTTGCTATAAGCAATAAATATGTATATAAGTTGTTATATCTGGAAATATGAAAATGCAAAGATTCGACAAATGATCAGACACATCGCATATGATTACCTGACACTATAATTATTCAAGAATATGAGATATGTATTGAACATAAAATATACATGGATTGTCTGCTTAGAACTTGGTAGAGGGATAGATAGACATGCCTATAGGGACACAGTTGCTGCAGCATACAGTTTACAGATATCGAGGCCCCGTTTGGGTCGATGACATAGATCCCATTTGGATAATTACATGGCATAGGTCACGTTCGTATTAATTATAGATACCTTCTGTATATACGGTCTGCTTGGGTCACATATTACATAAAAGAACACTGTCTTCAGACATTGATGATACCTTTCGTGTATATATAGATAGAGATCATTGTCTGCATAGTGATAGTACCTTTGAGTACATACAGTTATTTCTTGTATCCGCTTCTAAGGTATTTGTAGACAGGAAACATAAAAGAAAATGACAAGTATATGCAAATGAAATGTAAAGAATATATGACATAATAAGAGAAGCATAGCACTGCTATTCGATGATAGTATACAGGTACAAGAATAAGAAGTACAGTACAAGATGATATGGAAAGTATATGAGATATGATAAGGCATGAAACATAAAACAAATGATAAGTATATGCAAATGATAAAAGTACATGAATAAGACCCAATAGGCTTAGCATACTTTGGTATCGTACTATGTACCCTCGGGTACCATATGTTCCAATTTGTCTGATATGCACTCCTACGGGGGAGATGTATAGGATGATATATGTATATATCTCTATCAACGAGCCTGATAGACAGTAAATACATAAATGATAGAAGATTTGATATTGATAGGACACATCTAGTATACTTAAGGAATCATGCCTTAACATACTGCTCAAGTAATGTATGATGTGGAATAAGAAGTATACAAACCCGATAAAGTACGGAACATAAACCATGTAAATTTGAATAATGAACAATAAGAGAGAAAGGAATTCAGTTATATAACTGCATTCTACGGGTACCCTCAGATAGTTCGGCACTACCGAGATGTAAGAATTCCTCTAAAAGTCATAAGGTACAAGTAGACAGAATTATGTAAATGACATAAACAGGAACATGACCTGAAACCCGAGAAAGTCATGAAACATGTAAAAGAGATGAATCGAATACCTTGACATGAATATGTATAACTCTGAATATGATCTGACCTATCATACATGTACAAGATATAAATTGAAACCTGTAAAAGACATGACACATGGAAGTAATACGAACATGATAATGATATGGAATCTGAAAAAGATAAAACCTACATGTGTAATATGATATGAGTTAGAAGTCACATACGAATAGGTTTCGTTATATGCATAAGGAAAAAGTAATGTAAAAGAGGTGGACGACGATTATCATATTTGGTCGTCCCTGTTTATATGTTCCCACTAAGCGTAAAGCTTAGCAAGGGTGTTCAATCTGTGTAGGTATCGAAGAGGAGGCAAAAGGATAGGACATTCCACAACAGCAGTACGGGTCATCTCAGAGACAGGTGCTCATTAGCACTGCTTCCGCGATCTCTGATGTTTGTATTAGACATGTATGTGTATAAGTAAATGGGACTCAGTATATGTGTATAGATTTTGATGGACACCACTCCAGTGGTAGTTATTTGGTATATGTAAATGATTTTTGTTATTACATAAATTGTTTGTATAGGAATTGGGCCCATAACCCATAGGTACACGTTCAGCTCTGATAAAAAATAGATCAATGAGTCCCAGTATATAGTCTTGTTCCCCGGACTCGGTTCGAATCCGCCATTTGGGTCGGACCGGGAATCGGGGTGTGACATGGACCTCTTCAAGGGTCCCTTGTTCAACATATGCCTTTGCATAAGCATTATGTTCTATATTAGCATTGTGTCTTTGTGTTCTCCTCTTTCGAGGAGTTGTATCTTTTGAGCCAAAAGGTCTCCCACTCTTTAGGCCTTTTTAAGATTCATTTGCCAGTTGTCTTTTAGGGACATCAATCTGTTCTGGAGTGTTTGTAGCCGGGACATGTGACTTTGTCTCTTTCTTTGTATTAATGAATGCATCAGGTAATTGATTTGCAAGATTTTGCAAATGAATGATCCTTTGAACTTCCAGTTCACTTTGATTTGTACGTGGATCAAAATGAGACATTACGAATGCATTCCAAGTGATTTCTCATCGTTATTCTAGAACTGACTTTTCTCCCCCTAATGGTGGGAATAAATTTTCATTAAAAATGATACAAGAAAACGTATTTAAAACATCTCTTGCCGAGGGCTCCAAGTATCTTATGATGGAAGGGGGAATCATATCCCACATAAATCCTGCCTCTTTGTGGACCCATTTATGCTTATGTGTTGCGCAATTGGTACATAAATTGCACAACCAACATTCTGGCATGAGATATATTTGGTGGTCACGAAACAAGCTGGAAAGGGAGTATTCATGTAAAAAGATCAGTCGAATACGAATCTGTTGGAAGTGATGTATAATAGTGCATGTCCCATGTCAAGTGGGTAATGAGTTCATTAATAGTGGTCTAGCTATTACCTTAAGACGCTTGATAAGGGAATCACAAACCATTTTCGTATGAGTGTGGAGCAACAGGATGTCTGGGTGTTTATCCCGACCGACATGCAATAATCGTTGAAAGCTCGAGGTAAACTCACCAACATTATCAAGTCTTGGATACTTTTGATTACACCGAAATTGTGCCTGTAATTTTATAATTTGTGAAAGGATCTAGATAAGGCAATATTATGGGTTGCAAGGAGACAAACATGAGACCATCTCGTAGAAGCATCAATTAGGACCATAAAGTACCGAAAAGGTCCACATGGTGGATGAATGAGTCCACAAATGTCCCCATGTATTCTTTCTAAAAATATTGGGGACTCAAACTTGACTTTGGTATGAGATGGTCTGACTATCAATTTTCCTTGTGAGCTTGCAACACATGGGTATTCATGGGACAAGAGGATCTTTTGTTTATTTGTTTGTTTGTTTTTTTAGTTTTGTAGTCTCTAAAGGACTGGATATGCGTCTCATGGATGTCATCATAGCGTATCTATAGGGATCCATCGATAATGACATATATATAAAAATCCTTGAAGGATTCACATTACCTGAAGTGGATAAAGCAAAACCACGTCCGCTATGACCTAATGTTAGTGTATTGTACTCTTTTTCCTTTCGTCCGCATTCGTCCCATCGGCTTTTCCGCTGTTGTTTTTTAATGAGGTAGCACTCACATGCGTAATGTTGTACCTTTTCCTTCGCTTAGGTTTTAATGAGTACACTCGTTGCAATTCAAGGAAGTGTTATAAATGAAAGGTTTTTTAATTCATGCCCTTGTGAGTTTTCTATGATCCTTCTCATCATTGAAGATCCAGGGTGACCTTGCCTATCATGCTAAAGGACAAAAGTCTTTGGGTCGTATGACTCAATAGGCTTTATAGTTGTATGATACAACCCAATGGAGAAAGCTAAGAGTGTCTTAACAACAAGTTTCTTGCTAGAAACAATAGAGGTAAGATAAAGACACTCTTTATTACCATCATTCATGGTTTCAATATGATATTCATTTCTGCGAATATCTTTAAAACGAAGCAAATTTCTTGTGGATTTGCTACAATATAATGCATCATTGATGTGGAATCTAGTTCCTTTTGGTAGCATTATATTGGCTCTTCCGAAGCCTTCAATTAAGTGGCTAGTACTAGATATGGTACTCACATTGCCACTTGGTCTTTTTCAAACTTAAAAGTATCTTTTATCCCAAGAATGTGATGCATGGTTTACCTGCTAGCTTAAACATACATCACCATCATCCATCTCTATCTTTTTCAGTGATGCTTGGTAAAGGTCTACCAAATGTTTGGTTGTACGATAGGTACGCGATCAATGTCCTTTCATACCACATCTATGGCTGTGGCTCTCATGGCTCTGAAGGCGATATTATGTGCATGCTTCATCTTGTTTTGCCTCAGATATTCCACTCGTGGTGCATCGTTTTCCTTTATTGGTAGAATTATTACCATGAGTTGCATGGTATCGAAAATTCCTTCCACAACCACGACCACGACCACGACCAATTACCGACTATGACTAATATTCACGCCCATTAGTTTGAGATGATATCACCAATTTCAAGGAATGGTTCAGCCTAGCCAAGTGGACTGGTGATTTTCATTAAAAGCTCATTATTCTGCTTGGCCACAAGGAGACATGAAATTAGTTCGTAATAATTTTCAACCTATAGCCTGATAACGCCGTCAGTAGGAGCACATTCAGGCATGGAATGTAGTGAATGTTTTCTAGCATATGTTCCTCTCCTCTTCGAATCTTTCTCCACACAACTCAACTCGGAAGCCGATTCTAAATAAAGCAAGAGTTATATTCCACCGATCGTTATGTAAATCTCGTAACCTCAGTGCATCCAAATATATCGAAAGCTTTGGGAGGATTACTGTTTTCTAGTGGTCGTATCTCTCTCTTAACTCATTCCATAGAGTGAGAGGATCTTTTACTGTAAGATATTCATTTTTCAAGTCCTCATGGAGACGATGTCGAAGGAAAATCAATGATTTTGCACGATCCTGCAGGGATGCTTGATTTCCTTCCTTTATTGTATTTCCCAAATTCATAGCATCAAGGTGGATCTCAGCATCAAGGATCCATGACATATAGTTTTTTCCAGAAATATCAAGGGCCACAAACTCTAATTTTGTAAGATTTGATATTTTCAAAAAAAAAATTCCTTTGGAATGTGATGAAAAAAACAAAGGTTAACTTTAAGGTAGGACTTAGATGATTACCTTTAGAGCAAACTCGTGCTAATAATGTTTTGAAAATGTTGCTGAATGATGATCTAAAGGAGATAGTCCCTCTTATGTACGAGAAGATAAAAGAATTTCCTGAAAGATGGAATAGTGTCAGAGAGATCAAGGAAGCAAGATGGGGAGAAAGATAACTTTGTTTTCTTTCGGAATAAAACATACATAGGGTGGGAAGGCCTATTTATAGGCTCCAAAAGTGACCTTCCAATATCCTCATTAATGTATGAATTAATGAGGTATTAATTACGTATTAACGATTTATTTACGATACGTAATTCCAAATGATCCATTCATTGCAAAAACATCGAACTGCAATGACTTTATTGTGTGAGGCTAAACTGGGTGGCTTCATTCATTTCCAAAAACCTTTCTTTTTATAATACATATATATATATATATATATATATATATATATATATATATATATATATATATATATATATATAGGTATATATAGTGTGTGTGTGTGTGTGTGTGTGTGTGTGTGTGTGTGTGTGTGTGTGTGTGTGTGTGTGTGTGTGTGTTTACACTAAAAATGAATTTTTTGGACCCAAATGGTGTTTGGATAATTATTCAGCCCAAAGCCGAAGTGCCAATCCAAGCCCAAACTAGCCCAACCCAAATTCAAAAGTTCCTGCCCACGATAATGTTCTCACGAAGTACTCAAGGACATTTCTGGAAATTTTCAATTTTTCAATTTGTCAAAGTGATCAGCTCAAAATGGTGAGACTTTGTTTGAAAAGCAAGTGGAATGAGACTTTTTCTCCAACTCAAGTCATGAACTTGAGCAATTATTGTTAGTGGATAAATGGCTTAGAGAACAAGTTGTTAGTTGATAAATGACTTATAACAAGACTGGCAAAGAGGCACACGACCGCCATTGGAGAAGGTAATTGGAGCAGTTATTCAGAATGCCTATAAAAGGAAGACTCAACTTCAGAGAAAAGACCGGCCAATCAATCATCAACCAACACTCAATAGAGCATTTCAGCATTTTCTCATAGTTTCTATAAGTTCATCAGCATTATTTCCAGATTTCTACCTTATTTTATTTCCAAGTATTTGTTTTCAAGGCTTTCATGCTTCAACAATTCCATTTCCAGTCAAATTCTATAATGAAATTTACTACTTTTTCAGCTTGTTCATATAGTTTTTCTCTCAACTTTCAATATATTTCAATTTTCAAAGCATTTTCCACTTAAACTCTAGGGAAGTTGTCAAGGGAACTAGGGAACCCATTTTTCACTTGAACATAAGTTAGATTCAGCATCGTTTTAGTTCGAAAATAGTATACTTTGCTAACGCCTGCAGTATCTACCACCCTATGCTTTTGTATGTTTGAAGAAATCCAAATGATAAACATATGTTTGGCACGCCTAATGGGACACATCTTTGTGGAACATCGATACATCTTTTTGTTTTGTATGTTCAGTTGTGCACATTCCACAGTGGGACCTGAAGAATGCCACCAAATTGAGGAGTAAGACAACTGTAGAGTCTTCGGACTCATGATATGATGCTAGAAAAGCAGCACAGGAAGGAAGATTTCTTGCCTTAGTGAAACAGATAGAGAAACTGATGAATTCCCAATGCGACGGTAGGAGAATCCATAAAACAACCTTATTGAACAAATGGAAGGAAGAGGCGTAGGTAATGTGGACGTGCCTGTTATTTTCTCTAATAATTCTAATGAATTTCAGGCTTTCATGCAAGAATTAAAGAGCCATCTAGTGATCATGACAGCCTTTATGGAAGAAATGAAGTAGCAATCTCAACACAACCTAGAGAACCTTAGAGAAAAGAACGATTAAAATGAGAAGTTGCTTCTAAGCTTTGAAAGACAATTTTCCTAATGAATGAACTAGAGGCGGTATTCACGTAACATGGGAGTTGGTGAATTTCACTACTTACCTATGTAGGCAGAGGTTAGATACCTTCCTCCCACAAAGATAGGAGGTACTCGGGAACACAGCGGGGAAAGACTGTCATTTAGAACCCACCGACCTCGAGTTTTTGCTAGGACCCAATCCCGATTAAACACGGAGTATATGAATGGGGTTTTCTTTGATGGAGGCTGGGGGGCATCATGCGACCACTGCGGGAGTAAGCGGTAATTAGGGATGACAGGGTTCTGAATGGGTTCCGACCGAGGGTTCCTCCCAGACCTTTGTGAGCCCGGTGTAGTATTTCCACATTTGAGAGACGATGGAAAGGTGGTGCATGAATTATATGGGCGGGCCACCGGGGAAAAGGTGGCGTTTCACGCTTGGAGTTCTGAGCGCTATGCAGATGATGAATGGAAAACCCCTGGGGGTATAGGATCCCCACTGATTTCTCACTTGTTCTCTGAAAGGTGGCGATCCACCACGAGCATGTTCTTTAGATTCCTTTGTTCTATACGGGGGGTGGTTAACTCTATGATAACGAATTTTCTCATTTGAAACTGAAATTGTTTCCTAACTCTTTGACAAGTGCAACATTCACTTGAGTATAATGTGACACAGGAACTCCATACAGTTAGAGTAGGGAAATGGAAGCCAAATCCACAATGTAGTACGAGCTGAAGTGTGCATCCATGGTATGCCAAGAGTGACTCGAAGAAATGGGAAATTCAACCTAATTTTTTATCTCCCCCATTTTAAGAAGATAAGAAACATATACCCAAGAAATCCATCTTCCAGAGACAAAGGAACTTTTTGAAAATGGCTGAGGGTTTGGGCATTGGTTTGAGGAAAAATTTTATATGAGAGTAGGTACAGAGATTTTTATGACAACACGCTGGGTGGCAATGGGAATATGAAACCGCTCAACGAAGAAAGTTATCGGAGGAAGAAGTCCATGGGAACTTATTGTCAAGAGGTGAACTAGGAGGTGGCAGTGGTAGATCAATCTACTACAGGGACATTCACTTGTCCTCTTTTGATAAAAAAAAAACCACCTCCATGTGTGGGCCAGAGACCGCAATTATTGATACACAGGTCTAATATACTTTTGAGGTAGCAAAGACTAAGGAAATATTGGATTTCATGGTGAAAGAAAAATTCATTACCTTCCACACAAAGAGATGGCGGATCCCCCAGCAAAGGCCAGATAAAATGCTTACTATAAGGTACAATAGATGTGGAACCATACTACTGCCCATGTTGGGATTTCAAAATGTCATCTGGGAGATGAAGATGATAAAGGGATACTCGAGTTTCCTTGACAAAAGACTATGGCAATCGATGAGGATCTTTTTCCCGCTAGTGGCCTAAATTCGACACTACTAACCGATCACAAGAGCATTATTAGAATCTAAGAGCGGAAAAACTCTCTCTAAGAAGGTATGAGTCCTAAATATTTGCATGGATTAGGTGGCCAGATGGGGTTTGAAAGGCAAAGGTTACAATTTGTGGATAATCCCTGATGAAAATTCCCGAGTGAAGGGGATATAGTAGGGGCATGAGCATAACTTAGTTCTCTAAGAAAGGAAACTTTCACTAGAGCGACCAATTCCCCAGACGAATTCATTCCTCTTAAAGAAAATGTTGTAGAAAGGCCCATGCCTCCATGGCGTAGGTTCATTTCCCCAAGGGAGAATGATTTAAGTGGGTTTAGAGAATGTTTCTCAAGAAAAAATCTTTTCCCGAGGGTAAAGTTTGCGCCCTCTCTGGTGTAAGATTGTAGGGCAGGTGATTCTCGAGGAAAGGCGGGAAATACATGTTTACCACTGGGCTTTGTCATTTCCAAAGGTGGACCCGTTTCTCCAAGGTACGAAATGAAGTTTACGAGGAGAAACTTCACTTCTCGAGATAAGATTATTTTCCTTAAGGAGGGTGCGACAACTTCACTTCTCCAAGGAATTTGGTAGGGAAAAGACATGTTTCTCCAGCCATACTTGTTTTTCCAAGAGGTAGACCCAGTTCTCCAAGAGAGGAGGTTGCAGAGAAGGAAAAGCCTGTGAGGTGTATCATTCCTCCTATGGTTTCTCTTGGTCAAAGGTGGCATGTGGTACAACACAAAAAATTTCCCCAAAGGTTGTCTAGGACTTAGAAGAGGAAGATGCGAAGGCAAAAAGCAGCTGATAGAAGGTAACTCATTGATGTACCTGTGGAAATCCAAAAGGAAAAGGCCATGGAGTTAGAGAAAGTAAAGGAAGGAATGGTTCCTAGCTTGGAAAAAAACAAAGTTTGGGAGGAAAGCTATTGAGGGTATGGACTCAATGAGTAATGTAGATGAAGTGATGGACTTGGAGGCCTTAATAATAGGCGAAATCCCTATTTCTTTAAATTGTTCTACTGTTTCTCTAATATTTCCAACTATTTTCAAGTCAAAAAAGACATAGGAAGATGTGGGCCATGGTGGAGTTACCATAGAATCCTCTGAAGAATGTAGACCTCAGAAGGTGATACTTGAGAAACCATATGTGGAAACGATGAGGTATATAAAGCCTTTGTATGTAAGAGCCCATCTCAATGGATGACCGGTATCCAAGGTACTGATAGATAATGGATCAACGGTAAATGTCATGCCATTGAGAATGCTTAGAGCTTTGGGAAGGAGCTTTGGTGATCTGATAGAAACAAAGATGGTTGTGGTTGCCTTTACTGAATAAGTATCCAAGACCTTGGGGATACTATGTAACACCTCGAATTAGACCCTAGTAGTTATTTCAAATTTGTAGTATAAGAAAAGTAAAATTTGTATTTTCCGGAATATAAATGCTAAGTAAGAAAAATGATAAAAACCCGAGATTTATCCAAGAGTTAAGGATAAATTAGTAATTTGCCAATTTAAGGACCCAAGTGGCATAAGATGAAAGATTATATGCTAAATTGGAAATAAGATGAGTTAAAATTTGCAAATATAAGAGAATAAAATGACATAAATGCAAAAAGGAGAAATTAAACCCAAAAATAGGGTTAGCCAAACATGGCCTTAACATTAAAAAGGTGAATAAGATCAAAATACCTCATTTTTGTCTTATTTTGGTTAAGGCTTCCGGTTTGAAGAGAGAAAGAGAGAAAATAAGAAGAGAAGAAGAAGAAGGAAAAGAAGGAGAAGTTCAAGTAAGGAAACTATAGTAAGGATATTAGTTTGGAATTGTTTGGAAACTTTGGTAATGGAAATACTTGTTTAAGTTGGGTAAGGAAAACCTTAACTTTTCAATACATGTGTTTTTGGTTGGTTTAAGTTAGTTTTATGGTTTTATTTCGAAATGATGTGTTTTTGTTGAAAGAGTTTCAGCGAAAATGGCCAAAATTGGCAATTTCTGTTTCTGCTCGACACTCCTACGCCTAGGCGTAAGAGTTCACGCCGTAGAGCTCCGCCTAGGCGTAGAGCTCCGCCTAGGCGGAGACAAAGGCCTAGGCGAACCCGAGGTCAAGTTTTCTAAACTTGCTGGTCCACCTATGCATAGCATGCTCCACCTAAGAAAACCTCTCCACCTAGGTGTATCAAAGCTTTGCTTAGGCATACCTGTAAGCTCTGTTTTAGTTCATCTCTTCCATTAATTCTAACAATTATCCTTTTGATTAATGATGACCCTAATAAGGGAATGAAAGGGTTCATACAAGTATAAAAGTTATATGAAAAATATTTTGTACCTTGCCTCGGCGATCCAGTCGTTGGGCAAACATTATTTCTTGCCCTCTTTTGCTAATGGGATTAAGAATAATAAAACAAGTTCTGAAATACATATAATTGTATGCCTGCTTAAGACCAAATAGTGAATGAATAGACATCTTTAATCAAGGTTTCGACACCTTAAGGCAGCTACGACACTCATTACGTGATCAGCACGGCCTCGATCATCGCCGACACTCCCGCTAGTGCCAAAGTACTTCGTTACGTGGGTGCACGCTCTCGATCGCGTTCGGATTCTACCAAAGGCTACGACACTCGTTACGCGGGTAGACACATCTCTCGCTCGCACTATACCGCACTCAGTGCCCATTAGCCAGGCCTTTCTCATTCAATACTAGAGGTCTATGCAGGCAAATACTTATATGTTGTATACTTGAATAATAAGATACATGAAATTAAATGATAAGAATTTGAATGATGAATAAGAAGTAAGCATAAGAAATCAGTATGTTCTGTTCTGTATTGTACCCTTGGGTACTCCCTGTATATGATATTTGTTCTAAACTCCTACGGGAGATATGAAAGTTCCATTACAAGAATTATGTACATGAAAACTCTGTTATAAAATTCTGTATACATAAACTCTGACATATGCTTTATGATATATGTATTATGTAAATGTGGACCAATTCAAGTGGTCATATATGTTTCCCATTAAGCTATAAGCTTAGCACAGGTGTTTCATCCGTGTAGGTACCGAAGAGGACACTCGTGGCATTCTGCATCAGCCAAGGCCAACACATCTGTAGGAGTCCACCTGATGTAGGTTTCGAATTTGATTTTGTAATGTAAATGTAAAAGTTTTTGTAATAGTGAAAGTTATTTATGTACAAGTAAATGGGACTCAGGAATATGTATATGACAGCTAACCACCACTACAGTGGTGGTATTAGAATTTTTGTTTCCTTATGGATTTGTTTATTGAAATAGGCCCACCAATGTCCGAAAAGTAGGTGAAGGAGTCCTAGTCCCATGTCGTGCCCCCTATCTTCACCTAGGCGGGGGTGGGGGCGTGACATACTACCTAGATATATCACCATTGGTAGTAAAACTGCACTATCTACCTTTTTTGTGATAGACTTTATTACAAATTACAACATTTTGTTAGGGAGGGATTTGATTCATGGTGTGTGTCGTCCTCTCTTAATCAGTTCTTACTGTTTTGGAAAGGTAATGAAGTGAAAGTGGTACGGGCAGATAAGCAACCCTTCATGGCAGTTACAGGATATGTGGATGTCATGTATTATGATCAAGAATTCGATCCTATCAAGTTTACTAGCAAAAGGAAAGATGGGATCCCAAGAAAAGCATACATGGACTCAAAGGGTGTTGTGGAAATTCGAAAAGAGGCAGCTAAACTCTTAAAGGTGACTACAATCGTGCCTTATAGGCCGATGAAAGGCCTAATCACCAAGGATATCGATGATGACCGATTATTCTCAAGAAGAAAAGACAGTAACCACAACTACCATATTCAAAATGAAAGTGCAAATGTATCAGGAAAGGCTGATCAAGAATAGCACCTCCGTAATACCCGTATTGAGATAATTTTTGAAGAGGATGCATATTAAGAAAATGAAGAAATACAAATGGAGGATTTGGAGCAAGCCCCTCCTAAGTTCGAAGACACGCAACCTAAAATTCACAACCCTACGGAGGAAGTGAACCTCGACATTGTCAAAGAGTCGAGGATTACCTATATTAGTTCCTTGTTGCCTTTGGACATCAAAAAAGGGATTATTGCAACTCTACAGGAATTCAAAGGCTTCTTTGCTTGGAATTACGACAAGATGCTAGGATTGGATAGAATCTTGGTGGAACATCACTTGCATATCAAGCCAGAATTTCACCCCTTTTAGCAACCACCTAGAAGAATGTCCAACGAGGTAGAGTTGAAGGTGAAAGAGGAGATTGAGAAGCTTTTGAAGGCTAAATTCATCAAAACTACAAGGTATGTGCAATGGTTATTAAATATTGTCCCTATGATAAAAAAGAATGGGAAACTTAGAGTTTGTGTAGACTTTAGGGATTTAAATGTTGTCACTCCTAAAGACATGTATGTAATGGCTATTGCTGACATGTTAGTTGATTCTATTGCAAATAATGAATTATTGTCCTTCATGGATGGTTTCTCTGGGTATAACCAAATCCTAATAGTTGTTGATGATATATCTAAGACTGCCTTCAGATGTCCTGGTTCCTTAGGAACATTTGAATGGCTAGTCATGCCTTTTGGTTTGAAGAATGCTAGTGCAACTTACCAAAGGGTCATGAATGTCATCTTTCATGATATGTTAGGCCACCACATGGAGATTTATATCGATGATATTGTCGTTAAATCTAAGAAGGCCACAAAACATGTGAATCATTTAAGGAAAAGTTTTGAAATGATGAGACTTCATCAATTGAAACTCAACTTACCCAAATGTGCTTTTTGTGAGTCTGCTTCGAAAAACTTTCTAGGGTTTCTGGTTCACCAAAGAGGAGTGGAATTTGATCAAAACAAATCCAAGGCCATCATTTCGGCTAAGGTTCCTCAAAATAAGAAAGAACTTTAGAAGTTTTTAGGTCAAGTGAACTATTTAAGGAGGTTCATCTCTAATCTGGAAGGGAAGACTAAGGTATCTCTCCGACCTAACTGTCGAAAGAAGTAAAGATTTTAAAACTATGTTCAACACCATATAGCTACTGGATCAAAGGTTACCTTTCTAAACCCCCTGTTTTAATGCCACCGTTGAAGGGTCGGCCATTTAAACTCTATCTATCAATTGAAAAAGAGTTTATAGGATGCCTTCTGGCACAAAATAATGTTGAAGGCCATGAGCAGGCTGTTTACTATTTGAGTAGAGTTCTAAATTCAATAGAGACAAGGTATACAACCATTGAGAAGTTTTGTTTGGCCTTATACTTTGCATGTACGAAATTAAGACATTACTTGATCAAGTCTCAAGTGTATGTGGTCTCTCAAACCGACGTGATGAAATACATGCTAAGCCGACCCTTAATCATTGGATGAATCAGAAAATGGTCCCTTGATTTGTTGTGAGTTCACCTCGTCTATTCCACGTAAATCACCAAGGGGCAAGCGGGCTAACTTTATGGCTAATTATCCTTCATTAGAAATCCAACCATAAAAGGATGTGGAATTGGGGATATAGGAATAGAAAGGCGGCCATGGATTCTTAAGTTTGATGGCTCTAGCACGGAGAAATCCGTTGGAGCTGGGATAGTAATCATTTTACCAAAAGAGATAAAGACTACCCTATCTTTCAACTTGACCTTCAAGTGCACCAATAATCAAGCTGAATATGAGGCTTTAGTGATTGGCTTTGAGATATTAATGGAACTTCGAGCACAAGAGGTACACAATATTAGGGGACTCTCAATTAGTACTTCGGCAGCTAATAGGGGAATATAAATGCAACCGCTTATTACTGGCTCCTTATTATACTGCTTCCACTCAATTGTTAGATTCTTTTCATTTTGTGGATTTTGAATATGTGCCTAGGGAATCCAATTGGGAGGCGGATGAGCTAGCATAAGTAGCCTCAGGTGTGAAGATGAGCGAAGAATTGACTTATAAGCTCATTATGATAGGAAAGAAGAATCACCCCTCAATTTATGAAAGGGGAATCATATTAGAAGTCGTTAATACAAATGCAAATGCCAAGAGACCTGATAGGTTTCATGTCGATATAGCTTTAAAGATCCCAATGCAGGTAGGTTCGCCATAGGGTGAAAGCTCAAACATAGAACTTTGTCCTAATGGAATCAGAATTGTACAGAAATGGGCTTGATGGGTTATTGCTTAGAAGCCTATCCTTTCCATATAGTATGGAAGTGATGAAGCAAGTTCATGAAGGGGTTTGTGGAGCCCATCAAGTTGGGATAAAAATGCAATGGCTGATTAGGAGACATGGCTATTTCTGTCCAACCATTCTAAGTGATTGCATCACTTACTCCAAGGGTTTCCAGTAGTGTGAAAATATGGCAACATACAGAAGATACCTGTTGTGGAACTCCACTCACTTGTGAAACTGTGGCCTTTCAGAGGATGGGCCATGGACTTAATTGGAAAATTTTACCCAGTTTCATCAAAGGGACACAACTTCATCTTAGTTGCCATAGACTACTTCACCAAATGGGTAGAGGCAGTACCCTTGCAGAAAGCAGAGTAGAAAGATGTGATCCAATTCATCAAAGAACAAATCATTTATAGGTTTTTAATTCCTTAATCCATTACAACCGACCAATGAACCATGTTCACTAGGGATGAGATGACTTATTTTGCCAAGGACTATGGCATTCAACTCATCAGATCTACTCCCTTTTATGATTAAGCAAATGGGTAGACATAAGCTTATAATAAGGTGTTGATAAATATCTTGGAGAAGATTCTAGAGGATAATCCCAGAGATTGGCACATAATTTTATATGAGACCTTATGGGCTTATAGAACTTCTAAAAGTGATTCTACAGGGGTAAGTCCTTACTCTCTAAATATATGATAGACATAGTTGGCTTCTACTTGAGGTGGTTGTTACTTCTCTTAGAGTATCTAGACATAATGACCTTAATCCTAAAGAATACAGTGAGGCCATGATGATGGAACTTGAGGCATTAGATGGGAAAAGATTACAAGCGCTTGACCACATCATGATCTAGAAAAAAAAAGGTGGCTAGGGCCTACAACAAGTGGGTCAGAAGAAAGGGAGCTCGTTTGGAAGGTGGTTGTTTGCCTCTTTCTATATAGACTAAAAACCCCTCAAATTCACATAGTTGTAAGAGCCTTACATTTCTCTTGCATCCATATCACTTTGGATAAATTTGCTTGATAAAATATTTCTTTTAGAAGGTTCATGATTTAAAAATAAGGGCTTAGTCTATGACACTGCAAGTGCATAGGTCATATAAGTAGTAAAATCTGAATGTAAGTCTAGGTATCATTCCCACAGAGATTGGTACGAATTAAAGATCAACTACCCCAACTACTAAAATTCTATGTTATTTGGACTCAAAACTCACAATGAAGGTTTTATCTAGAAAAATAAAGATCCTAGACTATTGATTACTGTTGAACTAAAATAAAACCAAAGTAAATGAATAAAAACAAATCGTAACTAAAATACTGGATTGAATCAATTTCCTATGAGAAACGAAAACTATCAGTGAAATACAATGAAACAGTCAATTCCAGCACTAAAGTACATTGCTCTGTTCTATGTATGGATATGGTTTTGTCTAAGATTTCCTAAATGTTGGAATTGGATTTCTCCATATTCACTGGTTGGATACCCTTGCTTCTCTCGAAGACAAGATCAAACTAACTTACTAGATTCTAACCTCTTGCAAGATCTGGGTATTTTTCTTTCTCAATACTTCACACCCATTTCTTGTTGACAACAGACCTTTTGCATTTCCTTCTTAGGATTTTTTCGCAAAGTTTATACCACTTAATTGATGGCTCAACCTCAGATCTATGGGTTCGTCCCTTTCCCTTGATTAGATCTCAGCTAACACGGGATTAGGAACTTGCCTTTAAATTAAGGTGAACTCTCTGATTACTTATTTTGTTAAATACTCCCCTCCAACTTCAATTATGAGCGAATGGAGGATTTATCAAAATGAACTCTCGCAGCTCGCAGCTCATCAATGGTAGTCGAAAGCATACCCAAAGAATTTTTCTCGCTCTTAGGAATTCGCTCGTGGTCACGCAGAGGGCATCCTAGAAATCAGAGCAAGATATATTCCCTCAACTAGTATTCGGTACTACTATTAGGAACTTATCAATTCAAAAACGACAACAAATAAGTAAAACCGAACCCAAATTAGTTCTCCATATTTGTGTAGGAAAGACTGTAACTAAATGTAAATCAAATCCAGCAGAGCTGCACTCCGATTACTGCATTGCGAATTAAGAAATGGAGCACCGATCACGTACAACCATTGTAATTGTACAAACCGAGAAGAAATGAATTTTAAATTCGATCTAGATTTCATAAATTTCGTGCAGTAATTCTAAGAAAACATAAATAAATTTCGTACCCACTGCCTCTACACAACTGCAGATTCAAATCCGTAAAAGAAATAAACTAAAATAAAGAAAGAAATAAAAAATCTACTCTAAACTATACACCGAGTCTTCTCATTTCCCTTTTCTGGTAGTGAAGACTTAGCTACTTTACTATTCTAACACTGTTTATTTATATCGGGCTAAAAGGAATTGGTCATCCCCAAAAGCTCAAGGTGGAATTCTAAAAGAAAGTTTCAGTTTACCTGTCTATGTCATATCTTCGCTGATGCCACATGAGCCTCTTGTTTAGTCTACCCGTCACATCTTGTTGGTCTGCCAACTGGATTCTGCCGCTTCATGGATTATTTAAAATATCGCTTGTAGTCATCTGTTGTTATACTGTCAGATCATGCCACACCGCCATGTCGCACATCGCCATATCTTCCTCATCATTCCGTTTCCAGTTCGCGGACCTTAGGTTTGAAGGCACCACCTCCGTTGCAGTCATCAAGTCGTGATCTTCTTTCTTCTGTCATTATGTTATATCTTCACTCCTTCACGTTTCAAAATTTTATTCACCTCTTTAACAGTTCTTTTTCCACGCAACTCAATCTTTGTTAAAACCACCTCCCTCTTCAATCTTGAATCCGTCGATCCGCGCAGATGCCGCATCTCATGGTGTTGCAGTTCTTCTTAATGTAAACCAAATCAAGCCAAAAGTAGCTATTTAATCTTTGATTTCTTCTTACTCAGCTTCAAAGCCGTCGCGACCTGAATGAGTGGTCGCGACATCGTTTGTGGTCCTTGATTAATAAATGGTTGCAACTTCATTTTTCAAGTCATGACTTCGCTTTGTTACGCCTTTCTATTTCTTCTCCAAACTCCATCTCGTGATGTTCTGGATCTGAAATTATCGACAATTAAGTTTCCCGTCACATCCGACTTTCAATATGACTTCCATTTCTACTTGTAGGTCAGGTTCTTCCTCGGGTTTTGGTTGAGATTTTAGCTTATGCTGTATCTTCCTGAAAAATTAAATTTGAGTAAAATATCCACATTTCTGCATACAAATAAACATTTATCTTGTAATAAGCTCAGAAAAATGGATTAAAAATCTAATGAATTTTTGGACTCATCAGTGGTGCTGCCCATTGGTGCTAAAGACAGAGAATTGGGGAAATTGTCTCCTAACTAGGAGGGATCATTTGAGGTTCTCCTAACTGGGAGGGGCTGCAAAATGTCGCAAGCTTGCAAAATTTTTCACCTTGCGAAATCTCATGCCCCTTTTTGCTTTTGACTTTTTGACATTTTTTTTTGTTTTCTTCCCATTTTATCCATGTAATAGTATTCATCTTTGTTTATTTTCGTAATTTGTATTGTGTTGGGTGGTATATAATGCCCAAACAACACTTTGTAAAGGATCGAACTTTCCATTATTGAGTTGGAGGGAAGCTTGTCGAATAAGCTCCCGTTTTCTTTTCCTTTTTCTCTCATTTTCTCTCATTTTCTCACTAGCCAAACACCCTTTGAGGATGACAACTCAGAGGATGAGTGGCTAAACCCCCTCCTTCCTTGAAGTAAAGGGGCATGGGGTAAAGGAACCTGAGGCAAATGAAGGTTTCTCATGTTTTCAATGTAGGTATTCACTGATAATTATGTTTTCCTTAAACTCTAAGTTCAGATCCCTTCGAGTCACCTTAAATGGTTAGTACTTGGTAAGATTTTAGGGCTAATTGGATGCTTATTACTAGATCCAGTGATGTTTGTTAGTTATCATTTATGAGCTATTGGAAGGTGAGTCAAGGAGACATGTTTTACTGTCTGAGACCATTAATGCTCAGTGAATGCCATCTTCAAAGGATAGTTATTGAGGGTTAAGTTTTATAGCTAAACCAAGATCCGATTCGAAGTAACTATATGTTACTATCCCCAATGGGAGGAAAAGACCCGAGAAACCTCATTTCAGTTCTGGGAACCTAACCCTGAAGTGACTCATCACTTCAAGGATTTATATTTTACATTTTAGCTCAGTTTACTTTTAGTTTTCACCACACAAATATACTCTTTTTATAACAACCCAAAATCCAAAATTATAATCACTAGTGTAAACCTTAGTATTAGTCATTCCCACGAAGAAAACCCATCCCTGTGGACGATCTTAGAGCCGCTATACTATAGTAGCTATGCTACGGTAGTATGAGGTATTAGGTTACAAATTTTGTTGATTTAAGATACCCTATGGGCTACATTGCAAATCACTACTTCACAAAAACTTTTAGCATCCCCACAACGTAAATATTTATTTTACATCACAAGTAAATCTATTGGAAATAATTTTTTAGAAACATAGAGTTCCAAGGCCGAGGCTCTATCCCACCCCCTGGTGACTGTATTCTATATGCGCCTTTGTGTCTGTTGTCGGCGATAACGTAGGGTCCTTCCCAGTTTTGTTGGAATTTCCCTTCTTCGAAGGTCCATTGAAGGACGAGCTCACCTTTCTCTGTATTTGCCGAGTAGTTTACACTGTACTCCATTCGAATAATGCGGCCAGTTCCCTTTTTCCTCAAGCCCTCTCAGAGCCCTGTGTGGAGTTCGGGGCTGGGTTGTTAGAGCAAAGTGGTTCGAGTCCAGATTTGATCAGTATTCGAGCCTCAGTTCCAAAAGCCAGAGCATATGGTGTCTCCTCTATTGGCTACCTTGAGTTGTTCGGTAGGCCCAAAGGGCTATAGGTAACTCGTCTACCCATTTTCCTTTCGTCGTGGTTAAGCGCTGATTCGCAGCCCGTAGGGTATTCTAAATCAAAAAAATGTATAACCTAATACCTCATACTACCGTAGCATTGCTACTATAGTATAGTGGCTCAAGGATCGTCCACAGGGATGGGTTTTCTTTGTAGAAGTGACTAATACTGAGTTTTACACTGGTGATTGTAGTTTAGATATTGGGGTTGTGATAAAAAGGGGTTGGTTTTAATGGTTATCACTGAAAATAAAAGAGATTAGAATATGGAAAGAGGTCCTTTGAAGTATCAGGACACTAGGTTTAGGTTCTTTAGGAAAATGAGGGGGTTTTCGAGTCAAATTAGATCTTCATTTAGCTAGAAAAACTGACCCTTGTTACATATATTTGAAAATGACATTCACTGCCCATTAATGCTCTCAGTCAGTGAAAACAAACGTCTCCTTGACTCACCTTCCAATGGTTCATAAATGATAACTAACGAACATCACTAGATCTAGCATTAAGCATCCAATGAGCCTTGAAAGGTTACCAAACATTAACTATTCAAGGTGATTCAAGGGATCAAAACCTAAAGTCAAGGAAAGAACAAGAATGACAAAGTAATACTTGCGTGAAAACATGGAAACCCTTAGTTGCCTTAGGATCCTGTACCCAGCAGCCTTCTTCTTCAAGGAGGAAGGGTTTTAGCCGCCATCCTTTGAGAAATTTAATCCCATGTGGTGTGCTTCTAGCTAGTGAGAAAGAGAAAGAAAATGAGATAAATGAGAGAAATCTGAAAGCTCAAGCCTCCCCAAAAATTCAATAATCAAAAATTTCAAAAACTCTTACATCAAGTCCTGTCTCTAGCATTTCAAGCCATACTACTTATACAAATTACCAAATTAACAAAAGCAAGAAACTATTACATATGGATAATTTGGGAAGAAATAAAAAAGAGAGACAAAAATTAAAAAAGAATGGCAAGTAAATTCCGCAGTACTTCAAGAATGCGAAACTACAAGGCTACTTAAAATTGCATCCCCGCGAAATTTCGCAGGGGGCTACGGAAATTGTAGCTCCTCGCAAAATTCGCAAGGCCACGAATTTCACAACCCCATGTAAATCAAAAAGTGGCTTTCCACAATTTCTCCTGCTTTTGCTTCAGCCCTCGCAGCCTCCGGAAGTTCCAATTGATTTCTTCATGTTTGAGCTGGTTCCTTATCTTCAATATATATAGCCTGTGAAAACTACAAAAATTGCCATAAATTTTTTATCAGAAGCATTACTAGTTCCTTAACGTGCCAACTGGGTCAATTTGGCTTATTACTGTGCAAAAAGTGCTCAAAAATCGGAGTGTTAAGAATGTGGAACAACACTATTTGGGTTGAAATCACTCCCCCCAACCGACACATTGCTAGTCCCTTAACAATGAAAGAAGAAGAAATCAATCAAAAGAAAGATGAATTATATATATCCACAAAAAAATGGTTTTTAAAAAATGATGGGATAATACCCAACTTTCAATAAGAGTTACCAAAATCCTACCCAAAGACTATTTCAGGAAGAGTGTGTGCTATGCAAATTCAAGTATCAAAACAGTGTCAACTCCTAGATGACCAACCTGAAACCTTCCACAAAAACCTAAGTGTTAACTTGATTAGTTTTCAAAAATAGTCCACCAAATTGTTCTCTCCTCTCAACCTAACTCTTTTCTATACTTAGCAGACTAACTAACCTCAATAGATCGGGACCCACTTTTATTTCACAACTCTTTTTGTGTTGTAGGGATGCAATGCTGAGGGAATCGAATTCACAATTGTCCATGTAACGGGGGTCCACCGATGACTCCTAACCAATTAAGGTTTAGGGCATCAAGTCATAAGGATTTCTCAACCACTAACTCTTCAGGTTTTACCCTGACTTTTAATAAGCTCGAAACTCCAGCACCTACAAATTGCTAAACTCCACCTATCCACCCGTGTAACGAGCAACAAAGTCGGTGACTCTCAACCAGTTGGTTTATGGCACCGGGCTTTAAAGACTTTCACCACGTACCCCTCAGACCGTGCTCGGGTTTCAAGATAAGTGTCACAAATTTTTATTTTTATTTTTGTTCTTTCTTTTTTTGAAAGACTCATTGGTCTTTTATTCAGGGGTCCCAACCTATTAAAGGTGGTCAAAGTTACTAGGCCGAACTTTTTCAAGGCTTAGGAGGCAAGGCATTTTTTCAGCTTATAATTGAAACCTAATGTGCATAGTGTGTGGTTAGTTCAAAGTGGAAGAAGTAAGGTTGAAAACAAGAAGAGTTTCAACAGTTCATCAACTCAAAAAACATAACACTATCTTAACATCAAAGCATTGAGACAACGCTTCAATTTCTCTCATTGTAAGTTGAGAATTACAAAAAAAAATTGAAAATGAGATACTAAAAGCATTAACTAAAACATGTGCTATACTGTAAAAAAAACAAACTAACTAGGAAGTCATTCAACTAAACAATACAGACTTGCTCAAAACATAAACGACACTTCCTTCATTAACTCTCCCCCCAATTAAATTTGTCATTGTCCTCAATGAGGTTTGGAGCAAAAACTTAATGAATGAAGTGATACCTCCTCATGTAGTTGTGGGTGGAACTCTATCCTCATCCCCGTGGATCGAGCAGGAGCAAAGATGAGCACTGGTAGAGCGGTTGAAGCTCAAGTGGTGGACTGAGCCGACCGCTATGTACCGCCGGGCCGAATGACTCACCGGAGCTACAGATGGTGGAGGTTGTGATCCTATGGTTGTTATCAAGCATGAGAAGGATAGGTGGTGCCCGTGTCGGGCCGAATCAGCAAGGATGGCTGTGATTCGGCAAGGATTCGCTTCTACGCGAGCCATCCGCTTGGCCATGGTAGCTTGTGCAGGAGCAAAGGACTGGAATGTAATCGTGAAATTGCGGTCAACGGCCATGATGGCAAGAAAACTCGAAAGTGATGTGATAGATGCCACTAATGGTAGAAGAGATGAGCTGGGCCACCGGAGTAGTAGAGCCGGAGGTGAAGAGAGGCCGCAGTAATGCTGGGCTGCATCAGTCAAAGGTGGGTCGCTGACATTGTGATGTGCTGCCCCGAGTAAGGGCACTCAGTCGTTAGACCTATGGGGGATCTATTTGGGGATCTGCCTCAGCAAGAGGATATGTGGGAAGAGGAGGGGCCCCGAGCACACCGCCACTTCTCAATCTGGTGAATGCCAAGCTCGCAAGAAACCTGGGACTCCGGCCTCGACGCTGGCCTCACCATAAAACTTGGGGGTAATATATGAGAGAGAACTTCGAACAACAATGGAATGGTCTCGGCTCTTCTGAGATGCTTTTTATGGATTTTCTCCTCAAAGTGAAAGAGGGATGTCATAATATGTGCTGGGGGGCTAAACCAAAAGCCCTCAGAAATGCGATATAAGGCCTCTATGATGGCGTTCCGCCTCTGGACAACATGCTAAAGAGGAAACAGATTGAACCGCATCACGTGGTCCACAAAAATCATCCTTATTGGAAGTTACCTCCGGAACAAAATAGGGCCAGCTGATGTATCTCTGAGAGGATCCGCACTATTCCCGGGCCAAGTGACGGCCACGCCTATAGTCTCCGCAATCAAGCCGTGGCCATGTAGCTTTAAAAGTGGCAACGATATCACCGCCAAGATGCCTGACGACCATCAATAGTAAAGTGAATAGCAAGTGGGTGGCGCCACCTCGGAAGTCGTGATCCGTAAGTCAATCACTACTCCTGGAGAAAATCAACGTGGAGTCATAAACGGCTCGAGAGAGTAGCATTGAACGAGCCCCATAGAATCCCGAAGCTCCAGCATATTGACAAAAGCTGGAATGTCATAAAAATGTTCGTTGCTGAAGTCCTTATTGTTGCAGTCAATGTTGCTTGCTATGGGGGCACAAGGGAATAGTGGCCTCGTGACAACAGAGAGGATGGGAGCTTGCAGGACAAGGAATGTCAGTCTGAGGCACCTCTGAGGAGGTGGGACTATGGAGGTACTTCCACTACTGACTGTGGAAGACCTCGTGAGGCCGAGGTCCCGGGTCCGTCATGGGAGTAGGTGGCCTATGAATCGGTCATGCAGGTGAGGAGGATCTACTGGCAAGGGCCCACCCTTGTGTCATACCCGTGCATTGTGGAGAGGCATGGCAAGAGCCTAGGAGGTCAGAAAGCAGTCTCGTAGGATCTATATAGGGCCAAACGGCACTAGCGGAAACCGTGGTGCTCAAGTGTGGAGGAGGGCCTCGACCTGCCGGGATGAAGTATCAGGGCCTCCGCGGCCCTTTCCACATCACGCACCCGAGTGGATGAGGGTTTCAGGAGAGGGAAAGGGTTTTCGCAGGGGAGGGCTTAAGGAAATGAGGAGATTTTGAAGGGGAGATGTGGGTCAAAGAGGGAGGTGGTCTCATTTATGTGAGGAAGGAATGTGAAGGGTTTGAAGAGGTGGAGGATCAAAAACAGACTAGGAATGAGAGTTTCAAGAAAATGGAGGGCAATGAAGAGTAGGCATAGATTCAAAGGTTTGGGAACTCCAGGCTCAAGTTCGCACGCCTGGGAAATGGAAAGGGTGCGCGAATCTAAAGCTAGTAGGACATTCAAACATATGCAAAAAATCTTGGGAAAATAGGCTAACTCTACAAAATTTGTTGTGAAATTTCTGGCTCTGTGAAATTTTCAGAGATTTTTCTTCTGAGCTCTGGACCTCCCTGCTTTAGAAAATTAACACACCCCTACAAAAACAAACACAAGAAAATTCAAATAAAAAGCAGGAAAATAAAAAGAAGTTACGATTAAGATTAAATTCAGGAAAGGTAAATTGAAGGAAATTTTCGAATAAAGAAAAAGAAAAAGAAAAAGAAATAAAAATAAAATAAAATAAAAGATCAACAAAAGAATGACTCTGCAAGCCTGTAGGGGAGACCAGGTCCATTCAACCCACTTCCTAATCCTTGTCCGTGGTGCCGAGGAACTGCAGCTTATCGGTGATTTGGTGAGGCCGACACCATCAAACTCTTCTAAACTCTCCATCAGCTCCCCTTGCAGTTTCCGAGCACAATGTTCCCCCACACTAGTGCCAATCAGGAAAACTTCCTCTGGACCTTCTTCCTCTATATTGTCATGCTTGCTGCTGAAATGAAATATGTTGAGCTTCAGTGTCATATTGCCAAATGTGAGCTGCATGACCCTATTCCGACAATTGATGATGGCATTTGATGTGGCAAAAATGGTCTCCCAAGTATGATGGGCACATAATGGCCCCCACTGCCACTAGCTCCATATCAAGAACAACGAAGTCTATCGAATAGTAGAACTTATCCACTTTCACCAAAACATCTTCAACTATGCCTTTAGGAATTTTCACCGATCTATGTGCCAAACATAAGGTGATGGTGGTAGGCTTTAATCCTCCTAAATTTCATTTGCTCAGACCAGCAGGTAACAGTTTGTTAATCGCCCTAAAACCAACAATACTTTTTTCTACAATGTCTCCCCCAATGTTCACTAAAATGGTGGAGACCTCGATCTCATATTTACTAGGTCTTACACTGATGATGGAGCTCAATTGCCTGGGCCAAGAAAGCTGTCTTATTCATATTCAATCCTCTCTTTACAGTGCACAAGTCTATTAGAAATTTGGCATATGCTAGGATCTGCTTGATCATGTCTAGAAGAGGGATATTAACTTTCACCTGCCTTAGCACTTCAAAAATCTCAGTTGGGTTGTTCAACCTCTTATTGCCTCTCTAAGTGCACAGGAAAAGGTGATGATGCTCTTTTCATCATATCTTCTTTCGATCACTATTCTTTCCTACCATCTCTCGTTGTTCTTGGTTGCATCTAAGGGCTTAGGTATTACTTCGATCAACTTTTTACCTACTTCTGTGAAAGTAATGATGGCTTTCACCTCATCCATCTCGGGGAGCAAATCTCACCGCACTAGCTACCCGGTGGATTCCTTCGGATTCTACCGGCCTGCGGAAGGTAAATTCCGGCCTTTCCCGCACCTTGTCGATCGTGAGCATTGAGATGGAGTACTGCAGGTTGTCTATTTTCTAAGCAATGTCATTCTGGAGCCCATCTATTCTTTTGTTCAATGTGCTTTTCATAGTATCAATTTTTTGATTCAACTGAGCATTGATTGCTTTTTGCTCTTCCACAAAGTTACCTACCACCTTACTCAAATTTAAAATGGTTTGTCTAACCGTGGAGAAGTTGGATCGTGGTCATGTGGCTAAGAAGTTAAGGCATACTGGTGGAGGGGCGCAGTGCATACTATGGAGGCTCAGCTTCAGGAAAGATTCAGTGATTTCTCCATTTGGGGCTGTGGCAAGCCTCCATATGGTGCATTAGTTGATGGTTTGAATTGACCAACAACATTTGCTTATTCCACTAACATCTCCCTCATTGCTGGAATAGTTGGACATTGTTCTCCCAGATGTTAAATGGATTGAAAAATGAAACATGGCTTGTTTGGCATAGGAATCTCAGTCACTGCTTGCACCTTGTTAAGACCAAATGATATATACAAATTTCTACCACTATTACCAAAGATTAACTAGAATCCCCTCTAATCCACACTAAAACTTGTTAGACCATAAGTCAGGCATATTCAAATTTATGAAACCATTACTTAAGACTATAAATTATCCCTAAAATCCACTAAAACTTATTATCGATCAAAACCTGTATGTACTAAATTTAAGACACTGCCACGAGGACTATTACCTAACTCTACAAAGGCACCAAAACTTGTTAAACCAAATATAACTTGTATGCTCATAAGTAGAATATTCTTTGTCACTAAACTCAATTAAAGATTTATTTCGTCTTAAACTCGCAAGTACAGGTCGTGATAAGTAATGCGGGACCTATAAGTCCGTATATCGTTCCCACAGAGATTAAAAAGAATTTAAACTTCAACTACCCCAACTCTCAAGTTCTACACTATTTGAACGTCCAGTTTAGATGAAAATCTAGTAACCCAATAAAAATTTTGATAACTGGCATCCTACATTTAAAAATAAAGGGAAAAAGTTAAATCCTAAATATAAATCGGATCGAATCTGCTATCAGATCATAATCATTCTATTTTCCCTAAGTCGAATCAATTTGGTCAAGAGGCAAGATATATAGCCTGATCTCCTCTAACCATACTTTTCATCGAGGAGGTCATGTTCATTTCAAACATGATTCTAATCAATTACTGTACTAGAATTCCTCTGTAGAAGATCTCGGGGTATTTTTCTTTCCAATACTTCATACACATTTCTTATGACTCAGCAGATTGCTTCCCAAGATTGTGGCAATCGCTGTTAGATTTCTACAAAAGGAATGATGTCTCATCCTTAAGATCTGAAAGAGTTTTCTCTTTCCTTGATTAGATCTCATGCTAACACAAGATCAAGTTCATTCTTCCAAACCAAGGAGAGATCTCTAATTGATTAAATTGATATATCACTCAACCCATTCTCAAACCATGAGCAAGTTGAGGATTTATCTAAATAACCTTTCAGAGCTCATTAGTTCTTCAATATTAATCTAGCATACCCCCAAGTAACTGGTCTAAGCTCTCAGGAATCTCCATCTATGTGTCACTCGGAGGGCCTCCTAGAAATCAAAGCCAGGCAATAGTCCTTTCATGGGTATAAGCTACTAAAATTGGGAACAAATAATTTCAAGAACGAACTGTCTAAATAAATTAAAATTCAATCACACAGAAATTTTTCTAATTTTGCGTAAAAGACCATAACTAACACGATCTTTCCCAAATGAAGTCAGGATTCTCGAAACTAGATTACACATACTAATCAAATACTTATCAGAAATTCCACTCCGCACTGGTAAACGAACTGAAGAAATGAAGTTCCATCTTTTCTAAGAGTTCATCGACCCAACAAGTAATCGGGAATGAATTTCAAGATTAAATTTCAACTTCAAACTTAAACAATTTACTATTTCGATCCAAAGAACTTAATAAAAATCATACGCTAAATCTAATCTACAAAGGAAAAGAAAATAAAAAATAAAAAAGAAAAGAAAGAAAAGAAAAAGGTACTACAAAAGAGTCATCACCCTCAGTACTTTGTCTGCTCATCGACCGAGTGCCTTGCTTTCCACTGTCGCTTTTATTTATGGGAGTTCTAGTAAAGCTCAGTCCTAAAATTAAGGCTATGTGTGAACCCTAAAATTCGAGCACCCAGATTTGCTCTCTCTTGTCGCGACCCAGAAATTGTGTCTGAATAGAAAGCCGTATCTTCGTTGTATGTAGTCGCTCCATTACGACTCTGAAGATCTCAGGTTCTTCGTCATGACAACTTATTACATGAGATTCTTCTTTCAAAGATGATAACTTTGTCAAAGGAGAGTTTCTTTGTCGCGACAATATTTTGTGCATTCCTCAAACAGCTATGTCACAACATCGATAATCATGTCGCAATACAATTTCAATGCACTGTGAAGTCGGGTGTCGACCTAAGTTTCCATGTCGCCGCGACAACATCTCCGCTCAGCATACAGAATAATCGTCTCAGACATCTCAGATTGCCGCGACCTTGTACCGTCATGACGAGGCTCGCTGCTACTAAGCTTCTTGACTGTCCTGCCTTTGTTTTGACGCGATACATGATCTCTTAGCATTGTCAATATTTACCGCCTTCGACTCGCTTCATGTCACGATGACTCTTTCTCGTGTTCAAACATTTAATCATTATGTCATAACCCGCATTTTGTTATGTCGAGAACTTCTTCGTGATTGTGTTGGAAATCTTGTCACGACATAGAAAGTCCGCCGCGACTGCTTCCTCGTTCACCATTTATGTCGCGGACACGTCCATGTCGCGACATGACTTATTTCCTCGCTGAGTATGTCAGAACGCCGGTTCCTTTCATTACACTGTGCTACCACAAGTAGCATCATTTGTCGCTACATAAATTTCTTCTGTCAAACCGACTTTCTCTCGCGTTTCTTTCCGTCTCAACCAACTCCTCCATGTTGCAAGAATTAGTGTCACGACAGAGTAGATTCTGTCGCGACATAGATTCTGCCTTCTGATCTTTCCTTATGTCGCAAATACAATCGATCTTGTCTCAGCCGGCTTTTCCCATCACGATGTCGCCTTTGTCAGACCTTAGCTCATCTCAAGCACTTTTTAGATCCTCGTGTTGTACACGTAAATGTCATAGTAACACAGCCTCTATACATTTGCTTAGACGCTTGTCATGACTCGAAAGCTTGTCGCTACGTAGACTCCGCCGTATTTGTTGTTTTTCTTTTGCTGGAAATCTCTCATTTTTGAATTAACTCCTGCAAAATACAAAGTTTGTAAATATTCCATAATTTGGCATTAAAAACAGCCTCTAAAACACTAAAAAACAAGCCGTAAAATGGATTAAAAATGATGAGTCAAGACTCACTGGCACTCTCATGCCTTAGTTTACTTCAGCTTTCCAACCTTCTAGCTAAGGTTGAAACCTTTGGTTTCTCATGTCCATATCTCTTAAGAGAGTACATACCACCCAGATCAACAGGTCTCATTCTTTCCATCTCCTGCAGAATAGGGGCTCATCCCAACCTTTGAAGCTTCAACTACATAACTCAGAATCCAAAGCTGTGATTGTGTTTTCAAGAAGTTCCCTCCCACAGTGTCCAACAATGTTTCTGAAGTGGCAGAGAAATTCCATCATGTAAATAATGATCAGCTGTACCATGTGTCAAACCCATGGTGAGGACAAGCACTCAGCGCTCACATATCTCTCCCAAGATGCATAGAATTTTCATTCTGGCAATGAGAAGGTGGAAATCATTTTCAAATGTTTGTTTAATGCTCCTCGCCCTCAAGGAGTTGAGCCAAATTTCGCCATCCTTCAATGTGAAAGGAAAGCCTAAGCCCCTCTACAACTATATTGGTGTCTCCTCTCAAGGTGTTACAAACCTCTTCAAGCTCCTCATGTGCGACATGGCTCCTACTCTCCATGCCATGAAAGTGGGAAGAAGTGGCACCGTAAGGTCTTATAACCATTTCGTCACTGAGGTACACAGAGGGTGAATTCATCCGAGTGAGTGGTGTGGTCCTCATGGATCTAAATGCATCAGGATTCCTTTCCATTCCTCTCGACTGTTGTTCTTCTATGAGGAACTACTGGTTTAAATTCAAGCCCAATTCAAAATCTAATTCCTGTGGAATACTCACTTTAACTAATCTGCCTTCTAAATTCCTAAACCACTGGAACATAAACTCCTATATGAAAAACAAGATAACACCAAAAGAACAAAAACACCACTAAAAGGATTATTGTCGCCTAAAAATAGTTATATATATATATATATATACATATATATATATATACATATATATATATGAATAGTAAATGAAATTAAGAACCTAGCAGTAACCCATGAAAGAAACTGATATAAGAGAAAGAGTCTACATTCAGATGAGATCATAAAGTGCCAGCGCATTGTCATTTGCACTAAGTCACCATCCTCGTGGAAACAAAGACCATTTGATTCTGAACTTAGGAAAGTATTCTAAATCAACAAAATTTATATATATATATATATATATGAATAGTAAAATAAAATTAAGTAACCTAGTAGTAAACTGCTAGAAAGAATGATAAGAGAAAGAATTAACTGAAGCTTGTAATGAGATCACAAGTGTTTAGCGATTGTCATTTGCACTAAGTCACTCATCTCCAAGAATCGCACCATTTGATTCGCAAGGTGTTCTCAAAATAGGTATTCTAAAATCAACAAAATGTTTATAACTCAATACCATAATTACCCATAGCATTTCAATGAGGTATAACTCGCTTCAGGAGCGCCCACTGGGATGTGGGTTTTCTTTGTAGTTCACTCAATACCGAGGTTTACACTAAAGGATTATAGTTTGGATATCATGCTGTGATAAAAAAGTGGGCTCAGACAAGGGCCATCACTAAAATAAAAGAGATTAGAATGGAGAGGTCCCCTTGAAGTATCTGTGACACTAGGCTTCAGTTTTTATAAACAGGGTTTTGGTCTTATTTTTATCGGGAGGATAAATATATAGTTATCTCAAACCCCATCTTCATTTAATAAAACTATCTTATATATCTTTGAAATGCATTCACTCATTAATGCTTCAATTAGTGAAATAAACTTCTACTAATTAACTTCCAATGCCTGTTAATACAATCCAACTAACATCACCGGATCTACACTAAGATCCAATGAGCCTTGAAAACTTACCAAATATTAACTATTCAAGGGTGATTCAAGGATTAAACCTAAAGTCAAGGGAAGAACAAAGAATGACAATGGAATAATTGCTGGAAAACATGGAAACCTTAGTTGCCTCAGGATCCTTCACCAAGAGTCTTCTACTTTAAGGAGGAAGTGGCGAAGCCAGCCATCCTTAGAGAAATCATCCGGAGGGTGTTTGGCCACGAGAAAAGAGAAAGAAATGAGAGAATGAGAGAAAACTAAGCTTTTGTGCTCCCTAAAATTAATAATCAAAAAGTTCAAAATCCTACACAACCTGCTTCCATTTCACATATCATGATCTAAATTACCAAAATTAACAAAAGCAAGAAACTATTACATAGGATAATTTAAGAAATAAAAAGAGACAAAGTCAAAGACGGCAAGTGAATTCTACATAAATTTAGAAGGTCGCTAAATTGTAAGGTCACAAAGTGGCTTTTTGCAATTTCTCCGCTTCGTCGTCTCCGCAACTCGAGTTCCAACTGATTTCATCATGTTTGAGCTGGATCCCTATCTTCAATATATAGCCTCGAAAAACTACAAAAATTGCCAAGAAAATTTAATGGCATTGCCAGTCCTAACATGTCAATCAATAATTCGATGATTACTACCCAAAAAGTGCTCAAAACCCGGAGTGTTAAGAGTATGGAACATCACTATTTGAGTAGTAATTGGCGTCAAGTACCCGAGAATGTTTGTTCAGCGACCGGCCCGCCCATTTGATTGTGATAATCGAGGTGATGAATAGACATTCAATCCCATACTGTACAAATTACCGAAATGCCTCGCGGAATGAATCCGCTACTGTCATCTCGAGATCAACTGAACAGAGAAACCTTAACCACACTGTTCTTTTTTTCATAAACCGGATGAGATGTTGTCGTGACCTGCCAGGCTTCGCCTCCGCCACTGGTGGAAGTAATGGGTATAAACCAACATAAACTTCTACTTCAGCCTTAGCCAAAGCGTAGAGGTCCCAACATCTATCCCCACTTATAGAAAGGCCATGGGCTTGTCATGGAATGGAGTGCTTTGGTTGGAACATGAATTACGTTTCTAAACTTTTGGCACACATCACACTTGTTCACAAACTCCGAGAATTCCTACCTCCCCATATCACAAGAGAAACCCTGAGTTACACTGATGGCAATGTGCTTGCCCCCGATAAGCCTCTACATGTGCCTGCCTCAGGGAATCACTCAATTGACCTCATTCGCCTCACTGCAAGGGCACCTCAAGTACCGCTAAGAACAAACGCCTATACAACATTTCATCCACAAGAGAGTATCTTATCATGTATTTTACTTTGTCAAATTTCATTTATTCATGTAACGCTCCATGCTGGAGTAGATATTTCTCGTATGGGTGTCATCCAAGATGGTCCCGCCATGATCCGGCTATGACCGCGGCTCGTATGGATTCGCTGATCCATAAATGCCATCTCCTCCGACGCTAGACAGTGCAAAGCAAATGTTGCTAGATTAGCAAGCGTCACATTGATTTTCAACGGGACGCGTTATTTAATACGCTTAAATAAAGCCAACAAGGGCTTAAGGCTTTGAAGATACATTCATCTTCTTATTTCACTTACTCACCTTTAATTGCATCGCTACCGCTGATAATCACAATCAAGATCTATGTATGCTATCGAGAGATACTCTAGCCACCATGAACCCCAATATGATCTCAGATTCTAAATTTCCCATTAAGAGTTAGGGACTATGAAGGTGAGTTTAATTGTTTCAGGTAACGGATCACTCGCGTTATATGACTTCAGGATTGATCCCACGCCTCTCCTTGTTATCAGATGACCTAATCGCCAGCACTCATTTTCGCATTCACCTCTACTTTCGCACCTCCGACCTCTCTCCATAATGAAGTCTACCAACACCGCCTTTGATAAAGAGCGTTCCAACACATACTTTACGCAAACTCCATTAATCAATCGCCTGAATTTTAGTAGCTTCCTGACAAAAAGGTTCTCGTTTGTGGAGAACGGCCCCGATCGTTGAACTCTGCGGGGAGCACCGCTTGGCTGGTGTGAGCTGAAAATATGGCCGAGTTTTGCTTCCATTCGAAAGTTACACACCCACTCAAAATTTGAGTACTGACTGACGAGAAATACTACGACAAAACAAAATTGTCTTCATTCTTCTAAATCCAACTCATCAAAGCTAAGATTAACTTGACTCCATGAAAGACAATTATAGATAGAGTTTTTCCCCTTCGACCAGCTAGAAGAGTGACAAAGGGGAAGCAATGTATTCCTCTAAGGTCCGGAAGGCCTCATCATACTTGGGTCCCTAACCCTTTGCATCTGTTGCTTTCAACGCCTTGGAGAAAGGCTGCAAACTGGCCCGAGAACATGAGATGAAACCGATTTGTATTTCGCCAATCAATCTCAGAAGAGATCAGATTCCTTCTTTTTTGAGGGTTTCTCATCCGACAAATACTTGATTTGCCCCAAGCAGTTATCTCAATCCCTCTTTGGCTGACTAGAAAGCCCAAGAAATTGCCCGAGCCTACCCCAAACGCGCATTTAGCAGGGTTCAATCGCAACCGATGTCGTCGAAGTAAAGTGAATGCTTCTTTCAGGTGATCCCTTCGGGCCTTAGATTTTATCAGTATATCATTGATATAAACCGCCACTGTCTTTCCTAGCAAAGGTTCAAAAACCCGAGACATCATGCGCTGATAGGTGGCCTCGACGTTCTTTAATCTAAACGGCATTACCCTATAGCAATACATGTTGTATGGTGTTATGAAAGAGGTATTTTCCTCGTCAGACGAGTACATCGGGATCTGGTTATAGCTCGAGTTGATGTTGAGAAAGGATAAGAGGTCATGGACAACTGTCGCATCAACAATCTGATCGATCCAGGGGAGGGGAAAAGTATCTTTCAGGCAGGCGTCATTCAAATTTGTATCATCCACACACACTCGCCACTTGCCGTTATTTTTTTGAACAACTACCATGTTGGAGAGCCACTCTAGGTATTGAATCTCTTTAATGAACCCGGCCTCTAGTAATCTATCCACTTCCTGCTTTATCACCTCCTGTCAAGCCAAATGGAACCTCCTTAATCTCTATCGAACTAGCCTACAATTGCTTCGCAAGCTTAGCCAATGCTTGGCCAACTCGGGCAAAACCCTTGGCATATCAACGTGGTACTAATCAAAAATATCTTCAAACTCCTGGAGGAGACATGGCTTGAGGGCGACTTCTTCTAAAGATTAAATGGCCCTGCCGAATTCAAGCCAATGATCGCCGGTCAGGATGTAAATTTTCGTAGAGGCCGACGATCCTGTCTCCTCTCCGCCGCCGACCGGGCCTCGAGCACTGTTTACTTGGCAGGCGCCTCACCTCCTATCGCCACAACAAAGATGCTCGACGCCATGGATCTCCATTAATATTCACTTGTCCCTACGGTGTTGCAGAATCCCCAAATGATGGGGAAGAGGAAATGCCTTTCGCCGTGTGGATCCAAAGCGCCTAGTATGGCATTGAAATGCCACACCTCGATCACCGTTAACGAGACCAAGGAAGTAACCGGACCCACCGAGATTGGTAACACAATTTCCCCAACGAGCGAAATAACGTACATTAAATTAATAATCCGTGACCTTCCTGCTGCGAAGGTTATCCCGCCAGAGCCCAATCGAATCGTGGAGGGCGGGCATAGGGAGGTCCGCTTGACGCCGTCTACTAATATGCGCTTCATCAAATGTCGCCTGACCTGGCTGTCAGACAAAGAGCATCATTGTGTGTCTAATCAATCTGCTTTAAGGGCGAGACTCTCGAGAAGGCGTAGGTGGAGCCCATCGAATGTGCAGGCACTCCCCTTGCGGCCAAAACCGCAGCTAACCCCGGCCATAAAAATCCCCGCATGCGGTGGGGTCCGATAATTCCCATGGTACTATAGAATCGCGATTCTGTCTCTCCTCTTCTCGTCGCCACTAGCCAAGAACGTGAAACTCGGGAAGGACCGATGATCGAAGAGCGTGTGCCGACGAGATCAGAATCTACCTGCCGCTGTCTGCTAGGGGTTGTCTATGTTAGGGTTCGAGTCGCTTTCCTTTAGGTTTTTTAAGAGTGAATCTAGACTCCGACGTGACATTTACGCCAGCGGTCTCATCCCATCAAGCCTTCCTCGCTTCCATCGCCGCCGCCACCAAATGCACTAGCGAACGTTTTTCAGCCATGACATCATCCTCGAGCACAAGGCATTCAATTCGCTCTCCTCGAGCAATTCATTATTCGTCGGAGGTCGAGGGTGAGAGTCAAAGAACCGTGTTCGAAATAACGAATTCGCCGCTGGCCCGCGCCGCAAAGATCGAGCCACCGCATCCAACCGAAGGTATGCCTAAAAGCGCTCATGAAATCCCTGATGGTCTCGAATCTCCCCATTCGCACGTGAAACAGATTGGTGACACTATTTCCATCGTGACGGCACATAGTGGAAACAAATTTCTGATAACGCGAAAGCGGATGTTACCGAAAGTTAGCCGCTATGAACCACCACAAGGTTAGGATCGCTGTCGGATTCGAATACCTCGTGACATGAGGGCATCGCTCCCTGCCCAGAGAAAGTCATGATTCACCATAATGTTCGATGGATGGCGGGATCCCAGAAATGCATCGCATTTGAAATTTGCACGGAAATGCGCGGAGCCTCCTGCCGAGGATGTTATGAACGAACAACGACGCTGAGATGTAGTCTAATGCTCAGAATGCTGGTCCAAAGTTCCTTCGGTGAAGGCGCCTATCTCCCCCGATAGAGCCCTCACACCGCCAGGCGGTATCATGGAGTAGTCGTCCGTGGACTCGATCGCATGGGGCTCCGGTCAAGCAGTCATCCACACGATGGGTAGGTGCTGTTTGGAAAAAGGTCAGCGCATCTTCACGTAGAAGAAGCGCTGACGCTTGCAAAGAGGCCAACCGCTGTTTGTGAGAGTCTATCCCTTCCGCCTGTCTTCTAGTCGCTTCAAGCACTGGTTCGTTAGAGGTTTCACCCAAGGTAGATCTCCCATTTCCTTGGCTCACTTCCTGAATCTATGAATTGTAGCTAAATCGCGATGATGGGGGAATGGTTCCCACAGACGACGCCGGTGAAGGGGATGAGTCTTTGACCAATCCTGTTAGAGCCTCTTTCCCTTAGTTAAAAAGTTTTTTTCTTCTTTTTTTTTTCCCTTATTTTTGGTGTGATGAGTACCCCTTTTATAGGCCATCTTGGAGGCCATGTGTCAGATTTTTGGGTAGAAGTTGGAGATCGTTAGGTGGTGATCTGTACAACACTCGAGTATAGGTAGGTGGTTGGTAAGCTCCCATGTCGCACTCTGAGCGCTATGTCGAGCTCGGGCTCCATATGGCGTGGTTCGCGAGTGATCGACTACTGCACTCGTATACCGTCAGACAATTGTTCCGCCCCGGCTGATCTCCAAAACTATCTAGGTCCTTATAAAGCGCTTTAGGTGTCCTTCGTTTCACATCATTCTCTTCATCTTCATAAATTTGAGCTCCTGTCATCTCGAGGTAGCCTAATCGGGCCTTTTCCCGAGGTGGTCTCATCTTCATACCCGAGCTAACTGTCCGAGATAGCTCTCTCACCTTTCCCGAGGTGGTCATTTTGAAAGCACATTCACCCTTCTATCTCTTCTCTTTCTCGGCCTGACCACATGCATACTCAACCTGTCCGGGTCCTGCCCCCAATAAACACTAATCGCATGGCACGTATCTTCAGGACTTATCCCACTCTAGACACCTAACATAATTTTTCCCAAGATGAATAAAAATAATTTTGAATGGTAATATCTGATTCAGAATTAGTGACAACCATAAATCTCCACAAATATGCAAGAGACGAGGTAAGCAACTCAATTATAACTTTTCCTGTTCTTCGATCTCCACCAAGTAGTCCGAGTGATGGATGTCTCCCTATATATAGTATAACAACTTCCAAAGCACTTAACTACTCTCAATTAACCCTTTGGTTTTGTTTATCCTCTCATAGCTATTACCTACCTAGGTATCCTTAATTTCTTCTATCTTGACTGGCTATGGGTTCGACCACAAGAGTCACATGTCAATATTATTGGGCGCACCTGGGGTTAAAGGTGAGGGGATAACGACTCTATCAAAAGAAAAACTAACTGATTTGTGCTTTCAATGATCTTAAAGAAAGAAGCTAATCAGCTCAAAGATCCATTTTGTGTGCTTGATTTGGGGGTGGTGGTGAGTCTCATGGACAAAGGCTCTCGCTCCTTCTACATGACCCTTTATGCCGGCCAAAGTGCAACCCGAACCTTGCATTTCTCGGGTGCACTCACAACTCTGCTCAAGCTTCGACTCAGGTTAATCAGATTCAGATTGCTGACATATATATATATATATATATATATATATATATATATATATATATATATCCAATCAAGATCAAACAAATGTTTTATCAGTCGGGTTCTTTTGGGCTATCATTTGTCTAATCTCTGTGAGAAATCTAAGTTCTCAAATGACTTACATTCTGAACCATCTCTCAGGCACTAGGTATATATATATATATATGTCCAACTTACACGAAACAAATTTATCAAGGTTAGTTCACACATCATTCACCCTTAGAGAAATCGGAAGTTCTCAAACCACTTACATTCGAAACCATCTCTCAGGCACTAGGTAGCCATTTGATGTTATGTACCGGTTCTCAATGAAAGTATCAATGATAGGTACCCAAACACAATAGAAAAGTCAAATCCAAAAGATCAACCTGATAGATGGAAAAACCTCTCAAGTTTAAGTACTACTTCATAATCTCATGTGAAACCTATGTGAGATCATATCAATTACACTCACCCACGTAGGTTGATGGCTTTCATACCATGAAAAAAGGTTAATCGTTGTAATTTGTTATCCTCTTACCTAGTAGGCATTACCTCCATTGAAAAGATTATTCATTCGAATCGACATGAAATTCCAACTACATTGCCTTGTCATAATCCATGTTGTATATTTGAAAGAGAAGAGGTTGAGTCCCTTGCTTCTCTCATGGTACAAATTCTCTTTCCGCTAAGCCCACTTTCTTCTAAATCCACATAGATATAATGTAGGACTAGTGCCAATAGTTCATCACATAAAAAAGGACTTATTAAAGGCATCAAGCACAAGCAAATGAAGAAAAACATAAAAAGGAAAATAATTAAATTTTTATTTGAAAATCAAGATATCAAGTTAACTTCTTTTATTTATAGTTACAACTTGATGGAGATTGGATTAAAATGTTTATTTTTTATTCATATAAAGAAAATCAAAATGTATTTTCGTAAAAAAACATCTTTAATGTATTTAATAATTTATGTCGATTTAGGTATGGATTAGTTCAAAATATTTAATATGAAATCTACTTCTGATTTATATTTTATTTAGGTACATTTGTTGTATTTTATTTTCTATTTTCATTTCAAGTGGTGAAGGGTTGTCAATCACGAATGTCTTTAACTTTCCTTAATATTTTTAAAATAATGTTTATATTATTTTATTTTTAGTCATTCTATATGTTTATATAATTATTATGAAAAATAGGGAAAACCATTGAAAATAATTAAAAAATAATGTGAGAACTTGCATGTGACGCCCCAAAACCGGAGTGTCCGTTGACAACCCGTCAACTTGCAGAATAATCGTGGATGTCGGATAACCCGACACTATTACGAAACTCCAAGTAGAGCCTCATTTCATTTTGCAGGAGCTCTACTCAAGGTACAACCGTCTCCAACAATCAACTTATGACCACATCGGTTTCATATACAATTAAAATGAGTAAAAATGGCCACTTGGGCCCCTACATTAATACTCACAACAAACATCAACTATATACAATAGTTTAAGAGTGAATAAATTACTCTTAATTCAACATATATTAAGATTACAACATTCTAATACATGTTATACAACAACATCAAATCCACACAGCTCATGACAAATCCATTTAATGAGGCCCCCTTCCGATCGCTCCTCAGACTGAAATGAGGATCCCCATTGTATGAAAGAAGCCCAAGAAGGATAATTTCCTACCCAGTTACTTCCCCACCTATGCACATGCATGGCAAACAATCACATTCAAACAATTTCATGAACCTACTCTGAATGTCTACATGCCCAAACCCATGTCTCTGAGTCCTCACCGGCTCCCCACATGCCCAAGCCTAATATGCGAGTAAAAATAGCCACCACAAAAAATTTTTGTTCTCAAAAACTTACTACCGAGTTTCTGAAAATATCAGATTTACCTCCGAGGTGAACTGGTCGGATAACTCTCCTAAATGGTCATGGTCCTCATCCGGCGATCCGCTGACGCCTCCAAGGTACCTTTCCTCGAAAATCTTCGTCAAATCATTCACAAACATTTTGCTTGTTTTATTTCCTACGCCATGCACTCACACTAATATTTTAGGCCGCCTAGTGCATATGGAATGCATGATGTCAATCCCAAACATTCATGCTAATATTCACATGCATATATATTAACATACTAAATCACATAAATCATGTTATGCAAATTCACCATCAATAACACCAAAATTAGCTCACTACGGGCTAAGTAACAAACACAAGCACCATTTTGAATCACTCTCAACATCATAAAAATCACATCAAAATCACGCCACTATTCATGTGAATAGTGAAACCCTGCAGACTGCTCACTGCCAATAAATAATTCTTTCCACTCCTGCCCAAAGCTGAGACCGAATTTACTGCTTTCAAACAAGCCCCGTAACATTCCTAACCATTTGCTACGGCTCTACCTAAAGAATAAATACAAGTAGAAAGATCCCTACCTCTGAAGTTGTCTAACTCCACCAACCTGTCCATGCAGAGCCCTCGCAGCTAGCACTTACTTCTCGTCTGGCTGAACCGACTATCCATCGGGTCAGAACTAGAGAGAAGGCACACCTCTCTCTCTAAACCATAAAATCCGTACCACCGTCAACTCCAACATTCTGCCCGTTTTTGCCTCTAAATGAAGAAGATGACACTGTTCATCTTTTGTCTTATTATCATTAAACTTTCATTTCATTCCCATCATGTCCCTTCTTCTGCATTTGACACTGGGTAATATCCGGGCCATCCATTTCCATCATCTCTAATCTTGCAACACAGGTCATAAGAGTATGCAAGAGGTGACTTTGGTCACATCACATGTCTCAAATTCGCTTTTACAAGACCCGATTGACTCTAAGGCTCAAAACGGAAATCTCACCGTCTCGAATTCAACGAAATTGATCATGGTAGTTAGATTTCGCGAGACTATCTCCAACCTGAAGTCCGGGCCACATCTCGAGATCTAGAAAATTTCTGCTTTTACTAAATTACCGGCTTACTTTCTTTTCAAAATTGGAATTTTCTCGTCTTACATTCTCCTCTTAAAAGGAATTTCATTCCAAATTCTAGACACCATAACAACTCACTCAGATATGCAACGTGCACTGGGATTCATGGATGTAAACTAGTCATTTAAATATTAAACAACTAAAACCACGCACCTTCATCCAAACAAGAAGGATGGTGGGCCAAGATCGTGTCCCGCGCTCCCACGCTCGCACCCTCCACTCCACAAGGCCGCCACAAGACTCCCACTAAATCTCACGGTCTCGCATCGCAAAACCCGATCCCGCTATCCATACGCACAATCGGTCCTCTCCTCGAAGGTCCAACGTTGTCAACCTCAATCTCCTCCCAATCCACCATACGGGTCGGATTCTCAGAGTATACCTCCCGAGCACGAGACGTGAATACCAGGACACCGACATGTCGGTGGTAGCTTCAACCTAAGATGCCACAAAGGCCTACCCTTCGAAAGTATCCTGAGGGTCCCACTAATTTTGGCGATAACTTCCTCGCCGTCATTTAACTCGCTACCTCTCTTAAAGTATCACCTTCAAGAAGACGCGATCCCCAACCCCGAACTCTAAGGGCCTGCTGCCGCACACGCATGCTCTTTCGGGCCGCTCCGAGCCGTGAGAAGATGTTGCTGTATTAAGCTCACCTTCGAGGTGTTCTAATCGATCAGACCAATGACGGAGCCTCTCATCTCTACCCAACGTATCGGATCCGCACGGCCTCCCATGCTGTAATGCCCCATGGCCAAGATCCGTATACTGGTCGATAACTCGCACATAGCAATTCCACTAAGTATGCGTTCTTCCCAACTACCCCATGACCCATGACGATGCTCATAGCATGTCCTCTAACACCAGATAGTTCTCTCCGACCGACCATCTGCTCTGCTGGTGGAAAGCCAGATTAGTGCGGGTTAGCCGTAGCCTACAACTCTCGAAACTTTTCCAAAAGTGAGTCAGAAACCCGGTCTCTATCCGACATTATGGATACCGGTACCTATGTAAAATTCTAATTATCTCTCGAATGTACAATCGACAAAATCCTCTCCTCCAATGTGAAGGTCATCCGTACAACTAGAAAATGTGCCGCCTTCTCGTGAGCTCTGTATTCACTATCACCCATACCGCATCCAAACCACTCTCGTAGATAGGTAACCTCACACAACTCGCCAGGTAAACACGACCTTCTCAAGGTCACAATCACTGACAATCCAATGGACCGTCAACCTAGTCCATGTCATGAATGACATCCATTTACCGAGTCCTTGTCGGCTCACCAACACCTAATGCAATTTCCAAAGGGGTATCCAAATCTCGAGTCACTCCCGACTCTTATCACTTAACTCTAAGTCTACGTGATAACCATGACCGTGTGTTTTCATCTCGAGTCACTCCTGACTCCTATCACTCAACTCTAAGTCTTCGTGGATAACACATGACTGCAAAGCTTCATCTGTCACTCCGAATTCTATCACTCAACTCTAAGTCTACGTGATAACTTGACCGTGTGTTTTCTCTCGGGCAACAAAACTTTTCGACCACACCGCGAGCCCTTACATCTTCACACGTAGCTCCTGATATCTCCACGCAGTCTCTTACACCCACACGTAAATTTCTGATATCTCCACTGGGTCTCTTACACCCACACGTAAATTCCCTTCTGATAACTCCACGAGCCCTTACATCCATACGTAAATTTCTATTTCTCCACGGTCTCTTACACCCATTACGTAACCTTGTGGCTACCGCGGTCTCCTTCACCCTAACCTGTGCTTTTTCACTCCGAGGGGATTAACGACCCTCTTCTCTTGCTTCTCTGGCCTAACGCACATTAATTACTCTTCACTGATGAATCCATGAGTCTTCATCGATCGTAGCCTCAAAGACAACCCAACCCACACTCACCAAGAGGCACGTCCATACCGTGCACCCACACCCGACTCGATGCGATGTTACCGTGCACATGAACGCAATGATGTCATACTGTGACACCCCAATCCCAGGGGTCCACCATGAGCAGAATCTCTGAGATCCCTAACTCATAATCCCGACCTATCAGGTCAACTCTCACCCCACATCCTGTGTGGAAGACATCTACACCGGGCTTCTCAAAGGCCTCAACCCTCTAAGCCCAAACTCATCACACAAGATGCATTAATGAACATGATGCATTAAACAAAATACCGTATAAAACGACCCGCATGTCCCACTAATCTACATGCCTCACCTCCACCATGAGACCTCTCTCCCAAAGACGGTCTCGCCTCATATGGCCCAAGCCACGCAATGGTAACACACACCGCCCAACACCCGAACTCTACTCGCAAATCTTGTGCCTCGACCTCGACCTACGCTCCGCCTTGGCTCATGTGACCTCTCTCGCTAAGCAACAATTAGGTGCTCGCGCTAAGACTCTGGACCTGGATACTAGTTCCCCTAACCCATAGTAAGGGTTGGAGGAACAAACCGTGTCCTCTCCTGGGTCTCTACCGCTTGACTGGATCATGCTGTCCCAAAACCGATCCCCCGTCTCCTGGGGCAATCCTTCTCATATATCCGGTTGTCGCGGTAAGACACCATCTACCCATCCTGATTGACAACCCTAACTCGTCTCACTGATGATTGGGATCGAGGTACCGATATAACCTCGATTCGCCTCGGACAATCCGCATGGAAAGCAGTCCAGCCAAGTAGCGTAAATAACACATCATCCGCTCACTCGACTAAATGTCCCATCCCTACGTCCCGACAATTCGCCTGCCTT
Organism: Tetrastigma voinierianum; assembly: GCA_016808115.1. Taxonomy (NCBI): domain Eukaryota; kingdom Viridiplantae; phylum Streptophyta; class Magnoliopsida; order Vitales; family Vitaceae; genus Tetrastigma; species Tetrastigma voinierianum. The sequence goes on from JAEQBH010001004.1 coordinate 504,436, forward strand.
TGAGGTCCGTGTGAAACAAAAGTCTTCGTTTCTTTCCCGGCTGAAAGAAGGATCTTCCTTCCTCTGGCATCAAGATCATGATCTGATGCCCGATGTCATCTACTCCTCCGGCTTCCTCGCCGTACCACCAGGTAATAGCAAGAATGAATAGCTCTACAAACTCAATAAAAGCTTCGTTTCGATCGTAACCGCGGTCGTCAAACTGATGGTGCCCCGACCGCACTCGTGGACGAATTTACATCCTCTCGCCCTCGACTAGCCTTCTACAATGTCAAATGGCAAGTTAATATTCAATGCAGTATCTCTAAGGCGTAAACACAGCCCCAAGATACTATTTACATACCGAAAACATTTCATACGCTATGTCCATGCATTCATAGGTAATGCAAGACAATAATTCTATATATTAAATCAATTTCAACAACCAAAAATTTTATTTCAGAAAATTTCATTTTAAAAGATTTGATTTGATTTGATTTGATTTTATTATTATTATTTGATTTATATTTTTCAAAAAACTCTGTAAGAACAAAGGTTCATGAACAATGGTCCAAACAAAGGATCGAAACAAGCAGAATCGAAGTCCAAAAACTAACCTTAGTCAGACGCACGTGCCGCACGACGCTACTCGCAGCCGCTGCGATCAAGCCGCATCGCGGGCCGAAAGACCTATCGTAGCAGCCCAAGACCACCGTGTCGCAGGTTAGTCAGGTTCAAGGTCACTAAGCCAGAAACAGGCCTGCCTCTGCTGACACCCAACAAATCCAAGCCTCGCCCTGTCACGACAACTGATCAGACGCGTGACACTCGCTAGCTGGGATCAGCCGCCCCGCCACGACAAAGGATCTGATCGTGACACAACCCCCAAATGGGCGCCCTCGTCGTCACGAGCACAAAACCTATCACTACAATCCACCAACCAGCCGCTACACACACACAAACATGTCGTGGCCTCCTCGGGGGTCGCGGTCGGGCCTAGATCGTGGCCCGGGCCCAGATTGCGGTCGGCACCATGCGCCGCCTGCGCGCCCAGCCTGCCTCCTAGGCCATCCCCTGCCAAGCCCCGTGTCATAATACAACTTTATCAGATTGCGGATCACACTTGAAAAAATTCAAGTACAGCCCACAAATTTTCCTCGCAATGTTTTTTTTTTTCATCATTTTCTTTTCTTCATTTGTTTCACTCTACTGAAGACCTAAATATATATATATATATATATATATATATATATATATATATATATATATATATATATATATATATATATATATATATATATATATATATATATATATATATATATATATATATATTTTTTTTCATTTTCAGCAGAATAAATAAATTTTATTAAATTTATTTTATTATTTTTCTTCCAGCTTTTACACACTCGTAAAACCTTAGAAAATTTATTTTCATCATTTTTTTTAATCTCCATTGCCTCCTGGCACCCATAAATGAGTTTAGATCACTATACTTCATACAACTCAAAATTTTTATGAGTTAAATTTTTTTTTACCCTTTTTTTGTGCAAAAACTAGAAAGATTTTCTAGAATTTCACAACACACCGCTTATGTTCAAACAAACTACTGCCTTAAAAATAATATATATATATATATATATATATATGTATATATATATATATATATATATATATATATATATATATATATATATATATATATATATATATATATTTTTTTTTCATTCACTGACTATTTTGTAAAAAAAATTTCAACATCTAAGGTTATATTTTTCTCTCGACCCTGTTCAACGTTTTCTCCATAAGCATCCACCAAGCATACAAATCACACAATTCATACAACACATGATCACATATCACTCATGTTATACACACAAATCACACATAAAACACCATGCATACAATTTCAATCAACATATCACACAATCACACAATCAATCATCAAAGTGCACAAGGAATGTGTGATCTAACCCGTGCCCATCAAGTCCTAGGTAAACCGTATACCTAACTTATTAATACTAAGCTATACTCTAGTATCCAACATCGGAAGCCATGCTGGGTCGTGATGTTCTTGCATATGAACACGACCCAAACCTCAAGTCCCCGTTCCCAGTATTCAGATATCAAGCTCCCATACCAAACGCGACAGATCGACTAAACTTTATGGATACCTAAACCCAAGCTCCCTGTGATTCAGATACCCAGTTCTCCGATACCAAGCAAAATGACGCCCAAAACCTGAGTGTCCGCTGACAACCCTGTCAACCTCATGGACATCGCATGTCTGATAACCCGACACCACTCATTTAAAATCTGCAGTCTCCTTGTACGGAGCTCTACCCAAGGTACAAACCTGTCCCAACAATCAACTTATGACCACATCGGTTTCATATACAATTAAAATGAGTAAAAATGGCCACTTGGGCCCCTGCATTAATACTCACAACAAACATCAACTATATACAATAGTTTAAGAGTTGAAAAATTACTCTTAATTCAACATATATTAAAATTACAACATCCTAATACATGTTATACAACAACATCAAAGTCACAAGTCGACTTTCTTTTCAAACGGCCTCTAATGAGTGCCGCCTTCCGACGCCTCCATGTACCCAATAATGATCTCGACAAAAGGAAGAAAGCCTCATCAGTGATAATTTCTCACTCAGTTACTTCCCCACCTAAGTGCAACATGCACTGCAAATAATCACATTCAAACAATTTCAGCGAACTCACTACCTATCAAACCATACCTATCCTTTACCCACTCTCACATGTCAATACATGGTAAAATACAGCTTTTACAACAAGAGCTTTTTGTTCTTGAAAAACCCATTATCGAAGTTTCAGAAATACTGACTACCCTCCGAGACGAATAGTTGGATAACTCTCCGAAAACAATCACGCCCTATCCAAGTGATCCGTTGACGCCCCTCCAAGGCAATTCTTCTAAAATCTTCCGAAATTCTGCCTACAAATGTTTTCGTTTTTATTTTATTTCATGTCGCGCACTCACCTAGCCTCAGCCGCCCTCAACAGATATGGAATGCATGATGTCAATCCCAAACATTCATGCTAACATATTCACATACATATATATATTAACATAATTAAATCACATAAATCATGCGCACCACCATCATTTAACACCAAAATTAGTCGGCATAGAGCTAATTAACAAACACAAGCAATTCATTTTTAAATCACTAGCATCATAAATTAACACCTGAAAATCATGCTCATTATCTATGTGTTGAAACTCTCTGGGTGACACTGTTCATAGCCACACAAATAGGAATTTTCTCCACTCGGTTCAAAGCTTTTAAGACCGAATTTACGGTTAAAACAAGCCTTAGAACATTCCTAACCATTTACATGACTCTTAGCTAAAAAATAACACAAGCAGGAAAAGATCCCTACTCGAGTTGTCTAACTCCACCAAATCTGTCCACGCCAGAGCTTCACCATAGAGCAACTTTACTTCTGGCTCCCGTCGGTAGTTCACGGTCCGACGGCCAAGAAATCTAGAGAGTAATGAACACTTTCTCTCTAAAACCATAAAATCCACCACCGCTTCGAACTCCAAAGATACCGCTTGCTCTAAACGTAGCCAAGACGACAATCATGAATTTTCGTCTTATTACTATTAAACTTCATTTAATTTTATCGCGCCTTCAGATTCATTGACTTTGGACACTTAGGCCATCCATTCATCATCTCTAATCTCGCAACATGCGTCACACAAGACATGTGTGAGGCGACTTCACACATCACACGCCTTCTCAACCTGCTTAAGAACCACACTCTACGCCGAAAAACGCTAAATTCTCACTGCCTGACCACGAAATTCTCGGACAAATGAAGAGGCCTAGATTTCGCGAGAGACACGAACACAACAAGTCATCCGAGCATCTGGTACTCGATTTTTACCTAAATTACTGCTTTACCATTTTTTAGAAAATCAATTTTCTGCCCATATCAGATACTTTAAAATCAGATGTTAAATTTACACAAAATAATTTAAAATTTGATACAAATTTATGATGACTTTGTTGCTAAGTGAAATAGTTCATAATATTAGTAAGGGCTGCATTGAATTATAATTTCTAATCAATAAAATTTTAGATTATTACGGAAAAGTACATAAAATAATTTTATGTTTGGTTAGCCTATCAAAATATAAAAGAAAATAAATATAGTTAAAAATTAATTAAAATTTTAATGTATTTTTAAATTATTTAATTTAAGAATTAACAAGTAAAATGATTTTTGAATTATTTGAATAAAAATAATTTTTATATTTTGAATTATTAAAATGTATTGAATGATGTAAAGAACAGTTTTTATTTTTTAATGAACCTATTATTTATTTATTCTATTTTATTCTCATGCATTTCAATCATGTTTTAACAACTAAACACATCCATATAGAAAGCGAAAAAGATGGATGTAAGATGTATTAAAAGGGCTCGTTTGTTTCTTTATTTTTAAAATTGATTTTATTTTTTATCTTTTTCATGTTTTTAAAAAAAAATCAAATATTGTTTTCCGTGTTTTCAAATATCTCGTCCAAATCCCATAATAAAGGAAAATTTATGTAAAGGTGCTCTGAGGAAAAGATATTTAAAAAAAGTGACAACACCGGTATATACTGGAATCAGCGATTTTTGAGGAAAGAAATTCCAAATTAGTGCTCTGTAAGTCTGTAACCGTGCATGCCCTCAACGTATAATTCTGGCCTTCCTCATCTCTGCCTCTTGTTAGCCGACGATATTGTTGCAATACAGTTCAATTTGACATCTTTCCTTTTCTCTCTCCTCCACTTGTCCTCTCCACATTTAAAAACGTTTTTCATATTTGAATAACATTCATTTCTTATTTCCTATTTCTAAAATCAATAAAATTAACACAGGCAAAAGGATAAAAGGAGGGGTCCCCGAATCCCGTCCCAAGCTTATCCATTTTTTTTTAAACTAATAACTTTTAACAATAATATAATAAATTATCTTCATTAAGATTTTAATTTTTTTTCCTTTTCATATTAAACAATTTTAATATTAACACTCTAACTAATTAAGTTAAGTTTGTGATTAATTAGGCTAGTCCACTTAGATCCCAAAATAAAGAGAAAATTATGTTAAGGTTCTTAAGGAGAAAATATTTTTTAAAATGTCACCAAAACCTGCCTATGCTAATCAGTGCATTCTGTGGGAAAGAAATCCCAAATTAGTGCACTCTAACCGTCGATGATTTCTACTGACAACTTTGCCCTCCTCTCATTCTCTCCTCTCTCAGCCGAGAATATTAGTGTACTGTTCATCTCTCCTCTCTCCACTCTCCACTCCCCACTCCCCACTCTGCTTTCCCCTCCACTTGTCCTATCCAACTTAAATAACGTTTTTCATTTTTAAACATATTTCATACCTTATTTTCTATTTTTAAAATCTACAAAATTTAAAAATAAAAAATTCAAATGCAGACATTCCTTATTTTTATCGTTTGGACGGATATTTTTGTAGAAAAATGTGTTAAAAAATAAATAAAAAATGAGTATGTCAATTATTTTTAGTTAATTTCAAAACCTTCATCTTCTCTCAACTTTATCTTATAGCCTGTCATATTCATTAAGATAGAAGAGATGATTTTTAGTCATTCTAAACTTAAAACCACCTATATACATTTCTTTCTATCAATATATTTCTTTTAATAAAATTCATTCTGCAGAAATTTCATTTGGTGTGCTTGATCGAAAGGTGATTAGTCTCCATGAGAAGTGGTCTCAACTACCAATGTTAGCAACCATTCTATGCTGTCAAATGCAACCCGAACCCTGCATTTCTTGGTGCACTAGCGGCTCTCGGCTCAAGCTTCGACTGTGCTAGTCAGACAAAGATTGAGACTGTTTTGGCTCTTGGGGTTTTTTTCAGATTGAACTATTTTTGCAAACCCTTTGTGTGTTTGAGTCTTGATATCAACACGTTGTGTTTAGGCGTTAACTTGAGCAAACTTTTGATTCATGTGCTAGAAGTCGAGAAAATTCGAAAATCATCAAAAATGTGCATTACTGACACATCTATATCTCCTGGCGATAGCAGAGCGCGGTGTACATTGACCCAAGTACGGTACGTCAGGCTGAGGAGCGCCCTCCGGCTAAAATAAGAGGTGGGCCCTCACTGTCTCCGGTGTGTCTTTCCATATCGGCATACGCCGCCATCTGGATTCATACCGGTGGGCGATAGCAAGCAGCGAGGCGGTGTTTCGATACATCCTTGCGGCTCGGCCTCTACTTCAACGCGTCAACATTAGTGGCGGCTTTGGCGACGGTCCACTGTTTGATGACGCTGCTTCTACGATAATTCGTCTCCAAACATACTCCAGATCAGCTAACATTATTAATCCATCATAGTTTGCTTCAGGCAGGTACTTCGCTGAGACGGCTTTCACTCTGGTGACAAATATTATCGAGAAGCGTGTGAGGTCGGAGCTAAGGGAGTACTGGATCAACGTCGGCATTTACGGCTCTCTCAACGACATACTAAACAATCATGCAGCTGTGACCCCGGCCACGCCTCTAGCTTGCACTTCCAATCGCGCCAACCCCACGTGCCGTGGAGTTAGGACTTACTCCTCTACAGTGTTTGGACCCACGTGCGACGCACTTGATAAAGTTTTGATCGATCATAAATGCTGAACTCAAATGTCAACAGATTGTTGATTTTTCCTATAATGGGAGCTTATACCTCTGTTGGTGGGTCCAATTTCAATGGATTCAACATGTCTATTGATGACGCTTTTTCAACCCGTGAACTCACTGAAATACATGGAGGCACACAGACCCCGATTGTTCGCGGGTCAGACAGCGCTTCAGACTGGGTCTCACGAGGTAGATCGACCGTCGACCAGAGCCCACAGCGACTCTCCAAGAAAAACACAGTTAGCTGGGCTCAGCGCCGCCCGCGCCGTCCGATGCCTAAGCCAGGCTTCTTTCTCGGCATAGACCGCCAGAGCGCCGAAAGCGCCAGACATGTTTATGCGCCTAAGAGTGTAAGAATGTCGCTAAGTTCGTAATCAATGAGCGTACATTTCAATCACGGGCGGATCTTGTATTTACAGCCGGATGATCACGACAACTCTTCCGAACAATCGGTCTACGATACTATAAGACGTTTAATTTGATGATTTATTAATCAATAAAAGATGCTTCCTACGGCACGACATAATATTTCTCTCATCGATATGATTTTCTTTCCTTATTATAAACCAATTAATAAGTGATAATTATGGTGGTAATCGGGAAATATCTTACTTTCCTCTATTGATAAGATTTTGTTTGATTTTGAAGGCGATAATCCGCTATCGGTAATTATCCTACTTCTCCTTATCGATAAGATTTGTTTGATTTCCACGTGATGCGCTATTGAGAATTATCCTACTTTCCTTATCAAGTAGATTTAGTCCTGATTATAAGACAAGTGCTATCGAGAATTATCCTACCTCCTTATCAAGTAGATTTAGTCCGATTAGAGGATGTGGGCCATCCCAATTATCCATATCACCTGGGCCAAGGAAAGGACCGCTTGCCGGCCGACGCTGTGGTCGTGTGTTTTATGGCCCGCCTCCTTTTCTCGGGGCTTAAGGAGGGTCAAGGCGCCTCATTTTTCTAACCCCATCAAGTTGCCCCAGCCCTCTTGTGCACTGCAGCGTGGCATGGTCAGATCGTTTCTCAGATCGTGACTTCCACGGTCGCTGCACGGATACACATTTTGTCGGGCCTTATGTCCCGTGATGATGACTTTTCTGGCTCTCGTGCTCATTTTCCGCAAAATATCGCCTGCCCCTTGGATCCGAAGTTTTTTCTTTCTTTTTAGCGCAGTCCATTTCTTCCCTTACAGACTTATCCGAGCAAATAGTTCTTTCAAACTGCTTCGAGGCTCCGCACACCGCCTCGAGTCAATCGACCATTGGTCAAGGTATTCGAGATGAGTAGCGTCGGGCCCTTCCAACCATCGGCTGTCTCAGAGGGTCGCATGCCCGTCGAACTGACTCGGGTAAATACGCCCCGAAAGTCAGGTGGTCGGCTCTTTAATTGAAATGCGGGCCTATGAGCCGAATGGCCCGAGTCGATCCGCCCCAGTCGCATTACTGCGGCAGAGCACAGCTACCACAGGAGTCAATCTGGTTTACCGACGGTCTGAAAGGAACCGATTCCCTAGACCGCATGACTTTGCTTTTGGCAGCTCACACGCGAGCTACCGGGCTCAGCTACCGATTTTCGAGTCGAACTGATTCATATGCCGACGGCCCATGTGAGGAATGATCGAGCCATCTGATTCGGTGCATTGCCTCCGCTGACCGCCTCTGGCCTGATTGAGCTTCCGGTCCCTCAAAGGCGCGGACTCGTAGAATGGCTAAGCCTGTCAGCATGTGAGTCACTGGGTCTGGTCACCGATTATTCCGAACTTAACCGATTCCTAGGGCCGCACGCTCCATGTAGAATGATCGAGCTCGCTGACGGAGCTACCGGTCTCCTCGCTGATCGCCTTACCCCGAAATGTCCGATTCCTGATCCATGACTTGTTTTCGCAGAGCTCACAACGCGAGTCGACCCATCGCTGACTCGCATGAGTCAGACATTCCTTGATTCCATGTGACTTGTTTTCGCAAAGCTCACACGCGCGAAATACCATCTCCATCGGGCCGACTCGCATGGTGCTGTATCATTCCTTCGACCTACGACTTGTTTTCGCGAGCTTCACACGCGAGCCGCCAACCTCCATCACCGACTCGCATGAGTCGAACTAATTTCAGCCGCATGATCCGTGCGTGTCCCGCTGGCAGGGCGAATCGGCTGAGCCAATTTGAGTCGCCGCTCTATCGTCGAGTTTCGCTCGAATGAAGTCAATTTCAGGTCGCGCAGTGGGCTCGCGCCGAAAGTGGATGAATCTGCCAAATGAGCTGTCGGGTTCGTTTACCGAGTTGCCCGGCTGAATTGACTCTAGGTCGCACGGGCCCGTGGTCGGCGTATGAACTCGCCCAAGGGATTCACGTCTGGCCATCGAGTCAGCTCGAACCGAGACTCTTAGGCCGCATGGCCTATGTTGAGTGTGTATTTAACTCGCCCAAGTGATTCATTGACTCCGTTTACTTGAAGTCATTGAAATAACTCGCTGGGAGGAGCTTGTCTATGCGACCGCCGGGAAGAGTCTCGCCAACGCGAACAAATGCGTAACTCGGCCCACGTGAAATGCCGGGAAGAAATTATTAACGCAAGAGAACTCATCCATGCGCAGGCCTAGGGAAGAGCTCGTCAATATGAACTGGGCGTAACTCTGGCCCAATGAAATGCCAAGAGCTCGGCCAATGCGAAATAAATAAGCAGAAACCACCCATGTGAGCGTGTTAGGGAAGAGCTCACAATGTGACATTTGGCTAGGAGCTCATCCATGGAACCAGAAGAAGAGCTCAAAGCTAATACGCAGTGAGTCATCTGGCAGATCGGCCGGGAAGAGCTCGCCAATGTGAATAGCTCAGAGCTCGCCCATGGAACCGAGAGGAAAGAGCTCGCTGAAAGTGGAACAATGGAGCAGAGCTCGCCCAAGTAAACCACGGAACGAGCCGCCAATGTGAATAGTCCGCTCGCGCCGTGGGCCTGCGGCAATGTGAAATGAGTCGACCGACTCGAGGCGCCGCGGCCTTTGCAGAGTAGATGATTGGCCAACCGAAAGCGCTGGCTCGGCGCCATGTAATTTCGTGGCAATGTACCAGCCGATCCGACCGCCAGGCGCCGCGGGCTCGTGCGCAGGTACGGCTCGCCAATGGTGGCGCTCGCCTCGCCGACGTCCCGCTTGGGTCGACTATCGCGTAGCGCCATCTCAATTTCTCCGATTTCTGGAAAAGGTGTGAATGTCTTTAATGTGGAATCGCGATGGTTGGCTTGATTCGCTGGATCCACACCAAGATTCTCGTTCCGGGCCATTTGACTTCGCCACTGTGGTTGCCCCGCTTATGGAGGAAGTCGTGAACCTTCCCGAACTCGCCGTGGTTCCTTCAGACGGTGATCTCGCCTCGTAAGTCGCGAATCTCTTTATCAGCGCCGTCGACGGCGAGTGCTTCACTCGTTTCAGATTACCAGTCAGACGCTTCATCATCCCAGGAGGCCACATTCAGACGCTTCGCTGATCCCGTGATCCTCGTGGATCACGTTGCTCCGCCAGGTTCGAGTCGATACCATCGCGAATTGAGAAATCGCTATATTTGTACAGAACCGGTTGCTCTGGCCAGACGCGCGCCTAACTCATGATGCCTTTTTTCAACCGTAACTCGTCTGAGCGTGCGAGGGTCATTGGCCGGATCCGATTGCTCAGGCCGGGATGCAGTGTCTGATCAGCCCGGCTTCGAGGTGTGATCGCTGCACCATGATCCGTAGGCCTGACAAAGACTCTCCGCAAAACAAGTGAAGAGTGGGTCGGCAAGGCTTCGCGCCGCCCCGTGGTCGCCTCCATGCCCAAGTCGGCTTTCCGAGAGAAAGCAGAGACCGCTGGGAGGGCAAAAAAGTACGCATATGTTTATGCGTCTAAGAGTGCGTAAGAATGTCATGTAAGCTCAGGTCTCAATGAGCGACCTTTCCACCGATGCGCCTTGTATTTATAAAGGGATGATCATGACAACTTTCCTAATCGGATTAAGATACCGAATAGTATATTTAATGGATGATGACACTCAATAGGTATGTTTCCTAGCTCCGAGAATGATATAACATTTCTCCTATCGATGGAGATTTTTCTTCTTATTATAAACCAATTAATAAGGATAATTAAGGGTGGTACTGGGAATATCTTGTTTTCCTTATTGATATAAGATTTTATTTGATTTTACAGATAACCGCTATCGGTAAATCATCCTACTTTCCTTATCGATAAGATTTGGTTTGATTTAGCTGTGATGCTGGGCTATCGAGAACATCATACTTTCCTATCGCAGATTTACCGATTCAAGAAGATACAAATATTAGAACCATCCTACCTTCTTATCAAGAGATTTAGTCCGATTTGCAAGATAAGCAAAGCACAGAATTCATCCTACCTTCCACAGCAGATTTATCCTCGATTCAGACGGGGCCATCCCAATTATCCATATCACTCCGCCTCGGGGGCGAGTGACCTGCTTGCTTTCATCGCTGTGGGCTGGGTGTTTCATAGGCCCGCTCCTTCAGCCTAGTGAGTGGGCCTGTGCGCCTATTTTTCTAACCCCATCATCGCAAATTAAATCGCACCCACCCGCCCACTCGAATCCCACCGAGGCGCCGCTGGGTGCTGATGATTTTTTATATATCATCAGCCTTTGTTATCCTCAGGAGAAAATATTGCGGTGTCTTCGTTTGGTTTTTTACCATGGATTCCTTGCTGTGTGAGAAATATTTGCGTGTTTTTGCTTTGGTTTTTCAATGCTTCTCATATCCCTCAGGAGAAATTTGCGCTCTTTGCTTTGAATTTTGCAATATTGATAATAAACGCTTTATATTACTTTGTGCTAGAATAAATTGTCAGTTTGATAGTTCTTCTGTGATTCAAAGTAAGAATCCCTATTGGTATCACTATCCTATATATCAAGAGAGAAGTATCAGGGCATTAGTATGAGTTTCTTTTAATTCCAAGAACTCGCTTTAAAGTCGCGATCGCTTATTTCACCCAAATTAACGAATAATATCTATACGATTCACGAATCATTACAATTTAGACGTAAATCCAATCTCCAATTTCTGATAAATCGCTTCGCTTAACCTCAGAATCCTACGTGGACATAACGAGAACACTGTGTCTCAGAATGTTGCTTGCTACATCCCAAATCGAAGAGGGGATAAACTTCTCGACAATATATAAATATATAGGATCCTCTCAATCTAATAGACACGTTTTAAAATCGTAAAGGTTTTTGAGACCTGAAACAGTTAATATTTACATTATTAGATTAGATCGTTACAAGTACCCATGATGTATTGAAACACGAGAGTGTTGTAAGGAGGAGGATAAACTTTTTTTACGGAACTGAGACCTCAGTTGATCGCTGGCAATATCTGCTTCATGTCATATTTTGAATTGCATTATTCTGATATTTGGCTGAGATGGCTTGGCTGATCAAGCACAATCAAATCTAAAGAAAAGGAGAAAAGGGAAAATACACGTCACCTACAAGCTAAAATATTTTGAAGATTTTGATTTTTGACTTTTCAAAACACTTCATGTTTTCAAGTCTATAAAAAACATACAATGCCAGAAAAAAGCATCACCAAAATTCTTTTGACGTAACAAGTTTAAAGGGCATCATGATTGTCTTTTCTATAAAAGAAAATTTTTGATAAACATTACCATATTTGTGTCTTCTTTATAAAAGAAATTTTTTTGTACTAGCCACAGTAGTACTATTTTGTTGTTGTTGGACTATATTTTATTTTCTTTCGACATGACAAGTTCAAGGGAATGTTTTTTTTTTTTTTTGTAAAGGAAAAACTTTTAAAACTAGCAACCGACATTATTGTGTTGTTGCATTGTTGTGGGCAGTGCAAGAATATCATCATCATAATTTTAAAACTATTAACTACGCCCCTTTTTTCTCAATGTAGACTATATAGTCATGTGATTTATATTTTGTATTATATATGCCCCTATTTTAATCACATTTTATTGTTGTTATTATTATTATTTTAATTATTTGCCTCCTCTTTATGTATTGTATTGATTAACCCATCCCCACATATATCAATGTGATGGTTTGTTTCACCTAAAAAGCAACTCAATTATGAATAACTTTTCATATTCTTCGATCTCAATCAAGTATAGATCTCTGGTGATGGATATTATTCATTTCTTATCTCATAAAATGAGAGAATCCACTTCAAAGGCTCTAACAAATCTCAAACCCTTAATTTGTTATATCTTGACAGGCCATCATGAGTTCGGAGCACAAGAGTCTCTCATCAATATTATTGGGAGCACCAGGGGTTAAGGGTGAGGGGATAACGACTCTATCAAAAGATGACGAACTACCTGATTTTGTGCTTTCCATGATCTTAGAGAAACAAGATGATCATGATCAACTGATTAAAGATCCATTTTATGTGCATGATTTAGGGGTGGTAGTTAGGCTCATGAAGAAGTGGTCTTTCAATCTACCTCTAGTGCAACCATTCTATGCTGTCAAATGCAACCCGAACCCTGCTTTTATTGGTGCACTAGTGTTAAGACCAAATTGTATATATGATGTGATCAGTGTATGCCAAACTTCTGGTACTGTCACCCAAGAACTATTCAGTCCCCAACAATAGCACCAAAAACTTATTAATGACCAAACGCTTGAATGGATGAAAAGATTTATTTGCTCTTTTTGTAAAATGGATTCATTAAAATTTGAGTTGGTCTTTATCACTGCAAGTGCACAGGTCGTACAAGTAATAAAAGTGGATATTTAAAGTCCGGATATCGTTCTCACGAGGACTGATGATAAATCAAAAGATTAACTACCTCATCTACTCAATATCATTACTATTCAACTCAATCGCATGATGATGAGATGACTAAAAAAGAATTTTAATCCTAGATTGATTTTTAATATACATGAAAATTAATTTTAATAAAAAATGGTTTTACAATTTATCGAGCAGACAAAACCCTGATCTAGATCATCGAGTAATAATCAATTCCCGCATCATATCGATCCATAGCTCACCCATTAATTGGAAACCGAGTTTGTCAAAGATACATAGTATAGTTCGATTTCTCCCTTAAACCATATTCTTTCACCGACAGGTTCATGTTCATTTCTAAAATATGAGTCTAATCAGCTACTTGTAAAATATAACCCTCTTTACAAGATCTGAGTGTTTTTCCTTTTTAGAACTTCATAACGAAATTTAGGATCAAAATGGGCTCCATGTATTGCATATCGCAAGCCTTTCCACCTATCACACTCATCCTTCATTTATGATGAAAATTTTCACCACCTTGATTAGATATTTATAACACTAGACTCAGATCACTCATCATCATCGTAAAGAGGGAGAGACTCTCCGAGTGATTGGAACCGATACTCATCAAACTATCCTCACTTATGAGTAAGTTTGTGATCTATCTGGTAACCCATCAAAGTCTTATTAGTTCCATAGTTTTAATCTACCATACCCATTAAATCGAACTCCGCTTCTATGCTCTCAGATTCTCCATCTCTCAGGTCACCGAGGGCCCCCGAAATCAAGCGAGATAACACTCGTTTGGGTACACTAAGACTAGTACCTGGAACAAATAAATCTTAAAACAATGGCTCAATCAAATAAATTCAAGAATTTAATTATGACATTCTTCCACCTTGTGCAAGAAAATGACTATCATCATCGCCCATTTCCGCAGAGCTCAACTTTTCAAACTGTTCACCATATCTGAAAACTAATCGTAATCACCAAATTTGAAACAAACTCACATAAATGAGCTCCGTAAAATTTCCATCCTCCATTAACCATATAATAATGAGAGAGGTGAGAAAGAAGATTTTATCAATAAAATTCTAAATTAAGCCGCACTTCACCATTACTCAACCATAAATCTAAAAGAAAACTAACTAAAATCTGCTAATCAAACTCTAACGAAACTAAATCTACTAAAATGAAAATAAACAAAAGAAAGAAAATAAAATATACAAAGAAGCCTTCAACTACACAAACGCCTCGTGAGTTTTCGTCGCAGTGTCTTCTAGACGCTGCCTATTTATAAACTTTTCAATGTTGTCGCACTTCAATAATCGCGCTGTGGATCCCCAAAAATTATACAAATCAAGGTCGCTATGTCACGATATAAGTCTCGTTCCCCGACAAGAGTTTTTAGTCTTGTCATCATTCTATCATAGCCTCGTTGTTTTCGTCACGACCATTTCGAAGCTCTTCTCGATTCAATACTATAGACTTAGTGATAAAGTCAGAATGCACTTTCGGCAGCATACTTGTTCTCGTCGCAACAGAATGTCTCTGCAGGTCGTGACACTTCAAATCAGCTTTCAACCACTTCTCATGTCCTTTGCTGGAATCGTCACATGATAATTTTCCTCGTCGCAAATAAACATTTTCCTCTTCAAACAGCACTCGTTTCACACAGAAGTTTTCTCTCACATGATAAAGATTTCTTCGGTCCTTAGCAATTTATGTCGTGATAGGAAACTTCTTGGTTGGGCGGCTGCACTTTCTTCTCTCGATTCTATCGCCATTTGTTATTTGTTGCGACATAGAAATCTTTGTTGCGACACACTTGACTTGGCTAATCTTAGTTCTCCTTTAATTTCTATCGTGACCTAATTTTATTCTATCATGACAGAATTTTATCATTCCATATCTTTTATTGTTGTGGCAGAAAATTTCTTTGTCGCGACAAAGATTCTGCCTTCAATTCTTTACTATGTCGCAACATGAATTTCTTTCACGCCAATTCTCGCTTTGCTCTTCAACTTCATCGCGACAGAATCTACCTTTCATAAGTTTTGTTTGTCATTTACATAAATAATCTTGTCGTGGACATAGATTTTGTTGTTCTGGTTGTGAATTTTGAATGTTATGTGTCGCGATAGATTTTCACGCGATGTAAATTCTCCGAGTCGGGGTTTGATGTGTCAAAACTTTTGTCGCAACATAAAATCACTTATCTCAGTTGACTTGTGTTATGTTCTTGCCATTTTCTATCGTGACAGAGTTCATCTGTTAGGCTTCAGCCTTTTATGTTGCGATAGAGGAATTATTGTCGTGACACAACTCCTTTTCCATTTGCCTTGATCATTGTCGCGACAAAGTTAAGGATCACGCTGGCGCCTCTCTTTCAATTCTTCTTTGAAGAATGTCGCGACATAGAACTCTTTGTCGCAACAAAGATTCTATTTCTGCCTGAAGTTTAGCCTAGCCTTTGTTGCGACCTATAGCTGCTGGCTGCGATATAGTTCTTTTGACATGCTTGAAATTATGTCGCCACATACAAAAACTATGTCACGATAGAGACTGCTACATTTTCCATTTTTTTTGCTTCTTTTCTACTTGTTTTCTCTCATTTTTCAATTAACACCTACAAAACACAAAGTTGGTGAATATTCCATAATTTGGCATAAAAATAGATTTGAAACTATCAAAATCATGCTAGAAAATGGATTAGTACATGAAGCTTACGCTAACACTGCTCCCAACTTAAAGTTTTGCTTCGTCTCAAGCAAAGAAAATAGAAATTTTGTTTGGTTCCTCAAAAATTTGAAGCTTTGATTTTTAAGGACATTTTGCCGTTTAAAGTTTTGACTGGGCAGAAATATAAGTCACAAATTACTTCTAAACATGTTTCCAATCTAGAATCAAGAAGATTTTCCATTAAATTCACTGAACCAACAAATAATTCTTATGGTGTAAACAATTTAATCATTAAACCCGGATTTGTGTGTGTGTGTGCTGGTCTTTCCTCTTTTTCCTTGGCCAATTAATCTTCTGGGATAATACTCAGTTGGCATACTCTCTTTCATTTTTAAAGTCCCATATGCTTGTTTATCATATTAATCTCCACTAATGTAGGCACAACACTCACCTTCGTGATCAACAGGCTCCTTTAGGCTTGCAATGTGTGGCTTCGTAGAATTAGGTATAATTGGGAGCACTTTAAGCTCACTTTACCCAGACTTCGTGACAATCTCATAATTTGACTTCATCATGCATCCTTGATTTCTCTCCGAATTAAGTCTCTAACTCCCAATGTGCTCTTGTGCATCTTTGGTATATTCTTCATTGTGATATATTTTTCTTTTCTTACTTGTCCGCATTACATAAGATAACTTCCTATTTTGTAGTCTTTTCACTTTTCATCCTCACCAAGGTTTGGAATGGTAACGTCAGTCTTTTAAGCTTTTATCAACTTTAACGAACTTTAAGCTTAGTAACTCCTATACCATATGACATTAGGGTACTAGGTGCTGAACACCCTACGAACTTAATTGTCTGGCGAGGAAGGCTACAAGACCAAACTCATTCCTCCTCGTTGTTTTTCTTCACGCCTTCTTTCATAATTCTCTTCATCTCTTCTTATCTCTATGCATTTTCTTTCTCAACCTCATGATCCTTCTACAACTTTCTAAAATACATTCCCCAAACTTGTCCCTTTATGTTATTGATGTATTTTGTCTTGTAATCTGACAAATAAGGTTCTTACAGGGATTATGTTTTTAAGGAATCAATCGGGGCTTCTATTTGCTGGTTGATGATGATCGGGCTATAGGTCTAAATAGGAAACTAGCAGATAAGGCTATATTAACATAGGGTAGGTTTGAAAGGCTCAAACTTCCAAGGATGGCCTAAATCATTTCCAGTTAGTGGTATTGCCTAGGATTTTGCCTTGACTAATAATCCAACAAGTTTTAGGACATTGGAGAGATTATTGTGATGGATCCTAGAAGATGTTCCTAATCATGGCACAATTTATTTCAGAGTTATTTTTTACCATGTGCAAATCAGGATTTTTATAACCAAACTGTTTACACAAACAAAATTATGTCTTATATGTTCCATCAATTTATTAAAGCCTTCCTTATTCTTGAAGTTCAACACATTTCTTTATAACCTTACAACTTTCCAATTCCATTCATTTCATCCTACCCCAATGCATCTATCAGATTGTTTTTTGGTTTCCAGATTTGTTGCTGTGTTGTTTAACAAGTCAGAAGTTCATTCTAATCAAGTATCTTACTTCAAAACAATCCAACACAACCATTAATTTCCTTTTCTTATCTACCAATCCTTATCCAACCTTTAAACATGTTGCAAAGAACTTAACACCAGGATCCTAAGTAACCTGGTTTTTCAACTATTCAACTAAGCTATTTACCACAAGTAAAAAATTTCTAACTATTAAACATGAAGGAAAGAAATTTAGACAAAACAAACAAACAAAGAAAGAAATGAACATAAAATAAAATAAAATAAAAGTGAACACCAAGCTTGCAAAGAATTTTCTATTTTATTCAATATGTCAAGGATTTGATATTTGTACAGAAAGGGAGTAGAGATGGAAGAAATGGTGTAATGTTCATTTTTTTTACTCCTTAAAGCCTTTTCCTTGGCAGCTTCCATTCTTAAGTATTCTTCAACCTCCTATACTGGGGTTAATTCTTTCTTTTCTATTGCACCAGGGGCTTTATTTTTAGCTAGTTCTTTACAGGGTTCAGAAGGTCCTTCTTCATCTGGAGTTGGGTTAGAGAATGGTATTGGTGGGTTTGTTACTGATGAGTATCTTAAATACTCATTTTATCCCTATGCTTTAGTTAGTTTTTCTAGTGTTTTTATGTTAAATAAGTGCCCTAATGCTCTAAAAGTTCACTCCTATGATCAGGTCATCCATTTGGTGGAATTGTGCATAAATTGGTGGAAAAACTGCTACAAAAGCAACAGGAGAGGCTACTGAATTTTGACATTTTCAGACATCATATGAGCTCCTATCGTATCAATCCATATATGTATAAGATTCTAAGCACTTAAAGATCTTTCTAGGGATACCAAAAACACCAAATTTGGAGTTCGAACAATGAAGTTAAGTTCCAAAATCCTAAAGAAAATCAGCAAACATTGCAGCACTCAGCAGGAGAGGCTACTGTATTTTGATGTTTTCAGAAACTCATATGAGCCTCATATTTCATCAAGTCATATATGGATAGATCTTTAAACTTCCAAGAGCTTTCCAACGGTACCAAGAACACCTAAATCAGAGTTCGGATGACAAAGTTATACTTTACGGTCAGAGTAAAATGGATCGCAGCATCGTCGCGACGTTGAGAACCAACGTCGCGACGCTATGTTAGCAACAGAAGATCCCACGTCGCGACGTTGCTGCACGACGCCGCGACGTTCGGGGTCGGCTTCGTGATTTTAGCCCATTTTGAGCCATAATGGAGGGTTTTTAAGCTCAAACCCGAAAGAGACGAAGGAGGCGTTAGGGCTCGAGAATGGGACTTTGTCCACACTTTGGGGACCAAGGAGGAGGTCAGGAGCCGTTTTTCTTTGAAGATTCTGGAGAAGATCATGAGATTTGTGAAGAAAATCCGAGACTCACCATCATTTGATCATTATAGTTTCTTCCTATTTTCATGTTTTATCCTAAGTTTATGATGTATCAAAACTCTACTGCTGCTTAAATTCATAGATCTAGGTTTTGCTGTGTATCAACATGAGTTTTATATCTATTTGTTAATGTTCCGTTTTCTATTGTTTCCTCAGGAATGCACCTCTATTGATCATACTTGGTTCTATTTACATATTGATTTCTCGGCTAATCTCAATGTGGGTGAGTGGTTCTTGCAAGATCCGAGAAGGAGTAAAGAACTAGATATAGATGAATCAACTAATTAGCCCGGTAGCGTAGAAATTATCGGTAATTGGGGAGGCGGTGAGACTTCGATCTGTGAAGCATCTCTAATGCTTGGGGTCAGAGCCGAGAAGCAAAAGACCTAGTGTTAGTTTAGGTTATTCGACCTCGAGAGAGTTTATAATTAAATTAGACAAGAGTCGCCTTGGAAAGCATTTCGCTGAAACAAATAGAGTAGAATTTTGACTTAGATCTAAGAGGATTGTCCGATCACACTAAGTACCTAGGAATTTATAATCTCTTGGTATCCCTTAGTTAGAACTTCATTAGTTAGATTTAGAAATTTCATTAGTTTAGCTTTCTTAAATTATGTTTTACTTTATCACAATTGTTAGTTTGAATATTAGAGAAGCATTATAATATTGGTACTAGCATCCCCATTTTCCTGACGATATCCGACTTAGGTACACTTTATTACTGACAAAGTCAGATACTACATGGACAGGCTACTTTTCATATTTTTCTGCATAATTTTATATACAATATCACAAAATATCGCCTATCAAGTTTTTGGCACTGCTGTAGGGGGAAAATCGGTGTTTAATGCTAATATCAATACTGCGTTCTTTAATACTTCCAAACATTTTATGTTTATATTTGTGTGGTTTTGAGTTTTTGATACTTTTGTTTTCTTTTTGCATAAATTTTCGTGTTAAAATCACAATGGATCTCATCATCGAGTTGGACAAATGCATTGGCTCACCTTGACGACAACTAAGAATGCGTGGTGGGTGATGAGCATCAAGAAGATTGACAACTCAGAGTGCGAGAAGTCAAGTGTGGCAACCATATGGATCATTGGATTCAGTATAAATATGGAGGTACCCCATACTTGAGCAATGTAATTTTAGATGGAGCCACCACCCGAACACCTCATGGAATACAAGCTACCATTAACACTCCTGAGTCGAAGATCAAGCTGAAGAAGCTATGGATGAATTAAGAAGAACTCAAAGCTGCATTTACCATGGCACAACACGAGATTTCAAGATCAATGGCTGAAATGGACTATAAAGTTGAGTTGCCTCGATTTTTTTATCCAAATATAGAATAAGTCAACCTCCACATGAGAGAATGACAAAGTTAGAGGCAGCATTAGTTGAAATGAAAAGAGTTCATGCTGAATGTGTGACATCTCAAGTTCAATTCAAGGACTTGACAAGGGCTAATATTCAAATTCAGCATACACCATTCGATAGCTTGAAAGAAGAGATGGCTCCAATGGCCACTTCTAGTACTCAACTTACATTTGAGAAAGAACAACCTAAAGATGAGGAAAGTATGAGTATAGAAGAACTAGTGGCAAAATATATGAATGAACAAGATAATATGGCTACAATGTCCCTTTGAAGGACAACATGAGGGATTCGCCATCTACTCTTGGGGTGAATCTGAAGAGAAGAAAAGCTGGAGCTATAATGAAGAAATCACTTCAAGAGGTAATGAAGAGACTTGAGAAGCTTCAAAGGTGGAGGATGATGATCACGAAACTTGAGATACTTAGTTGAAAAGGAGGAAAAAGGAGTCGACTTCTCAGGAATCATATGAAAAAGGTAAAAGGAAGTTGTAGAGACTTTCGGAGATGACATGGGGTGAGATGCATGAAGAATTGAAAATGAGAAAACGATCCCATATTCTGAAGTGGATAGTACATCATTCACTTGAACTGACAATTAGAGAGGGAACCATTGTAAACAAAAAATTTTTAAAAAATAGAAAATCAAAATAATAAGATTGTGGAAGACTATGTGCTCAAGTTCGCGATTGAGAGCACAACTATCGCCTCTTAGAGAAGGATGGGCGAAACTGACCCATTAGTAGTTGGTAGAGTCTATTTGGACTCGAAAAAGCGGAGGCGACTCCTTGGGAGGCGCCCGAGCTTAAAAGTTTTCTTTCCTTTTTTTCTATTTATTAGTTAGTTTGGTTTTTAATAAATTTTAGTGCTTGATTTTGTTTTTCTATGTTTTAGTTTTTAATTCGGGTTTTTGGGGATTGAGAATGTCTAGTTTGGAAGCTAAAGGTTGAAAGCTTGAGTTGATAGTGCAGGCAAGAACCAAAGAGGAAACCATATTCAAGCACCCCCTTCATTTGGACAAAGTCTAAACCCTCTTAACACCTCTTTGCCTCCAAAGCGAGGCCATATTCATTGGAGCAACTTCGGAGACAGTCAACCTCGAGTACTCATTATCCATTATTGCTTTTGTTTCACATTGAGGACAATGTTCATTTCAAGTTTGGAGTGAATTCAAGAAATCATTAAGAAAAAAAAATTTCCAAAATCCAACTTTTGTATCTCATACTGTTTTAGTTAGTTGTTTGGTTATTAGACACTTGTGTTTTCATTCTTTATTTTATTTTATTTTTGTCTCATATGAGTGAGTTTGATGCCTTTTTGGCTAAGTAGAATGTCATTTTGAACACAACTATTCAAAATGCCAAGTGTAAAGAATAGGACCCTTAGGTTTTAAATGATGCGGAATTGTGTACTTGCTTGGTATGGGTGACAGCTTAGTCACTTCCATTGTCTTTATGGAAGCTATTTCTCCAAGGAATCCTATCATACACACACTTTTGATCTCCCTTGTATACCTTGGTCCGGGACCCCTTTACCTTGAATTCAATTAACCTTGGGGATTCTAACCACCTAAGTGATGGGACACCCCCAATCAGAAAGTTGCCATTGAGCCCCAACTAAAAAGAGAAAAATGAAAAAACAATAGAAAAAGTGAAAAATAAGAAAAAAAAAGAAAAAAGTCAAAAAAATAGGCTTGTGAATTAGAATAAGTGGATCATCCAATCGGAATCCAGGAGCACGATCGAGGAACCTTTCAAAACTAATGCCCTAAGCCAGCGGCGGGAGTCATTGGCTCAGCACACTTGCTTCCTTGGGACCGAGAAGATGGATCCCTTCCCGCAACCTAGGGCCTTTGATTTTGGTTGAGTGTTCGAGTGAAGTTTGAAGGAATTTAATGCACAGTGCCTTTAACCAATTGGTGGGGAGTCACCAATGGATCCCCGCTACAGGAACACTCATCTAAAACTTCTTGGCACTAGTTCTCTTTCATTTTTAGGTATTTAGGAAATTTTTAGGTATTTTGGTATGAATAAAAAGGGTGCGTTCTTATCCTTTCTTAGTTAACTTCTTCCAAATAGGTGAGTTGACTTAAGTTTGGGGGTGCTAGGACACTATACACTGAAAGATCATGCTATCACCTACACTTGGTTTCCTTGGGAAATGTCGCTGCGGACTTGGGGGTTGATTTGCTTTGCTCACCATGCTTTGCTGTATGTTCATGAAAGTTTAAAAGTTTAAGGATCACACAATTTTTTGGTTGAAAAGAATTTAATATTGCTAAATTGTGTTCATAGTGATTCTTCCATTGATTAGTGTTATCATACTCATCTCATTATTTTTAGTTCATGTCATTTTCAATTTTTGTTTTGTTTTGAGTTGGTCTCTTGCTTGGGGACAAGCGAATTTAAGACTGGGGGGGTGTGATGGTATCTTAAATACTCATTTATCCTATGCTTTAGTTAGTTTTTCTAGTGTTTTTTATGTTAAATAAGTGCCCTAATGCTCTAAAGTTCACTCCTATGATCGGGTCATCCATTTGGGTGAGTGTGCAAAATTGGTGGAAAAACTGCTACAAAAGCAACAGGAGGCTTCTGAATTTTGACATTTCAGACATCATATGAGCTCCTATTGCATCAAGCCATATATGTATGGATTCTACATGAGAGCTTTCTAGGGATACGAAACACCAAGTGGGTTCGAACAAGAGAGTTATGCAAGTTCCAAAACTTGAAGAAAATCGAAGCAAACATTACGGCACCTTCAGCAGGAGGCTACTGTATTTGACGTTTTCGAAATCATATGAGCTCATATTTCATCAAGTAATATATGGATAGATTCTAAACTTCAAGAGCTTTTAGCGGTACCAAGAACACCCAAATCGGAGTTAAACAACCAAAGTTATGGCCTTACGAGTTGGAGCAGCAGGGGGGCTGCGGCAACGTCAGCGACGTTGGCAGAACCAGCGTCGCGACGTTCAAACGAGCATCCGGCGTCGCGGCGTTCTTGCCTGACGTCGCGCGGCGTTCGAGTCATTTTGGGTGGATTTTTAGCCCATTTTGAGCCCATAATGGAGGGTTTTTAAGCTCAAACCCGAAAGAGACGAAGAAGAGGCGGCTAGGGCTCGGAGAAGGGGACTTTGTCCACACTTTGGGACTAAGGAGGAGGTTGGGAGCTGTTTTTGAAGATTTGGGAGAAGATCATGAGATTTGTGGAAGAAAATCCGAGACTCACCATCATTTGATCATTATAGTTTCTTCTTCCTATTTTCTCATGTTTTATCCTAAGTTTATGATGTATCAAACCTCTATCATGCTTTAAATTCATAGATCTAGGGTTTGGTTGTGTATTGAACGCCAGGTTTATATCTATTTGTTAATGTTAGTTTTCTATTGTTTCTTGTGAATGCACCTCTATTGATTCATACTTGGTTCTATTTACATATTGATTTACATTAATCTCGATGTGGTGAGTGGTTCTTTGCAAGATACGAGAAGGGAGTAAAGTTGAACATAGATGAATCAACTAATTAACTTTGGTAGTGTAGAAATTATCGGTAATTAGGAGCGTGTGAGACTTTGGATCTTAAAGCATCTCTAATGCTTGGGGTTGGTGAAACAAAGACTGATGTTAGTTGGTAGGTTATTAGGCCTCGAGAGAGGCTTATAATTAAATTAGACAAGAGTCGCCTTGAAAGCATTTTCATGAAACAATAGAGTAGAATTTTGACTTAGATCTAAGAGGATTGTCAGGTGCACCAAGTACCCTAGAATTTATAATCTCTTGGTATCCCTTAGTTGTGAACTTCATTAGTTAGATTTAGAAATTTCATTAGTTTAGTTTTAAATTATGTTTTACTATATCTGGTGTTAGTTTGAATATTGAGAAGTATTATAATATTAGTGCCAGCATCCCCATTTTCCCACTTTGTGGATCGATATCCGTACTTAGGTACACTTTATTACTTGACAAGCGTATACTTGCGCGGAATAGGCGCTCTTTTCATATTTTTCTGCATAATTTTATATACACATCACAAAATACGCCTATCAGTTACACCTGAGGTATTTATAAATGTCTGATGCGAAATTATGATTTGTAAGCGATGGCACTTTCTTCTTGTTTGAGATGTCTTCATAGCCTGGTCCCCAAAATCTTTGCATTGCTACGTGGAGTTCTCGGCCTTTTAGCTAATGATTCAAGAGTGTTACGTTGTTGACTTGCTCATAGGTCGTGAATAAAAACTTTGCTACTGATGTGCGAACTATTCAATCAGTTTTGGTCCCTTTTTTCCAATTCAGCTCTCCATTCTTCATATCTTTGTTTCAATGCATCCTCAAGATTCTGATCCCTTCTTCTGAGCTCTGCATCAAAATATTCATCCCTAAGCTAAAGTTGGATTTTTAAATCATCATCCCTTTCTTTCATCTCTTGTTTCATGGATTTCAGCATCTCCATTAGTTCTGCATTGTTACATTGGTGCCCTGAACCTTTAGCTTGTTCCTGATGGATTTTTCTCAGGTTTGGGGATGCATTCCAGTTAGGGCTTTGGCTTTCCTGAAAGTCTTGCTACCTTTGGGGTGGACTTTCCCACTGTGATGGCCTATTGCATCTTTTATTCCCCCTTTCTTCCTCCACCTCTATTTCTTTCTCATTTCCTCGATTTTTTGGACCTTTAGTCACTCCAGTCAAGGTCAGAGGAGATGCCCTAGGGTATGTTTCTTCTTTTTCCCATTCTTCCTCTACTCCCCCAAGAAGGCAAAGGTTGGTGATTGTAGCAGGGTGTGGAATCAAACCTCTGCATCTGCTTCTGGAGTAGCTTAGGATAGAATTTTCAATTATCTTCCCCACATTAATTTTATACCCTTTCAGCAATGCATAGAGGAGGATTGCTTCGTTCCTTATCACTATGTCAAGGTGCTTTGATGGCAAAAGCACTGAGCTTATAAAATAGAACCATACCTTAGTCTCTTCAGTCAAATCACCTATGGAAATGGATTTATAAAGGGTTTTCTTTGTCCCCTTCCATTTTCCTTTCCCAGCTGTTAATAAGTCCACTATCTTCTGGTACTCTGGCTCCTTTAGTTGTCTCTTGAACTTTGTGCCATCTTTCTGCACCTTAAGATTGAATAATCATTTATATTTTCCTTGTTGAAATCTATCTATTTTCCTTTGACATATACCTTCTTTCCTTCCTCTTCCACCATAATGGCAAAAAATTCTTTCACCAATGCAGCGCAACTAGGTTCTTTGTGCTCGTATAGTGATTGCCATCCTCTCTTCTCAAGCATTTCAGAGAAAGGAGAAATCAGCTTTTTGAATCCTCTTTCAGCTATGAAACCTCTTTCCTTCAGGCTTTTCTCCATCAAAGCTGTTTCTTTGTTTGAGATCAAGCTTCTTACTTTTTCATTCTCTACATTGACCGGCTCTTGAGTCCCCTCTCTTTCTTTTTCTTGATTCTCCCTCAGGCTCTCTTCTAGCTTCAACTCTTTCTTCCTCTTGCACTTCCCTTGACTGAGTTTCTTGAACACTTTCTTCCTCCACTTCTATGTATGCTTCCATCATTTCGTTCAGGTTCCGAATGAGGTGCGATGGCTCAAACATGGTCAGGATAGGGTTTTGGTACTCTAGGGTTTAGAAGGTAAGATGAGAGAGATTTTGTTAAGGAAGCTGAGAAGGTTGATGGTTTATGAGAAAGGTGGTCTTTTAGTTTTCAAAAATCTTCTATTTATAAGCTAGTTGTTTTGTGTGCCTTCATTAAATGTTGCGACAACAACTGACCTAGGGTTTGTTCCATTTTTAATACTATGTCACGACATACAGAAATAATTGTTCTGCGTGAGTTTGCAATCCTTGTGGACAAGATGGAGTCAAATGTCATTAGCATTGCGAAATGTTAGACATTATTTCTGATGCTCATTTGAATTTATGTCGTGACAAGGCAAATTCTATGTCGCGACATAGATGTCCTTTTCAATTTGAGTCCAAAGTTGATTATGTCACGACACAGAGAAAGTACGTCGCGACTTTGAACTAGAAATTTCCACAATTGCATTATTCCTAGTTTCCATTCAAGACACTTTCAAAGCCAGGTGTATTCACTCATACCCATCTGAACATACTTGTGAAAACTCATTTAATCATCAAAGAACCTCAATTGAAGTATGAACAACAACATTTCATTTCTTTATTTAATATAATTTGCCAAAATGATATTTAGAATATTTAAAAAAAATTGAAACCAACAAAGCTACTATTAATTTTTTTCTTTAAAATAAAATCACATTCCCTCAAACTTTTGTAAAACCCGGGAAAATTAGAAAATTTTAAAAATGGAAAAATGATAATAAAAATAATAAATTGCAGAAGGGTTCGGGAAACTGAAAGTCTCTAAATATCGGATGGCCAAGCAGATGTATTTATACCAGTTGTCTCATGAAATCTAGTGACAAAAGTTTATTCGAATTAAGAATAAATGGGACAATATTACAATTTTACGGGTTATAAGCCATGTGATGACCGGGGACTAGATTTTTACAAAAATGGAAATTGGGAAATAGCTTGGACTAAGTTCATTTATAATAAAGTGGCTTGAAAAAAAATAAATTCCCGGAATGACTTGGACTGAATAAGAAAATATAAATCATGTATGCAAAATAATAATAATAATAATAATAAAAGGATAAAAGTTAAAAGGAAAGGCAAACATACAGAGGAGGGCGTGAGAGCGTCGGAAGGTATTTTTTGTTTCACTCTTGGTTAATTCTTAGATCTCACGAATCGGACAGTAGATTTTTGTCGAAGAAATTTGAAGAGCCAAAGTTGATCTACGCGACGAGAGTTACGCGTGGGCACCAAAATCTTGGAGTTTCATCAAACTCCACGAGGTAGGGATCTTTTCCTACTTGTGTTAATCTTTGGCTAAGAGCCATGTAAATGGTTAGAAATGTTCTAAGGCTTGTTTTAGCCGTAGACTCAGTCTCAAAAGCTTTGAATCGAGTGAGAAAATTCTTATTTTTGAGTGGTGGTGACGATGGCGAGAGTTTCTTTGTTCATGTGAGATAGTAACATGAATAGTGACACGAGAGTATTTTTTGTGTGAAAATGTGTATGGATGAGTGATTCGAGAATGAATTAGCTGCGTGTTTGTAATTAGCCCATGTGAGCTAATTTTGGTGTAATTGATTGTGAATTTACTTAACATGTTTTATGTGATTTAATTATGTTAATATATATGCATGTGAATATATTACTTTGTGAATGTGTTGGAATTGGTATCTGCATTACTTATGCAGCAGGGTAACTAGAAATTAGGTGTGAGTGCATAGTTGAGATACGACATTGATGTTAGGTGTTTGATGGTGTGTTGTGAGTACGGTTGTGGATCAACAACGTAGGGTGTTGATTAGTGGGCTTGATTAATGGATGCGATCAGGCGGAGTCGCACGGGTTAAGGAAATGGAAATTACTCATTGCATTTCATATGCACTAGGGCACCCTAGAACAATAGGAGTGAGTGCATGAGGTGGTTTCTTGAGAGAATTATTTCGGAGGTTGACCAACAATATTATTTATTGGAGTGTGTCCACTACAACATCGGAGGGTTGTCCATATAATATCAATCGTCGGAGTCTACCCAATTGATATACATCGGAGGGTTGTCCATATAATATCAATCGTCGGAGTCGGCCCAATTGATATACATCGAAGGGTTGTCTATAAAATATCAATCGTCGGAGTCGGCCCAATTGATATACATCAGAGGGTTGTCCACAATATAGATTATCGGAGTCGATCCACTATTTATATCGGAGGGTTGTCCACGGTTAAAAACAAATACCTTTGTTTGGAAATGGTTTCATTCATGGAAAATGCATCTTGAGAGTCGAGTGAGGACTCGAGGTAAATGGTTGTAAATGAAAAATGAAAAGATTAAGAGTAATCTTGGGTTGTCATCGAAAAAAAAATGACAGTAGCTCATACTTGGCAACTTGCATGTGTGAGGGAGTCGGTGAGGACTCGAGATATGGGATAGGGTGAGTCACATTCTCATCCATGACATGTAGACATTCAAGTATGATCATGTATTTGCTTGAACGTGATTGTTTGTCATGCCTGTGCACTTAGGTGGGAAGTAACCCATGTAGGAAATTATCTCTACTTCAGGTTTGCTCACCCAATCGAGGATCACCATTTGGTGCAGGGAGTGATCGGAAGGCGGCACTCATTAGAACGTGTGAGGAAAGAAAGTCGAGTTGTGGCTTTGGTGGTTATATTTGTATGCATGTATTAGAATGTTATGAATTTTAATATATATGTTGTATAAAATGATTTATTCACTCTTGGGCCATGTAATATATATTTGGTTGGGATATATTTTGTGAGTATTGATGCGAGGGGCCCAAGTGGCCATTATTTTACTGTATGTGGACCACAGTGGTCATATTGAACTATTTGGGACCAGGTTTGTGTTGGGTAGAGCTCCTGTACAAAAGGAGACTGGAATTTTCGTGAGTGGTGTCGGGTTACCCGGCATCCACGAGTATTCCGCGAGTTGACAGGTTGTCAACGGACACCCCGGTTTTGGGGCATCACAACTTCAATCATGCATTATCATTAAAAACAAATTTAGGGAAATAGAAATACTCTCCCTTGTAGCTATTTTCTGCATATTTCAGTTTGAGATGTTATGCTCCCTAATAAAATTCATCTTTAATATAGCTTCATTGTCCTGAAAAATCAATAACCACTAAAATAAAATTTCTAACAAAATTAAAACTGGAAAATCAAACACACAAAATTTAACAACATTAATCTAATAAATTCCACTTGGGTTGCCTCCAAAGAAGTTGCTCAGTTTACTGTCTTTAGCTAGACATTGTTGATAAATTCTTCATTTTCAGCATCTACTTGTATGCTCCTCTAGTCTAAGCTTTTCTTCCCAATGTCTGTTTCATCCTACATCTTCTTGTTTCCTTACAATTCATTGTTACCTCTCAATGAAGTAGGTGTGAAATCTTTTGGATTTAACTCAGACCACTGAAATGCATTCTCTTGATTTGTTTTGCAAGAAAGGGCCATCCATCCTACTCAGTTTCCAAGTTCCCTCAACGAGGCATTAGTATTCGTTCGAAACATAGTTATGTCGCTTGTGAAATTTTCAAGTTCAAAATATTTTCTCAAGTGCAAATTCAAAAATTCTTTTGTTTTCTAACATGAAATGCAAAAGATCTCGATATTCAAATGATCGAAACTCCTTTTACGACCTCGATATTCTCCTATTATCCCCGTTGTCATGTTCTTGAACCCTGGGCCGAGCATAAGCCCGATGGTACTTTGCCCGGCCTGGGGGGGCCTCGCTCGTGCTCCCTCCACCATATGAAAAATTCTCATGGTTCCCGAAAATGGTGTGTATTGAGTAGGCAGTCAAGCTAGGCTTGCAAGTGTAGCTCCCGTTAGCATCTGCATCGGCCTCCACAACCCGTAAGAGCCCTCATGGCTCGTCCTCTTCAGCACTCTTCTTGTTTCTTCCTTCCACCATCGGCTCCTAATTACATGCACGCCATGCATTCTTCTCTCATTGCTTCCTAATTTGTTCATCATCAGATCCAACTTTACTTATGATACTAAGGGCTACTAACTCAATTAAACCAATTCTGGCCTACTCCGCTACCCCCTCGAAGCTTTAGATGGAGCCTCAGAATAAGATTCGCAATGTCTTCAATCGCCCGCTCGCTTTCTCGCACTTTCTCTTAAAATCCCTATAGCAGGATGCATCAATTATACCCTTTGAGGAAATTCATAGCATGATAGAATATATCCACCCCGAGTGGTCGCATCCATTCCATGCATAAAGGCATATTTTTACCGCTCAGATTCTCCCATGCATTGTAGACTCTCATCTCCCCTTTGCTTCAAGACAATTATTTCCTCTTCCTAGAAGTTAGAGTCGGAGGAAAAATATGCTCATATAGCCCAGGCTAACTCTTCCCAGCCGCTCATCGATCCCACCGCAAATGATTCAAACCAAGTTGTCGCTACATCTTAGTGAAATGGGAATAGCCGCAAATTGATCACTTCATGGTCTCACCCCCATTCAGCTGATCGGTGGTCAAGCCATCCTCATGAATCTCCCCATATGCTCATTGGGATCTTCAGAGGGATGACCAATAAACTAGTGTTGTTGTACCATAGTAATTAGTGCTGGCTTCGGCTCAAAATTGTTGGCTTCTATGGCAGGTTGTCTAACAGCAGAGTACTCATCTTGAATAATAGGCCTCCAAAAGTCCTCCATAGTGTAAGGCCTCTGAGGTCTCTCTTCTTGATTTGCCATCTGAGGCCTCTGAGGTCCTCCATAGTGTAAGTCCTCCAAAAGTTCTTCTTCTTCTTCTGGAATAGCTTGCAATCTTTCTCTTTGATTTTCCATACTTATGGATTCTGCACTTGTGATCTTTATTATATTCTTCAGTGTTATCTCAATTTCAGTGTCTAAAGGCAGCAGATCTGATTATGGTTTTCTATGCATTTAAAATCTTCCTGAAATAGAAACACACTAAGACCAAATGAGATATGTGGGAGACAGTTTTCTCCATTTAAGCTCATATAAAAATTTCAATAGCTTCTTTAGCTACTGCCATTGAAACTGTTTTTGTGTTTTTCTAAACTTTATAATAACTAAAAAAAAATGTCCAAATTAGTAACTCACTTTTTGGTTAGAATATTGATCTTTAAATTCATCATCTATCCCCGGCAACGGTGCCATAAAATTGTTAAGACCAAACTGTATATATGATGTGATCACAGATGCCCAACTTCCCTTTCGCATCACACCCAAGAACTATTCAGCCAAAGAATAGACCAAAAACTTGTTAATGACCAAACACTCAGATGGATGAAAAGATTTATTTGTTTCTTTTGTAAAATGGCATTAAAATTTGAGTTGTTCTGATCACCGTAAGTGCACAAGTCATGCCAAGTAATGTGCGGATATTTAAAGTCCTGATATCACCCTTAATGAGGATTGATGATAAATCAAAAGATTAACTACCCCATCTACTCAAGATCATTACTATTTGAACTCCACTGTTATGATGATGAGATGATTGAAAAGAATTTTAATCCTAGATTGATTTCTTTAATATACATGAAAATAAATTTTAATAAAAATGGTTTTGAGAATTCACCGAGTGAGACAAAACTGGATCTAGATCCTTGAGTAATAATCACTGCATCATATCGATTCATACCAATCCATAAATTGGAAAAACTGAGTTTGTCAAAGATGCATAATAAGATAGCCTGATTTTCCTTAACCATACTTTTCACTGATTAGAGGTTCATGTTCATTTCTGAAACATGAGTCTAATCGGATACTTGTAAAATATAACTCTCTTTACAAGATCTGGGTGTTTTTCCTTTTTAGTACTTCATACCCAAATTTTAGGACTGAAAAATTCTTGCCCCCATAGATAGGATATTGCAAGCCTTTTCCAATTTGATTGACACCTCATCCTTCATTTATGTTGAAAATTTCCATCACCTTGATTAGATCTTTGCTAACATGGGATCAGGATAGATTCATCAGAAAGAGGAGAGACCTCCGAGTGATTAAACTGATACTTCAATCAACTATCCTCAATTTATGAGTAAGTTGGTGATCTATCTGAGTAACCCATCAAAGTTCATTAGTTCCATAGTTTTAGTCTACCATACCCACAACGAACTGCTCTATGCTCTCAGGATTCTCCATCTCTGTGTCATTCAGAGGGCCTCCTGAAAATCGGAGCGAGATACAAGTACCATGTTTGGGTACACGACTAGTATTGGGAACAAAGAAATTCAAAAACAATACCAATCAAATAAATTCAAGAATTCTAATTACGACATTATTCCACCTTGTGCAGAAAATGACTATCATCATTGACCCATTTCTAGATAGTTCAACTTTTCAAAACTGGTTCATTCATATCAGTGACTAACTGGTCAGGTAAATTCACTGAAATTGTAAACGAACTGAAATAAATGAACTCCATAAATTTTCCATCCTCCATTTAAATCATACAGTAATGAGAAAGAAGATTTTATCAATAAAATTCCAGCTCGAAGATGCACTTCAGTTCATTACTCAAATCCAGAAATCTAAAAGAAAACTAACTAAAATCTACACTGAAACTCTATTGAAACTAAATCTACTAAAATTGAAAATAAAATAAAAAGAAAGAAAAAAATAAAATATACAAGAGACTTCAACTACCTGCACTCGGGAGTTGCCGGTCGCGCATGCCCTATATGCATCTATTTATGTGACTTTCCAATGTCGCCGCACTTCAATAATCGGTTAGATCCCCAAAATTTCGGGTCCAAATTGGCTCGCCCGTCTGACATGTAAAGCCATGCTTCTTCGCGATGCAGTTCTCAAAATTGGCCGCCCCGCCTCCGCTGTAGCCCGCTGTTTTCCTGGTCGAGACCGATTCCTCGAGCTCTTTCTTGGATTATGTCACGACAAAATTTGATAATGTCGTGACATAATTTTGGTGTAGTATTCTTATTCTTGTTGCAACATGAATGTCTTATGGCGCGACACCAAACCTATTTGTAACCAGCTTCTCATGTCCTTTTTCTTCTAGAATATGTCGCGACATAATTTTTCTTGTAGCGACAAACTTTTTCCTCTTCATCCTGTCAACTCTATCGTGATAGAATTTTCTCTGTCGCGATAGGATTTCTTTAAATCCTTAGCAATTTCTGTCGCGATAGAAAACTCCTTGGTCGCGACAGACTTTTCTTCTCTGATTCTTTTCGCTTGCTGAGCTATTTGTTGCGACATAGAAATCTTTGTTGCGATACGCTTGACTTGGCTAGTCTTAGTTCTCCTTTAATTTCTGTCGCGGCCTAATTTTATTTTGTCGCGACAGAATTCTATCATTCCATAGCCTTTATTGTCGCGACAAAAAATATCTTTGTCGCGATAGAGATTCTGCTTTCAATTCTTTACTATGTCGTAACATGAATTTCTTTGTCGTCACTCCTCTTGTTTTGCTTTTCAACTTCTTGTCGTGATAGAGAATTCACCTCCTTCATGTTTTGTTTGTCATGACAGAAACAATCTTTGTCGCGACATAGATTTTGTTGTTCTTGGTTGTGAATTCTAAATATTATGTCGCGACAGGATTTTCTTTGTTGCGACAGAAATTCCTCCTTAAGCTAGCTTGATGTCAAAAAACTCATTACAACATAAAAAACACTTGTCTCTACTCGACTGGTAACGTTTTGCCATTTTCCTCGTCGCAACAGCTTTTATGTCACGAAAGAGTTCATCTGTTAGGCTTCAGCCTTTTATGTTGAGACAGAGGAATTATTGTCGCGACACAGCTCCTTTTCCATTTACCTTGATCATTGTCGCGATAGAGTTAAGGATTGTCACGATAGTCTTCTTTTCATTCTTCTTTAGCCATTCGCGATATAGAACTCTTTGTCGCAACAAAGATTCTATTTACGCCCTAAGTTTAAATTTTTGGGCTTTGGTTACTACATATAGTTGCCTGCCGCGACATAGTTCCTTTTGGCCTCGCTTGAAATTGTGTTGCGACATACAAAACTATGTCGCGATGTAGGATCAGCAGATTTTTCCTTTTTTTTTTTTTGCTTCTTTTCTGCTTGTTTTATGTCATTTTTCAATTAACACATGCAAAACACAAAGTTAGTGAATATTCCATAATTTGGCATAAAAATAGATATGAAACTATTAAAATAATACCAAAAAAAAAGGATTAAAAATATATGAGTTTATTACCATCAACTAGCTGCTCGCCTGCTTTCACCGCTAGTCGACAAAATTGAGACTGTTTTGGGTCTTGGGGTTTCTTCCGACCGAATCATTTTTGCAAACCCTTGTAAGGCCGAGTCTCATATCAAGTACGTTGCAAGCGTATGCGTTAACTTGACAACTTTTGATTCAAGGGAAGAAGTCGAGAAAATTCAAAAACATCATCCAAAATGTGCATTACTTATACGATTCATATCTGCTGGCGGTAGCAGAGCGCAGTGTACAATAGACTCCAAGTACGGTGCATTGCCTGAAGAGGTGGAGCCGCTCCTCCTAGCTGCACAAGCTAGTAGCCTCACCGTCTCCGGTGTGTCTTTCCATATCTGTAGCGGCGCCACCCATCTGGATTCATACTGGTGGGCGATAGCAGCAGTGAGGGCGGTGTTCGATACATCCTTGCGGCTTGGCCTGCCTCGAATGCATGTGCTCAACATTAGTGGCGGCTTTACATCTGGTCCACTATTTGATGATGCTGCTTCTACGATAAATTCGTCTCTCCAAACATACTTCCCTGACGAAGAACATGAGTTAACCATCATAGTCGAGCCAAGCAGATACTTCGCCAAGACGGCTTTCACTCTGGTGACAAATATTATAGGGAAGCGTGTGAGGTCGGAGCTAAGGGAGTTCTAGATTAACGACGACATTTACGGCTCTCTCAACGACATACTAAACAATCATGCAGCTGTGACCCCGGCCACGCCTCTAGCTTGCACTTCTAATCGCGCCAACCCCACGTGCCGCGGAGTTAGGACTTACTCCTCTACAGTGTTTGGACCCACGTGCGACGCACTTGATAAAGTTTTGATCGATCATAAATTGCCAGAACTGCATGTCAATGATTTGTAGATTTTTCCGAGAATGGGAGTTTATACCTCTGCTAGTGGGTCAAATTTTAATGGATTCAACATGTCCGCCATTGCCACCCACCTAGTCTACTCGAATCCTACCTAAGGCGGCCGTTGGGGTGCTTCTTGGATGATTTTTTATATATAGTCATCTCCTTGTTATCCCTTGTGTGAGAAATATTTGTGTGTCTTTGCTTTGGTTTTTTACCATGGATTCCTTGTTGTGTGAGAAATATTTACATGTTTTTGCTTTGGTTTTTCATCATCGTTTCCTTGTTGTCCCTTGTGGAGAAATTTGCGTCTCTTTGCTTTGAATTTTGCAATATTGATAATAAACGTTTTATATTACTTTGTGTTAGAATAAATTATAAGGTTTCCATTAGCACCTTCCTGATTCAAAGTAAGAATCCTCATTGGTATTGTCACATCCTGTAACGCTCTGAAAATACCATAACAGTTTTATAACATGTTCAGGGTGTAAAAAAAATTAAAATATATTTTTTCGGAGTTTAAATGGCTAAAAACGAAAAAATGATAAAAACTTGAAAATTATGTAGGAGCAAAATAAATTTGGTAAAAATATCAAATGAGAACCTAAGAGTCATAAATGAGGAGTGTAAATGTTAAAATGAAAATGAAATGAAATGAAGTGAAAATGAAAATGAAATAAAGAGTTAAAATGAGAAAAATGGGAAAATAGGAATTTATGTGCAAGCCAAACAAGGCCTTATGAAGACTTAAGGCTTAAGACCAAATTTGGTCTTGTAAATTTCATTTCTCACATTTGGAAAAAAGGGAAAGAAGGAGAAAGGCTAGGGCACATTCCGGTTGAGAGAAGAATAGAGGGATTTGTGATTTCTTCTCCATGTAATCAAGGGACAAGTTGATCAAGAAGGAGGAAGTGTTATGGCACAGAATCAAGATTTATATTTGAAAAACCAAACCCTAACCCATTTTCTACTTGTGTTTGGGTTTAATAAAACCCCAAATGTGGTATAAAAGTGTTTTGAAAGGTTGTAGTTCGTTTTGGGGTTGTATTGGGTAAGATTTCATGGTGTATTGTGGTTTGGATTGTTGTTGATGAATTTTTTTATATAGGAAATGATGAAGTTTCAAAGGAGTTGATGTCAAAAAAATTTCAAAATCCTTACTTTTGTTTTGGCTATAAGCTAAGTTAGAATCATCTAAATTGAGTGATTCAAATTGGTAAAGAATTATAAGAGCTAGAGCTACAAATGTATAGAAGGGAACAAGAGCAAATTGTAGCTTTAAGGTTCCCGAATATGGGCTTAAAGGTGAATTTTGGGTAGCTAAAGGGTATGCTCTGTTTTGGGTGTAGTTGTGGTGTTTTGGCCGTAAGTTGAGTTTCACTCATCCAAATTGAGTGATTCAAAATTTTGGGTAAACTAGAATTCTAGGGGAATAATCATTTATAAGTATATGATATTTTTACCCGGAAGTGCCTTAACGCCACAAAGAAGCTATGTGCAAAAACAATCTGATTCTGCTTTGCAAATTAGAGTAATCTGGATGTAAAATGCAATAAATTGAGTTTTGGTGACCCAAATTGGATGATTCCAATTGGAGAATAAACCTTAGAACAATAGCTTCAAATGAGTAGAAGAAACCATTACCAATTTATAGAGTTAAGATTCCTGAAATCAAGAATAATAGTAGGTAACCGAGTGAGTCAAGTATACCGACCCGCCTGGTCATTAAATGTCGGGAATTTGAGTTTGGGTGATCCAAATGAGATGATTCCAATTCCTAATGAAAATAGACTCATAGAGATATCATTTTCCTGAATGAAGCATGAGCAAAATATGGCTCATGTGTCCCTAGAAAATTATTTCAAGTGAAGGTGTATTGGGTAAACATCAACCCTAACCAAAAATCCTAGAATGCACAATTGATTTTTTTTCTTGGGTTGTTCTTTGATAGTGACATATTTGTGATGGATTAGGGGTTGGTGACGAGGAATATTGATCCAAGAACAGAATTCCGAGAATAGGAATCGAAGAGTGACAACCTTTTTGAGTTTGTTCTTCACACTTCCTTCCTTGTTTCGGTTTTGTGTTTTGTTTGACAAAATAAATCTAAAAGGTTTTATAAGAATATGCATGTGTGCTCCGTTTGAACAATAAATCAATTGGTTTGTTCTTCACTTCTATTTCTAAAATGTTTGGAAGGATTATGAAATAAGTAGATTTATTGAAATGAATCATAAGCAATTGCATATTGATTTGTTTTAAATCGACTTGATATAATTGATCGTGAAAATGAATTGCAATATGAAAAATTGCATGAGTATTGGAAACCAAGTATTTGGATATAAATGTATATACACTATTGTAAATTGCTATGAATGATTTGAGCGCTCTAATAGAATGTAAGTAACTGCTAACTTGAGTTAAGGATAGATTGGTATACCAATAAGGGTCAAATGAGCCGTACTGTGTCAAATGTAATGATGTGTCATTCATCCGTAGGCCCAAATGGGACAAGATAGGTAGTGTTCATAAATGATTTTAATAACCGCTTAGCAACCTTAGTGGACCCGCCTATGTTATAAAACCTTATTGTGGCCCCGCAACCCAAATGGATCGTGCCTGGATTCATATGATCTCGTGCACCTGTAAAAGCATAGGTTAAATTCGCTTTAATGGAAAATGAAAAGAAAATTGTGAAATGCATGATTTATGTTTGAAATGATTTATTTCATATGAATCGTGATTGAAATGAATTCTCAATGAATTGTAATTTGAAATAATAAATGAAAATATACATATATATGTGTTGTACCCCATTGGTCATTGGAAAAATATTAAAGGGGATTGATTTAGAAAATGCATGATTTACTTAAACTCAATGAAGAGAGAAATATAGAACCACTAAGCATAAAATGCTAGCGTTGTTTTATCATCTGATAGGTACCGAGTGAACAGTATAAAAGGAAAAGACCGTGAATAGACCGTAAAGTCAACATCAAGGTTTCACTGAGTTGAAGTAAAGTCAATCTCTTCATTCACAGAAATATATTTGACACTTTTTTGTACAAACTCTTGATTTTGTTTTGTAAATATTTTTGTATTGAAAACGCTATAATGTCGTGAATGTATAAATGTGCAATGGACCAAATGGCATGCAAATGCCACATTTAATTTGGAAAATGTATTGAAACAAAATGATGAATTTAGTATATACAAATATATTTTCATAAAGATAAATATCCTTTACAAAATAAGCATTGAAATGTGTTTCTTGACAAAAGAAGAATTGGATTCGTAGAGGCATCGGTTGGGTTTGCCTCCGGGTCGGTATCTGACGGTGCGAGCCATCACATTTTAGTGGTATCGAGCACAGGTTTCGGCGGTTCTACAAAATGATTTTGAAATTTTGTAAATGATTTTGAAATTGTTTTGTTGTACATTGCATTGCATATAAGGATGTGGTGAAGACTGATGCGGATCTTGTCGGTCTTAATGAGTAACCATGGAAGGATTCGAGGCCCAAATAGTGTCATTGAATAGAATTCTATAGATATTGTCGAATTTAGACTCTGACGTATGAGTTTGAGAGATTTAGTGGAGTTGTCATTTAGAGTTTGATGATGTGGGGGATGGATTGGTTGTAGTTGTAGAATGAAGAGAGTAACCTTAAGGACAGGTGGCGAGTGACTTTTATCGACGAGGTTGAACCACCTCTCTAATATGATACACACCGCTGCTAGCACAGAACAATAGTTCGAAGAGGTGCCTGAAACTACTTGGAGTATGTTGATGAGTGCCTAAAACACTCAGATTATATCCGCGTCGTTCTTTCGTTTTCGTGTTTATTTTATGTTTAACTTCGTAGTTTTTGTGGTTGGATACCTGATTTGGTAATTGATTGTGTATCACGGTCGATTGATTGTACAAAATGAAGCTTTTGGAGGAATTTTAGAGCGACAAGAGGCGGTGCATAAGGATGGGCAGCGCGTCGCGGCGTCCCAAATCAGGCGTTGGGTCGCTCAATAAAGTCAACAAAAGACAGCGTCTGCGACTCAGCGTCAGCGGCGTCGGTAGCAGTTTCTCCTCTCAATCATTAAAGGCAAATGGGAAGGATTTAGGGGGATCGGTCAGGAGTGTCTGGCCCAGGGCACGGAATCAAAGCAGCAGTGATATTGATCTTGACGAAGAGCCTGTGTTTTGGATTTTCCCCGCATTTTCTTGGACAATAGTATTGATGTTTAATACATTAATTATTGGTATTTTCTTAGTCATTATGTTCTAGATCTATACCTAGGGTATTGAATTTGAACCACATCCGCGATTTAGAATGGATTAACATTTCCTTAATTTATATTATTCATTGATTTATGATTCCATTATCATCTGCTTTACATGCGTGGATAAATTACATGAGTAACGTTTGGCGACATTAGTATGATCATACTAAGTCAAGGAATTAGAGATGAGGATACCTAGGGATATAGTGAAGCGACACTTTGGTTGATTCGGTAAATAGAGAGTGTTCCAGTCCCAAAGGTGGCGAGTTAAGGTTAGAACATTTAAGCATTTCGGATGCAGGAGTTGGTAGAGATGCACTCAATTCTACTAGCGAGATAGCTGAATACACCTCGAGAGAGATTATCTAAGTAAGCAAGTGCTGCCATTAATGAATCATAAATAGACGAATAATATCATCTTTAGAAATAATCCATCAAAAGTAGGAGACACAACTAGTCTCCATTAAATATTAATTCGTTTCAAATCGATGGTTAGTTTACATTAAACACTTGTACCATACTGCACATTCGTATATCAGGATAATATTTGAAAAGCAAATCTCTGTAGTCAACACACCTATCCCCGTGGATCGATATCTATACCATTGGTACACTATATTACTTGGGGCGACGTGTGCACTTGCGCACATAGGCGTACATTTTACACACCACGTTTTCGGCCTGTTAAGTTTTTGGCGCCGTTGCCGGTGATAGGTTTAGATTGATATAGAGAATAAAGCAATTAGATATTACTCTGGAATTTCTGTTTTTATTTGTTTTTACAAGTGCTGGTAATTTAGTCTTGTTGTTTTTCGTGTGTGATTGCGAGTTTAGATTTCGGTGAGCTGTACACCTTAGCGAGATCGAGTTGACCAACATCTGTTTGATCTGACAGAAGAACCTTACACAAAAATCCCAGCAGGGAAACGAGAGAATGGAGCAGCTAGGAAATTTAACAAATATGGAGATAATGAAGAGCGGGATCTTGGCATTTAGGCAAAGCAGACCTGAGAGGCGAAATGGGAATCACGGGAAGGAATCAGCACCCGGGCCGTTTGTACGACGGATGATCCATTCATGCTAGAGTTTGCATTGCGCCTCTTTGTTGTTCGGACAGCTACTGGGCGCCAGATTCGAGCGAACAACCGAGGTTGAAGTCGGTCTACCTTCTGAATCTTGAACATCTTGTTCCAGGTTACCTCGAGAATCAAATATACATCGACTACTTTCTTGAAGTGTATGATACGATCAAGTCTGATAGGGTTCTTGAGGAGGCCTTTTTCGGAGTTGAGACTATTTCCACTTTCACTAGGAGATAGAGCTGACATTGGTTAACAAATCGTACCGGTTCCATTACCTCATGGAGCGATTTGGTACAAAAACTACGACCAAGTTCTTCCCACCATCGAAAATTGCACAGCTTGTGCAAGAAATCAATACTTTTGGATAACTAGAGGAGAACTTGCTGAAGTATGGGACAGGTTTCACAGAACTAGTAAGGAAGTGCCCGCCTGAAAGTGAGGCCCGGATGGATGCGAGTCCATACTTTCTATAATGGTGCGAGGAAATGCAACATAGAGCATTGATTGATGCCTCGGCTGGAGGCCTGTGAAGAAAACCACGGACCAAGCCTATGAAGTGCGGAAGATCTTTGCGACCAATACAAATCGGTGGCCTAGGAAGGCTACACCGATAAAAGCCATGGGTGTACAGTGCGAGTCACTTAACAATCTGGTCAATCATGTTGCACAGCTGACCAAGCAGTTAACTAGACAGCAAGGTATTGCGGAGTGCCACAGACCACAGCCATAGGAGTTGTGTGAGATTACGTGGAGAACTGACACGCAATAGCCACGAATCCGGTCGAGAAGCAAGCTTGATGGGCGGGCTTGTGCGTGTCGGGTTGTCAGTCGATCACGGCAACAAGGACGGTATGGAGACAATTGTAGGAAATCAACATCAAGGCCAAGGGTGGCGTAATAATCAGAATCAGAACAGTCAAAACAATCAAGGGTATGGATGGAGGAACAATCATAACAATATGCCATCAACCCGAGTTAGTGAACCACCTCCTGAGAAAAAGGTGGACTTAGAAACGAAGCCCTTGCACAAATCTTGACTTCACACACTTTGCCTTTATGAATGAGAC
This sequence comes from Tetrastigma voinierianum, assembly GCA_016808115.1. Taxonomy (NCBI): domain Eukaryota; kingdom Viridiplantae; phylum Streptophyta; class Magnoliopsida; order Vitales; family Vitaceae; genus Tetrastigma; species Tetrastigma voinierianum. The sequence goes on from JAEQBH010001004.1 coordinate 545,997, forward strand.
AAAAGGCGAATGAAGCAGCAGGCCACCCGATTGAACAATCAAGCGGCCTGATTGGTGGAGGTATAGATGGGGCAAATGGCCAATCTATTGACAGAAAGACAACCGGGTTCCTTACGAAGCAATTGGAAATAAGCTTTGAGAGAGATGGGGAATGAACATGTCAGCTTGATTTATCTTGAGAAGTGGTAAAGAATTGGAGACACGAGGCACTCCTCTGGTTGTAGACGATTAGAGGCGAGAGTCATCCCGGCCAGTAGAATGATGATACAAATAAGAATCGGCCTAATGAAAGCTTGAGTACGAGAAAACAGCATTGAAGCCAGGCGACACCAATTCCTTATCACAACGTCTAAAGAAGCATAAGAATTTCAGATAAGCGATTCACCAAATTCATGGAAGTGTTTAAAGTTACCTCAATATCCATTCTTTGATGCTACGAATAATGCCAGTTATGTGAAGTTTATGAAAGACATACTATCTCGAAGAGAAGATTGGCTGAAAACGATTAACAGCAGAAGTGTAGTGCCATATGAAGCTATAAAAACTTAAAGACCCGAGCCGATTTCACTATTCCATGCACCATTGAATGCTATTTTGAAGGCTATAGTGATTTCGGCGCCGGCATTAATCTCATGCCCTATCTATTTTTAAACGTTTGGGATTGGTGAGGCCGTCCGACTACGATCCAACTCTGACTGAAGCAGATCTTTGGAAAAATCAAAGAGAGGAGTAATGAAGTGTCTTAGTAAAAGGTTGACAAGTTTATCTTCAATGATTTTCAATTGTATTAGGTATATGGAAGAAGATAAAATGCCCTGTCTTAGGTAGACCGTTTCTTGCAACTAGCAGGGCAATGATTGATGTTGAAGGGAGAAGCTAAGAGTGAGAGTGCGGGAAGACGAAGTCAAGTTCAAATGTTTGAAATTGTGAGACATCAAATGATGATACTTGCTTCATGGCGAGAGATAGTGAAATATGATGTCTGTAAAATTAATTCTCTTGTTGAAGCTGCCTAGTGGAATGATTTGAGAATATGAGCGAAGCGAAGTCTCATAAATGGTTGGATTCTTCTGAATAATAGGGCTTCTTCAAATCTTTGGGTAGAAGGCCCCAAACACCGGTACCATCGGTTGAACACCACTTTGAGCGGAACAAAAACCTTTGCTAGCCATTTGAAATATACCATATGGGGATAGCATCTACGCCACCAGTGAAATCATCTCGGCATCATGGCTTGAATTAGAGGAGTGAGACCTTAGAGACCATAAAAATGCGCTTGATGATCTCAGCCGATTTGAAGGATTCGCCCTTCCATGTGCATGCATGTCTTTGCTGAAGATGGGCTTAAACTGTAGTGACACAGAGGAGGTTGAATCCGACGATGAAAAGAATTAATCCCAAGAAAGAGGAGGTATTGAAATAGTGGAATCTTGGGTAATTATCCTATTTGAACGGTGCATGGAGTTAGTCGATTCAGTGACACAGAAGAGAACAACGTCATAAATGAGAACAACATATTCTTAGCCATGACGATCCGCAGGTGAGATTTGTATTGATTGGAAAGCTGAACAAGCCCTCAGAAAGATATTTCCATTACCATTTTTTACTAGATAGATCTGGATGATTAGTAGGTCATGAATACTATTGCTTTTGGATGGATACTCATTTGATCGTCCTTTATATTACAGTGTCGGAAGATGACATTCACATGTCCCTATGGGACATTAAGCGTGGCGGATGCCCTTTGGGTACATTGCAATGCCGCAAGGCACATTTCAACGATGTATGATGGCCATTTTCTCAGACATGGTTGAAGAAGACAGTAAAATCTTCATGGATGATTTTTCGGTATTGGGTAATTCATTTTGACAATTATGGAGAATTTGGAATCAGTCTTGTTCAGGTGTGAAGAGACCAGCTTTGAAGTACTCAATTGAATGCCATTTTATGGCCTGAAAGTGTGTACTCGGTCATCAGTTTGATGCAGAGGAATAGGGGTGGGCTGAGCAAAGGTGAAGCAATTGAAAAACTACCTCCACCCTCATCAGTAAAAGGGATCGAAACACCCAGGCCACGGCTTGGATTCTATAGGTGTTTCATCAGGCTTCTCTCAGAATTGCTAAACCATTTTGTCCAAATCTCTGCAGTCCAAGGACCCAATTTGAGTTTGATTCGCGATGTTTGCAAACTTAGAATTTTACAGTGTTGAAGATAAAAGTTGGTGTCAGCTCCTATTGTTGTAGCCCCAGATTGGTCCTTCCCATTTGAACTTATGTGTGGCGCTGGCTGATTTGCGATTGGGGGCGGTGTTGGGGCGGCTTGAAGACATTTTTCGGGTGATTTCTTATCTGGCGGGCACTGGAATGATGCTCAGTTGGATTATGCCACTACGGAGAAGGAACTTTTGGCTGCTTGTTTTTGCTGGCAGAGTGAGGGCCTTATTTGATTGAAGTAACAAAGGTGGTGGTCCCTACTTGATCATTTTGCCATTAAATAACAGTGACTAAAGGCATGGCTTCGATTAATCAGGGTGGTTCTTTCTTTGCGAAATTTGATGTTGAGATCAGAACTCGAAAGAGCCTTTGAGAACCTAGTGGCGGATCATCTTTCACGATTGGAGCTGACGATGATATTTGAGTGAATGATGACTTTCTACGGATAGTAGAATCTAACTATTAGGAAGTGAGGAAGTTCCATGGTTTCAGATTCATTTGAATTGTTGGTAGCGAGGTGATCCCTCGAGTGTATATGAAAAAAGCGGTTTCGCACATACGAAACACTACTGGCTGGGAGGCCAATTCTTTCTGAGACAACTGCCGTGATGAAAGTTGAAGTCAGGAGATGTGTGCCGAAGATGGAAATGAATAGTATCTTGAACCAACTTTGCACTCTACACCATGGTGGACATTTTGGTGTGACGACCACCAAGGTACTTCAATCGGGCTTCTATTGGCCGACTTTGTTAAAGGTAATCGTCGATTCATATCCACATGTGATAAATATCAGCGAATGGGAATATTTCTCAGAAAGGGCGGAGCATATGCCCCATTACGGATAATTGTTCGACCAATGAGGATAGATTTCATGGACATTTACGTCTTATAACAACGTACATCTTATTTGGTGGAGTCGGCTATGTTTGAAAGTGGGTTAGAGATTCCTACCCTTTCCAAACGATGCGGAGATTGTGACTCAGTTTCTTGGCGGCCACATCTTCTCACGATTTGGAACCCCTTGAGCGCGTCACGGATAATGGTACAAATTTTGATAAGATGGTTGACAAGGTCTTTCAAAGTATAAGTCATCATGATACATCTCTTGCATATCACCCTTGATCAAATGGGCTAAGCCGGAGGTGTCGAATCGAAATTAAATCCATTAGAAGGCAGTTGGAGTTCGAAAGGATTGGTCTAAAATTGAGGATGCACTCTGGAAATGCAGAAACGACTTTTAAACACCCTTGGGAATGTCGCCCTTTCGAATTGTTTATGGCAAAGCATGTCATCTTCCTGTGGAATTGGAGCATCGAGCCTATTGGGCAACTCAGTAATTGAACATGGGCGAATTTTCTTCAGCGGGGTGAAGCGATTGCCTCTGACTCGATGGAACTAGGCGAATTCGAGAGCAAACATGAAAATGCCGCATTTACAAGGAAAAAGACAAAAGCATGGCACAATGACACATTACTGAAGGAATTCGAGGCGGGACAGCAAGTTCTCTTGTTTAATTCCCGTCGAAACTCTTCAGAAAATTGGAAATCCCCAGATGGTGAGCCCTTCCATGATGACGAGTTTTTCATGGCGGGCGAGATTACTACATCTGAGAAGGGCACATTCTAATCACCACCCAACGGTTGAAGCCGTATTTCGGAGGCGAGTTCCATGCGGATAAGCAGATCATTCCTTTGACTGTATCAGATGAAGTGCAGTAAGAGATCATAAGAGCTCGGTTCCCCGAGCAAATTGAGATTCAGGGCCGTCGAGCTAACGACGTTAAACATAGCGCTTCTTGGGAGGCAACCCAAGTTTATTTTCATGCAATTTTACTTTTTGTATCTGATTTTGGTGCTTTGCTTTAAGTTATGTTGGACTGTCTTTATCACGTATTAGTCAAGTTCTTTGGTTGTTTACTTTGGGACTATGAGCAGTATTGAAGGGGATCGTTTATGTGAATCTGCGAAGAAAAAGTCAGTGATTGCATGAGGGGTTTCCTTTATCTTAGGTAGATTTATTTGATTTTTGTGCATTTCGAGCCTTCTCTGTAACGTCGCGACGTTGAAACGTCGCGACGTCAAGTTTACCCTTCTCTGGAACGTCGCGATGTGAGATCGGCGTCGCGGCGTTGATTTTTGATACTCACGGGCGTCAGCGGCGTTGATCTCAACGCGTCGCGATGTTGATTTTCAGCATCCTGCGTAGCGTCGGCGTGGTATCCCAGCGTCGGCGTTGACCCTGCATTCTGCGGAGCGTCGCGGCGTTGGATCGGGCGTCGCGGCGTTGGAAAATGTCCTCTGGAGCGTCGCGGCGTTGCCGGCGTCGCGACGTTGCCCTGTTTAAGGCTCAAAAACCCCTTCATTTGTTGTTCTTACCTGTACGATTTGCCTGAACCTAACCCCACACGCCCACCAAGCCACTCCGCCTTCAGGGTCACCATGGGTGGAGGTAAGGATTTTGCCCTCGGAGCACCACCATTGCGCGCGCGGCCTCACCATTGCACTCATCAGTCCCTTCCTTGCTTGCCAGGTCTCACATTCCACTACACTCCACTTAGGTCTATAACTGGTTTTAGTCATGCGTCTCGGGGTCTGGAGACCCTTTAGTTCCTACATTTAGGTCGCGTTCGGTTTTATTTTTAGGTTTGGTCACATGTAGGGTCACTAGTGCACTTAGTTAGTCTTCATTTTTTTAGTGCACTCTAGGTGTTTGTTCTATTGTCCAGCCACCTCAGGTGTGCCACATTGGTGACAGTGCATTCCATCCTAGGAGCCAATGCGGGAAAGCGGTTACTGCCAATGGGGTCAAGACTGATCGGGGATTAGACCCCAATTACGATAATCACACGGTTCGTGAACGAGGGTGCCGCCGATCGGTTCGGCACCATTTGTAAGAACAGTTAGTTCATTAAGGAAAAGGGTTTCCACCACACGATGATTTTCGCCAAGGCGATTGCGGCTAAGGGGATGTGACACTTTGCGAGCCACCTCATCCTTCGGTGGAGTGTGATGCGAAGACTCTCTGTGATCTGCCTCCCATGTCGTGAAAGTTAGAGTGAAGTGGTGAACCCCGGTCTTGGTCGATCAATGGCTATTATAAAATGCGGATCATGTCACACAGGAGCGTTTGATGAGCTCTGAGCACCAGACCTCGAAGGATCATTTGGGTGTTGACTAATGGATGAGGCGAGTAGAAACTCAACAGTGAGGCCCGCTGTCCGCTTCAGGTAAAACATTTAGCCTTTATCCCAGTGCGGCATCACTTCATCCGTCGCGTCTCATTCAGGCGGCGAGCGTGTGTGGTAAACAAGTAGCACGATGCCACTGCTGCGACTATGCCGTCGTTCGGGGATCCACTGATGTTGGAAGCGGGAGTTATAGAAGGGCCTTATCCTCCATAACCGGGTATAAGATGAATTTAGGGCACCCCTTCCTCATTTAAACATACAAGCGGTGCCCCTCGATAATGATGAAAGTGGCTACCACTATCGGCGATATCGGTTAAGAGACAATAGGGTGTGCCACGGCGTAGGGTCTGACTCCGGCCATGAGCCCTCGAGCGAGAGACGACTAGAAGCTATCGAGGCTCGTTTTGGACTCTGAGAGGTCGAGGGGACATTGGCCGGTCTCGTCTCATCACCTCCACCACCACCCGCAGCTGACCAGGAGCGGCTCCTCAGGTCCTCCTGCCCGACCTCGAGGACCCGGTGCTCTCCCTTACTGAGCGCTTTGATGCATTATGGGATGAGACCCAGGAGCACCGAGTCCTCATCACTGATTAGTGTCCAAAAAGTACAATTTTGAACCCTATATCAGATAGGTTTTGAGTACTTTTTGTGCATTAATCATGTATTCAAACTTGATCTGAAATTGTTCGTATGCGTCTTAGTAACACTTATGCGTTTAGACATGTTTTGGTTGTTTGTAGGTATTTATGCACTTCTAGGCTCAACCACAATGCAAATGATCAATCATGAGGTTGGAAGTTTAGTCTCAATAATATTAAACCCAAAAATCAATGGAAAAACAAAGAAAAGTGGAGAAATGAGATCGATTGAAACGGGGCGAGAGGCATGCGAGAACGACAAAGCAAATTTTCGCAGCTTTGTTGTAACGGTCGCAATCTAATTTATAAGCGACCGCCAAGCAGTTAATCTCGGCACAAATTCGCGAAATTAAGCTAGCCAACTTACGCTTGTGCATTTGCGAAATTCGCTTCTCAGCATTAATTTCGCTGGCAAGCGAAATTTATTAATATGAAATTCCGACATTACCCAATTTGCTAAGCCTTGCCAATTTCGCTAATATTGCCAAATTCGCTAACCCTTATAGAAGTCGCTAGTGCGAAATTCTCACCTCTAAGCCGAAATTTGCGAGGCCTCGTCATGCTTTGTAATTAATCTTTGAACCGCCTTCAAACTTGGTTTATTACTGATTGTCCTATAATAGCTAGTTATTAGGGTTTTGGTAGTTTCATACTTTGAGGAGGCTTATAAATACCCCTCATGTTTGTAATAAAGGAGGTGGATGAAGGAAGACAAGTTTTTGGTGATTTGTAAGTTGTTTCTTTTCTTGCTTTTGTAAATAAAGTTTTTAGGTCTTGCTTTTATTTCTTTTCTCTCTTCCTCTCTCTTCTTTCTAACAAATTTTAGACATACGCCTCTTGAGGATGACAACTCAAGATGCTTGAAACTCAGCCTCCTTTCTTTGAAGAGGAAGAGGCTAGCTTGGTGGTGGGGCATGGCATGTTGTCCTCTTGTATTAAAGCTACGGGTAGTGTATTTATGGCTCTTATTCTCAAAACTTAGTTGCATAACATGGGATGTGTGGATTTGGCCAATACTCTCTGCTTTGGGCATTGTTCTTTAGATGGTCTTCTACGAGCCTGCGAGATAATATTTACATGTTAGGGTTCTTTCAAATTAAGGTTAAGTAACATTTCTGTTGTATTTGCGTATCTCTCCCATGCTTTAGGATGCGTGCTCGGGTGAGAGATCAACATTGTTCTTTAGATGGTCTTCTGAGCCTCTAAAATGATAATTAGATATTAGGGTTTTAAACTAAAGGATATAGCGCATGCTATCACATTTTAACTCAAATAGGAGATATTTCTGTTGAGGTTTGCTAGTTAAATATAGATCCGGTTATGCCATGGACTATGTTGCATGTCATAGCGAGGATAAAACCCGAGACCTTGTTTGCCACTAACACCTGAGTTATTAACCTAAATCTTCAAAAGTTAACTTTTTCACACTTTAACTTCGGTTTACAATTTCAATTTCAACCATTCCTGTTTTAAACACAATTCCAAAATTCAAGTAAAAAGCCTTGCAACCGTGCACTTATGCAAACCATTTCCTAAGGATGAAAACCCATCCACAAATTAATTCAGATACTGAACCCTTTATCTTAGGTAGCTTGACTCTGACGGTAGGAGAACAGGTATATAAATATTGATTCGGCTCAGCCTACGTGGCAGAATCCAAATGGCTTAGTGCCGGGGATGGTGTAAACTACTTATGGTAAGTTGAAGTACTTGTGATCCACATCACAAGTGAAGAATTAACCTTTGCCTCTTTTTGCAACTCGATTCACCGAGGCACCGGTTGCTTCACTTTGCGATGCTTGCTTGTTTGATTCGATTGCCATTCATTCAGTTTCATTGTTGTTAGTTAATTTTAATCTTTTGCAGGTTGTTTGTTGCTCTTTGTTATGTCTTTAATTGTCATAGCTGCTTGTGTATACAACAGTGGGATAGAGACACATCAGTGGGTGTATAGGATAAGTACAACTTGACCTAGCTAATGATAGGTGTGCCAAGCGTACCATGGATTCCATACGAGGAACAACAAAGTCAACCAAGAACCCCTATGAATCCAAATGCATATAGAACCATGAGGATCATCCACCCTCTGGGGATTAGTGCCCGTCACAGTATCATTCCTCTGTTTGAAGATGTGATGAGGCCTTATTTGGTACCCCTACTCCCACATATCATGTTATGGAAAATGAAAATCCATACACTCATATAAGGGATTTTGAGGAGTTTGCACTACCTTCAAGGAGGTATGAGTAGACATGATTGCATGGAAACTAAAGGCATTTCATTGGCTTCCTAAGGATAAGCCAAGACCTTAGCTCAACTCAGCTGAGGCCTAGAACCATAAATTGAAATTTGAGAAGTACAAGTGAATTCTGAAGAGAAGTTTTTCGAGTACTCATAAGACTAATAATTTGAAAGGCAAATTTATACCTTTAGGCTCGAGGATGGTGAGAGATTTTACCGGTGTTGGGAGAGATTTATGAAACCATCGGTGCATGTCCACACCATGGGTTTGACATGGATGTTGGTGAACCACTTCTATGGTGTGTTATGTCTCTGCCCATAAACAATTGCTTAAAAAACTATGTGTGGGAGTAACGCAAGATAAACATCAGTGAAGCTTTGGTTTTTGAACTATGTAGTGAAGCCTCAGCTTGGGATGAGCTAGTCTAGGGAAGTTGAAAGATTGGGCCATTGAATCGCAAAGGAGGGAGACAAGTATAATTTTACGAGAAGACATGAGGATAATGAAAATTGATCGGGTCAACTCAGCGATTGGATGGATTTGGAAATGAAAAATCAGCATGAAATGCAAGCAGTTAATGAGTTATCTTCGTCCCGATTTCTTGCTTTTTAATTTTCAATCAAATAAATTACCACGGGAGCATTGGAGACCCATGCCACTGTATAAGTCCAAATAAACTACCCATAGATGCTTCCATATAGTGACACTATGCTCTAATTGGAGATTGTCAAATTTGTCAAATCAAACTCCTTGTATCACAGCCCCTTTAGAGCAAGCGGCATTACGATTTCACTTTAATACACAACATGAGATGCATCCACTATCTTCCTGTTGACAGGGCAATCCACGAATTTAAAAGCAAGACGGTGGACATATTTGTAGAAGAACCGAAGGTGCTGAATGTCCACACTAGTCAGAAAATTGAAGCATTAGAAAGTTCACTCAAAGGGAGTGGACAATATGCATAGAGATTTCAAGATATCTAATGTGATTGCGAGGATTACGAAAAAGGGAGAGGCTTCTTTCGGGACAACAATATCGAAGGTAGTGAATGAAGCATGGGGTGTGGGGACTTAAAGGTAAAAGCGATGAAGTTAAAGCGATTGTGACTTCTGAAGTGTGAGATTAAAGCCAACAGTGTAAGCAGTCCAGTCGGCTCAAGTAGTGGTGACCCACATCAGGAAGAACAGTTAGTAGAAGGGGAAGAGATAAATATTAGAATACCCCCCTCGGATTTTAAACGAGGTTGAAGAAAAAGCGATCATTACCAAATGAAATGTTGGAAAGTAATCTGACAAATGAAAGTCAATATTCCCTCCTTGATATGGTCATGAGGTCCCTACTTACGCAAAATTCTTGAAAAGGATTTATGCACGGTAAAGAGGTCTTAATGTAAATAAAAGGCCTTTTAAGCCAGGCAAGTTAGTGCCATTATGAAACAAGACTCGATGATATAAAAGTCCGGGATGTCCTCTGATCTCAGAGTGAATATTGGGCATCGGCGTGGAGAAAGCCTTTGTTAGACACGGGGCTAGTGTGAATTGTTTTATATTCTATGCAAGCAATTGGGTTTGGAGTGAGAAGCTGGAAACCCACTTCCATCACACTTTAAATTTCATGCGGGGTCCTATTAAAATACCAAGGAACCATTGAGGATGTTCTTATCTGAGTGGGCTGATTTTACTATCAGGTAGATTTGTTGTACCCAATCTGAACGATTGCAAAGGACCCTAATCGAGGTGCCCGCATCCTTGCTAGGGAGACCATTTTGGCTACTTCCGTGCAATCATCAATTGCGGAATGGAGTCATGCAACTCATTTGGAAATGATATTGTAACTCAATACTATATTTCACATGGGTAAAGGCATATGCACTCTGGGAGAGGATGACTTTGAAGAGTCTGTAAATTTTGGGCCACATTCCCGGAAAGACGGGCTAACCAGCAGCCAGGGGCAGAATATATTCTTGGAGTTCTCCGTTGCTTTGGCGAGAGCGCATGATTTCAAGTGAGCTTAGTACGAGTCTTTGGAGAAGAAGAATAGAAAAGGATTTTGCCTCCCATTAGCGATAATGAACCCGAACCTCAGCGGCTAGAACTCGAGCCCTCACCGATTTAAAGTATGTTTTTTACAGGAAGTAAATGAAGCGGTGCCCGAGTTGTGATTTCTTCACTGTAACCCTTTACAAGAGCATAATCCTCCTGCACCTTCTCAAAAAGAATAAGCAAGCATTAGGATGAAATTTCGTCGAGGCATAAACCCCGTCCATTTGCACTCATCGTATCTATTTGAAGAAGTCTAAGGCATTGGGAGCCCCAGCGGAGGTTGAATCCCCATCTCTACAGGAAGTATAGTTCGTATAGGGAATGTGAAATTGCTCAATGGCCAACATTATACATTTCGATAGCATAGGTTAGTGACTCAGGTGGTGCCTAAGAGAAATCGGGAGTAACAAGCTGTGTAAAAGCGAGAAGGGTGAAGAATTGTCTACCAGACTTTGGCAGTTGGAGTGTGTATAGATTATCGAAGCTCAATGAGGTGACACGAAAGACCATTTTCCATTCTGGTTCATCGATCGACTCTTGGAAAGAGTTCCGGGACACCCCTTCTATTGCTTTTGGATGGGTTATTCGAGGGTACTTCAGGATAGAAATTGCCCAGAAGATCGGGAAAAGACTACTTTACTTGTCCATTTGGCACGTAATAACTTCGGAGGACCCCTTTTGGGCTTTGTAACGCCCGACCACTTTTCCCGTGATGTATGCTCGGTATGTTGATGACATGGTAGGCGTATAATGGAGAATATACATGGATGATATCCGCATTATATCATGGGGTGGTTGAAGAATGCTTAACCAATTTGGAAGCCATCTTGCGGTGCACTAGAAGAATTTGGTGCTTAACTGGGAGAAATGCCATTTTATGGTAAACAAGGAATTGTATTGGGGCATATTATTTCTAACGGGGAATTGAAGTTGATAAAGCAAAGGTCGACATTATTTCCAAATTGCCGCCCCCGACAAATGTGAGAACAATTAGACAATTCCTCGACATACGGGAAAGCTCTGACGGTTCATTAAAGATTTGCCAAAATTGCGAACACATACAAGCTTCTTGAGAAGGATGCCAAAGTCGTTTGGGAGAAAAATTGCCAAAGTTTTGAAGAACTGAAATTTCATTTGACCTCACGCCCCGATAGTTCGGCACCCTGTTGGCGGAGTTACCAGTTTGAAGTGATGTGTGATCACGGGTGATATTGCTATAGGAGCGGTACTTGGCCAAAGAAGATCAGGAAACCTCATGTGGTATATTATGCAAGCAAAACCTGAATAAACACGAAGGAATTATACCCTTCTTGAGAAAAATTCTTTGGCAGTGGTATATGCCTTAGATAAATTAGGGAACATATTTGGTGAAGTGATATAGTCATTTTACGAGATCATTACACTTGAAATATCTCTTAACCAAACAAAATGCAAAAGCAAGACTCATAAGTTGGGTTACATTTACTTGAGGAGTTCAACTTGCAAATTAGAGACTAAGAAAATTGTGGAAAATGTGGTAGCTGAGATCATCTGTCAAGGAGTTAATATAGCCCGTGATACTCAGTCCTCCTGTGTGATGCGTTCCCAGAAGAATCCTAATGCGAGTTGGAGAAAGCTCCTTGGTATGCCTCACATTGCCAATTCCTCACTACAGGGAGAAATCGGTGAGTGAAAGACCAGGATAGGAAATATTTTTGCTAAAATTCATTCCTATTATTGGGAAGCCTTTCTTATTAGTCTTGTGCGAATCAAATCATCGGGAAATATATACTGAGGAGGAACTGACAGGAATTTTAAACCATTGCCATGAGAGTGCTTGTGGTGGTCATTTTGCTTCCCGAAAATAGCAATGAAGGTCACTGGAGTCGGGTTTTCCTCACGGCCTTCTTATTCAGGAAGCACCAAATGTCTGTGTATGTGACAAATGCCAAAGGCTTGGGAAACTATCTCGCCGTCATATGATGCCAAGCCGACTTTCAGTTGTTGAATTATTCGATGTGTGGGGCATTGATTTTATGGGACCTTTTCCCTCGTCATATGGTAATACATACATTCTGGTGGGAGTCGACTATGTCTCCAAATGGGTTGAAGCAATTCCCTGCAAAACCAATGACAGTAGAGTGGTAATTAAATTTTTGAAAGCCAATATCTTTTCTGAGTTTGAATTAGAAAACCATTGTGATGATGGAGGTTCTCCTTTACGTAATAAACTGTTTGAAAACCTCATGACTAAATATGGTGTAGAACACAAAGTGAGCATCACTTACAATCTCGAGCAAATTGGTCAGTGAGACTAGCCAGCAGAGGAGATCAAGACCATTCTAATGGTGTTAAGCACTAACGAAAGATTGGTATATCATTGCTTGATTAGCTATGGGCTTCTGACGGCTTTCCGTTGGAGAATCACAGGAATGTCATATCGGTGAGAATTACATGGTAAAGTGTCACCTTCGAGTGGAAATCGAGTACAAGCATGGTGGGCAATTAAGAAAACTGAATTTGTAGGATTACGTAAGCGAATCAGAAGGATTCTTGATCTCAATGGTGGAAGAAATACGGAATAGATGCTGTTAGTTGAGGTGCAAGAAAAAATCGAGAAAAGATGGCATGATCAAATGATAACCGGGAAGGATTTTAAAGGAGACCAAGTTCTTTTGCCCAAACTCAAACTCCGTATTTGAGCAAGCTCCAAGTCACGATGGACGGGTCCATTCATAGTCCAACAAGCATATTCAACGGTTGAGTGAATTTACTCAATCCAGGATAGAGAGTCATTTAAAGTCGATGAATGAGTGAAACCTTATGTGGTGCGGCAGGCTGTAGTGAAGAAATTCTCTGCTTTGGATCCTCCACGAAACCTTACAATTCTCACCATATGGAAGTTGGTTAAGGTAATTGTAAATATCATGTTTGTGCTTTGCCATGTGTAAATGTTTATCTTTTCAATTAGACTGATTGAATTGCTTCATTGGATGATTGAATTGCTTCAGTGGACAGTGAATTGCTAAATTGGAAGATAGCTCATCTGCTATTTGTCTCCTCTTATTCGAGAACAATTCCATGCTTGAGACAATTTGTGTTCAGTCACTGTTCCAGCATGCTCAACTTGGAAATTTTCCACTTTTATGTCACTTGTTCACCTTTGCACTCAGTTGTTCTTATAAATTTTGTAAAATTGTGTGCCTTCTTTAAACTGCATCTTAGGCCTTAGGTATGTTGGCAGCCTAGATGAGTTTAGGTGCAATTGAAGACCAATGTTGTCTTCCAAAAGGAAAAGAAAGAAAAAAAAAAAAAAAAAAGCGAGAAAGAAAGAAAAAGAAAGAAGAAAGAAAAATAAAGTCGTGAATTTTTGCTTTGAAACCCGAGCACGGTCCGAGGGGTGTATGGCGATAGCCTTTGAAACCCGATGCCCTAAGCCTTAATTGGCTGGGAGTCATCGATTTAGTGTTCGTTACATGGGTGGATAGGTGAAGTTTAATGACTTGTGGGTACTTAATTTTCGAAGTCATTCGGAGTCCGGGGTGAAGCCTTTAGAGTTAGTGGTCGAGTGATCCTTTTAAAGCGATGCCCTAAACCTTAAGTGGTTAGGAGTCATCGGGTGGACCCAGATTACGGACTTTGGTGAAGTCGGATTTTAAGCATTGCACTACATGATGTTGATGAAAATAGGAAGAAAGAGTAGCTAGCCACATCTAGGTTGTTCGACAGCAAGGCCATGTCGGTGCTAGGTTGGGGGAAATTGGCAATTTTGCAGTTTATTAGCTTAATGGTTATATAAAGAACCAAATAGACTTAGGTGGAAATCGAGTTGAAAATCATGGATCTAGTGTTGTTAAAATTGTTCTCTTATGGATTTGATCTTTCATATAGGTTTCAAATTTTAATTTCAATCTTTAGGTTTAAAGTATTAATGTATATCATAAATCAACCTTTTGAATCACAACCTTTTTGAAAATCTACATGCATCTCAATTCTTATTTTGCATTTAGCTGAGTTAGCGTTTCGGTTGGGGAGTGTGATTAGTGTCCAAAGAGTATTTGAACCACATATTAGATAGGTTTGAGTACTTTTTGTGCATTAATCATGTCATATAAACCAATTAGTGTTCATGTCATCTTAAAGTAACACTTATACCATTTTAGACATGTTTTGGTTGTTTGTAGAGTATTTATGCATAGGCTTCAACCACAATGCAAATGATCAATCATGAGATTGGAAGTTCAGTCTCAGCCATCCAAACAAGCCCAAAAATCAATGGAAAAACAAAGAAAAGTGGAGGAAATGAGATGCGGTTGAAGACGGGGCGAGAGGCATGGGGAGCGACAAAGCGAGGAATTTTCGCAGCTTTGTTCGCTTGATTACTTAATCCTAAGTAATTTATGTGTTCATAAAAGCAAGTTCGCAATCTCGGCCACAAGTGCGAGTCGCTAACTTGCCTTGTGCATTTCTTGAAATTAAACTACTCAGACAATTTCGTAACCAAGCGAAATTTAAGCTAACTATGAAATTTCAACATTGCGAGAATTCGCTAAAGCCTTGCCAATTTCGCTAAGCCATTGCCAAATTCGCTAACCCTTGCCAAATTAAACAATTAAGCGAAATTCTAGCCTCTAGCGAGAATTTGGAGAAGCACCAAATCATGCTTGTAATTAATGTTGAACACTTCAAACTTGGTTTATTACCCAATTGTCTATAACTTAGCCTGGATTATTAGGGTTTGGTAGTTCGTACTGAGAGGCTTATAGAAATACCCCCTCATGTTTTGTAATAAAGGAGGTGGATAGAAGGGAGAAGATAGTTTTTTGGTGATTTGTAAGTTATTTTCTTTACTTTGCTTTTGTAAATAAAATTTTTTTAGGTCTTCTTTTATTTCTTTTCTCTCTTCTCTCTCTTCTTTCTCCACTTTCCCGGCTGCCAAACACCTCTTGGGGATAATGACTGAGATGCTTGGCTAAGCCTCCTTTCTTTGAAGAGGAAGGAAGCTGGCTGATGGTGGGGCATATGCATGTTGTCCTCTTGTATTAAAAGCTACGGGTAGTGTATTTATGGCTCTTATTCTCAAAACTTAGTTGCATAACATGGGATGTTAGTTTGGCAATACTGTCTTCATGCTTTAGGGCCCATTGTTCTTTAGATGGTCTTTACGAGCCTGCGGGGATATGTACATGTTAGGGTTCTTCAAATTGGGTTAAATAACATTTCATTGTCTTTGGCCAATACTCTCCATGCTTTAGGATGCGTTTTTCGAGGTGAAGTGCTTCTGTTGTTCTTTAGATGGTCTTCTGAGCCTCCCAAAATAATTGAATCTTAGTTTTAACTCAAAGGGACCATAAGCGCATGCTATACATTTAACTCAAATAGGAGATGTTTCATGGTGAGGTTTGCTAGTTAAATATAGATCCGGTTATGCCATGGACTATATGTTGCATGTCATAACGAGATAAAACCCGAGGACACTTGTTTGCCTAACTTGCAGTTAGTAACTTTAAATCTTAAGTTAACTTTTCACACTTTAACTTCGGTTTTTGTTTTCCAATTTTTCAAACCATTCCCCTTTGTTTTGAAACACAATTCCCAAAGAGTCAAGTAAAAAGCCTTGCAACCGTGCACTTATGCAAGCCATTTCTAGGATGAAAACCCATCCCAGTGTTCGGCCCTGCCTTTATCTGCGGTAGCTTGACTACGGCAGTAGGAGGAACTTAGGTATATAAATATTGTTGATTCAACTCAGCCTACTGTGGCACGAATCAATCACCCAGGATATGGAGGCGCTTCGCGCTGATGTGCGTACAATGTTGGCCAATCAGGCCACTATTGCTGGCGGCTGACAGTCCTCAGACCCGGCTGCTCGATTCGCATTTCACCCGGCCACCACGCGGTGACCGGTCGCTCGCGGGGAGTTATCTTCGCCATCTTGTTATTTTATTGCGGTGAGGACCTTTGGGTATTTTTATTTGGGGGGTGTATGCTTGGTGATCGAGTTTTCTTTGATTAGTTTTATGTTTTGTTTGCATTTATGCATATTAGTACATTTCTGTTTAGTTTTATTTACACTTGTTATCTTAGGATGTTTAGTTTTGTGTTTAGTCATGTTTGTGTTTTAGGTATGTCATATACATGTGTAGTGGTGTCGTGTTTAGGGAGCTGTGTATGTGATGCCATGCTTTAAGTAGGGGATCAGAATTTTTAGCGAACACACTTGTGTAAATAAAAGAAAGGACTGCATTGGTCGTTTAGATAGTAGGGAATTAGGTTGAATAGGAGGGAGGCATAGTGATCACCTCCCGGTGATTCAAGGAAACCATTTCCCAAGGGGCTATCACATTCACTGAGATGATCTCTAGAGGTATGCATAGGTCACAGAGCTTGGAGCTACTAAGATTCAACAAACCTTCAGGAATTTCTAAACACTAAAGAGATGGGACAATTCGATAAAAGAGAATGCCTTGAGGCCCCGAATGAAAAAAGAAAAAAGAAAAGAAAATTAGAGATAGAATAAGTGGGAGTTTCCAATTGGAATCCCGGGCACAGTTCGAGGGGCATTTCAAAGCCCATGCCTAAGCCAGCGGCCGGGATCGTGACTGCGGATTCTGAGGGCTGAGAGAGATCTCAGGAGGTTTTCCCACAGCCTTAGGGCCTTAGGTTTAGTTAGTGTTGGAGTGGCGTTGAAAGGGGGCCCAGATGCGGTGTATAACCAGCATTAGTCACCAACTAATCCCTGCTACATGGACACTTAACATAAACTTATGGGCACTAGTTTTGTTCTATGTAGTGAGTAGATATATTGGAAATATTGCAAAGTGCGTTCTTATATTTGATTGTTTTCCCGAATTAGAGTTAAACTCAAGTTTGGGGGGCGTCGGAACCTAAGTATACACTAGAGGTCATTTCTTTACACGCACATAGGATCATTGGGAAAGGCCATTGAATACCATGGAAGTAGTTGTAAAACTGCCAGAGTTCAACCTAGTTCATTTGACATTCGAACACCTTTGCGAATCACAGTAAACTTCAAAGTAAGAATCGCGGAGGTGTGAATGAGCCTGTTGAATCCTCTATCTGTCGCATGTGCATCACTATTTTTTGTGATGAGCTATAACATAGAGGTGTGTGTTAGGTTTGAGTCAGTTCTTGCTTGGGAATGATGAAACTAGGATTTGGGGGTGTGATGAGTGCTATTCCTCAGGAATTATATCAACGTCGTTCTTTACAATTTGTGTTTTGCTTTTATGTTTATTTCTTAGTTTTGTGGTGGATACACGGTTGGTAATTGGTGTGTATCAGAGTGCAATTGGTGCAAAAGAGAGCTTTTGAAATTTTTTGGGCGGCGAGAGGTGGTATAAGAAGGATGGGCGGCGCGTGGTGGCGATCGGCGTCGGCGTCTCATGTGGCATCTGACATCGGCGTTGGGTGTGATGTAAAGTCAGCAAAGGCGGCGTCGCGGCGTCAGCGAGTTTCTCTCTCGAAATCATTAAAGGCCGATGGGAGGCGGATTTCGGATCCAGATGGGGAGTGTGCGAACTAGGTGCGGAATCGAAGCGGCGATGATATTGATCTTGGCAGAAGAGCTTTGTGTTTTGGTTTCCCGCATTTTATTGGACAATAGTATTGATGTTTAATACATTTAATTATTGATATATAAATGTTATGTTCTAGATCTATACTATAAGTGTTGAGACACTATCCACGTTTGAATGGTGCGTTTATTAATTTATATTATTCATTGATTTATGATTCATTATAATATGCACATCTTGTGGATAGAATTACATGGTAATGTTTAGCCGACATTAGTATGATCATACTAGAGATCGGGTCGAGAGATGAGATACCTAAGGGATATAGAGTGACATTCTTTGGTTGATTCGAGTGAAATAGAGATATTCCCGATCCCCAGGTGGCGATTAAAGTTTAGAACATTTAAGCATTTTAAGATGCAGGGTTGAGGTAGAGATACACTGATTCTCTTGCGAGATGGCGAATACACCTCGAGAGGTATCGTAAGCAAGATCACTTACCATTAATAAATCCTTAAACAGGCCGAATAATATCCATCTTTAAAAATAATCCATCAAAAGTGGCAGGGGCATAACCACAGTCTCTGATAAATAGTAATTAAATTCAATCGATAGTTTAGTTTTACATTAAACACTGTTTTCCCTTTCACACATTCGTATATCGAGATAATATTTAGAAAAAATCTACGTAGTCAACACACTTATCCGTGATCGATATCTGTACCATTGGTACACTCTATATTGCCCAGGCGTATGTGCACTTGCGCCTGGCGTGCATTTACACACCACGTTTCGGCTGTCATGTGCGTTGATCACGAAAAAGCGAGCCTAACATCGGTTATCTTACAGTTATTGATTATCAGGACGTGTTCCAAGTTTCCATGATTGCCTCAAGAGAGATTGAGTTCTGTCATTGATGAGTGCTCTCGGCATCATTACACTATAGAATGGCTCCAGTGGAGTTAGAAGAATTGAAGCTTTAGTTGCAAGAGTTGTTTGAGAAGGGACTTATTCATCCGAGTGTATCACCATAGGGAGCTCCAATGCTCTTTGTTAAGAAGAAAGATGGTACACTTAGGTTGCGTGTTGACTATAGGCAACTGAATAAGATGACAGTGAAAAACAAATAACCATTACCTAGGATAGATGACTTGTTCGACCAGTTGAAAGGTGCAAGTGCCTTTTCGAAGATTGACTTGCGATCTGGGTATCATCAATTAAGGATTAAGGATGCGAATGTGCATAAGACGACCTTTAGAATGCGGTATGGACATTATGAGTTCCTTTATAATCTTGTTGGTTTTGACAAATGCCTGGCGACTTCCATGGACTTAATGAATCGTGTTTTAAAATGAGTATGTAGATAGTTGTCATAGTCTTTATAGATGACATCCTTGTGTATTCAAAGGATGCAGAAGATCATGATGCCGTAACCAGGTAGTGCTAGGAAACCTTGAGAAAAGGGAATAGTTATACCAAAATGGAGCAATCGAATTTTGGTTGAGAGAAGATGTCCTTTCTTGGTTCCCATATTGTATCGGAAGAATTAAGTGGATCAAGGAAGATAGATGTGGATTGTGAATGGAAACCGTCAAGAAATGTCACGAAAGTGCATAGTTTCCATGGATTAGCAGGTTACTATAGAAGGTTCGTTAAGGGGTTTTTTGATGGCTGCGGCCCCAGACGACCAAGATTGCTCTGAGAATGTAGTTGAGGTAGAATTCAGAAAGTGTCAAACTAGCTTTGGAAATTTGAAAGCATTCTTACTTAGAAGTACGGGTTCTTACTCTCTTAGGCCTACGGTAAGAGATACGTGATTTTTAGTGATGCGTCATTAAATGGACTTGGATGTGTCCTTATGCTTTAGAGGAGTAAAGTGGTGCTTATGTGGCGATTGAAGCGCATGAAAGAACTACCTATGATTTGGAATTGCTTGCTGGTGTGTTTGTGAAAATTTGGAGGCAGTATCTTTACGGAGGAGAAAGTGCTTCATCTGAATCGATCACAAAGTCTTAGTATTTTCCTTGAAAGAGGCTTAACTTGAGACAAGCGCGATGGAATATCGATTGATCAAGGATTATGATTGTGTGATTGATTATCATCCCGGGAAGGCCAATGTAGTAGCAGATGCTTTGAGTCATAAGTCAGTACAAACGCTTCTAGCGTTGAATGCTCATTTGTCATTATCAGACGACGGTGCAATGGTGGTAGAATTGATAGCAAAATTGGATTTGTGAATCGAATCTTTCGAGGCACAAAGAATGATGGTACAACAAAATTATGTCGAATAAATTGGGGAAGCGAGTTCTGACGAAGAAGATGGATTCTTGTCTTATGTAGGATTGGGTTTGTGTACCCGATGTGATCAGATGAAATCCATTCTTGAAGATGCACACAATGGATCTTTTTTTCTATGCATCTTGGCGCACAAAAGATGTGTCAGGTTAAAGACTTCATATTAGTGATTGGAATGAAAAGAGATGTTTGAATTTGCTTGACCAAGTATAGTTGTGTCAGAAAGTGAAAATTTGAACATCCAAGTTCATGGGGATTGTGCGGCCTATTAAAAATGCCGAATGGAAATGGGGCGAATCCTGATGGATTTTGTGGTCAGGTTACCGTTGACAAGAAGGAAGCATGATTCGGTTTGATCGTGGTGGCTTGATTGGCAAAGTCAGAGCTCACTTCCTATAAAGAGCGAGCTATGCACTTGATAAGCGCGTGAGCTTTACATAAGGGGAAATAGTTAGGTTACATGGGTTAATATGATCTATTTCAGATAGAATCCGAGAAACACCGCCGAGATTTTGAGAGAAAGAGTCTGCGAAGGCTTTAGGCACTCGACTGAATTTCATCACAGTGTTCCACCCGCAAATGGATGGACAATCGAAAATAGTGATCCAAGTGTTGGAAGATATGCTGAGAAGTTGTGTGATCAACTATGAGGGTAGTTGGGATAGACATATACCTCTATTTGAATTTGTGTACAACAATAGCTTCCAATTGAGTATTAGAATGGCGCCTTATGAGGCTCTCTATGGAAGAAAATGCAGAACACTGTTGTGTTGAACCGAGTTAAGCGAGAAGAAGATAATTGGCCTCGATTTGATTCAAGAAACCGAGGAAAAAGTGAAAATGATTAGTGAAAGATTGAAAGTGGCCACGGATAGACAAAAAAACTACGCCGACATGAGAAGAAATGATAGTCGATGAGATCGGGGAAAAAGTGTTTTTGAAAGTATCGCCTTGGAAGAAGGTAACGAGGTTTGGGAAAAAGGGCAAGTTGAGCCCTAGGTTCATTGGGCCATATGAGGTGATAGAGAAAGTGGGTCCAGTGGCATACATATTATCTTTACTTCCAGAGTTGGAAAAGATTCATAATGCTTTCCATGTGTCAATGTTGATGAGGTACAGGTCAGACCCATCGCATGTAGTCTCTTCGGAGACGATTGAGCTTAGATCAGATTTAATGTACGAAGAAGAGCTAGTAGAGATCTTAGCTCGAGAAGTGAAAGAGTTGTGGAAAAAGCGAATCCCATTGGTCAAAGTGCTGTGGAGAAACCTGAGGCAGGCAGAGCCACATGGGAAGCGAAGAGTTATAGAGCAACAATACCCTCAAGTTTGTTCAATGAAGGTAATTTGAGAAACGAAATTCTTTTTTTTAAGGAGGAAGAGTTGTAACACCTGAAAATACCTATGCAGTTTATAACATGTTCAGGTGTAAAAAGTATATTTTCGGGTTTAAATATTTCTGAGCAAAAAAAAATGATAAAAACTCGAAAATTTTACAGAGCAAATAGATTTGGTAAATGTCAAAATGAGGGCCTAAGGGTCATAAATGAGGAGTATAAATATTAAAGTAAGAAAATGAAATGAAATGAAATTGAAAATGAGAGTGAAATGAAAGAGTTTAAAATGAAAAATGGGAACATCTGAATTTTATGTGCAAGCAAAAAATAGGCCTTATGAAAGACTTAAGGCTTAAGAATAAATTTAGTCTTGTAAATTTCATTTCTCACATTTGGAAAAAGGAAAGAAGAGGAGAAAGGCTGGGCACATTAAGTTGAAGAATAATAGGGATTTGTGATTTCTTCTCCATGTAATCAAAGGGACGGATTGATCAAGAAGAAGGAGGAAGAAAGAAAGGAAAGAATCAAAGATTTAATGTATGAAAAACCAAACTACAATCACCTTTCTACTTGTGTTTGGAGTTTAATAAAACCCCGAATGTGGTATAAAAGTGTTTTACAAACTGGTAGTTCATTTGGGATTTGTGGGTAAGATTTCATGGTGTATTGTGGTTTGGATTGTTGTTGATGAATTTTTGTATAAAGGAAATGATGAAGTTTCAAAGGAGTTGATGTCAAAAAAATTTCAAAATCCCTACTTTTGTTTTGGCTATAAGTGAAGTTAGAATCATCTAAATTGAGTGATTCAAATTGGTAAAGAATTATAAGAGCTAGAGCTACAAAGGTATAGAAGGGACCAAGAGAAAATTGTAGCTCTAAGGCTCCCGAATATGGGCTTAAAGGTGAATTTTGGGTAGCTAAAGGGTATGCTCTGTTTTTGGTGTAATTGTGGTGTTTTGGCCGTAAGTTGAGTTTCACTCATCCAAATTGAGTGATTCAAAATTTTGGGTAAACTAGAATTCTAGGAAAATAATTTACTTGAGGAAGTACATGAAATTTTTTAACCAGTGACCGGAAATCAATTAAAATGGAGCTATAATACAAGATAATATTATACCTTTGCAAATTAAGTGAATCTAAATGTAAATGCAACAATTGAGTTTTGTTGATCCAAATTAGATTGTTCCAATTGGAGAAATCTTAGAACCACTGGCTTCAAATGCGTAGAAGGAATATTACCAATTTGGAGTTAAGACCCTAAGCGAGAATAACAGTGAGTAGCAAGTGAAATTGACATACCAACAGGTTGGCATTAAAATGTAAGTAACTTGAGTTTGGGTAATCAAATGAGATGATTCAATTCCTACTGAAAATATACTCCTTAGAATATCATTTTCTTGAATGAAGCATGAGTATGCTGGCTCATGCAATACTGAAAAATTTTGCAAGTGAAGGTGTATTGGGTAGACATCAACCACTAACCAAAATTCTAAATGTAGAGCGATTTTTTCTTGGGTTGTTCTTTGATAGTGATAACATATTTGATGGATTAGGGGTTGGTGGCGAGGAAGATTGACCAAGAACGGAGATTAGAATAAGAATCGAAGAGCGACAACCTTTTTGAGTTTGTTCTTCACACTTCCTTCCTTGTTTCGGTTTTGTGTTTTGTTTGACAAAATAAATCTAAAAGGTTTTATATGAATATCCACATGTTCTCCGTTTGAACAATAAATGAATTGGTTTGTTCTCCATTTCTCTCTCTCTATTTCTAAAATGTTTGAAGGATTATGAAATAAGTGGATTTATTGAAATGAATTGTGATAAATTTCATATTAATTTGTTTTAAATTGATTTGATACAACTGATGGTGAAATGATTTGTTTTAAATTTCTTATTGATTGTGATAAATTTCATATTGATTTGTTTTAAATTGATTTGATACAACTGATGGTGAAATGAATTGCACATGAAAAATTGATTTGATACACAGATTTATTGTGATAAATTTCATATTGATTTGTTTTAAATTGATTTGATACAACTGATGGTGAAATGAATTGCACATGAAAAATTGCATGAATATTGGAAACCAAGTATTTGGATATAAATGTATATACATTATTGTAAATTGCTATGAATGATTTGAGTGCGCCCAATGGGAATGTTAACCCGTTAAATTCGAGTTAGAATATATTGGTAGATATCAATAAGGGTCAAATGAGCGATCTTCTGCGACGTAATGATGTGTCACTCGTGTAAGCCCAATGGTACAATATCGGTAGTGTTCATGAAATGATTTTTAATAACCGATCGACAACCTAAGCGGGACCGTGTTGTGTTATAAAACCTTTTTATACCGGCACATAGCGGCTGGACGATCATGGTGATTAATTATCACATGCCAAGAAAGCATAGGTTAAATTCACTTAAGGGCAAAATGAAAAGAAAATTGTGAAATGCATGATTTGTGTTTGAATGATTTATTGCAAATGAAACTCCATGATTGAAATGACCAATGACTTTTAATTTGAATGTATAGGAAATGAAAATATACATATATGTATTGTACCGCATTGGTCATTGAAAAAATATTATACAAAGGCATTGACTTAGAAAAATGCATGATTTACTTAAACTGAAATGAAGAGAGAAATGTATAGAACCACTAAGCATGAAAATGTTTAGCGTGTTGTTTTATCATCGCTCAGGTACCGAGTGAATAGGTACGAAGGAAAAGACCGTAGTGATTCAGAGTCAACATCAAGGCTTCACGGAGTTGAAGTAAAGCTCCGACCCTGCATTCATGAAATATAACATTTGACATTTTCTGTACAAACTCTAATTTTTTTTCTGTTATTTTGGTATGAAAGCGACATAATGTCGTAATGTATAAAAGGTAGTAAATGGACCAAATGTGCATGTAATGCCATATTATTTAATGGAAAATGTGTATTGAAAACAAAATGATGGAGGGCCCCCTTTAAGATGAATTAGTATATACAATATATTTTCATAAAGATAAATATCCTTTAACAAATAGCAATTTGGAAATGTGTTTTACTAACAAAGAAAGGGGTGGATTCAAAAAGAAGGGCCAGGTATCCAGTTAGGTTGACCTTGGAGTCAGTTAGACCGAGAGATGCGAAGTAGTGATCACATCCTATATATATCAAATAGAGGAGAAGTATCGTGGCATTAGTATGAGTTTCTCTAAACCTTGTAGACGCATTTTAAAATCGTGAAGGTTATTTATTGAAATTAAATGGACAATAATACCATGTTGGTCGAATGGGTTTACAAATGAGTATCAGAAGACAAATCACGAATGATATGAAGTCTGTTTCATTTAGCCCTGTAATCCTATGGGACATAACGAGAACACTGTGTTTGTAATAGGGAGTGTTTGTCATATCTCATATCGAAGATGGGATAAACTTCTCGACACTATATAAGTATAAGTTCCCTTCAACCTAATAGACGCGTTTTAAAACCGTAAGAGTTTTTGGGACACGAAATAGTTAATATCTACATGGTTATATTAGATTATATCGTTACAAGTACTCATGATGTTGAAACACGAGAGTGTTGTAAGCAGGAGGCGGATAAATCCTTTTTTTGCATGGAACTTGGCTCGATCATAAGGCAAAAGAACATCAAGCCTACGTCATATTTTGAGTGCATTCTCTCGACACGGGTGATGGCTTGGCTGATCGGCACGACCAAATCTAAAAGGAAAAGGAAAACCACATCACTACAAGACCAAATCTTTTTGAAGATTTTGATTTTTGACTTTTCAAAACGCTTCATGTTTTCAAGTCTATAAAAAACATGCAATGCCAGAAAAAAGCATCACCAAAATTCTTTTGACGTAACAAGTTTAAAGGGCATAATGATTGTCTTTTTATAAAGAAAATTTTTGATAAACATTACAAGTATGTAACTACTTGCAAAAAATTTTTGTACTAGCCCCAATATTTTTATTTTGTTGTTGTTGGACTACATTTTATTTCTTTCGACATGACAGGATTCCAGGAATGTTTTTTTGTAAAAGGAAAAAGTTTGTACTATAACCGACATTATCGTGTTTGCATTATTGTAGGCAATATAAAGAATATCATCATCATAATTCTAAAACTATTATCTACGCCCCTCTTTTCGCAATGTAGACTATATAGTTATGTGATTTATATTTTGTATTATATATGCCCTTGTTTTAATCACATTTTATTGCTGTTATTATTATTATTTTAATTATTTGCCTCCTCTTTATGTATTGTATTCATTAACCCATCCCCACATATATCAAAGTGATTTTTGGTTTCTACCAATATAAAAGCTACAATTAATTAACCCATCCCCACATATATCAATGTGATGGTTTGTTTCACCTAAAAAAGCAACTCAATTGTGAATAACTTTTCATATTCTTCGATCTCAACCAAGTATAGATCTCTCCAGGTGATGGATATATTGTCTCATTTCTTATCTCCTTATAAATAATATAACCACTTCCAAAGCTTTCAACAAATCTCAAACCCTTAATTTGTTATATCTTGACAGACCATCATGAGTTCGGAGCATACGAGTCTCTCGTCAATATTATTGGGAGCACCAGGGGTTAAGGGTGAGGGGATAACGACTCTATCAAAAGATGACGAACTAACTGATTTTGTGCTTTTCATGATCACAGAGAAACAAGATGATCATGATCAACTAATTAAAGATCCATTTTATGTGCTTGATTTAGGGGTGGTGGTTAGTCTCATGGAGAAGTGGTCTCTCAATCTACCTCTTGTGGCGTGACTATTTTAGGTGTCAAGCGAGGTGTCATTTTCTATTTACTATAAACTTATAAACTTTAAGCTTATTCATTCTATATGTGTTAAACATTTAACTTGTAATATATTATGTAGCAGCGGATTACAAAATATATACAAGCTCCATATATGGAAATGTTCAACACTTACAATATTTACATTCCTTACAAAAGAAACAAAAATACATATACATTAGACCAAATGGTCTTCCAGTGGGCACCTAGTGATGTGTTGACTTTGTTTGCTTGATCTGGAATGTCACGTCCTCTGGTTTCCTCTTACGTACCTACAGGGAAGCTTGTGTACTAGCTTATAGCTTAGTGGGATAAATACATATAGGCGACCTCTAATCAAAAGTCAAATGTAAACTTTAGACAACGTATATAACTTTAGCATTCATTTACATATACACATGCTTATTCATGTTTTTGAACATAGCATTTATAGATATGCTTCTACATATATCATACTTATTCGTCTTATCATGTTTCATTTCATATCATCTTTCATTTACGTTTTTGTTCTTGTATTTATCACTGTTTATGTATCATCACATAAGAATGCTATGCTTCTCATATCATGTAATGCCATTTACATATTCTTATCATTTATCTTATGTTTCATGCCTGTAAATAGCAAGTGGATGGGGAAAATTTGTATGTACACGAAGGTGCATCCTTTATCTGAGACTGATGATTTTCTATCTAATATGACAAACAGGGGTCTCTATAATGATCAAAGCGGGATCTATAATAAACCATTTAAGCGATGTCTCAATATCTGCTAAAGCATATGCTACAACAAATTGTACCCTATAGGCATGCCTATCTATCCAACTACCGGTCATAGGAAGGCAATCGGTTTTATTATGTTTTTCTTAACAATCTTTCGGAGTATAGAAAAGATATCTCATATACCTAAATAACTATTGATATCATGTATACTTATGAGATATTCATTATCAAATAATCTCTTATAAACATTTAACTGTACTTTGCATTTTTTCATATAACACAATCATACGTGTATTCTCTTTAGCTTTCATATAACAATACATTTATATAACCTTTATATAATTTCAATTTCCATAGCTAATTCCCAAGTCCATTTTCGACTACAATCAACCCTGTAAACGGGATTATTAGAGAAAGTGATATTCAAACTCAATATACCCCTATGTCTTAAGTTTCTTATGGTTCGTGAGCAATAAGTATTATTTGAACTTTTAATTTGGGAGGTATAGTGCAAACATTCGAACCTCTAGACAATTTCCAAGAACAAAATACGGTGTGTCCTATATTTGAAAATTTTATGGGAATATTGGGACATAAATTTGACCATAATTTAAATCATGAAGTTGTTCTCCTAGATAATGTCTAGTTTGTACTAAAATTTGAATCTCTCATTTGGATGAGTATAACTCAAGTTATGATTTAAACAATAGGATTACTCAGTTAAGAGGACATTAAGGAATGGATTGGGGACCGGGTGTTTCCTATGACGAATTTTCTAGGTCTAATGGGTCAGAATTCGGATATACTTATTCGAGGTTGTTTTCTATAAGTATATTTGTTGACAGAAATTGAATCCCTTTCGATTTGGATGAGTGAAACTCGACTTATGGCTAAATACCCGAGTACTTAGAAACCAAGCGCATCAAAGTGACCAGAAATGGAGCTCACTTTGACGAATTTATGGGTGCCTGAGTCGAATTGAGACACCTATTTCAGGGAGATTTGTTCCTCTAAATGTCTAGTTTATCCATAATTTTGAATCACTCAAAACAAAAACATGGGTTTTACAATAAAAGCAGATGACTATCTCCCTAAACCAAACATTTTATATACAAATTTTTATACATTAAGGACCACAACCATTATGAGCAACCATTCAAAACAATGATTCTACAAATGTTAATTCTAAACTGACAAAGTATCCATAAAAATTCTTCCAAATCATACAAAAGTTCCTAAAAAGTTCCATACCTTGATTTCTTCTTCTTATGTTCTCTTCTTCTTCTTCTTCTTCTGCTTCTTTTTCTTCTTCTTCTTCTCTTCTTCTCTTCTCTTCTCTTCTCTTCTCTTTTCTCTCAACCTATTTGCCCTAACATGTAAGACCAAAATAGAATCTTTGCACTATTCTCCTATTAAATGTTAAGGTGTTTGGCAACCTATTTTTGCTTTCTTTTCCCTTTTTTGTGTGGTCCTTAAATCTCTCCTCTGTTACAAATCAGTTATTTATATTTCCACTTTAGCCTATAATCTTCTTATCATATGATATTTAGATTAGGAATTGACAATTTCTAATTACCTCACTTTTAACATTAATTACAGGTTTCTTATTTTATTTTAGCATTATTTTATTCTGAAAAATATACATTTACTTTTATTATACCTAAACATGTTATAAAATCGGGTTATAATTTTTCGGTATTACAACTCCCCCTTAAAATTTTGTCCTCTGAAATTCCTTTGAGATCGAAGAGTTAAGTCTTTAACGCTCTCATAGTTATATGGCTCCCAAGTAGCTTTTTCTGACCATGGTGCAGGTACTTTACTATTTGTGCCTTGTTATAAGCCCAGCTTCACCTCTCGAGATAAGCTGAAACTCTTCATCATGAAAATTGCTTGTACTTACTTCTTACTTCGTGGTATGGAGGCCATCGAACGGTATTTCAGAAGCATAGACACATGGAACACATCATGTGACTTGGCTAACTGGAAGTGCCATTTAATCACATCTTTGAGTCGATTCTCTCTAAAACTTTATGGGCCAATGAACGCAGGCTAAGCTTCCTTTCTTCCATTATCTAGCACCTTCTCCCATGAGATACCTTTAAGAACACTTTATTACCCACTTCATATTCAATGTCCTTCCTTTTCAAATCGGCATATGACTTTTGTCGATCACTGGCAACCTTTAACCTTTGCCAAATAACTTGAACTTTTGCTTTTGTATCTTTTACTATGTCTGGACCAATCACTTTATGCTCATTCAATTCTGTCCAACACACAGGAGTTCTACATCTCTGGCCATACAAAGCCTCATATGGTGCCATGCCAATGCTTGATTGATAACTATTGTTGGGATAGGTATATTCCATTACAAATCCCCGAAGCATATCTTCGAGCACTTGAATCAACCTCTCAGACTATCCATTTGTTTGCGGGTGGAATGTTATACTGAAATTAAGCCGAGTTCCCAAGGCCCAACTATAATTCTTCCCAAATCTGCAGTGCTGAATCGCGGATCACTGTCGAACACAATAGATAACGACACGCCATGTGTCACACAATCATCCACATATAACTTCGGCTAATTAGATCCATAGAATAGTCAATCCTATTGATATAAAATGGGCAGAGCTTTTGTGGGCCTATCACTTGATCACCCATAGAGTCATGTTTTTGTTGCGTGAGGAAAACGAATCTGAAATCCCATGGTAATGTTATCCCCTATTTCCATTGAGGTGGAAGGGGATTTCAATCTGTTGGAACTTGGTGTTCATCTTTGACTTGTTGACACGTCAAACACTTGGACACATTTTCTGTCTATCTGCCATTCCTTTACAAATAGTGTTGTTTGATTACGGTACATCTTGCCTCAGGATACATGATAATACATGTATAGGCTTCAAATAATAATTTTTTCTTTAGCTCTTTAATGTCTGCACACATAATCATCTGGAAATACATGACTTCAGTTTCTTTGAAAATCAGTCTTATCACCATCTCTGATCATCTGTACCTTTTTTTGCATCTTGTCATCATTTTTCTGAGCATCTATAATCATTTGCTTTAAAACAGGCTGCGGTTTTAATTGAGCTAATATAGCTCCATCAGATACTATTCTCCATTCACTACGTTGTATTAACAAAGTTGTCATTGCCTTCTGCTTAAAATGCACTGCCAATTGTAGCTTTTAGGGGTGGTAATCTACGTCTGGTCATAATCTTTAAATAGTTCTAACCATATATTATCAAATTTAATTCTTTTCAATTATGACGAGTGCTTGAGACTTGTGATATGTGTAAATTCTACACTTTTTCCCCATATAAGTAATTATTAGCCATATTTGCACAAAGCAAACACTCTGTGACCGACTCTAGGTCATGAGTGGGATAATTTTGTTCATGGCTTTAAGCTGTTTGGGATGCATAAGCCACTAACCATCTTGCATTAACACACATCCCCGACCATTGCAAACATCAACGTATGAGTGCTCTTGAGGTGAGGTTGTAGTTATCTTTGGTGCTGACTTGACATTTCTTTCAAGCATTCAAAACCTCGCATGACATTTATCGACCACTCAAACTTTACTCCTTTCTGAGTAATTTGGTGACGGAGAAGCTATAATGAGAGAATCATACAAATCTTCTATAATATCGGCCAGGCGAGAAACTTCTCAACCGGTAACACTTCGGGTGGTTTCAATTCACCACAACTTGATCTTAAGCGGTCGGCTCTTGCCCTTAAGCGGACATAATATGTGGAATGAAACTTCCTTGACCAAAAATCATTTTCAAACAGCATACAACTTTTCTCTCTTAAAGTATGGAACTATTTTCAAAGTATTTGCTCATTACTCCTGCTCATCTCTTGGAATATACGATATATCATCGATAAAGACCACGACAAAGCGATCTAAATAAGATTGAAGTACCCTATTCATCAAATCCATGAATCTTTGTCGGTGCATTAGTCAACTCAAATGGCATTACCAAGAACTCATAATGGCCATGCGAGTTTTGGTCGCATCTTCGGCACATCGACATCTCCTCTTAGTGATAAGTACCACGATCGCAGATCTATCTTTGAAGAAGACACTTGTCCTTTTAATTGATTAAAGAGATCTTCAATTCTCGTGATGGTAATTGTTTTCACACTTCACCTTATTGATTTGCCGATAATCAATGCACATCAGTAAATTGTATTTCTTTCATGAACAAAACAAGATTTTCCCAGGGGCTCTTAGGTCGAGATAAACCCTTTAATCAAACTCTTGTAGTTGAATCTTTGGCTCTCTTTCCTTTCGATTAGAGCCATCTGTGGTACCCTAGTAAGTCGTTCGAGTAAAATCTAATGAATAAATAAAAGCTTCTCTTCTGGTGGAATACCCGGGTAACTCTGGGAACATCAAAAAAATCTTTCACAACTGAGTATTTTCGATTCTATTTGACCTCTTTAGAGTCAACCACCGGCTAAAAGGCTTCACAACCTTTCCTCAACAATCATCGAGCTTACATAGTTGAAATTACATTTGGCACAGCTCCAGATTGGATACCGTGTCTTCATTACCTCAAATTGAGAACATTTAAGCCTTCTTTGTTTCTTATCACAATCGACTATGGCAGATCTTGGATAGCCAATCCATTCCCAAATTAAATCAAACTCCGCGAAGCGACAAGCAGTAGATCGTAAAAATATCGCGGTCATTGGTGAAGATTATATACACTCCGGTTGACTGCGACCTTCTGCGGGGACTAGTAACAAGCATATCATATAGTAGTGCTCTCTTGATGGCATTTATCAAACACATGTTAGGTGCGGATATCTGACCCAGGTATGGCAGAATTATCAAGCGTGCATCTCAATATCATAAGAGAAAATGCCGACAATCATTTGAACATCCACGGTCTCCATGCTGTGTATCTTCGTCTTTGGGGTGGCAGGCATGGATGATCATTTTCTCGACAGGTACCTCCAGTCCCACTATCTTGGATACAGATTACACCTACCGACCACTGCACCAGATCCAGTCGAGAGGTGGTGCAG
Source organism: Tetrastigma voinierianum (assembly GCA_016808115.1). Classification (NCBI taxonomy): domain Eukaryota; kingdom Viridiplantae; phylum Streptophyta; class Magnoliopsida; order Vitales; family Vitaceae; genus Tetrastigma; species Tetrastigma voinierianum. Next base: position 578,059 of record JAEQBH010001004.1, read on the forward strand.
CAGATCTCCCTGCGCACTGCCTTGCAAACTCTTGAAGTATCCCTGACTCTCGGACCGAGATTCGCTATCGAGTGTCGATTGCTTCCACATCGGAAACATCCTCTGTTAATAAATATACATTATCCCAAATATAGTCTAGCGTGGAGTGCTCTAGGACTTCTCTTGTCGAGTTGAAACACCTCACACGAACTAATTTCTTTGTGCCCTTTGTCTTCTACCTCTTTGTGTGAGTGCATGCGGCTGGGCTTGGACTCTCTAGCTCTTTTCGGAGGAAAAGGCTCCTGTAAAGCTTCCTCTTCGAAATCTTTCTCGACCTTGCCTCAGTTTCTCCACTTTCGTACCAGCAAATCAGTGATGAAATTTACTTGCTAAGTATGTCTTTGATGCTGTCTCTTTTTATAGACTCCTTAATTATCACTCAAGCTACTACCAAACTACCTCTGAGTGGGGCCCAGGTCAAGTACATATACTTTAAGATAACTAAATTCTTTCTCATATTTTCCATTGATACAGGTCCTTCTTGAGATTGAGCGCTTCCACTTGGTCTCCTGTGCATATGAGAACATATTGGCCTTGAACTCTTAGACGAAAAACTACACATGGTATGGGATTTACAGAAGCCTCGAACTCCTCGACACTAGCTTCCACCAATCATAGCACTGCCTTGCAATAGAGGAAACTACATGTCTCTTTTGATGGGAGGCATCTCACCTCTCTCTACTATTCTTTGTGGCTCTTGAAATTGACTATGGACTCTTTATGTTTAACTTATGGATTCCTGACTCATCTTCTTACCAAATCTATATGGGCTTTTGGAGCTGTCAATCTCTCAAACAGAGCCATGTCTGAAGTATCCTGACAAGCTTCATTTAGTTGATGGAGACGTGACTCCTTCGACATATTGAAAGGATATAGACGAGCCCTTGATCTCATGATTAACACTCTGGCCTTCTTTGTTTGGATTTGGTGATCCATCTATGCAAAACAGGGACATCCATCAGTCAACACATTCTTTAACACATGTTTTTCTATCTTATACTCATTCCGGAGCCTTTAAACACAGGGCTCGTCACACACTAACTTTTGTGACGCCTGACTATTTTAGGGTGTCAGCGGTGCGTTTTTCTTGTTTATTATAAACTTATCATTTGACTTTGTTATTGTGTAATTGCTTTGTTTAAACTTATAATATGTTACGTAGTGAGGTTACAGAGTATTCAGCTCCATACTATGGAGTATTCAACATTTTACAATATTTGGTACCTTAAGGAAGCAAAATAATATACATTCAGATAAGATGATGTGTAGTCTATGAGTGATGTGTTGACTTTGATTGCTGATACGGATTATCACATCCTCACAGTTCCTCTTACGTATCTATATGGATAAACTGTCCAATGTAAGCTTATAGCTTAGTGGAACAATCATATAGACAACCTGCAATCAGTCATCATGCTGAATAGTGCATATAACTAACATTCAAACTTTATATACACATGTATTCATGTTTTGAACATATCATTTATAGATAATGCTTCTACATATATCAAACTTATTATTAAGTCTTATCTTTCATTCCATATCATATTTCATTTACGTTTTGTTAGCATGCTTATCCTTTGTTTCGTATAAGCACATAGCAATCTTATCTTCGCATCATACCATTGCTATTTTGTCATTTTATCTTATGTTTCATGCCTGTAAATACCTTAGAAGTGGACACGGGAAATAATTGTATGTACTGAAGAAATTTACTATCATTCTCTACGAAATGATGATTTCTATCTGTGCCAGACTAACTGAAGTCGCTATAATCAATCAGCAGGATATATCATTGACCCAAATGAGATACTTATAATGATCAAATGGGATCATATCATCAAACCAAATGGGGACTCATTTGTAAATTATATGATGTATGGCTGGCTACCCTATAGGCATGCCTATCTATCCAACTACTGATCTGTAAGTGGAAATAATGACTCGGTTTATTATGTTCTCTTAACAATATTTGGTGTCGAGAAAAGATATCTCATATACATAAATGTGATAAATATCATGTATCTTATAGATATTAATTATCAAATGACTCTCTTATAAACATTAGCTACTTTGCATTTTTAGTATAACACAATTATCGTGGCATTCTCTTTAGCTTTCATATAACAATACATTTATATAGCCTTTATACAATTTCGGTTTCTGTGATTCACTGAAACGGTTCTAAAGCTCCAAATCCATTTTAGGCTGATAACTAAGTGGGATTGTTAGAGAAGATGATATTCTAACCAAACCTTCACCCATGTCTTAAGTTTCTTATAGTTTAAGCATGTACCATTTTGACTTTTAATTTAGGAGATATGGTCTAAACATTCCGAACTGCTCCTAGACTATTTATAGGAACAAAATCTGGAATTGTGTCCTATATTTGAAAATTTTATGGGAACATTAGAGACATAATTTGACCATAATTTATCATGAAAGTTGTTTTCCAAGATGTCTAGCTTGTACTGAAATTTGAATCATCTCATTTGGATGAGTATAATTCAAGTTATGATTTTAACAACCATAATTACTCATTCGGGGGTGTTCTAAAGGGCAGTTTCGAGGGTAATTGTTCCATACTTTGAAAATTTTTGGAGTCTAATGGGTTTCCAAATTTGGATATACTTATATAAAGTATTTGTTCTCTAAGTCTTTACCCATAGAAAATTTGAATCACTTAATTTGGATAAGTGAAGAAGCTGTTATATTTTCAAAATACCAAAAGCTGCTCAAACCCCAAAACTATGTCGAGGTGACCAGCAGTCTCACTTTGGCCAGATTTTTGGGTGCTACTGAGGATCAAATTTGGAGGCCTTAATTTCGTAGATTTGTTCTTTTCTGATAATCAGTTCTCATGACATTGAATCACTTAATTGGATGAGTATTGTGAGTTATAAGTAAAAACAAAAACATAAGTTTAAAAAAAAAATGAAGACAACTTGTCTCACAAAACCAACATTTTACATACAAACTTTTCTCCATTGAGGACTACAACCAAACCAAGCAACCACATTTCAAACAAGGATTATTTTACAAAAGAAATTATTCATGAAACCCCAGAAGCAAGTATCATACAAAGTTCTAACAAGTTTCATACCTTGATTTCTTAACATACCTTATTCTGCTCTGCTCTCTTTATTTCTCTTGCTTCCTCTTTCTTTCTCTCAACCGATTTGCCCTAACATGTAAGACTAAAATGAAATATTTTACCTTTATTCTCCCTTTTAAATGTTCATGCCTTTACTTTTATTATACCCTAAACATGTTATAAAACCGTCGTATTATAATTTGGGGTATTACACCTCTAATTGCAACTCATTCTATGTACATTAGTACAGCGAACCTGCATTTCTTGGTGCACTGGCTCTTGGCTCAAGCTACATTATGCTAAGTCAGACAAAAATTGAGACTTTTTTTGGCTCTTGAGGTTTCTTCCAGCGGAATCATTTTGCAGAAACCCTTGTAAGGCCTAGTCTCATATCCATTACCTTTCTGTGTAGACGTGCTGTGACAACTTTTGATTCAAGGGAAGAAGTCGAGAAAATTCGAAAACATCACCCAAAATGTGCATTACTTATATGATTCATATCTCCTGGCGATAGCAGAGCGCAGTGTACGTTGAGCTCAGCACGGTGCGCTGCCTGAAGGGTGGAGTCGCTCCTCCTGGCTGCACAAGCTGCTTGGCTGTCTCGTTGCCTTTCCATATCATTGGCGCCACCCATCTGGATTCATACCGGTGGGCGATAGCAGCAACGAGGGTGGTGTTCGATACATCCTTGCAGCTCGGCCTGCCTCGAATGCATGTGCTCAACATTGGTGGCGGCTTTACATCTGGTCCACTGTTTGATGACGATGCTTCTACGATAAGACTGTCTCCGACATACAGACATGGGTTAACCATCTGCGACCCAGACGGTGCTTCGCCGAGACGGCTTTTCACTCTGGTGACAAATATTATCAGGAGATGTGTGAGGTCAGGCTAAGGAGTGCTGGATCCAACGACGACATTTAAAGTGTCTCAACGACATACACAAACAGTCGTACGTATTTGGCCACGCCTCTGACGCACTTTCCGATCGCGCCAGCCCCGTGCGCAGTGGGTTAGGACTACTCTCTGATCTGTTTGGACCGATGCAAATCGCGACAATTACGGTCGATGTAAATTGCAGAACTGCATGTCAATGAATTTTACATTTGATTTTCCTAGAGATAGAGACATACCTCTGCTGGTGGGTCTAATTTCAATGGATTCAACATGTGTATTATACACCTAGTCTGCTCGAATCTACCTGAGGCGGCCGTTGGGGTGCTTCTTTGATGATTTTTATATATCATCGTCTCCATATTATCCTTGTGTGAAAGTAACATGTGTCTTTGCTTTGGTTTTCTGTGGTTCATATTTATGTGTGAAATATTTGCGTGTTTTTGCTTTGGTTTTTCATCATCGTTTCCTTCTTGTTCTTTGTGGAGAAATTTGCGTCTCTTTGCTTTGAATTTTTCAATATTGATAATAAACGTTTTATATTACTTTATGTTAGAGTAAATTATTGGGCTTCCATTAGCTCCTTCGTGATTCAAAGTAAGAATCCTCATTGGTATTGTCACATCCTATTTATATCGAATAGAGGAGAAGTATCGTGGCATTAGTATGGGTTTTTCTTAACCTAGTAGACGCGTTTTAAAGTCGTGAAGGCTATTTTGACCCAAATTAATGGACAATATCTACATAATTGGGCCGAATCGTTACAAATGGTATAAAAACCAATCCCCGCATCGATGTGGGGAGTGCATTTTGTTTAACTCATTCCACTATGGGTTCTCTTGAAAACAGCTGTAATACCTTAATAGGGGGTGTTTGTCATTTACCTTCGAAGATGGGTGTAGCTCTACACAAAAATACCCTAGTATTTTTATGATATTTTAATGTATTGTGTGTGTTTAGGGTATAAAATAAAGTAAATGGAAATTTTTTTGGAATTTAAATCCTAAAACGAAAAAATATATACAACTTTGGAATTTCCCGAGTGTAAAGGGCAAATTTGGAATTTTGTAAATGAGGACCTAGGTAAAATAGAATAAGCAAATGTTAATGTGAGTTAAATAGGTAGAAACAGGAGAAATAGTAATGTCAAGAATGAAATGGGACATTTTGAAGTCAAAGGAATAGGAAGTCAAACAAGACTTAACATTTAAATGAGTTGAGACCAAATGTGGTCTAAGATAAGGCACATTTATTTTACATTTTAGTTCTTGGAGGCAAGGGAGAGAAAAGAGAAGACTTGGGTTGAGAGAGAAGACCAAGGTTTGGTGGGAGATCTTCCCATTTTATAGTTTCAAGTGATCAAGAAGAAGGAAGACTTGGTGTTGAAGAATCAAGATATTCAAGGTAGAAACTAAGCCCTAACCCTTTTCTCTTGTGTTTGGGTTGGGAGAAAACCCCAAATGTGGATAAAGGTGTTTTTATTTAGTTGTAAATGGGTTTTTGGTATTGGATTTGGATTGGTTTGGAGGAGTGTTGTAAAAGGAAAATGTTTGGACTGAGAAATATTGTCATAAAAATTTGTCAAAACCCCTGTTCTTGTTTGGCTATAGATTAAGTTATAATGTAATGAAGTGATTTAATTGGTAAAACCATAAGAATGAAGATATAATTTATAAGAGGACCAGAGCAAATTACAGCATTAAGGCTCGAAAATGGAAACTAAAGGGTGAGTTCCGGGTAAAATATTGATTATATCCTATTTAGAATGTATTGTAGTGTTTTCTTATAAAATGAGACTGTTATTACAAAATTTTGGTGAGTTAAGAATTGGATAAAACTAGACTTCTAGAATATTAATTTAGTTAGAAGGAAGTGTATGCAGTTTGTAACCCCAAAGTGCTCAAAAATCTGTCAAAGTGGAGCTATGTGAAGATTCTGTTTTGCAAATTAGAGTAATCTAGATGTTAAAGTTAAAAACTGTACCAATTGGTTTATAATCTGATTTTGGGTGCTTGGGGGTTGATTAGGCCTTGGTCATATATAATCAAATCAATTTTTGAAGTTAATTTTGGACAACATTAGGATTGGTTTTGGTGACACGTTTTAAAGGTACTACTGTTTGGAAAAAAAAACAGCATGTTTTTCCCTATTTGTGTTATGTGGTTGAGGGCTTTAGAGAATGAATTTTAAATTGAAAATTTTCAGAGATGTCATTGGATATATAAAGGACTAAACTGGAGAGTTTCATAATTTTTGAAGACCTTTTGAATAATATTTGGGTTATAAAGTCGGAGAGTACAAAGCGGAAAATACGATCCTTGCATGTAGTATTTATTGATTATTTTAGGTTTTATTAATCTTCCTTTGAGGATGGTTTGTAGTTGATCAAAGTACTATTTAGGAAAAAAGTTATAAGGTAGGGCAAAAAAATTTAATATTTTGATTTATGTGATGGATTAAAGTTTGGAAACTAACAACCATACGGGCTTGTATCTTGCCCTTATTTGCTAATGAGTCAGGCTACGATATTAGCTTTGAAAATCAACCTAACCAAAATCACTAGCACGCCACGAATAATAGTGTTCTTTAATTGTATTGGAATGGAGGCTGAGGAGGAAAACCCGAACTGAGATGAGAGATTCAGTTGGAATCAAAGTGCAAAGCTTTTGGTTTTGATTACACTTCTTTACTACCATTATTTCGAATCTCTATCTCAAATGTTTGGTGCATGTTGAATTGTTTTAAATTGATTTGATGAAAATAAATTGTTAAATGGTGCAAGTTGATTTAAGTTAAATTTGATAAATTGATTGATTATGAAATGAATGACATGAAAATTGAATGAGTATTGAAATGATTTGTTTGTATAAAAATACATACTATACTGTATTTTCCTAAAAAATGATTTGAATGCCCTTAATACAATGTTAACCGTTAGAATTCGAGTTAAGGATAAATTGACATACCAATAAGAGTCGAACAAACGTACTATTGTGGCATACAAATCCGTAGCCTAGCGGGACAGTATCGATAGTGTAAACCAACCGAGTACATACATATATGGCACGCTGTGACGAGGACCGTGCAGGGTGATTAGTTATCACAATGCACTAAAAGCATATGTTAAATTCGATAAGGGCAAAAATGATAATGAGATTGAAAAGTGCATGATTTGTGATTTGAATGATTTAGTACATATGAAAATGCATAGCTTGAGTTGACCAATGAATTGTAATTGATTTATTGAATATATATATATATATATATATATATATATATATATATATATATATATATATATATATATATATATATATATATATATATATATATACGTATTAATATTGCATTAGTCATTAACAATTGTACAAAAGCATTGTTTTATAAATATTGCATGTTTCGATTTAAAATGAAATGAAGAGAGAATTTCCATAGAACCACTAAGCATGAAAATGCTTGGCGTATTATTTTACCAATGCTCAGTGTCCGAGTGGTTAACGATTAGGACTTTAATATTAAGGGCGCATAAAGTCATCAAGAAAATTTGTGGAATAAAGAAAGTATATACTAGTCGTATGTCCATATATTTTTGAACAAAGTGATGTTTGTGATCCAAAAGAGCTAAACTCTAAAAGCGATTTTTGTATATTATTTTAGATGGCATGGAATGCCTTCATTGTAATATTTTGGTTAAATGTAATTGTAGACCCCTCTTAGGAAACTATTGGCAACCTTTGAAAAAAAAAGGGGCTTTGTCAATAAATGAAATATGTTTAATAAATGAATTCATTTGCGCCTCAGGAATAGGTCGGGACCCTGTCAGGTCGAGCCAGGAAATAGGTGCTACATTTAGTGTTATTATCAGAGCCCTAGGTTTTGGCGGTTCTACAAAAGATTTTGAAAATTTTTTTTTTTTTTTTTTGTGAAATGATTTTGAAGTAACATTGCATGCATTAAATTTGCATATAAAAGGATGATGTGACCGGCCTTGGATATTGTCCAGTCTTAATAGGTTCAAGCTTATGGATAAGTCGGGACCCCATAGGGTGGAGGTGACTCGAAGTCACCCAAAATAGTCTTGTTGAGTGGAAGGTGGGCCAAGCATCATGCTCCATCAATGAATGAACAATGAAGCAGTAGCGGGAAGTCTTGTAGACTCACTCAGCAAATAGCTCAGAGCCTTACAAAGAGTAGTGCAACTAAGCATCTTGATTACTCCTCGGTCAACCATTGAAAGGAATGTAGGTACCGTAGATAGATTTCATGGGAAGGAAAGATGATGGGCCTTCTATGGCGAAGGTGGATCAGATGTAGAGCGAATGCTTGTACAAGTATTATATGATGAAGAGAAATTGGAATGGGTCTCAACTTCAGATGAAATATCGGTGAGTGGAGTTTGGTGACTGGACACTGAAGTATTACATGGAAATTTTTCTTGGATGAGTTCAAGAGAAAGCAGTATGTGGTCGCATTTTACTTGAACAACATGAAGGAGAGAATTCCCTGAATTTAGGCAAAGACATGAGTGTTACCAAGTACCCAGGAGAGGGGTCCTCGATTGAGGCAAGTATGCTCTAGGAGATACTAATGTAGAAGAAAAATGCCTTTGGTTAGATAGTGCAGAGTGATATATCACGGAAACATAACAAAGTTCCTGCCATGATGGGCTTCACCGAGAATTGTGACATGTACTGAAAATGTTGAAAGGGAAGGAAATGAAGAAAGAAGAAACGAGATTAAGAAAAAGAGCGGGTAAGTCAAATTCGCATCAACAGCGACATAAAGATTCAGGAGGACCATAGGGGTTATTGAGTCACGACACGGGATCGGCTCGTGGGCTACCGATAGTATTTATTCTCTGGCACGAAATCAAATTGCTGGTACCTGGGGGGTTCTTCAAAGGGGACCGTTTTTCACCTTTTGCACACATTGTAGGAGGAGACACCAGAGTGTTGAGGTGTGGGTGCTTGTTTGAGTTGTGGATTTAATGAGCACAAGATAAAAGATTGTCCTAGAGCTCGTTCCTTCACATCCAGCCGGGATGAGGATCTGAGGGTTCAGCGGTATAGAGAGCCTTAAAGGGAGTTGCATCACCCCCTAGTGTTACGGGGCAAGTGACTTGGAAGCGTGAGTGACAGGGATGCGTGCTCGGCTAGAGCATATGCGATGAAAGCGATGAAGATCTGTGCACGGATGTGATAGTCGGTAATTTTACTATGCGATACTATTATTGTGCATACATTTGATAGACCCGAGTCCAACCCATTCATATGTGATATCTTGACACCCAACTTGGAGTGGTGCAGTGAGTATAGGCTCGTGATATATAAATTATAGGTTTCCTCGGCGACAGCGTTTAAAGCGTGTTTTGAAACCAACGATTAATATCTACATTATTAGATTAGATTAGATCGTTACAAGTACTCATGATGTATTGAAACAAGTGGTATGGCGAGATAAATCCTTTTTTGCATGGAACTTATTTCGATCGCCAAAAAGGCCAAGAACATCCAACCCTACGTCAAATTTTGAATTGCATTTTCTCGACACGGGCTAATGGCTTTGTTGATCAAGCACGATCAAATGTAAAGAAAAGGAGAAAAGGGAAAATACACGTCACCTACAAGCTAAAATATTTTGAAGATTTTGATTTTTGACTTTTCAAAACACTTCATGTTTTTAAGTCTATAAAAAACATACAATGCCAAAGCATCACCAAAATTCTTTTGACGTAACAAGTTTAAGGGCATCATGATTGTCTTTTTAGAAAGAAAATTTTTGATAAACATTACGCACCTTTGTGTCTTCTTTATGAAGAATTTACTGTACTAGCCCCAATAGTACTATTTTGTTGTTGTTGGTTTATTTCTTTTCTTTCGACATGACAGAAGTTCAAGGAATGTTTTTTTTAATAAAGGAAAAAGTTTTAAATACTAACCTTCAGCATTATGGTGTTGTTGCATTGTTGTGGGCAATGCAAGAATATCATCATCATAATTCCTAAAACGTATCTATTGCCTTTTCGCAATGTAGACTATATAGTCATGTGATTTATATTTTGTATTATATACGCCCCTATTTTAATCACATTTTATTGCTGTTATTATTATTATTATTTTAATTATTTGCCTCCTCTTTATGTATTGTATTGATTAACCCATCCCCACATATATCAATGTGATGGTTTGTTTCACCTAAAAAATCAACTCAATTATGAATAACTTTTCATGTTCTTCGATCTCAACCAAGTATAGATCTCTCCGGGTAATGGATATATTGTCTCATTTCTTATCTCCTTATAAATAATACAACCACTTCCAAAGCTTTCAAAAAATCTCAAACCCTTAATTTGTTATATCTTGACAGGCCATCATGAGTACGGAGCACAAGAGTCTCTCGTCAATATTATTGGGAGCACCAGGGGTTAAGGGTGAGAGGATAACGACTCTATCAAAAGATGACGAACTAACAGATTTTGTGCTTTCCATGATCTCAGAGAAACAAGATGATCATGATCAACTGATTAAAGATCCATTTTATGTGCTTGATTTAGGGGTGGTGGTTAGTCTCATGGAGAAGTGGTCTCTCAATCTACCTCTGGTGCAACCATTCTATGCTGTCAAATGCAACCCGAACCCTGCATTTCTTGGTGCACTAGCGGCTCTCGGCTCAAGCTTCGACTGTGCTAGTCAGACAGGGTGGGAACTGTTTTAGCTCTTGGGGTTTCTTCCACGACCGAATCATTTTTACCGAGCACTTAGCCAGGCCGAGTCTCATATCAAGTCTGCAAGCGTAGGCATTAACTTGACAACACGATTCAAGGGAAGAAGTCGAGAAAATTCGAAAACATCATCCAAAATGTGCATTACTTATACGATTCATATCTCCTGGCGATAGTAGAGCGCGGTGTACATTAGACTCTAAGTACGGTGCATTGCCTGAAGAGGTGGAGCCGCTCCTCCTGGCTGCGCAAGCTAGCGGCCTCACCGTCTCCGGTGTGTCTTTCCATATCGGTAGCGCCGCCACCCATCTGGATGCATACCGGTGGGCGATAGAAACAGCGAGGGCGGTGTTCGATACATCCTTGCGGCTCGGCCTGCCTCGAATGCATGTGCTCAACATTGGTGGCGGCTTTACATCTGGTCCACTGTTTGATGACGCTGCTTCTACGATAAATTCGTCTTCCGAGCATACTTCCCTGACAAAGACATGGGTTAACCATCGCCGGCCGAGCCAGGCAGGTACTTCGCCGAGACGGCTTTCACTCTGGTGACAAATATTATCGGGAAGTGTGTGAGGTCGGAGCTAAGGGAGTACTGGATCAACGACGGCATTTACGGGTCTCTCAACGGCATACTAAACAATCATGCAGCTGTGACCCCGGCCACGCCTCTGGCTTGCACATCCAATCGCGCCAACCCCACCTGCCGTGGAGTTAGGACTTACTCCTCTATAGTGTTTGGACCCACGTGCGACGCACTTGATAAAGTTTTGATCGATCATAAATTGCCAGAACTACATGTCAATGATTTGTTGATTTTTCCTAGAATGGGAGCTTATACCTCTGCTGGTGGGTCCAATTTCAATGGATTCAACATGTCCGCCATTGCCACCCACCTAGTCTACTCGAATCCTACCTGAGGCGGCCGTTGGGGTGCTTCTTGGATGATTTTTATATATCATCGTCTCCTTGTTATCCCTTATTATTGAAATATTTGTTGTGTCTTTGCTTTGAGTTTCCACCATGGATTCTTGTTTGTGAAATATTGCGTGTTTTTAACGGTTTTTCATCATCGTTTCCTTGTTGTCCCTTATGGAGAAATTTGCGTCTCTCTCCTTTGAATTTTGTAATATTGATAATAAACGTTTTATGTTACTTTGTGTTAGAATAAATTATTGGGTTTCCATTAGTTCCTTCGTGATTCAAAGTAAGAATCCTCATCGACATCTTATATATATCAAATAGAGGAGAAGTATCGTGGCATTAGTATGAAGTTTTACGTTAGCACCAGTAGATCGTTTTAAGCGTGAAGAATTTATTTAAATCCCAAATTAATGGACGATATATGATTAGTAGAATGAGCATTAAAACCGAGGTGTCAGTTGACCACGTGTCAGCCCGCGGAGAAATCTACGTGTCTCCGTCCTTGAGACCCTTATGTGTAACGACCCAATAGGGCCCACACGTCCATACAACAAAATGCATATTTTATGCAAAAAGAGTTTGTTTACAATTGTATTTGATTACAATTACACAAGGCTGGATTCTTTTTTAATAGAAATTTTACAAAAATACAAGATAAGGCCAGTTTGTCCATTTCTTCGCCTTTACGGTCTCAATTGTGTCCCTCACTAGTTGCACCTCTAGTACTGAAATGAATATTCTCGGCAGGTGAAGCGGTGCCTAGTAATGGAATTACCCAATTAGGTTACTCTTTGATCTTGAGAAATACAAGTTCTAAGCGATCTTCCTAACATTTTGATGTGAAGTAATTCAGTACCACTGTATAAACTTTATAAGTGCATAGAACAAACCGTTGTGTAGTATAATGGATCCGATGGACACGCGTTAATTTTTAAACCCGCTACCATATTAGGCAATAGACACATTAATCCTTAAAAGCCATGTATAAAAGCTTATAGATGAATTACTCTTTGTTCTTTTCCCTATCTTGTTTACACCTCTCTCTGGTCTACCGACTCAAATCTAGTTCATTCTCTCCTCTCTAAATGATGGATCTCTTTGATTGAAACACTTTCTTGGCTTGATTCGGTCACGAATGTGGCTTCCGATGCTCAAAGTTTCAGAATATGGTTTTGTCTCTCATATTTACTTTAAAAATGTGATATTTGCCTCTCGGTCTAATCCTCCATTTTCTCTTCAATTCTAGGGTTTTTTGTGGCTCATGAGAATGTACAATGAGCTTGAGTTTCCATGGAGAGTCAACCTTTGTTTCTTTGATAGCGGGGTGGTGAGGGAAGATGCTCATCTTCATGTCGACATCGAATGTATAGGAAATCGCGATCATAAAGCGGTGAGGTTTTCCCTTTTTGTTTTCTTTGTTGAGATATGTTTTGTCGTAGTGTATGGATTTTGGTCTTGAAACTTGATCAGGGGTTTTACATTTGAAAATTTGGAACTTTGAAGACAAATTTCCTCAAGAATAATTTGCCTTTGTCTTTTGTCAACAATATTTGCATTGAAAGAGATGGGTTTAGATGAACTAATCCTATTTAAACAACTATTTTAAATGATTAGAGAAAACATTCTCTATTATAAAAAGAAAGATTTGTTTCAAATGTGTGGTTGAGTGAATTTTTGTTCAAATCTAATCCTAGATCTATAACTCTATAACTTAGTTATCAAATTGAAAAAAAACGAGGGGAAAAAGTAGTGGGCAAAAACTCTTTATTAGCTTGAGGAAGAGAGTTTGTTGATAGGGTGTTTTTGGATGTTGTTTTTACCATGTCTCTATATTCATGACATAAGTTTGCCATGATTTCAGGCACATAATGAGAAGCTGACTTTTCACCCTATCTAGGAAAGGCATTTGGATCCCCATGTGATACCCTATAATAATCCATAAGACATCTTATGACATCAAAGAAATATACCTAACAGTTTTGGTTTGTTTCAAGAACTATGTTAAAAGGTAAATAGGAATTTCGAAATAAAATAAGAGACACAGGAAAGTTCCCTGAAGATACAAGGGCAATCTTGTAATTGTTAAAAAAGATAGTGAAAGTCATAAAAGAGGAAAAGATTGGGGGTTAGAATTGAAACAAAACGCCGTTATTTTTAAAGAAAGAAGTCTAAAGACTTAAAGGCAATAAAGAAAAGTTAAAGTGAAAATGGATTTTTACTTGAAGACATTTCTGGCTGCTTAAAATGGTTAAGATGAAGTGGTCTCAATTTGGGAGAGGAAACCGTGGAGAAGAAAAGGAGAAGAGAAGGAGAGAAAAAGAAGAAGAGGAAGAGGAAGAGGAAGAGGAAGAGGAAGGAAGGAGATCAAGCAAGCCAAGATCAAGAGATATGGAACTTTGGATTTTGTATGGAACTACATGGGTTTTTAAAGCTTTGAATGGTTTTCCATATTACAATTGTATAGTTAATTATTTTTAAAGCCTAGGGTTTGTTAGAGTTCATCCTGGCAAGATAATATTGAAATAAGGGTTATGAAACTCTAAATGGCCTGAGAAAGAAGTAGGAATCCTTGGCTGGGGAATGGATTCATGGTTAGAATTGTGAAATGCATTAGGGTTTAGAGCAGAAGCCTAACTAAACTGTGATTGGGTTGTGTATGGATCATAACCCATATTAGAATGGGTTGAGAGTAATTCATGAAAGGATTTTGAAATAAAGAGAAGTATTGAAAGAAGAATTAAGTAAAATTGAGGTTATAGGATGAATTTGGAATGGCTTTGAGGTGTTTATAGAGTATAGGGTTGATGTGGGTATCAAAAATATGGAAAAATGAGAGAAAATACACATTACGGGCATTCAGGATGTGTGTCTGCAGGTACACTTTGGGCATGTACGGGCACATTATTCACCAGTCATTTTGGCCAAAGTGTGCGGTACACATATTTGCTATGTTTAATTTCAGTGAGTTTTGTATTTTGGCCACTTGTTCATTCTCATCGATTTGAGTGATTCAAGTGGCCCAGTGAAATAAAGACTTCAAAGGAGAACAAAACATAAAGAAATAGATATCGTCAAATTATGACTCCTAGTGGCCAAAATTCATAAGTGTGGGGCCGTGGCACCAGTAATTCTGCATCAGGTTGATCATAGAGTAGTTCAAGTTGTTTCGGACGTCAAGTCAGTTGGTGTCCGAATTAATTGATTCCGGATGGAGACAACCCTTGGCACCTTAGCTTTAGAAATGAGTGTAGGACATAGTGTCAAAATGTATAGGAGTTTAAGACCCCGGAAAAATGAGGTAATACAAGCTGAAATCTACTAGAAAAAATCGGGGTAAAACATTGGTTGTAAATGCCATAACTGATTTGGATGATAGATTGGAATGATTCAATTCTAAGTAAAATAGATTCATAGAGGAATAAGAATAAAAATGAATGAGGTGTGATTTCATAGACATCATACCTTATAAGTATACTTGAAATGTCTAACTATCTTAATAGCCATGAAACAAGGAAAATATAGAAAATGCAATATGTATAGATGTCGAAAACATAGACATGATATGAAACATGGCTTGAGATGAAATATAAGACATAGGTATAGAGTGAATGAAAAGTATATGAAAAAGGACACGTAGATGCAACGTAAATGATATGAATATATGATAGATATACTCAAGTGAATAGATAGAACATGCTAAGAACAAATGATAGGAATACGTAAATGATATGAGTATATGATAGACCAAAAACTAAAAAAGGAGATAAAATAAGACGTGATAGGAACACATAGTAGGAAATAAATGGTGAATCAATAAAGAAACCAAGTAAGATGACAAAGCATAGGAATGAGAACATTTATAAATGATAGGTACATATATGAAAATGTGAATGAGTAAAAGAAACTACATGATAGGAATATAGAAGTGCAAAGTAGCCAATTATGATAGAAGCGTGTAAAGGGATATGATGAAATGCATAAATGATATAAAGGGGATATGAATATAGAAGATATATATGAATATATATATTGATATATGAGCGTAATATGAATACGAGATATTGAAACCCAGTCAAATTAAAGTGATGATAGTATATATGCATAAGCAATTAGTAACAATAATAGATTATTCTGTGCAGGATATGTACGAGAGAAAATGTAATAAGGCGATTGTACTTCAAAGAGCACAGGTAGAGGGATAGATAGGGCATGCCTATAGGGAAGAATCTGATTCTTTATGACATATTCATAGACAAATATCGAGGCCCTAGTTTGGGTCGATGACATGAGTCGTTTGGATCGGGTGGCCTATAGTCACCTAATAGGCAAATCATGTCTCGTACGGTGATAGGCCTGCTCGAATTACCGATAGCATATGGCATAGGTGCATCTCATCTGATGTGATACATCAGGTATATTGAATGAGAGATCACTATCTCGTCGGTGATAAAATGCCTTGAATTTTTACATGGTTATTTCTAGTAATAGCTCACTTCTAAGGTAATTGCGAGACATGAAGCTAAAAGGAAATGACATGTATAGAATATATGACATGATATGAGGCATATGCTGTATGCGTGATATAGGCAGTTACAAGAACAGAGTACGATTATAACTTGATATGAGAAAATAAGTATATGAACCTGAAAAGTAATGAAATTATCACGAAAGCCTGAAGTAGATGATAGATAGGAATATGAACTGTATGCGATAGTACAGAGTATGAATATGTATGTATGAAAGTATAGATAACATATGCCAAAGACATAGAATAGAGACATGACTTACAACATGAAAGACTAGAGACATGTAAAAAAGACCCAAATATGAAGAAACGATTATATGAAAAGAAGTATAAGGAATGTAGATGTGTCTGGGGATGGTATAAGATAGGTTTTATATATGAAATATACGAGACTTGTGAAAGCATAGAAACTTGCAAGAGACATGATCGAGAAATAAGATAAGGAAATAAGATCAAAATTATCGATCAAAGCAGACAGAACAACAAGAAAATATTTATGATAGACTTAGAATGATATATGATATACGTAATGGGTACAAAGAGAATGCAATAAAAGACAGCCGTAAGGATTGAAAAGACAGACTGAGGACATGGGCAAATGGAATATGTGAGTCATGAATGAATCAGAGAAAGTTCTACAGGTAAAGGACTGCAAAGATATAGTTATCATAAATAGAAAAGTTTGACATGTGAGTGGAATATAAGATGATAAGGAATTTAAGTTATAGAAATATGTTTAGATATATATAATGCATATGTATAAACATGGCGATCAAATAGTAATTGGTTGTCCATGCTTATGTTCCACTAAGCGTAAAGCTTGCTTGCAGATTGTTCAATCAGTGTAGGTCGACAGAGACCAAGGATAGAGAGACAGGGACATTCCACATCGGCAAAAGAGAGCGACTTAGAGATGGGTACTCACGGTAGCTCAGCTCTCGATCTCACGATGTTTTGTAATAGAAAATTTTAAATGTATAGGTAGAATGAGACTACGTATATGTGTACTGGGCTTATGAGACCCTCCCAGTGGGCATGTATAATATATATGAAAAATGATTTTGTTATTACATAAATTGTGTATATGGGATGGCAAACGAGACGAGTGTCGGCTACGAGAAAAAGCAGTCGATAAGAGTCGGTAAAGTATAGTATAAGATACGGTATAGATGAATCTCGGCGCCGGACTTTGGTTTCGGATCAGCCAATCGAATTGGTAGGGATCGGGCGTGACATCTAATAAAATAATATAATCTACTTGTGAAGCACAGAAATCACGGGATCATATAAGCAGGGAAAAAATTAGCAAGCCCCCGTCTCTGTAGGCTGATGGGGATCTATTGGTAGAATAAGGGACCAAATGACCTTTTTTTCTTTTTTTTTGTTTGTTTTCTTAATAGTTCCTTGTGATATCGATCTAAGGTCAGTGGAATGCCAATGTTTTTCAGTGTTGTGATGCTTAAGTGTTGGGTTCTGTTGTTTGGAAATATTTTATTTTTTGAATTTCTAGAAACTGTTTATTAAATCATCTAAAATGAATGCGTTGGAGATTTACGCTACAATTTTGTTTGCTTTGGTTTTCTTACAACATGCCGTATTCTAGCTGTGTGGTTGGAATCAGCAAATTAGTGATTTATAGAGCCCCCCAGAAACTGATAATTTCTGTTTGTATTTTGAATTAACGTGAGATGAGCTAACCTAGTGAATTAAATTGAATCATTTACTTCATTAAGTGCACATGAAGAATTAGCAAGGGGCTTATTGCCCTACTTCTATGCTTTACATCAAATGGTAGTACAGTCTTTATTAATAAATTATCTCCCGATTATTTGTTCGGATCTTGGCTTTGTGAGTATAGAGCTCTGAGGAAGTTCTTTGGGTGCCACCCATTACATTCAATTGCAGTAGATATGTAGTCGTTGGTACAACTATATTTGGTGTAGTGTCTTCTATAAATTAGCATGTTGTAAGAGGGTATATAAATGAAGATTTGCTTAATGAAGTTATTTTTATTTCATTGGGGTTGTATTTTGGCTGATCTAAGCAACACTCTTTCTGGGATTAGGCTGTGACTCTGCATATTTTCAGTTCGATTGAGATGGAATTCCCAGTTAGCAAAATCTAGTTAGATATACTTCTTCCCCCTCCTTTCCCAATCAATTTGACCTTTTTTGGGGGATTTGTTATGAAACATGGGCACCCAAATGAGCAGAGATGTGGCCGGGGTAAGCAAACTACCAAAGCGTAGTTTCCTGATGGAGTCTAAATCGGAACCACAAATTCATCATCATTGGCTTTCTGTCTGTCGACATACGTTCCTAATCGGATGATGAAGGGCAGTGAGTTATCGGTAAGCTGACCAAAAACTTTAAAGAAAATAAGGCTCCATTTGAACCCAGATATTTAATATCAGGCAAAGGAAAAAAATACTAAGTTTAATTGGTTAATTCATGCCTAAATATCATTTGCCTGAATATCATGCCTTTGTCCTTTTGACATTTCATCCTTGGAATGTTTAGGCTCTGGAATGAAAATCTGAAGGTACTTGTATTTTTTGTATTGTTTTTCAGTTCCTATATTTTGAGGGTTTTGGTTTGTTTTGTGTCATCTTGTTTTTGTTTTCATTAATTGTTATTCTTATTTTTATTTTTGTCCTTTAATTTATTGTTTGGTCACGATATAGTTAGAAGCAAATTTTGTTTTTTGAGCTGAGATTCTAAAGGTAAATTCTAATGATCCACTAGCAACAATATGCCAAATAACTTCATATGAAGCTTTCATTCCAACAAAAAAAACAAATTTTCATTTCATCTCTCTGTGTGTGAGGTAATTTTGGTGATCTTTATGATGATTGTGTTTATTATTCCAATATGCCTTGCATAAGCTTGTAACAACAATTGAACAAATAAAGTGTCACCTCATTAAAATTAAGGCAGGTGGCGAATCAGGAGCCCAGGTTTCAATGAGGCCAAATGGGTTCTTTACTGATTTTTTTTTAAAAGCGAGAACTTGTGCACACAATGGGTATGGCCCACATCTTGCATTACAAAATCAAAATATCATATCTGAAATAAAACTACCACCGTAGTGGTGTTTAAGATATCTACACATACAACTGAATCCCGTTTACATATACAAGCGTACTTTTACATTTTCAATTACATATTAGGTATGAGAACCTCATGATGAACCCCTTACTGAAACGTTGCCCACGGTGACATCATGTTTTGATCTTCTCCTACGTACCTACGGATTAGATTAAAACCCGTGCTAGCTTTAGCTTAGTGGAAACATATCTTATATTATTAGGATTTCTCGTAATCTTTATCATGAGCCTTACATGTATACTTATTTCGATCTCAGTGGGAGTTCACGAACTTATGCTTATCTGAGGAGGTGCCAAACACGTATTGGTACTTATGTCTAATCTCAGATCTCAGCAGGAGTTTGCAGACTTATGCTTATACTACAGGGTTTTACACCTTGTTCGGAGGTACCGTAGGTATCACGAGAGATGCGGGCGTATCACGGTATTAAGGAGACTTATTCTTATCAGTGCTGAAATAAGTACTACTTGTTTCAAATGTCGAAGCACACTTGTGCTTATATCGAACTTATCTCTTATATACTCATACGGGAGTACGTGAGTACCTAAGATTTATCCTTATCAGGGACTTATCTGAGAGGATGCAGTAGAGTCTTGCAAAAATTAATCGGATCTGGGGTACGTAGGTGCGAACTTATATTTATCGAGATGCTTTGTATCTTGTGCTTGTACTAGGCATATCCTTGTCTTGGGATCTTATCTTTTGGTATTCTGAACTTATTCTTGTATTTCGGATCTCATCGCACATTAGCATGGGAACTTAAACATGTATTTGATTTTATACTTGTATTACCAAAACTTGCCATGTATTTCGGATCTTATCTTTGTCTTCTGAACTTATACTTGTCTGGATCTTATCTTTGGGTGTCCTGGCTTCCGGATTCTTATATTTTGGATCTTATTCGTAATGCGAGAGAGGTGCAACAGTCTGATAAGTCGGAACGGGTCAGACTTATGGATTACATATCGGATGGGCATTAAGTCCATAAGCGGGGTATAGATCCACAGCCAGTGCAGTATACCAGTTCATCTGATTCAGGAGCATATCCGAAGCAAATGGATTTATCGGTTTATATCATAGTCATTAGGAGTTACGCCCATTATGGAGTACTGCGAGTAGGTACTCTTTGGACTTATACTTGTTTTATCGATCTGGAGGTACTCATGTTGAGTGCTACTAGACTTATGCTTATTTTATCGTCTGAGTGCAGTAGGTACTCTTGGACTTATACTTGTTTCTTGATGCGAGAGTACAGTAAGTACTCTGAACTTATACTTGTTTTTAACGTGCGAGGGTGCAGTGAGTCTCTTATAGCAATCCAGGATCAAGGGGTACCCCAGGTACTCTAGACTTGTCAGGATAAGGTGCCCACTGAAGTGCTACGGGGCTTGTCAGAGATGAAGTACCCTAAGGCCTCTGGAACTTAATAGGTACATTTAGATCTTTCTCTTATTCTTTATTTAGAGTCTTATCCATACAACTGTTGAAGCTACCAGACTAATCTCATAAAGAAATAGGTAGGGCGCAACCACAATGTGAAATGCAGAAGAATTTAATATAATCTTGAAGTGTGTAGCCTCAAGCGGGAGTCTCAGAAGTACTAAGCGGGAATCGTAGCATTAATCGGGACGGGGTGCGTGGCATAGCGGGACGAAGTCTTTGTGGCATAACGGGATGCAGAGGCCTTATCAGGAGTGCGGGCACTAATCGGGAAAATCAGAAACCTGCTAATGGGGTGTGGAACCTTCAATGAGATCGTACCTGTCGGAGTGGGGCACTGTCGAATCACCAGAAATTGCTAATCGGGAGTGTCGTAGCTGTCGGGCAGTCTTAACAACGAGGAGTGCTGAAGCACTAATCAGAACGTCCATTCATTCATTCTTTGGTCCTAGGTAGTCATATGATCATCGTCTTTTCGGAACTCATAATGTATCTTAATCATAATGCAATGATCATGACATATTGCTTTTCATGTTCATGTTCATGTTTCAGTTCACTTTCATGTTTCATATACTTATACAGGAATACTGATGTATTCACACATCGTTCATATATTCTAGTCCCTCTATGAATCTATTTTTATTAGAAATTGGAATCATTCCAATTGGATCATCCAAACTAAAGTTATGACATTTTTATGCCAAACTAGTCAATTTACCGATTTTACCCGAGGGACAGTTTGAAATACTCATTTTTCAGTGTCTTGACTCCATATTTGACACTGGTTCTTTGTACTTATTTAAATTTAAGGTGCTAAGGGTTCTTCTCCAATTGGAATCCACCCAGAATCAGACACGAAACTGAATACGTCAGAAACTGCCAGGACTACTCTATGTAAAAGCGATGCGGGAATTGGCTTGCACTAGCCTCCTTTGAGTGGTTACTAGACCATAGAGTCAGAATTTGACGATGTCTATTTCTGGATGTTTGGTTCTCCTTAAAGTCTATTTTAATTAACCACTTGAATCACTTTCAAGCGGACCAATAAATAGTCGAGATTATGGCTAATCGGCCCAGTGAACGAGCAGGCATCACATGTCTGAATTTTCTTTATGCAAATTTTGTGTCAGCCCAAAATGACCAGAACCTAACATGTACTGGTACATGTTCAGGGTGTACCGGTACATGTCATCGAAAATTGCCCAGAATGTGTATTTTCTCCCATTTTTCATGCACTTTCTTCCATAGATCACTCCTATTACATCCTTAAATCAAAAACAACATGTCCCTCAAACAACTCCCCAATACTTTTAATTAGACAAAGAATCAGATTTACCAAATTCTATCAAAACTTTGGAATTGTGAAGTTCCATATTTAATTATGATCAACTAAGATTTTCAGCAAACTTCCTTAATTCTAGAAGTTAGGATGGGTTCCCAACAAAATACTAGAAAAGGGAATCAATTATAACAGAATAAACCCTAAATCATACCCCGAGAAATTCTTGTACAAATCATACCAAAGTTATGTATCTGAGAATCCATACCAAAACTCTTAGTTCCATGCCTTTTGGCTCCTCCCTCTTCTTCCTCTTCTTACTACTTAGCTTATACCCTTTGGCCTTCCACGGTTTGAGCTCTCAAATGCTGAGACCAAAAATGCAAGATATTTTTTATCTATGTTTCTTTTATACTAAAATTTTCCTTTTATTGCAAGGTCCTCCAACTCTTAAATATTTATTCATTTCACTGTATTTCATTTTTGGCCTCAATCTTGTTAACTTATGACTTTAAGCCCCCTTTTGGATAAATTACACTTTTTGTCCTTGAGAATTTGTATAAAATCTAGGGTTTCTAATTTCCATGTTACTTTATTCAATTCACGAAACATTCAAATTATCTTACAAAATACCCTAAACATGTCAAAAAACGAAACTAGGGTATATTCGGGATATTCTGAAAAGCAACCTTATTCACCCGCTATTACTCCACGGTAACATTCTTAATAGGATTTTCTCATTTCCAATAGGTTCAGTCATACAACCTGCGGGACAAGTTTGGTATAGTGTCGGAGGGAGATCAAATGTCAATTTGGAGTATGTAAGTAGTTGAAATTAACATTTAGTAATTCTTCGCAGCTCTTACTCCATCAAGCGATCCTCCCAACTTTCGATTGATTATGGCGAGGCCACCTTTTGAGATCTGGAAGATCAAACACAAAGAATGTGTTGCAGCTACCAAAGAAGAAGATTGGGTACAACATATTCTATGATTTGGGTTTTTGTTTGATTCAATTTTGTTACTAGTTTAATTTGCAGTCCTGCATTACTTTCTCTTACTGATTGAGTTCGAAGGCACCCTCACATGCGAGAAATTGATGAATTATTTTGGTTGTTGGAAACTTTGATTTTGTCTATGAATATAGTTTTAGTGAAGCTTGTGATAAACACGAATGGGACTACTCGATAAAAGTTTTCTCATGCATTTCCCTTTTAAATTTCGATATTTATTTTCCTTTTTTCCATAAATGAATGGATCTAAAGACTTTCAAAATATTCTGAAGCCTTGACCATTCATTTGAAAATCCCACATGGCGTGATCGGAGGCAGTATGGCTACAACACACTCCTATGGCGCGGCGGAAACAAAAGCTCTGACTATAAACACCTTAGAACATCCATATGGCCAGCGATTCGAACAAAACCCACGACTCTGACACCTTCTATGATTACGGCGAGAACAAAACCCATTATAAACACCTTAGAACATCCACCATGGCGCGGTCGGAACAAAACCACTTTCTGAGAACTTTTTATGGTGTGACGAACAAACCCGACTATAGCCTATATAGACACCAAATTAGACTTTTCCGCCTAAACAGCTTTTGTCCACGTGCCTATGGCCATGCCTTATAGGTAGTCCACTGTTCTTGACTATATGCCATAGTGCATTATTTACACCTTTATTAGGTCGATATTTTCTGCCGCAAAACTCAGCTTCTTGTGGGCCACCTAAGTAGCTCATATGATGGCACACCAAACATTCAACACATATTTATCTGATCCATGTGTTACTATACTAAGCATGCATATATTAACAAACTTACACATGTTATTCATTCATAGCAATAACACAAAATTAGCTCACATGGGCCAATATTCAATCCGACCATTCATCTTGGAACAGCCACCAAACCATAATCAGCATGTTATTCACCCATGGAAACAACACAACATCACCTGAAGCCTGTACAAGCTTGATGCGTGGTACATGCAAAACTACTCTAAGGGGATTTCTTAGCATAGGTCTGAATCTTTTGGAGGCTGGAAACCATGGCCATTAGTATCAGCAAATCCCATCCTGCTTGACCCTTAGCGAAAGTAAAACAAATAAGGAGAAAAACCCTACCTTTCGGGTTGTTCGAAACTCCCCAGAAAACTAAATACCGCAGCGTAGTCCTTGCGAGTGGGGAGGCGGCTCTTCTTTGCTCGTGGGAAAGCAAGCCGATCGCCAAATCTTCTGCAGGATAAGGTAGAGTTTCTTCTAAAATCCCACACTTTTCTCTTCTCATTTTAGTCCTCTCTCTACCTCTCTCCTTCTCTTCTCCCCAACCACCACTACATTTGGCACAAAGCAGAAGTCCTCTCAATGCCACATGTTGTTTCTTTATATCGGCCGGCACTACACCTTATCCTCTTATCCAACCACTTTGAGATTTCCCTCCAATGGCATGATGCCATGTGTCTCATGTGAGCCCCACTTGAGCTCAAATGTTTGACTTGCTCATTGATTGACACGTGGCTCCTCTTAAGCCACTCACAAGGTGCCAAGTGTCCCACACCTCACGGTCTCAAAACGTGAAATTTCGACTGTCTCTAATTCGACTGGGGTCTAACATGGTAGTTGATTCGAGATTATTCCAACGGCAGAAGTCCGTTTCATCATCCGATATCTAGAAAAACTGATTTGATCGAAATACTGGGCCATCTTTCTTGTGAAAATTACCTTCGGCCCCGCGTAATCGGCACAAACTGTATCAAAACTAATCACCAATCGATGGGTAGTCTTCTGCTTGCTAGCCCTGTAATCCTATGGGACATAACGAGAACACTATGTTTGTAATAGGGAGTGTTTGTCACATCTCATATCGAAGATGGGCTAAACTTCTCGACACTATATAAGTATAAGTTCCCTTCAACCTAATAGACGCGTTTTAAAATCATAAGAGTTTTTGAGACCCGAAATAGTTAATATCTACATGGTTAGATTAGATTAGATCGTTACAAGTACTCATGATGTATTGAAACACGAGAGTGTTGTAAAGGAGGAGGGAAGATAAATCCTTTTTTTTCATGGAACTTGACTTGATCGCCAAAGGCCAAGAACATCCAAGCCTACGTCATATTTTGAATTGCATTCTCTTGACACGGGGCTGATGGCTTGGCTGATCAAGCACAATCAAATCTAAAGAAAAGGAGAAAAGGGAAAATACGTCACCTAAACTAATATTTTGAAGATTTTGATTTTGACTTTTCAAAGAACGCTTCATGTTTTCAAGTGTATTAAGCGATATTACCAGAAAAAAGCATCACCAAAATTCTTTTGACGTAACAAGTTTAAAGGGCATCATGATTGTCTTTTTTAGAAAAGAAAATTTTTGATAAACATTACCATATTTGTGTCTTCTTTATGAAAGAAAATTTTTTGTACTAGCCACAGTAATACTATTTTGTTGTTGTTGGACTACATTTTATTTTCTTTCGACATGACAAGTTCAAGGGAATGTTTTTTTTTGTAAAGGAAAAAGTTTTAATACTACCAACCGACATTATGGTGTTGTTGCATTGTTGTGGGCAGTGCAAGAATATCATCATCATAATTCTAAAACTATTATCTACGACCCTCTTTTCGCAATGTAGACTATATAGTCATGTGATTTATATTTTGTATTATATATGCCCCTGTTTTAATCACATTTTATTGCTGTTATTATTATTATTTTAATTATTTGCCTCCTCTTTATGTATTGTATTGATTAACCCATCCCCACATATATCAATGTGATGGTTTGTTTCACCTAAAAAATCACCTCAATTATGAACAACTTTTCATGTTCTTCGATCTCAACCAAGTTCTTTATGTGTTGTATTGATTAACCCATCCCCACATATATCAATGTGATGGTTTGTTTCACCTAAAAAAGCAACTCAATTATGAATAACATTTCATGTTCTTCGATCTCAACCAAGTATAGATCTCTCCGGGTGATGGATATATTGTCTCATTTCTAAAACTATTATCTACCCCCCTATTTTCGCAATGTAGACTATATTGTTATGCGATTTATATTTTATATTAACTACACCCCTGTTTTAATCATATTTTATTGCTGTTTTTATTATTATTATTATTATTATTATTATTTTAATTATTTATGAAAATTTTGTATGTGAAGTAATATTACATGAGATGAAAAAAAAAAGTCAATACAAAAATATTGAAGGTTAAAAACATGAGATTTTTTTATATATTTTGTTAAAAAGTATTTATTTATTTTAGAATATTATATTATTAAATTATATTATTGTTCTATAAATATATTTAAATTTTTATTTGAAAATCAAAGTCAACTTTTTTAATTACAGTTCTAATTGGACAGAGGTTTTTTTTTTTTTTTGAAGATCTCGACAGAGGTTAGATTAAAATGTTTATTTTTTATTTATATAAATAAATTAAAAATATATTTGTCCTAGACAATCTTATTTAATCATCCGTCGACGCTGCAGATGGGATTAGTTCGAAATATATAATTATATGAAATCTACATGTGATTTATATATATTCTTTTTAAAGAAAAAATAATATTATTGATTTCAATAGAATGATAGATCCAAGATACAAATAGTAAAAAATCATACAAGATGAAACAATATTCACATTAATAACATAATAAATCGATATAAAGCCTACAAATTTGATAATATACTGATTATAATTTTTACGATTTCAATTCAACTTACTTACGTGTAAGATTTTCATAAAGTGGGCTTTATTAATTGGAATTAACTGAATTAATTTGGTCTAATTAATTGAGATATATGGATTCTTAAATAGTTTAATATGGGTCGGCCGGTGCGGGCCGAAAAGACGTCCCTACCAGAACTCCAGTATGCCCGCGCCGAACTCTATAAATAAAAAGCTCTCGTTCCTCCTAACCCTAGCGATACGTTATTTCATACTCACATACGCATTCGTAGAGAAATACTTTCTCTATCACTGAGAGGCATTCTCATTGCCGTTGTCATTAATCCGGATAAGTGGTAAGATTCAGATCGCGATTGCAGATCTTCATTCATTCCTCGCATCAAGCAAACTCACGAATTAATCAGTGTGATGCAATTTTTCATATTCTTTATTATTACGTTTTGTATTCTAAACATGGTGATCTAAAGAAGAATTAACGCGCCCTACAAATTTGGAAATGAGCCAACCATGGATTAGAATCAAAACATATACTTAATATTTGCTTTGTGTTTTATTCAAATAAGGTTTCTGTCCAGTTTCGGAAACTTTCTTCAAATCAAAACTCGAATTTTATTGTGACATTTGGGAATCTACTCGCCAAGACGAGAAGATCGGGTGGGCAGGCACGCGCCGCCGAGGAGGCCGCACGCGCCCTTCACGCTACCGACGCACAGCACGACGCGCCGCGGAAGGACACGCGCCAGACCAAGCCCAACTCGGGTTACGACGTCACTGACCTACCACACGACCACCCGCCGACCGATCCGCTGACCGGCCAAACCGGATGCCGATCGGGCCATGCTGGATGTCATCATCTCCGACCCTGGCCCGAGCCCGACCGATTTGATCCGACCGGCCAACGACCGACCGATTGACCCGACCCGATCAACGCCCGTGACTAATTTTGACTCCGTCCGATGGCGCTTATATCGACCGGCCGATGACGCCATGTCGACGTTATCGTGACGGATCCCGACTGACTCGATGATCGTCACGCCGACGTCATCCCAAGCCCCGATCTCGACCCGACCCGATTCTCGACCCGGCTCACTCCGTCGCCGGACAGCCCGTGCGGAGCCGTCCGACGTCCGCTTTGACGCATCTGCACCGACGCTACCGCACGAGATGCTCTACAATGTGGTATATTTATTTTACATGTTTGAAGCTGTTAAAAATTCGACAATACGTAAAGAACTCTAGGTACGCGTATTTTTAGGGTATTTTTGTGTGTTTTCTTGTATTTCTCTATGGTTTTGGAAATATGTATGATAGCTCACATGTATATCACCACATAAGGATTATGTAGAGTGTAATCTTATAGACTATTAATGAATTGAACAAGATAATTAACATTACATGGAATGTAAGACATACGCCCCTCGTTACGCTTCAGCATTACATATATATATAAGAATGTGATACATAAAGTTTATATCCCTGGGTATGAGAGATTTTCGCGATTCGCCATAGGACCGCCCAAAGTGGCACACTCGACCGGGTTTGAGAAAAATCAATCTCATATTATGGTGGATGTCTGCTTGTTGCGTGATCATACTCCCAAAGGAGGTGATCCTGTTAGTTCACGGAGGGATACATGTACAAGATGTGCTTCGAGAAATGACCGCATCTTAGCGGTTCATACACCCAAAGGTGGTGATATCACGAAAGATTAGAATATGTTCTCATTTGTCGCGTCATGTGGAGAGGTACAACCGCATGTCATATTTTTCGCCCAAAGGTGATTATGTGTTGATGTATGTAATTCTCAGAGGCATTCACATGATGCTGATTATATTGTTTGTTTTGTTTTTCAGTCAATTTTTCAGAACGACAATTCCATTTAACAGGTCCTTAATGATTGAACTTTTAAGAAATGGAAAGAGATTTTCTATTTGGAATGGAGTCATGATGTTCACATTGCCTACAATGGATAAGTTTCCAGATATCACAAAACTACCAAGATTGCCGAGAAAACTGGCCATACCCGGGAAAGGAGCAATCGACTTTGCTTATCGACAATGAAGAAATCCATTCAAGAACACTTAAAAGTGGTTTACCGCTGATCAGATCAAGTAATAAATGATGGCCCATAGAGGCTAGAACTCCACCATCTAATGCCGAGGTTGGAACACTTTTCAAAGCTCTTCAACATGAAGTATGATGGTACTGTTAGGTTGGGAGAGACATTTATGTCCCGAGGATGGCAGACTTAAAGACTAAGCTTCAAGCTCTGTTACCATTCCCGATGCTTGCATTGTGCATCAAGCTCCCAAACACCCTTCCACCCGATTTTGGGATTATAAAGACAACACCACAATTCCCAAGACGAGACTCGTCGCTAATGACTCGACAAGGAAGTATACAAGTGTACAGTAAACTTAAAAGGAGCAAGGTTATCCGCCTTATATGCTTCTGGGGCTCCCATAGAAATAAAAATAAGAAGTTCAAAAGTCGTACTTCCATAAAGGTACTCAAGAAACTACCGGGTCAATCCGACAAATATGGGTCCAAAGAAGACATTCTTGAAAAGGATGGTGATCACCATTTTCAGAAGAAGAAAGGCCTGCTACGAAGAAGGAGCGTAAAATTTAAAGCTCGATGTCCAAACGCGGGCTTACAGTACGATTTTTTAACACTTGTTTGTGAATCCAACCTATCTCAAGCACCATCCGCCTGCGGCCCGATAGTGGTTAACCATCATGTTATGCTTACTCATACAGGATTCAAACCTGAGGGAAGCCAAATAAGGATGAATCAAAACTCACTGTGTGGAAACAACGAGAAAGCTAATGTCATGTTCGTGGGAGATGTAATCTTAATTCTAGATTCGGTTTAAATTGATGTTGAGACACTTTATGTACCTTCCTTTAGACGTGAATTTATTTCCGTATCGTGTTTGATTTCATATGATTACTCTTTGAAATCAAAGCAATGTTATTTCTATATTTCTTAATTCAAATATAAGTCAAGTAATCGCCATATGTCCAATCTGACATATGCATTGAGTTTATTCCCACGACATATACGTTCGCTTATAATGAATAAAAGGTTGTTTCTAAGAGACCATTACCTAAGGAAGAGTCTTATGCATTGTGGCATAAACGACTTGGACATATCTCTAAGGATAGAGTAGAAAGGCTGATAAAGACTAACATCCTGCCTGATCTTAAAAATGACTTAGAAATATGCGTAGACTGTTGTAGAGGTAAAATGACCAAGATAAGAAAGAAAACTGCAGTCCGTAGTTCTGACTTGTTGGATGTCATTCACACCGATATAAGTTGACCTTATACGGAAACCTTGTGTAGAAATTTTTATTTCATCACATTTATTGATGACTATTCTCGATATGGTTATTTGTACTGATTGAAGAAAGGTCGAAGCCCTCGACAAGTTCAAGATTTTTCGACTGTCGAGAAACAGTTGGGAAAAGTCATAAAGGTTGTTAGATCTGACCGAGGTGGAGAGTATTATATATAAAGCATGGCGATGCCGACAGCTAAGGGTCATTCACAAATACTTAGAGGATTCGGGGATATGGCACGCTTTACTATGCCCCGAGTCCCGAGAAAATGGTGTAAATGAAAGGCTAATCGCACTCTTATGGAAATGGTAAGGAGTATGATTAGTAGGACAAATTTACATTCCTCGTTTTCAGGGTGAAGCTTGAAAACAAATTTTGGTACATTTTGAATCGTACCTACAAAGCTCCATCGAATTTTCGAAGTTACGAACGCGTAGTTTCAGCTTAAAAACCATCTTAAGGTCAGATGTCCTCGTTAAGTGAAGCCGTATAACTAACATGGGCAAGTTGGACTCAGAAACTTTCTCTCTCCTCACTCGACAACATTTTGTATCTTACCCTAACACTCTGGAAGTGATACTTCCGTTTATAATCCCAATGGAGTCGCACAAGAATTGCGAACTGGCTGTGACAATGTTTTGGAGTTTGATGTGGCCGAAGAAAATAGTCGCTTCGCTGCATCTTGTTGAGGATGATAGTACGGTAATGTGGTATCTTTATCTCCTCCCCATACGTATAATTGTGGGAACTCCCACACACCATATTAAACTGGCTGAGACTAGGGATTCCCGTTTGTCGTAGACGTACCCCACGAAGTTCATCAAGGCTCAAAGTGTGGATGGCTATTAATACTCCAATAAGGAGATCCACTAGTGAGACATCGCCATACCAATCGGACTATTTAGTCTATATAGAGAGCGTGATCACGATATTCCGCTCGCGGATCGATCCAATAATTTGGCGCAAGCCGTTTTGTCCTCAATCGAACTCCGTGGTCGGATGCACGAGAGATGAAATTCACCCCATGGCAGGCATAATGGAGTTTGGAACTTATTGAACTAATTAAGGTCATAGACCCATTGGTCGCAAATGCGTATAAGACTAAAAGGACCATAAAGGAAAGATTGAGAAGCCAAAGCCGTGACCGTAATGTAAAGGTTTCACTCGAGAGAAGGAGTAGATCAAGTAAGCAAACCTTTCTCCTGCCTCTTCTAAAGATTCTTTCAGAGTGATCATGGCATTAGTTGCTCATTTTCGACATGGAGTTACACCCGATGGATGTTAAAACTGCCTTTCAATGGAGACCTTGTCGAAGAAGTCTATACATGCAACTAAGGTTTTGTGGCAATGATTCAGGTACACCTGTATGTAGACCGAAAAAGTTCATTTATGGTCTCACAAACTTCTGTGGACAATGGTACTCTTAAAGCTCTCATAGTAGTGTTGTCGCTTTCATATGGTTTGCAGAACAAAGCAGATCAATGTATATACTGCAAGGTCGTGAGGAAATTCATTTTCCTAATACTTTATGTGGATGGATATCTGTTTGCAAGCAAAGGACTCAATATCTGCAGATGAGACAAAATGATGTTGTCAAAGAACTTTGATATTAAGGACCTCAGAGGCGTCATTCCGGCATCGAGATTCACAGAATCGCTCGCGATCATTGGGTTTATCTCGTGAGGGCATATGTTGATCGATTTTTAGAAAGATTCAAATATGCACACGTAAGCCAGAATTGCCCTGCCTCAGAAGGTGATAAGTCGAAACCGTCACAATGTCCTCATTCGCATATCGAGAAAGCCCAAATGAAGAATGTGTACCTTATGCTAGTGCACTCGGGAGCATTATGTATGCTCAAGGCGTACTAGGGGCCAGATATTGCCTTGCAACAGACTTCAGGCAGATATCACCAAATCCAGACATGATCATGTCAGCCGCCAAGAAGGTTACGAGGTACTTAAAGAGGACAAAAATACTCATATATGCCGATTTACAAACATGTCTGTGACCTGTCACTAGTCAGGGTATCTCTGATCTCGACTTTGCTGGTCATCGTGATGAAAGAAGTCAACACAGCCATATCTTTAAGTTAGCAGGAGGTGCGCATCATGGAAAAGTGAGAAACAAAATCAATGAAGATCCTCTACCATGCAAGCTGAGTCACAGAGCATGCTTTTCAAATACCACTACTCAAGCAATTGCCCAAAACCTCATTAAGGAGAGTTAACCGTATTTTGATTTTGTGGATAGGCCCATATCAAGTATTGTGACAATAACTCGCAGTTGTTGTTTATTAACAACAACAAGAGGTCTCAAGGGGTCTAAGCACATGGAGGTCAAGCACCTGACTATAAAGGAAAAAGTTCAAAACGATGACATTGTAATGGAGCACATATCAACAGATGATATGATTGCAGATCCGCTAACTAAAGGCCTTCGCCTCTTGTGTGTATTTGATCAACATGTCATTAACATGGGCTTAGGGAGTATCATGGATATCGTAAATTAGTGGAGTCGTTAAGTTTTATATCGCTTTATGAAGGATGAATCCTATTTCATTACATTTTTGTAATAATTGAATTTGTATCAACTCTTTTGTATTCAATAAGGTATTTGCGGAATGTAGATTTATCAAGTTGAGTACAAATAATTGTTGAAAATCTCGAGGCATCGCGGTAAAACCTCGAGCAATGTGCTATGGGGCATTCTGGCATTAGCCTTAACAATATGTCTTTGTTATTAACATAAAGTAAAGTTGTCATCAAGGTAACACATATATGTGTTCAGTTGTGGAACCATGATGGATATTCTCTGGGCTGGACACTAGGTTTTGTGACACTTAAGGAGAGAGAATTTGGACTAACAAAATGGATAACACATGAAGTATCACTCATTATGAGGTATTGTCCATTTAACACACTACCATATCAATCCATACGCAGTTGAAAGCACTGCAGGACCATGGAAGTGGCCCGCGAGTACATGCAATTACCGCCATGATTCGTTGTTCGAGACTTTACGGATGGGATTAATTATTAAGAATAATCTCTGCACCAATATAAATGTGCGCACAGCTTTTGTTTCACTAATATCGCTCAAGTGGGATAACAAGATTTTCATGCAAGCTGGCTTTACATCGGAATTAATCGACCACTCTTTGGCTCTACTCAATCAGACATACGGGATTCTAAATAGTTTAATATGGGTCACCGGGTGTGGGCTGAGTACGCCCCACCCAAGTATGAGAGGCCCTGGTCGAACTCTATAAATAAAAAGCTCAAGTCCCTCCCTAACCCTAAGGATACGTTATTTCATACTCACATACAGATTCAGAGAGAAATACTTTCTCTAATACGTGAGAGGCATTCTCATTAAGCCAGTGTCATTAATCTGGGGATAAGGGAGAAGATCTTGAGATCGCACCCTTGCATCTTCATTCGATTCCTGCATCAAGCAACCATGGAGTCCAAATCGTGTATGCAATTTTTCATATTCTCTTTATTATTATGTTTTGTATTCTGAAGATGGTGATCTAGGAAGAATTAACGTGTCCCACATTACTTCACATAATTATGGCTCGACCGATCAAATTTGTTACAAGATAAATTGTCACCTTACGAATAAAACGTTGTAACAAAACGATGAACAACACTATGTTGTAACAACCCGATAACAAACCAAATGACGCAATACGACGAAAATAAACCAAACGTCGATAAAACGAAAACAACACAAAAAACAAGATAAAATCTAAATTTTTATGGAAGAAAAAGAAAATAAAAGAAAAAGATATAGATGAGTGATTTGAGGCAAAAAAATTGCCAAAAAATCACTCCTCTTGCTTGAGAAAAATTGGCTACAAAAAAATAAGATAGAGAAAATGAGAAGAGGGCGGTTATGGTTTAATCATACAAGTGATTTATATTTCATTTAGGGTACTTTTTTATTATATATATATAGCAGCATATATGAAAGAGCAGGCATATATATATATATATATATATATATATATATATATATATATATAGAGCAGGTATATATATATATATATATATATATATATATTCTATTTCTATTTTATTATTATTTAAACCCTGAAATTGAATTGAAATATTATGTTTGTTAATAGGTTTTTGTTTGTTATTTTCAAATTTTGATAGCAAAAGTTCAAATAACATGTACAAAGAAAACTTTGCTTTCAAAATTTGTTTCATATAAAATTTTAAATTATTAAGGAAAAGTACTGAATAGGTGAATTAGTCTTACAATATTAGTTGGGGCCGCGTTGAATTTTAATTTGTAATCAATAAAATTTTATATTATTAAGAAAAAATGCTACATATGTAGATATTTTCTACATTGGTTAGTGTATTAGAGTATAAAATAAAATAAATATAATTAAAATTTTAATATTTTTTAAAA
This sequence comes from Tetrastigma voinierianum, assembly GCA_016808115.1. Lineage (NCBI taxonomy): Eukaryota > Viridiplantae > Streptophyta > Magnoliopsida > Vitales > Vitaceae > Tetrastigma > Tetrastigma voinierianum. Next base: position 612,555 of record JAEQBH010001004.1, read on the forward strand.
TTATTTAATTTAGGAATTAACAAGTAAAATTATTTTGAATTAATGAATAAAAATAACTTCTAGATTTTGAATTTATTAAAATGAGTTGAATAAAGATAAATTAATTTTTTTTCCGTATTATCTTTCTAATTTTGTTTGAGAAAATAAAAAAATAGTTTCAATGTATTATATTTTTATTTTTAAATTTAAGTTTGATATTCTATAAAAAAAATTAATATATATATATATATATATATTAGAGTGTTAATTAACAAAAAATGTTAATATATTTTTATATTAAAATCTAATTTATTTTAATGATTTAACTACACACGACATTAAAATATTTTTTTGTTAAAAAACTAGAAATAAGGATCAAAAACACCAAAAAATGAATAATCGATTAATCAAAAAATTCCCCTCATAGGTAAATTTCATAAATGGAGACTCTTCACTCTCTCATCGTCTTTGAATGATTGAACAAATGCAAAAAGTTTTTTTTGCACCTTGCTCAAGTGGTTAAGAGTTTAGACTAACATAAAGAGATAAGGGCTTAAAGATTTGAGTCCTATGAAAAATTTGTAAGAAACAGAATACTATGATGTATTGCAAAAAGTTCGAGTCCCATTACAAACTTGTAAGAAACATAATATTATGATATATTGTAAAATGAATAATTGTCAAAAAAAAAAAAAAAAAAGACAAATGCAAAAAATTTTTTACACACGACCTCCGCCCATTTAGGACTTACACTTATGTTTGGTTGACAAACCCTTATGGACTATTTCCTATCAATATTGGTACGAGACATTCGAACTAAGTCTTTGCTGCCATAGTTTTACTAAAAAGTTTGAAACCAATTAGATATCATTCCATGCTTATTAACTTAATTTGATTTTAAAAAAATAATATTTTTAAAAAATAATTTAAAAAATATTAGAGTTAAAAAAATATTTAGGGAATTATGGTAGATTGGGCCACGTAATAATGAAGTAGCTGCCACATATATGCACATATTAAAAAAAAAGTTTTTTTTTAATCGATAAAAATAGAAGGATTTCTTAACTCCTTCGAAGTAAAAAATCTAACCTCGTTTTTTATCTTTTTCTCTACTCTCCGCACCCCTGCTCTCCCTTACATCTTCCCTAATGCTCGCACACCGCACATCCAAGTCAATAAACCTATAGATTCTTCATCCATTCGTAAAGATTTTGCTAGAACCCTAGATTGGTAAATGGGCTCCGTGTCGTTATGCACAACTACAAGCTTCTTTGTCGCCGCCGTCCGACTTCTGGTCATGCAATAAGATCCGTGGATATCCTTCACTATGGATTACACCGTCTTGAGATTATGAAAGGAAGCCCGTCAGGGTGATTGGATAAGATCTACGAGCTTGGGGTCGGGAGGAACTTGATTGGATGCGATCAAAAAAGCCTAACAAGTTTCCGAGCAATGCCAGCGGCGTAGGCTTGGTGTTTGGGGAGGAACAGAAGCGGAAGGCTTGGAGGAACAGAGGCCTGAATGGTAACGTTCTTTTTCCTTTTATCTTTCACTTTCAACCTAGGGTTATGGATTGTTTGTCTTTGAATTGTTTTCAACGTCTGCTGGGGTGGCTTTGTATTTTTATTTTTTATTTTTACTTTTATCCAATCATTATGGTCATTTGGGGGACTGGCACTATCAGCAATGATGAAATAGGTAGAATTCTATTTTCTCCAAAAAAAAAAAAAAAAATTGGAATTCTCAAAAATATTATGATGTGTTTGCCTATTCACAAAGTGTTGGGATGTTAGAACTCCTGATAATGGATTTTTCACAAGTGTTTGTATGTAGGCACAAAAAGAGTTTGGAACCAATCACTACAAGAAAAATTGGAATTAGAGACGGACACTTATCCGTCTCTAAATAGAGACGAATTGCATACAAATTAATTAGAGATGGAATTTCCGTCTCTAAATAGAGACGGAATGATTTCCGTCTCATATTTGAGACTAGACCGAGATTTTAAATAATTCCGTCTCTATTTAGAGATCTTAAATAGAGACCGAATACCCCCCGCCTCTAACTATATTTAAATCGAGACTCCGAAATCATCTCGCCCTCTATTTAGAGACCCGAAATTCCTGTTTTGGTCTAGAGATTTTAATGATTTCCGTCCCAAATTTGAGACTCAAAATCATTCCGGTCTCTATTTAGAGATGGAAATGTAGACCGAACATTTTCCGGGCTTCCTAATAGAGACGGAAAAATCCTGTTTGACAGAGAGACTGAAAGTTCCGTCTCTATTTTTGTCTCTACAGAGACTAATGAGATTTCGCCTTAAATTCCTCGGGGACTCAAATCATTCCGGTTTCTACTTAGAGACTAACTGCCCATCTTCAATCAAAGACTTTATTTTATTCCGTTTTCGATTAGAGACGAGACATTCGGTCCCCCTATTTCCGGCCCTCTATTTAGAGATTCAAATAGAGACCGAATAATCCGTCTCTCGACTCCATTTCTAATTATCGACCTTGAAAAAATAAAAAGTATGAGACTAAAAATTCAAATCTCTGCTATTCCTCAAAGAAATCTAGGTTTTATCCCCTAATATTGCTTTCTTTACATGTTTTTTTTGTTATAATGTTGGAATCTTTTTCTTTGTTTGAAAGAAGAATTATGGTCTTTTCAAATGAAATTGCTTCAATTCAAAAATAAATTTTAACAAGAATAACCAAAAAAAAATATTTTCTGATAGCCAACAAGAATAGCCAAAATAGAACATTAATATATTGTTTCGTCTTTCTTCCTTCATTATCTCTTTCACCAGATCACATCATTTTGACGATATAGATGATAAAGGTCCATAGTAAAATGCTAGGTACTTTGGAAATACTAGGGTATTTTAATTTTTAGAGAACAAATAAGAAGAAACTTGTTAAGGAAGTTGTCATTTCATCAAAAAGAGGATGAATATAAATTCTTGCGCTTCAAGTACTTACTTACCCTGGTTATTTGATCAAACGGTTCTCCACCTTCACATGATTCAAGTGCCATATCTTCAAAAACCATAGAAGGGACCCATGTCAAATGATAAAGCAAATTGTGAAAAAAAAAATAACCAAATAAGACAAAGGAAGACAAGCAAGGGAGAAAGAGAACATGATTCAAGAGGAAAATTAGAGCGAAAGAAAGAATAAAAATACTAAAGGCCTGCAAAATTTTTAACCAAGAATACCTACACAGAGAAAAGCTATCTTGAAATGTAAAAAATAGTCGCACAAACGCGACTTATTTATGAACATTAACAAACCAAACTAAGATCTCCAACATGGCCTGCAAATCATAAGAATGTCCCCTTTTTTTTATTTTAGTACAAAGCTAAACACACGTGCCAATAAAAACCAGACATAAACTTCAGATATACAAGAGCTCAAATGGATTAATAACCAAACACATTACAGTGTAACAACAATCAAAACTAAAGGGCCCGTTTGGTTCCTTCTTTTGAAAACTATTTTTTGTTCTTAAAAACAAAAAGAATAAGGAAAACACATTTGGTTCCTCGCTTCGTTCTCAAAACACAAAGAACACTAAATTCAAACAAGAAGAGTTTTCAGAACACCTTGGTGTTCTCTATGTGTTTTTCAAAACTCGTCTTAAGAACAAGCTTTTCAAAAACAAGAACCAAATAAATTTCAAACTTGCAACAAGGTCCCCAAATTTCAATGAGTTATGACATGATTGCAAATGTGCTCAACTTATACCTCCGCATGCTCCTTAGCACCATGCTTAGATCATTGAAATTTTAGCTTAAAAGATAAGAGCATTCCCAAAGCAGATTAGCAAAAAAAAAGCATCCAGCCCATTTTAACTCCAAAGATTACTTTTTGCAGATTTATTCAAAATTTTATTAGTCTGCCGGCCGTGGCTTGTCCCAAGTTATATCTAAGTAAATACAATTTTACCGCTTCTGCCATTAATAATTCACATCATATCTGCTTCATTCATTATATTGCTCATACACTATAAAGCTGATTTAAAGATAAATAAATATTTAATTAAAATTTAAAATAAATATAATTCAATTAAAAATAAAAATGGCCATAAATATTTAATTAGACAATAAAATAAATATAATATTTGAATTAATAATTTCAATAGTTGAACTTTTGGAGTTACAAATATTAATTAATTTTAAAATTTTGTACTTCTTATAAAAAACCAATGAAAAATATTTATAGGCTATTAAATAAATTAATTCATATCAAGTAAAACATTTTTATTTTAATTTGTATTTCAAATTATTCACAAAAAATATGATTTATGGTTTTTCATTTATTAATAATATTTTATTTATAATATTATTTTTTGAAAATAATTAGAAGTTAATAAAAAAATTTATAGGCTAATAAAATAAATTAATTCATATCAAGTAAAATTTTATTTTTAATTCGTATTACTAAAATGTACAAAAAAATATGATTTAAAGTATTTTTATTTTATCATTTCAAATACCCAAAACGAGCGTGGGGTTTTTATTTTTTCATTTCAAATATGGCTTTGGCTCTCGGTTTTGGCTGACTGCTGTGGATGCTCTAATGGAATCCCATATTTCTTCGTAGTTTGCAGTTGCTTCCAGAATTACCAAAACCATCAAACACTAAAAAGAAAAAAAACAAAAGCAAAATATTTCATGGATGGAACAAAGTTCTTTATTATTCCAAATTAAATAAGGTTTAATATTTAAATAGAGCAAACAATTTTTATTATTGAAAAAAAATAGCGCATGTCAACAATACAAAAAATATGCCTTATATGATCACATATAATTCAACAAAAGCTGAAGCAAACACCGGTATTATCATGAATGGTAATATCATCATCATCCTTGTTGTACCAAATGTTGATCTAACGAGGGAAATAAATATGTATAAGCTATCACAAGTATCTTAGGATAAAAATTAAAGACCCCGAATAAATTCAAAAAGGATTGAAGGTGTGCTGATAATAACCGGTAATCCGTCATTTCCTGATGTCGTTTAGGGTAACAAATAGACGATAATTGATGATGCTTTTCCAGCGGAGGCGAAATTTGGAGGCGTGTGGGGGTGTTTGAAATTTGGACTGATTGTTTGCGGGATGGGATGCGGCTCTTAGTTATCACGAAATTTGATCTTCAGGATCATTTACCATTATTAATCTGAGGCCCCAGATGAAATACTTCTCTGCAAAAGCAAGAGGGAAAAAAGGGGTCGGCGAGGAGCTTTGCCGTGGCGCTCCGTCTGAGTCAGTTCTTCTGGGAAGAAAGAGAGAATGTAGATTGCTTAGTATTGGGCGTGAATGGCGTCTAGAGTAGTCCCTTTCACTTGTGGGTGGCGCAGTATTTATGGTGTATATTGATCACGATTTGAGGGTAGTAGGATTCTTTCCATTGGATGGGATGTTGTGCCTTTATCGGATTTTAAGAAAGGGATATTAGGAAGGAATAGTTTATTGAGAATTATCCACTTCCCTTATTGGTGAGATTTGATTAGTTGCGGATAATATATTATTGAAATTATCCTGAACTTTCATGTCAGGATTTAATTAAGATTTAGTTAGATTCACAGGATAATAAGTTATAGGGGATTATTCTACTTTCCTTATTGGCGAAATTCAATCTGATTTGCAGGATATGGGCTTTCTCAATTATCCATAACCGGCCTTTGGGCCGAGTGGACTGGGCCTTCCTTTTGGGCCGACGCTAGGGGCTTGTGTGTTTTATAGGGTCTGCCTCTCCTTTGGGCTAGTGAAGGTAGGCTGCGCTGACCACTCAAAACCTGTCGATTTGCCCCGACCCTTGTGCACGGTGTGCGTGAAGCGAGGAGCTATATCGTTCTGTATCGGTGTGATTTCACGGTGTCAGCTCTGGGCTGGATTAGTTAGAGACTGTTGTCGTCATATAATACGGTGATAATGATGACCTTTGAGGTTTCCTCGCCTCATTTCTTGTCAAAATATCTCGACGGAGTTCGTGCTTTGCGTTCCCTTGAACGAATGGCCTAAATTGAGCGTCACGAGTTGAGAAGTGCTTCGTCAGCCAAAGTCGCTAGGGCGATGGGCTAGCTTGTTATTTGGACCGATTCTAAATTGTCTGACTTTTGGTGGTCGCCGGTCTGCGAGTTCGCGATCTCCATCGGCTGACTTGATGAGCGAATTGATTCCTTGGTACGCCAAGCTGCTGGCATTTGGTCGTCAATCTGGTGTTGTTACTCCGTCCCGGCTGAGTTGCCTGAGTTGAATTGATTCCTTAGGCTGCATGGCCTGTGTTGAGTAGACGAACTCGTCAAGTTATCTTTGTTGGGCTCAGTCGTCGGTTGCTTTGATCGATCGATTTTTGGTACATGGCGGTATAGAATGGTAGAGCTCGTCAATGTGAATGGTTGAGCGGGCTCGTCAGTAATGGCGAGGGGAAGAGCTCGTCGGTGACGGTTGAGTGAAGAGCTCGTCGAGTGGGCTGATGGGAAGAGCTCGTCGGAGTAAACAATCGAGTAGAGCTCGTCCAAGTGAACTGATGGGAAGAGCTCGTTGGAGTGAACAGTTGAGTAGCGCTCGTTCAAGTAAACTGATGGGGAAGGAGGCTCGTCATCAGTGAACAGAATTTAGTGAAATTTGGTTCATGAGGAATAAGGCTCGCCCATGTTGGAGTGATAGGAAGGCTCGTATGAATGAATAATTGAGGAGGAGCTCGTCCATGTTGAGTGATGGGAAGAGCTCGTCAGAATGAATAATTGAGCAGGAGCTCGTCCATGTTGAGTGATGGGAAGAGCTCGTTAGGATGAGTGGCGATTGAGCCAAGTGGCGGTGTAGCCAAGTGGCGATTGAGCCGAGTGGCGATGTAGCCAAGTGGCGATTGAGCCGAGTGGCGATGTAAGCTAGGAGTGGCGATTTGCGCCCAGTGGCGATTGGCCGATGGCGGTGTAGCCAAGTGGCGTTGGTAAGTGGCGGTGAGCCAAGTGGCGATTGGTACGAAATGGCGTTGGCGAGTGGCGATTGGTAAGTGGCGATGTAGCGAGTGGCTATTGAGCGAGTGGCGTTGGCCAGTGGCGATTGGCCGTGGCGATTGGCGAGTCGGCGATTGGGCGAGTGGCGATTGGCCGTGTGATAACCCGAGTGGCGATTGGCGGTGGCGATTGAGCCCGAGTGGAGACCCCAGGCAGTGGCGTTGTAGCGGTGGCGATTGGGCCCGGTGGCGATTGGTAGTGGCGATTGGGCGGTGGCGATTGAGCGGTGGCGGAAATGTGGCCCGGTGGCGATTGGCCAAGTGGCGTTTGGCCCAGAAGTGGCGATTGGTAGCTTCGATCAGGCTCCTCGGTGTGACTGCTGGAGTAGAGCAGACTCGTCAAAGTGAGCGGTTGAGTGGGGACTCGTCCATTGTGTATTGATGGGAAGAAGAAACTCGTCGGTCTGAACTTGGGAAGAGCTCGTTATTGGGGACTATTGGTGAAGGCTCATCGAATCGTGGTAGGAGCTCGCCCGTATTGGTGATGGGAAGAGTTCGTCAATGAAATAGTAGCGGGCCGATCCATGTTGTTTGGAGGGCTCGTCGGTGAGCCGTGGGAAGAGCTGGATCTCGGGGTGGTGTTGAGGCTAGTCATATAAATAAACCAGGCTCGTCGGTGGGCGGTTGGAAGGCTCGTCAGATGGCTTGTTGTAGGCTCGCCCATGTAAATAATAGGAGCTCGTCAGATAAAGCTGTTGGGAGGAGCTCGTCGGGTGAAATTTGTTGTAAGGGGCTCGCCCGTATATAATAGGAGCTCGTCGGATCTGTTTGTTGGGAGGGCTCGTCAGGTGAGTGTTGTAGGCTCACTTATGTAAATATTAGGGCTTGTCAAGTCGTCTTTGTTGGGAGGGCTCGTCGGTGGGTGTTGTAGGCGCTCGCCCATGCAAATAATGGGGGCTCATCGGGATAGAGGTGATTGGGGGCTGGAGTCGGATTAATTTGTTGGGCTCGCCCATGTAAATAATAGGAGCTCGTCGAGATAGATTTGTTGGGAGAGCTCTCGTCGGGTAGAAATTTATTTGTAGAGCTCGTCATGTAAATAATAGGAGCTCGTCGGATAAATTTGCATTTGGGAGCTTCCGTCGGGTAGGCGTTGTAAGAGCTCGTCGTGTAAATAATAGAAGATTTCGTCAGCGGGGCTGTTTAGGAGCTCGTCGGGTGAAATTGTTGTAGAGCTTCGTCTATAGTAAATAATAGAATGATCGGATAGGGTGTTGGGAGGAGCTCGTCGGTGGTGTAGGCTGTCGTGTAAATAATAGGGCGTCAGTAGAATTTTGTTTGGAGGAGCTGGATTGGGTGGCATTTGTGAGGCTGGGTCATGTGAAATATTGAGATAGTGAGTGGGGGTTTTGTTTGGAGGGCTGGGTGGTGAGTTTGTGGGCTGTCATGTGGAAATATTGAGACATTCCAATGTATTTATTTGGAAGGAAGCTTCATCAGGTAAACTGATATGAAACTCGTCCATATAAATAATAAGGCTCGTCAAATATAGGCTGATAGGAAAAAGCTAGTCGGGAAAAGCATTGTAAGAACTCGGTAGGTGTAGATAATAGGAGCTACGTCAAATGGGAAGGCTGTTAGGAAAAACTCGTCGATGGAAATTTGTATTGTAAGAGCTCGATCCCGTTTAAATAGTGAGGGCTCGTCCATACGGGGTTGAGGGATGAGCCTCGTCAATAATTGAAGAAGCGATGCACTTTGGGTGCGGCGAGAGGGCTAGATCAGTATGTAAATGGTGGGAGGGGCAGGTGCGTTAGGATCCGGGTGAAGGGGCTCCGTCAGTGGCAAAGTAGTAGGGCTAGATCCATGCGGAGTTGAGGGTTGGGCCGAGTCAATGTGGTGTAAAGGAGCCAGATCTGTTTGGAGTCTTGTGAAGGGCTGGAATCAATGTAAATAGTAGGAGAGGGGAGCCCCGTCTGTTTGAAGTCAGTGAAGGAGCACAAGTCAATGTAAATAGTAGAAGGGAGCCCGTATGTTTGAAGTCCAGTGAAGGGCTCGTCAATGTAAATGGTAGGAGGAGCAAGTGCGTTTGGAGGGATCCGGGTGAAGGGGGCTGGAGTCGATGTAAATAGTAGGAGGGGGCTTGGTGTTGAAGTCGATGGAAGGGCTCGTCAGTGGCAAAATGGTAGAAGGGCCCGTGCGATTTGAGAATCGATGAAGGGCTCGTCGATATGTAAATAGTAGGAGGAACTTGGAAATGCATTTGAAGTCAGTGAAAGGGCTCATCGATAAATGGTAGAAAGAGCAAATCACATTTAGAAGATCAGTGAAGGGAGCTCGTCAATGTAAATGGTAGAAGGCCCCACGTCTGTTTGAAGTCAGTGAAAGGGCTATTCGATGTAAATAGTAGAGAATACAGATGCATTTAGGAAGTCGGTGAAGGGCTCGTCAATGTAAATAGTAGAAGGGAGCCCGTCTGTTTGAAGTCCAGTGAAGGGCTCATCGATGTAAATAGTAGAAGGAAATGCATTTGAAGTCCCGGTGAAGGGCTCGTCAATGTAAATGGTAGAAGGGGGCAGATGCAGTGTGAAGAAGTCAGTGAAGAATAAATCCGAAATGTAAATGAGTAGAAGGGAGCGAAATGCGATTTGAAGAAGTCGATGAAGGGCTGGGTCGATGTAAATAGTGGGGGCCCGTGTTTGGAGATCCGGTGGAAGGGCTGGAGTCAGTATGTAAATGGTAGGGGAGGGACTGATCGGTGGCGGAGATCTGGTGAAGGACTCGTCGATGTAAATGAGTGAAGGGACCAGATACGTTTAAGAATCCCGGTGAAGGGGCTCAAGTCGATGTAAATAGTAGGGACTCGTCGTTCCCGAGTTGAGGGACGAGCCTCCGTCAGTATGAGTGTAGAAGGAGCCCGTGCATGCGAGTGCGTGAAGGGCTCGTCCTTTGTGAATGGCAGGCTCGTCGTGAGGTTGAGGGCGAGCCTCGTCAATATGGTGCAGCTCTGGCGTTGTGGCCTTGGTGGCGTTCGGTAGGTGAGCGTGTGGTAGAGTGGCGATTGGCTGAGTGGCGATTGAGGGCGAGTGGCGATTGGTAGAGTGGCGTGTAGCACAGTGGTGATGTAGCCCAAGTGGCGATGTAGAGTGGCAATGATGCAGTGGTGGCTCCGAGGGCGGGCGTGGCACCGGTAGTAGGTAGGTGAGCTCTTGAGTGAGCGGCGTGGGCTGGCGGCTGGCGGTGGCGATGTGGCTGTTTGGTCGATGCTGGGCGGCGTGGCTGTCTGAGTGGGAGCTGCGTCGAGTGGCGAGCGGTAGCTCCGGGCGGCCGGAGCTGGTAGCGATGGCTGGTGAGTCGACTCCGACGCGTGGCTGTGTGGAGTAAGTGAAGCTCGTCAAGAGTGGCAGCGTGGCTGAGCGCCCGAAGCAGGAAGTAGCGATGTAACTGGCTGACGACTCACGAGGCGTAACTGTGTGGAAGTAAGTAAACTCGTCAAAGTGGCAGCGTGCTCCGGCGGCGAGTGGCGTGTAACTGGCCGAAGTAAACTCACAGCGGCCCGGTAACTGTCTGCGAGTAGAAACCGTCAAAGTAAGCAGCGAGCTCCCAAGCGCTGGGAGCGCTTGGCGTGGTGGCCGAATAAGCGTGTAACTTTGGCTGGTCGACTCTTGAAGCGGCATAGCTGTCTGCGGAAGTAAGCAGAGCTCGTCCCGAGATGGCGGCGTGTTTCCGGCGTGGCGCAGGTAGCAATGTAACTGGTGATCATCCTTGGCGGAGGCGGCGTTACTCCTGCTTGTGTTCAGGAAGTTGATGTTCATCGATGGCCCGAGAAATCGATTATGTTTATGGAGGCTGTCGTTCCTGACAGCGCCAATGATGATGCACCCGTGGAGGCCCGAGTGGAGCGTGTAGGAGTCGGCCAGAGTTGAACCGGATTATTTGCGAGATCGGATGCGAGCTCTTAGTTAACATGCAGGCTGATGTGGGATCATTGCTGTGATGTCTGGGGCCAGATGAAATACTTCTCTTGCTATGAAAGCCAGGAAGGAGATAGTGGGGGCTTTGATGGCGGCTCAGATCTGAGTCAGTTCTTTGCAGGAGGAGATGTAGTTGGCCGTGGTAGGCGTGCGGATGGGCGTCTGGGTCAGTCCCACTTTCACGTTGGGGTGGCTTTTTGTGTTATGGTGTATATTCTTCCCGATTTGAGGTAGTAAGGATTCTTTCCCCGTGGATGGATATTTATTGCCTTTATCGGATTTTAGAAAGGGATATTAGGAAGGAATAGTTTGTGGGAATTATCCCACTTCCACTTTATTGGTGAGATTTGATTGGATTTGCGAGATAATATATTGTGAGAAATTATCCTGTTTTCCTTAATAGAGTTTAATTAAAGATTTAGATTAGATTCACGGGATAATAAGTTATAAGGGATTATTCTACTTTCCTTATTGCGAAATTAATCGATTTGGATATGAGGCTTTCTCAGTGTCGTAACCGGCCTTTGGGCCGAGTGGTGAGCACTTCCTTTTGATTAAACATGGGAGGCTTGTGTGTTTATAGGTCTGCCTCTCCTTTAGGCTAAAGTAGGTAAACTGTAGCCTATTTTCAAACCCTATCAATAATAATAATAATAATAATAATAATGTAATGTGTAAAAATAGCACTGATCAGCATACTTGAAAAGAGTATGGAAAAGAGATAAAAAATGCAATCAGTAAAGCGGGGCGAGAAGGTTGGACCTGGAATAGGACTAACATAAGTGGAGTCTTCCTAATTCGAAATCGTTGATAGTGAAGGGATTCTCTGAGAGACCCTAAGCGCAAAGCTTTAGATCTCGGAACCGCACTCCACAGCCTCGCCCACTTCCCAGCCACAGTAGTGCCTTCTAGAGTGCTGAATCATGAAGCTTGGAATCGGGAATCTTTCTCATGCGCTCCTTCTCTGACAAACCAACATCTCTCTCACTTCTTCAAAGTCTAAAATTCACAAATACAAGCACCACTCTGTCTCTGAAACCATGACGAGCATTGTCCATAAATTTTTATGCTCTGTTTCTCAGCATCTCATATATATAAGGTTAGTAGTTCATTATCACTCCGTAGAAGTAGCTTTCTGTTCACAAGCGTTCTTTTTAAGGCTATAGATTTTAAGGTTGAGCTATAACATAACTTTCTCGCACGATGCAGGTGTTGAACCCACATTTTTTTTTTTTCTTACTTTATGACATAGCATAAGAGCAAGCACTTTGACGAAAATTTAAATCCTCTCTCTATCTTCTTTGCCTTCAGCTGATTAGTACTTTCTTGAATTTTAGGTTCATACTATTTTGCATTTATTTTCATCGAAATACATAAATACATTTGTCATTTTGATTTCTTTGTGTTGTTGATCTCGATACAAATTGGCTGGACTTATGTCTTTTGAAACCACGAAGGAAATACAAGAAAGAGAGGTTTATGAAGTTTCTAATTTGTTATTTATTATTTTCATTTGGATTGGAATTATAAAATTGTACCACTCTTGCATGGAAGAATTAAGCTCCACTGCTGAATTTCATTCCAAAAGCTGATTAGTCATTGTCATCAACTTTTAAGTATTACCAAAATCAAAGTGAACCTTTATGAAATGAATCAACAATGGTTTGTGATAAGGATATAGAAAGCAGAGATTAGGGCATCTAACTCACCGTAGAGGAGCGGGTAAAGATTAAATGCAGTGCATATCCTTCCATAACGAAATGAGCAAAGCCCGACCAGATTGGGCCAGGAACATGGAATCGGAAAGAACGGAGGCCCGTATACGACCAGGTCAAATACACCTCACAAATAATAAAATGATAGAATGTTCATATGAGACGTCCTATCAAGTCCTATAATAAGGGAAGAAAAAGCGGTGAAAAATAATTTAGTTGAATATCTCCCAATAAGAAGGAGGATTATTCCAAGTGAATGCTGACTAATCCATTCTTAGAGATCTAAGGATGACTACATGAGAGCCTATCCTCAGAAGAAGAACCCATAATCATGTCGTCTAAAGGAGACTGACGACCCATTACAAATAGGAACGCTCAACGCTAAAGGTGCATGATACTAAGCAAGAGGACCTCACTGCTCCATGCTCTCGAGACAAGATCGACTTGGGCATCGGAGGCGACCGGCTGAAGCCCTCGCAGGCCCTTTCGCTTTTTGTTTTTCTCTGCGGGAACGGCGCGCTCGGTTGAGTGAGACAACATGCAATATTCCTCTCGGCCGAACGATGCGACCATCGGTTGGACCCCATAATTTGTCTCGGTTCAACTTGGCGGCAGGCCAGCCACGCTCATTGGGTTCAGGTTGAGAAAGGCATCATCAGAGTTGGCGCGAAATGCAGTAGGAGCAACGGTTCGCTACCATAAATATAAGCGTTTCTGATTCTTGATGGTATCGACCACGGAACGGCGGGAGCAACACTAATCCTACAAGGATCTTGACCCACGGAGATGCGAGGCAATGACCACAGGAGCCCGCGAAGCGGTCGAGCCCAATATGGCAACAGTGGAAGCCTCGCCTCGTCAGCGACGCCGTAGAGGAAATGGGCGACTCACGAGACAAATCTAACACCCCAGGAAGCGGCGGATTCGAGAGGGTGCAATGTTTCCTCCCACCTGAGACGACCAGATATGGTAATCCTCGAAATGCAGACGACGGAATCTAGTCAAGCCGGGACGGGGCCCACGGCTAGCCTGAGGGGAAGAGGATCGAAGGTACGGGGAGGACGAGGCGGGGACATGGACCATGAGCCAGTACCACAGATCACGAGGAAGCTTGGAGACATGGGACAGCAAGGTTCGGGGGACCTCCATCGAGAGCTTATTGGGTCAAAGAAAGGAAGTAGTTAAAGTAGCCAGAACAACTATGGACCACTGAAATCTGACAAGCAGAATCACCTTTTCTGAGGTCTTTGAGCTACCCGCTCAGGTCGAGTCGGGATGCCTCATTTAGAGCGTTCGATGGCGTGAGGATCAGTAGATCATCTCAATGCCTATAAGAATCGGATGGAGTTGCATGGGTATCCGGACCACGATAGGTCTTGGGCGTTCGCCACCACTTTAAAAGGCAGGCTGTGGCACGGTTCAATGAGATCCCTCTTCAGCGATTTCTTCATTGCAGAGGTTATCAATCGCGTTCGTCTCCCACTTCATCGGGAGCTAGGAACATACGAGGAAGCGAGCTACCATGCAGTAACCATCGAACGAGAACAAGGAAAATTTGAAGTCATACATTACAACGGTTTAATCTGGAGTCCACGAAGATAGATATACTTGACGAAAAGTTATTTGTCCACGGCCCTCATTGCGGGGTTGGGGGTGCGATCTAAGATACGATGTTTTCTATCTGAAAAAAGAACCCTCAAGCTAACATGGCCCAGAGGTTCTGCTAAAGCGAGGAAAATACATAAGCAGGAGAGGAGCCCTCTGTCAGAAGGAGGAAACTCTTATGCAAGGACAAAAAGGCAATGGAGCTTGACAGGGGACCAGACCCCGAGCGGCGACGAGGAGAAATCTCCGAGGGACGACGAGAAACGTTCCCTAAAAGCAAAGGAACCTTAGGGATCGCTGGGCGAAATCACTTGCAGAGAGGCAAATAGACTACTATGTGGCACTTCACTCCCTTACGACCTCGGTGTCGCAAGTTCTACGTGAAGTGCTGAAATGAGGCGAGTTCTGAGTGGCGATCTGAGGATGAAGTCAGAATCCAGTGCAGAGGATAACACCAGGTATTGCGAGTTCCACAGGGGACTATGGACATCGCACGAGACAGTATATCGGTAGGAGAGAGATAGAGTATCACGTCTGGCCCGCGGATATCTCACGGCGTTTCATATCTCAGGAGTCAATCTCAAGACAGTCGGAGCGAGGAACCGGGCCAGGCTCGACCACCAGCCTCGTCGGACGACGACCCGGCATGGCGCAGCCACACCGGGAAATCACGTGATCTCGGGGGGTTAATTTGGAGGGAGGAGAATCTAGTTCGGCACAAAGGCATACTTGCGCCGGCATAGATCGCAGAGACATGGGAGGCTCACTGATCAGTGCTCCAAATCACATGCGTCGAGCACTCTTATCACATTCTCAGGCTCGAGACTTGGAAGAGATGTCACACCATGACCGACCACGTGTCAAGTGCAATTGTGTAAATACAACGATTATCGGGTCTATTGAACAACGAGAGCTCGTGACATCATTTTACATCAAACTTTAAGAGCAAAATGGGAATTGGGAGAAAAGCTAGAACATCAGCTTTGCGCATCTCATGTGGTTGGGTGTGTGGGTGATCAGTAGTGATGACTGGGAGCCCCGCTGGCGGCAAACAAATGAAATGGGTTTCTCATAGTGGATACTTGTCGACCTATAACATGTTCTTGAGAGCGGAGAATCCCTCCAGCCTTGATAAAGGCCATCCCTCAGCATACCACCTGGTAATCAAATTCCCGACAGTAAACGGTGTTGGGACGGTTCGAGGAGATCAGCGAGTGGCACGAGAATGCTGCACCGCCTCTATGAAACAAGCGGTCGTGATGTAAGCATGGAGGCTTGATATGTGCGTGATGAAGTATTCACTCGGCAGAGCCCTCGGAAGAAGCTGGAACCCGGTAACATTGGATGGCGACCAGGCATCTCGCTATCGGCTCGAGTTAGCGAGAGAGGCCTCAAGGCCTCCTCCTCCTGATTCTTAAGAGCGAGAGCAAGAGCGTCTTTGCATGGAGACGGTGACATGGTGGCGTCGACCATCAGTCATCGCTGAGACTAAACTGTGTCTTTGGTAGGTTCGCGGGCGCGAGTTTCGCGCGAGGAGAGACAAAGGCCATCAGCGAAGGGTGACAGAAGCTCCTCGACGGGCGATCGGGGAGGTAGAATACCCGAGTGGTTGTGATGTTGTGCAATGAAACAAATGAGCGAATGGGCGACTGTGTTGATTTGCTTGGAGTATAAACCAGCGTCTTGGGACCAGGCTTCCCCTACCGGGGATGGAAGCCTCATCGTAGATGCCACGACGAGCCATAGGCTTCTTAGCTTCATGGGCGCCTTCAGTTATAACGGATAGCATGAACCCAAGTGACAGAGAGAGGCGTCATTGCGTCAACATGGGGACCCTACGACCCAGCAAGGTAATGCCATTTGGGCTCAAAAATGCGAGGCAACTGCAAGGCTAGTGGCAGGATGTTTGAGGAAGCAGAGATAGGTGCGATGGAGGTATCATGGGCGACATCATGGTAAAATTAAAGCTGCAGTAGATATCCACATCGCGCACCTCTCGAGGAGCGTTCGGATCTTGAGGGGATTATAACATGAAGCTGAATCGGCGAAATGTAAGCTGAGGCGTGTCGTGAAATTCACAGGCTTCATAGTCAACCACGAGGTGAAGCAAACCCGGATAAAATAAAAGCATTGCTTGACATGCCATCACCATCGGGATAAAGGAGTACAACGATTAACGGGGAGGATCGCACGGCTGAAGTCGATTGGAGTGTCGAGGACGAGTGACAAATGCAAGAGCCTTTCTTCGAGTTTTGAAGAAAGCCTTTCAATGGGATGAGAGGAAATGTGAAGGCGTTGTGGCAGTGAACATGCTTGGAGCTCGCCACCCATTCTAGTGAGGCAGATAGAAGGAGAACCCTCACATTGTATTTAAGCGGTGTCGGACTTTTCAGCTAGCGGTGCTCGTCGAGGAGACAAAGTAGGTACAACACCGTTATCTTCTTGCGGTCGGCCACGGGGACAGACGGAGGAGGTATCAGAAATGGAAAAATTAATGCTAAGCTCTGGGTGTTTGCGGCTGGAAACTTAGTCCTTATTTCAGGGCTCGCTGCATGAAGTCGAATGAATGCCCCGTGAAGCGGATGTTGCATAAACAGGAGTTTACGGGGTTGATGGGAAATGGGCCATAGAGCGAGCGAATTGGAGCATCAGGTGCGGGCCAAAAGCAGCCATAAAAGGACGGATCTAGCAGATTTCATGTGGAATTCGCCCGATGGGAGCTTGCAGAACCAGCGATCGAGGGATGACCTTCACATATGGAAGCTTTCTGTGGATGGAGCCTCGAATCATAGAGGAGCGGGGCGGGGCTTAATCCGACCTCACCCGGAAGATAGACATTAGTACGCACTCAGGTTTGGGTTCACGCCAACAAACGAGAGATGAATGCGAGGCCGTAATAGCGGAACCTCGATCGCCATTCGTTAGGAGTCGATCGGTGAGATCCATCGCGATTCAATGGTGGTCGAGACCCAGGATAGAAAGGCATCTGAGGAGCCAAAGGAAGATGATCCTATATCTTCGCAAAGTCAATGAAACTTATTAAAAAAGTTTGTATCAGTCTAGGATCAAGCATGTCCCAGGCGGAGAATGCCGGGTGCAGGCGCTTTGTGAGAAATTGGCCTGCGACCTTGCGGGAGGAACATTGGGGATCGGCACCCCGTCGAGATACCTCGAGGCCCTCAGTTGACCCTTGCGGCGTAGTGGTAGCTCAGCCAGGATCCGTACCATTGGATGGACCACTATTTGGGACTCCCAGTAATAATGGAACCTTACGAGGGACCGAGGAACGTGAAGATAAAGTGAATCCATGGGTTCACGATCTGAGGAAGCCTCTATGGCGAGGATTCCTCACGCCCTTCTAAAGTGCATGTGGGAAGACAACGAATGCGTGCTAAGAGAGTGCACGAGGCATGTGTCAGAACCATATCGGGCTCGGTTGTTAGTAGAAGGAGAGAGTTTTGAGGCGGGGGATATTGTTGGCCTGATGCTTTCAAAGATCTTTGAGCACAGTCGAAAGATGCGGAATCTGCGGGGAACACGCTAAAATATCAGCCTCCATTGAGCCTCCGACATCAATCACGACACAGCCCTTCAGCCAGTAGAGTTAGACATATTAGGGCCCTTGTGGCAAAACGTGTAAGTTTATAAGTAAATCGCGATAGGTACTACAGTAAGTGAAATAAAGGCATAACCACAATCACAGCTGAAAATCCCAGCAACCGTATAAGCGGCAATCATATGCAATTGCTTATCAAAACCTTAATTTGAATAATGGAAAGCGATTTGTGCGAAATGAGAGATTTTATGCAGAAACTCAGAATTAAGATTACTAGCCATCCTAAACTCACCTGATGGGGATGGAATGAATGTCACCGCAGAAACCCTCAAAGGCACTTTTAGAAAACTGCTAAAATCTCAAAGTGTGGCTCCCTCAAAAATACTATAATACGAGGGACCAGCGCGTAGTGCAGCGCTTCGGGGGCCCGTTTGCCAGAACGCTGGGCGATGATGGTCGATTGAGTTAGAATAAAATCTCCCCAGAAATTAGTTAGCATCGGAGGAACAAAATGCGAGGCCACATGCAATTTGGGAACTCTTGGATGGCTTGAACATGTTCCATGCATAGAAGGGTACCAAGGAAAATGGCCGAGTACTATAACCGGTCAGCCGAAGTTACATCTTGGGTTGGTCTTAAAAAGAACACACGCCCGGCCAAGGAAGAATCCGGCGCATGGGAAGCTGGAGTCCCATTTGGGAAGGTCCTTATAATGGCAGGAGTCGTCGGACCCCGGTGGCTATGAGCTCGAACGGAGGGGAGGAAAAAATCTGCAACATGCATGGAGTAGTAGACACACAGACGATTATCAATAGGCATCGATTCGTAACAAAACCAGACCGGGTATCATGTGATGAGTCGAGCACACGCAGGCAATTTAGTATCTCAAACAGTCCGAATATAAACATACACAACGAAAAAAATTCATGAAAATAAAAGTCCCTTTTTATTACAAATGAATCGCATTCAATTACAATCAGTGGTGTCTTGAAAGCATCTGTTCAAACAATTCCCCTCGTGATATAAGCTCTAGTGGTACCTTCAAAAAAAAAGCGAAAGGAAGGGAGACAAGGAAAGACATATTGAAAGAGACGAGGAGGAGAAGAGGAGAGAAAAGATGGGGACGAGGAGAGAGAAGAAGAGCGAGATAAGAAGGCATGGAGATAGAAAGAGAAGAGAAAGAAAGAGGAGAGGTATAGCGAGAAGAGGAAGAAGAAGGCGAGGGAGTAAGGGGCAGAGACGCCTACTTTACCCTTGGGACTCATCCCCTAGCCAAGGGCTAGGGAATAACATAACTCCCATAAAGGGAAAACTGGGAAAACCTGCTCCCACACGGAGAAATTCGGCTTGGGTCCGGGCGTCGGAAGAGCCCGAGAGCGTAGAGACATCAAGCATCATCTTCTGCAAACTTCATCGCCCGGGTATGAAACGAGAAATCTTAGCGTAGAGCGAGCAACGGAGACCCTGTTATAAGAAAGCATCAGAGATGCTGCATGGCCAGTTCCAAATCCCCATCAGATCGCGTCGCGGTTCGCGCTGATGGCGAGGACACACGAAGCGGCTCCTCTCATAGCGCCTCTTCATACGGCGTCTCCCCCACGAGAATACTCACGCAGCGGTGCCTGGCGGAACCCACGGCGCCGCCAGGCATATTTACTTTCGCTTTGTGGCTCTCCTTGACGACGAGCGAGCTCAGCTGAGTCATGACGAGCCCTTCTCGTACATCAGACGGGCTCCTCCCAGCTCTCGTGTGAGCTCTCCCTTCCAAGCGGTAGGGCGAGCTCTACTAATTACGGGGCGAGCCCTTCTCTGTGCATCAGCGAGCGGGCTCCTCCACTCGATAATGACTCTCCGCGAAGCGCGGCGAGCGAAGCCCTCGCTGGCGTCGTAAAGCGAGCCGCTTCTCTGTATCAGCCAGATGGGCTCCTCCCGACTCTCATTGAGCTCTCCTTCAAGCGGCGACCAAACTCCACTAATTACGAGGCGAGCCCTTCTCGTCTGTCAGCCAGACGGGCTCCTCCCTCATTGGCAGCTCTCCCTTGAGCAAATGACGAGCCTCAGTCATCAGGCAGGCCCTTCTGTACATGTGACGGGCTCCTCCCACGTGTGAGCTCTCCTTGAAGCGGTGACGAGCTCCCACTTAGTCATCAGGCGAGCCCCTTCTCTGTACATCAGCGGCGGGCTCCTCCCACGATGGCGAGCTCTCCTTGGCTTGACGAGCGAGCTCTCAGTCATCAGGCAGGCCCTTCTGCGTACATCAGCCAGACGGGCTCCTCCCATTGTGAGCTCTCCCTTCAAGCAGGCGGTGAGCTCCCACTAGTCATCAAGGCAGGCCTTCTCCGTACATCAACGGTAGCTCCTCCGCATTGTGAGCTCTCTCCCTTCCAAGCTTGGTGACAGGCTCTCACTAGTCATCAAAGGTAGGTATATACGTACATCACGAGGCGGGCTCCTCCCTCGTGTGAGCTCTCCCTTCAAGCGAGGCGAGCGAGCTCTCCCTTTAGTCATCAAGGCGAGCCCTTCTGCAGCCGCATCAGCGGGCGGGCTCCTTCCGCATTGGCGAGCTCTCCTTCAAGCGAGGCGGTGAGCTCCAGCTGAAGTCGTGAGCGAGGCCGCTTCTCACGTACATCGGCGGTGGCTCCTCCACGTGGCGAGGCTCTCGCGAAGCGGGCGGGCCAGGCTCTCACTGAATCATCAAGGCGGAGCCTTCTACGTACATCAGCAGACGGGCTCCTCCGACTCTCATTGGCCGTCTCAGCTAAGCGGCGAATGACTCTCCCTTTAGTACGGGGCGGCCGCCTGCGTACATCGGCGGGCGGGCTCCTCCTCGTGGCGAGCTCTCCCTTGAAAAGCGGCGAGCGAGCCCTCAGCAGTCATGAAGCGAGCCCTTCTACGTACATCAGCGGGCGTGACCTCGGCCTCTCATTGAGCTCCTTGACGGCGAGCGAGCTCTCACTAATTACGGGGCGAGCCGCTTCTCAGGTATGTGAGCAGGCTCCTCCCTCGTGTGGCTCTCCGCTTCGCCCAGCGGGCGAGCTCCCACTTAGTCACATCAAGAGCGAGCCGCTACGTACATCAACAGGCGGGCTCCTCCCACATTGACGAGCTCTCCCTTGAAGCCGGGGCGAGCGAGCTCTCGCTGAGTCAGCCGAAGCAGAGCCCTTCTGCGTACATCAGCCAGGCGGGCTCCTCCCTGTGTGAGCTCTCAGCTAAGCGTGACGAGCTCTCACTAGTCAGCAGGCAGGCCTTCTGCGTACATCAGCCCAGAGGCGGGCTCCTCCCACATTAAGCGAGAGCTCTCCTTGAAGCAGCGACGAGCTCTCACTTTAGTCGTAGTGAGCCCTTCTCTGTACATCAACAGGCGGGCTCCTCCCACATTGTGAGCTCTCCTTCAAACGGTGACGAGCTCTCACTAGTCATCGAGGCAGGCCGCTACTCTGGCCCATCCAGCGAGGCGGGCTCCTCCCTCGTGGCGAGCTCTCCTTCAAGCGGGCGGGCAGGCTCTCGCTGAGTCATCAGGCAGGCCGCTTCTGCATGCGTGAGCGGGCTCTCCCACGTGGCGGGCTCTCCTTCAAAGCGGCGGGCAGGCTCTCCAGTCATCAAGGCGAGCCCTTCTGCGCCATCAGCAGGCGGGCTCCTCCCGGCTCTCATTGGCGAGCTCTCCTTGGCTTGACGAGGCAGGCTCTCGCTGATACCGGGGCAGGCCGCCTGCGTATGCGGGCGGGCTCCTCCCACATTAGCGAAGCTCTCCCTTGAAGCGGCGGGCGAGCTCTCACTTGAGTCATGAGGCGAGCCGCTCTCTGTACATCACGGGCGAATCCTCGACTCTCATTACAGCGAGCTCTCCGCTTGAAGCGAGCGGGCTCTCCACTTTGAGCCACCGGGGCAGGCCTTCTCCGTGCATCATGGACAGTCTCATCATTGTGGCTCTCCCTTGAGGCGCTGATGGGCGACTCCCACCCCAGTCATCAAGGCAGAGCCCTTCTCTGTACATCAACGGCGGGCTCCTCCCACGTGTGAGCTCTCGCCCGAACGAGGGCGGAGACCGAGCTCTGCGCTCAGTCATCAAGAGCGAAGCCCTTCACGTACATCAGCGGCAGGCTCCTCCTCGACAGCGAGCTCTCCCTTCAGCAGTGAGCGACTCTCACTGATCATGAGGCAGGCCCTTCTCTGTGCATGCAGGCGGGCTCCTCCCGTGTGAGCTCTCGCGAAGCGGGCGAGCCCAGGCTCCCCCTTTGAGTCATGAAGCGAGCCCTTCTCTGTATGGGCGGGTCTCCCGGCTCTCATTGGCCAGGCTCTCGCGAAGCGGGCGAGGCCAGGCTCTCCGCTAGTACAGGCCGAGCCCTTCTCTGTACATGACGAGGCCCGAAACTCCTTCACCGATGCGAGCTCTCCGTTCAGCACGGTGTGAGCTCTCATCATTGACGAGCTCTCCCTACGACACGGCGCGAGCTCCTCCCAGCTCTCATTGAGCTCTCAGCTGGCATAGGCCACGAACTCCTCTATTTATCGGGACGGGCCCCTCGGCTGTACTCCGTAGACGGGCTCCTCCTTTACATTCCCCATTGGCCAGTTCTTGAAACACTCTCCTTTTTCAACATGTATAATCAAGCACCGTCGACCCGTGTCGTTGAAGCCCTGGCGGGAAACCGAATAGAATTCTTTTGTCGTGAAAAGACGGTCGACATCATGGGAGTCGGACTGTGAAGGCCCACGGGCTGGCCCATGAGTTAGCCTCGCGATCGCTTGCCGAGTAAACCACGCTGGGTACAGACCAGGCAATCTGTAAGAGTTAAGGCAGTCACGGAGACCAAATTTCTACGATCCTCGATTCAGATAGAGTAATTCGAAGAGAGTAAATAGTGTAACAATCAGGCAGTATACCTTATAAGCCAAGTGGCGGGGTGAGACATAGGATGTCAAGTATCTGACGAAGAAGAATGAGAAAGGGCATCGGCAGGAGTACTAGGCTCTGGGGATTCACTTGTATCAAAAGATTCCTCTGCCTCGTCCTTGGGAGATTGGTCGAAATCCGGATCAGTCTGTGTGGCTTTCTGCTGGCTTGAAGCCATCAGCTGCGAGCACCAGCTTTGGTCATGATTGCCTAATGATCCTCATCCCTCTGAACAACCCGTCATTGTATGAATCGATTGATCTGTAATCAAACACTCTTAGCTGTAGTCTTGATAAATCCACGACAGAGGACTCATGTCGGGCGGCCTCGGTAATGTGCCCATCGATCTCACGTGAGCCAATTCAAGTTGCTTCTCCATTTCGTCGAACCCCCGCGGTGATTGCGCAACTCCACTTGCAGTCCAGTTGCTCGCCGGAAATGATAAGTTCCTGCTATGGAGTTGAAGTTCATCTTGATGGATGCGACCGCCGCGAGCTTCAACCAGTGCCCTGCGGAATACGAGTTCATCTCGAACCTCTGAGCTTTCCTGTGTTGTTGTGTTCTCAGAACCTCTTCCTGCACTTTGACCGATCACGGTAGGCGGTATGTAGTTGGCGTGAAGTCTTTCTATCTCTTGAGACAATCTGCTGGTCCTGCGACAGGTCATTTCAAGGAAATCCAAGTAGTCGCTCGCCTTATAGATTCGAGCGATCCTTACATGTTTCTCATTCCAGTTTCGCTTTGGCCTAAACCCTTCAAATAGTAGCCGCTGCGAAACAAACACAAAATTAGAACTGTGGTATTGATAAATTAGTATAATTGCAAGCTTCTGAAACTAAATCCTTAGAGACGGGGCCGAACCTCGTCAGCGAAGCAACCTCTTTGATCTCTCAATATCGAATCATGAGGATGGATAAAAGCGGCCTGCTTCATTCGGCATTAGACGACAAAGAATCTTTGATTTAGTCAACGCCCGATGGTGTTTTCTTTCTTAGCCGACTCAGTCACCTTCGAGGAGATGTTTGGACAGTGCGAGGGCATTCCATATGGTTATAGGCGGCGCGTGGCTGATCCGCATTACGTTAGAGTTCCCCACCTCTGATGGGCTCTGGAAGATGATGAAATAAACCTTAATCAGATAAGAATAACTCGACCTTCAGACGAGGACGAAGTCGTCAATCTTGAACCTTAGCGTGGTGTGACCTTAGGAGAATCTGTTTCCTCCTCTTCACTCAGGAGTTTCGAGATATCCCCTCGAGTGAGCTAAAATCTCCCTCGGGTAGGGCTTGACACCGTAGCCCCGAAGGAAAACCCCCGAAAGTAGAGGAAGGGAAGGCCTGTGATTTGTTGACTTAGGCCGGATAACTATTTGCGAGCCTTAATAACTCCATAGGAGCAGCGAGCATTCGGTCAGCTCAAAAGCGGCGATATCTGCGTCCTTCGCTCGTGACATCCCGAAAAATAAGGAAACTAGGTCGAAGTGTTGTGAGCTATTAGATGAATTAAACCAATGGTAAGAATGATACTCACGAAGGTTATCGGGGGTGCTCCCTTTTAGGTGCGCCAGTGTCTTCCCTATCCCAAGAAGTTGTATTCCAGTTGGGCCGTGACAAAAATATCGAATTTTCCATGTCCTATGAGAAGAAGGAAGATTAGAAATCACGAAGGGAGCTGGGCGTCACAGGGAAATAAATAAACCCCTCGGCCGGTAGTCGGATAAAAGATGCGAGAGCAAAGCCACATTAGGAACGCCAAGCCCCCTGTCTCTAAAAAAGACCGGCAAACCCTTTAAAATGCCTGACCATTGAGGGCGAGTTGGGAAAAGTGAATGTGAAATCTTGAACTTGTTTGCAGTGAGGTGTGGGGCGGAGGCCATTGTCAAATGCGACCTCGAAAACCTTACCATTCGGCACGGAGGTGGCGTAGCAGAGTCAATCGGGGAGACCATATGAACACCGGAAGTGGCGGTGTCGTTCAACAAAGTAGGTCGTATAAAGGGCGACCTTTCTTCGGGACCACTTTCGCGAGAATGTCGACGGCGGTCTGGGTATCTTAGACCCTAGGATATTTGATCAAGTTTATCTTCCATGCCACGACCTAAGGGAAGGGCGCTCTCAGATGAGTGAGACAACGACGGTCCCGTAGACTTGCGGCTTCTGCCGGAATGAGCATCGGCGGAGGATCATGCTAATCTGTAAGGAAGAAGCGTTGGGACCATGAAATCAGTTCATGAACCCTAGGGCCTCGTCGTATCAATCGAAAGAAACACCACAGGACAGGAATGTCGCGGGCCCAGGAATGAAAAGGGAACACCAGAAAGGAACCCAACACTGAATGGATAAGAGAAAAGTCGAGGCAGTAACGAAGCGAAATATAAGGAGCAAGGGGTTATGAGGGATAAAGGGAAGTCGGAACTGAAGGTCGACGAACGAGGGAAAACAAAGAGAATAAAAGCAAGCGCGAGCTGAAGGCCCCCATTTAACATATGGCCCGGCGAACAAATCAGGTGTCCGCGTCGGCGAGACCTGCGGGGAATTTAATCCACGATGCCTTACGCAGCACGATGCGCCAAGGTGAAGTGCTTGATAAGGATATAGAAATGGTCGGGCATCTAACTCTGACCGAGCGATAAAGGTCGTACAGTACGCATATCCTTCCATAGCGGCCCGACAAAGCCCGGCCGGGTGTTGAACATGGAATGGAAAAACGAAGGCCCGTATACGGTAGGTCAGCTGCACCTCACAAATAAATGATAGAATGTTCATATAGGGCGTCCTATCAGGTCCTATAATAAAGGGAAGAAAAAGCGGTGAAAAACCATTTTAGTTGAATATCTCCCAATAAAGAAGGAGGATTATTCCAAGTGAATACCTTTGACTAATCCGTTCTTAGAATCCCAGGATGACTACGCAAAGAAACCTATCCTCCGAAGGGAAGAACCCATAATCATCGTCTAAAGGGACGCGACCATTACAAATACAAGACCGCTCCAACGCTAAAAGGTACGCCGATACTAAGCAAAGAGGACACTCTTTCTCCCTTCTCTCAGACAAGATCTGACTTAGGCATCGGAGCGGCCCCGGGCGAAGCCCTCGCCGGCCCCTTTTCCTTTTGTTTTCTCCTGCAGGAACGAGCCGCGCTCGGACCCAGTGGACCAGCATTGCAATATTTCTCCGGCCCGGGGCGATCCCGGCTGACCATCGGTTGGACCCCATAGGCATCTCGGTTCAGCCGCGACGTGCGCTCGGCCCGATTCACGGTTGAAGACATCATCGGTTGCATCGTGTTTCTTTGTAGGAGCAAAACACCTTTTCTCATTCGCCACACCCACCATCCACAAATCATTATGTATCTCGATTGATGCAGCGGGGTTCGGAATATATGATGATGCGATTGTCTAACAAAGGCAAAATTCGGGGCCGTCTGTTCTTTGTCCTTTATTGCACTCCAATTGGGAATTTGCAGTTGTTTAACAAATTCCTCGCTCCACTCTTCGGGGTTTTTCCTCTCCCGATAAGGTTTTCTTTTCTCTTTCTCAATCAGTTTACTGTTTGTTTGATTTTCACTCACTTACTTTGATTTCTAGGGTTCCATTTCTTTTTGGTTTCCCCCTCTTGTGTTGGTATTCTTGTTTTGGATTTGATTTTGTTATTGTCTTGTTGGTTGTAGGAAAGTTCAGTTTTGATTTTATATGGATGTGTTATGAGGAATCGGTGCATCTTGGGTTTTTGTCGGTGATACTTGTCTGGTTCTTATTTAGTGATTGCTTTGTTAGAATTTCTTTGGATTAGTTTAATTTCTTGGTCTACGTGTTTGGGTTCGAAATTGGCGTAGTCATATCTTTGGAAATTGAATTTATGATAGTGTTGCTCCTCTGTTTTGTTTTCTGCCATGTTATGGTGATTTTGATGAGTTGACGATTTTCTTGCTAAAGTACAAATTCTGGGTAGGGCTTATCGGGACTATGGTGGACTACGTTGGAAATATTGAAGATGAGCTTGAATGTTTAATTATGGACTTGTCTTTTGGATCCATAATTGTTTGGAAAGGGATTTGTGAATTATTTTCACATGATAACCGAGAAAGTTTCCCGTGCCATTGTTAAAACGACCTAATACTCCGTTTAATATCTTGGAGCAGGGACGGTCATCTAATTATGAAAAGTTGCTATTTACATTACCTCGACTAATTGACATTAATGTGATCATATGTATAGTAATTTATAGTCTATATCATGGGGGTCATGGTGGGGAACACTTCATTGATTTGTCCATGTCCTTCTTGAAAATGACTTCTTTATTTGTTTAGTATTGTGCTCATACTTAATAAGAGCAACAAGAAAAGTAATTTTCATCATAGGTTGTTGCCTCACGAAAAATGCTCACGGATGATCCTTTAAGACTTTCGGCGACTTCCTGAGATGGGTATACTTGTAACATTCCTCATAACACTAAAGATTTGTATTTTGAGGATTTTCAGGCAATATTTCTTTCAAATATATTGTAATTTTTAAAATATAAAATGTGTTTGTACTAACTATTTGTTTTTGCAAATTTATAGAAATATTTTCGATTGGGATCAATAATAAGTGGCATAGTCGAGATTCTTTGGGAGAAAGCAGGCGACTATTAGATACAAGAGTTTCATTTGGACCATTAGGAATGCGAAACAAAAGCCGATGTTTGATGATATTTGGAAGGCATGGAATGATGAATTCCAATAGCTTCAGTACATAAAACGCTGACGAGAACAAGCTAAATCAGCAAAAATTTGGTGATTTGCCACTCATGGAGGATCTATCACACATTCTTCACATGCTAAACGCATGGTTAGGTTTCACGATAAGAAAATTTGTTGCAATAATATTTTAATTGTGTGATCACATTATATACACATTTTTGTTTTTAACTCATAGGAACAAAGTTTGGGAAAAGCCTACATACTATGAGTTAACATTGTAAAAGGAGTGATGGCTTATTCATCAATGAGAAAACGAAAGCTTTACAAATGTTAGCATCTTAATTAAAATTTAATGTTTTATTATATTGGTATTGAGTATTTCATTACTAAATTTATAAATTCTAATGTGATGTGTTGTTGAGTGTAGGATGAGGAGAAGTTTCATCCCGGGCTACGGGAGGAGATATGTCCCGACCGGAGGGAGGGTTGTAGAACCCTCGCGTCCAGTTGATGACAATGAAATTTTTGTTAAAAATGTCGGGGGAGTGAAGAAATCGAGACTATATGGTATTGGCTTTGAAATATCAACATACTGTAGCATTGCCTCTTTTAGTGGCACTTCACCTATGACGGGTCATAGCCATGAGTTAGAGGATAAATTGCAGCTTGTGCATGAAGAAAATAAGCTGTTACGTGATCAGTTTAAGGATTTGCAAGAGCAAAATGAAAAAGTGCAGGAGGAGATGCGTAAACAAATGCAGGAGGAGATGTGTAAACAAATGTAAGGAGATACGAGAGCCAGGATGCAAGCCGAGATATGAAATCCCGCAGGTTAATGACTTGTGTTTGTCAATGATCTGTAGCTCATGTTTGACGCCTAATATTACCATTTTGTTATTTAAAGAATACTAATGAGTTTCATAATTAATTAAAAGTATTGTTATTATTTAAACTGTTACGTGATATTTATTAATTCTTCATTAAGCTATCTTAATGACTTTATAAACGGCTTTGGTTAACCAAAATAAGTGTGTGAAAAGTCAGAGACTCTCAACAAAAATATTAAGTATCATATGAGACCTTAATGAAATATAAAAATTTTGCAGTCTCACGATTGAAGCGGAATCGTCCGTCTGCGAGCGGGGGCGGGTTTAAGGCAAATTCCATCCTGCAGTCGAGAGCGGATCCGTCGGGTCTACGATCGGAAGGTGAGGTAGAGAATCAGTCTCCCGATTGAAGGAGAGCGAGATATCCGTCTACGAGCGAGAGAAGAAATTTAAGGCAGAAAGTTACGTCTGCGGTGGGAGACGGAATCATCCGTCGATGGGAGGCGGGATTTGAAAAACTAGTAGTCTCGATTAGAGGGTAGGTCAAATCGTCTCTGGGTCCAGAGACGGAATCGATCGTCTGAGCGGGGGCGGATTTAAAACAGAATATTCGTCTACGGTGGGACGGAATCAAATAAGATCTCTTATCGGGACGGAATTTGAGCAAATTTCCGTCTGGAATTAGAGACGAGAATCGATCAGTCTCGACGAGACCCGAAGATTTAAAGCAGAATATTAGTCTCTAATTAGAGACGAATTGGCCACCAGAGTGTGGGCCCCAGAATGGGAAGGAGTAAGTTCTTAATCCGTCGAGTGACTACCTGACGGTTCAGAGGCCAGAAGTGTAGTCTCTAAATGAAAAGGATTTTGTAGTGGAATATTTACCATATTTTCATGAGATTGTTGGGTATTGAAGAATATTACGTTACTCATTTGGGGAAACAATCACATTAAAGCAAGATTTAAAGAAAAAAAAAGGCACATTAGTTCAATTCACACTTGAAAGAAGGCGGTTACAAGCTAGAATTCTTGAATACCGCAAGGAAGTTCAGGTTTGAATTTTGAATCAAGAATTGCTTGCTGAACATTTTATTTTGATTAAAAAAGGTAGATCTTTCTATTAATTAACTAGATGGAGGGAAAACAAGGACATTCATTCTGACATACCATATTGTTTTATATTTTTATAGTCTTAGCTAAGATTTTGATGTAATTAAAAGAAATCCATAGGAACATTAACTGAACAATTATGATTTGGATAATGGGAAAAATAATATCACAGCTTTTACCACATTTAATCATGAAGATAGCCTTTCTTTGGCTTTGTCTTTAGTCTATCCTATTTTCACGATAATTTGGAGAGTGAGGATTTGAGTCCCTTTTCTTCCACCTGCCAGGTTCTTGGTATTCCAGCATTTCGCTGACGTTATGGGTTAATCTTCATTGTATGTATGAATTGTTCATGTTATTGGTGATGATGAGTGCGGGTTGCAAATTAAAGAGTTGGTTTAGAGAACACTGGAATAATATTAGTAAATGTAATAAAAACTTTTCCTTTGAGAGCTATTAGGGTTGACCTTTTTGTTTAAGGTTTGGTATTCAGTCGATCATTGGACAAATTGACCCCTAGTGAATCTAATAGCTAATTGCGTGTTCAGTTTTTTATTTTTCTTTTTTTTTATATCTGATAAATTTTTATTGTGTATATTGTATATTTACATATATTTATGTTTTACATTGATATAGCTCAAATATATAAAAGAAGTTCATTACCATATTTCCCCTTCTCTAGAGTGATTGACCAAGATGATTTCACTAGTTTTCAAACACTAACCTCATGTAATTGATGATTGAGTTCCTTAAATGATGATGATCATAACAAAAAACAACACAAAAAAATGTTTTTTATTTTTATTTTTATGGCTAAACACTTTAGTTACCAATGTAGTAAATTATTTCTATTGAGACTTGAATCCGGGACCCCTCATCTTCTTATGTCTTGTGTTTTTAAAAAATTCAGTGCTCTACTAAATGAGTTATGCAGGATAGGCCAACACAACAAAATGTTAAGAATGAATTAAGTTTGTTCCTGGCACTACAAATAATTTAGTGCTTTAAATTCTCAATGATAACTGAAATAAGAGTCGCATTACAAATCTGTCTATCCACCATGAACATTGTTCTTGGCACTCAATAACTTTATGTTAGATTTCGCACGTGGGGTGCCGGTGTTAATTTGGACATTATTGTCTTTGTCTATTCGGTAACCAGGCAAAGTTAGTGATCTATTCAGTTGAATTAGGGTTCACGAGAAATAATTATATAATTATTTCATTAATTATAAATATGGAATTAATGTGTTGTTTCCCTGTTTGCCACTTGTGTTGTTTTGATGGGTCGATAACATTGAGGCAGTCGTAATTTGGCGGGGGGGTCCACTGGGTTTGCCTACGGCACGTTATCTGCTGGCCCCATTGAGAAGAGCGTGATATCATTGCTTAGGTTTACAATCGGAAAACCGAGCCACAGCCTCCATTACTTGAGTGAGGAAGCTTTTGTTGCTTGCATTGTCTAATTGCGATGGATTAAGGTATGTCGCTACGCAATATTGAAACTATTTGATCTTTGATTAGTATACCATGATTCTAGGGTTATGTGGTTTTGTTGTGTTTGGTGTATGATGACAATCCGCATCTATGTTTATTCTTGTGTATTTAATCTCACGAGTGGTATCGAGTGGATCATGCGATCATTAGATTAATAAGTTAATATTATTTTGGTGCTAATTTTAAAGTGGCTTTTGTTGGTCGATATGTGTTACAATACCTAAACCCAGATTTTTGAAATATATATATATATATATATATTGAGACAAATTTATCTGAATTCGATAATTTTGTTTTTGGTTGAAAATCGTGTATGGGTTTGACACATAATGTACGGATTTGCTGAGTGAGATTGCATGATTATTGTGGTTAAAATCGGTATATTAGGAATTAAACCTTGTGAATAAGAGATACGTTTTTAACTACGGAAATTTTTTTTTTTTTGCGAATTGGCGCGGGGATTTGTTCCGATAAAGAGCGAGAGAAACCCGACTTGAATGGCGCCGAGCGGACGCTGGGCGGCGAAAGTTATCGGCGGGATGCGTCGCAAGGTTGAAGGCGATTCAACGTTATGTCGTTTGGGCCTGATCTTGTCATGATGGCGTCGGCGCCCGCATCGACAAAAAAAAAATTTTGAGGTTTATTTTCATCGGGTATTTCTTGATGTGAGTAAAGTATGATATGTTTATTTATTTTATTTTAAATTAATATGTTACCAAAGTAACCTACATTAATTTAATTAAATTAATTTTATAATAAATGAACTTTCTATACATCTATACTAAAGTAATTGAGGATGAGATTATTTTATGTACCGGATGTAGGGTAAATAATAGTCTAAATGTGAGACAAATAAAGAGTTTTTTAACATGCAAATATTATGTTGGTCCAAAAGAAGGCATAATGTTTGGTAGTTACCTAATATTGTCTACATTTAGTGCTATTATTGAGTCTGGAATTTTCAAATTGTTTTTCGTCGAAGACTAAATACAATGTTGTGCTTGGTATCTTATTAAGGGCCCATGTGTATATATATTTTGTGCTTTAATATATACGTGTGTAGTATTAATGTGAGCATTTTGTGTTTATTTTCAGTATCTACTATGTCTGCTATTTCTGCCAATATCAGTAGCATTCCTATGTTTAACAACTCAAATTTTAAGAATTGGAAGGAACATGTGATGACGGTATTGGAGTGCTTAGACTTGGATCATGTATTTAGGTTGGGGCAGATCTGTGACTCGACGGCAGTACTCGATCAAAGTGCGCATATGAGAAATGGAAAGGTCTAGCAGGTGTGAGTCTAGGCATGATGAAGCTCACGATCTTAGAATCAATAAAGGGTTCCATATCGAGAAGAAAATGATGCGAGGCTTTCCTTAAAGGGGGTCTCGTCGTTATGCCGTGTAAGGAAAGTTGAGACTAGTACCGATACGTCAAAAATAACTGCGAGGCATAATGGTAAGGGAAGCGCAAAGAATTACGATGCGGAGATGAAAGCGACCTTGCTACAAGGCTTAAGGCCTTAAAGTTAGAAATGCTGAAGGCATAGTCGATGCGATTGGCCTTGAACTCTCTTCCTATACGGTATGACACACTTGCAAGGTGAAGGTTATAATACTCAAAGGAAAAGTGGTGCTGCACTTGAACTACTTGCACGGTGTGTTCGAAGATCGAGGAGAGGTTGAAAGAGGGGAAAATAGAAAGTGCTCATGGCATCCACTTCTTCGATCAGGAAATAAGAAGAGAAGAAGGACACTAAAGGAAAAGAACACAACGGTCATTTTAGACATGCGGAGCATCGGGACAAGAAGCGAGATTAGGTTATTTCCTGTTTCTTTGCGAGAAAAATGGCCATAAGAAAGATTGCTCCAAATACGCCAGGCGCGTGCAAAGAAAGGTATGTCTTACAGCTTTGTTGGATTAGAAGTTAGAATTTGGCTTTGGTAGAGTGACACTTGGTGGATAGATAGAGGAGCTACACTGCATAAGTGTCACTTTATGCGGGGCTTGCCACTGGGCAGGCTACCAATTGATGAGGTGAAAGATACATCTATACGAGGAAATGGCAAAGAGCTCAAGTAAACTATTGGGACATTTCGACATGTTAGACTTTGGTTTTATTTTAATTTTTTGGAAAACACATTTATTGTCTGCTGAGATCATTTAGACGAATTTGATTTATGTTTCATGTTTGAGATCAAATGTCTGGTTATCTTTTGTTCATTTGGAAATGAAACATTTAGTCTTTCAAAATTCTAAAGTTATTGGGCGGTAGTCTAATTGATAAGCTATATAAATTAAATATCTGAATCCCAATATCAATTTAATAATGAATACGACCATGATTGGATGAAAGCGCAAATTAAATAATGAGAAATCCTGAGTGTTATGGCATAGCGTATGGGACATATTTCAAATAAACGGGGAGTGAGAAGGCTAATAACCAAGGAATTCTTGATTCCCTTGACATGTCGGATTTTGACATATGTGTAGATTGCATTAGGAAAATGACTAACAAAGAAGGCAGTGCGAGCCAGTGTAGTAGTCTTAGAGGTGATACATAGGATATATGTGGATAATTTCTACGAGTTTCTTGGAATGAGCTGCATACTTATCACATTTATAGACGATTACTCACGATATGGTTATTTGTACCTAATACATGAAAAGGCACAAACCACAAAGTGTTAGAAATTTTCAAGCGGGTTGAAAATCCAGTGAGCGAAAATTAAAAGCGAGTCAACATCTGGCCCGGGTGGAGGGGAATATTACGGTAGATATGATGGTCAATTGAACAACGACCTTCGGGGCACTTTTGCCAAAATGCAACTTTACGAATCTGCTGGTCATTATACCTGGCATGCACCATGCTTGGAACCGAGTCAAATGGTGTGGGCGGAAACCTTGATAGAACCCTTAAGGAACATGGTAAAGTATGATTAGTCATTCTTTCTGCACAATTCATTATGGAGTTGAAGCATTAAAAGCCAGCGATTTATATACTCAATAGAGTTCCCGATAAAGCGATTAACAAAACCCCATATGAGTTATGGACGGGTAGAAGCCTAGTATTGGAGCATGCACGTGCAGGGTTGTCGGTTTGACGAGCCTTATAGGCGATAGCTGGACTCAAGGGCCCATTGGCTGTTATTTTATTGACCAGGATACCTGAGAGGTCAAGGGTATAAGTTTATGACCCTTGACGGAGTCCTTCTTTGGAGCGGGTAATGCCAAGTTTGCGAGGATAATTAAGAGACACTCAAGTTAAGGAGGTCATTTTGAGGGAGGGAGTATGTAAGTGCTCGACCACGACTACTATTGAGAAGCTATTGGTGACAATCGGTACCCATTCCTATTATTGTGCCAAGTGTTGTGGTAAATGATGACATTCTGTGCAGACCCAATACAGTGGAGGCTCACCCACTAGATTTGAGGAACCACATCAAGAAATAGTGGAAGAACCTCACAGCAAGCCACCAACTGAAGTGCCATTAGGCGGTCCGCTAGAGAAAGGAGAAAGGCAATTTCGGATGACTGTGATCTTTGCCCCCGGGAGCATGAGTTTGTCGAGTTGGAGGGACGATCGTCTTGTCAAACTAAGCAGGTGCACCAATTCAGAAAAGTGGATTGCAGCTATGCAAGAGGAAATGAAGTTCATAAAAGATAATGGCGTTTGGGATCTCGTCGAATTGCCTAAAGGTATAAAACAAATTGGTTGTAAATGGATATTCAAAACCAAACGGGATTCAAAAGGTAATGTCGAAATATAAAGGCCGCGCCCTGGTAGCGAGGCTTTGCAAAAGGAAGGCATAGATTATAAGGAGACCTTTTCGCCAGTTTCGACGAAAGACTCATTCAGAATTATAATGGCAGGCTCATTGTGATCTAGAGCAAATGGAGCGTCAAGGCAGACTTTTTCCTCAATGGAGACATTAGTGAAACTATATACATGGTGCAACCGAGGAGAACTTTGGGATTAGGAAACCCCAAGCACCTAGTATGTAGACTGAAGTCCATTTATGGTTTAAGCGAGGCATCAGGTGATGGTGGAAATTTGATGAATTGATTTCTTCATATGGTTGAGAGTGCGATCAATGCATATATCTTAAGTTCGATGGGAGCGAGTTTGTTATATTGGTGCTACATGTGGATGACGATACGCTGAGCGATGATGTGGGTCTATTGCATGACAAGGTTCTTACTCTGAGTCCGTTTGAAATAAAGCAGAAAGACCTTGTTGATGCATCATATGTTTTGGGTATACAAATCCATAGGGGATAGTTCAAGATGTATACTGGCTTATCACAAGGCATATCAATAAGGTGCTTGAAGAAGGTTTAATATGCGGGAATTGTGCACCCGGGTGATACACGTGGCAAAGGGTGATAAATTCGGCAGGTGATGCCCCCGAATTGAACTTGAGAGAAAAGAAATAGAGAAGCCACCCTTATTAAGTCTGCGATAGGGGTCTTATGTATGCAAGTGTGTGCAGCGTCCAGGATATAGCGTACATTTGTGTGGGAATGTTAGGGATATCTCGGTAATCTGAGGGCGCGGATCCTTTGGAAACGACTAAGCAGTGATGAGGTATCTTCGAAGACAAGGGGATATGCTCACATATCGCGATCGATCATGCGGGAGGTTGTGGGTACTCGGATCACCGAGACTTTGCGGGATGTCAAGATAGCGAGTAAACCTCGGGCTACATCTTCATGTTGGCGGGAGGGGCTATTTCATGGAAAAGTGTCAAGCAGGACACTAGTAGCCTCTTGACCATGGAGATTTGGTTATAGCCTGCGGGGCATCTAATCCAGGGGATAACTAGGCACGAACTTTATCACGGGACTTCATATTATTGAAGGCATTAACAAGCCGCTTAGGATTAATTGTGATAATAAAGTTGTAGAGTTATATTCTAAAAACAACCGGAGTTCATCAAAATCAAAGCACATTGACATTAAGTTTCTAGTTGTAAAAGAAAGAGTTCAGAGTGGTCAAGTGTCGATTAGGCATATTAGCAAGTGCCACGAACTCCATGATTACGAGACCCGGCTCACGAAGGCTTACCTAAGGTGTTTCATGAGCATGTTGCTCGGATGGGTGTACTTTTAGTCTGAGACGATATAGGAAGATAGTGGGAGTTAAATAGTTTGGTTTTATGTGTAATTATGTGATTGACAACATATAGTTATTTCATTATATGTACGTACATGCTATGATTATTTGTGCATTTATGTTATGTTTTAGACTACTTTCATTTGTGATGTCATGATTTTCTCTTCTTGTTTAGCATGTGGTATTTGAAAATATGTTTAGACTCATTTAGTCATAAGAGGACCTTTTTGGAGATAGGCATATAGATCACATTTTATGTAATCTCTAAGCCACACACACATATTTGATCTATGTCATTGATTGTCTTTATTTTGTTTGATAAAGATAGGTCTAGTTACGCATAAAATGTAATAAAAGTGAAACTGATCCCATTATAGTACAATTAATGGACCAGATGGTTTAAAGTATTTATGTGATTGAACAGTGTATATTTGCACGCAACTTTAGTATTCAATCATGTACATATTCAGTAACACTTGTAGCCCAAGTGGGAGATTGTTAGATTTCCTTTTATTGGGCTGACAAGTGTTAAATTTGGACATGATTGTGCTGTCTATTCGATGGCAATAAAGTTAGTGATCTATTCCGGTTGAATTAGGGTTCCACGAGAAATAATTGCCATAATTATTTCATTAATTATAAAATATGGAATTAATGTGTGGTTTCCCTTTGTTTTGCCCATAATGTTGTTTGATGGGTCAATATCATTAAAGGAAATTAAACAATTTGGCGGGGGTCCACTGGGTTTTGCAAACCATCTGACCGTTATCTGCGACCCCATTGAGAGAGAGCATTATCATTGGCAGGTTTTTATAATCGAAAAGACAAACACAGCCTCCGTACTTGAGTGTGAGAGCTTCACATTGCTGCATTGTCTAATTGCAATGGATTCAGGTATGTCTTCTACAATATTGGCTTATTTGATCTTTGATTAGTATGCATGATTCTAGGGTTATGTGGTTTTATTCTATATTTGGTGTAACAGTAATAAAATCACATCTATGTGTTTATTCTTGTGTATTTAATCTAACACTTTAAACATGAATGTGATAAGGAGAGTCCATCATTTAAGTCCGACCATTATATCTAGGAAGCCCTCTAAGTAGGAGCCATGAGACCTTTTCTATTCCATATGTTCTTACCTGCATTTTAGTTCTTTTGCTTCACTGGCGACAAGTCGGGTTGTTTGGTATTAGGAGAAATCCATGTCATCACGAAATCCTTTGTTTCTATTGGCAAGTTGTACCTAACAGTGAAGTTGTTCTTGCATTTGATGTTTCATATCATATTTTTCTGATATTTTTTTCCTTATATGGAACTTAAATAGAATGAGGAATAGATATATGATGTCATGTACCTTTTCGCTTTCTTTAGTTGCCATTTAGAGGATCTTGGTTGTTGGTGTCTCAATTATGATGGTTTTTTTCCTTTTGTTTTCATGGATCAATACTCATTCAACCACTTATGCTTCCTGCCTTCTAATTGGAGAAGGTATAAGTTCTTGGTTTTCCTTTTTCCCTTCTTTATTTTTCCATGGTTGAGTATCTAAAGCGCTAACGTGTTATATCGAATTCAAAGGAGACCACAAACAGAAAGCGAGTTAATTTCGGATTCTAGTGGACTTTGTATTGACACTTGTTTTATGTCTATTAAAAAAACTATTATTACTTGTTCTACATGCACTTTACTAGTGTCTGGTGGACCTTGAAAAATGAAATTAAGCCAGCTTTAGCGTGAACTTGAAAGTGGTACTGATGATGCTTTTTCAATCGGAAGGCGTAGCGAGCGTGGCTGGTTCTTTGGGCGATCCAACGTCTCACGGGGAGTTGGGCTCCTCTGTAAAACAAGAAACAAGGATCGGGGATCGCGGATTGCCTCTCAGATGCCTAAGTCGATTCAGGGAGAAGAAGATCAAGTTTGCTTAGGGAATGAAGCTTTACGTGGTAAGTGCATTACCTTTAAGCCTTATGAGGTGACTGTATTTGCCAATGGATGGTCTCGACAACTTTCCCGGTGGATTATGATATAGAATAGTATGTTTCCTAGTTGGAGGATGATACAATATTTCTCTCACTAGGTAGGAGATTTTCTTTTCTTATCGTAAACCAATTAATAAGGGATAATTGAGGGGTGATAATTCTAGAATATCTGCCCACTTTCTACGATTGGTGGAGATTGGGTGTTTTCCCCTATCACAGGTTCCTTGAGGGGGGGGGGGGGGGGGGGAGGGGGGGGGGGGGGGGGGCGCCGGCCTGCACCCAAAGGGGCGAGTTGGACCCTCGTTTTGGAGCTGCCTTAGGATACCATTGGGCTGTGCTAGTCTTTGGGCCCATTTCAATTACGGCGTTTGGGCTTGTATCTTGGGCTGCTTGTATTATTTCAAACCACACCATGTGGGTTGCCACCCCCCTAGCCTTTGACTAAGCGGGCACAGGCAAGGGCTGTATCGCCTCTTGGATCAGCTTGATACCCACGTGGCTACTCAAGAAGCGTTTGATTAGGGCTTTACCGTTGTCCCACGTCTTGTGATATGACGGCTTCTCGATTTTTGCGTTTATGTCGGCTATGGCTCTTGGCTTCTGGCGTCTGGCCAGTTTGCACTTTGTTCCTATTCGAAGCTTTTTCTATGAGTGGTGCTTCCTTTTTCCTTGTTTTATTTTCGATTAGTGTTCGGGACTACTTTTCGGTGGTCCGCGTGCTCAAGCCAGGGCCGGTCCACCGTCTTGTTTCTGTTCGGTAAAGTCTTCTCTTGCCCATACGTCCTTTTGGTTTCGAAGTCTTGCTAGGTTCTAGGCGTGCCAGGACAGGGCTACCATTTCCTTGATTTCTCGTTCTTCCTTGTAACCTTCATGATACCTCCATGGGTCTGATACCGCTCCTATTGCGCATGAGGAGTAATCTTATCGAGTGTCTAATTTCGGTTGGGCGGCCCGAGAATGCAACCGATTTAGGCGTGAAGTGGTTCAGGCGCCCAGAGGAGCGTCACTTTTCCATGGATAAGGGTAGGGCAAACTGTAAAATTGTGGCTCCCCCAATGGCTTTGGCGTGTTGGCGACCGCTATTTTAAAACGATGGTCGTGGAGCCCCAGCCGGTCAGACCCTCATTATGGTGAGATCTTTGCGGCAAATCATGAGCTGTTTGGTCCCGAGTTGTCTTCCAAACGTGCTGACCACCTACGTTGTTGAAGTGCCTAAAATGGTATGCTTTTTTGAGGTGGCATTCGAGAACGACCTCCCGCACCCATACGCCAGCACATAAAGGGTCTGCGACATTTCAGCGTGCACTCTCAGCTTTCTGACTTACGGGGTGTTCTAGTAGGGTTGTTAGTCGTTTTTAAGGGATAAAGCGGTGTTCCGGTGTGCCACACTTTTGAACTTCTTGGTGCTTAAAGAAGAGAGGCCGTGAGAAACTTTCTTTATATCTCAGCGCTTTGGCGCTAAGTTGATCATTTCGAACCTTCCTCGCGCCTGAGGATTCGGAAGGAACGTTATTTCTTTGTTAGTGGCCGTCATTGGGAGTACAATCCCTTTGATCGAGAAGACACTCTTGGCGTTCTTGCCATCTGGACTAC
Organism: Tetrastigma voinierianum; assembly: GCA_016808115.1. Lineage (NCBI taxonomy): Eukaryota > Viridiplantae > Streptophyta > Magnoliopsida > Vitales > Vitaceae > Tetrastigma > Tetrastigma voinierianum. The sequence continues at coordinate 652,045 of JAEQBH010001004.1, forward strand.
CCCCGAGAACCTTCATGAGCTCTCCTTCGTCTTGATTTGTTTTTTTTTTTTTTTTTTTTTTGGTCTTCGTGATGCCGGATGCATTTCAACACATTGCTTTGGTTGTGTGGCACTTTGGGTGCTTCGCGACCGGATGTAGTCCAGGGACCCAGGAGGTGACGGAAGCTGGTGAGGTGCGCCCCACGAGCTTATTCCGAGCTCATCAGGTCGGATATTCCTAAGGTGTGTCCGTCGAGGCTGCACGGAGCTTCCTTTCTGAGGTCTTCTCTCTCTCGGAGTATAGGCGTTCGAAGATTACGATCTTCCTCGCGAATTACATTTGAACCTTACCTCGAACTACCTGGGAGAGCTCACAGATCTGCTTGGAGGTGTTGGTAAAGAAAGAAGATCTGAGCATATGCTTGGGAAAGACCCTAAAGGTGGGGACCTATCCCTTGCCTTCGTCTGCTGTCAAGGCTGGTGATTCTTCGGGAGGGGCGAATGAATCTTCCTTAGAAGTTCTCCCTATCTCGGCACGGGGTCCACAGTCAGCGGGGCGTATTTCCCCCTCACTGGGGTGCCGGGAGACAAAGGGGTGACGAGGAATGAGTGATTGCACTGAGAAGGCTGCAGGGGATGGGGACTCTTTTGCTTTCTCAATGCGGGCTCGCATTTGGTGTTCCTCCATCCTGCGGTGCAGGCCTCGGGAGGGTGGCCTGCCGGGTCGAGAGGCTACAGCTCTTCTTCTTGAGGAATAGCCTCACAGCTAAGTGATTAGGTAGCTGTTGATCTTTTTCTTTGTGTTTTGTAGTTCGGTGTGAATCCTGTCTTTTTATTTTATTTTGTTTTTAGGTGGCTACTTTGAAAGGCTTGGCAGGAGGGCCGGCCTTGACTCCCACCCAGGCGGCGAGAATGTGAGGCGAGGTGGCTTCCTTGACCTCTAAGAGCTAGTCTTCGAGCTCGAGATAAGGGGTTGACTAAGGGAGCATGAAGCCTGGTCGACTTGAAGAACATACCCGGCGGCGGGGCGTAGTGAGGACAAAGAAAGGTGGTCGGGAAGGATCAGGAAAGTTCGCAGAGGCAATTGTGGGCGGCCGGGAGGAGTGCGGGTTGTCGGGAGTTTGATCGTGGGCCCAGATGGCGGCCTTGGGAGCCCCCCGGGCTACCAAGAGCTCAGGGGCGGGTGCTCTATGGAATGCGGCCGGAAGGCTTGCGGGGCTTTGAGATGGACCTTGCGAGGCGGGAGGCTTTGGCCGACCCGAGGAGCTAGTGATAGGCAGCTTCGAGCGAAAGGCATGTACCAAATGGGCCTCAGGGTGGCTTGCAGCCTTTCAACGTCGGAGCTTCAGGAGAGCTTTCCCGAGACCTAGAGTTCAATATCCAACTCTACGATGGGTTGAGAGGGTCACTTGGCGAGGTTGATCTGTCTTACAGGGTGTTTTACGATCATGCTCCACACGAGTGATTCTGAGGGGACCTGCGGGAGCTAGCTCTTGCAGCCGCCTAACTGGGAGACTCAGCTTTTACTCCTCCCATTCAGCGAGTCGAGGACCCGATGTCGAGCTTAGGCTCCCTTTTTTGGCGCATCTGGCGGCTGGGCGCTGCGCTTTGTATTGCCGACTTTATTTATTTCTTGTGTACGGAGTGCAGGTGATTAATTTCTTTTGCTCCTTTCTTTGCTTTCGTTGATTTGAATTGGTTTTTCAGCGCGAGTTCTCTGAAGCGGTCACGCTTTGCGACCGAGTGCAGGCTCTGAGCTATGGCTTTGTGGCGGCTTGGCCTTTTTAGTATTGCGGCTCTGCGGCGAGCTCTTGGGGCTTCTTTGAGCTGCAGCTGCGTGGCCACATTTACCTTTTGTAGTTCGCTACGTGAGCTGTTGTCGGGCTCCCGAGCTACTTGGCCTCAGGTAATACACATAGCATGTTTGAAGGTTGGCCCGCTCACGAGGCAAGCTGTGGGCTCTGACTGCACTTGGCTTCATGGCTCACCAGGCCTTTTTGAGGCCGGTTACGCTCTGACCCAAGCCTCTTGGGCTCTGAGCTGCCGCTCCGTGCTTCCCATGGTCTTTTAGTACATTAGCTGCGGGTGAGCTCTTGGTCCACGAGCTGCCAACACGTGGCTGCAGCCTTTTGGCGGTTACACTCTGCGAGGCGAGTTACTTGGCTTTTGGAGGCTACTTGGCTCGGGTGGTATATGGCCTTGCGAGGCCGGTTGCGCTCTCCTGGCTGAGCTCTTAGAGACTCTTGAGCTACTTGGCTCCGTGGCTACATGCCGCACTGACCCGATTGCGCTGTGAGAAGCGAAGCTACTGGAAGCTCTTTGAGCTACTTGGCTTCGTGGCTACATGGCTTGTTTGAGCTGTTACGCTCTGTGGCCAGCTGCGGGCTCTGAGAGAGCTGCACTGGCTCGTGGCTACATGGCCTTTGAGCGGTTACGCTCCTGACCCGAGCTACTGGGCTCTGAGGCTACTTGCTCCATGGCTACATGGCTTGTTTATTTGTTCACGATCTGAATTGAGCTACCTGAGCTCTGACTTCCACCCAGTTCCATGGCTACTTGGCCTTGAGTGGCTGGTTACGCTACGAGGGCGAGATTCTGCCCAGGCTCTGAGCACAAGCCGCGCTATATGGCTGCATTTTGGCTGATGGCGCTCTGCGGCCCGAGCTCTGCGGGCTCATGAGCTGCAGCTTGGCTACATGGCCTTTGAAGCGATTACGCTCTGGCCAAACTGCAGGCTCTGAACTACTTAACCCGTGGCTGCCTTGGCTTGTTTGGTTGTTGCTCTATGACCCAGGCCTCTCTTGGGCTCTATATGACTGCTTGGCTCGTGGCTACATGGCCTTTGACTTCCAGCCCCTACTCTTGGAAGGCGTGTAGCTTTAATCTTGCGGATTTATGGAGAATTAGAATGGTTCAACGCGACTTCTCGAGCACCTGAGCTTACTCCTTATAAATAGCGACCCCTCTGTGATGGTGCTCACGCTTCGAACCTTCTTCCTTTTTTAGGCGTAATTGGAATCCGCGCATGATGAAGCGTCAAGGTTTGGTCATCTTGGTCATCATTGCAAGAGGTTTGCCTGAAGATCGTGGGTTGACGTTTGGTTCCGATGGTCTTCTGCTTGTAGGAGTTGTGTTTTTCCCTAGTTCCTCCCTTGTGGGAGTTATGTTGTTCCCTAACACATCAGATGTGAGCGTGGCACAGGAACGTGTCTGGAGAGGCGGTGTACTCAAAAACTTTTTAGTACCTTTCTCTCAGTTTTCCTCTTTTTCTTCTCTTCTTTCCTTTCTCCTCTTCATTCTCATTTCCTTCTCCACTTTTCCTTGTTCTTTCCTTTTTTTTCCTTTTTTCTTTTCTTTTCCTTTTCCTTCTCGTTCGTGCTCTCTCTTAACTCTTTCCACTTTCCTTTCTTGAGATTTTTTTTGGGTTTTTGTCTTGTGAGGTGTGGCGATCTTGAAGAACAATTTTAAACGGCCAGTAGTCTTTGAATATGAGGTGATTTTGTAATTCTGCAAGGGTGGCCTCTGACTTCATAATGAGTGCAGTATTCATTTGTAGTTCCTTTGGGACGAAACAATCTTTATGAATTATGTGTTTCTTTCCCCAGGTCCCTTCGGCGTAGCTATCATTGCTTTTCTTGTTGTTTGATCACTGCCATAACACATCAAACGACTTAAAAATGGAAATAGAGTGTTATTCCCCGAAATCGGGGCGGTGAACCTTTGTCTGAGACTACGTTAGGGGTCCTCTTTGATGAAATCGTTTAAGATGTTCAGCGTTCCGTGAGTGAAGCCGAGGAGTTTTCCTTCTTAAGATTTGGGCTCGTAATTGCCGGGTCGGTGCGGGATATAATGTAGGAGCCGCTTCCCGGTGGGTCCAAGCTTCCCATGTGAGTCTTCATGCTGAAAAGTTTTTTAAAACTAGGTCACACGGCAGCATAACTCACAGGCTTGACCCTTTGGTCATAATACCTCGCCGTCTTCCAGTGATAGTCTTCCACACGCTTTAGGACTTGCTCGCATTTTTCTTCTATGAGATCTAGGTTTAAGCGAAGAGCCTCTCGTGTGCTTTCGATGTTTGCTGGTTCGATCTAGGGATTTTAGTCGACTTGGTGGTCTCTTGCTTCAATTCGAGGCCGGGAGAGCGAGACGGGGTTTCTGGAGTCGCCCAGAGCTTGCGTAGTTACATGTGCCCATGTACCTCGGGAGGTACTCTTGCCCATTTTCATACAGGTCTTCCAATTTGGTTTTGGTCTTCTAGAGTCCTTTATAGTGACGCCGGCTTGCCCGTTAGATCTAGCGGATGGTGGGGGCGAGTAGTAGTTCTTGATTAGGCTCGACACGAAATCCCTAAATGTAAGTTGAGATTATTTCCCATTGTCGGACACGAGGGACCTCGGGATCCCAAATCTACATATTATAAAGCGCTAGACAAAGTTGTGTACCTTCTGTTATGTGATTGTTGCCAAAGGCTCGGTTTCGGCCCACTTGGTAAAATAGTCCACGGCCACAATGATAAATTTGCATTGGCCCCTTCCAACGGGTGTCCCAATATGTCTAGCCCCTATTGTTGGAAAGGCTAGGGCCTTGTGACTGTCGTTAGCGGTTCAGATGGGAGATGAGATTTCTTGGCATGCTCCTAACAAGCCTTGCATTTTCCCTAACGGTTCTGTGCGTGCAGGCATTGTGGGCGATGGTACCCAGCGCCAGTGTTTTCCTACTAGGGTGAGGCTCGGATGTGGTTGCCACATACGCCCTCAGTGTCTTGCCCAGGTATGTCAGTTGGCGTCTTCCTTCTACGCGCAGAATGGGCGCGGAAGCCTCGCTTATAAAGGGTTCCACGATGAGCGGTGAACGCCCATCGATCTCGCTCTAAGCTTGGAGCCTTCCTTTGGGTCACTTGGCGAATTTACCATCTACCGTAATCCCAAATGGGGTCAAATCCGGCTCGTCACGGAACATCATAGGGGAGACTTCCCGTTGTAGAAAGCGCTGCGAGGCTCAGTAGGTGCTTTCGATAGGTGTCGATCTGCCCGAATACTTCTGCTGTGATTACAGCCTTGATTTGCCAATGCATCAGCTCGAGAAATCTCCGATCTTGGTACATGTTTGACCTGAACTCATACGAACTTCTTGAGTAACTCTCGTACTTTTTTGAGATATAGGATCATCTTCTCACCTCTGGTCTCGTAGGAGTCTTCTATATGTTTTACAACTAGTTGGGAGTCGCTGCTCACCTCTAGCTGATCTACTTCCATGAAGTGGGTGAGGTTGAGTCTAGCTATGACTGCCTCATATTCGGCCTCGTTATTGGAGGCTCAAAGCGGAGCACGAGGGCGTGCTGCGTATCTTGTCCGTCACAGGAGGTCAGGATTAGTCCTGCACCGCTTCCTTGGGCGTTAGCGGCCCCGTCGATTGATAATTTCCAGATGGGGAGGTCGGGTGCCAGTTGGGTAGCCTCTATAGTCTGTGTCGGAGTGAATTCTATGATGAAATCTGCCAAGATCTGCCCTTTTACTACTGCCCTTGGTTTGTACCTGATGTCGAGGTCGCTCGGCTACATGGCCACTTCATCGGCCTTGAAGGTTTTTAAGTCTATCTGGTATTTTGCTTCATTGGATATTCGGTTAGGACTTCGACGGTGTGAGCTTGGAAGTAAGGTCGGAGTTTCTTGGATGTGGTTACCAATGCCAGGATCAGCTTTTCCATCTTTGGGTACCTTTATTCTGCCCCCTTCAGAGCTCAGCTACAATAGTAGATTAGTTTCTTTTCTGTCGGTCTTTTACCAAGGCGACACTAGTTGCGAGTACGAAGCGACCGGAGTAGAGGGTGAGAGTTCTCGCTGAGGGCTTGGGAATGGGGGAGAGCTTTCGGGTAGGTTTGAGCATTAGCTGAGCGCCTCCTTTGGCGTGTCGTCCATTTTGGAAGGCCTTTTTAGAACTGAAGAAGATTAGGCACTTGTCATTTCAGGCCAAGGCGACTCGGTATTAGCTGTTCTCTCAGTCGGGCGTTGAATGTCTTTAACGTTTGATGGAAGCGACGTGTCAAACATGACCTTTATCTTATGGGTTTCTATTCCTTGGTTGTTGACTATAAAACCTAAAGGCTTCCTAAACGGAGATAAAAGCGCGTTTATTGAGTTTAGCTTCATGTGTAGCTTCTTCGGGACACAGGCCTTTCGGCTGAAAATGGGTTATGTGGAGCTTGGCTTTTATCGATTTTACCCGACATGTCATTATATACCTCCATGAATGGTAATTTGTTTTTTGGAACATCCACTGTTCATGACGCTGGTAGGTGGCTCCTGCATTCTTTCTTCAGAAAATTCACTTGATCATGATGTTCTAGATTGGTGACAAATGGGAAGTCTTCTCTTGGTCGTGAGGTCCCATACGTCTGGTTTCTGCTTGAAGGCGTCCATGAAGCTGAGGAGTTCGTGACTAGCCGTAGCATCTACTATGAGATCAATTCGAGGCAGGGGGAAGCTATCCTTTGGGCAGGCCTTGTTGATGTCTGTGAAATCGATGCAAAGCCGCCACTTGTCGTTTGCTTTTTTGACGAGAACAACGTTGGCCAACCATTATGAGTACTCTACTTCTCTGATTTCTTGTGCTTAGAGGAGCTTACTGACCTCTTCATTGATCGCCTTCTGTCTTTCTAGGGCAAAACTCCTTCTATTTTACTTGATTGGCTTACAGGAGGGATTGACGTTTAACTTGTGGGTGATCACTTGCACTGATCGACCTCGCCATGTCTTCTGTTTCGAGGCGGAGAAATACCTCCATATTTTGCTAGAAAGCGGATGAAACTTCTAATGCCTTCACTAACTTGGATCATATGACTGGCGTCTGGCGGAAACAGCCCGATGATGCTTTTTAATGGGCTGGAAAGCGAGCGTGTGGGATGCACAGCTGGGCGGATCAAGTATCTCGGGCATTTGGCTCCTCTGCAAAAACAAGAAACAAAAAGGATCGGCGGGGGCTCACCTGTTGCCTCTCCGATGCCTAAGTCAGTTCTTTCTAGGGGAAAAGAAGATCAACTACTTAGGGAATGAACTTTCTGTGCGTAAGTCTGTGTACCATTCACTTATGGGGTGGCCTGGTATTTATAATTGATGATCATGACAACTTTCCTAATTGGATTATGATACTGAATAGTATGTTTCCTAGTTGGATGATGACACTGAATAGTATGTTTCCTAGTTGGAGGATGATACAATATTTCTCAGGGTAGGAGATTTTCTTTCCTTATCGTAAACCAATTAATAAGGGATAATTGAGGGGTGATAATTGGGGAATATCTTACTTTCCTGATTGCTGAAGATTGGGTGTTTTCTTCTAATACGGATTCCTTGGGCTACCAGCCTTTTAAAGGGGCGAGTTAGACCCTCATTTTGGGCCTGCCTTTGAGGGATACCGTGAGGCTATTAGCAATGTGAGGCCCAGTACCAATTAAAGCGATTGGAAGGCACATGTCTTGACTGCAGCTGTTTATTTCAAACCCTATCAGGTACAAACACTAGGTGTTAGCTGGCCTGCATCTTTTTCCCTTTTTTTATGGTTGATATTTCTATGTAGGTTTAAATTTGTTAGAGAGAGATGTCATCTCAGACATTAATATATTTAAGTTCTCTAGTCATTAGACATAATGAAAAGAATATCTAGGAGATGATTTTAAATTTGTAAACATAATCATGTAGGTTGCCTTTTTATTAGCCACAGTTGATTATAACCCAGATGGGATCTTCTTGAAGATATGACAATGGTGATAAATTAAGTCTGGAGCATGAGAAGTTGATTGCATATCATCCAGAGAGTGAAAAGAAGATTGGTTGTGGAATTGATTATATAACGGTCTCTCTCTTTCTCTTGATAATTTTCAGTTTGTAAGAACATCCGCCAAATCTCTTGGATGCATTGATCTTTGCCCCTTTTGTTTTCTAACTAAATGATACTTCCAATTATATTGCATGAAAACTTTTTTCATTTGTGTTTTGTCCGTTTAAATTCTAAATCTCTTTAAATTACTCTATGAATCATAAACATTGCATATCGAATGTTTACCTTTCTCCTTTATTACTCTAGCAGAATATTCTCAAATCCACACACATTGTCGGGTTCCACTATTTGAAAATTATAGAATTCTCGTTCATCACTATTCTCTTGGTAAACTCATTGATTGGTGAAAAGCCTACAAATTGGATGCCGTAGTCCTATCATGAAGGTCCTTCAGTATATCTTCCAATATTTAAAATTTCCAATAAGAGGGCTCATTCTATATCCTTTGACAATGAGAAGAGCAAGTTAGAAATGCACAATTTTATTAGGAAAACAATGTCTTTCCTAACAGTAGTAAGGGCTAAATGTGAAATGTAGCACTCGGGTACTTTACATTCTATAAATTATCCCGTCTTGTGGCTAGAGGCTTCCATACAAGATACTCGTTGCCATCTTCATTATTAAATATTGTTGCAAAAGTTAGTACTGTCACTAATATTCTAATTTTAAGTGTCTTAGTCTAATGACGACCGGACCATGCGTTGTAAGATTAAACTGCACTGTATGCGAAGAGCCACTGAGGACTTGATCCTTGATCTTGATAATGTTGATTATGACATCAATAACTTGATGGCAAAAGCATTGTTGGTTTTAAATTTTCTCATCTTAGACTAGTTGTAAGACCCGAGAAAATTCAAATTTTTCGGAAAAAGGGTAAAATGATCATTTCGGTAAAAATCTGAAAATTTTCTAGATCTCGGATGATGAAACGGACTTCACCGTTGGAATCGTCTTGCAAAATCTAGCTACCACGTCGAATTTCGTCGAATTCCAAGACAGTCGGAATTTCATGTTTTTTGAGGCACCGAGAGTCGGGTGCCGTAAAACGGGTTTGAGAGACATCTGATGTGACAAAAGTCACCCACTATATGTACTCTTGTGACACATGTTGCAAGATTAGAGAGATTATGGAAATGGACGGCCGAGATAGTGCCAAGTGTAAACAATCCAAAGCTTAGGGACATGATGGGAATTAGCAAAATTGTTAATGAGGAAAAAGACAAGGATGAATAGTGTTCATCTTCTCCAAAAGACCAAAAACGAGCAGAATGTTGGAGGATGTGATCACGGTGGCTGTTTTGATTTTTAGAGGTGGCTTCTCTCTGGGTTTATTTCGTCAGTTGATCGTTTTCGTGACAGAAAGGAAAGTTGTTATACGAGGCGAGGTCTACGCGTGGGCACCAATTTGATGAAGTTCCGACAACTCCAAGAGGTAGGGATCTTTTCCTACTTGTGTTAATCTTTGTCTAAGAGCCATGTAAATGGTTAGGAATGTTCCGAGGCTTGTTTTAGCCGTAAGTTCGGTCTCAAAAGCTTTGAACCGAGTGGAGAAAATTTCTATTTGTGTGGCAGTGAATAGTAACCCGAGGGTTTCACTGTTCACATGAATAGTAACAGGAATATTTTTGTGTGGATTTTTGTGATGTTGAGTGATTCAAAATGAATTAACACATGTTTGCTAGTGCTTGTATGAGCTAATTTTGGTGTTATTGATGTGAACTTAATAACATGATTTGTTTAGATTAATTATGTTAATATATTAGCATAAATGTTTTAGGATTGACATCATGCATTCCATATGCACTGGGGTAGCCTAGAATATTAGGTGTGAGTGCATGACATGAAGTGAGCAACGAAAATGTTTGTAAGAATTTCAATGGATGATTTCCGGAGGGTGTGTTGGGAGATGTCCAACAATTACCGTGAAGGCATGAATTGTTGGAAGGTTCTCGACACATTCGCCTCGGAGGGTAGTCCAAAACTTTTACCGAAATTCGGTAAGTAGTTTCGGTAGCTTTTGTTTGAAAACTGGATATTTTACTCGCATTCGGCTTAGGCATATGTGAGGGAGTCGGTGAGGACTAGGACATGGTTTGGGCATGTAGACATTCGAGTAGGTTCATGAAATTTCTTGAATGTGATTGTTTGCCATGACATGTGCACTTAGGTGGGGAGTAACCCATGTAGGAAATTATCTCTACTAGGTTTTGCTCACCCTATCAAGGGATCATCATTTCAGGTACATGGAGCGACCGGGAAGGTGGCACTCATTAGAGGCCGTTTTAGAAGAAAGCCAGGTTGTGACTTTGGTATTATTATGTATGACATGTATTAGAATTTTATAATTTTAATATATGTTTGTATTAGGAGTAATGTAAAAACTCTTGAAACATAATATGTATTTGGTTGGGATATTTATTTTGTGAATATTGATGCAGGGGCCCAAGTGGCCATTATTTTACTCGCATTTAGACTTTGTGTAATTAGGTGTTGATTATTGGGACGAGGTTTTGTACCTTGGGTGGGAAACTCCCCGTACAAAGGAGACTACTGCCGATTTTCATAGTGGTGTCGGATTTTGGGTATTCACGAAGTATTAGACGAGTTGACGGGTTGTCAACGGACACCCCGGCTTTGGGGCGTCACACTAGTTTCCCTTATATGGATAATCATTCACATCAAAAGCATGACATCACTTAACAAAATTCTAACACAATTTGTGCAAAAAAGTTTTAGTTAGACCATCATTGTACACAAATAACTACGAAGAAAACATGAGTTAATCTTATTGATCCTAGTTGGTTTGTTCTAATTTTTATTACCTATGAATCATAAGTTCATTATAATAGAGACAAGAGTTTTCGTAATCCCAATCAATTGGCCCCAAGGAAAAAAAAAGGCAAAAGAAATGTTACATCGCTGTTCCCAGAGGGTTATTTTAATAGTGTCTTTTGTGAGGATGTTGATTATTTGACTTTCGGGATGATTAAGAAAGTGGCTTTCATACCAAACAATCTCTTAAGCTCTTGTCCTTAGGTGGCGATTCAATAAATTTAGTGGTCTTTTTGCTTATCAAAAAAGGAATTGTGGCTAAATAAATAAATAAATTTAGTGTTTTGTTTACTATTTTCAATGTTATAATGACAATCATGCATTTTCTGTTTGCATAATTAATTGATTTTTTCTCCTTTTATCTTTACAGAAAGTTGCTTCTTTAAGAAGTCGTGTTGACACTGCGCCTATTCTAGCGACCCGGAAAAGTGATCTCGGGGCAGATTTCCTTACTTCAGTGCTCACACTACTTTAGGCAAGAAAATGCATCATTTTCCACATATTAATCTTTATCTTTCTTCTTTATGGTCATTGATCTCAGCCACTCTCTATCTATGGTTCAGGTAAATTTAATCTTAGAACATTCTAGCAACACCAATCGCCAACCACAAACAATAAATAGCATATACAAGAGATAGATACAATTAAACTTTTTTGAGAGCACAACTAGAGAAATCAAGTTTCAAACCAGCAAAACGTGAATAAAACATTACAGAGAACCAATATCAAATCCTTCATTCTTGAAGCCTTACGACAATGTAAAAAAAATATAATTTAGAGAGTTTGCATTTACCTTATTGATGAGAGATGTAACAATCCTTATCAAATGATTAATTGTTCATTTATTTAGTAACTCTAAAATCCACCAAGGGGGAGTATGCAGGTTTCAAAATTTTTCTTGATTAAAAAAATTACATCCTCCCCCCATAACCATTAGCAGCCATGCACTTTAGGGACATTAGTAGCGGTATTTAAAAGCGCTGACATAACCATGCACTTCTTAGGACATCACCTAAGTTCTTTTCCCCACATCTTAGGCCTCTGTTTATTAAAGAAACATCTTTTGAAATTTTGCCATTGATCAAGATCGAGAAAGAGGCGGTAGAAATACACCATTTGATCCAATATAATCCATTTTTTCCCCAAAGCCCATCTTTTTTAACACAATTCCAATTGATTTGATCGTAAGCCTTCTCTATTAGAGTTGATGAACGTGATATAATTTGTTGTTGTTTGACATGGTTTGAATTTTATGCCTATTATTAGAGTGAAGAGAAAAACTTAGAATAAACACATGGAACAATAGTACAAATGTGTCTTCGAAAGGAAACAAAAGTGCAGTTAAGTACAAAATGTATAGTAGCGGTTTTATTTTTAATGCAACTATAGGGATCATAGTAGTGGTTTTACTAGTGTACCTGGATAAAAAGTTAAAGAAAATTCCTATACCCGCATTAATACTACAAAAGCGGTAATACATTATTTTTAGTTAGGAATTTTAAAAACCCCTACTAAAACTATGCCACTATTATTCATTTTTCCTATAGTGTTTTCTGGTTGTATATGTATGTGTTGATATACTTTTTTCCCCATAATTCTCATGCTGCACAATTTATTTTGTTTTTATTCTTTGATAACTGTATGCATATGTGAATTATTTATATCCATCCCATCCCAAGAACTCCTGTATTTTCCTTTCATAAAGTAAAACAAACAGAAAACATTAATTTATTTTTATAATAAAATGACATAAAACTAAAAAATAGAGTAACTATTTTGTATAGGCCCAAATACTAAAATACTCATTACAATGCAATTTTGAACATACAACCGCATAACACCTCTCATAATAATATTGTCATATTTTTCTTTCACTTTATTTGCCAACTTATAAATATTATTGTTTTCTATTATTAGGTTAAGAAATGAAGACTCATACCCACTACATTATGTTATATGAATGGTGAAATCATTACTTGTTCAAATAGCATTCTTATGGTTGTCCTCACAAAAGATTTAACATGACAAACACTAGTGCAACATTTGATGAGTTGGAAGCAAATATATGTCAATCATTTTCAATTGATCGCATGCAAACTCAGTTAAAGATGAATTTTTGGTATCCAGTATTTTGGGCCAATGGGATTAGTAAATATATCCAAATATCTATAAAAGATGATGATGATGTCAGGGGAATGTTCATTGCTGTAACACAAGCGTCACCAACAGTTACCATTGAAATGTACTTGGAGACGTTTCCAATAGATCATCATGTAATGTCAATTGGTTGTAGTCAAAGAGAACAAATAGTTGAGAAGAGCATGTCCCCGATGGACTATGATAGAATGTCCTCCCCCCTTGATTGTCATACTTATGAGGAAGATGTTGAAACAAGAATGGTCGAAATGGTCAGCAGATCGGTTATCTAATGGTTGAAAATTTTGTTGATATCCAGGTTCGAAATGATGATGTGATGAAGATGAACCTCTGAAAATGATTTCGTCCTTACTTGGTGTGGCCTTCGTCGGGGTGATAAGTTGACCTTGGCAGATCAGCCGCGGAATACTCGTGAATGTCGGGTAACCCGACACCTCTCACGAAAATCGGGCAGAGTCTCCTTTGTACGGGGAGCTCTACCCAAATACAAAACTTGTCCCAAACAGTTCAATATGGCCACACAGGGTCCATCTACAATTAAAATGAGTGAAAAATGGCCTCCGACCTTGCATCAACTCACAATAATCATATCCCAACCAAATATATATATCATGGTTCAAGTTGATAATTCACTCTTATACAACATATATTAAAAGTTTAAAATATTCATGCATGTATCAACTAAAACACCAAAGCCACAACGTATTTGCTTTCTTCAAAATCGGCCTCTAGGATGGCCCGAGTCTCCTCGTGCGCTCCACATGCTGAAATAATATAATTCCCTCCAACGGGGTGAGCTAATGCCCGATAATTAAGAGTCACCTAAAATGGGTTACTCCCCACTTAAGTGCATATGCAATGCTCCTATATAAAAACACACATTCAAAGAAACCATCATTGATCCTACTTGAATGTCAAATGATAACCCCGTGTCCAGGAAGTCCTCCGCACAGCTCCCTCACCTTGCCTAAGTCATGTATGAAAACATTATTTTCAAAACAAGGTATTTGTTTTTTAATTATGGACAACCCTCGATATAAAGTAGTGGGGCCAGGCTCAGATAATCTATTTAGTGGACAACCCTCCGATGTATATCAATTGGGTCTACTCCGACGATTGATATTATATGGACTATCCTCCGATATTGTAATGGACACACTCCGATAATTATCATTATTAGTCAACCCTCTGAAACAATTCTCTCAAGAAACCATCTCATGCACTCACTCCTATTGCTCTAGAATTGCCCCGATACATACTGGAATGCATGATGCCAATTTCAATACAATTTATATAACACATGCAAATATATATAACATGATATACATTTACATAATTTAATCACACAAACATGTTATGCAATTTCACAATCCATTACAAAAAAAATTAGCTCACGTGGGCTAATTAACAACCACGAGCAATTCGATTTGAATTACTCAACCAAACACATTTTCTCTGAAATTTATTTCGTACAAGACACTATTCACGTGAACGATAAAACCCTGGTCCTTTATTTCACGACAGCTATATCTACATCGGTTCCACTTACGTGAACTGAATTCCCCTAGCCATTTTCGGCCTCCTTACACATCAAAACATGATTTATGGAATAATTTATACCATTGAGCACCAAAACCGCCCCCTACGATCCACGGGCCCCATTACAATGGAAACTTCAAATTTTTCAATAATTCGGTCCCGAGTTTTGGGGACGATCAATATTGAGGCCTCAGTAGCGAAGCATTACAAAACAATTAAATAAAGTGTAAAACTCAAGTAGGATAAAACCCCTACCTCACGGAGTTTGTCGAAACTCCTCAAAACCGGAGCCCACGTGTAGAGCGACTTTGCTTCTTACTCCGAAGAATTGAATGATCAGGATTAGCGAGGAAATCTAGAGAGTGGCTTTACTCTCTCTTTAGAAAATCACAATTCAGTTACGCATCCTAGCCCCGACTGCGCCCTTTTTTTTGCCTCTTTTGCCTTTAATTGAAGAGAGACAACACTGTCATTGTTTGTCTTATTTCATTAAACTCAAATAATGCCCATTATGTCCCTTACTCTTGGAGATTTTGACTGTTTGACACTACCTCACGTAGTCCAGTTCCATCGTTTCTACTCATCACAGCATAAGTAACATGAGTACATGTTATAAGTGACTTTACCGTCATATCACATGTCTTTCACGGCACCGAAGCATAATGCCTCGCGTGTCAATTAGATTGTCTCGAGGTCGACGAAATTCAGCGTGTTAGCTAGATTTCGAAAATTCTATGATGGTCAGTTTAAGCCATCAGAGATCTAGAAAAATTTTGGTTTGACAGAAATTAGTTTACCATTTTTAGAAATTAGAATTTTCTCGGGTCTTACATTCTCCCCTCCTTAAAAGGAATTTCGTCCCGAAATTCTGGACAATCACAATCACTCACATGCATATGTAATGTGCACACTACCATGCATGTAAACTCGTCATTTAAATCTTAAGCGATATTAAACCCACGTACGCTTCATCCCTAAGCAGAAGAGATAGGTGGCCGCATCGTGTCTCGTGCTCCCCGCGTTATTTCCTCCACTCCCATAGTACCTTATGCACCCTCGCTAGCCTCGTGGTCTTTGCCGCCAAAACCTTATAATGGCTATCCAAAATGCACACTAGTCCGCCTCGAAGGTCCCATGGTGTATCTGGCTCGTGCTTACAGGCGAAATCCCACTTTGCACATGGCGGATGATTTGGTGTAGCTACATGCGAACGTGAGTAGAAATACCTCGTGGACACACGACATCTTTGGTAGTGTTAAATGGCAAGTGCGCAGCGGTGCCTACCCTCGATCTCTCGAAGGCTAATAAACCTCATTGATAACTTCCAGCTTACTTAGGAACACGACCACTCCCCTCTTAGGCATCACATTTCAGAGGCGTGATCTCTACCTCGAACTCAAGGGTGGGCGTCGTGCGTCCGTGTCAGCTCTTCTATCGGCTCTAGCGTGAGAGCGATGTCGTATCAAGCTCACCTTCTCGAGTGTCTCTGTCAGTGGGACCCGGTGATGGAGCTCTCTCCCACCTCGGTCCAACATAACAGTGACCTACATGGCCTCTATACAATGCCTCATATGGTGCCATGCGTAGCATACTCAAACAATAGCGTTGTTGTAATTGAATTCCACTAAGGCGAGTGCTCTTCGACTACCCTTATGATCCAAGACGCATGCTCACAGCATGTCCTCTAACACATGTATAGTCCTCTCACACTAACCATTTTATGCATGGGTGAAGTTATTCACTCATGGTCATTGCGTGTGCCCATAGCCTTTTGGAAACTCTTCCAAAGTGCAAAGTAAATCTCTCAGGTCCCTATCAGGCACTATATGGATCTCTTTGGTACTCTATGTGTGGGACTATCTCTCCCAATTTAGCCAGTGGGGAATCTCCAATGTAGGGGTCATCCGCATGGCTAGAAAATGTGCGTTTGACTTCATGAAACCGATCCCACTATCACCCATACCACATCATGTCTGCCAGATTGTCAGTGGCAAGTGGGTCATAAAATCCATCGTAATGTGCTCCTTCCGCTCGACCACCTCGATGTTGATAAGCGCAGCTAGTGTACAGTGGCTGGTATGTCTGTTGACACGTGAGCGTGCGTTGCACAAAGTCCCCTCGTGTCTCTTCATCCTCGATGTCTGGCGGCGAAGATCACGGTACATCGCCCATTGCCCGCACGGATACCCGCGGCCGAAATCAAAGGCGATTAAACTCCTTGAGAATCTCCTCTCTCAAATCGGTCGAATGGGAACCACTACCCGTCCTCTATCACAGAAGACTACCATACGTGTGGATGGTCCGACCCTGATCACTGTACGACTATGCGGTCCACTGATGGATACTATCTATGTGTCCTACCAGCGCCCCGGGACTCGATCCGCTCGTCACTTGGAGACGGTGTAGCCACTGGCTCCCCGAGCGTACTACGTGCTTGCTCGTTGTATTGCTCGTTGTATTGTAGCCCTAAGCATCCTCTGGTCCTCGGGCATCCGCCACTCCGGAAGCTATGCTAGCCAATACTCCTGTGGAGAAGAGCTTCATTGGGTGCATCAGCCGCCATTTTGCCTTACCGAGGGGTGGTGATGCAAAGTGAAGTCACTCATCCTCTAGGAACTCTCGATCCATCTGCGTTTGCCTCATATTGAGGTCACGTGCGTGAAGATATGCCAGTTTGTGGTCTAAATACACCTCCAACTCCTCGCCATATAAGTAGTGGCGCCAAATCTTCAAGGCGAAGACTACGGCCGCCAACTCCAAGTCGTGTGTGGGGTAATTCTACTCATGATTCTTTAACTGATGGGAACCATAAGGTACTACCCTCCGGAGCGCGTAAAACATCCCAGTCAGGCACTCGAAACATAACATGCTTGTGTACCTGTCCCTTGTTCGGGACTATCAAGATAGGAGCTGAAGTAAGTCTCCTCTTCAACTCTTGGAATGCCTCCTCACATCGGTCATCGATCAAACGACCTCTTTAGGTGACCTGCATCATATGTCTGCTAATCGGGAGAAATCCTCGATGAATCTCTTGTAATACCAAGCTAATCCCAGAAACTACATTATCTCGAAAGGCCGACTTGACCTCTCCCAACTCATCGGCCTCAACCTTCTCTGGGTCCAACGAGCCACGCTGATGTTATTTTCCACGTGTCCCAAGAAATTTCACCTCGATAAGCGAGGCTTCGCGCGTGAACTTAGCGTACAAGCGTGATCTCGGCAAGCTGTAATACAATCCTCAAGTGATACTCATGCTCCCACTGCGGTAGGAGTAGATCAAAATGTCATCGAAGACCACGACAAATGAGTCTAGATAGGGTTGGAACACCTTATGCATGAGGTCCATGAATCTTCTTTGTGCGTTAAATCGATCAAGGCATCACGAAGTAAACTCAAGATTGCCCGTAAGCGTCCTAAACGTCTTAAGGATCTATTTGTCTCCTAACTCTCAGAGCGATGGTAACCGATGCGAAGATCTATCTTAGGTAGACTCATGCTCTTCTCAAGCGGTCAAACAAATGTCGACCTCGGTAATGAGTCATGGGTTCTTGATCGTAACCACATTATTTATTAGTATCAATGCACGGTCGAAGGGTCTTGTCCATGCTTCTTCACAAACGGGGCAGTGCCCCATAGTGAAGTGCTCGGTGCAATGAACCCCTTGTCCGGTAGCTCCACGTGGCTAGACTACGAGTTCACCTTAACTCAGGCGAAATTGTCATCCTATGCGGAGTCATAGAGATGGGTGAAATCTTAGGTGTAACTACGTCACGAGTCTACCCTCTATAGAGGCGATCCGGTGGCTCGTACGGAAAAACTTATCCACATGTTAGCACACTACTCGAGGTAGACCTAAGTCTGGTCTCTCCTCGTCCTCTAGGGTAAGGCTTGTAGCCAACGCTAACTATCCCTAACACTTGGACTCGTATCATGCAGGGCAAAATATCGTGCTTGTCCCCACTGAGAGCACCACCACAGTACCGTCTGATAGACGGTGAACCTCCTGCGGCTCACAATCGATGCGACCCTATAATTGTGCTTGATCCATCCATAGGATGACATCGAACTACGATATGTCCATGATCCTCGGGTCCTTTGTGAGTAGAGTCCAGGATCTCCAACTAGCAACCTCGACGCATATCATCCTATTCTCGCCACTGATCACCAGGGGAGAACTCTCACGCCTAAGCTCCTCTAAGGTCTCAACCTCTAAATGACTCATGCCGTGATACAATAATGAATGAATGCGACGCACCATAATCAAATAACACTCTTGCCCATAAGCGAGATAGCAAAAATGTACCCTATATAACGGGCTGATCCTAGAGCTCGGCACAACGGTGTGATGGCTTAGACGAGGCCCTGGACCCACAATGTCCACACTGTGGGCCTGGAATCCTCTGCCTCTACCCATACTCGGCCTCTCGGGCTGCTTTGTACAACGAGAGGTGCTCGTGTAGCTCCTGGCCCCGAAATTGAGCTCTCGGCACAATAAGTGTGGAGGGATATCTTGTATCCTCTCTGTCCACCAGCGGCGGGGCCCATGCTATCTCGAAGCACAGGATCACTTGTCTGCAGGGCAATCCCTCTGCCATGTACCATTTGCCTGTGTAGAGCAACTCATCGTCCACTGGCCCGGATGGCCTCGGCCCTGGAACCCTCGTGAACTAGAAGCCCTCTGCTTCTTTCCCGAACTAAAAGAAGACTAACTCTCCTTCCTCTTGCTACTAACACTCGCATCCCGAGTGCTTCGAGCATCCTCTATCTCTCTCTTTATGGTCAGGGCTGTCCCAACCATGGAGTCCATATCCCGTAGGCGAAGTCCTATAATCTTGGCCTGAATGGACAACTTCAGTCCATTCTCAAATCTCCTAACCTTGCGTATGCGTAGCCACGTAATTATCGACAAATCAGGCTAGCTGCGCGAACCTAGCCTGTCCATCGTCCTTCGCCCCCTACTTCAGCTCTAGGAACTCCTGAGCCTTCGCATGCCTCGCAATATCTGGAAAGTACTTACCCATGAACAGCTCCTAAAACTCTGCCCATGTCATCGCCTCTAGATCTAGGGTCCTTGCGACGCATTGCTGCATTCCACCATACTTGGGCCTCACCCTCTAGGCGGAACCGGCTAGTCGTCTTAGTCGCGTTAGAGGTAATCTCCATAGCCTCTAACACCTTCTCTACCTGCATGAACCAATGGTCTGCCACCATCGGATCTCCTCCCCCTGTGAATGTCGGAGGATGATGCGCCTTAAACCTCTGGAGGTTACTCGGACCTCCCTGACTACCTGCTATACCAGCCTGTGCTATAGCTACCGCCGCAATACCTACAGCCTCAACAAGGCTGCGTCCAAATGCGGTGGGCGGTGAGTCTCTGGGGTGGTGCCTAACCGAGTGCACGTGGACGCCCTCTACGTCCTCATCCTCGACTAGCCATCTACAGTTGAATGGCGATTAAATGCAATCTGATATCACCAAAGGCACTAAACCATGACCAGAGATACTATTCATACACAGAAATCAGTGTATATACCAAGTCCTTGTAAGACAACCGTTCCATAGTAAACCATTTTTGTCAACAAAAATTTTATTTTCGAAAATTTCATTTTTTCCAAAATTTTGTCTCATTTTATTTGATTTTATTTTATTTAATTAAAATTTTCCATTTCCAAAACATAATAAATTTATAAAAATTTATTTTAATTGATTTTCTTCGAGTTTACAAAGCGTAAAACCTTAGAAAATAATTTTCCTTTCACCCTTTTTTTATTTAATTTTGGACATTTTGTCGAAATTTCCATTTCAAACCTAGTGTTCAGCCTTAAAATTTATTAAAATTTTATTTTATTATCCACTAAACCAAATAAATTTATTCAAATTTATTTCATTTATTTCTTTGTTCAGATTTACTCCTTTGTAAAACTCCCACAAAGTTTCCAACACATCATGTTTTTCCTATGTGCTAATCACTAAGCACACAAACAATCACAACACATAACAATCCATGTTATGCACACCCTTCACACAACAATTCACCAAATAATCACATGATCACACATAAACCACATGCAGTGTTCTAATTTTATCCCGTGCCTTCCTAAGTAATCTCATACCTAAACCTAACATCGAACCACACCAAGTGGTGATGTTCTTGATATAGCTAAGCCCGAGCCCTCCCGAAGCCTAGATATTCGTATACTGAAACACGTGCAAAATTTGTGATGCCCCATTCCCGGGGTGTCCGTTGACAATCCGTCAACCCGTGTAATACTCGTGAATGTCGGGTAACCCAACACACTCCACGAAAATCGAGTGAGAGTCTCCTTTTATGCGGGAGCTCTACCCCGAATACAAGCTTTTGTCCCCAAACAGGTTCAATATGACACACGGGGGTCCATGCAATTAAAATGAAGTAAAATGGCCTCTTGGGCCCCTGCCTTCGATACTCTGATAATCATATCCCAACCAAATATATATCATGGTTCCAAGAGTTGATAATTCACTCTTATCTGACATATATTAAAGTTTAAAACATACTAAGACATGTATCCGACTAAAACACCAAAGCCATAACTAGAACTTTCTTCAAAATCGGCCTCTCTAGGATAGAGCGTCTCGCAAATCTTATTTCACTTGCCACAACGAAATAATATAATTCCCTTATTGGGGGTGAGCTAATGTGATAGTGGAATCACCTAAATAAAGTTCACTCCCCACCTAAGTGCATATGCAATGCTCCTATATAAACACACATTCAAAGCAAATCGATCTACTTAAATGTCTAAATGACCAACTTGGGTGTCCGAGTCTCGTGACTCCCTACTTTGCCTAAGTAATATGAAAAACATTATTTTCAAAACAAAGATTTGTTTTTAATTATGGAGCCGACCCTCCGATATAAGTAGTGGACCGACTCGATGTCATTGGTGGACAACCCTCCTATGTATATCAATTGGGCCCAACTCAGACGATTGATATTATATAAGAAATTCTTGCTCAGATATTGTAATGGGCCTTTAGATAGTATAAATTTATTAGTCAACCCTCCGAAACAATTCTCTCAAGAAACCATCTCATGCACTCACTCTATTGCTCTAGAATTTGCCCAGTGCATATGGAATGCATGATGCGATTCAATACAATTTATATAACACATGCAAATATATATAACATGATATACATTTACATAATTTAATCACACAAACATGTTATGAGAAATTTCACAATCATTACACCAAAAATTAGCTCATGTGGGCTAATTAGCAACCCGCAACAGTGAGTTTGAATTACTCGACCAAACACATTTTCTCACAAAATTTATTTCGTGAATACATTCACGTGAGCGATCAAAACCACAGTTCTTGTTCACGACAACTACTACACATCGTTTCCACTTAGTGAACCTTGAATTCCCTAATACATTTTAGGTCTCCATACATCAAAACATGATTTATGGAATAATTTATACCATTGAGCACCCAAAACAGCCCCTACAGTCATGGACTCCCAAAAATTTTCAATAATTCGGTCCTAAGTTTTGGGACCGATCAAACGGCCCTTTCAAGGCCTCAAGCCAACCGAAGCATTACAAAATACTTAAATAAAGTGTAAAACTCAAGTAGGATAAAATCCCTACCTCACGGAGTTTGTTGAAACTCCTCAAAACCGGAGCCCACGCGTAGGCCTCACCACGTAGAGCGACTTTGCTTCTTACTCCGAAGAATTCTGACTGTCGGATTAGCCAGAAATCTAGAGAGTAGTGGCTTACTCTCTCTCTAGAAAAATCACAATTCCAGTTTCTGCATCCTAGCTCAGCACACTGCCTTTTTTTTGCCTCTTTTTGCCTTTAATTGAAGAAGACAATACTATTCATTGTTTGTCTTATTCAATTAAACTTTCAAATAATGCCCATTATGTCTCTTCTCTTGGATTTTTGACATTTGGCACTACCTCGGTCGTCCAATTCCATCATTTTTCCACTCATGCAACATAAGTAACATGAGTACATGTTATAAGTGACTTTCATCACATCATTTGTTTTCATTGAAACGTGGTGCACTCATTGATTCATGTATTGTCTCTCGGGTCGACGGAATTCTTTGTTGAAACACAGATTTCGTGAGATGATTCTAACGGTGAAATCCATTTCGTCATCCGAGATCTAGAAAAATTTTGGTTTTTGACCGAAATAACGATTTTACCATTTTTCCAGAAATTGGATTTTTCTCGGATCTTACACTTGGTGGCGAATATGAAGTCCCATCCCCACTATATAAAGAATTGAATTGGGATGTAATCAATGCCATGAGTGATGAGACTCTCACTTCATGTGATGGATTGTGGAATGAATCAAATGAATTATATGAAAGGTTACGATTTGAAAATAAAGCGGACTTGTAGTATGTTGTGAAACGTTATTCCATACATAGGAATCAACATTTTGTTGTTTGTGAGCCTGAACCAAACTTATGGGCCAGTCAGTCACGAGAAATCAAGCGATGGATTTGCAAATGGAGGCTTCATGCGTGCCGTCGCAAAACACATTATATGTTTGAGATATCAAAATACATCGGTCCTCATATGTGTGTTTATCACAAGCTATCACAAGAGCATTCTCAGTGGATAACATTGATTGCAAAGGGAGATACAAAGGAAACATAGTCAAAAGAGATCTACCACATCCATTGCTACCTTTACATCAAATAGTGAAAGATAAATTTGGCTATGATGTTCATTATATGAGAGTTTGGGAAGCAAGGAGAAAAGCGGTTGAAAAGGTGTTTGGTGATTGGGATGAGTCTTACCATATTCTATCCAAGTGGTTGAATATCCTCCAACTTACTAATCCCGGGACGAAAGTTGTTTGGAAAACATTGACATTTGCTTATGCCCATGGCAATGTATGTTTCATGCGTGTCTTTTAGGCCTTTGGAGCTTCTATTGAAGGTTTCAAAAGTTGTAGACCATTAATACAAATTGATGGTACTTTCTTATATGGAAGTACAAGGGGAAACTATTGATTGCTACATCTGTTGATCCTAATTGACACATATTTCCTCTTGCGTTTGCAATTGTTGAGGAGGAATCTATAGATAGTTGGTCTTGGTTTATTACTGCATTAAAAACTCATGTCACTTAAAGAGAAGGAATATGCTTGACTTCTGATCGTCATGCGAGAATAAATGGTGCTGTAAGAGATGTTGCCAATGGATGGAACCATCGTTATTGTCTCAGACACGTGGTTAGCAATTTTAATGAGAAATACAAGAACAAAGTCTTAAAGGACTTGCTTATCAAGCTGGATGTCAACATCAACCACGAAAGTATGAATGTTGTATGGAAGAGTTAAAAAGATTGAATGACAAATGTGTTGGATGGTTTGCAAAAATGGACACTAAAAAATGGACCCAAGCATATGATGGTGGTTTTTGATATAGGTTGATGACAACAAACATTGTTGAATGCATAAACGGGGTATTGAAAGGGGCTTGGATGTTGCCTATCACTGCACTTGTGGAGGTGACTTTCTATCGATGTCACATGTATTTTGGCTTGTCGTGCAGAGATAAGAGCTTTCGAATTGCAAATGGAGATATAGTACACTATATGCCATGACTAAAATGCATAGAATTATGAAACAAAGGCTAGTGGACATTCTGTTTCGATCTTCCATCGAGAGAATGAGATGTTTGAGGTGACTATTGCAGCTCATGGGTTCCATATGGATAAAGGAAAAAATAAGCAAATTTTTAATCTTAAAGAGGACAAATGTAGTTGTAATAAGTGACTATCATTGCCATCCGCCCATTCTGCATTAGCTAGCTGTTTGTGCTCATGCAAGGATTGATAGTTGGCAATATGTTGATGGATACTTTTACTATGGATGCATATCTGAATGTTATCTTGCATGATTTTAAAGATTCGCTTACAAAAATCATATTGGTGGGCCAAACTTCCCAATTCTTCATCAAATCCAACACTTTACGAGAGAAAGGAATGACCCGGATCATTAAGGATAAAGTGAAATGGATTGGAAGGAACCAAGCGTCAAAATTCGATGTGGAATATCTTGAGCAAGAGAACAACACGCCTTAAATTAATCTAGGAATTTGAAGGACACTCCTCTAAGAATGTTGAATGAGTTGTTTTTAAGAATGTTTGACTTGTGATTTTTCTTGTTTGTAATGAGATGTTTCTTTAGACATTTTTATTATCTATTTATCATTTGTTAAGATATTTTGTTTTCATTTATGATAATTATATTTTATTTTTAACAAATTATCTTATTTGTTTGTAATGAATGCTTTTATTCTCTATTTATTTTTTTCTTATTCACATGTAGGTGTTATTGTATATTTTTACATATGGATACAAGCCCATTAGATACTTTTGTCATCCATTCTCAACCAACACATAGATCATCTTTAATATTTACAGGGTATGATTTAGGAGAGCTTCGATGTCGACGTCGAGAGGCAATCCTTCACCGCACTATTGCATTAGATGATCGGATCATTCCACTTCTCTTATAGGTAGGATTTTATGGTGTCGTGCGATTAGGATTTATCTCACTAGATTGGCACTTGATTACAACATTTGTAGAGAGATGGAGACCCGAGACACTTATATTTCATTTGCCTCAAGGAGAGTGTACTATCACACTCCAAGACATTCCTGTCTTAATAGGATTACCAATTGAGGGAGATGCTATCATTGGTCACACACATATGGATTGGAGACGTATTTGTCATGATTTGCTTGGGGTTACTCTTGGAGATAGAGAGATAGATGGTCAACGACTTCATCTTAATTGGTTATTGGATAGATTTTCTACAGTATCACCAGATGCCGATGAGGAGTCAATACAATGCTATTGTAGGGCTTATATATTACAGCTCATTGGTGGATGCCTTTTTGCAGACAAGTCAAATCGTAAAGTTCATTTGATGTTCTTGCCATTTTTGAAAGACTTCGACATTGCAGGTACGTACAGTTGGGGTAGTGCTTGTTTGGCTTGGTTGTATAGAGAGTTGTGTCGAGCATCTCATATCGATGCACGTGATATATCTAGTCCACTCATAATATTACAATTGTGGTTATGAGATAGATTTCCTTTCATTGCACCTCAATGACTAAAATCAGTACCACATGATAGATTTTTGCCACCACCTCCATTGGGCACATGGTATATATAATACTAATACAACTTATATATGCATCAATATAATATAATCATTTAGTTATACTATTACTTATAACCATTTTATTTAATTTTTATATCTTATAGTCGAATGGGTTTTACACCCGCAGATATCCGCTCACGCTCTGGCGTGCCAGGTATCGGTGGATCGACTACGATCAAATTAGGTTAAATAATATTCAACTAACAATTTTGTTGTACTGTTAGTTACTACCATTTTGTTGTACTCTTACTTATAACCTTTTTGTTTAATTTTTTATTTATTATAATAGTTTCTCATCAGTTTTATTTTTTTCTTTGATTGTAGATTATCTAGCAGCCATTCACAGATGATATCATGAATAAACTTCCAGTGTATTGTACTTATAGTGTTGACATATGGATGGCCATCTCCCCTCTCATCTGTTTTCACATTGTAGAGTGGCATAGACCAGATAGAGTATTAAGACAGTTTAGGATGTGCCAGGGGATTTCAGAGGCTTGTGATACAGAGGCCATCTTGCATTGATATGATCTAAGGGGATGACAAGAAGATAATTGGATGGATCGACATCGAGAATATATTCAAAGATGGAATTCTCGATGTGACCATACTGCCAACGCTGAAGCTTTTTTAGAAGTACTTACATATAATGATCCATATATGGTTTGGTATCGTTCTATCACACATTTACTTGTTACTCCTCATGGATCATTTCATCACATATTGGTAATAAAAACAAAATTTACTTTTTATTACACCATTTTATACAATTTGAATAAATATTTAACTTTTTCTTGTTTATGTGAATAAGCACCTTGCTTAACTTAAATATACCATCTAACTCAAATGACCATGACATTCGTCAGTTATGCACCTCTACATTAGCAGTTGTGCAAGAAATGGATAGACTTCAAGGATCCTTCAACATTGATGAGACACAGTTACCCTCTCAAGGTAGGAGGGAACGCATGAAAGAAGGGAGGGTTAAAATAAGGCCAGCTAGGGTAAATATACAAAGAGATGAAGCGTCTCAAGGGGGGTGCAATGTAGACCGACCATCTTCAAGCCCACATCACTTAGATCCTCGTTCTTGTAATGAGGTGGTGACACATGCATTCCTTTTCACCCCGCGCCTCATCTGAGTTCACCATGCCTCAGTACCTCATAATGCACATACATCTTCGGAGTTACCATCCAATATTGAGGAGTCAGAGCCATCTACTCCATTACTAACACCTTTAATTATGTCATCACCCTGACCATTAGATCCAAAGGACAAATTAGACGGGGGCGGCGGTGGAGGATGAAGAGAACAAGGCGAGGATATCAAGTTCGGCGTGAGGTCAGCTTCTAATATATCGAGGAGATGCAAATTATATGATAGACGACCCTGAAAGAAGGTTCCTTCATGTGGCACGCATTAGTGGTTTTATGTATGAGTTGGACTTAATAACCTTTGTACTTATTTTTCAGACACTTTCTACTAACACCTACTTCGGATATTATCATTTTGGACATTATCATATATTAGTTGTGAGGTTATTTAATTATCAGTCTTTCAATCATCAGGTAGTTTATTAAGTTGCATTTATGGTTTACATATTGATGTTGGAAGGACACTTTTGATTTTTTATTTATGAACTGTTGAATCAGGGAAGAAGGTTGTTGGTGCATTTCATGGCTTCAGAATTTTACACTGAAATCATGTTTTGAAAATATGATTCGTAATTTTACCGCTGAAATCGTGTTTGAAAGCTCTGACTTGAGAATTCTATATTGAAATGTCGTGTCTTCAAAACACGACTTTAAATTTTACGTTGAAATCGTGTGCGAAGACCGCGACCGTAATTTACGCGAAATCGTGTTTGAAGACACGACCGTAATTTCTGGCTGAAATCGTGTTTTGAAGACACGACTTCAAAATTTTACACTCAAATCGTGTTTTGTTAGCGGCTAGAATTCGCAATGAATAGTGTCTTGAAAACCGATATCTATATGGCGCTCGTTGTATGAGTGCCGTAGATTCCTAAATATTTATTTTTGTACCTTATTTTAAAAAGCCCCTTATAAGTCATCCAATTTTTAATTGATGTAGGACATTATAGGACTTTGGACACTCACCTAACAAATTTTGCACCAAGGATAATTGTAACTTTTCCAAGCAATGCTTCTCTCTATAAATATAAAAGCTACAATTAATTAACCCATCCCCACATATCTTAATCTTCTACACTTATCTATAGTTGGGTTTGATGGTTTGTTTCACCTAAAAAAGCAACTCAATTATGAATAACTTTTCTTGTTCTTTGATCTCCACCAAGTATAGATCTCTCATAGTGATGGATATATTGTCTTATTTCTCATCTCCCTATAAATAATATAACCACTTCCAAAGCTTTCAACATATCTCAAACCCTTAATTTTGTATTCACTACAACAAAAAAGATATTTGTTGACATATAAATCATTGACTTAAGCAAATATATGTCATGGTAGATAGTTAATTTAAGCAATCTTGACTTAAATGGGTCTTCTAATAGTTACCTTAACATATGCTAAATCAAAGAAAAGAAATAATAACATATGACGACCTTAGCTTTGACTTATATTTGTTAGGTCAAGGTTGATTTTAAGAATAAGATGCTATATAACTTGACATTTAATATATAAGTCAACTACTACTACTTTTATTATTATTATTTTTATCATATTAATATATATATATATATATATATATATATATATATATATATATATATAACTTGAATATATGGAAATATTAGATAAGAATTATTATTATGATTATTATTATTTATAAAAAATATATTAGTTGCATACATTTTAATTTTAAATTATAATATTAAATTTTTTTTAAAAATGCTTAACAAATTTGATAAATTGCTTTTCATAATAAAATTATATTAATTTATTAAATTAAATAATCAAATATATTTATATAATAATTCAAAATTAAAGCCCAAATATCGAACCATAAGTTGGATTTCTAATTTGTCATAATTCCCATAATTAAATCATTTTTAATTTATTAAATTAATTAATCAAAGTGTATTTTTATACTAATTAAAATTAAAGCCCAGACATTAGTAGCATCCTTGGATTTTCATTTGTCATCGTGTCAACACTAGACACCTTTGCTACCTTGGATCAACCCTAGCTTCCCCATCTTTCATTATAAAATCAAATTTTTAGTTACCTTTCCATGGTGCTGAAATAACAGTGAGTGGCGAGTGGTGAACGACAAGTAATAAGCAGTCCTGCTGATGGAATCAACTATTTGCACCCCTTTTATTCTTTTCGTGGCAATGGAACAAAGATGAGGGCAAGCAGTCAGCGGGAGTCCACAGGCAGCCAACAATGCAGTTTCAGAAGCGAGCAAGCAACGACGCTATTGTAGATGCGATAAGCAACCGGGAACATTACAGCGGTGACCTTTCCATTTTTTGCCAAAAATCCCCTTTTCTTTCGTTCTTTTCATATGTCCTTTCCTTCAGCTTAAAATTATCTGAAATATACAGAAAATTTCTCCAGAATATTGAAGAAATTTCACCAAAATCCATATTTGGGTTTGTGTATCAACCAAATTTCTTTATTTCTTGAAATTTTGGGGAAATTCCACCGAAATTTGTGGAAATTTCATTAAAAATTATGGAGATTTCTTATAGCGAAAATTTCTACCCCACCTAGATTTCATTTCATGGCTATGGAAACTCAATATTTTGGAGAAATTTCTTGAAATTTTTAACCTTGCTCAACTACCGACAATGGGACACTTATTCTTTGCTTATTACACTCCTAAAAAAACTTGGAAAACCTTACCATTGGTTGAATCCTTAGGATTATACTCAATCAAGGTTCTTCAATTTATTCTTTAATTTCTCCAAATTCACAGCACAAAAAAGCCATGAATGCAAGATCAAACCTTGTAGAGTTTTATGTAGAAGATGTTTTGAGGACAACGACGGTAAGCTTTTTTGGCTGAGTTTGTAAGTGGTTTACAAATCTTTAATTTGGTTGATTTAGAATTTTCAAAGGTTAGAGTGTTTAAATATTAATTGTTGAATAAATTTTAGGGCATTTCAAATATTAATTGTTGTATAAATTTTGGGGCTTTTCAGATTGGGAATGGAAAATGGCAGAATAATGTTCCAGATCTAGGTATCTAAATTAGCTCTAGGATTGAAGCTTTAGAAAGAGTATAACACAAAGTTTAAAATCATAATAGACCTATTGATCTTATTCGGTTTTAGATAATATTTATTGGATTTTGATGTTCAAATGTTGATTGTTTGCCCAACATTGGTTTTTGTAGTTAAAGTGAGCATTCAATATGGGTTTTATGAGTACTATCAAATGGTTCTTAGATAAGCTCTTCTAAAATGACGAAGGTAAGCTTCATATTTTTAAAGTAGACTGCATTGAAGAATCATCATTTAAAACATAAAAATGGTTTCTTTTTCAGGATTTGTAGAGAAGCAAGAGTAGAGTATTGAAACAAAACAAAGTCTCTCTAATTCTCTCACAGTTAGGTCCTATGTAAAATGAAATTTTATGGTATTTTTATTTAATTAAAGAAAGGTCTTTGGTCCATTTCCATTCTTTGCATTGATAGAGATATTTTATCTTTGCTTTTTTTTTTTTTTGGTATTTTATATGTGAGAAATTTAAGGTTCAAGGATAAGTGGGAAATTTTATCCATTGAATTTTGAGAATTACATAGGAAACAAAAATCAACGTGTCAATTATTCTTTTTTTTTTCTTTTACCATTGGAAAAGTGTTTTGTTTTTGGCTTTTTCATTTCATCTTTCTTTATATTTCTATAGAATATTTACAATCGTGAGAAATACTTTTGGCAAATTATTTTAATGAATATTATAAGCTAGAGAAAAAGTATTTATATTATAATTTTATTTTGAATTAAAATGTACGTACTACATATCCAAATAGATTATTAGTGGGATTGTTTATTAGATAATTTCTCTATTTAGCTTTCCATGTAATCCAAATATATTCATTAAAAAATTCTACATATTTATATCCAAACCATTTCCTTAAATAAACTTTTTGAATATTTCCAAAGATATAAAATTTTTTTTTTCATAAGTAGAAAGATATAAAAAATTGACTAAAGGTGTTATGGTTTTCTTTTGGGTTTTTCTTTGTAGCCTATATGTTGAATTTTCCAATCCCGTGACAAGATGGTTTTGATGATACAAGAGTCATATCCAAAAGGGAGGAGAGATAGCCAAGGTATCAAGTTTGTTTTGCTTTGTTTTATATTTTTAATATTTAATTTTTCCGTATTTGTTGCTTACTTTTCTATTAATATTTGGAGATTGAAAACTAAAGAACAATATAAGAGAATGAAGGCTTAGGAGTTTAAGCTTTTCAGTTTGCTCGATGACATACATGGGAATGTTTACAAAAAAGATGTCTCTAATTTGATCAAGATAAGCTTTTCAGTTTCAGGATTTTCTTGAATATCCTTGGATATCTTATTTAGTGGTTGGGTTATGGAAGGTTCCAAATTCAAGTCCTAGGAGCAAAAAGAAGGGAAAAATATCAAAAAAGAAAATTCTGTGATAATCTTGGTTGTATGAACTACATAGATATTTCACCCAATACTAAGAATATTTTTCCTCATAAAGTAATAAGATAAAAATGCTAGACAATGGAGAAGAAAATTAGAAGATAATGACGAAACCTCTCCAGTATCTTTATATATAAAGTAAGAAGACCTGCTGAGTGGCTTGCAACACAAAGATTTCTTAATGGCCCATTTTCTTGGAGCAATTCCTCAATTTCATTGAATGGATTATCCCTTTGAATAGAGTAGTTTTCCCATGGCCAAGATTGATTATTTCTACTGAATTTGGAAGTATACAACAAGTTTCATGTGTGATAAAAGAAAAGCAATCATAGTTCAACCTAATGCGATAGAAGAAAAGTAACCATGTAAAAGGAATTGAACTGTGAAAGTAGAGTCTACTTTTAGATGTACATGCTTCACTGAATGTGATGAAGAAAGTTCAATTTTCATATTCATCATTTATTTATTCCATTATTTAGGCTTCTAATAGTTTATGTTCTTTCACTGAAAGCTTGAAAAAATAATATATTTTAGTTGTTTGGCATCAATCGACAATGTCGATTTGTAGTAGAAGGGCATCAAGATAAATTCTCAGTAGGGTAAGATGACTAATAGGTTAGTCAAACAACTAAAACATTTTTTGTAAATTTTAATTATTTATTTTTATAAAACTTAAATAATGGTCACTTCAATTGAAAATTTTACACATGATGAGCCTTTAGATAGAAAAGAGACAAGCTAGAGTAGTTGCTACACTCATAATGTATGGATATCATGGTAGGTCTCTTTGGATTGATAGTTCAAAGTTTAAAGTGGATGGATTAGACTTTTGAGTACACTTTTATCTCATAGTACTAGTCTTAAGGGTTGTTTGTTTTTTGGCCCAGATGTTGAAAGGTAGAACTCTTTCGGGATTTAGTTGTTTTGTTTTAAAATTTCACAATTTGTTGCTAATTTTTAAAAAAAAATTAAATAGAAAAAAGTGAAAATATTTGGTTTTTTTATAGAAAAAATAATCTTCCATAGGAAACGATAAAAGCAAATGGGTGCCATGAGGAGGATAGCTATGCTTTCATTTATGGATGTGATGAGGGTTTGGGACGGGCGGCTCCATAAGGGCTCATTTCATTTAGAAGCTGTTGTTGCACCGATTCTAAAATCTATCTCATTTTAAAAAATTAGCAGGCGAGTGACGAGGATAGGAGAAAGTCTAAGCCGTCAAGTTTCGATTTTGATTTTTGTTTTTATTTTATATTTTTATTATTTTAAAATTAATATATTTTATAAAAAATAAAATATTATGAATTTATAAATTATTTATTAAAAACATTCTAATTATTATTATTATTTATGTTAAGAATAAAATAAAATAAAAAATATTTTAAAAAAAAGAGAGAAATATAATCGGGCGGGAATAACAATGCAGTTAATCTCGAATTTGAGAAAATAAACAGCCATTAAAAGCACGATTACAATTAAACAAAATGCACGTTCAGGTAAGGCGGAAATGGAGTAGGAGCAGAAATAGTACCATCTCTTCTCAATAATAAAAGAGCTTGAAATAATTTAATACTTAATGCTATTTGATATTTGTGAATCCATGAATAGTTTCTAAAGCTGGAACAACAAAACCAAAGTTCGATAATAGAGCTCGATACATTGCTGAGAGATTGATAAATTCAAGAAAAGCTGAGTATATTTTTGTCCCATACAACCCAGGGTAATTGTCTTAGATAATGATATAGATTTTCATTATTCATGTTTTATTTATTAATAATTACTTTATCGAATCTTTTGAAATTATGTTTATTATCCTCTAGTTTTCATTTAGGTGTGGGGAGTTATAAAAATTGGAAACAATGGCCAGTGTTTTACTTGACTCCTTGCAAGATAAGCCAACTAAAACAGTAATTTAACATGTATGTATCTTCCTTTATATTGGCTTAGATTAAGTATTCATGGTTGAAATGTATCTTAATTTTCTTAAATTTCTTGGTAGAGCATTTGGTTAATCTTCTCGACGAGAAAACACAAGAAATACATTATTGGATATAATATTTGAGGTAAGATAAATATATTCTTTGTTCAATCTCTTCTTAATAAAATCTACTTAGGTGTGTTTAAAATTCATGCTATATTTTATTTTCTATTAAAATTTGGAATTACTTTAGTTGAATAAATATCATATTTTACCTTTAGTTTTATTGCAAATATTTAGTTCATGGAAGTTTTATCACACATTATATATGTATGCATTTTCTAATTATACATGAGCTCCATGTAGAGTCTGGACAGCATGGAGGGTTCATTGTGGTTATTATGTGATGATGTAAGATGAGATCATTTTTATTGAGCCGACTCAGGACTGAAGGTATGAACTCAACTATAATATTTCTTAAGTACTATGAAGTTTTATATATGAGTATGTTGTTTATATTTAACATTTTTTTATTAATAATATGTCGGTTTAATGGAGAAAAGAATCTATACTCATGAGAAATAAATTATTAAGGATCAAAGTGGGTAGATTTTGTCAACACTCTTTTGCTTCAACAGGTAAATAG
Organism: Tetrastigma voinierianum; assembly: GCA_016808115.1. Lineage (NCBI taxonomy): Eukaryota > Viridiplantae > Streptophyta > Magnoliopsida > Vitales > Vitaceae > Tetrastigma > Tetrastigma voinierianum. The sequence continues at coordinate 685,743 of JAEQBH010001004.1, forward strand.
ACTAATTTTGCATTGAATCTTTCTATTTCATATACTTCAAAATTTATATAAAGCAATGAGTTTGGATGTATTTTTATTTTTTTTTGTATAGGTTTTATTTTGGCATGATGAAAGTTTTTGTAGTTACTAAGATTTCTTCAACCAATATTTAATTAATATCATTTATTTATGCATTTTTATTTATAGGTTTCGGGATAGTAAAAGGCTCAAGATCTTTTTTTCATAGTGACATTTCAACATGTATATGCATTTGAGTTATTAATATTTTGGTTGTGTAGTTATTTGGTAAGATAAAGTTTGTGTACTTGGTAGAAAGTTTACATTAGATGGATTTCATCTTAGACCCAATAATTAGTTAATATTTACTTTATTTTATTTGGTACAAGTTTCAGGATAGTAGAAATACTCAAGATGGTTTCTTTAAGATTTCAAGATTCTGTATATCTTGAATATTAATATTATCGTCTACAGTTTATTTGTTTCCACAGTAAGATGAAAGTTAATATAGTTATTAATTAATAATTAGTACAGACTCATCTTGGAATTGATAATTAAGTTTAATTATTATTTCTTTGTATTTATTTAGTATAGGTTTCAACTTTCAATTAGTAGAAACTTCATATGGTTTTTTTCTAAATAGAGAATTGAAGATGTGTATACATCCCGGTTTATTAGCATATTTAGTTTGTATAATTGTTATTTTGGTAAGATTAAAGTTTGTGTAGTTCTTAAAGTTTCATTACATGAGTTTCATCTTATACCAATAATTAGTTAATATCATTTTTTTATTTTCTTATTTTATTTGGCATAGGTATCGGTTAATGAAAGACTCAAGATGGTATTTTTACAAAAGATTTCAGAATGTATATATTTGAATGTGTTATAATATTTTTTGGTTATGCAGGTTGTTATTTTGATAAGATTAAAAGTTTGTGTAGTTACTAAGATTTTATTACATGGATTTCATCTTCAACTATTAATTAGTGGTAATCATTTGTTTATTTATTTTTTTTGGTTTTACAATTCGGGTTAGTGAAAGAGCTCAAGAATTGGTTTTTGCATAGAGACATTTAAAGATGTATATACATACATGAGTTATTAATATTTTGGTCGTATAATTTATCTATATGAGTTTTATTTTTTTAATGTATGTATAAATGAGAACTTGATTTACATTATCTTTTGGTATCTGTTATTCTAAATGAAGTTGTTTAACTATACTTTGAATATATTATTTTGTTTATATATTGAAAGGAGGACAACAATTCAAATTAATACAATATATGTACATGTGTTTTTAATAGCTACGCATCTATTGCCATGATTGCATTGTGGTTAACAAGATAAAGTCTCTTAGTTATGAGAAAAGCAAGGTATATTTTGTAATAAGTGTTTAAATTAAGCAACAATTTTCAATATGCCAACAAGTGATTTTGCATCATACTTCTTCATTGCAACATTAAGCTTATTTTAATTTTTCAAAGGCTATATGGCATATCTTAATTCAATTTATAATATAGTGGAAGATCCTTACCTTGACATATTTTTAAAAGAAACCATGATTTATTTAAACACAAACCCTTGACATATTATGAGTGGTAGGAAGAGAGTTATATTGATTAATAGAAAAGACATTCATTAATATTTTATATATGTCAAGGTTGGCGATACACCCTCTTGTAGTGGCTGTAAATAGATGGCATATAAGGCCCAGGAGATTATGATGACATATAACATCACGATGAGTTAAGTATGGGTGAATGCCACAGTCTTTTTCTTATAGTGATTGTTTATCCTCTCCTTCAGTACCTATGTACCTAGATATCCTTAATTTGTTTTATCTTGACCGGCCATCATGAGTTATGAGCACAAGAGTCTCCTGGCAATGTTATTGGGCGCACCAGGGGTTAAGGGTGAGGGAATAACGGCTCTATCAAAAGATGATAAACTAACTGATTTTCTGCTTTCCATGATCTCAAAGAAACAAGATGATGATCGTCTGATTAAAGATCCATTTTATGTGCTTGATTTGGGGGTGGTGATGAGTCTTATGGAGAAGTGGTTTCTCGCTCTCCCTCTAGTGCAATCCTTTTAAACTGTCAAGTGCAACCCGGACCCTGCATTTCTTGGTGCACTAGTGGCTCTCGGCTCAAGCTTTGACCGAGATTGAGACTGTTTTAGATCTTCGAGTTTCTCTGGAGCGAATTATTTTTGCAAACCCTTGTAAGGCCGAGTCTCATATCAAGTACGTCGCAAGCGTAGGCGTTAACTTTTGATTCAAGGGAGGAAGTCGAGAAAATTCGAAAATATCATCCAAAATGTGGATTGCTGATCTACCTGAAACCTCTTGGTGACAGTGGATCACGGTGTCCGTTAGGGTCCAAGTATGGTGCATTACCAGAGGAGGTTGCGTCGCTCCTCCATGCTGCACAAGCTAGCGGACTTATCGTCTCCGGGGTATCTTTCCATATCGGTAGCAGCGCCACCCATGCGTAAGCATACCGGTGGGCGATAGCAGCAGCGAGGGCGGTGTTCGATATAGACTTGCGGCTCGGCTTGCCTCGAATGCATTATGCATGTGCTTAACATTGGTGGCGGCTTCACATCCGATCCGCTCTTCGATGACTCCGCTTCTGCTATAAATTCGTCTCTCCAATCCTACGTCCCTGATGAAGAACATGAGTTAACCATCGCAAGCTGGAGCCAGGCAAGTTGCGCTTATCACAGTGTTTGGACCCAATCACGACCTAATTTGATACCGTTTTCACCGGTCATCAATTTCCAGAACTGAAGGTCAATGATTGGCTGATGTTTCCTAAGATGGGAGCTTATACCTCTACTGTCGGGTCCAATTTCAATGGCTGTAAAATGTTCATCGTTTCCACCCACCTAGTCTACTAGAATCCAACCTGAGACGGGTGCTTTATTTGGATGGTTTCCGACAATTGTTTTCTTTTTATCATCTCTGGATAAATTTACTTAAGAAGTCGATTGTGTCTTTGCTTTGAATTTTGCCATATTGAAATAAACATTATATATATATATATATATATATATATATATATATATATATATATATATATATATATATATATATATATATTTTAAATGCCGATCGACGATCTAAAAGATACCCTTCTATGCATGTGTGGTAAACAAAGTTATAATTTCTGTAGAGATAATAAATATGGTCACGTAGAAACAGCGAAGAAGACGAGAAGATAACTTTGCTTTTTCGATAAACATACATGTGGTGGGAAGACCTATTTATGTGCTCCCAAAGTCATTCTTTCTCCAATATCCTCATTAACGTATTTAATTAACAGGGTATTAATTATGTATTAATTTATTTATTTACGTGATACAAAATTCAAAACGAATCCATTTATCGCAGAAAACATCGAATCTAGAATGGCTTGACATGGATAATCGAATCCGCGCGACTTCATTCATTTCAAAAACCTTTCGTTTATAACACTTTTCCTTGAATTACCACCCTTACGAATGCGCCTCATTAAAACCTTGCTATTAAAACCAAGCGGAAAAACCCGCGAAAAGAGTACAAACATGCGTATAAGATCGCTCATTAAAAACTCGTTGTAAAACCCACGCATACAAAAATCCTGGACGGGGGCGAAAAGCAGATAAGACACTAACATTAGGTCATGACTTTTCTCATGTCAACATCCTTTCGTCGCCCATTCCAATCTTATATCCAGTTTTCTAACGCCGTTGTAATGCTCAGGAATAGTTCCGCTGGGATATCAATGAACGTATTTTTTTGAACGTCAATCTCACCATTCTTTATGAGCTCATGAGTGTAAAAGAACTTTGGAGAGATATCCTAAGTTCTCTGCTCTCCGAATATGTTTGATCATCGATAACTATATATCAGCAAATGACTTCATGAAAGGCTAAGATCTGAATGATTTAATGACGCATACCATTGTTTGCTCGATAGATTTCCATGAGATACAGAAGACCATTACAAATAAATACACACCCTGGGTTGGGGATCGAAAGCCATGCTACTGTCAAAGATACACTGCATTTGCATATCCAAGCAATTGTTGCTTTGATACTTTTAAACAGAAGAGTCCAATATCAGATGTTCCTTTAAGATATCGCAATATGTGCTTGATACCATTCCAATGCCTTCGAGTTGGAGCATAACTATATTTGGCTAATAGATTTACAGGAAAAGCAATATCTGCGCGTGTACAAGTAGCAAGATACATAAGGGCACCAATAACACTAAGATATTGGGTGATTTCACGACTCAGCTTCATCCTTTTCACAAGGATCTAAATGGGTCCTTTCTCACATCAAGTAAACTGACAACCACGGGTAAGTCAAAGTGGTGAGTCCATATAAAGCATTTAAAAATTTTCTTAAGATAAAGGATCGCGAACCAAAAATGCCGCAGTAAGTGCTCATCTCAGAACTCCAAGAAAAATTTGTTTTTATGAGATCTTTAATCCTCGAATTCCTTTAAGTATCATTGCCTGTGGAGCTCTTCAGAGTCCCAATATGGTTTGGGGATCATCAACATATACGCATAATAATTGCAAATCCGCTGATTTCTTAATAAAATGTATAAGATGAGCAGCTTGTTAGCATACCCTCTTTTTAATAAATACTCGCTTAAGGCGATCAGACACATGCATCCCATCGCTTTAATCCATACAGAGATATTTGTAATTTAATTGAGCACATACTACGAGGTTTTGCATTTACCACTTCAGGTAATGTGAATCCTTTAGGGATTTTTATATATATATGTCTTTATCGATGCATCCATATAGATACATTGTGATGACATCCATGAGACGCATATCCAGTCCTTTAGAGATTGCTAAACTTATTAAAAAAATGGAAAAGTAGATTAAAAATTCATCACAGTGAATATGTTTCCTGTGTGAAATTAATGCTAGGGCTCTACGAGACATGTAACTAATGGCTTTATATCTCATGATCTCATTATTCTCATTGTGCTTTCATTTTCAAATACCATTGTACCGCCAGACTATACCTTTTAGGCGTTTGAATCTGGGTCAAAACTTCTGTGATTTCCATTAACAGTTTAGATGACATAGCTTCTTTCCATTTTGGCTAATATGTTTTGTTTAACATTCTTCCACATTTTGTGGTTGGGATCTGTTCATAATTTCTTATAGTGTCTAAGGCCATAAGGCAATATTGTTAATCACAATATTGTTTTTCGATCCCATTCATCTCAGCCTTAGTGCCATAACATTACAGTTTCACTGTTTTTTGGGTACATGTGTGCCTCTTGAGGGCTACTTCTTTGTAAGTGGACCTCTTTAGGGTCCCTTATTCAACATATGCCTTTGCATAAGCACATTATGTTCTATATTAACATTTAAGCTGCATGCTTCCTGTTCTCCTCTTTCGAGGAGTTGTATCTTTTGAGCCAAAAGGTCTCCCACGCTTTAGGCCTTTTTGAGATTCATTTGCCAGTTGTCTTTTAGGGACATCAATCTGTTCTGGAGTATTTGCAACCGGGACATGTGACTTTGTCACTTTCTTTGTATCAATGAATGCATCGGGTAATTGATTTGCAATATTTTGCACATGAATAATCCTTTGAACTTCTAGTTCACTTTGATTTGTATGTGGATCAAAATGAGACATTATGGATGCATTCCAAGTGATTTCTCGTCGTTATTCTAGAACCGATTTTTCTCCCCCTAATGGTGAGAATAAATTTTCATTAAAATGACAGTCAACAAAACGTGCTATAAAAACATCTCCTGTTGAGGGCTTCAAGTATCTTATGATGGAAAGGGAATCATATCCGACATAAATCCTAAGTCTTATTTGTGGACCCATTTTAGTGCGATGTGTTGGTGCAATTGGTACATAAATTGCACAACCAAATATTCTTATATGAGATATATTTGGTGGGAACTGGCAGTACAATTTGGAAAGGGGAGTATTCATGGCGTAGGTCGAGATATGAACTAAGTTGGCGACATGCATAATAGCATGTCCCATCTTTGAAGTGGAGTAATTTAGTTTTCATTAATAATGGTCTAGCTATTACACGAGAAGGCGGCTTGATAAGGGACTCACGCTAAACCATTTGGGTACTTAGAGTGAGCAACAGGATGCTCAATGTTTATCTTGACTGACATGCAATAACCAGTGAAAGTTTGGGAGGTAAACTCACCAACATTATCAAGTATGATACTTTTGATTGGATAATCAGGAAATTGTGCTCGTAATTTTATTATTTGTGAAAGGAGTCTAGATCAGGTAATATTACGGGTTGCAAGGAGACAAACATGAGACCCGTCTCGTAGAAAAAATCTATTAGGACCGTGAAGTACCGAAAGGTCCACATGGTGGATGAATGGGTCCACAAATGTCCCCATGTACTCTTTAAAAATAGTAAGGAATTTGAGCTTGACTTTGGTATGAGATGGCCTGAATATCAAGTTTCCTTGTGAGCACGCAACACATGGGTATTCATGGGACAAGAGGATCTTTTGTTTTTTTTTTTTAGCTTTGAAGTCTCTAAAAGACTGGATATGCGTATCATGGATGTCATCACAGCGTATCTATATGGATCCATCAATAATGACATATATTTATAAATCCCTGAAGGATTCACATTACCTGAAGTGGATAATGCAAAACCACGTCCGTTATGACCTAATGTTAGTGTACTATACTCTTTTTCCCTTAGTCCGAATTTTTTTCCCACTGGGTTTTTCCCGATAAGGTTTTTAATGAGGCAGCACTAACATACAGAATGTTGTACTCTTTTTCCTTCACTAGGTTTTTCCCACTGGGTTTTACTAGCAAAGTTTTAATGAGGCACATTCGTAAGGGTGGTAATTCAAGGGGAAGTGTTATAAACGAAAGGTTTTTTAATTCATGCCCTTGTGAGTTTTCTATGATCCTTCTCATCATTGAAGATCCAGGGTGACCTAGCTTGTCATGCCAAAGGACAAAAGTCTTTGGGTCGTTGAACTTCTAGTTCACGATAACATATGACTCAATAGGCTTTATAATTGTATGATACAACCCAATGGAGAAAGCTAAGAGTGTCTCAACAACAAGTTTCTTGCCATAAACAATAGACGTAATATAAAAACACTCTTTATTACCATCATTTATGGTTTCAATATGATAACCATTTCTACGAATATCTTTAAAACGAAGCAAATTTCTTGTGGATTTACTAGAATATAATGCATCATTGATGTGGAATCTAGTCTCTTTTGGTAGCATTATATTGGCTCTTGGGAGCACCCGATTAAGTCTTAGTACCGGATATGGTACTCACATTGCCGCATCCAAAGTTTAACTTAAAAGTATCTTTTATCCCGAAGAATAGTATGCGTGTAGTTTGCATAGTCGTAGAACATACATCACCATCATCCATATCTTTTCGGTGATGCTTGGTGAGGTCTACCAAATGTTTGGGTACAATGCGTAATCTGTGACCAAACGTCCTTTCATACCACATCTATGGCATGTATTCTCATGGCTCTTGGAAGGCGTATTATGTGCATGCTTCTCATCTTGTTTTGCCTTGGTATTATTCCACTTCTGGTGGTGCATTGAAGTTTTCCCTTTATGGGTAGAATTATTACCATGAGTTCCATGGTATCGAATTCCTTCACGACCCGACCGACTATGACTAATTATGTCCGTTAAGTAGTTTGAGATGATATCGCGTTCCTTCAGGAATGGATTCCCGGGTTCGGTCGGGCGGGTAGTGATTTCATTAAAAGCTCATTGTGCTCGACCCACCGAAGGAAAGCAGGGGAAATTAGTTCAAAATACTTTTGAACACAACGCTCATGCTGGCACCTTTCTGAGGAGCACATTAGGAGCATGGGTAGTGAATGTTTTCTCTAGCATGTCTTCCTCTGTGACCTTTTCTCCACACAGCTTCAACTAGGAGCTGATTCTAAGTAAAGCAGAGTTATATTCACTGACTGCTTTAAAATCTTGCAACCTCGGGTGCATCCAGTCATATCGAGCTTTTGGGAGGATTACTGTTTTTTGGTGGTCGTATCTCCCTCTTAACTCATTCCATAGAGTGAGAGGATCTTTTACTGTAAGATACTAATTTTTGAAGTCCTCATGGAGATGATGTCGAAGGAAAATCAATGATTTTGCACGATCTTGCAAGGATGCTTGATTTCCTTCCTTTATTGTATTTCCCAAATTCATAGCATTAAGGTGGATCTCAACATCAAGGATCCATGACAGATAGTTTTTTCCAAAAATATCAAGGGCCACAAACTCTAATTTTGTAAGATTTGACATTAAAAAAAAAATTCCTTTGGAATGTGATGAAAAAAACAAAGGTTAACTTTAAGGTAGGACTTAGATGATTACCTTCAGAACATACTCGTGCTAATAACGTTTTGAAAATCTTATTTGAATGATGATCTGAGGAGATAGTCCCTCTTATGTACGAGGAAAATAAGAGGAATTTCTGAAGAAAATTGGAAATAATTGTCAAAGAGCAAGGAAGCAAGATAGGGGGAAAGATAGCTTTGTTTTCTTTCGGGATAAAACATACATAGGGTGGGAAGGCCTATTTATAGGCTCCAAAAGTGACCTTCCAATATCTTCATTAAAATATGAATTAATGAGAGTATTAATTATAGTATTAATGATGATTTATGTATACAGAATTCCAAATGAATCCATTCATTGCAAAACACTAAATCTGGAACGACTTTATTGTGTGAGGCTGAATCCGGGGTGGCTTCATTCATTTCAAAAACCTTTCTTTTATAACAAAAGAACATATATATATATACATATATATATATATATATATATATATATATATATATATATATATATACTATATATATATATATATATATATATACTCTCTCTCTGCTATAATAATGTGTGTGTGTGTGTGTGTGTGTGTGTGTGTGTGTGTGTGTGTGTGTGTGTGTGTGTGTGTGTGTGTGTGTGTGTGTGTTTACACTAAAAATGATTTTTTTAGACCCAAATGGTGTTTGGATAATTATTCAGCCCAAAGGGTAGTGGGATCCAAGCCTAAACCAAGCCCAACCCAATCCAAAAAAGCCCAAGTCCATGATAATAAGCTCATGAAAGGGTCCAAGGACATTTCTGAAAATTTTCAATTTGTCAAAGTGGTCAGCTCAAAATGGTGAGACTTTGTTTGAAATGCAAGTGGAATGATGCTTTTTCAAGTGGAATTATCCAACTCAAGTCATGAACTTGAGCAGTTATTGTTAGTGGATAAATGGCTTAAAGAACAAGTTGTTAGTTGATAAATGACTTAGAAAACAAGACTGTAGTAGGTACACGACCAGTTATTGGAGAAGGTGGGTTGAAGCAGTTATTCAAAATGCATAAAGGAGACTCAACTTCGGGAGAAAAGAGTGTGTCAATCATCAACCAACCTCGATAGAAATTTCAACATTTCTCATAGTTTCTATAAGTTTCATCCAACATTATTTTAAGATTTCTACTTTATTTTATTTCCAAGTATTTGTTTCAAGGCTTTAATGTGACAATTCATTTCAATCAAATTCTATAATGAAATTTACTACTTTTTTCAGCTTGTTCATATAGTTTTTCACTCAACTTTCAATACATTTAAATTTTCAAAGCATTTCCCACTTAAACTCTAGGGAAGTTGTCAAGGGAACTAGGGAACCCATTTTTCACTTGAGCATAAGTTAGATTCAGCATCGTTTTAGTTCGAAAATACTATAATTTCCTGGCACGCCCATGCATTCACCAATTCCCATGCTTTTGTATCCTATGGAGCAAAATCCAGCATAAACATATGTTTGGCATGCTTGGTGGGACACATCTTTGTGGAACATCGATACATCTTTTTGTTTTGTATGTTCAATTGTGCATATTCCACGGTGGGACACTCAATTTGCTGAAGAATGCCACCAAAATTGAGGAGTAAGACAACTGTAGAGTCTTCGGACTCATGATATGATGCTAGAAAAGCAGCACGGGAAGGAAGAGTTCTAGCCTTGGTGAAACAGATAGAGAACCTAATGAATTCTCCAATGAGATAGTAGGAGAATCCATCCAACAACCCAATTGAACAAGTGGAAGGAAGAGGCGTAGGTAATGTGAACGTGCTTGTAATTTTCTCTAATAATTCTAATGAATTTCAATCTTTCATGCAAGAATTAAAGAGCCATCGAGTGATCATGACTGCCTTTATGGAAGAAATGAAGTAGCAATCTCAACACAACCTAGAGAACCTTAGAGAAAGGGTACAATTAAGGCAAGAAGTTGGCACCACAAGCTTTGAAAGACAAGTACCTCTCTAATGAACTAGGGGCGATGTGGTAACCTACAGGGGCGAGGTAGAGATTTCCTTTGCTTACACATGTAAAATGAGAGGTTAGATACCTTCCTTCCCACAAAAGATAGGGAGGTACTCTGGATAACATAGCAAGGGAAAGACCTAATGCAGCTAGAACCACAATCCCTCAAAGGATTTTTGCTTAGACTAATCCAATTACGCAACCTAGAGTATATGAATGAGGGTTTTCTTTCAATGGAGGCTCGGGGCATCATGAGAGCCACTGCGGGGAGTAAATGATAATTAAGGGACAATAAGTACAACTTATGAGTTTCCTCGATAGGTTGACAAGTTCCTCGCGACCTTTTGATGCAACCAAATTTGTAGTACAGTTAGGGACTTGTCGGAGAGGTGGTACATGAATTATATGGGCAGACTCAGGAAAATTAGCTGGAGTTACATAAAGCCTTATCAGATGATAGATAGGGAAAACCCCTACACTAAGGAGTCTGAGATCACAATTTCTCCTTGTTCTCTAGAAAAGATAGCCAATCCACCCTAAAGCATGTAGCTAGATTCACTGTTCAATGCAGGGAGGTGGTTAACCATGAGAATTTCTATCATTTCAAGCTTAGACTATTTCCTAACTCTTTGACAAGTGCAACATTCACTTAGTATACAATATTACCAAGGAACTCCATACAAAGTTAGTAGGAAATGGAAAGGCAGATCCACACCCAATCCTTCAGGGTTGAACTTGAAGTGTACATCACAGAACTGTCCAAAGTGACTCAAAGAAATGGGGAGACCATTAATTTTTTTATCTCCCATTTTAAGAAGATGAGCTTATATGCCGAATCCATCTTCCGACGAAGGGAACAAGAAAATGGCCTAAAGGGATTTGAACATTAAAGTTGAGGAAAGAGGTAGGCTGTGAGGATTTGGGTTTTGTTTCACAATAGGTGTGGAAGTTGAAGATACCTCAAAGGGAAGGAGAGTATCGGAGGAGAGAAGTGGGAACCTATTGTCAAGAGGTGAACTAGGAGGTGGCAGTGGCAGATCAATCTACTACAGGGACATTCACTTGTCCTCTTTTGATAGAAAAAACACCTAATGTGTGGATGAAGACACAAATTATTGATACACATGTCTAATATACTATTGAGGTAGCGAAGACTGAGGAAATATTGGATTTCATGGTGAAAGAAAAATTCATTACCTTCTCTAAAATATCACCGGATCCCTAACAAGGACGAATTAAGGGGAAATGCTTACTATAAGTACTACAATTCATGGAACCATACTACTAATGCATGTTGGGATTTCAAAAATGTCATACAGGATAAGATCAACAAAGGGATACTCAAGTTCCCTGACAAAAAAAAGACTATGGAAATCAATGAGGATCCTTTCCCACTAGTGGCCTTAGTCAACACTACTAGCTTCGATCTAAGAGCATTGATAGAATCTAAGAAGGTGGGAAAACTCTCTCTAAGAAAGGTATGGATCCCTAAATATTGCATGGTTTGTGTAGATAGGTTAAAAAAGGAACGAGTTGCAATTTGTACAGATCATCCATCGACAAGAAATTTAGTTAAGGGGATATGGCAGAGGAACATACTTGGCATAAGCGATTCTCTAAAGAAAGAGGCTTTCACCCAAAGGTAAGGCGAATTCAAGGACCAATTCATTCCTCCCAAAGAAAAGGTTGTAGAAAGGCCCACGCCTCCATGGGGTAGGTTCATTTCCCCAAGGGAGAATGATTCAAGTGGGTTTAGGGAATGTTCCTCAAGAAAAAAAGCTTTTTCCCCAAGGGGTAAGTTCACTCCTCTAAATTGTAAGATTGTAGGGCAAGTCAATTCTCCAAGGGAAAGACATGTTTCTCAACTTGGGCCTATGTTTCCAAAAGGTGGACCCATTTCTCCAAGGTACAAAATGAAGTTTACCAGGGACAACTTCATACCTAAGATATAGTTATTTTTGCCAAGGGAGATGATTTATGAGACAACTTCACTTCTCGAAGGAATTTGGTAGGAGAGAAAGGCAATGTTTCTCCAGCCATACCTGTTCAGAGGTAGACCAGGTTTCTCCGAGAGGAGGTTCTGCGAGAGAAGGAAAAGCTTGTGCTGGTCTTAATATCACATTCCTCTTAGCCAGGACTTCTCTTGGTCAAAGGTGGCATGTGGTACAGCAAAAAAATTTCCACTAAGTATCTAGGCCCAGAAGGAAGATGAAAAGGAAAAAACGGAAAGTAAAAGGAAGGAATGGTTCTATCTTTGGAAAAAACAAGTTTGGGAGGCTATTAGAATTGTGAGTCAATAAGTAATGTAGATGAAGTGATGGACACGAGGCCTTAATAATAGGGTGAGAATCTATTTACAACTTTAAATTTTCTAATGTTTCTCTAATATTACCCTTTATTTTCAGTCCCAAAAGGAGCACTTAGGAAGATGTGGGCCATGGTGGAGTTACCATAGAATCCTCTGAAGAATACAAACCTCAGAAGGTGATACTTAAGAAACCATATGTGGAAACGATGAGGCATATAAAGCCTTTGTCCGTAAGAGCCCATCTCAATGGCTGATCGGCATCCAAGGTACTGATAGATAATGGATCAACGGTAAATGTAATGCCATTGAGAATGCTTAGAGCTTTGGGAAGGAGCTTTAGTGATCTGATAGAAATAAAGGTGGTTGTGTTTGCCTTTACTAGATAAGTATCCAAGACCTTGGGGATACTATGTAACACCCCAAATTATACCCTAGTAGTTATTTCAGTTTTGTAGTGTAAGAAAAGTAAAATTTGTATTTTCCGGAATATAAATGCTAAGTAAGAAAAATGATAAAAACCTGAGATTTATCCAATAGTTAAGGATAAATTAGTAATTTTCCAATTTAAGGACCCAAGTGGCATAAGATGAAAGATTATATGCTAAATTGGAAATAAGATAAGTTAAAATTTGCAAATAGAAGAGAATAAAAGGACATAAATGCAAAAAGGAGAATTAAACCCAAAAATAGGGTTAGCGAGCATGGCCTTAACATGAAAAAGGTGAATAAGATCAAAATACCTCATTTTTGTCTTATTTTGGTTAGGGCTTACGGTTTGAAGAGAGAAAGAGAGAAGATAAGAAAAGAAGAAGAAGAAGGAAGAAAGAAGAAGGAAAAGAAGGAGAAGTTCAGGTAAGGAAACTATAGTAAGGATAATAGTTTGGAATTGTTTGGAAACTTTGGTATTGGAAATACTTGTTTAAGTTAGGTTAGGAAAACTCTAACTTTTCAATACACGTGTTTTTGGTTAGTTTAAGTTAGTTTTATGGTTTTGTTTCGAAATGGTGTGTTTTGGTTGAAAGAGTTTCGACGAAAATGGCCCAGCGGCCATTTAAGCTCTACTCATTTCACCACCTGGGAATTTGGGTCACGCCTGGCGTAGAGCTGTATCAGGAACAAGGCCTGGCGGGCAGGGTCGAGTTTTCCTAAACTTTACGGTCGCCCTGGTAGGCTTGTACTCGCCCTAAAGCGAACCTCTCCAACTAGGCGTAGCGAAGCTTTGCCTAGACATACCTGTAAGCTCTATTTTAGTTCATCTCTTCCGTTAATTCTAACAATTATCCATTTGATTAATGATGACCCTAATAAGTGAATGAAAAAATATTCTGTACCTTGCCTTGGCGATCCGGTCGTTGGGCAAACATTATTTCTTGCCCTTTTTTGCTAATGGGATTAAGAATAATAAAACGAGTTTTGAAATACATATAATTGTATGCCTACTTAAGACCAAATAGTGAATGAATGAGCATCTCGATCGTGTTTAAGAGCATGCGCGCTGGTGCTATATGACGCCGCTACATTGCGTGGCGGGCAAACACGTCTCGATCAATGCTTGACACTCTTGCTAGTGCTCACGGTGCCATTACGTGGGCGAGGCACGTCTCTGAAGTCACGGTGCTTTGACACTCTGCTAGTCTTCACGACACTTACGTGCGTGGGCGGAGACACGTCTCTGTTTAGTACTATACCGTACCTTCAGGTGCCTATTGTATTGTGTCATTCTCATTCAATACTAGAGGTCTATGCAGGTAAATACTTATATGTTGTATACTCGAATAATAAGATACATGAAATTAAATGATAAGAATCTGAATGATGAATAAGAAGTAAGCATAAGAAATTAGTATGTTATGTTCTGTATTGTACCCTCGGGTACTCCCTATTTATGATATCTGTTCTAAACTCCTATAGGAGATATGAAAGTTCCGTTACAAGAATTATGTACATGAAAACTCTGTTATAGAATTTTGTATACGTAAATTCTGACATATGCTTTATGATATATGTACTATGTAAATGTGGACCAATTCAAGTGGTCATATATGTTTCCGTTAGGGCATAAACGCATGGGTGTTTCATCGGAATTAATAGATGCCCGAAGAGGACATCCGTGGCATTATCGGCCCGGTCGGCCACATCTGTGAGTCCACGATGTAGGTTTCGAGATTTGATTTTGTAATGTAAATGTAAAAGTTTTTGTAATAGTGAAAGTTATTTATGTACAAGTAAATGGGACTCAGGAATATGTATAAGACAGCTAACCACCTCTAAAGTGGTGTTATTAGAATTTTTATTTCCTTATGTATTTGTTTATTGAAATGGGCCCACCAATGTCCGAAAAGCAAGTGAAGAAGTCCTAGTCCTGTGCCGCGCCCCCTATCTTTGCCCAAGCGGGGGTGGGGGCGTGACATACTACCTATAGATATCACCATTGGCAGTAAAACTGCACTATCTACCTTTTTTGTGATAGACTTTATTGAAAATTACAACATTTTGTTAGGGAGGGACTGGATTCATGGTGTGGCGATCACTCTCTTAATCCACTTCTTAATGTTTTGGAAGGTAGCTAAGAGTGAAATTAGTGCGGGCGATACTTGACCCTTCGCGTGAGCGATTCTGAGGGCTCTGTGGATGTCATGTCTTATGATCAAGAATTCGGTCCTATCAAGTTTACTAGCAAAAAGAAAGATGGGATCCAGCATACATGGACTCAAAGGATGTTGTGGAAATCCGAAAATAGGCAGCTAAACTCTTAAAGGTGACTACAATCGTGCCTTATAGGTCAATGAAAGGCCCAATCATTGAGGATATCGACGATGATTGATTACTCTTAAGAAGAAAAGGCCGGTAAATTTATATTACCATATTCAAAATGAAAGTGCAACAGACTGTGGAAAGGATTGAAGAGCCAGCACCCCTCGAGGAATACACACATTGGGGCTAAGATAATTTTGAAGAGGATGCATATGAAGAAAATGAGAGAAATACAGTTGGAAGTTTTAGACAAGAAGCCCCTCTAAGTTTGAAGACAAAAACCTAAAATTCAGGCCCTCAGGAGTGGGCTTGCTCGACATTGTGAAGAGTCGAGGTACCTATATTAGTTCCTTCTTTGCCTTCGACTTCAAAGGGTTATTGCAACACTACAGGAATTCAAAAATTTTGCTGCTTGGAATTCTGACAAGATGCTAGGATTGAGACAGAGCCTGTTGGTGGAACTCGGCTTGCATATCAAGCGGAAATTTCACCCACCACAGCAAGCCACCTAGAAGAATGTCAACGAGGTAGGGGTGAATTGAAGAGGAGATTGAGGCTTTGAAGGCTAAATTCATCGAACTACAAGGGTATATTACGTATGGTTATCAAATATTGTCCTTATGATACAAAAAAAGGTAGAGGAAACAGAGTTTGTGTAGACTTTAGAAGTTCAAATGTCACTCCACAAGGAGCATGTATGTAATGCCTATTGCGACATGTTAATTTGATTTTATTTATGAAATAATGGGTATTTGTCCTTAAGTAGGACAGTTCTATAAGGTATATGAATCTAATAGTTTGTTGATGATATATCTAAAATTTGCCTTTAGATGTCTGAAGTTTCCTTAGGAGCGTTTAGATAGGCTAGTCATGCCTTTTGGTTTGAAGAATGCTAGTGCAACTTACCAAGGGTCATGAAAGTCATCCTTTCATGATATGTTGGAGGCTACCACATGGAAATTTATATTCGGTGATATTTAATCGTTAAAATCTAAGAGGCCCGCAAAACATGTGAATCATTTAAAGGAAAGTTTGAAATGATGAGACTTCTGTCGGCCGAAACTCAATCCACTCAAATGTGCACTGGGAGTTCAAAGCTGAAAACTTTCCACGGGTTTCACGGTTCGCAGAAAATTGAATTTGATCGAAACAAGTCGAGGCCATCATTTCGGCTAAAGGTTCCTCGAGAAATAAAGGAAAGAACTTCAAAGTTCTTCGATTAGTGAACTATTTAAGGAGGTTCATCTCTCTAATTTGGGGAAGACTAAGGTATTCTCGGCCTAAATCAAAATTGCAGAAAAGAAGTGGAAGATTTAAATGGGAAAAACAACACCATATAGCTTTTGGGGATCAAAAGTTTTCTTTGCAAACCTATTTTAATGCCAGTGTGAAGGGTCGGCCATTTTAAAACTATCCCATCAGATTAGAAAAAATTACATGGGATGGCCGGCGAAATAATGTTGTTGAAGGCCATGAAGCGAGTGTTACTATTTGAGTAGGGTCTAAATTCAATAGAGCTAAGGTATACAACCATTGAGAGTTTTGTTTGGCCTTATACTTTGCGTATGCGAAATTAAGACATTACTTGATCGAAGTCTCAGAGTGTATGCATGGTCTCTGAACCGACATTAAGTACATGCTAGAAGCCATTCACTTAATCAACTGGGTGAAATTTGAAAATGGTCATGATTTGGTGAGGATTCACCTTGAAGTACATTTTCCATAGAAATGATCCGAGGCAAGCTTTGGCGCTTTTGTGGCTAATTATCCTTCATTGCAGAAATCGACCATAAAAGGATGTGGAATTGGGGATATATGAGAGTAGAAAAGGCCATGGATTCTTAAGTTTGGAAGTAGCTCTACACGGAGAAATACATTTGGAGCTAGGATACAATAAATGTTTTACCAAAGAGATAAAGGCACACCTATCTTAAACTTGACCTTCAAGTTCACCAATAATCAAGCTGAATATGAGGCTTTAGTGATTGGCTTTGAGATATTAATGGAACTTGGAGCCTGAGGTACACAATAGGACTCTCTAATTGAGTATTTGCGCATTAATAAGGGGAATATAAATGCAATTGCTTGATGCTTGGCTCCTTATTAGACTGCTTCCACTCAATTGTTAGATTCTTTTCATTTAACACAGTTTTGAATATGTGCACGGGAATCGATTGGGAGCGAGGATGAAACTTACAGTAATAGCCTGTGTGTGAGAAGATAAAGTGAAGAATTGACTTATAAGCTCATTGTGATAGGAAAGAAGAATCACCCTGTTTGTAAGGGAATGTATTAGAAGTTGTTGGCCCCCAAATGCAAATGTGCGGGAGGCGGAGGGTAAGGCGGAGGTATTTAAGAAAGATCCTATGGGGCGGGTTCGACCTTAGGGTGAAAGCTGATATTACAGAGCTACGTACAATGGAAGGAGAATTGTAAAGAAATGGGCTTGATGGGTTACTGCTTAGAAGCCTATCCTTTCCAAACAGTATGGAAGTAATGAAGCAAGTTCATGAAGGGGTTTGTGGAGCCCATCAAGTTGGGATAAAAAATACGATAGGTGATTAGGAACGTGGCTGCATTTACAGTGATAGCCATTCTAGTGATTTGCATCATTACTCAAGGTTCCGATGGTCTTCAGAGAAAAATATGGCAACATCTGAGAAGATACAATTGTGGAACTCCGCTCCGCCAAGAGCCTTGGCCTTTGAGAGGATGGATCATGGGCTTAATTGGAAAAATTTACCCAACCATCAAAGGGACTGCTTCATCTTGGTTGCTCTGTTTGCTTCTGAATGGGTAGAAGGCAGCGTGCCACGAGAAAGAAGGCGAAAGATGCTTGATCCAATTCATCAAAGAACAAATCTCATTCATAGGGTTTTGAATTTGTAATCCGTTACAACTGACCAATGAACCATGTTTACTAGGGATGAGATGACTTATTTCGCAAAGGACTATGGCATTCAACTCATCAGATCTACTCCTTTTTATGATTAATCAAATGGGCAAACATAAGCTTATAACAAGGTGTTGATAAATGTCCTCTTGGAGAGAGATGCTAGAGGATAATCCCAAAGGTCTGGCACATAATTTTATCACGGGACCGCATGGGCTTATAGGGCTTCTAAAGTGATTCTCTGAGGGGGTGATCATACTCTCCCAGCCTGGATAGAATGCGATGCTTCCAATGAAGGTTGTTGTTTCTTCTCTAAGAGTATCTAGACATAATGACCTTAATCCTAAAAGAATACAATGAGGCCACGATGATGGGCGGAGGCGTGGAAGATTACAAGTGCTTGACCACATCATGATCTGGAAAAAAAAGGTGGCTAGGGCCTACAATAAGTGGGTCAGAAGAAAAAGCTTTGAAGAAAGGGAGCTCGTTTGGAAGGTGGTCTTGCCCGTCGGTTGCTAAAAACCCAGTGGAGAAATGGTCTCTAAGCGGGAGGACGATCAAAGGTTCTCCTGGCGGGAGGAGGTGAAGTTCGCGAAGCTTCACGAAATTTTGCACCTTGCGAAATCTCATGCCCACACACCTTTTGACTTTTTGACATTGTTTTGTTTTCTCCCATTTTTTATCCCAAGAGGTAATAGCAGCCTCATCTTCTGCTTCTATTTCTGCACTAGATTGTGTTTGGTAGTATATAATGCCTAAACAACACTTTCAGGAAGGACTCAACTTTCCATTATTATTTTGAGGGAAGTTTTACACGCGTTTCTCCCGCTTTGTTTTCTTTATCTCCGCCTTTCTACTAGCCAAACACCCTTCGAGATTTAGACAACCTCGTAGGTGATGAGTGACTAATAAAACCCCCTCCTTCCTGAAGGTAAGACGGCGCTGTCGAACCTAAGGAAAACAGCTGCTCTCATGTTTTCAACGCGAGGTGTATTTGGCCGATAATTATAAGTTTTTCCAGTAAACTCTAGGTTCAGATCCCTTCAAGTCACCTTAAATGGTTAGTACTTGGTAAAGTTTCTTAGGGCCACTGACGCTTTTATCGCTAGATCCAACCATGCTCTCGCTAGGTTATAATTTATGAGCGGTCGGAAGGTGAGTTAAGGAGACATGTTTACTATCCAGACCATTACTCAGCCTTCAGCGAATGTTATCTTCAAAGGATAATATTGAGGGTTAAGCTTATAGCTAAAACCAAGATCCGATTCAAAAGTAACTATATGTTACTATCCCCAATAAAGAAGAAAAGACCCGAGAAACCCCATTTTCCCCTGGAACCGCAACCCCCATGGACCTAATACTTCAAGCAAGGATTTCTTATTTGCGGCTTTTAGCTCATTTTACTTTTAGTTTCACCACACAAATCAACTCTCTTTTTATACAACAACCCAAAACCAAAAAATTTATAACGCCAGAAACCTCGCATTAGTCATTCTATGAAGAAAACACATCCATGTGGATCTAATCTGAGTCATATAGACATTATAGTGAAGCATGCACGGCTAGTATGAGGTATTAGGTTACAAATTTTGTTGATTTTAAGATAGAATTTACTTCGCCAAGCACTATGAATCACTACTTCACAAAAACTTTTAGCATCCCCACAATGTAAATATTTATTTACATCACAAGTAAATCTATTGGAATAATTTTTTTAGATACATAGAGTTCTAAGGCCGAGGCTCTATCCCACCCTCCGTGACTCGTATTCTTATATGCACTGGTGTCTCTTGTCTAAAGGTACATAACGCAGGTCCTTCTGCGCTTTGTTGGAATTTCCCTTCTTCAAGGTCCGTCAGACTTTTTGAGCTCACCTTTCTGATTGCCGAAAGCAAATTAGCTATGGTACCAACCATCTAATGGCGGTTCTTTCAATTTTTTCCCTCAAGCCTCCCCAGAGCCCCCGTAGGAGTTGGGGCTCGGGCTGTTAGAGCATGCTGGCTCGAGTCCGCATTTGATAGGGTATTCAGCCTTGTTTTTCAAAGGCCATGCGTATGGTGTCTTCTATTGGTCACGCCTTGAGTTCCGGCAGCCCAAAGGTTGGTAACTCAAGCTCACCCATTTTCCTTTTCGTATTAAGCGTTGATTCGCAGCTCACATAGTGGTGCCCAAACAAATAAAATTTATAACTTATCAATTCCTGCATACTACCGTGAGTATTTCACTTTTGCAGATAATGTTTTCTAGGATCATCTACGTGTGTGGATGGGTTTTCTTCATGGAAATGACTAATACTGAGGTTTACACTGGTGAATGTAGTTTGGATATTGGGGTTGTGATAAAAATGGGTTGGTTTTAATGGTTATCACTGAAAATAAAAGAGATTATAATGTGGAAAGAGGTCCCTTGAAGTATCAAGACACTAGGTTTAGGTTCTTTAGGCAAATTAGGGGGTTTTCGGGTCAAATCGGATCTTCATTTAGCTATAAAAACTTACCCTCATTACATATCTTTGAAAATGGCATTCACTGCCCATTAATGCTCTCAGTCAATGAAAACAAACGTCTCCTTGACTCACCTTCCAATGGCTCATTAATGATAGGACCAATTTAACATCATCGATACATACATTACATCCAATGAGCCATGAAAAGCTTACCAAATACAACTATTCAAGGTGATCTTCAATGGATCAAACCCACTAAAGCTGAAGGAAAGAACAAGAATAACAATGAATACCCTTCGCATGAAAAACATGGAAACCCTTAGTTTCGCAGATCCTTCACCTAGTAGCTCTCACGCCAAGTGAGAAAGGGTTGAGCCATCCTCCCATGAGAGAATCATCCTCGTAGGGTGTTTGGTTCAAAGAAGAAAAAGAGAAAGAAAATGAGATAAATGAGAGAAAACGGGAGCTTCTTCTGCAAGCCTTCCCAAAAATTCAATAATCAAGAAGTTCAAAAACTCTTACATCAAGTCCTGTCTCTGGCATTTCAAGCCATACTACTTATACAAAGTACCAAATTAACAAAAGTAAGAAACTATTATATATGGATAATTTGGGAAGAAATAAAAAAAAAGACAAAAGTAAAA
The DNA here is from genome assembly GCA_016808115.1 of Tetrastigma voinierianum. Taxonomy (NCBI): domain Eukaryota; kingdom Viridiplantae; phylum Streptophyta; class Magnoliopsida; order Vitales; family Vitaceae; genus Tetrastigma; species Tetrastigma voinierianum. Next base: position 707,113 of record JAEQBH010001004.1, read on the forward strand.
AGGAACTGTGCAAATTCGCAGTTACCCTCAAGAATGCAAAAATTCACACCCCTTCGAAATTTTGCAAGGGTCGAATTTGTAAAATTACGTGTTATAGCACCAGAAATTTTGTGAAAATTCGCAAGGCTACAATCATAAACTGCAAGGGCTTTCTGCAATTTCTCTATTTTTCTGCTTCTGGTTCTACAACTTTGAGTTCCAATTGATTTCTTCATGTTTGAGTTGGTTCCTTATCTTCAATATATATAGCCTATGAAAACTTAAAAAATTGCCATAAATTTTTTATCAGAAGCATTGCTAGCTCCTTAACGTGCCAACTGGGTCAATTTGGCTTATTACTACGTTAAAAGCGCTTCAAAACCCAAAGCAAGAGTAATGGAACAACACTATTTAGGTAGTAATCACTCCCAACCTCACATTACAAAGGTCCCTGGAAGAATGAAAGAAGAAGAAAGCAATCAAAAGAAAGATGAATTATATATATCCACAAAAAATGGTTTTTAAAAAATGAAGGGATAATACCCAACTTTCAACAAGAGTTACCAAAATCCTACCCAAAGACTATCTCAGGAAGAGTGTGTGCTATGCAAATTCAAGTATCAAAATGTCAAACTCCCAGACCAACCTGAAACCTTCCTCAAAAACCCAGTTAACTTGATTAGTTTTCTCAAAAATAGTCCGCCAAATTGTTCTCCCCCAACTCAACTCCCTTTTCTATACCAAAGCGTGACTAACTAACCTCAATAGATCCGACCCACTTTTACTCACAACTCTTTCAGGTTGCGGGTGCAATGGGCCAGTGAACTGACCACAATTGTCCATGTAATCCGGTCCACCGATGACTCCTAACCACCATGGCTTGGGCATCAAGTCATAAAAAGATTTCTTTAACCACTAAATTTCGTGTTTTAATTCCTCGATCTTTAATATTTAAACTCCAAGACTCACAAATTTCCAACCCACCTATCCACACCGTGTCAAAAGCGTGCGTCAAAGATGCCACACAATACAAAAAGAAAAGCAGACACAAAATAAATATAATATTCAAATGAGCAACAAAAGTTTGACTCTCAACCATTGGTTTATCGATTTAAAGAATACACCAGGCCCCCAGACCGCGGTCGTTTCGCGTAAGTTTCATAATTGTTTTTTGTTTACTTTTCTTTTCGAAGACTATCGGTCTTTTATTCAGTGGTCCCACCTATTAGCGGTGTCAAAGGTACTAGGCCAAACTTTTGTAAGGCTTAAGAGGCAAGTATTTTTCAACTATAATTGAAAACCCAGTAATAATGTGTGGTTAGTTCAAAGTGGAAGAAGTGAGGTTGAAGACAAGAAGAGCTTCAACAGTTCATCAACTCAAAAAAACAACATCAAAAGCATTGAGACAACGCTTTAATTTCTCTCATTGTAAGTTGAGAATTACAAAAAAAAATTGAAAATGAGAAACTGAAAGCACACCAAAACATGCGCCTATATCAGAAAAGCAAACCGCGAATAGAAGCCATTTAAGTAAAACAATACGCACTCGCTAAAACATAAACGACACTTTTTCATTAATCAGTCTTCCCAACCAAATTTGCCATTGTCTCACCGGGTTCGAGCAAATAAAAACTTAATGAAGGAAGTGATACCTCATGGTCGCGGTGGAACTCATCCTCATCTGCGGATCGAGCAAGAGCAGGCGATGAGTACCGGGCAGAGCCGATGAAGTCGATGGACCTGGAGTCAATCTATCGCAAACGCTAGAATTACCACCGGAGCCGGTAGGGTAGGAGTCAGGATCCTTCGGTGGGTCAGCTGGCTGGATGGTAGCGATAGGTGGTAAGCCCCGCTGGCGTCAACTCCGGCGCAAGGACGGGCGGTATTTCGAGAACGACGACTTCAAGATGCAGCCATCCGCCGACTAAGGGTAGCGCTTTGTATAAGAAAGAAAGACCCTGAATGTAACCGTGGAATTGCGTTTCGCTGCCGCTGAGGCGCGAAAAATCCGGTGCAGTGATGTGATACGCCAATACTAATGGTGAAGATGAGTTGGGGCCAGCTCGGAGCAGAGCCGCGAGGTGAAGAGTGTGTCGCAAGCACGCGGGTAGCACAAGTAAAGGTGCATCAGGGTCAGTGCGTGGGCTGCCACATGTGATATGAGGCTCCCGAGCAAGGGTCAGCTGGGGCCACTGACCCATGGGGATCTATTTAGGGATCTGCCTCATCAAGAGGATACGCGAAGAGTGAGTCTGCACAAAATCACACTTCTCAACAAGAATGTGGCCTCACAAACCCGATCTGCTTCCTTGATAGTCAGCTCATCCCAAAACTTAGGGTGCCCCAATACAGAGTAGAGTAACTCTAAAAATAAGACGGAATTATTCATCACGAGGTGGTTTTTGATTTTCTCCCAAGGAGAGATGTCATATGATTCGCACGCCAAGTAGGTGTTCTAATCTAATAAAATTTATAACTCAGATTTTACTATTAACGTAGCAAAAGCAACATGTTATAGGGCTCCTTAGAATAAATATACAGATGGGTTTTCTTCAAAGTAGAAGAGTTATAGCGGCATTGAAATGGTGTTTCGCTGATTTTTAAGGTTTGTAGAAAATAAAGGTGGTGTGTATGGTCGAAACCGAAATAATCAAGTAAAAGTTAAGAGAGAACTCCTTGAAGTCTCGACATGTGCTCGGGTCTTTTCCTCATTGGGAGCATGACATACTATTTCGGCGAACCGTATCTTCATATTTAAATTTTAACCTAAAACCCTAAGAATTCTCAAAGATGGCATTTGATTAAGTATAAATGTCCCCAACAATGAAAAACATATTCAAAACCTACCCTATAATAACTAATAGAGACAAACTAATCGAGCATCGCAGAGGATGATTATTACCCAACAGTGCAATATTCGTTTATAGCAGGTTTATGCGCCAGTGGTACTAATCGACTCAATAACTCAATTGTTACATTGCGATCCCGGCTTTGCTACTGATCATATTTTGTAGCTATTTTAGTTTTTGCAGTCAAATGCCTCATAATTCCCTCAACGATTCAAACACGATAATCCCGAGTCAATCAAGACCATGATCAAACCAGAGGAAATTGGAGCACATACTAAAGAGTAAGGAGCCTCAGAATTTTGTAAGCTGCCAATTCGCAACCCGCGAACACTCCACCCGTCCTTTCGACCGGCGATCCACTTCACAGGTTTTATACAAGTTTGCCTATGTAATTTTCAGTTCTTTAACACACTTTGTAATTTCCTTCTCTACTTAGCACCTATATAAGCTCAAGATCGCTTGTAATCAAATCAACTTTAGCATACCATCAATCAATCATAATTAGGCACGAGTCGCTTCCTCCGGGCCGGTGGTGATTTTCTTCTCTTCTTCTCCTTCACTTTCTTGCACTTTCTCAGAGCCAAACACCCTCGATGATGACAAAACCAAGGATATTTGGCTAATACCCCGATCCCTGAAGGAAGGCCACTGGTGTTGCTTTAGGCTTGTTTTGATGTTCTCCGTTTTCATGTTCGTGTTTAAGGGTACTGCGCCCCCGTTTCTCACCATATAAGTTAAAATCTCTTAAGCATGCTCTCTTTAATGTATTTGGCAAGTTGGGTTCATGGATACTACCAGATCCACCGAGGCCCATTAGTTGTCTCCTATTGAAGGTCATATAGGGTAGTGTTTTTCGTATGTTTTCACCGGCTAGTGGACATTTTTGCCTCAATAAAATGCTATATATCTTCAAAAGGAAAACTCTGTAGTAATCTAGGTTTCAAAGCTAACGAAGATCCTCACCTCCGTGGAAATGACTATATGTCATGCTCCCAAATGCTATAGGATGAAGACCCGAATACATGTCGTTAACCTAGAACCCTAAGCCCAAAGGCCCGGTGATCGGGCGATTTCTCAACTTCACTTTAGTTATTTCAATTTTCTAACCATTCACATTAATAATCGCTTTCACAAACCCTTTGAATCCAACGAGAAACAACATTTTCAATGATCAACTCTTTTTCTCACAAAGAAAAAACCCATCCCCTCGTGTTCGACCCTCTAGAGCCACTATATCAGTTAGCTTTGCTACTGCCAAGAGTAGGAATCCGAAGCTATAAATTTTCAGCTGATTCGACACTACTAGCGAATAGAATCAATGGCGCTTCGGGCTGGCTGGGATGCAGTTCCCAGCGAGAAAGAAAGGCAAAGAACCCAGAATCACATCACAAGTTTCGTGCAAGCTCATTTCTTTTTATTTATCATTTTTCCCCATTTGCGTCACTACAGGGAATTTGAAGATTTCTTACCGCAGGAGTTTGAAAACTTCCCCAAAGTGCACCTTACCATTGTGTTTTCTTGACTTTAGCGCACAACAACCTTTGTTAGTCTAGTTGCTGGCTCTTGCTTGTGGCGTGATCATAGAAGCTATGCTGGGACAAAACACCGCAGCAACATTGGAAAGGCTAGGTGCTTCCAATTGAAATAGGGTCATAGTTAAACAAGACACCAAATCGATGGTGAGACCCCCACCTCGAAGAAACTGGTGAGAAAGTAAATGTGGGGTTCACACAACCTAATGCATACGTCGATCAATGAGGGATCACACCACTCACTACAGGAGTGCACCCTCATGCATTATACCCCGGCAGAGAGGATGGGCGTTGAGACCTTATTTGGTGCCCTCGTCTCCCGATTTTTCGCTGGTATGGAAATGAAAATCCATACACACAAGTTGAGTTCGAAGATTTTCGAGGAAGTTTGTACCTATTTCAAGGAAGGTACGGATATGGACTTGTTCGTCGGCGGCTTTTTCGGACCAAAAAGATGTTAAAACACTTGGCCAACTACCAAGGCCAAGGGACCATCAGAACTGTAGCCGTGTCGGCGACCGTTAAGTTCTTCGCTCATAAGACCAACAACCTTCAAAGCTGATGTTCATACCTCAGAAGCTCGCGATGCCAGAAAGTTCACCCGCCAGTCCTGTAAGGTGGCTGTCTTGAAACACCGCGCATTTTCCCCGCTGGCTTTGATATACATGAATGTTGGTGAACCATTTCCTCTACGACATGGAATGTCCCCTTCCATGAAACAACCCAGAGACCATGTGTGGAGGAGACTTCCTTAGCAAAACCCGATGACATGAACTTTTTGAACTATGTTATTCCAAAAGCTGGGATGAAAACCAACCTGTAGTGAGAAACTTGACGCACATGGTCCTCTGAGCTAATCAAAAAGGGGCATTAATTATCGTAGGATATGGAAATGAAAGCCAAGCTATCTTCTTTGACTAGAAGATTGGAAGAGCTAGAATTGCGAAATCAGCATGAAGTACAGGCAATAACTGAACCGCCTGTACCTCTCCAATCCTGTTTTAATTGCCAATCCACTAGTCATCAAGGAGATCAATGTCCAATTGCTCCCTCAATTAGAGATTTGATGCAAGAGCAAGAAAACATAGTGGATCAAAGTAGGCACCCAATAAGTGCCCTGCTATGGGAATACCTACAATCCGTATCGGAGGAACCATCCTGTTTTATCACGTGGAAGCTGCTAAAACCCCCACCTTATTCTCCCACAGTGCTCACAAAGAAGAACAAACCTCACCATCGCCACCGTAGAGTGTCATCGCGGACTCGAGCAAGGTGCTGGGTCGCTGGGAAGAACAAGACAAATGTGAATGCTCAAAACCACACAAAAGATCGAAAACAGACGGAAGGCACTTTCAACAAAAGATTAGATGACCTCGTTAAAGATCGCTTCCTCCAGTTGACTAGCCAAGAAACAGTAAAGTGAAAAGGAAATTTTCCTCTCAAAAACAATCCAAACCTCAACTAGACATAATAGAAGAGCCTCTGACCAATTCCAAATTGAACGAGGTCAAGGTAATCATCACACCGGTGAGTGTGAGCTACAAAACCATCACCAAAGGCAATAGATCCAGAATAAGAAGCTATTGATACTGGGGTAAAACCAAGGAGGTGGTGACCGCGCATCAATGAGGAATATAAGCCATTCCCACCTTCCTCAATCACTAAACTAAAAAGAAGGCCATTAAATCAGTGCCGTACCTTAGAAGTGTTGAGTATAAACAACATTCCACTACGACATGATCAAGCAAGTCCCTACTTATGCAAAATTTCAGCGACGAGTACGCCAAAAGCGGTCGAGCATTAACAAGAAAAGTTTTCCTAATCAACAATATGCCATTATTCAATAAAGATTCTAAAGGAAATACAAAAGATCCGTGTTCTCCACCGATTCATCAACATAGTACTGCAAGGAGAGCACTAGATTTAGGAGCAAGTGTGACCCTCCCATTCATTCACATGTACAAAGTAAAATGGTCGTGGGAGCCGCAAGTCACCTCTATCACACTTTCTCTTGCTGATAGGCTTCGATCAAAATACCAAAGGGGATAGTGGAGGATGTCTTGATTCAAGTGGACAAATTTTTACTTATCTCAGAGATTTTATGGTACTGACATGTAGAACCAAGAAGTACATGACCACTGCGTACTCCATCTGTGAATATTCATTCTTACTTCACCTCCAATGCAATAATAAACTGTAGAATGGTGTCATATGCAAACTCACCTTTGAAACATGATTTTAGGCCTAATGATCTTCCACCTAAGCAAAAAGCACATGCAACCGAAGAAGATAAGTCTCGGTAAGAAGCATGTATCATTGATACCATTCCTCGTATAATGGGGCACATAATCAGTGGTATGTTAGACATACTAGACAAGAGTCGACTTGAAAGTAAGTTGGGTAGAGGTGTTGACACGAACCATATGATATCGGGAGAAGAAGAAACTAAATTTTGCCATAGTGATCATGAGAGGAAATCGCTGAGCCACAGTAATGGAGTCTCAAGCCTCCATCATGAACTCAAGTATGCTTACTGGAAGACCACAATAATGTGCTCCAGTGGGCTGGTTTCACTTTGTCAACGACCGCACAGGAGGGTAGCTTGCCAGTAGTCCTCAAATGTAACAAGAAAGCCTCGGGTGGAGTATCGATTTAAAGGGCATAAATTTCTAGCGCTGTAACTCCACCACATCTACTTAGAGAGGAGGCAAACAAGGAGGCAACCACAAGAGAAGGCTGAACCCACATATGTGAAGAGGCGGTTGCAGCGTAAGTCTTAAAGCTTCGGCAGTCGGCATCATATACCCTATATCAGATTGTTAAACACCTCTATTATCCAATACATACTCATGAGTCCACAGATATCATTACAAGAATATATTTATAAAAAGGAGATAACAATTGCTGTCCATTCACACAATGAGGTATGCGTATTGATTATCTGGTGTTAAAAATGAAGTGAACATGAAAGATCACTTCTCTTCCATTATGGATCAACTAATGAGAGATTTCGCCACCCTTTATCGTTTAGATGGTTATTCAGATATTCAATCGATCGCCCGCAGAGGATCGAAAAGACAACTTTCACCGCTCCATTTTACACTTATACATACGTAAGGATGCCCTCACCTTTGTAATGCCCCTCTACATTTCAACGATGGCTGCTCTTACATTCAATGATTTAGTAGAACGCATTATGGAGGTTTACATGGACGATATCACAATCTATGGAGAGAATTTTGAGAAGTGCCTATTCAACCCGGGAAACCATTCCGCATTGTGTGCACAGAAAAACCTAGTGTTGAGAATTAGAGAAATGTCATTTTATTGTCGCCTGCATTGTATCGGGCATATCATTTCGTGAGAAAGGATTGAAGTTGACAAAGCAAAGTTGACTTGATTTAACCGCTTCCACCTACGAACAATAAGACAGCTGGTAAGTACTTCAAAGGCGTGTGTTTCTACACAGGAGGTTCATACAGACTTCTCAAAAAATTGTTAAAACCACTTTATGCTTTTAAAAAAGATACGCTTCAACGGGATTCAGAATGTTAACAAAGATTTGAAGAACTCAAGACTTATTTAAATCACTGGCCGGCACAGGGCCCCTAACTGCGCTACTCTTCGTGTTGCGTGTGTGATGCAAGTGACCTCGCTCGCCGGAGCGCTTCGGACAAATAGCAAAGAGGGAAAACCGTATGTGGCTTTATTATGCTAGCAAACATCGAATGAAGCTCTCGAGGAATTATATTACCATCAGAAAGTGAATTACCGCAAGAGTACCTCGACAAGTTTCAGGCTATTTGTTAGGAGCGCGTAAATAATTATCTTCACTGCACTCATTCAAATTTTTGAAATATATAATTACTTCAAGCAAAATGTGCTACAAGGCAAGGCTTATCGTGGGTCCTCTTACTGTGAATTAACTTGCAAATTCGGGATAAAAAGGGGGTAGAAAATGTTGTTGCTGATCACCTCTCCCGCACTAACCATAAAGCACACAACACCCATAACCCCCCCAATCTTTGAAGAATTCCCTGAGGGAGTCTCTATCACGCCGTGGAACAATGCTCCTTTCGTTTCGCCACATAGCCAACTTTTAGTACACGGGAGTTGCCAAACAAACGAGCACGGGACAAGAAGTTCTTCCATGCAAAATCCAACACTCCTACTATTGGGATGAGCCCTATTTTGCTCAAATATCAGGCCGATCGATAATCGAAGGTGGGCTTCAAGCGAGAACAATCAGTGATACTCACCCACCGCCATGACATGCTTGTGGAGGTCATTTTGCTTCCTTAAAACGGCAGAAGGTGTTATGTGCAGGCTCTCTATTGGCCATCTTTTTGTTTAAGGATGCCTATGCCATATGAAAATAATGTGACAAAATGCCAAAGGTCGAAAATCTCTCAGCCACAGCATGATGCCACTCAATCCATTCTCGGTTATTAAGTTATTCAACGCTTGGGGCATCGACTTCATGAGACCATTTCCACTTCCTTCCGCATACTTATATCCTCGACTATGTCACATGAAGCAAAGGTCGCAGAGCAGCATATCGCCAAGACCATATTGAATTCAGTGAGAACATTTTCTCCAAGTTCGGAGTTCCCAAGGCCATAATCGCGATGGAGGTTCACACAGAATGAACCTTTGAGAATCTCCTATTTAAGTATGGTGTCAAGTTATCAAAGTGGCCACCCCTTATCATCCTCGACCAGCGTGGCCAAGCAGAAGCACAACAGTGGGAAAACAAAACTGCGTCGATGAAAGTAGAACTCGGAAGAAGGATTGGTCTCCTGCTTCTGGATTCAAGGGCTTATGGGAACAGCCACAAAACCATCCCCGTGGAATGCCCCCTATCGCCTAGTTTGGCAAGGCCCTGCCACCTAATGCGGAAATTGAATATAAGGCATGGTGGACAACAAAAAAATTTGAATTTGAACACGCGGGAAGAGCTGGCCTAAGAGACTCGCGATATCAATGAGAGTTGAGAATCCCAGAACGGACCCGGATCACTCAACGGCGATCGGGCCAAAAAGAAGGCACGATTTAATCGACTCACAGAACTCAATCAGTGATCGGTCGATCCCTCACCACTTCGTTCAACAGATGGATTTACATTCATCCCAAATATACACGATTCAACCGGACGTCCAACGGTCAGAGTTCGGTCAATGACGGAGTGAATCTGGTGTCGCGAACGTGGAAGGTCCCGGTCCCAGACTCACTAAGTGCATTTAGAGTATCCCAGAGTTGTCTCGTGTCATCACTTAATTCTGCTTAGTCTTGTTTAGTGGTTCCATTTTGTTAATGATCTTGTTGTGATCGATGGGTAACTTGTTTTTTGTGTTATAACAAGTAGCAAAGATCATCAACCACTTCACCAAGAAAGACTCCTCACCGCCTGTGCTTAGGATGATCCTTCTTCTCCTCGCCGCCACCGACGAGGAGGCCACTCTACTCACTTTCTCTAACCTCGCCGGCAGACAAGGCTAGGAGTGTTGGAAGTGATATTTAAGTACTTTTGATTGTAGTTTTGCATTTCTATACCACACCAAAGAAAGCCCATTTTGTTTATATAGAGGCCTCATTGCTTACTACCGCTTGCAAAAGTCTAAAGCCTTGTAAATTCACCATGATATATATAATACAAATCTATTTTTCTACACTTTACATTTCATTTTAACCTCATATTGTTGTGATCTAGTGCTCTCCCACAGTAGTTGAAAAGTTGAAGCACCTGTGATACCAAATGCCAGAATGGGTCCATGCCCTGAGTTTTTGGTCAACTGAAGCCCTGTACTACACCTGATTTTCCACCATTCTCTGTACCACACACACACACCACATTAGTTTTCTTCAACGGCAAAAAAGTCATTCTCCTTTTACTTTACAAAACCGGCCTTAGCTTGGTTGACGGCCTTTAATAGATTTGAGTTCGCCAAGAATGAAGACCAATGTGTCTTCCAAAAGAAAAAGAAAAGACAAAAGAAAAAGAAAAAAAGAGATATAAAAGCTGCCAAGGCTACTTTAAACCCGAGCACGGTCTGAGGGGTCTATAGCGAAAGACTTTAAAGCCTGGTGCCCTAAATCAACTGGTTGGGAGTCACCAACTTTGTGCTCGCTACATGTGTGGATGGGTGGAGTTTTGCGAAGGAGGTGCCGGATTTTGAAATCATTCGACCTGGTGAAACCCTCGGGAGAGTTCAGGGGTTGAAAGATCCTTGATTTGATGCCCTAAACCTTAGTCAAGTCGAGTCATTTGAATCGCTACACGACTTTGGTGAAGTCGAAGCTAACATTGCACCCTACACAATTGAAGTATGAAATAAGTGTGGAACTAAATCTAATAATGAAGTTGGCTTCAGTCACCAAGTGTATCGCGAGCTCGGGTGGTGCTGAGTAAATTATTGGTGCAAATCCATCACCCCAAAACACTTAGATTTTGGTGAAACTGGGCTGATTTCCTTGGAATAATTGCTACCAACTTGATCTGTAGATGAAATTCTTGGCCCTGTCGGTCTTTATAGCGTAGTCCCAATTTTTCATATCATAGTGTTTGAGAGTATTTACTTGCACATACTTTTTGAACAAACTGTCCATTTTTGCAAAAACTGCATGATCTTCCTTCTTTTTATCATTACTAAGGGACTAGCAATGTCTCGGTTGAGGATTAGGCACCCAGTGCAATATTAAGCCTCACAGAGAAGCATGTTTTATGCACTGTGTACTAACTCCACTTCAATAACTCCACTGTTATTATTTGATCCCTACATAATGAATTTCATATTTTTGTAGCTATTTTAGTACTTTTGCAGGTCAAATGCCTTATAATTCCTCAATTTGATTCAAACACGATGATCCCGAGCCGAATTCGAAGACCATGATCAAACCAAAGGAAATGCCAGAGCACATAATCAAGAGAAGGAGCTCGAGGGGTCTCACAGGTTGCAAAAAGCTCAGAACTCGTGTACTCGCAAAGCACGCAACCCGCGACACCGTTTCACTCAGATGCTTTTCTGACCGCTAACATCCACTTGTTGGTGGTTCATGCCAAGTTTGCCCTTACAATTTTGGTTCTACCACATTTGTAATTTCCTTCCACTTAGTAACTGACCTATATAAGCCTCAAGATCGCTGTAATCAAATCAACTTTTTGCATACCATCAATCAATCAAGGAAATCAAGTACCTAAGCCTCTTCCTCCACGTGGTGATTTTCTTCTTTCTCCCTTCACTTTCTTACATATCTTCGTAGCCAAACACCTCATGACTTCACAAACCATGGATACTACAATACTCCCAACTTTGAAGGAAGCCATCAAGTGTTGTTTTTAGCTTAGCCGATGTTCTCCGCTTTTCATGTTTGTGCTTTAAGGTATTTGCAGCTCCCTCGCTTCTCACCATAAGCAAAATCTCAATCATGCTCTCTTTAATGTGTATCAAAAGCTTTTCGGGGTTCAAATGATACTTCACCAGATCTACTGAGGTCAGTTGTCTCCATTAGAAGTTATCGTAGGGTAGTGTTTTTTCATATGTGTTTTCACCGCTAGTGATATTTTTTGCCTGACAAAACGCCTATCTTCAAAAGAAAACTTGGGGTCTAGGGTTAAAGCCAATGAATCCGATTCGAAATGACTATATGTCATGCTCCAAATATGAAGATGGGGTGACCCGAGTACATGCTGGTTAACCTTGTACCCCAAGCCCAAGCACCCTCTAGATTTAAGGATTTCTCATCCTCACTTAGTTATTTCACTTCAACCATTCACACACACCTGCTTTCCCACAAACCCTTGAATCCAACGAGAAATGACTTACTTTTCAATGCACCGTAACTCTTTTCTCACTGCCAAAAACCCATCCCCAAGGTTTCAATCCTAAAGCTCACTATACACCGCATTACTTTGCACACGCCACATAATAGAATCCTATGTTATAAATTTTGTTGATTCCGAACACCTAATTAGCCAAAACGAATCAGTAGATCTAGTGAAAGTATCCACTGAACCCAAAAAGCTTGCCAAATACACATTAGGGAGAGCATGCCTAAGAGAGATTTCAACCGCAGTGTGAGAAGCGCATGAGCACAACACTTAAATGCATACATGAAAGCACAGAGATTCACAATGCCTAAGCCTAGAATCACCCTGGCCTTCCCTTCAAGGATCAGGTTTTAATTTCAAGCATCCCTTTGATTTGTCATCATCAAGGGGTGTTTGGCTACCAAGAAAGTGCAAGAAAGTGAAGGGAGAAGAAGAGAAAATCACCAATAAAGCAGCGAGGAAGCTTCGGGTCCTTAAATTTCTTGATTGATTGATGGAGTGCCAAAGTCGATTTGATTACAGACTGTTTTTATATAGGTGCTCAAAATAAGGAAATTACAAAAGTGTGTTAAAAACCAAAATTACTAATGAGGGCAACTTGTATAAAAACCACCAAAAGGCAGTTAAAAGCACAACAGTATCACGTGTGAGTAGTTGTTCGTGTGTTGCGAAAATTGGCAACCTGCGAAACTACTAAAAATTGGCTACAAAATGTGATTAGTGACAAAGCGGGGACCTCAATGCATCAATTAGGTTATTAAAGTTGATTAGTACACAAAAAACGCATAAAACCTGCTATAAACAAGGCTCGATATTGCACTATTTGGGTACTAATCACTCCCCCCAACCGAGACATTGCTAGTCCCTTAGCAATGATAAAAAGAAGGAAGACCATGCAAGATATATTTTTGCAAAAATGGACTGTCTATTCAAAAAGTGTGTGTAAAAGTGATGTCTGACCTTTAGTATGAAAGCTTGGGACATAGTATAAAACCAGCTTGGGAGAATGAGTGCCATACAGGAACCAGTTTAGAGCAGTGTTTATTCCAAGAAAATCAACTTTAAATTCCACCTTAAGTGTTTCCGAGGTGATCGGCACCAATGTCAGAAAAGCTACTTTCCCCCAACCAAACTACACGCTACACCTTAGACTCGTTGACCAACCTAAATAGATTCAATTCCACTTTATTTCACTCTATATTATGTAATGTAGTGCAATGTCGGTAAAACCTCGACTTCACCAAAGTCCGTGTAATCCCGGATCCAATCGATGACTCCCAACCAACTAAGGTTCAAGGCATCAAGTCAAAAAGGATCTTTCAACCACAAACTCTATTGTGTTCTCACCCCTGACTTCGACGATTTCTCGAGAATCCAGCACCTAAAAACTCGCCAAACTCCATCCATCCACCCATGTGGGGCGAGCACAAAGCTCTGACTCCCAACCAAATAAGGAGGCACCAGTTTAAAGGTTTTCACATATATATCCCTCGGACCATGCTCGGGTTTCAAGGCAAAGCGTCGCAGCTTTACTTATCTCTTTTCTTTTTCTTTTGTCTTTTATTTTTCTTTTGGAAGACTCATTGGCCTTATTTCTTGGGGAACTCTAACCTATTGTGGGCCTTCAACGAAGCTAAGGTTGGTTTTGCAAAGTAAGAGGAATATGCGTACCTCCTCAAATCTAATGATGAAAAATCGATGTGCACTGTATGTGGCTAGAGAAATGGTGAAGACAAGTGGTTAATTACTATCTTCAACCCACCAACAACTCAATCAAGCATGGAACCATTCTAGCTTTTGATGCAGTACGCTATTCAACTCTTTTCACTTATAGGAAAGGCAAAAACCATGCAACAAATAATATAGGGCAAAATGAGATGCAAAAGTGTAGAAAAATATATTTGTATTATATATATCAAGGTGAATTTACAAAATTTTTGACTTTTGCAAAAAGAAGTAAACAGCAAGCCTCTAAATATACAAAAATGGGCTTTGCTGGGCATGTGATACTAGCAAAACTAAAGTCAAAAGTATGAACATCACTTCCAACACTAACTCTCCTAGCAACAGAACAAGAAAGTTAGTGGAGGAAGTGGTACCTCCTCAATCGTTGGCTAGAGAAGGATCATCCTCAACCTAGGCAGGCTGAGGTGCTATTGGTGAAGTGGTTGATGCTGCTGCTGCTGCCAACACATCCAATGAAGCTGCAGGGGATGATGGTGGAGGAGCTGATCCTGCCGGGGAAGGGATAGCTGAGGCCTGAAAGGGCATGCTGAGAGATGACTGTGGAGGCCCAAGGGCTCTCACGCAACAGATGATGGCCTGGCTCTGCGTTACGACAAATTTCTACACGGGTCATCCTCCTCTGCAAGTGTGGCTCTAGCCGCAAATGAAGTTGTAGTGGCGTGAATGTGCGACTGCCTCATGAGAGCCGTGAGTCCCCGGTGGATATGTATAAGTCAGCCAGGCGGCAGAGGTGCTCGCCCGGGCCTATAGTCCGACCGGTAGGGCATGGGGCTGAGGGCTCGGAGTCGAGGGTATTGGTGCCCGAGGTAACGAGCGCCGGAGCTGTGCCTAGTATTGTCGCTGAGCCGGGTGGTACGACGACGCAGAGTGGCATCGATGCGCTTAATCCTTCATTAACTGCTTCGTGGTTCATTGTTAATTATCCCTGCAGTTTATGAGCACTGTTCTTTCCTACACCTGTGCTACTCAGGCAGACTTCTTCTCTGACGCTTCCTCATCCTCAATCGGCTTATCCTTAAGCTGCTCAAGTGAAAATGTTGAGCTCCAATGTCATGTCACAAAGGCGAAATGCATTTAATCATTCCAGTTAGAGCTGATTATAAGACAAAGTATTAAAAATGGCCTCCCTGGCATGATGGGAACTTGGTGAATGCTAGCTCGACATTGGCCTGTGATCAAGAACCACACAAAAACTACCGGATAGTATGAATTTATCTATCTTTACCAAGCATATCCTCACAACTATCCCCGTATTTTCACCGACGATCCGCTTAAGGATGGTGATGTTGGGTAGTTTCAGCCTCCCAAACCTAACTCCGCTGTACACTCCAGCATGTGGTAGTAGGTTGACACTAGCTCCCAAATCCAACAGTGCCTTGTCTATGCAGGTCCCTCCAATGTTGACTGAAATGGTGGGGGTCCCTGGATCTTTGTATTTAACCAAGGTTCTGCACTGGATGATGGAGATGACTTGCTCTATTAGGAAGGCTTTCTTGTCAATCCCTAACCCCTTTTTGACTGTGCACAAGTCCTTTGGAAATTTTGCATAGGTTGGAACCTGTTTGATCATGTCAAGTAGTGGGATGTTCACCTTAACCTGCGCCTTCTTGCTTATAGCCTTCTTTCGCCTCTCGTTGGGAATGGAGGTAGGCATGCTTCTTTCATCGAATCCTCACAATGATTGGTGTCTTTTCATGGTCTTTACTTTCGCTAGCTCGGGGACCGGGCCGCCCACCCTTACCACTCCTCAAAGTGACAATGGCTTCGACTTCATCCATTTTCGTGCGTGCTCATCGATAGCTAGTTCATGCACTCCTAGGATCGGGCAAAGGCCTAAGAAGGAATCCCTTCCTACTTATTGCCGATCGTCAAGTTATCGATGGATGACTGCATGGTATCAATTTTTTATTTAGTTTCTATGAAGCTCATCAACTTTCTTTGTCCATGGAGCTACCTTTTCACTTATTCCTTTGGTTTATCTTAGCATTGATAGCTTACTCCTCTATGTAAAATTCCCGCACCACTAAATTACATGATAGCCTCGCTTCAATGGTGATGAAGTTGGTGACCGTCATCGAGGTGGACCCATATTGTTGCCAAGTGATGTGCCCCCAGGAGGTTTAGGCTTCGGTGCCGTCAGGGTGGTTCTTCTAATTGGGATTATAAGTGTTACCATACTGGACATCAATTGGTGGCCTATTTTGTCCCACCACATTTGCATTTTCAACCATCAAATCCCTTACTGGGGGAGAAATTGGACAATGTTCTCCTTAGTGTCCGGTAGATTGACAATTGGAACATGGTTATTAGGATGCCTGGCCACGCCCAGAGACTCCACCGGTGGTTCCGCTCAAGTTCTTCCATCCTTCTGTTCAGGGCGGACAACTTAGCCTTTAGTTCCACATCCTCCGTCAATGAATAAATGCCTACCCTCGGGTTTACTATTGATTTCATTCTCTCTTCCTCCCTTGGGTTCAGCTCATCCCACCCTTTGGAGATTTCAGCCACATAGTTAAGGAAGTCCATAGCTTCATCAGGATTTTTGCTAAGGAAGTCCCCTCCACACATGGTCTCTAAGAGTTGTTTCATGGAAGGGGACATTCCATCGTAGAAGTGGTTCACTAGCATCTATGTATCAAAGCCATGGTGAGGGCATGCATTGATGGTCTCTAGATACCTCTCCCATCATTGATAAAATCTCTCACTGTCATGGTGGCCGCAGTGATCTCCTTTGAGTTGTTGGTCTTATGGGAACTGAAGAACTTTTTCAAAAATTCCGCCTGCAGCTCAGCCCAGTTTCTGATGGTCCTTGGCCTTAGTGAGTTAAGCCAAATTTTGGCTTTATCTTTGAGGGTCAAAGGGAAAGCCTTCAGCTTGAGCAAGTCCATATCAAATGCACCTTCCTTGAAAGTTGTGCAAACTTCCTCAAAATCCCGAATGTGTGTGTATGGATTTTCATTTTCCATACCATGAAAAGTTGGGAGCAGGGGAACCAGGTAAGGCCTCACTGCTACATCCTCTGGAGGGGGTATGATGCATGAGGGTGCACTCACCCTTGGTGGGTGAATGTGATCCCCATCATCTCAGAGTGCATCAGGTCTTTGCCACGATGAACCCTTGCTGCTCTCGCTGCCAGCAGGTTCCATTTGATTGTGTGCGTGCCATTTCATTGTACCTGCTCAATTGGAGCACCTAGCCTTTCCAATCTGCCTATAGTGTTTCCAAGCACCGAAAAATCTTCAATAGAAATAAAATCTGCTAAAAAAATTACTCTAAGATCTAAAACAAATCAAAATCTACAGAAAAACTGGAAAAATGGGCAGTCTAGAGAGAGAAACCCCAAGAGAGAGGCTCTCCAATCTTCCCGCTTGCCTCTTTACCTAAAAACGAGTATATATATGGTCCTAGGGTGAAATGGGCTTGAAATTAGGTCAAAACTTAATTTCTACTTTTCAAGTTTGGGTCAAGCAGCCGCTTCCGGTCAAAGGACACTGAAATTTCCGTCAGCGACACACCAAAATGGTGTCGTGACACCAACAATCATTACGACACCAGCTCGTCACGACAAAATGGTGTCGCGACATTCAACTGGCCACGACACCGCCTTCGTCGCGACACCAGCCTTCGTCAAGGACCGTGATTCTCGACAAGAATCGGTTTTTCTCTCTCTAACTCATTTGGGGCCATAACTTCTTCGCTTTAACTCGATTTGGGCGCAGAGTACTCAAGTAAGATCTTGAAATGTAGAATGCAGCCATGATGGAATGAACCATTTGATGTTCCAGATGGTACAGAAAAATTAATCTTCCCCAGTAGCGCGTCAGGAGACTCTCTATTGACTCTTCTTGGAAATATATTGCTCATTTCGCTAAATCACTTGCTTTTCATCAATAATCCTACAAAACCAAGTTTAGAGGAAATTTTAAGAGTTTTACATGAATATGGATATAAAATGCAATAAAATAACATGTGAAATGAACTGAAACATAGATGAGTTTTCAGACTCATCAAACACCCCCAGTCTTGGAAGTTTTGCTTGTCCTCAAGCAAATAAAGAGCAGTTGTCATTCCCAAGCAATGGAAGAGAAGAGTTCATTCTTCACCCTTTTATTTAACCAAAAACTGAGTAATCAAACTTTGCAAGGGGTATGTGATATGTGTCTCAAGAATTACCTTACTAGGGAATATAGAGAATACATCAATATAATTTATCTATTTCCAATAGTGAATTAATCTCATAATAGAAAAATG
The DNA here is from genome assembly GCA_016808115.1 of Tetrastigma voinierianum. Classification (NCBI taxonomy): domain Eukaryota; kingdom Viridiplantae; phylum Streptophyta; class Magnoliopsida; order Vitales; family Vitaceae; genus Tetrastigma; species Tetrastigma voinierianum. The sequence goes on from JAEQBH010001004.1 coordinate 725,298, forward strand.
TGATCATGGTTCTCACTAGTGTGTGTGTGTGTGGTCTTCCTCTATCCAAACAATTGCAAGCTTATATGAGCTTAAGAGAATTGAGATACAAGTTTCATTCTAAGATAATTTATTTAGGTTCCATAGGCTTGTTGTTCTTATCACTTCCACTAATGTAGGCACACAATTCTAAGATCAAGTAGGAATCTTTATAAGCTTGTAAATGTAAGGCTTGGGTAAGGGGTAGTTGAGTAGTCATTTTAGGCTAAAATCCACTCCAAACATACATATTTTTCTCTGCATTGACAGCTCCTACTCCATCCCTGATTCTACCACTCCAAGATAGTGACACTCTAAACCCCAAAATCTTGTTTAGTGCATCCTCCATACTCCTCATATCACTTTTCTGCACAAATTCTGCATTCTTTCAACAAACATCAAGGCAGCTCTTTTCTTTAAGAAGGTTATTAGAGTAGTGCAAATGTCAAAACCCCCCCTTTAAGCTTTCTTCACCAACCCTAGCGAGCTTTAAGTCAACAGCTCCCAAACCAATTGGCCTTAGGGTGCTAGGTGTTGAGACACCCTAGGATTTATTTCTGCTCTAGGGAAGGAAGGCTACGAGGCTAGACTCACTCTTCCTTTGACTCTTTTATTGTATTTTTGCTTTTTACACTTGATATTTTTCTCGGTTTTTTTTTTTTTGACACTTTGATTTTCAACTAACTTATTTCAATTCACTTTGGAGCATTTTTCCTATGGAAAAATAACTCCCCCAAACTTGCTCCTCATCACATTTCTCAATTATGTTCAAATCCTCATGTTATGGGTGAGTTTGGTTCTTTATTGAGGGATAGTGATGTATAGGAAGGTTATTGGCTTCAAACTTGGTTTTTTTTTTTTTATAAACAGGAACTTACCTTTTGCTCAATAACATCTGGTACTAGAGGAATATGCATATGCATATTAATGTGGTTAGCTTCGAAAAGGCACAATCTTTTCAAGGATGGCCTATATCATTTCAATTGTTGTGTTGCCTAGATTTCGCTGCTGATAATAGAACAAGTTCTAGAACCTATGGAGACCAAAATTAAAATGGATTCTCATAAACCTCTTCTAACCCAAGCAAAATCGTTTCAAGGGTACTTAGTGACCACGTATGATTTTGAGAAACCACGACTAGCCATTAAAGAGATAACTCATTAAGCATTAAGTCCTATTATCTCTAATATCAGCCCATATGCCAAGGGTTCATTTATGGTCCTTATCGATATCTACAACAACCTGCAAGAAAACTCAATTAACTCAATAAACCCTAACTAAAAAAAAAAATATACCAAACTAAGATGTTATAAGCATCAAACAAAGTCATTATCCAAAGTATCAGAAAATTTCATGCTCAAAGTTGTCATTTTCAAATATAGCGTGACATGATAAAACTAACAAAAATAAACACCCCAAACTTTGAGATGAACATTGTCCTAAATGTCTAGCAATGAGCAAAAAGGAAGCAATAAAGAAAAGAGAAATAAAGAGAGCTGGGGAAAGTGAACTCCCTTTGTAGTCTTCGCCACTTTGAATAGGAACCTTGATGATTTTCAGACATTGACATTGGTGTACTACCCCTTGATATATACTTTTTTGCTTTGGAGCCATGAAAGTGGTTTTGACATTTTCTCAAACACTCGTGCAAATCTTCCTTCAATTCTCTAAATGGAGTGAGTTTTGACTCTTCAAAACCTCTTCATTTAAATCACTCCACAATCAACAATGATCCTGGCAAAGAACCCAAACAAACAACTGAAGACAGTGCTCTTTTTCCATTGTAACCCTCTTGAAGCTTGGAATGATGGATGGAAAATTGGGTTCAACAAAGGTGGTGCTGTGGGTTTGTACGGGCTCAAGCTTCAAGATGATGGAAATGGATCGTGGGAGGGAATGTGATTTAGGATTTGAGGATGGGAAATGAATTTGAAAGTGGTTGAAGTTGCAAGGGCTGGGAGGGAAGAGTATGGCAAGATAGAAAGATAAAGTAGGAAGAAGAAAATGGGCTTCAGGCGTTAAAAAGCCTCTGCTTTCAGGACTATGGTGCCGGGTCACGCCGAAATCTCTGCTCAAGACTGTTTTTTATCCAACTTGTTATACCTATATCTTCTTCATTTTAGCTCGGAATTGGAAGTGTGTAAGGACTCGTTGGAAAGCTCTTTCATAGAATTTGCTCATGGGCTGAGAACCCATTTGGAGCCTCAATCAATACAGAAAATCAGAATGTTCAATGCTGTCCAGTGATGATTTCTTGACTCAGGTTCTCCTTTGCTTTGTCTCTGCCCATATCACTCGCTATCCTTCAAAAGTCCTTCATTCTTATATATCTTCAAAATTCTCCAATAGCAACCCTTAATGCTTTCATTCATGCTTAAACTCATCTCATGTCTTCAATTCCTCCCCCTAAGCATGATCATGAACCTTCCAACTTTTATTTCAAGCTCAATTTGGTTCTTTCATCTCAACAACCCGAAATTTGATGAACATCACCACTCCATTTTTTCACCCCAAGCACTATAATTACATCAACCACTTTCCAACTTCTTTGCCTTTGCTCTGCAAACTAGTCATGACAACATGTTGAACTTCAAACTTATCTTATTCCTCGAAAACACTAACAACAAATTTAAAAACACTGGCCGGAATTTTCATCCCAATAGTAAAAACAGCAACAAATAAAATAACTAAAAATAGAAAAGAAAAGAGAATGGATAGAACTTTATTACTTAGCTTAGGTTGCTCCCCAAGAAGTCGCCCGCTTTTTAGAGTCCAAATTTAGACCATTGGAAAAGTACTAGTGCTTCCATTTGACCAATCATTCATCTCGAAAGCGCTCCTTCACAAACTATCTGCCAAGGATGTTTCTTTCAGACCTTGAAGAGGGAAAGAAACTCAAAACTTTAATTATGGCTGCCGGTTCGCCATTACTCTTCAAAACAAATTCCTCTATGTAAAGTAGATGTAAACACATTTATGCTTAAGGGGACTGCTCAAACATGTGCCCTTTGATTGAAGCAAGTCGCGTAATCTTTTGCACATGGCTCTTCTGCTCACAAAGGTACAGTTGGTGAAGATTGAACTTTGCTTTCTCCTCACCCACAAGGCGTGAGCTCTCCTTTTGATGTCGATCCATGCTTCGCTTGAGGAAAGAAGTGGTCTCCTTAGTATGAGACTTTTGTAGATCCCCTTCAATGCCCCAAGTCACAAAATCGATGGGGAAAGTGAATGTAAATAATCTTCACCAAATGTTTTCACTAGCCATTACTTGACTTTCCTCTCTCTTCAAATCTCCCGCTTATCCACTAATGCTCTTCATCCTCTAAGTTGTTTAGGAGTGTCTTGTTTCAATTTCCAGCTCATTTTCACCTTCTTCCACAGATTTCAAGATATGAAATTTCGTGACATCAAGCCAAATGAGCATCCATGCATTCAATGGGATTTTTCAAAGTATTGCTAGAGAGGTCTAGAAGATTGATCCTTAAATGCTTAACAAGTGTCCAATTTGACCTTCTATTTTTTCAATCTAGCACTAGTGTTGGGACTTGGAAGGTATGTGTAATCTTCGGGAATTTCACCATGAAGACTACTCATCTTCGTTTCATCCATGTCGGTAAAATTCTGCTTCTTAGTGAAGAAAACAAATTTTTCTTTTGAAATGGGGTTGAGTTCTCGATGATACAAACACCTGTCCAATGAGTGGTCAATATGAGTCTCCTGATCCAAATGACAACACAGTCAGTTTGGCTCATGATGCCAACTGATCTCCAACTAAACCATTCCTCCATGAGTACCCCACAAATACGAAGAAAAAACAAAAGAAAAGAAAGTACAAAATACTAATAGTAAAAAAAAATAAAAAAAAAAAAAAACCTAAGAAACAGCTCACAACCAAAATAAAAAAAAAATAAAAAAATTGCCTAAATTAGCAAATCAACCGTTCTTCAAAATGTCAACTTCCAATGAGAGAAAGTGAACCTCGCCAATCCCCGGCAACGGCGCCAAAAACTTGTAAAGTGACCACAAGACATATATACAAATTTATGACGTTATTACCAAGGACTATCTAACTCACTTAGAATCCGCCAAAAACTGGCTGTATAATTCAAACGATGTATATGTGAAAATATGGTCAAGGGAGGAATGTAAATACTCAAAACTGATTTGAAACAAAAAGTAAGTATACTCAAAATTGAAATGAAAAGTATTACTAACACTCAACCCTTTCCGCAGTGCACGGGTCATAAGTAATAAAGGGACTCTGTGAGTCCCGACATCGCACTCCACGAGGATCGAGGTTCTCTCTAATTGAATTCCGATCACCCGATTACAAGGGCTCTTCACCATTTGTGGGGCGACTAAATAGGATGTCGAATAAAATCAATTTAATTGAAACAAAACCGATTTAAAACTAATCCTAAAAATCTACCAAATAAACAAACTACTTAATTCTAAAAGGTATGAAGAGAAGTCACTAGGATGGGATAATTCGTTTACAAAACAGCTTTGCATTTCCTTGAAAGTGCAACATTTGTGAGTTGAATGCCGGATTTGGTCCAAGAGCAATAGTATAGCTTGATTTCTCCATACACCATAGGCTAATTTCACTAGTTAGAGATCCATATTCCTTTCAAGACAAACGGGTCTAAATAGCTACTCAGAAAATTGCACTCTTAAGATTTGATTGTTTTTCTTTTCAATACTTCATAACCATTTCTTAGACTTAAGAATTCTTGCTCCCATAGACAGATAATGCGTTCTCCAATGTAATTGGTATCTCGTCCTTCAAATCTAATAAAATTTTCATCTCCTCGATTAGATCTTTGCTAACACTGATCAAGATCCTTTCATCGTACTGTTGAGAAACCTCTGATAATTTAAATTGATACATCATCTAATTAACTCACACCATGAGTAAATTAGTGATCTATCTAAGTAATTTTTCGTTTCATTAGTTCCAAGATATTAGTCTAACATACCCTGGGTTACCGCTCTTACTCAGAATCTCCATCTCCCGTGTCACTCAGAGGGCCTCTCGAAATCGTGAGCAAAGATGTGCTCTTTTTGGATATATAAGTTACTAATATTCCGACCAATTCATTATATGAATGTAAGATCACTATATAAATTCAAGATTCAACCCCACAAAATAACCGAAAATCGTAAATCAATAAACAAATAATTAAACTTCAACCCTAGAGGGTGTTTAATGTCTCCATTACCGGATTCCAATCATCACTAATCAAACAAAGTAAGAAAATGAAGAAAGAAATCAAGAGAAAGAAGAGAAAAACCCAGATTTGAGCTTAAATCTTCGCTCAACAAGAAATAAATTGAATATCCGAGTACAAAGCATCAAATCTCTTCAATAAAAATAAAATATGCTCTAAACTACTCTAAGATCTATTAAAAATAAAAATCTGCAAAGAAAAACTAAGAAAATGGGCGCTTTAGAGAGAGAAACCCATGAGAGAGAGAAATCCATTTTTAGCTTCAATCTTTGTCTCGAACCTAGTGAAATCTCGACCATGTACAAAGACCTAAAATCTTCAATAGAAATAAAATCTGCTAAAAAAATTACTCTAAGATCTAAAACAAATCAAAATCTACAGAAAACGGAAAACGGCGCCTAGAGAGAGAACCCCAAGAGAGAGGCCTCCAATCTTCCCGCAAGGCCTCTTACCTAAAAAAACGAAGAGGATACGGTCCTGCGCGAAATGGGTTTGAAATTAGGTCAAAACTACCGGCCTTTTCAAGTTGTCGCATTGCTTCGGTCGCGACACTCACTTCGTCAGCGATAACCAAAATGGTGTCGACACCAATAATCCGTCACGACACCAGCCTTCGCCGCGACACTAAAATGGTGTCGCGACACCAACAATCACGACACCGCCTTCGTCGCGACACCGCCTTCGTCAAGGGAAACGTGATTTCCGGATTAAAGAATCGGTTTTTCTTCTCTAACTTGCTCGTGGCCATAACTTCTTCGCTTTTAACCCTGATTGGGCGCCATGGAGTACTGCGAAAGATTCAATGTGACGCAGCCATGATGGAATTTGAACCATTTGATGTTCCGTATGGTACAGAATTAATCTTCCCAAGATGCGTCGTGAGACTCTTTGACTCTTCTTTTTGAAATATATTGCTCATTTCTTGCCAAATCACTAGCTTTTCATCAATAATCCTACAAAACCAAGCTAGAGGAAATTTTGGCGCTTTACATGAATATGGATATAAAATGCACAAAATAACATGTGAAATGAACTCAAAACATAGATGAGTTTTGCACTCATCACTGTCCCACTGCATAAGCTGCTATAAACACACTACAGGCAAGAAACCAACAAAAACAAGACTAAAAAAAAGGTTATGGTTAGATAAAATCAAAATAGGTATCATCCATGTTGGAAGTTTTCAAACTCCTAGTGAAATTCACCCCCCGCGTTGAACTCGCAAGTAGGGAAAATGGTAAAATAAAAAGTTAAAATGAGATTGCACTAACTCTGTGATGTGAATCACAAGTTCATAGCTTCTCTTTCTCACTAGGCACCATCCCTGGCAACGGCGCCATTTGATTCGTTAAATGCCAAGTAGGTGTTTGGAATCAACAAAATTTATAACCTAGGATTCCTACTACTGACGTAGCAAAGCTACTGCAATATAGTGGCTCTAGGGTTGAACACAAGGATGGGTTTTCTTCATGAGAGAAGAGTTACAGTGCATTGAAAATGGTGTTTTCTCGTTGGATTTTTAAGGTTTGTGAAAAATAGTGTGTGAATGGTTGAAAACTAAAATAACTGAAGTAAAAAGTTAAGAGAGAACTCCTTTAAGTCTCGGGCACTGGCTTAAGGCTGCTCTAGTTAACCGACGCAGCCAAGTCTTTTTTCCTCAAGGCTGGGAGCATGACATATAGTCATTTCGAACCTGGATCTTCATTTAGCCTGTAACCTAAACCCTAAGAATTTTCCCTCTCGAATATGGCATTTGATTAGGCATAAATGTCCCTAACAATGAAAACATATCTCAAAAGCCTACCCTACAATAACTAATAGGAGACAACTAACTGGGCATCAGTAGATCTAGTGAAAGTATCCACTGAACCCAAAAAGCTTGCCAAATACACATTAGGGAGAGCATGCCTAAGAGATTTTAACCTAAGGTGAGAAGCATGAGCACAAATACCCTTAAATGCATACATGAAGAGCATGAGATCATGCAGCTAAGCCCAGAATTCGCCCCTAGTGGCCTTCCCCTTCAAGGATCAAGGGTTTTAGTCAAGCATCCCTTGATTTGTCATCATCAAGGGGTGTTTGGCTACCAAGAAAGTGCAAGAAAGTGAAGGGAGAAGAAGAGAAAATCACCAACAGCAAAGGGAGAGGAAGCTTCGTGCCAAATTTCCTTGATTGATTGATGGAGTGCCAAAAAGTTGATTTGATTACAAGCAAGACTGAGCTTATATAGGTGCTCAGAGTAAGGAAATTCCAAAAGTGTGTTAAAAAACCAAAATTACATGAGGGCAAACTTGTATAAAACCACCAAAAGGTGGGTCAAAAGAACACAGCACACAGTGGAGCAGCAGTTAGTGTGTTATGGAATGGCAACTCACAAGGAATTTCGCAGTTGCGACTTCATAGTCGCGAATTTTTGCAAGCCTGCAAAATTTCCACTAAGCTCCTTCTCTTCAGTACTTTTGCTACTAATTTCCTCTTATTCGACCATACATCTTTGAATTCGGCTCGAGTTCATCATATTTGAATCGAATTGAAGATAATGAGGCATTTAATCTGCAAAACTACTAAAAATTGGCTACAAAATGTGATTAGTGACAAAGCGGGGACCTCAATGCATCAATTAGGTTATTAAAGTCGATTAGTACACAAAAAGCGCATAAAACCTGCTATAAACAAGGCTCGATATTGCACTATTTAGGTACTAATCAATATGCGCCGAGGGGCTAAACCAAAAGCCCTCATAAACACGATATAAGGCCTCCATGATGGCTGCCTACTCTCCGACAACATGTCAAGAGGAAACATAATGGATCAGAACACGTGGGTCCACAAAGCATCCTTATTATTAGGCTACCTGCTACAAAAATAAATGGCTAATTGATGTGTTCCTCGAGAGGATCCCACCATCTCCCGGGCAAAGGATGGGCAACCACCTATAGTCCGCTGTACCGCCAGGCCACGTAGTTAAAAAGCAAACAGCCATTATTGGTCGTTAGTTGATGCCCCACGGCCATCAATAGTGAAGTGAATAGCAAGTGGGGTGGCGCCACCCCAGGAAGTCGTGGTCCGGGCAAAAGTCAATCACTACTCTCGGATAGAAAAATCGACGTGGAGTCATAAACGGCTCGAGAGAGTAGTGCTAAACGAGCCCCATAGAATCCCTAAGCTCCAAAGAAATCAAAGAAAAGTCAAATGTCATAAAAATGTTCAAGTAATGGTCCTTGTCGATGCAAACTAATGTTGTCTCAAGCACAAGCACAAGGAATAGTGGCCTCAGAACAATGAGAGGATAGAGCCCGTGACAAGGGAATGTCAAGCCGAGGCACCCAGAGCGGTGGAGACTACTAAGGCACTCGCTGCTTATGACCGTGAAGACTCTCCAAAGCCGAGGTCTTCGCTTACTCAAGTAAGAGGTGGCTCACGTGACCGGCCGTGGGTGAGGAGGATCTAGGGGCATGAGCCTAGTCCTTGTGTCATACCTGCACATTATGGGAGAGGCATGGCAACAAATTTAGGAGGCCCGCAGCGAGGCCTCGTGATCTGTGGAGCTCTGCAGACCGCAAAACAAGCAGCCTTAGGCAAGGAGGAGGAGTCACACAAAGGTTTGGATGAAGTACTGTGGCCTCTGCGGGTCTTTTCCATGACTACTGACTGAGTGGATGAGGGTTTCAGGAGCGGGGAAGGGTTTTCGCAAGGGAGGGCTTCAGGAAATGAGGAGATTTTGCAAGGGAGATGTGGGTTTCGCAGGGAAGGTGGTCTTCTATTTATAGAGGAAGGAATGTGAAGGGTTTGAAGAGGTGGAGGATAAAAAACGGATTGGGAATGAGAGTTTCAAGAAAATGGAGGGCAATGAAGAGTAGGCATAGATTCGAAGGTTTGGGAACTACAGGCTCAAGTTCGCACGCCTGGGAAATGGTAGGGGTGCGTGAATCTAAAGCTAATAGGAAATTCAAACGTAATTTGTAGTGAGGGTTGCGAATTTTAGCAACCCATGTGAAAAATCCTGGGAAAATAGGCTAACTCTGTGAAATTTGTTGCGAAATTTCGCAGTGCGAAATTTGCTGCGAAATTTATGGCTTTGTGAAATTTCCTGTGATTTTTCTTCTGAGCTCTGGACCTCCCTGCTTTAGAAAATTAACACAACCCTGCAAAAACAAACATAAGAAAATTCAAATAAAAATAAAATAAAATAAAAGATCAAACAAAAAGAAATGGACTCTGCAATCTCAGGGGAGACTGGGTCCATTCAACCCAATTTCCTAAGCCTTGTCTGGTGGTGCTGAAGGAACTGGTGGAGCTATTGGGGTGATTGGTGAGGTTGATAATTCTTCATCAAACTCTTCTAAACTCTCCATCAGCTCCCCTTGCAGTTTCCGTGCACAATGTTCCCCCACACTAGTTCCAATCAGACAAACTTCCTCTGGATTGTCATGCTTGCTGCTTAAATGAAATATGTTGAGCTCTAGTGTCATATTTCCAAATGTGAGCTACATGATCCTATTCCGACAATTGATGATGGCATTTGATGTGTCAAAAAATGGTCTCCCAAGTATGATGGGCACATAATTGGCCCCTATTGCCACTGGCTCGATATCAAGAACAACAAAGTCTACCAGATAGTAGAACTTATCCACCTTCACCAAAACATCTTCAACTACGCCTTTAGGAATTTTCACCGATCTATGTGCCAAAGATAAGGTGATGGTGGTAGGCTTTAATCCTCCCAACCTTAACTGTTTGTAGACTGAGTAGGGTAACATGTTTACACTGGCACCCAAATCCAATAATACTTTTTCTACACCCCCCAATGTTCACTCGAAACGTGTGAGACCTCGATCTCAGATTTCATATTAGTCTTACACTGGATGATGGAGCTCACCTGTTCTGTCAAGAAAGCTGTCTTATTCACATTCAACCCTCTCTTTATAGTGCACAAGTCTTTTAGAAATTTGGCATATGCTAGGACCTGCTTGATCAAGTCTAGAAGAGGGATATTAACTTCACCCGCCTCAAAGACTTCAAAATCTCGCCTGTATGTTCACCCCGCTCTAAGTGCTTGAGGAAAAGGTGGAGGCATGCTCTTTGTCATCATATCTTCTTTTATCACTATTCTTTCTGACTCCTCTCCTTTTTGTTCTTTGGTTGCATCTAGTGGCTTAGGTATTGGTTGATCAACTTTTTTACGACTTTTCAGAGTGATAATGGCTTTCACCTCATCCATCTTGGGAGCAACTTCATTGGCACTAGCTACCTGGTGGATTCTCGATTCATTGGCTCAGGAAGGAAATTTGGCCTTTTCCCCGTACTTACGCTTGATTGGGCGAGCCTTTGAGATGGAGTACCGCAGTTGTCTATTTTCTAAGCAATGTCATTCTAGGAGCCATCTATTCTTTGTTCAATGTGCTTCCACAGCATCAATTTTCGAGTCTAACTGAGCATCTATCGCGCTTCTTCCACAAAGTTACCTACCACCTTACTCAAATTTAAAATGGTTTGCTCAACTGGAGAAGTTGACTGTGGTTGCGGTGGCTGAGAAGTTAAAGCATACTGTGGAGGGGCAGAAGGTGCATACTATGGAGGTTTTGGCTTTCAGGAAAGATTTGGGTGATTTCTCCAGCTAGGTTTATAAGTGTTTCCATATGGTGCATTAGTTGATGGTTTGAATTGACCAACAACATTTGCTTGTTCCACTAACATCTCCTCACACATAGAATAGTCGACATTGCTCTCCCGTATGTTCTGATCGACAATGAAACATGGCTTCGCTTGGGCACAGAATCTCTGGCCATCGCTTGCACCTTGCTAAGACCAAACGATATATACAAATTTCTACCACTATTACCAAAGATTAACTAGAATCCCCGACAACGGCACCAAAAACTTGTTAGGACCATAAGTTGTGAATTTTCAAGAAAAGGGAAAATCCAAGAACACCCGATCCTTGTTCTCATTGTAATTTAGGACCCCTTTTCTTGATTAGATCTCATGCTAACACAAGATCGAGTCTTCTAGACCAAGGAGAGATATCTAATTGATTAAATTGATATATCACTCAACCCATTCTCAAACCATGAGAAAATTGAGGATTTATCTAAGTAACCTTTCAGAGCTCATTAGTTCTTCAATATTAATCTAGCATACCCCCAAGTAACTGGTCTAAGCTCTCAGGAATCTCCATCTCTATGAGTGACCCTCTTGGAAATCAGAGCTAGACAATAGTCCTTTCATGGGTATAAGCTACTAAAATTGGGAACAAATAATTTCAAGAACGACATCATTCAAATAAATTCAAAATTCAACTCAGGAAATATTCTTCTCCTTTTGAAAAAAAGACCATAATTCAACATCGCATCTTTCCCAAATGTAGTTGTGTTCTTCGAACCGGATTACGTATAATAATCAAATACCGACGTAGAAAATTCCACGCAATCGCTTAATTGAAGAAATGAGTTCCAGCTTTTGTCTGGAGTTCATTGAATTCAAACAGTAATCGTAAATGAATTTCAACATTAACTTTCAACTTCAAAATTTCTAAACAATTTACTATTTCAGATCTAGTAAACGAATAAAAAATCCCACGCTAAATCTAATCTATGAAGAAAAGAAAAATAAAAAAAAAGGAAAAGAAAAGAAAAGAAAAATATAATACAAAAAAGTCCTCAACTCCCCAGGTACTCTGGTTCGTTCAATGCTGACTGATAGCCTTGCTTTCTGTAGTCATTTCTATTTAAAGAGCCCTAAAAGTTTGGGCCCTAAAATTAAGGTTATGTGTGAATCCCTAAAATTTATGGCCCAGATTTGCCTTCTCTATCGCAACCTAGAAGTTTGTACTACATAGAAGTTTTTGTGGTCTTGCTGGGTGTGTCTTGTTATGTGCATGTAGTCGCCCTGGTCGTGACTTGAAGATCTTGTGCTCCTTCTTGCTTCAGTTGTGACAACTTATTTTTGTTGCGACAGTCTTCTTTCTTTCAGCATGATAACTCTATCGCGACAGAGTTTCCTTTATCGCAATAATATTTTGTGCATTCCTCAAACAGTTATGTCGCAACATCGATAATCATGTCGCAACACAGTTTCAGTGCAGCTTCTGCAAGTTGGTGTCGCAACTTAAGTTTCCGTCGTGATAAAGATCTCTGCTTCGTGCTATATGTAACACTATCTTCAGATATCTCGCATTTTGTCGAACCTGCAAAGTCTGTCACGACATAGGCTTGTTGCTACTAAGCTTGACTTCTTGTTACAACTTTGTTCTGATGTTGCGACATGACTTCTTGGCATTGTCAATATTTGCTATCGTGACTCAGTTTTCATGTTGCGATAAGACTCTTCTATGTTCAACTTAATCATTCTCGTCATCTAATTCAGCTTGTTCTGTGACAAAACTCTTCAGATTGTGTTGAAATCTCGTCACACATAGAAAAGTCTGTCGCGACCTTGTTTCTCTCTGTTCAACTTATTTATGTGTTGTGACATTAAGATCCATGTCGCGACATAGACTTATTTCCTCAGCTTAGAGTATGTTGCAACGCTGGGTTCCTTATTGCGAGCCTGCCGCCTAACAAGTGTTAGCCATTTGTCACGACATAAATTTCATCAACCGACTTCTCTTCTTCGCTGCCTCTTCGTCTCAACCAAATTTTCCATGTTACAAGAACTCAAGGTCGCGCAACATAGTGCAGATTTTAGTCGGACATAGAGATTCTACCTTATGTTGCAACATAACTGATCTTTGTCTCAACCGGGCTTCTTCCCATTTCCCGTCGCGATGTCGTTTTGTCACACCTACCATCTCGCTAATTTTTGTGTCCCGTGGTTATAATACGTAAAAATATTGCTGCAACACGCTCTTCTAGCCATTTACTTAGACGTTTGTCGCAACCCCGAAAGTTTGTCGCGATCCCGATTGCTGCATTTGTTGTTTTTCTCTTCTTTCTTGCTGGAAATCTCTACTTTTTGAATTAACTCCTACAAAACACTAAGTTTGTAAATATTCCATAATTTGGCATTAAAACAGCTCTAAAAACACTAAAAACAAGCTAAACAAAATGGATTAAAAATAGATGAGTTGAAGACTCATCACACCTCATGCTGGTTTCTCATTTCCAGTTCTTCCAACCTTCTAGCAAAGGTTGAAACTTTGGTTTTCATGTCCATGTCTTCTGGAAGAGAGTACATGCCACCCCTTGTACTGGGTTGAGGTCTCATTCTTTCCATCTCCCTTAGGTTAGTCTATCCCAACCCTTGAAGCCAATATTATAACTTAGGAAATCCAAAGCTTCCTATGGATGTTTGCTTAAGAAGTCTCCTCCACACATAGTGTCCAACAGTTGCTTCATGGCAAGAGAAATTCCATCATAAAAATAGCTGACCAGCAACCATGTGTCAAACCCATGGTGAGGATAAGCATTGAGCGCTTCCATATATCTCTCCCAGCATTGAGCGCTTCCATATAATTTTTCATTCTCATTATCTAAGAAGGTGGAAATCTACCTCTTCAAACTGTTTGTTCTATGAGCGGAGAAGAATTTCTTTAAAAACTCAACTCGCATCTCGGGCCCAGCTTTTGAATGCTCCGCCTCGGGGTGGAGTTGAGCAAAATTGCGATCCTCAATGTGAGCGAAAATCTAAGCCTCATTAAATCCATGTTGGTAGTCTCCCTCCTTTGAAGGTGTTACAAACCCTTCAGCTCCTTCATGTGCGACATATCTTTACTTTCCATGCCATGAAAAGTGGAAGAAGTGGCACAAGGTAAGGCCTTATAACCATTTATTTCCATTGAGTGTACCAGTGAGGGTGTATGTGGTCCCTCATGGATCTAAATGGCATTGGGATATCACCCTCCGACTTGGGCTTCCTAAAGGTGGAGGTTCACTGGTTTAAATTCACATAATTCGTAACTGACTCAGAGAATACTCACTTTAACCAATCGCTCTAAATTCCTAAACCATCGAAGAGAACTTAGTATATGAAAAACAAGATAACACCAAAGAAACAAAAACACCTACCAAAAGAATTATTGCAAAAAGAAGGCTACTTCCTGAATCTTAAACCACTGAACTCCCATATGAAAACAAGATAACACCAAAAAGAAAAAAAACAAAACAATTCCTACCAAAGAATTATTGTTAGCTAAAAGAATATATATATATATATATATATATATATATATATATATATATATATATATATATATATATATATATATATATATATAAACAAGAAAATGAAATTAAGGCCTAGTAGTAAGCTGCTAGAAAGAATGATAAGAGAAAAGAAATTCACCAAGCTTGTGATGAGGATCACAAGTGTTCAGCACATTGTCATTTGCACTAAGGCACAATTCCCAGCAACGACGTCATTTGATTCGCAGCTAGTAGGGTATTTTAAATCAACAAAATTTATAACTCACTCATACTACCATAAAGATTGTTAATATAGTATAGCGCTTTAGAGCATCCACGAGGATGGGCTTCTGTACACCCGAAATATACTCTAGCCAAGCTACATGTTTAGGTAATTTTGTGGGCATAATTTGAAGTTTTCGTAATTATTAATTTGCTAAGTGAGTAAATTTCAAAACCCGAAAATTTGTACAAGGTATAAGGGCAAACGTGTAAATTTTCAAAATAGGATATGATGGTCATATGACAAGAAGATGAGAGGTCAAAGTGCAATAGCAGAAATTTGATTTCCAAATAGAAAATAAATGGAGGACCAATGAGTAATAAAATGGAAAATAAAGTATAAAAAGAGGAGGAGACCAAAAATATCTCATTTTTTGTCTCCCAAGTTAGGGTTCCCACGTAAAGAGAAGAGAAAAGAGAAAGAAGGAGAAGAACAAGAAGAGAAGAGAAGGAGAAGAAGACTTCAAGAGAGAGCAAAGGTATGGAATTCTAAAGTTTTGTATGGATTTCCATGGAATTGTATGGTTAGTAGCTTATCCCCAAACCTAGGGTTTTGTTAGGATTTCATCCTAACCCTAGATTTCTTGAAAGTAGGGTTGGTAAAACCCTAAATGGTATAAGAAGAGTATGAAATCCTCCCTTTAAGGTTGAATTCATGGTTTAATTGCAAGTAATGGAGTTTGGGTTTAGAACAAACCTTAACTAATCTTCCTATTCGGTTTATGTATGGGTTATGATCCATATTAGAGTTTTTTTGGGAGTAATTCATGATAGGTTTTTGAAGTAAGATGGAATAGAGGAAGAGTATGGAAGAAAAGTGAGTGAAAGAGGGAAAATCTTCCATTTTAGGCGCTTCGTGGATCGGTACCAGATTTTAAATGTGGTGGTACCAAAGTATTTCATCGATGCAGACCAAATGGTACCCCATATTCATCCAAAGTGGTACCGGTACCACTCACCACAACATGAATGGTACTGGTACCAATGCGGTACCAATGCAGTACCACTTTTTCCGGCAGCCCTAATTTCTTGTATTTTTACATTATTAAGCCCAAATTCATACACCGATAGTATAAGAACCCTAATAAATGAATAACGGGGGTTCAAATATGAATGACATTAAGTTGAAACCGCACCGTACCTCGCCGCCTCAGCGAGTTTAGTGTGGACAAACTATAAGTTCCCTAATACATATAAGTGTTATAAATACAAGTATATGTATAAGTTTAATATATGAAAGCTAAAGAGTAAGACATGCGATTTTGTTATATGAAAAGCATGTACCAACATGGTATAAATATTTTAGATAATGAATATTCTATAAGTATACATGATATCTATAGTTATTCATGTATATGAGATATAAAGATTTATAAGAAAATAGAAAAAAAAATTGATTGTCTGCCTATGACCGGGTAGTTGGATAGAAAGGCATGCCTATAGGGACAGCCGCTGCAAAGATACGCATGTGAGAGGTTTGAAATGGCAGTTTGGGTCGGCGAAAGATCCCGCTTTAATTACAGAACACTCTGCTTTTGTCATACATAGATCATTGTCTCGTACAGTGATAGTACCTTCAAGTACATACAGTTCTCTCTCGTATCCGCTTCTGTGGTATTTGCAGGCAGGAACATAAAAGAAAATGAAAAGTATATGTAAAGGAATGTATAAAGTATATGATATGATATGATATGAGAAGCATAGCATTGTTATGCGATGATAGTATACAGTTACAAGTACAAGAAGTAAAGCATAAAATGACATAAAAAGTATATGAGCTATGATAAGAAAATGAGATATGTCATGAAAAGCAAATATGAGAAATGGTTAAATATATGTGCATGTTATATGAGTCATAAAGATATGCATGTGTTTAAAGTGGGATGACCTCTTGTTCGAGGTCGTCCATATGTGTAAATTCCCACTAAGCTATAAGCTTAGCATGGGTGTTTCATCCATTTAGGTACAGAAGAGGAAACCAGAGGGCAAGACGATCCACACGCAAACCAAGGTCAAACATCAATGGGGTCCACCGGAAGATTTTGGTATAATGTATATGTCTTTGTTTCTTTTGTAAATGTTAGAAATGCTGGAACACTTCCATATGGAGCTTATATATATTTGTAATCCATCGCTACAAAATATAATACAAGTAGAATGTTTAATATATGAATAAGCTAAAGCTTATAGTAAATAAAAGTTAGTGGTATCGAGTCCAATCAGCATCACAAT
The DNA here is from genome assembly GCA_016808115.1 of Tetrastigma voinierianum. Classification (NCBI taxonomy): domain Eukaryota; kingdom Viridiplantae; phylum Streptophyta; class Magnoliopsida; order Vitales; family Vitaceae; genus Tetrastigma; species Tetrastigma voinierianum. Next base: position 742,183 of record JAEQBH010001004.1, read on the forward strand.
TTTGTGGCATCCCTGATTCGCTCGACCTCCAACCTGGCCTGACCGAAGGTGTTGCGTTTTCTCTTATGAAATGACTAAATACTAAGGTTTACACTAGTGATTGTAGTTTGATATTGGGTTGGGGATGTTGGGCTGGTTTTAATGGTTATCACCGAAAAATAAAGATTTTCTAGAATGTGAGATATCTTGTTGTTGGACACTAAAGTTTAGGTCTCTTAGGCAACGAGGGGTTTCGGTCTTACTGCATTGGGAGGATAACATATAGTTATCTCCCGTGATCTGACTACTTAGCTATAAAAACTTACCCTCCTAACATATCTTTGAAAATGGCATTCACTGCCCTTTAATGCTCTCAGTCAGTGAAAACAAACGTCTCCTTGACTCACCTTCCAATGACTCATAAATGATAACTAACGAACATCACTAGATCTAGCATTAAGCATCCAATGAGCCTTGAAAGCTTACCAAATATTAACTATTCAAGGTGATTCGAAGGGATCAAAACCTAAAGTTGAAGGGAAGAACAGTAATGACAATGAATACCTGTGTGAAAAACATGGAAACCCTTAGTTTGCCTTAGGATCCTTCACCTAGTAGCCTTCTACTTCAAGGAGGAAGGGGTTTTAGCCGCTCATCCTCTGAGACATCATCCTCGGAGGGTGTTTGGCTAGTGAGAAAAAGAGAAAGAAAATGAGAGAAATGAGAGAAAACGGGAGCTTCTTCCGCAAGCCTCCCTAAAAATTCAATAATCAAAAAGTTCAAAAACTCTTACATCAAGTCCTGTCTTTGGCATTTTAAGCCATTTTGCTTATACAACTTACCAAATTAACAAAATCAAGAAACTATTACATAGGGATAATTTGGGAAGAAATAAAAAAGAGAGACAAAAAGTCAAAAATAATGGCACTGCTAGAAATCTCAAGAAGGCTTAAAATCTTAAGGTCGCAAATTCTCATGTGGTCGCGAAAGGGCTTTTTGCAATTTCTCTATTTTTTTGCTTCTGGTTCTACAACTCTGAGTTCCAACTGATTTCTTCATGTTTGAGCTGGATCCCTATCTTCAATATATATAGCCTGTGAAAACTACAAAAATTGCCATAAAATTTTGATCAAAAGCATTGTTAGGTCCTTAACATGTCAACTGGGTCAATTTAGCCGATTACTACCCAAAAAGTGCTCAAAACCCGGAGTGTTAAGAGTATGGAACATCACTATTTGGGTAGTAATTAAGCACTTTTTCAAGTACCTGAGCAATGTTTTGTCCATGACCTCGGCCTACGCATTTGATTGGGGATACCGAGGTGATGAATAGACATTCTTGATCCCATACTTGGTAAAAAATTGTCGAAATGCCTTGCGGATGAACTACGGCCTGTTGTCCACGACCAACGAATGAGGAACCCCGAACCTACACACTATGTTCTTTTTCACAAATTGGATGAGATGTGTTGTCGTGACTCGCCATGTTTCCCGCCTCCGCCCACTTGGGCGGCGTAATCAGCAACCAACATGAACTTCCGCACTCAGAATAAAGGTAAAGGTCCCACAATATCTATCCCCCACTTATAGAAAGGCCACGAGCTTGTCACAAAATGGAGTGCTTTAGTTGGAACATGAATTACGTTTCCAAACTTTTGGCACACATCACACTTGCGCACAAACTCCTGAGACTCCTGCCTCATCGTTGGCCAGTTGCAACCCTAAGGTATAATTCGATGGCACAACGTCCGTCCCCTGATATGCGTTCAACATACGCCTTGGTGAACTTGCTCAATGACCTTATCAGTCTCTTCGCGGGGCAAGCACCTTAAGTACGGCCTCGAGAACAAATGCCTATACAACATTCCGTCCACGAGAGAGTATCTTGTTGCTAGGGCCTTTACCTTAACAGCCTCGGCTCGGTTCTCAGGTAAAGTTCCATGCGACAGATACTCTACGATGGGTGTCATCCAAGATGGTCCGACCTGTTGATCCGTGGCCATGACCATTGTGCCCTGTATGGACAGTTGATCCATAACGCTTATCTCAACATTGCATAGGTGTAAAGCGCTGGTTGCTAGATTAGCAAGCGCGTCTGCCATTTGATTTTCAATCTTGGGGACGTGTGTTATTTCAATACGTTTAAATAAAGCCAACAAGGGCTTGGCTATTTGAAGATACTATTCCATTCTCTTATTCTTAGCCTTGTACTCACCCCGCAATTGCGCTGCCACCAGTTGAGAATCACACCGAAGATCTATGTATGCTATTGAGAGATACTTCACCACCGTTAACCCCAGTATCACTGCCTCGTATTCGACTTCATTGTTAGAGACTATGAAGGCGAGTTTGATTACTTGCATGATGGACTACTCATTATATGACTTCAGGATTATCCCGACGCCTTCGCCTTGAGCTCGGGATGACCCATCAGTTTCGAGTACCCACTTTTCGTTATCCACCTCCTGCTTTCACACTTCCGACCTCTCCATAATGAAGTCAGCCAACACCTGCCCCTTGATAGCAGTTCTGAGCTGATACTTTATGCCAAACTCGCTCAATTCCACCGCCCACTTTAGTAGTCTCCCAGACATGTTCTGTTTGTGGAGTATGGCCCTGATCAGTGAACTTGTGAGCACCACTATGGTGTGAGCTTGAAAATATGGCCGGAGTTTTTTCGCTGCCATTCTAAGAGTTAGTGCCACACTCTCAAAATTTGAGTACCTGACTTTGACTTCGAAGAGCGCCTTGCTGATAAAATAAACTGGCCTTTGCCTCTTCTCTGAATCCAACCTTACTAGAGCGGCACTGACTGCACCTCTAGGAAGATAATTATAGACAGAGTTTTTCCCCTTCGACCAGCTAGAAGAGTGACAAGGGGGAAGCAATGTATTCCTCTAAGGTCCCAAGGTCTCTCATCACACTTGTCCCCAACCCTTGCACTCGTTTCAATGCTCTCAAAGAAAGGTCGCAAACGGGTCCGAAAGTATCTGATAAACCTGCCTGGTTGCTAATCGCCCGGTAAGAGATCAGATTCTTCATTTTGGGGGTTTTATCTGACAAATAGCTCGAATTTGCCCTGGTGCCATCTCAATCCCTCTTTGGCTGACTAGGAAGCCTAAGAAATTGCCCGAGCCTACCCCGAACACGTATTTAGCAGGGTTCAATCGCAACCGATGTCGTCCAAGTAAAGTGAACGCTTCTTTCAGGTGATCCCTTCAGGCCTTAGACTTTATCAGGATGTCATTGATATAAACCGCCACTGTCTTTCCTAGTAGAGGTTCAAAAACCCGAGACATCATGCGCTGATAGGTGGCCTCGATGTTCTTTAATCTAAATGGCATTACCCTATTCTAATACATGTTGTATGGTGTTATGAAAGCGCCTTACACTACCGGACGAAAAGACTGATCCGGGTTATAGCTCATCAGTAAGCCGAGAAGGATAAGAGCTCATAGCTGATCGATCCAGGGGAGGGGAAAAGTATCTTTCAGGCAGGCGTCATTAAATTTGTATCATCAACACGCACTCGCCACTTGCTGTTCTTTTTTTGAACAACTACCATGTTGGAGAGCCACTCTAGGTATTGAATCTCTTTAATGAACCCGACCTCTAGTAATCTATTCACTTCCTGCTTTATCACCTCCTGTCGAGCCGAATGGAACCGCCTCAATCTCTGTCAAACTGTCCTACAACTGCTTCACAAGCTTATCCGATGCTTGGCTAACTCGAGCAAAATCCTTGGCATATCGACGTGGTACTAAGCGAAAATATCTTCAAACTCCTGGACACGACATCAGATGGTCGAAGGGGTCCTACAGCCCATCGTACATTTGAAATTTTGGCAACGCGAAATGTGGTGGAGCCTCCTGGTTGAGGATAACATGAATGAACAACGACGCTAAGATGTAGTCTAATGCCTACAAACACGAGGTCCGTGTCTCTGTGGTGAAGGCACTATTCCCACAGATCCCCACACCTCTACTGCAATGGGCCAGCGGGAGTAGCTTGTCCAAATCTGGATCGCATAGGGCCCTCCTCGTCAAGAAGGTCATCCACACGATGGGTGGTGTTATTTGGGCAAAGTATGTCATGCATCTCTCTTCACACAGTTAAGCTCACAGGCTAGGAAAGAGGCCAATCTGCTGTTCGTGAGAGTCCCGTTATCCCTTCACCGCCTCAGCTTGCCTCGCTGCTGGTCTGGCGGAGGTTTCAATCGGCGTACATCTCCCATTTCTCGACTCAATTTCTGAATCGGTGAATTTTAGCTAAAATTAAGTGGCGACGGGGGAATGGTTCCTATGCACTCACGCCTGAAGGGACGTAGTTCGAACAACTCAGAGCCTATTTCCCTCAGTTAAAAAGTTTTTTTCTTTCTTTCTTTGTCACACCCCGATTCCCGGTCCGATCCGATTGGCGGATCCGAACCGAGTCCGGGGCGTGAGACTATATACTGGGACTCTTTACCTATTTATTTTTTTTTTCTCAGAGCTGAACTTGTACCTGTGGTATACAAACAATTTATGTAATAACAAAAATCATTTACATATACAAAAGAACTACCACCGGAGTGGTGTCCATCAAAATCTATACACATATATTGAGTCTCATTTACATATACAAAAGACTGTACTTTTACATTTACAAATCAGAGCGCGGAACCTACATGTCGTGAACCCCTACTATGTGTCGCCCAAAGAAGATAGCGGAAGTTTCGGATCGCCTTCTCCTATACCTACACGGATTAAAAACCCATACTAAGCTTTACGCTTAGTGGGAAACATAAGGACTTATAATGTAAAACACATGCACTTATACTCGAATCATAATAAACATATAACAAGAATGTATCTCGTAATCTCATGAATTCATATATATAAATGTATTTACATATATAATTATCCTTGTAACAAACTTATGCTTGTTCAGATCTCTCGTCTACGGTACTGAGCTTGTACTTAGAGCAACTTATACTTACTCAGATCTTACACTTATGGTAGACTTATTCTTATTCCGATCTCCCGTAGGACACCTACTGATACTTATCTCCCGTAGGACACATACTTATATAGATTTCCTCGTATGCGGTACTGAGCTTATACATACGTGATCACGGGTGGTAATTCTTATCCATACTAATACTTATCTCAAGTTATACTTGTTCCAATCTCCCGCAAGAGTTACAGAGCTTATACTTATACGGAGGTACTTATGTCTATCTCAGATCTCCCGTAGGAGTTCACAGAACTTATGCTTATACAGAGGTACCCTTAGGTACTACAAAGTTTATACGTATACCATAGGGCTTATACTTATACCATCGAAGCACTTGTTCGAGATACCAAGAGGTACTATGTAGATTATTTTTGCATACGGAACTTATACCGGTATCATAACTTATTCTTATACCTAAGTACCGTAGTACTCACTTGTTCAACTCTCCCAAAAGACACATACTTGTACTTGTATCAGATGTATACGTATGCAGATCTCCCAAAGAACATATATATCTGGACTTATTCTTATACTTGTCTCGGACTTATAATTATTCAGATCTCCCAAAGGACATCTACTTGAACTACTACTAATACTTATCCGTAAAGATCTCTCATAGGAATTACAAGAAGGTACCCGTGAGGGTACTACTTATACTTGTACTTCAGATCTTGTACTTGTACTACGGAGCATATCCTTGTCTTACGGGTATTATACTTGTATTACGGAGCTTATTCTTGTAGTTCAGATCTTATACTTGTATTATGGAGCTTATTCTTGTATTTCGGATCTTATACTTGTATTACAGAGCATATACTTGTCTTATGGAACTTATACTTATGATACAAAGCTTATTCTTGTATTTCGGATCTTATACTTGTATTACGGAGCATATACTTGTCTTATGGAACTTATACTTATGATACAAAGCTTATTCTTGTATTTCGGATCTTATACTTGTATTACGGAGCATATACTTGTATTACGGATCTTATACTTGTATTACGGAACTTATTCTTGTATTTCGAATATAGAAGTACTCAGAGGTACTATTGCACGTATACAAAGGTACCTGTGAGGCATGGCTCGACCTTTACTATATCTATTTCTTTTCGTAGTCTTATCATATAAACTACTGTCTAGACCAAGTAATAAGAAATGAGTAGGACATAACATAATAGCACCAAGGTATAATACAAGATCGAGGTGTGTCAGAAGATAAAGCAGATGCGCTGGCACCGATCGTAACGTGCCTCGCCCACAGTCACATAAGTGCTCATAAAGACTAGCAGGAGTACCGGGCACTAACGTAACGCGGCCTCGCCACGCAATGTATGTCATAGCACTAGCAGAGTGCCGGCACCGATCGTGCAGACGCGCTCGCCACGCCGTACGTATGCCGTGGTCATTTAATACCTAGTCTTAGGCATTCCTACAATTATATGTGATAATAATCATATAGAATCTATTTTTATTCGTACATAATAATTAGGGCATTCTTAGCCACATTATGTGTTCATGACATACTTCCTTCCATATTCAGGTTCATGTTTGATGCCTGTTCCATATGGCATTTCATATACTTGTATGGTATAACCCCTATGTATTCACACCTCATTCATGTATTCTTGTTCCTTTATGATTCTACTTTACTTAGAAATTGGAATCATTCCAATTGAATCATCCAAACTCAAGTTATGGCATTTTCATGCCAAACTAGTCAGTTTGAAATACTCATTTTCAGGGGTCTTAACTCCATATCTAACCCTGGTTCTTTGTACTCCTTTGAAGCTAAGGTGCTAAGGGTTCTTCTCCAACTGGAATCACCCAAATCGGAGCACCGAAACTCGAGACTACTCTACAATCAAAACTGAAGCAGAAATTGGCATGAACATAGCCCCACTTTGAGTGAATTTCTGGGCAGTCAGAATTTGAAGGTGCCTATTTCGTGGTGTTTTTGTTCCTACTGACGCCTAGTTTAACTGAAGAACTCTGAATCACTCCAACCGGATAAGAAACCGACCACGTTATACAAAATACGAACACTAGTCCAAACAAATGATTATTAACATTTTATGGTACCTATTCACTGCTTGGTACCGTACCACCTCGAAAATGCCCAAAATTTATGTTTTCTTCCATTTTCCGCATATATTTTCTGCTCCAAATCCACCAATACTAATACACACATCAAAACCACTCCATATTCATCTTGTAATGGTGGTTTAGAACTTCACATACCCAAACCCTAGGTCAAAGTCCAAGAACCCATACCAAAGTCCACCATCTTTATACAAAAACATAGAATTAAAGGGGATTCCATGCTTATATTAACCAAGCTAGAGTTTTTCAACTCACTCTATCTAAACTCAAGGTTAGGATCAATTCCTAACTAAACCCTAGGTTTGGAACCCATAAAAATCCCTACCAAAGTCCAAAATACACATGATTCCATATTCAAATTCAAAAATCATAGAAATCCTTACCTTTCTTCTTGGCTTCTCCTCCTTCTTCCTCTTCTTCTCTCTTCTTCCCTTCTTCACGGTTTGTTCTTCGCCCAAAATGAGACCAAATTTGGTCTTAAATCAAAGATTTTTCTCAAAGGCAAGCCTGCTCCCAAAAAACCCATTGGGTTAAGTTTTCATTATTTCACTTTAGTTCTTAGGTTCTTCTCTTTTAGCAAATCAAGTTATGTTGCATTCTAATTTAGCCCACACTCTTCTTCTCTTATGACTTTCATATCCTTTTTGAAAATTTACAAATTTGTCCTTGTGTCTTGTAAACTTTCCGAGTTTCTCAATTTCCATGTTTCGCATTTAAATCACAAAACATTCAAATTATGCCTACAAAATACCCTAAACATGTTGAAAATGACTAGAGTATATTTCGGGGTGTTACATTCTTCCCTTATTTTTTGTGTGATGAGTACCCCTTTTATAGGCCATCCTGGAGGCCATGTGTCGGATTTTTGGGTAGGAGTTGGAGATCGTTAGGTGGCGATCTGTACAACACTCGAGTATAGGTAGGTGGTTGACAAGCTCCCATGTCGCACTTGAGTGCTACAGTGGAGTTGGCTCTATATGGCGTGTTCATGAGTGATTGTGATTACGAACTCCTGTATGCTGTCGTATCAATTGTTCCACCCCGGCTGATCTCCAAACCTATCTAGGTCCTTATGAAGCACTTTGGGTGTCCTTTGTTTCACATCATTCTCTTCATCTTCATGCCCAAGCCGGTTGTCCGAGGTAGCTCGATTACCTTTTCCCAAGGTGGTCTCATCTTCATACCCGAGCTGGTTGTCCGAGGTAGCTCTCTTGCCTTTCCCGAGGTGGTCATTTTGAGCTATCATTCGCCCTTCTATCCTTCTCTACTCGGGCTCAAATGCTTGTAGTTGGGTTAGGTCCGAATCATGCGTACTCAACCGGGTCTGGGCTTGGCTCCCAATAAACACTAACTGTATGGCACGTGTCTTGTGACTTATCCCACTCTAGACATCTTAACATAATTTTTCCCAAGATGAATAAAAATAATTTTGAATGGTGATATCTAATTCAGAATTATTGACAACCATAAATCTCCACAAATATGCAAGAGACGAGATAAGCAACTTAATTATAACTTTTCCTGTTCTTCTATCTCCACCAAGTAGTTCGAGTGATGGATGTCTCCCTAAATATAGTATAACAACTTCCAAAGCTCTTAACTACTCTCAATTAACCCTTTGGTTTTGTTTATCCTCTCATAGCTATCACCTACCTAGGTATCCTTAATTTCTTCTATCTTGACCGGACATGGGTTCGACCACAAGAGTCACATGTCAATATTATTGGGCACTCAAGTTAAAGGTGAGGGATAACGACTCGCCAAAGAAAACTAACTGATTTGTGCTTTCAATGATCTTAAAGAAAGAAGCTAATCAGCTCAAAGATCCATTTTGTGTGCTTGATTTAGGGGTGGTGGTGAGTCTCATGGAGAAGTGGTCTCTTGCTCTCCTTCTAGTGTGACCCTTTTATGTTGTCAAAGTGCAACCTGAACCCTGCATTTCTTGGTGCACTAGCAACTCTTGGCTCAAGCTTCGATTGTGCTAATCAGACCAAGATCAAGACATATATATATATATATATATATATATATATATATATATATATATATATATATATATATATATGTCCAACTTACATCGAAACAGCCTATCAAGTTGGTCTTTTGGGCTATCATTGTCCACCCTTAGAGAAATCGGAAGTTCTCAAACGACTTACATTTTGAACCATCTCTCAGGCCCTAGGTAGCCATTTCCTGTTATGTACCGGTTCTCAATGAAAGTATCAATGATAGGTACCCAAACACAATAGAAAAGTCAAATCCAAAAGATCAACCTGATAGATGGGAAAACCTCTAAAGTTTAAGTACTACTTCATAATCTCATGTGAAACCTATGTGGAGATCATATCACTACACTTCACCCACGTAGGTTGATGGCTTTCATAACATGAAAAAAGGTTAATCGTTGTAATTTGTTATCCTCTTACCTAGCAGGCATTACCTCCGTTGAAAAGATTATTCATTCTAATCGACATGAAATTCCAGCTACATTGCATTGTTAGAATCCATGCTGTATATTTGAAAGAGAAGAGGTTGAGCCCCTTGCTTCTCTCATGGTACAGATTCTCTTTCCGCTAAGCCCCCTTTCTCCTCAATCCACATAGATATAATGTAGAATTGGTGCCAATAGTTCATCACATAAAAAAGGACTTATTAAAAGGCATCAAAAGCAAATGAAGAAAAACGGAAAAAGGAAAATAATTAAATTTTTATTTGAAAATCAAGATATCAAGTTAGCTTCTTTATTTATAGTTACAACTTGACGGAGATTGGATTAAAATGGTTATTTTTTATTCATATAAATAAAATCAAAATGTATTTTCGTAAAAAACGTCTTTAATGTGTTTAATAATTTATGTCGATTTAGGTATGGATTAGTTCAAAATATTTAATTATATGGAATCTACTTCTGATTTATATTTTATTTAGGGTACATTTGTTGTATTTTATTTTCTATTTTCAGTTCAAGTGGTGAAGGGTTGTCAATCACCAATGTCTTTAACTTTCCTTAATATTTTTAAAATAATGTTTATATTATTTTATTTTTAAATATTCTATATGTTTATAATTTATTATGAAAATAGAAAACCATTGAAAATAATTATAAGATAATGTGAGAACTTGTATGCTTTAAAAATAGGGATGTTAAATTTATACAAAATAATTTAAAATTTTATACAAATTTATGATGACTTTATTGTTAAGTGAAATAGTCTTACAATATTAGTAAGGGCCGCATTGAATTATAATTTCTAATCAATAAAATTTTAGATTATTACAGAAAAGTACATAAAATGATTATTTTTATGTTTGGTTAGCCTATCAAAATATAAAAGAAAATAAATATAGTTAAAAATTAATTAAAATTTTAATGTATTTTTAAATTATTTAATTTAAGAATTAACAAGTAAAATGATTTTGAATTAATGAATAAAAATAATTTTTATATTTTGAATTTATTAAAATGAGTTGAATGCATGTAAAGAAATAGTTTTATTTTTTTTAATCGAACCTCTTATTTATTTATTCTATTTTTATTCTCATGCATTTCACCCATGTTTTTAAATAACCAAACACATCCTACATAGAAAGCGTAGAAAAGATGGAGATGTAAGATGTATTAAAAGGGTTTGTTTGTTTCTTATTTTTTTAAATTGATTTTATTTTTTTTTATCTTTTTTCATGTTATTTTTAAAAAGAATCAAATATTGTTTTCTGTGTTTTCTTTATTCTTTTTATTTTTCACAAAAAATACAATTTTAAAAAAATGTATTCAAACAGCCCTAACTTTCTTTGATTACAGGTTTTCTTTTGTATTATCGATGATGCCTTTTTCAACCTGAATCAATACCGGGAGCTGTGTGGGGCCACTGGGCTCTACCTGACTAATGCGGATCAATAGAGTCAGCCGATCGTCTGGCTGAAATGATCGCCTACGCCGGGTCTCATGTGCTTTCAAGGTGGCACTTCTACAAAACAAGAAAGAAGGGGTCATTTAGGTCATCGCGGGTCGCCGATGCCTAAGTCAGTTCTTTCCGAGAGAAAAGAGAGACTCATAGAGGCGAATGTGTCGCACATGGCGACAAGGTGATTTAATTGGCGCATTTTCAATCGATGGGGCGCGGCTTTATTATAGTGAGGATTCAACTAAATGATGGTGACTGTGGATTCTGGTCTCTATCGATGGGATAGTTTTTGTTACTATCGGTATCGGATTTGGTAAAGGATATAGAAAGAGCAGTTTATTTGGGATAATCTTCCTTCCTTATTGGGGGATTCGATTTGATAATGATATATTATTGTCTTTCCTTCCTTACAGAGGTTTGGTCGATTTGCGAATAATATACTATTATGGATTATTCTATTTTCTGTACCTATGGGAGATTTCCCATAATCGATCTTTGGGCCAAGCGGGTTGGACCCTCATTCTGGGCTGGCACCAAAAGGCTTGAATGCTGGCGCAAAAAGGCCTGAATGCTTCAATGGGCATGCCTCCTGGGGGGGTTTAACGAAAGTGGGCCCGAAAGTGTTTCTGTCATCGCCTCTTCGGGTCCGTGCAGCCCGTGAGCCTTATTTTTCAACCTCAGCCGGCCGCCCCCCAGCCCTTGTGTACGGCGTACGTGGGCAAGGGTTGTAACGTGTCTCGCTTTGGGTACAATTTCCACGTGTTTGCTCGGGGCTGGATTAGTTAGGGCTTGGTCGCTATCATTTGTCTTATGATAATGATGACTCTTCTGCTGACCATTTCTCCTACTTTTCGCTTCCTTTACTTTCTGCAGATATCCTCTGCCTTGTGTGCCTCTGCTCCTGGACCTGGGCTTTCTTTTAGCGAGTTCGGAATTTCCCTTTCTCTCTTTTAGTCTCTATCTAGCCCTTAGCAAGAGTCTTTCTCCGTGTCTTTCGGGGATGACCTTTTCGTTGTATTCGGGTCCATCACATTTCTTGTCTTCAATTTCTTTTCGGCGATACGACGAGGTGCTAGGGCTGTCAGTCAATTTTATTTTCATTATTTATTTTCATCATGGGTTCGGTCGTTTCTTCTTTCTCATAAGACGATGGTGACTCTTCTGGCCATTGTGGGCCTGATGAACTGGCGGGGTGTCTCGATCGCCTACCGAGGTCAATCCTGAGACGCCCTGAGGTGCCTCCCTTCCTCGACAAGGGTAAGGGAAAAGTGAACCTGATTAAATACCCTGCTGGCCTAATATCAAGATCCGCCGTTCAAAGATGCTTTAACCGTGGACCTAAAAGAAGGTCAAGTTCTTCATGGGCCACCTTTTCCGTGACGCTATCGCCTCCCTTCTACTGCTCGGTGTGGTCCCCGACGTTTTGACCCTATGTGGTCTCGGTGGCCTAAGACGGTGTGCTTCTTCAAGCGCCTTCATAACTGGGCTTTGCTTCCTCCGCATCCCTTCATAAAAGGGGCTTCATAAAGACTTCAATGTTCATTCCATCAACTCGCGCCCAATGGTCAGGGGTATTTTCGTTAGTCCGTCGGTTTTCTTTAGGGATAAGGGGCTCCTGTTCCTAGTGCATAGCCTTCTCCTTTACTCTTTTAGAAGGTCCTAAGGAGACCTTCGTGGCTTCCCTTTTATTTTTCTAGCTCGGCGCTCCTCTGCGGATTCCGATCTAATTTCTTCCCACGGGCCGGAAGGGACACTACTTTTCGTTAGTGGCCGTGAATCGGGAATACATATCATGACCTCGACAAGGACGACACCCCATGCCCAGTTTAGACCACCCCCGAGAATCTTCGTGAGTGTTCGCCTGCTTTTGGTTATAACTCTCAGGCGTGGTCACTGGGTATCTATGATTATGTGTGTCGTCACATGTTTCAAGTGCTCTGACGATCTCACACAAGATAACGCCTACACTGCCGGGCGGCTGGGCTGAGCGTCCTCTCGTCCCACGGAGCTGATCAAGTCGGATGTTCCCGGTCCTTTAAGTTCGAGGTCTACTCGCTCTGCTACTTTGAGGCCTTCACCTCCTTCGACCATGAAAGTTTCTCTCCCCATTGGGCCCCTCCACGCTAAACCCACTAGGGAACCACGTCGGGGCTTGGAGATGGTGTCTCAAAAGCCTCCTGAGTTTGAAACGAAAACCCTGACCACAAAAGATAGCCTAGCTTTGGTCAAAGTTCAAGTCGGGGGCATCTCATCTCCCATCTACTGTGTCCATAAACCGAACTGTTAAGGCTCCTATAGCTTGAGCTCATGGTCCCATTCCGGTCTGGTCGGGCGCGTATAATCTTCGTGGGGTCATTGAGCAGCCATCGAGGTCATGCCCATTACCTTCTCGGGAACCCACACTGGCAGGTCATCGGGATTTAAAGAGGCACAGAGCAGATCCAACCCAATGATGTGAGATCGGGACTCGGCTTGACAATGCATCGAACTGCGGCAACTCTATTTGGCATTTATCTCAGAATCCACACTCTGCATGAGGCTGGGCCCATTCTCCGTGGGTCGCCCGTAGCCCTCGGGACCCTGGCCATATTTGATCTCATTTCCTTGAGTCAGTTTCGAATCAGATTAGATGTCGATTCTATGTCGGGTGTGCGGTGTGGCTAATTATTTGAAGGGCTCCGCCGTAGCAACCAAACGAAGGCCATGCCAAAGCGGCCCGGCTATAAGGCGAGGTGGTTTCACATCCGAAAGGGTTTGAGCCGCGAGGTCGTGCAACAGACACCGAGGAAGTGAAAGTGGCTTCAACTGATTTGAAACATACCACGCCGCCTCATGCCTCTGCCGAGGGTAGGGAAGAGAGTCTTAAATAAACAGGATCTACTAAGGCGAGCTTTAGGAGGCTCCTGGATGATTTGAGGGTCGCGTAACGACTTGATGGAGGCTGTGGATCTGGCCGCAATTATCCGTGATGAACTTCGGGAGTGATTGTGGATTTAGTTTCACATCCTAAGGCGAGCTTCGGAGTCTAAGGAAGAACTCTGTGGTGCGATCAAAGATGATCTCGCATGACAAGACGACGCTGTTGATCTCAGGCTCGCCGCGAGGCTAACGAGGCTGGGCTGGCTTGGGTGGAACGCCTCGACCGAGGAGTGTCGCGGGCTGCATCAGGATCTTCATCCGCAAATAACTTCTGTGCCTTAAACTGACGGCTATTGGAAGACTGGAGGTTGAGGCTTCTAATTAATGGGTGGCTTGCCTCAGAATAGTTGATGTTACGCCCATTCTACTGATTCCACTTTGACCTTCCTAGCGCATGAGGAGGATGGAGGGAATCCTCTTTGTCGATTATCTCGGAGAACCTGCACCCTCGCCGAGGCCCACTCTCTTCTTCCTCTATCAGTCCGCTCCTTCACATGCCCGATCTCCCTGTGTACGTCGCCTGCCCGATGCCTGCGCTTATACTCTTTTTTTTTTTAGGCCCGGGACCCAAGACATATAGCCTGCCCTTTTATGAATACCATTTTTTCACTCTACTTCTTTCGCTTTTACTGCGTTTCTCAATGTTCTTCGTTGGCGATGGTCTCATAGGCCGCATGGCCTATGCAGTGGTTGAGCTCTGCCGCTGTGAGCCGTCTGGCCGGGCCGACGGCTCGGTTGGAACCGATTTAGACCGTATGGCCTGCGGTACAATGGCCGAGCTCGGCCACCGTGAGTCAGCCGGGTCTGGCCTACCGATTTGGCCTGAAGAACCGATTCTAGGCCGCATGGCCTGCGGTAGAATGGTTTGAGCTCACAATGTGAGCTGTCATTCGGCTTGGCCGATTTGCCCGAGTCGAACTGATTCTAGGCTGTATGGCCTCGGTGGTAGAATGGTCAGCTCGCCAATGTGAGCCGCAAAGTTCGTCGCCATCTCCGCCTCGAGTCAACTGATTCGTCGTCATGCGGGATTCAGGCCGAGTAGACGAACTCGCCAAAGTGGAGTCGGCGAGGCTCCGGCGTAGCGGGTCGAGGGCGATATAGGGCCTCGAAAGCTGATCTCGACTCTCGTGTCGCGTGGTGGACCGATCTCGAATTTCTGTGCTCGTACTTAATTGCGGGCAGCAGTGCACGAACCTCGCCAAAGTGAGCTACTAGTTCGGCAACAGGCCGAAAGGGTGATATAGCTGAGCTGATCCGACTGGCCGTTGTGCGGACCCGCGGCCGAGTAGACGAACCCATCAGCGCGTGAGCCACTGGCTCCGCTGAGGCCGAGTGCATGATGATAAATGAAATGATCTCGAATTTCTGTGCATGTGGACCTGCGGCAGAGGACGAACTCATTAAAGTGAGTCAGTTGAAGCCCGCGCCAGGCTGAAAGGGCGGAGATAATTTCGAGCTTGATCTGAATTTTAGGTAGCGTGACTCGTGCGTAGACGAACACGTCAAAGTGAGCCACTGGCCCGGGGGCGCCGTGGCCGAGTGGCGATATAGCTGGTGATCGACTCCTCGAGATGCAAGTGACTGTGCGATGAAACGAACTCCTCAAAGTGAGGCTGTGGGCTCGGCGTAGCCCCGGTGGCGATATAGCTGAGGCGTCGACTCCTCGGGTTGCGTGACTGTCGCAGTAGGCGAACTAGTCAAGTGAGCTACTGACTCATTATTTGGCCCAGAATGGCGATATAACTGGCGATCGACTCGTCGGGTTCGCGTGACTGTCTTGAGTAGAGCGAACTCGTCAAGTGAGCTCACTGGGAGCTCGAGGCGTAGGCCGTGTGATCTCGCTTTGGTGATCCTAACTCCTCGGGTATCGTGACACGTGTTTGAGTGAACAAACTCGTCAAAGTGAAATTTCTTGACTCAGGCCACGTAGTAAATTAGCGATGCTGGTGATCGACTCTCAGGTAGCATGACACGTGCGAGAGTAGGCGAACTTCGTCAAAGTGGTTGTTGGAGCTCGGCCCCCGTGGCGAGTGGCGATATAACACTGGTGATATGACTCCACTCGGGTAAGCGTGATGGTGCGGAGTGTGAACTCGTCGAAGTGTTTCTTCGAAATTTCTGATACATTTGTGTAGAATGGCGATATAATATGGGCGATCGACTCGTCGGGTTGTGACTGTCTGGTGAGGCGAACTACGTCAAAGTGTTCTTGGGGTCGGTATTTGTGTAGAGTGGCGATATCTTTGGTGATCGTCGGTGGCGTGACTGTCTTGAGTAAACCAGACTCGTCGAGTGAAATTCTTTGGGCTCGGAAATTTGTGGTAGTGGCGATATAGCTGAGCGATCGACTCCTCGGGTAAGCGTGATCTGTGCGATAGACGAACTTCGTCAAAGTGGCTGGCGGGCTCGGGCGGCGTGGTAGAGTGGCGTCATAAGCCTTAGGCGATCGGTGGTCGGGTTCGCGTGTTCCCCCGTGCGGAGTAAACGAACTGGTCAAAGTGAGAGATTTCGTGCTGCGGGCTCCGGTGTGTGCAGAAGTGGCGATATATCCTGAGCTTATCGTCTCGGGTTCGCGTGACTGTCTGAGTGAGCGAACTTCGTCAAAGTGAAGCTATTTAGCGTCTTTACCATTCGACTTAATTTTCTTGGAAAAGTGCGGCGTCTTTTAATCTTGATTTATAGAAATTTAAACGTTTGTCGACTTTTGAGCGCTTTGGCCTTCTTATAATGGCGGCTTCATTCTTTATGGGTTTTTACTTTGAATATTACGCCTCTTGGCGTAAGCGCCCGAAATAATGCGAGATGAAGTGTCGAAGTCTAATTAAAGGTCTTATTTGGGGATACACACAGTGCAGTTCGACTAGCTGGACCCTCGCATGGGAGTTGTGTTTTCCACTGATCTCCCCTTTATGGGAGTCATGTTCTGGCTTTGTCTTTAGGGAATATATCCGAAGAGGGCGGCGCATTTCTTGCGTATTGGCACCCTGCATTTGTTCTTAACTCTCTTCCTTTTTTCTTCTCCTTACCTGCCTTTACTTTTTCATCTTTTCTTCCACATCTCATTCTCACCCTTTTTGTTTGTACGCACAAACTCCTTCCATCCGCTTTTTGTTTTTCTCAGCACCTTTGCATCTGTTTTCTCCTCTTGCCTGAACTCTTCCACCCTTTTCTTCTCTCTTTCACCTTTAGACATAGCCATTTATTTCCATCGTTTCTTTTCCTCTTTTCTTCTGATTTTTTTTTTTTTTTTTTGAAATTTGCTTGTCTTGAGATTAAGCTGAATGTGTCATTTGACACCGGCTGATAAATGGCAGATATAATATGTTTGGAATAAGAGACTTTCCTTTTATGTCTATGAGCTTTATAATTTCTATTTATGTAATTTTTCGAGCATTATATGTACGAGTTGCTTTGTAGCGTCTTATAAAATAACAGTTATTAATTAGAATCGTTAATGAAAATTGATAAATCCATTTAAGATTCTGAGCCGAATCTCTTGATAAAAGCGTTAGATGTTCTGCATTCCGGGCATCTTTGTAAATTTTCCCTCACTCTGTTGGAGCTCATAATTTCACAGTGCGACTGACTCAAGATATGATGTAGGGGCATACCCGGTTGGATTTGTTTAATGTCTTTGGATTCTTCCTTCTTTGTGATAGCTTTAAGACCAAATCACCCGGCATATAGCTCCACAGGTTTGACTTTTGGTTGTAGTACCTGCGCCATCTTCCTTTGGTAGTCTTACATCTTGCTTTAGAACTGCTCGCGTTTTTCATCTAAGAGATCGAATTTAAGCGAAGAGCCTCGTCATTTGTGCTCTCTTGCCTTAGGGACTTTAATCCAGGCACCGTGAGGGTGAAGGCTAGGGCCAAATGGGGTTTCTCGGGGTTCTTGATTTACGTGTTGTCTGTGGCCCTGTAGCACCTCGGGAGGTATTCTACCCACTTTCCTTTAAGATCTTCCAATTTGATCTTGAGGCGGCCTTAAGGGTTCGATGGTGACTTATTTGTTGTTAGACCTAACGGATGTCTTTGGAGACGAGTAGTAATTCTTAATTCGAGCTCGACACAGAAATCTCTGAATTTGGCGTTGTCAAATTGTTTTCCGTTGTCCGATATCAGGGCTCTTGGGATACCAAAACCTGCATATGATGGCTCGCCACCTGAGAGTGCGTATCTTACGCTGCGCGATTGTGGCTAAAGGCTCGGCCTCGACCCATTTGGTGAAGTAATCTACTGCGACGATGATGAACTTACATTGGCCCTTCCCAAGGGGCAGAGGTCCCAGTATGTCCAAACCCCATTGTTGGAAGGGCCAGGGGCTTGTGATTGACGTCAAGGGCTCTGATAAGAGGCGCGAGATCTTGGCGTGCTCCTGGCAGATCTTGCATTTCTTGACTAGGTCGGTTGCATCTTTGAGCATTGTAGGCCAGCAGTATCCTTGTCGCCGAGGGCCCAGCTCACCGCGATGCTCGAGCTCAGATATGATTTCGGCCTGCTGCCCTGTGTACTTCCCTTAACCGTATTCAATGTTTCACTTGATGCGCCAGGATTGGTGTGAAGAAACCTCGGCTTGTATATTTCCCTTATGATTAATGAACTGCGGACCTCGTCCTTATTTTATTTGCTTCTTTGAATTCGTCGGTGGGCGTCCAGTCTGATATATAATCCTAAATGGGTTCCATCCAACTAGGCTCGAACCCGACTTGGGCAACCTCCACGTCGCAGAGATCGATAGAGGGCTCTGTCAGGTATTCAACAGTGTCTCGACCCTCCCGAGGTCTTCTGTAAAAATTTGTTGCTAACTGCCAGGCTTGGCTCGGGAGTTCTGCTGGGGACATGTCGACCTGAACCTTGCAATTTTTAATAAATCTCATTGCCTTTTGGAATATAGGATCATCCTTCCACTTTCCTCATTAGGTGTCTTCTATTTGTCTTACTGCGGTGGTCGGCTGCGAGACCTCTAGGTAGTCGACTTCCGATGAATGGGGGGCGAGGTTGGGCTGTGGCGACCTCATACCGGCCCCTCCGTTGTTCTGGAGCTTGGAATCCTAATCTAAGTGCGTACTCAATGTCTATTCCTTACGGAGAGATTCGAAATTAAACACCCTTTCGGCTCCCTTATGCATTTGAGGGCTCCGTCTACAGGAGAGTTTCCAAATGGGGAGGTCATTCATTGTAGCGATCTGGCGGAGTTCGTAGGAGTGTGAATTCCATGAAGTCGGCTAAGACCTACCCTTTTATTGCGGTTTTGGCTTGTATCGATGTGAACTGGCTCGGCTCTGCTGGCTCTTCATTCGGCCAGCCAGGAGACTTAGTTTATGTAACGCTTCATCGGGTATTAGTTGGAACTTCTATGGTGTGAGCACGGAAGTAAGGGCGAGTTCAGAGTTGGAGTTACCAAGGCGGAATTAGTTTCTCCATCCTTGGGTACCTCTCCTCGCTCCTCTCAGCTATTTACTGATAGTAAGCCCGGATGCTATACTCGTTCTTTGTCGTGAGACCGGCCTTTGGTCGGAAGTACGTCTGATAGTGATATGGAGTGAGGGCTCCTTCAATGGGACTTACTAGAATAGGAGGGAGCTCAAATATGTTTTCAAAAGCTTGAAAATGCCTCCTCGCGCCGTATCCATTGAAAGGCCCTCTTGGGACTTGGAAGAAAGGTAGCATTTATCACTTGCCTTGGATCTGCAGATAAACAGAGCATCAAATCATTCCGTCATCACTTGAATTTCCTTTATACTTAATGAGAAGGCATGTCGAGCTAACCTTTATCTTATGCAGATTTGCTTCAATTCCTCGGTGATTTGACTATAGAGCAGGAATTTCAGAGGCGATACTCAGAAGCCACACTTGAAATTTGGTCGATTCATGTTGCCATTTCTCGAGATGCGGAGCGGCGGACGGATAGGCTATGTGGAGCCCAGCCGTGGTGGATTTTACCAACATGTCATTTATATACACCTCCATAATTGTGCCTATACGCCTGGAGCGTCACGGTTCTGACCTCGTCGTGGCTCTGCGTTTTTTGAGCCTGACGGCATCACCCGATAACAATAGGTTCCACGTCTTTGGCAATGACGAGTCTTTTCTTGGTCACTGGGTCCATGCGATACGGTTGTAGCCCGGAGAAGGCATCCATAAAGCGAGAGTTCGTGGCCCTCAGTGGAATCTGATAAGTCGATTCGCGGCGGCTTCATCCTTTGGGCACGCTTTGTTGATGTCAGTGAAGTCGATGCAGTCGCCATTTTCCATTTGCTTTTTGGCGAGTCTGACGGTGCAGCTGGCAACTCGGGTATTCTACCTCCACATTAGCTCTTGCTGCGGGAGTTTCTTGACTTCCTCGTTGATGGCTTTTTGTCTTTTCGGCGAAGCTCAAGTGCTCTTTTGTTTGATTAGACGAAGGGATGGGGTGATGTTCGACCTGTGGTGATCTGTGGGATCTCAATTTCCTCCCATGTCCGCCTGCTTGCATGCGAAGACGTCTTTGTTTTGTATTAAAAAATGGATAAGGAGATTTTTGAGGTCTTCCGCTAGCTTGAAGTCGATATAGGCGAGATGTTCGGTCGTCGTCTACTTGATGCGGATTCTGGATTAGCCACGAAGGCTCAGGTCGGGTGAGCACCTCGTCACGCATGTCGAGCTCGTCTAAGTATATGTTGTCGACCATTTTTTGCTTCATGGATGCTAAGTAACATTCCGCCCTTTCGTTGATCTCCTCGAACCATTCCTACCCCGTTTACGGTAGGGAATTTGATCATCATGTGATATGCAGAAGGGATGGCTTTTATTGCATTGAGAGAGGGTCTACCCAGCAACATGTTATAAGCAGACGGGGCGTCTACGACGAGGAATCTTGCCTTAGTCGTCGCCTGGCATAGGGGATCTCCCAAGGTGAGTACCAATTGTATTGAGCCTAGAGGTAATCGCTGCTCTGAGAACCCATGGATGGGTGTTAGCGGGTTCCTAGTTTCTCCATAGATTACCCATTTATCAAAGAGGTGACGAAGATGATATCATTTGAACTCCCATTGTCAATTAGGACCCAATGAAGTTGTTTTGTTGGCCACAGCGCACGAACCACAGTGGTCGTCATGAGGATGTTAATCCCACGGATCCTGAATCGAGAATGCTGGATGTGTCGAGGCCGTGGTTTAGACCTTTGCTTGTATTTAAAAGCTATCTCACGGCCGACGATCTTTGCGTAGATGGGCCTTTCGGTGGCTAGTTCCACATCTGCAAATCTTGAGATTACCTGGATTTCACCTAGGGGTTGTTGGTGTTGAGTCGTCGTCTGCCGAGGTGGTGGTTGCTGAGTCGGGGCTGGTTCTGAGCTTGATTCTGAGCCTGATTTTCAGGGGATATGAAGCGTCGGAGTACCGTGGAAGTGGTAAATTACTCTATTTCTCTCTTGGTTGTATGCGGTCGTCCGTGCGGTGTCAGTAGTCCTATGGGACTCGCGATTACTTGGGTTGTCTCTTGTCGCGGGGTCGACGTGCTTTGAGTTGGCCACCTCGGGAGCTGTTCGTTTCGTGCCCGCCGGGACTGTGATCTTGGCTGTTGGGGGGGTGGCTTGTGAGGGGCCCGAATGGCGTCGTCGTCTTTCGGGTTCTGCGGTGGACCGGGTCGATCTACGGGCTCCGCATGGCACTGGGGATCGTTCTTCGTTTCTTTGGAGATCCTTCGTCGCTTTGTCTTTTGGGGCACCACTCGTCGTTTAATACATCCCTTGCACTTTATGAGTGGAAAAGCTCTCTTTCTTGGATATAAGGGCTTCTTCACCGTTAATATACTTCTCTGCTTTTGCGAGCACCTCAGCCATGCTTGTTTGGGGATTTTTGGAGATGGAAAACATCAAGTCTTTCGACTGAATCCCTAAGCCAGCAATGAGTAGCGTGTCGCGGGAGCTTCTCGCCAGTTATATCTACCTTTAGAGGGCTGGCATTGAATCGTTGGACATAGACTACCCGGGCTTTCTTGCGGGCCACCTTGATGGTCGTTAGATGATAACTTGGCTTTACATGCGTCTTGGCCCCCGATGGGTGAGAGGCGAATCACGATGGATAGCTCTACGAATGAGGAGATTGGCTTGATGGTGGAGATCTGTGAACCATGCCAAAGGCGAGGCCTTTTAGGGTGATGTGAGCTGCATGCCGGATCTTGATACCCATGCGGTTCCATTTGGTTTTGTAAATTGTTGAGATGATCGCCAGGATCTGCAGTGCCCGTCAATGGCTTACTGTGGCGTCGAACTTGTGGAAGGGGGGAGATGGAGTACCTGTTTGTGTAGGGTGACTCAGTTTGTTGTACCAAGATATCCATAGTGTCAGGAGCGCGTCCTCTTACTACCTCCCTCACACGACTGAGCTCTTATTGGAGGCTCTTGAACTTTCTGGCTCAGCGAAGCTGTTCTCCTGCTCTGGCTGGGTGGCGCAATTCTGCGTCCACAGAGCATGCTCTCAGTGTTAGGCCCGTTGCCTTCCCCTCAGGGATAGATGTAGTCCATGCCCACAGGCTCGGCTAGGTGCAGCCTGTTTCGGCCCACATCGAGGGAGTCTTGGAATATTGTGTGTTGTCCTTCGTAAGGGGGAGATGTCATGGCCTTCCCCGAGTTTGTCGCCTCCGTGGTCGTCGCATTTGTCACGGTGAGTTGTTCCTAGCTCTTACGTTGGGCGTTGATTGGTGAGGGCCAGTGCCTCCACCTCGTCGTGTTGCTTTGCATTGTTTCGCAGCCCAGGGAGGTTGGTATCTGCGTTGAGTTTGGTCTTGCATCCTTAGAGGATTAGCATTGCTCCTGCTTGTGTTCCGAGTTGATACCATCGATCTTCTAAGAAATCGAGTTATATTTATAAGGCCATCGTTCCCACGAGGGCGGTATAGTGATGATGCCTTTTCAATCGGGCGAGCTAGGCGTGTGGGGGTCGTTAGTGGGACTGGAAATGCAATTGGGTAAGGCATTTTGTAGAACAGCTGGATCATCTGAAGAATTTGAAATGGGATGCGGCTTGATGCTAGTGCAGCTTTGAAGGTGGCGCCTCTGCAAAAAACAAGAAGAAGGGGGTCGGCGAGGAAACCGTGGGTAGTCGCTCCGATGCCCGTCGGTTTCTTTACGAGAGAAAAAGAGGGCGCCCAGAGGCGAATGTGTCGCGTGTGAGGATGCGTATCAGTATGCGTATCAGTATTGGCGTACCTTTCACCGATGGGGTGGCCTTGTATTTATAGTAGATGTTCAACCAGTTGGATGGTGACTAGGATTCGTTCCCATTGGATGGGATATTTTTTGTTATTATCGGTATCGGATTTGGTAAAGGATATAGAAAGAGCAGTTTATTTGGGATAATCTTCCTTCCTTATTAGGGGATCCGATTTGATGATGATCTATTATTGTCTTTCTTTCCTTATTGGTGAGGTTTGGTTGGATTTGCGGAATAATATATTATTAGGGATTATTCTATAATCTATACCTATGGGAGATTTCCCATAATCGGTCTTTAGACAGCGGTTGGACCCTAGGTGCGAAATTTACGGCACCCAGGCTTGAATCGCAGCCTTGAGGCACGAATGCTTCAGCCGGGGCATGCCTCTCCTTTGGGGTTTAGCGAGTGGGCCTGAGTGTTTCGTTGGGCTGACCTCTTTCTTGGGCCTGGTAAGTGAGCCTGTGAGCCTTATTTTTCAAACCCTATCAATTACTATGGTTGGTTAGGCTCGTTTGACAACTTAAATCAAAGAGAAATATGTGAGATTTATTCACACTTTTCCAAATATCTCGTCCAAATCCCAGAATAAAGGAAAATTTAGGTAAAGGTGCTCTGAGGAAAGATATTTAAAAAAAGTGACCAACACCTATATATACAGGAATCAACGATTTTTGGGGAAAGAAACCCCAAATTAGTGCATATAAGTCTGTAACCGTGCATGCCCTCCACGGACAACTTTGCCCTCCTCTCATTCTCTCTGCTCTCTCAGCCGACAATATTGTTGCATTGTAGGATTCAACTAACATCTTTCCTTTTCTTTCTTCTTCCTCTTCTACCTGTCCTCTCCACATTTATTTCTTATTTCCTATTTCTAAAATCAATAAAATTAATACAGGCAAAAGGGATTAGGGGAGGGGTCCTCGAATCCCGTCCGAAGCTGATCCACTTTTTTTTTAAGCAAATAATTTTTAATATAATATAATAAATTATCTTCATTAAATTCAATATTTTCCTTTTTTATATCAAACAATTTTAATATTAAGACTCTAACCAATTAAGCTAGGCTTGTGACTAGCTAGACTAGTCCACTTGGATCCTAAAATAAAGGAAAAATTATGTTAAAGTCCCTAAGGAGAAAATATTTCTTAAAAAGTCACCAAAACCTGCTTATGCTAATCAGTGCTTTTTTGTGGAAAAGAAATCCCAAATTAGTGCACGCTAACCGGAGTTTTGTACTGAAATGGTACGTTTGAAAATAAAAAAGATAAAATCAATTCGTAGAGGAAAGTATTGATTAAAGTAATGCGCGATGCTGACAACTGGAACGGCGGCAATTGATTCCCTCTGCGAGCCTTGACAAAACGACGGTTTTTGAATGGAGCAAATTACTTGTAAACCACGGCTGCGTATTATAATTTTAAATGCCACCGCCTGGCTACTGGCGTGATTAAATTTTTAAATACGTAGGCGGGAGCCGCTGACAATTGACGGGATTAAATTTACACGTTAGGGCTGCTTCTCCCACTCGACCGCCCACTTCTCTTCTCCTTCTATTACGCTCCCGTCCGAAGCTCTCTTTGTCCTACTCGATATGCTCCTCTCGGTGGTCGCCGCCTCCTCGCTACGTCCCTTAGGTGTTTTCTCCCTCCTTCTGTCATACATTCATCAGACTCAAATGCTAACCGGCTTTTGAAGAAACGTTTATTTAATTTTTCATGTGTTTCTATGCAATCTTTGTGCAGAAATGCGCAATGTTAGGAGGCGATTTGTTTTGTTTCGGTTTAAGTAAGATTTATAGTTGCATGTTGTGATTTGTGATCTTTGTTGGTGGTTAGGATAAATTTTCTAAGGAAACAATCATATTTGGAAAAAAAAAAGGGGAATAGATGACGCAAGGAATCAACATGTCAAAGGGGAAAGTCCTGACTACATTTATATCTTTCTGCTTTTAAATTGAGAATTGGTCCCTCGGAAGAGTGTTGATCCAAAAAGCTTGTGATGGGTTGATCAAAAAGAGAACCAAAACCATCAACATAAATCTGTAGAAGCTTAAATCGAATAGAACACAAAAATATATTAGATATGTAAATGTTACCATGGGAAACTACCAGATGGACATGGATTTTTTATTTCCAAACTGTGTTTCCAATTAGTAAATTGTCGAGGTAATATAGGGTTTATTAGGTTCTTGTTTTCTTAAAAAATTTTGAAAATTGTTTTTTTGAAAATATGAAGAACAAAGAATACAAAATTGTTGTTCTTTTATTGTTCTCTGAGTTTATTTTTCTTTTATTCTTTTCGTAAAAACAATAAGAAAGAAAAAAGTGAACTAATTGTTTCTTTGTGTTTCTTCTGCTCCCTTGTTTTTCGTAAAAAAAAAAAAAAACCTCTATCAACAATCTCCAACACAGCTTCCACAGCTTACCGAACTATGAACATAAGGATACCTTAAGGAAAAAAAAAAATGGAATGATAGAAATCTTTTCGCTCCACTGTCCAAGTTGTTTAGATCATGCCATCAGGATACCTCAAAAGTTCAGATCCAGAAAAATCTTAAGACAACCCCATTGAAATGATATATAGGGTCATACTCACCTCACACACTGCTTGAGTACTATGGAATATTGGATTCTTCTTCTCGTACTTACTGGAAATAAATCATTCACTCCTTATTCATTCTTACAGTGTTCTCATCTTTATTCTCCAACCATTCCTTTCCCCTTTTGACCACCTCCATTCATACATTTATAGATTGATACAGATAAATTCTGTTATGTATCGTGAACCTTCATTATCTAGATAGTTACCAAATAGCATGCATTTTCTCAATCCTCTACTTTATAGATGTCTGTAGATCAAACTCAATCTAGACGAGATCATGGGAATATTAACTATATGATACATTACTGAAATGTGTCTTGACATGTGTACAGTTGATGCTAATATCTGAACTTTTCGGAAAACCATATTATCTAATAATTTGCTTCCTTAATTTCTACATCAAAAACCACAAAGTTTTCTCTTCCTGTAACAAATGTTGCATAATTAACCAGTAAGGTTGTGAGGCGCACTATAAGTACCCGACCAATTTGTCGAGGATAGAATACCTTCATTTTAATAGATAAGCCAAAGAGAAAGGTTCTTTGCATACAGTTACATGGCCTTAGGAACAATGATATTTAAGCAGTCATCATTCCTAGATAGCAATATTTCATACAAAACTCTAGATCACAGCCATGCAAGAATATAGTTAATTGCACATATATTTCAGCCCTTATCCTAAATCTATCCTGAAAAGGATTAATAACATATGAAGTGAGCAAGTACATATAAATTTGATCAACAAAGTACAGGGATGAAATATTCTTGATCCCTTCATCTTCCCATCATAACTTGATTTGGTGGGGCCACCATATTAACTTCTTGTTGCTGCATAAGCCTTACATTTGCATGCCATCCTATACCAATTAACCAATATTCAAAAAAAAGTCGAAACACCAAAAACCCTAAAACCCTAAAACCCTAAAACCCTATAACCCTATAACCCTAAAATATTGGAAGCCTAAAACCCTAAAACCATGAAACCTTCAAACCTTGAAACGCTACAACAGAAAAACCTTAAAACCCTAAATCCCTAAAACCTTGAAACCTTAATACCTTGACATCTTGAAACACTGAAACGCTAAAACCCTAAAACCTTAAAACCCTAAAACACTGGAACCCATCAAACCATAAAACCGTCAAACCTTGAAACCCTAAAACCATATGACATTAAATCTGTAAAACCCTAAAACCCTAAAAAACCATAAAAACCTAAAACCTTAAAACCTTGAAACGCTAAAACCCTAAAACCATAAAACCTTGGAACCTTGAAACACTAAAAACCTAAAACCCTAAAACCCTAATACCTTGAAACCTTGAAACCCTAAAACCCTACAACCGTAAAACCAAAAAACCCTAAAACACTGAAACCGTAAGACCCTAAAACCCCAAAACCCTGAAACAACGGCATTTCAACCTTAAAACCGTAAAACCCCAAAACCTTGAAACCCTAAAACCACATGACATTAATACCTTAAAACCCTAAAACCCCCCAAAACCCTAAAACGGTTAAACCTTGAAACCTTGAAACGCTAAAATGGCAAAACCTTAAAACCCTAAAACCCTAAATCCCTAAAACCTTGAAACCTTGAACCTTGGAACATTGAAACACTAAAACACTAAAACCCTAAAACCCTAAAACCCTAAAACCTTGAAACACTAAAACCCTATGACATTAAAACCCTAAAACCCTAAAACCTTGAAACCTTGAAACACTAAAACCCTATAACCCTAAAAGCCTAAAACCTTAAAACCCTAAAACCCTAAAACCTTGAAACCTTGAAACGCTAAAACCCTAAACCCTAAACCCTTAAAACCCTAAAACCCTAAACCCTTAAACCCCTAAACCCCTAAAACCCTAAAACCCTAAAACCCTAAAACCCTGAAACCCTAAAACCTTGAAACCTTGAAACGCTAAAACCCTAAAACACTGAAACCGTAAGACCCTAAAACCTCAAGACCCCAAAACCCTGAAACAACGACATTTCACTTCTACAATACGTAAACCCTAAAATCTTGAAACTTTTAACCGTAAAACCTAAAACCACTTGACATTAAAACCTTAAAACCCTAAAACCCCTTAAAATCCTAAAACCCCCCCAAAACCCTAAAACCCTAAATCCATAAAACCTTAAAACCTTGAAACGCTAAAACCCTAAAACCTTAGTGCCTTTAATTATTGTGATATAGTTTCTCCAATGTGTTTTACTAATATGTATAGTTCCTTTCAGACATTCAGGTTATATTCATGATGTTCAGAGGGCTTCATGATGTTGATCCATTGGATCCATCTGTCTTGTTATTGCAAGACAGACACAGGTCCCACTTAGTTGATACTGAGCAAGTTTATATTTTATTATTCCTAAATTAACATTCCAGTTTTACTATCTAATATATATATATATATATATATATATATATATATATATATATATATATATATATTCACTATAAAAATGGTTTGTTCAAGAATTGTTGTTCCAGAAGTACTCCGCCCTAAGATCGATGAGAGCCTTCCTCAGCCGCTGAGGATGGATCCAAATGATTCACCATACGCGGATCCGCGTAGATTCTGCAATGTGATACAATCGCAGCCATCAATGGCTAGACGTCGCCATCACTCACTCGCCGATGCATGTCTGAGACACACATATTCATTACTTCAGCGTCCCGCAGAGATGACGATCACGCCATGTGATGTCATTTATCATCCTCGTCTTCGTGATGGATCACTCACTGGTCACTCGATATGTGTGCTCACTGCAGCAGTTACGCGAAGAGTCGCTTCTGAGTCACCCCACCCGCTGATGCTCTCGTGAGGATCCGCTCTCTCCATTCGTATATGTCAAGAATATCCACCTGGAGGTCTCCAATGATGAGGCCTGATCCAGTTTGAGTGCACGTGGTTCATCTTAGCGCCGATGATCCTTCGTCGCTTTAATGCTATGTGGGTCCATGTCGATCTATATGCTTTCTCCCAATTACTGGCGAGATTTTACATGCCATCACTTATAGTTAAGGTGGTGCAAAGACTTGCACATACATATCGAGTTATGTCGTGTCACTGGACCGTAGATGCAGATAGTGGTTGTATTACACCGATACATTGTAATTACTTCAATACACTTCGCCACGTAATAGATCGCTTAATTTCCTGCTTATTTTATATCTGGCCTATGGTCTCGGGGAAAGACTCACATGGGCCGACCCGATTGGGGCGATTAGCGCTATATCCAAAGACCACCATCGCTTCATGCCTTACATGATGCTACGTCGATGGCGCTGCAGCAACAGGTTCGGACGATGGATTACCACCGAGCACGGCGTTCCAACCCAGCCACAACCAGAGGTGCCAGAGCCGCCTCTTCCATCGTAAGGCAGGGTGAGAGTACTTGGCACGGTGCTTAACCCATCCTGTCCTCCTGCCTATATCGAGATCACGCAGACGCAAACTTCCAATCAAGTAATTATATGTAAAAGCATATGGTTCTATAGTACTCTATTCATGTCGACATAAAAGTCTTCGACGCCACGGTTAATGTGTAGGTCTTATGGCAACCAGACGCCGAGTCAATACCAGCCTGATATTTACAGTCGATCAGATAACCC
The DNA here is from genome assembly GCA_016808115.1 of Tetrastigma voinierianum. Taxonomy (NCBI): domain Eukaryota; kingdom Viridiplantae; phylum Streptophyta; class Magnoliopsida; order Vitales; family Vitaceae; genus Tetrastigma; species Tetrastigma voinierianum. Next base: position 771,489 of record JAEQBH010001004.1, read on the forward strand.
GCACATGTCACCGCTCATATGTTTCGAGACTGTTATGGCATCAGCCCGCAGCGCGTCTCAGCGCCTGGCCACGTATTAGGGAGATACCTCCGCCTTGTTTCCTTAGATAGCACATATAGAGTGGATGGCTGGCTACACCAACGCTGACAAGTGACTTTATCATGCCCGTACACAAGATGATACGCGACGCACGAGATCATTACTTCACCCCCATGCGGGTCTGATTGATCTACGATCATACATGGGATGGTATCGTCGTATTACCAATGCTTTACGACACCACCACTCGCATAGGATGATATGAGGTTTCATATCACAGCCCAGAGTACGATGTTTCAAAAGTTAGACTCATGTAGTTTTGAGGTAGATTTACCTAATTTTTAATCATCAGATTATATAATTATAATTTTTCGTTCACTCTGATCATCGCCATGTATCGATATAATGGCTGCCTGCTTTGTTACACACAAGATAAATGACATACACCATATTGCTCGATCTGTTACACTGGGAGAGAAGAAGACTATTACCTGATTACAGGTCTACTCAGATATTTCACATCACATGGACCATCAATTAAACCTCCACAATCCACCTATCACGATGAAGTTACTTGATTAAGGCTCAAAAGTGTTATTTGAGCCCTATTCGAGATAGGTTTTGAGTGCTTTGCAGACTAATCAGACATCGCTTAATTGAGGTGTTCAGTCCACTAGTTTCACTTGCTATTTGGCAAGATTTGTGTTATTTTAAGTGTGTTTTGTGTACTTATCCATTAAAGTCGAATATGATATCGTGGTTCAGTTAAGAACCAAAGATTGAAACTATTTCCAACCATCAAACATATCAAAATTCAAGACAATGAATGTAAAGTGACACTTGAGATTTAATAGGTGCAAGAGGCAAATAGTGAATAATTGAGCAACCTGCAAATTCTCACAGGATTGTGAAGAGCTTCTGCCAGGATTAGTAAAATGGAAACATAAATAAAATTTTAACTTACTGGGTAGTTCGAGAAATTTCGCAAAGGCGAAATTTCGCTATATAAATGAAAAATCATCTGCCCAGCGAAATTCTCCATTTTCGCTATCTCTCGTACCGCTAGGTTAGCCAAATTTCGCTAGCTAGCGAAATTTATTCGCCAAATTTAAAATTTATCACTATCTCTGTAATTGCTAGGCTACAATTTTCTACTCAGCGAATTTTCCCCACATACAAATTCCTTCGCTCAGCAAATTTGTGTAATTATGCCAAACGACCGCTTTGAAAATAATTTCCTTGTCCCTCAGGGAGGAGCCAAGAGCATAGGGCTTGTAGTTTCACACACTGACGGCCTATATAAGCCCCCCATTCCAACCTAACTTTAATCTTTCAAAGACGCACTTATTTTGTTTCCGCCTGCCTCTCTCCTCTTTCCTTTCTTGTTGCCAAACACCCCAAGGATGACAACTTAGAGGATGAGGCTAAAACCACTTCCTTCTCAAGCAAAGGCCACCAGCTGGGATCCAGGCTACCGGGGTGGTTCCCCCTGCTTTTTCACACAAGAAGTTTTGTCATTTTGGCCCCAAACTGTCCCCAGGTTTAAATCTTTTTGATGTACTTTCTTAAGCCAATACTGGTGCTTTCAGTTTAAATATTTTAGCTTGAGATACACTACTATCCATTAGTTGCCATTTACGAGCCACCGAGGTAGGCAAGGTTAGATTTCACCGCAAGTGCATCCACTTTTATCAATACTTGGTAATCTTTTAGGGTTCAAAGGGATCCCGCTTTAGATCCATCGAGACTCATTAGTTACCCTTACTTTAATCATTGTAGGATGAGTCAAGATAGATTTTCAATTGTCGGGAACCATAAATGTTAAATAAATGCTTTCTATCAAAAGGAAAATTATTGTGGTTTAGGTTTTAATGCCAATGAAGATCCACATGAGATGATCGTTATATGTCATCCTCCCCAACGCGAGGAAATAACCTGGGACCTCTGCAGCCTAGGATCTTAAAACTCCAGTGGCCCAATGCTTCAAGGAAGTTCTATTTACATTTTATTTTATTTAAATTTCAGCTTTCAAACCATCACTCTGTTTACCAAGTCTTTAAAACCAAATTTAATTCACCAATTTTTCCTTCACCGTTAGTCATTTGTACGAAGAAAAACTCCATCCCTTTGTTCTACTCCTTAGATTCCATTATGTACCAGCAGAGAGTTTCGACCACTATAAAGAGAAGGAACTTAGAATAAGGACTTATGATTCATCACCCTATCGTGGCATCGACCAAAAATGGCGCCCATGTTTTGGATGGTGCCTTAGGTGCAAGTGAGGGGAGCAGAACACCAGATCCTCATCACAAGTATTGGTGAATTTCTTTTATATTTTACTGTCATTTTTTATTTTATTTTCATTTCCTATAAAAAAAAAAAAAAATAGTGCAGCAGGATCGTTTGTGTTGTTTTTGTGTTACCCTGTTGCCATGTGAATCCATTCCCGTGGATTAGAAACCTAGAAGGCAGTGCTACTTAAAGTCAATCTCCTCAAGAACTTGGATTGAACTTTGAATTGAACCAAATGAATACTTTCAGAGGGAGAATACAACAAGACCCTACTGAGGGGAACTCTAGAGGATACATGTCAATGAGGGACTATAGAAACCTTCAGGATCAGCAACCCTGGGAGAGAAATCCAAACCCACATAGATCCATGAGGGACTATAGAGACCAATGGATGAGTGCACCCTCCTACATGGTGTCTCCACAGTATGCCTCTTTGTCTCAGCCACCACAACCACCACAATTAATTTCTTCTGTTGAGCAAAGATCTTCCGACCTTACCAAACTCGGGTGGGTGATGTCAGGAAGAGCAAAAGAAAATCAATGCTCAATTAAGTCAAAATCTTGATACGAAAACAATGTAAACAAGAGAATTGATGGACTTCAAAGTGAAATGGAGCATAAATTGGACAAACTGCAGTACTCCATTTCAAAGCTTGCCCAGCATCTTGATCATCCAAAGGAAGAGAGTCAAGAGGAAGAGTGCCTAAGTGGCACCATGGTGGAGGAGTCGTGTCTACAAGAAATGCACAAGAAACCCGTGGAAAATTCTGAATCCCTCGCCAGGCCGCGGCCTATGGAGAAGAAGGAAGCAACCTTCATCGACCAAAGAAAGGCACATGAACAAAGGGAAGTGGACCCAAGAGCCTATCATTCAACCAAACCCCATAGATTTGGATCCTAAATGCCACCGCCTTCAACCCAAAAACAACCCACCGCTAGTACCCCACTCCGCCTGACCAAGCAGCACACGCCCATGCCCGCAAAGACAACCAATCCCTAAAGCACCCACCAAAAAGGCCACCCCATCACTGCCCATGTTGAACTTCAAGAAATTAGTGGCCTTTTGTACACTTTGCCACTACTCCTCAAACAAGATGGCAATGCATTAGCCCAGATCAAGATGTGCCTGGATATTCTAAGCTTGCTCACTTGAAAGACTGCAGCCCCGACATTTCTAAGCTCCGCCGGTCCAGCGCTTGATATGCTGGCGGCAAAGCAGCAGTTGTTCTTGGGGATCCACCACTGCCTAGATTGAGGTATCACATTTCACTCAATCTTCTTACTCCTATGAGCATGTCTATACTTTAATGTGGAGAAAAGTTAGAGTTAAGAGTGTCTTATCATGTTTTTGTACGTCATTTTTATCAACTGCCTACTAATTTTGTTTTAGATTCATGTATTAGCCAATAATAGGGCAAAGGATATTTTTGTATGTTTAGCTATATTTCTTATTAGCCATTTTGCTAGTATCAAAAGCTTTGGCGCACTATCATAGCTTTTACTATACTTGTGCAAAAGTAATTTTTGTGTCTTTATTTTGTGTATCTACTTTCATTTCATAATCGGAATAATCAATCGCTTTTAATTGAAAAAATTGAAACCCCTCAGATGTTACCATGTTAGAGCAATTCCCATGCATGATTCGGGCTGTCAATTAAGATTCTAGCGTATTCAACTTTGAACATTCCACCTTTAACAATTCACACACCGCATATCGATTGTACCAATAGGTCACAATTACTCGCTCCTTTCACTTTGCATAGCCACTGGGGATGCTGGGCAACCTAGGATAGTTTGTGTTACCTACATTTGAAGACCAATGTAGTCTTCAAAAGGAAAAGAAAAGAAAAGCAAAAGAAAAAGAAAAAGAAAGAAGAAAAGAAAATAAAGTCGTGAAGTCATTTCTGAAGCCCGAACACGGTCCGAGGGGTATATGGCGAAAGCCTTTGAAGCCCGATGCCCTAAGCCTTAATTGGCCGAGTCATCGACTTATGTTCGCTACACGTGAATGGGCAGAGTTTAGCACCAGTAGTGCTTGATTCTCGAGATCATTTGAGTCCGGGCGGCCCGTAGTTTGTGGTCATGGATCTCGTCATGCCCTAAACCTTAATCGTCAGAGTCATCGGTGGACCTGCATACTGGGACTTTAAGTAGAACTAGTTTTAAGCATTGCACCCTGCTATAATGTAGTTGAATAAAGAAAGAAGAGGTAGCTTTTCCTATTTAGACTGTTCAACACCTAAGGTCATGCCGCAGCCAGTCGTGGCGGAATAATTTTGCAATTTATCAAGCTCGACCGGTTACATTGGGGGAACCATTGAATTTTGATGAAATTCAGTTGAGAGCCATGGATCCGATGTTGACCTAAAAACTTGATCTTACATGGGTTTTGTTCTCTGCGTCTGCTTTCTATCGTTATCAAGTATTCATATTAAAGGCAATGGTTATTTGTACATACAACTCTTTGAACCATAAACTTTTTGAGAAAATCATCGCATACATGTCCTTATTGTTTAAAAAGATTGCCATGGGACTACAGCAACGTCGGAAACAAGAAAAGGCCAGGCAAAGAGCTAGTTTCTATTTCGACATACAGGCTTTGAGGCTTTCTTTGGTGCAATAATCGTATCACTGGTTAATTGAGGTAAACAGTCTACTTAGTTCACTTTTATGTTACTTTCGAGGCATTTTGCAGTTAGCTGCAGGTTGTGTGTTTGTTGATGATAGCGAGATGTCAACCATGAAGATTGAAATTGATTTCTTCAATCATTACACATTGTAACAAGATGAATGTATAGGTGCTGGGATATGGATGGTAGCAGGGTGTAAGAGTGTACAAAGGAAGAACAAAAACCCAGAAATTTCAGTGATTGCAAAAAATTTCGCAGCCATAGCTAAAATTTCAAGCAATCCTAGCGAAATTGAGAAATTTTCATGGTTGCGAAATTTCAGTAGCAGTGAACAGAGCCTAGCGAAGCTCTCATTTATTCCCAGTGGGTCTTTCTAGGCTGGGGCCTAAATTCATTAGCCACGAACACATGGCGGCATCCCACTACCATCTCCCGTGACCGCCTAGCCAGCCAAACTCAGCTGCTTCACAGTCTCGCTAGGTTACTAAATTAGCTAGCTCGCACAATTTAATCCCGCCTCCTGTTAGGGCCTGTGACCACGCTCAATCCACCCCGCTGGCACACTCTCCAGACGGCCGACTGCAGCCTCACACCGGCGGCCCATATAAGCCCTCCTCCCCCCGCTTTGTACCCCAACTCAATCTTACACGCAGCCTCATTTGCTCTCCAGCCTCTTCTCCTCCTCTTTCTTCCGCAAACACTTCCAGATGTTTCAACCGAGGATGAGTACAAATCACCTCCCCTCGGGTAAAGGTTATCAGGGAGAAATGCCAAAGCTCCTGCTTACTAATGCCAGCCTGTCATTTGTTCCTCAAATCCTGTGCTTACCTGATGTACTGCCAATATATTTCAAAGCTTTTGCTTAGTGTATTTTATCATAATAGTTAAAAAATATTTATTTACCTATGTAGTTAACCACTTTATCAATGCTCGCCATAGATCCATCGAGACTCACAGTTGCTTCATTTAACACACCATGATTTTCACTGCCGGGAACTATAACTGTCAAATGCTTTCTGTCAAATTATTAGTGGTTTGGGTTTTAATGCCAATGAAAGATCCTACGCAGTAGACTGATGTCATCCTTCAACGCGAGGAAATTAATCGGGATCTTGCAGCCTAGATCTTAACGCAGCCATGAGCCTCTATTTCACATTTTCTTATTTGGGCTCTTCAGTTTTTCCAATCATCATCCTTCTCACAGCCAAGCCTGTGTCCAAATTTACCACCACTTTTTCTCTTCATCGTTAGCTTTCTCAGACGAAGAAAATTATCTTCAGTAGCTCGACTCCTGATCGCTATATCGCAAAGAGCTCTACCATGGCAGGAGGAATCCTAGATAGTAATTTTAGCTGATTCAAGATCACCCCACTGTGGCACACCAGCGGTAAGTATTCCCTGCATGTGCGGATAAGCAGGCATTCCGCCTACGCGGGTGACCGTTCGATCCTCTAGACCCAAGGCCATTTGGATTCGTGCTGGCGTAGTGATGCGAAATCAACAAAATTTATATTCGTTCTCTTATCGCTGTAGTAGTCAAGCTACTCGCAAAGATAGCGGTCTAGGGTCGAACACAGGATGGGTTTTCTTCTGCACAAATGACTAATGTGCTGAAGGAAAAATTGGTGAATTAAATTCGATTTAAGGTTGCAAAAACAAAGGGAGTCGAAGCATGGAAAACTGAAATTTAAATAAAATAAAATGTAAAATAGAACTCCTTGAAGCATCATCACTGAGTTTAAGATCCTAGTTAACCGAGAGGTCCTCGGGTTAATTTCTCATGTCGGGGAGGATGACATATAGTCATCTCCGAACCCGATCTTCATTTGACATTAAAACCTAAACCCTAATAATTTTCCTTTGATAGAAAGCATTTATTTAACATTTCTATGGTTCCTAACAGTGAAAATCTATCTGACTCATCCTCCAATGATTCGTAAAGGGTAACTAAATGAGTCTCAATGGATCTAAAAAATAAGAATCCACCGAACCCTAAAAAGATTACCAAGCATTGATAAAAGTGGATGCACTTGCGTTGAAAATTCAACCCCTTAACTCACTCAAGTGGTCAGAATGGCAATTAATGGATATTAGTGTATCTAAAGCTAAGAATACACTAAACCCTAAAAGCTTGCCAAGTATTGGCCAAAGAAAGTACATAAAAAAGATTTAAACCTAGAGTTGAAAGTTTGGGAACCAAAATGACAAACTGCTAGCGTGAAAACAGGGAACCACTGAAGAATTGGCAGATCCTTCTCAAGAAATTTTACTTCAAGAAGAGTGGTTTTAGCTTCACTCATCCCTCCAAGTTGTCATCCTCGAGGGTGTTCGCAACCAAGAAAGGAGAGAAAGAGGGAGAGAAGAGAGGAAACTCGGAAACAAAATTAAAGTCGTGGTCAAAGATTAAAGTTGTGGTTACAAACAAAAGTAAAGGGCTATATAGGCCACCCAATGTGTGAAACTACAAGAAAGCCAAATATATTGGTCATACAAGGACAAGGAGGTAATACACCAAAACTGGTCGCTTGGCATTAATTACACAAATTTAACAGTATGGGAATTTCGCTATGCGTGAGTGGGCCTCAGTAGCGAAAATTCGTCAGTAGCCTAAAATTTCGTCAGTAGCTTAAAATTTCGCTTAACCCAGGCGAAATCTCGCAAATTAGCTAATTACACGTAGATAGCGAATGAATTTTCATATGCACAAAGTGAATTCCTACTAGTTGCATTTAAATTTCAATTAGCCAGCTTAAATTCAATGTACTTAGTTTAAATTTTGAGAGATAGCAAAATGGAGACTTCACTAAAGTACGCTGATTTTCTATATAGCTTAAATTTCTCATTTCGCTTAGATTATGTAAATTTTCGCCATGGCTGCGAAATTTTCGCTGCATCCGAAATTCTCGCACCGCAAATAGGCTGCCCTGTTTCACCGGCTACCATCGCACCCTACCGCATCCTCCATCTTCACTACTATTTCATCAACAATTTTGATATGTCGATGGTCGAAATAGTTTCAATCTTCATGGTTCAACACATCTCGATATCAAATTCGACCTTAATGGATCGAGGTACACAAACCCGCAAAATAACCACAAATAACCTCGAAATGGCATAAGTGAAACTATGGACCTCGAACACCCCAATTGGCTCATCGAGAGAGCCAAAGGCGCAGAAAAAGCCACTCAAAACCTATCTCGAATGGGCCAAAATAAAGACTGGGCACTAATCACTACCTCGAGGCAGAGGGAGAGAGAGCGCAGGGGGAGTTGATCGCCGAGCCTGCCTGAGATGGTGGGCTAGTCATGAAAAGCATACTGATAGCAGATAGGCACACTCGAGCCGACTTTGCCTACTTCGACACCCCATATACTTTACCCCCTCACCCAAGATGTTTATACCCCCACTCACTTGCACATCACCTTCCATACCCGCACACATTGACACATCACCTTCCCTACCCCCACACACTTACACATCTCTTTCCATACCCCCACACATTGGCACATCACCTTCCCTACCCCCACAGACTTACACATTACCTTCCATACTCCCACACACCCACGTCTATACCGACTCCAAGGTCACAGAGCGCATCCATACCCGTAGATATCACAATTGTCGTCACACCCTTACCATCCCATTATCGCCTCCCATGGATGACATCATCCTCGACCTTAACGAGCAGACTTCCGTAGGCAACCTCGCACTCGACGTGTACATCGACTACTTCATCCATCGCCACCTCGCCCATCACCTCGATTCCATCACCCCCTGGCTCCGTCTCGCATACACCACATGATCCTATTGCCCAAATTGCATCGTTTATTCTAGCGCCGCTCCCAAGATAACTATAAAGGTGCCATCTCAGGACTCCATTACTACATATTATTATTTTTATATATGAAAATTTGTATAAAATTTTTTATTATATTAAATGCTTTGGTATAATGATGATTTGGTATATACAATGTTTTTGAAGATTATACATGATTATGTATGAAGCTACATCTGTATTTTTATTTTTATACATGTACCGCTTTTTATAAAAATAATTCTAAATTGTAAGTATTATAACTTGGATTTTTGTACAATGCATGCAATGAAAAATAAGAAAATAAGAATTAGGGTAAATCAGGTTTTTCAAACCATTATTAATAAGAATTTAAAACACAAAAACACAATTTAGCTATTCTTAAATTTACCTTTCACAATGTTTTTGAAAACATAAAAACCCAATTTTAGTTTTCTAAATTTAATATTTTTATTCTACAGACTTTCAAAAACAAAACATGTTCATCTGGATTTTTCGTGTCATCGATTAGGGTTTGTACAAAGTTTTAGGTTTGGGTTTTTGGATTTTTGTACTTCACCCCCTAGGCACAGTGGTTTTTTGCTTGTGGTCTTAGTGGCATTGTGGTTTAGTGGCACAGGTTTCGTGGTTTCGGGGTCTTAGTGTTCTATGATTTTTCGGTTTCCTGTGGTTTTAGGTTTTGTGTAAATTCCACTGTGCCACGCCTGCAGATACGACTAATACGCTGCAGATAACAAACAAAATATATACATAAAAAATAGGACCACATGGTCCTTAAGAAGTGACCAATACGTCAAAGAAATCAACGCAGAGTAGCCTCATATTCCTAATATAGACCATCAAACTAACATGTAGCATCCAATAAACCTATTGTCTGGTTACTTCCTCTATTTACTTATTTTTATTTTTGGTTATTATTTGAAAATTATAATTATATTAAAATAAATATAATTGAGGGTGATTTGATAAATATAGTATATTTTTCAAGAAAACATGAGAGATTATATTTACAAATTTAAGGAATTTAATATATTTTAACCAAATATTTATCCTCTTCCAAACGATAGCAACATTAGTACCTAAACATATATAGAAAAACACAGCAAATTAAAATTTTAATTTTATAAATAAATAAGAGATAAAGAGAGCTTTATCCAATACATTCATGGTAGAACTCTATACACTCTTAATCTGTTTAAGCTCTCTTCAAGCTCCTTCCGATCCGTCCTATTAGGGTTTTCACCAAGCTTAAAGTGAATCAAAGGCTATTAAAGACCAATCAGAATAATTCGAAATCAATCTAACCCACCCGCCTTACGGATCCGAACGTAAAACCACGGACGCCCGCTTAATTCTTTTATTTTACATTTTATTACGCTTTTCAAAATGTCGCACCAAGCCCCGGCCAATTCATAAGCGTGTCCTAACCGAGCCCTGGCTTACTCCGACGTTTTCATTTATCTTATCAAAACATTTATTTATGTCATTTCGTTTTAAGGTTTTCAATTTCGCGGAAGCATTTTCAAATGGGAGGCCCATAAACATTCTCATTTCACAAAATGCAATTACAATGAAGGCATTCTATGCCCTTTTAAAATGATATACAAAACAAAACATTAATTCAGAGTTCAACTATTTTGTTCACAAAATATCCCATTATCAAAGGAAATGTTATACAAATGACAAGGTATATACTTATACGCCGACCTTCTTATGACTCAAGGCTTCACACCCTGTCTCCTTCCGTTTCCACTCGAAACCTGCGCATAGATAAAACTACACGCTAAGCATTTTCATGCTTAGTGGTTCTATACAATTCTATTTCAATATTTAATTTAACTTGACATGCATTTAACATTAAACCATGCCTATTATATCAGCATATACTCATGCTATTCATTTTTGCATGCTTTCATTTTACAATCATTTATTATATTACAACATGATATTTCAATGCAACAATTCAATTCACAATTCAATTTATGAGATTTAAGCGTATACATAAAATCCCTTTTTCACTCGTCAATGTTGGTTATTTCCACTTTAATTACTAATTCACATTTACGACTCGATTCCGGCTTGACGAACTTCGCCCTTATCATCATTCGGTAATGTGCTTACACATTTAACAATTCGGTCTCCCATCATGATGGATGTCGTTTGGTGCACCCCGACATGTGGTGTCACTTAAATGCCATACGCCATTATGACGGATGCCGATTGGTGCATCCCGCCAAGTGGGACATTTCTTCAATGTCATACACCATTATGACGAATGCCGATTGGTGCATCCTGCCAAGTGGGACATTAGACAATTTCGTGCCTTCATGATGGATGTCGATTGGTGCATCCTGTCAGGCAGTTCATTCGGTATATCGATTCAATTCAAGATGTCAAGAATTGACCAATTCATTTACAATTCGATTTATCATTCATATTCATTCAGTTTTCAAATATCACATTTCAATTCCATATTCACTTTTGTATTATCTTTTCAAAGATATACTCAATTTATGTACTCATTTCATATACTCATTCACGTACTCATTTCATATACTCATTCAAGTACTCATTTCATATACTCATTCATGTACTCATTTCATATTTATTTGGTAAACTACCAAAATACTTGAAATAATAACAGAGTCAGAGAACTAACTCAAAAAGCTTTGCACTTTGATTCTAATCCTCGGAATCTCAATCTCATTTTGGCTTTTTCTCCTCGTAAGCCCCTATTCCAAAACCATTAAAGAACAATGTTATTTCAGCGCATAGTGGTTTCGTTAGATTGATTTTCTGTGAGTTTAATATTAGTTCCAATTTCACAAGTTATATATATATATATATATATATATATATATATATATATATATATATATATGTGTGTGTGTGTGATTCTTGACCAATGGGCTTTCCATAGAGTCCAAGAACAACCGAAACGGAGTTCGGACGAAGGAGTTATGACCTTCCAAGTCGGGAGGTCATACATAGTCACACCAAATGAGTCGAATTTAAACCCGACCGAGCTGACTCGACCCTGCGAACCTTGGTCCGACACCTCGATTCGACACCTCATCCTCCTCTCAAGCATATGACACACTTTGACCAATGGGCCGATAGAGTCCAAGAACACCCAAAACAGTTCGGATGTGGTTATGACCTTCCGGTCAGAGGTCAGCACGTATCACACCCACCGAGCCGACCGAATCGGGACCGAGTCGACCGGACCTCGCAAACTCGGTTTGTCACCTCGGTCTGACACTTTCTATCCTCCTCAGGAATATGAATAGATTCTTGACTCCATGGGCTTCCCATAGAGTCCAAGAACACCTGAAACGGAATTCGGACGAAGGAGTTATGACCTTCCAAAGTTGGAGATCATACGTAGTCACACCCAGCCGATCTAACCTGAACTGACTAAGCTGACCTAACCTTGGTAAACTCAGTTTGACACCTCGGTTTGAAACCTACTATCCTCCTCATGCATATAAATGGATTCTTGACTCAATGGGCTTTCCATAGAGTCTAAGAACACCCGAAACTTAGCTCGACTGAAGAGTTATGATCTTCCAAAGTCAGAGGGTCATACTTAGCCACACACAGCCGAGTCGACCTAAACCGACTGAACTGATCTCGACCAAAGAAACCCTGGCCTAACACCTTCTATCCTCCCTCAAGAATATGAATATATTCTCGACTAATGGGCTTTCATATAGTCCAAGAACACCCGAAACGGGAGTTCTGACGGCGGAGTTATGACCTTCTAAGTCGAGGTCACATGTAGTCACACCCACCAGGCCGATCCGAACCGGCCGAGTCCGAGTCGACCGCCTGAGCCGACCGCCGGAGCTGACCTCAGCAGCCGACCCCTACAAGACCTCCTCGTCGACCCCATAGGCCAACCTCCGCCGACCTCTCTACAGCCGAATTCCTCTCGCCGACCCTCTACATGCCGACTTCTACCGCCAGTCCCTCACGACCTCTCTACAGTCGACTTCGCAAAAGGACCATAACTTTGTCTACAGAGGTCTGAATCGAGAAATTGAAAGCCTAACATCAAGTTCATTGATGTGGATACACCATCAGAGTGGACACACTCCAAATCTCTTTATTTCTTACCCGTAAATCAGTCTCTAAGGTCCTAAGACGCGCACCACTACAATATGGTGCCTCACATGGTTTGAAAATACAACCAAACATTCCCTAAGGCAAGATAACAACCACACAACCCTTGTAGAAAAATAACCAGTAGGAGAAGACCTACCTCTTGGAGTTTGTCGAAACTCCGTGATTCCGGTCTCTACTTTCAGCTCTTGTCACGAGGAAGGACTTTCCCTCTTACTTCGGAAACCTATGGTCCGATTGTCGGAAAATCTAGAGAGAAGGTAGAGCCTCTCTCTCTAACTCTCCCTTTTCTCTGTTTTATTTTTTATTTTTTTTTTTATGGATCACCCTTAATCGTATTTTAAAAAGGAGGAAACTTCTTCCCTCTTTCCTACATGCCACATGCCCTCTCCTTGATTTTTTTTTCTTTATTTCTTTTGTATTTAGGTCCCTCCATTTCTCTATTATTCTTCATTTAAGTCTCCTATTATTTTTCCCCTTGCTCATTTATTTCTCCTACTCTCTACTTAGACATATAAACTTACTTACAATTGACCCTTAGGTCCCCATTTACAATTTCCATATTTTCTCTTTTTTCACTGGCTTATTTCTAGATTCAATAATCATTTAACTCAATATTCATCTAACAATTCCCAAAAAAAAAATACCCAAGTCGCTCAATCTTATACTCCGAATATATAATAATTCTTTTATCATAAAATTCTGTGTTATTTTTTGGACGTTATTCTCCCCCCACTCCTAATAAAATTTGGCCTCGAAATTATCTTAGTCAAACAGCTGCGACACTTCCATTAGAGAGGTGGTCGGACTCCTCTCGCGATGAATGTTACTTCATCTTCATTCTGTTCTTAAGGTTACTTCTTTCATTCTACACCGACTATTGCTTGCGTCGGGACAAACTACTCATCCCAACACATCAAACTCCCTGAAGGGTAATTCGATCATACCCCCAGGAAACTCATACTCTCGTATTCGATTAGGGAAATCTCTATACACTCTATTCACAATAACACTATGCCCGAGCGGGTTCGTCACCAAGATGTCATACTTGGTTTCACTCCTCAATAAATTACCCAAGTTTGGTATGTCAATACATATGTATGAATGAGTCAATCCTAGATCTATCAATGCATGCATAATAGTATCAAAGATAGTAAAATTACCAACTATCACATCCTCGTGCTCAGATCTTCTACTTCTTTCACTGCATATGCTCTTACCTGTGAAAGCACCCACCATCTTGCTCTATCCAAAGTCTGCGGTCCCTCGGCTCCCTGAACACTGTGATGCAACACTTTTCTCTCGCTTCGATCGATGATACATTGCCCCCAGTTTGGGGTGCTATGAAGGGATGTGCTTGAGTACACTCTCATATTTTGTGCTCCATGGATCCACAACCCAAGCAAGCACCGGTCAATCTCCAACAATCTCCCTTATGTTTTCTTCCACAATGGGAACAACGAGGAACGTCTTGTCCTCTAAAAACACCTCCTCGGGTGACTGTTATCCCACTAAGACCTGGGCAGAAAATACTCTTCTACCGGCACCGAGTCAGAGGGCCTCCGCCCGAACCCCGCGGGTCCCCTCGAATCACTCTACTCGTCGCCGATGAGCACTCGACCGACAAAAATTTTTCTTCCTTGTCTCTATCTTTCCTCTTTCTACTCTTCTCTTTCTTTACTCGCTCCATTACTTGGGAGTACATGTCAAGATTTGGAGAAATCACTGCAAAAATCCTCGTGACATGCCCAATGCGGTCTCTAGGGCCACTTTCAAACTTACGGTAATTTCTCTTCTCTTCACTAGCATCCAGATATTTGCTCAACCGCAGTGAATCTTCACATATTCTGTGACACTTAATGCCTCGCTTCAAATTATGAAACTCGTCAGATATTGTTAAATAGATGACTCCAATATAATGCTTCTTGAACTCATCCAAAAGAACCTCCATGTAACTCTTCCTGGTGCAAATTCCGGTCACTAAACCCATCACCGATAAGCCTCATCCCCGTAGTAACAGGTTACACATTCCAAATCTTCAGCTATGCAATGCATTTGCACAAGCATTCACTTCCCTGGGCCCCTCTCGAGCCACCGCCATTGAAGGCTCATCTTCTTCTTCAAGAAAGTCTATCGGTTTCATCTTGCCATTCTCTCAATGGTCGATCAGTCATGAGCTATTACAACTGGTTGTCTTATTTCTTGCAAGCCTGAAGCACCGCCGAGGATACCCATATACTTCCTACCACTTGTCTCCGGCTTCATTCATTGGTGGGGCATGAGATGCTTGGGTCCACCCAAAATACACTAGCAGTACTATCAGACAATTTCCCCGGTCACCTTTCACCCTTCGGGGTACCCGAATCCATCCATGTTTACCTATTAAGACCGACAAGATCCGAAGGCTGTAGAAGTCATATCATCCTTTAAATGCAAATGCAATGTAATACAAAATACCATTTTCAAAATCCTTTCTTTTTTCAAAATCGCTTAGGGTCTTTTTTCCGTAAACGCCAAACCTGTGCTCTAATACCACTAAAAATGTAGCTGCCACCCTCGAGCCCGACCAGACCCGCCAGGATCCAACCGAAACCCCAGGACGCCCTGCGCACCTTTTATTTTACATTTTATTACGTTTTCTTTTTCAAAAGTGTCGCGACCCGAATCCCTGGCTCGACCCGAAGGGTAGGTTCGAACTGGAGCCCGGTTTACTCCGACGTTTTCATTAATCTTATCAAAACATTTATTTATGTCATTTCGTTTTAAGGTTTTCAATTTCGCGGAAGCATTTTCAAATGGGAGGCCCATAAACATTCACATTTCACAAAATGCAATTACAATGAAAGCATTCTATGCCTCTTTAAAATGATATACAAACAAAACATTAATTCGTAGTTCAACTATTTCGCTCACAACATCCCATCATCAAAGGAAATGCCATGCAAATGATCGGGTATACTTATACGTCGACTTCCCTCTTTATGACTCGCTTCAATCTTGTCTTCCTTCCGTCTACTCGAAACCCGCGCATGATAAACTACACGCTAAGCATTTCATGCTTAGTGGTTCTATACAATTATATTTCAATATTCAATTTAACTTCGACATGCATTTAACATTAAATCCATGCCTATTATATCAGCATATACTCATGCTATTCATTTTTGCATGCTTTCATTTTACAATCATTTATTATATCACAACATGCAATTTCAATGTAACAATTCAATTCACAATTCAATTTATGAGATTTCAGCGTATACATAAAATCCCTTTTTCACTCGTCAATGTTGGTTATTTCACTTTGACTATTCAATTCACATTTATGACGGATTTCGTTTTGGATGAATCTCCGTCATATCATCATTCTGCAGAATGTGCTTACACATTTAACAATTCGGGTTCCCATCGACGATGTCAAGCTGTGCACCCCCGACATGTGGTATCACTTAAATGTCATAAGCCATCATAACGATGCCGATTGGCGCATCCCGCCTGCTGACATTTCTTCAATGCCATACGCCATTAGGACGGATGCCGATTGGTGCATCCCGCCAAGTGGGATTAGACAATTTCTCGTTGTTCGCGGATTCGAGCTTCGATCGTGCATCCTATTAGGCGGTTCATTTGGTATATCGATTCAATTCAAAATGTCAGGAATTGACCGATTCATTTACAATTCGATTTATCATTCATATTCATTCGGTTTTCAAATATCACATTTCAATTCCATATTCACTTTTGTATTATCTTTTCAAAGATATACTCAATCTATGTACTCATTTCATATTTACTTGGTAAACTACCAAAATACTTGAAATAAGAATAGAGTCAGAGAACTAACTCAAAAATCTTTGCACTTTGATTCCATTCCTTGGAATCTCAATCTCAATTTGGCTTTTTCTCCTCGTAAGCCCCTATTCAAAAACCATTAAAGAACAATGTTATTTGTACGTTAAGTAGTGGTTTTACTAGATTGATTTTCTAGTTTAATATGAGTTCTAAATTTATATATATATATATATATATATATATATATATATATATATATATATATATATATATATATATATATATATATGATTCTGACTCAATGTGGCTTTCAATAGAGTCTCAAGAAAATCAAACGGAGTTTGATCTAAGGAGCAGACCTTCCGGTTGTAGGTCATAATTTAGTCACAATTCCAGCCTGAGCCGACCTGAACCCCACTGAGTTTACCTGACCTTGGTAAACTCGGTTAGACACCTGATATCCTTCTAAGGCATATGAATGGATTCTTGACTCAATGGGCTTTCCATAGAGTCCAAGAACACCCGAAATGGAGTTCAGACGAAGGAGTTATGACCTTCCGAAGTTGGAGGTCATACGTAATCACATCCAGCCGAGCTGACCTGAACTGACTAAGCTGACCTGACCTTGGTAAACTCGGTCTGTCACCTCGGTCTGACACTTTCTATCCTCCTCAGGCATATGAATGGATTCTTGACTCAATGGGTTTTCCATAGAGCCCAAGAACACCCGAAACGGAGTTCGGACGAAGGAGTTATGACCTTCCAAAGTTTGAGGTCATACGTAGTCACACCCAACCGAGCTGACCTGAACTGACTGAGCTGACTTGACCTCAGTAAACTCTGTCTGACACCTGCTATCCTCCTCAGGCATATGAATTGATTCTTGACTCAATGGAATTTCCATAGAGTCCAAGAACACCCGAAACGGAGTTCGAACAAAGGAGTTATGACCTTCCGAAGTTGGAGGTCATACGTAGTCACACCCAACCGAGTTGACCTGAACTGACTAAGCTGACCTGACCTCGGTAAACTCGGTCTAACACCTAGGTCTAACACCTGCTATCCTCCTCAGGCATATGAATGGATTCTTGACTCAATGGGCTTTCCATAGAGTCCAAGAACACCCGAAACGGAGTTCGAACAAAGGAGTTATAACCTTCCGAAGTTAGAGGTCATACGTAGTCACCTAGTCGAAATGACTGAACCGGATTGAGCTGACCTCGACTCGAGCAACCTAGTTTCGACACTTCGGTCTGGACAAGATTCCCATCCTCCTCAGGCATATGAATGGATTTTGACTCAATGGCTTTCCATAGAGTCCAAGAACACCCAAACTAGTCTGGACGAAGGAGTTATGATCTGGTTTGAGGTAATATGTAGTCACACCCAAATGAGTCGACTTGAACCCGCAACCCGAGCTGACCTCTAAATGAGCCGACTCCGCCGAGCTGACTCTAGCAGCTGACCTCTACAGGCTGACCTCTGCTGACCTCTACAAAGGACTCCCCGCTGACCTCTACATGATGAGACCTTTATCGGCTAACCCCATCGACTTATAGGTCGACCTTAGTAAAGGACCATAACTTTTCGCCAGAGGTCCACCGAGAAATTCAAAACCTAACATCAAGTTCATTGATGATACAATTTACTAGCACTCACTTCCAAATTCCTTTACTTATTACTCAAAATTAGTTCTAAGGTCCAAGCACGCGCACTACCACAATGTGGCAGCTTCCCATGGTTTAAAATACAACCAAACATTCCCTAAGGCAAGATAACCACCACACAATCCTGTGGCAGAAAATAACCAGCAGAGAAGACCTACCTCTTGAGTTTGTCTCCAAGCTCCCGATCTGCCTCTACTTGCAGCTCTTGTCACGAGGAAGGACTTTCCCTCTTGCTTCGCCAGAAACCTATGGTCCGATCGTCGAAAAATCTAGAGAGAAGGTAGAGCCTCTCTCTCTAACTCTCCCTTTTCTCTGTTTTTTTTTTTTTTTTTTTATGGATCACCCTTAATCGTATTTTAAAAAGGAGGAAACTTCCTCCCTCTTTCCTACTTGCCCCATGCCCTCTCCTTGATTTTTTTTTTCTTTATTTCTTTTGTATTTAGGTCCCTCCATTTCTCTATTATTCTTCATTTAAGTCTCCTTTTATTTTTCCCCTTTCTCATTTATTTCTCCTAATTTCACTTAGACATATAAACTTACTTACAATTGACCCTTAGGTCCCCATTTTACAATTGACCCTTAGGTCCCCATTTTACAATTTCCATATTTTCTCTTTTCACTTGGGTTTATTTCCGGATTCAATAATCATTTAATCAATATTCATCTAACACCTCAAAAAATACCTAAGTCAATTAATTATACCCAAAATATATAATAATTTTTTTATTATAAAAATTCTATGGTATTTTTGGGGCATTACGCCAATGTTGTCTTCAAAGAATCATTAGCAAATCCCCAATATAATCTTCCTTCGTAAAATTGTCTTTCTTTGTGCTACAATGCCTACAATAACTGGAAAGTTTGCCTCATCCTCGTCCTCTTCGTCCTCGTTATCTCCCCTTTCCTGTTTAATAGACATGCAAGAGTTAGAACTACCTGACGTGAGTAAATTGAAGTATAAAGCTGAAATATACTTTGTGTCTAAAAGTATAGAAAGAAAGAAGATATACAAAAAATTTCCAAACTCCATTCTCATGCAGAGCTCCAATTCTAAATCAAATCGAATATATTTTTTATATTAAACAAACTATGGTTACTTCCCCATCATGAAGAGCATTTGCATTATCAACTACATGAGTTTCACTTAACCAAGCAAAGAAGCTACCCTCACAAACAGATTCTTGAAAATGGTTAGGAACGTGTATTTGCAAGAACAACAAGATATCAAAAAAGGCTCCAGGTTTATGCACCTATCTTGTTAGGTATCATGTGATATGTGTTGTCCATTCCTTATCTATGTATCTATATGCAAATATACACATTTGAAAGCAAAAATAACCTGGAGCAGCAGCCAAGAGATCCATATTCATGTACTGTACTCAAAAAATTAGAATATAGGACACCAGTTCACCATCTTCCAGTTTGGTGACACAAAGAAAATCCAGATTTGATTTGAACCCTCATCAAAGAACATAAAGGTTTTCGTAAGCTTTGTATCTACGAAATAAGGTTTCAGGTTAAAATTCTAAAATTTTATACACAATAAAAATGTAAAAACCATATGGAGAATTTCAAAAAGGAAAGAAAACAATAAGAGATAAAGGTCACCCTTACTAAAAGGCACAAGGTGACCGAGGTAGAAGCAGACACTTACAAATGTGATTGAGTATCCAGACTTCACATCTAAAAGAATAACATTGTTGTTATGCAGGTTTGTATTAGTTCTTAGTAATTCAAACAAGAATAGATACAATGTCATTAATACTGATTTGATTAACCTGCAAAGAACAAGATAAGTGAAGTTGTGCTACCACTTCAAGAAGCAAACCTGTATGACTGAGCTCTGAAGAAGGACCAAATCCAAGATAATGCGAGCAGCTACATTCATACATTTGTACACATATAAATGTCAAACTTGGTTTCTATTCTTACAAGACTTTACAGACCTCTACCGCTTACACAACCCACATGTGATAGATGTTATCCCCTCCCTAACGCCCATCTCATTATGCAACCGTTGATTTAGACGCTCCACTTCCTTACGCGCCAGACGACTTGTGTAGTCCAATCATAGGACCATCATAAAGAGGCCACTCGTCTTCATTGAATATTGGATGGAAAAGGCTTGCCCATGTGTCATAGTACGACTGGGTAGTATAGTAGCCTTCCACCAACAAACGAAAATCAACACAACGATGCTGACATGCTGCTATGATATGGCTACATGGAAATCTGTATATAAGTGTCTTTCCACATGTGCATTTTTTTTCATGTAAGTTGAGACGATGAGTTCTAATTAATTGACTTGACATGAAATAGGCCTCACGTTATCGTGAAAGCACAATTTAATCGAACCAACCTTAAAACATGACCGATATGAGCATCAACATACTGAGCGAACCGCGTGCAATGTCAATCTATTAGCACCCCAGTCTCTCTCGCACAAAGTAACCAAGAAAGAAGGTCAACCGTATCAATGCAAGCACTGCAGGCTATGAGCTCCTTTAAGGACACCGTTAAACAATTCTCTGAAATGTTATCGTCATTAACCCACATCTTCGACTTCCATCCTCGTGAGTTATACCCATAATTGAAAGTGGATCGCTTCTACCATCAGAGTTTCAATTAATTCTTCCAATTGTAGTCATATGCTATTGAATTCCTGCTATGTACTCGCCAAAGCCGCCCCGCATACCAAATTCTTCAAAAGTTTATCTTTGAACCGTCATAAATTGCTTGCAAACGATGCATGCAACTCGTGGATAAAGTGCATGGTGCAGCCTCAACCAAGATGAGGACTCCAGCCACACGCTTATGATACTCGATGTCACGATATAATGCAAATTCCCGTCCTTTGAGTAACTCTATTTCTTATACATGCCAAGAACCATCCCCAACTATCAGTGTTCTCACCTTCTGTAATAGCAAATGTCAATGGAAACAACTGATTATTTCCATCACACCCCATTGCAATCAATAACTTGCCTTTATACTTCCCATATAAATGTGTACCATCAATACTCATTATGGGACGACAATGTTCGAACCCTTCAATAGATGGCTTGAATGACCAGAACATGCGTTGGAATATCTCAACGTTTGCCATATTAATTTCACATGTTTTCCAAATAACAACACATCTAGGATTTGATTTCTCTATGGCCAAAAACAAGTGTGGCGCCAGATATTTCATCGAGAAGTCACCAAATAATCATTTAATTGCTTTATGTCTGCATCCAAAGCCTTTTAGTATGATTTTGATATCCCCATTTCTCCATCACTTTCGTCAATAAGAGTTTAGTCACAATTGTGCCTTAATTAATGCCTTTATATATGAACCAATTTTTAGTCTAGCTGGAGTGATGGTCCTAGTTCAAGAAAGGATTGACATAAGTATGCAGCCTAGTATATTTGTTGATAACAAATAAGGATGTATCTTTCACAACCATTGCACGAAGCTTCCATGGACAATGACATTCTTCCACCTTTCTTACATCTTAAAACGAGCAATTTTTTGAGGATTTAATGAACGACAAACTCGTGCGACCGAGTAAATCTTTGCAGCCTCTTGCAAATCATATTTCAAATTAAAAAGTTGGCCAATTACAAATTCTCCACTCGAATAACCGGTATTATGCTGCACCCATGGAGTCCAACAACTTGCAACATCATTATCAAGGTTTTCAACATGTTGAAATTGAGGTATTGGTGGTAAGTGATAATTAACAGCGGATGACTCATCCAATGTCTCATCATCTGGGTGATTTGATACATCACAAGATGGAGCTTGTGCAGAGACATATATCCCTTGTTCATTCTCCAAAACTTGGTTCAAAGTTCGAAACGATGATGCATGTCCATCAACTGCAACATCCTCATCATCTCCATCACATTCATCATCAACATCTTCATCATATTCACTGTTAACTTTCATCCGTGACTGCCTTCATCATTCTCCATTTGGTCCGCAAGACGGAGATCGGGATCACTGACAAAGCCCACAAATAAAGAGTTAGATCAGGCAACTTTGTAATTGTCGCGAACAAATAAATCTACATGGCCACCCATAGATTGGTTCAATTGTGCCTTGACTTGAACAACTTTAATATACAATTCAATTTCCTCAATAGTTGTTGTGTTCGCCAGATTCAACATTTCGCGCACACTACTGTCATCCCATACTGGAAAAGGTTGGAACCTATTTCCACTTCTAAGAGGATACTTACAAATGAGTACTAATTTGAACCTTCGTTTGTCAATGGTTGTCTTTGAGTATAATATATCAATCAATTAATAAATGCGCATTCAATCGTATCTTCAAAGGTGCAATACGCTTCGCTTCTCCCTCATATTCGACATTTGTTTTAGTCCTCACTATTTGTCCATTATAGTAACATATCACGGGAATTGTTGAAACAGATATAATTCACCTGTACAAAATGGTCCCAAATAAATTAAATAATATGAGAGGTAATTATCCTGATATCACATCAACTTTATCATAAAGAAAACAATCAAAGTGTCCTTAGTTTCAGTCATTGTGTCATTTTGTCAACTAAGTGGGACCTGTGTCCGTCTTGCAATACCAAGACAGATGGATCCAAAGGATCAGCAACATGAAGCCCTATGAATTCCATATATATGACCTAGATGTCTGAAAGGCACTATAAATATTAGTAAAACACATTAGAGAGACTGTACCACAATAATTAAAGGCACTATGGTTTTATAGTTTTAAGGTTTTAGGGGTTTACGGTTTATTCCTATTTAGGGTTTTAGCATTTCAGAGTTTCAAGGTTTTAGGGTTTTAGGCTTTTAGGGGTTGAGCGTTTCAATGTTTCAATGTTTCAAATTTTTAGGGTTTTAGGGTTTCGGGGTTTTATGGTTGTTAGGTTTTAGTGTTTTAGTGTTTTGATGTTTCTAGGTTTTATGATTTTTGGGTCCCTAAGGTTTTAGGGTTTGTGTGGTTTTGTGGTTAAAGCACAGGTTTTAGCATTGTGGTTTCTGTTTCATAGTTTAGGTTTTAGTGGTTTCCCCAGCTTCTGCTGTTTCAATGTTTTGTGGTTATAGCTTTCAAGGTTTCACATTCAAGTTTTAGTGTTTTTAGGTTTAAGGATTTTAGGTTTTGTGGTTTGTGTTTGTGATTTTAGGTTTTGGGTTTCAGGTACAGGTTTAGGGGTTTTGTACAAGGTCAGAGGGTTTCGTGCTTCATGTTTCTGTTTTAGGATTTCAGGGTCCCTAGGTTTGTGTGTGGTTTTGTGGTTTTAGGTTGTATGGTTTTAGGGTTTTAGCATTTCAGGGTTTCAAGGTTTCAGGGTTTTAGGGTTTTAGGGTTTCATCTTTTCAAGGTTTTAATGTTTTAGGTTATAAATAAGCCAAGGTTTTAATGTTTTTTTAAGTTATAGCGTTTTCATGTTTCACATTTCTGTTTGTGGTTTTAGTGTTTAAGGGTTTTAGTATAGGGTTTTGCATAAGGTTTCAGTGGTTTTAGGTTTTGTGGTTGTGATTTCAGGTTTGTGGTTTCAGGTTGTAGGATTTGGGTTTTCAGGTTTGGGGTTTTAGCTAAAACCCTAAAACTATGTGAACTTTGTGAACTTTCTTCTTCCTTATCTCTATGTTTTTTATAACTTAATCATCGGAGAGGCGGCCGGCCCACCGCCGTCAAATCGTTCTTTTTTGCAGGTTTACATTACGTCGCTAATGCCCTGAAAGTCAAACGATCAAGGTAATAACAATGGTATGGCTAGGTACTCGAGCAAACTTATAGTTGTTATGATCGTGTGAGCATGAAGACTAGATAACTGTAGTAAAACTTGGGAAATGATAATGTGTCACTCATTTCGCTCAACTGTAGCCTAGGATCGTTAACACATGTAGATACTGAAATTATGCGAAGGCAAAAGTCTAGCTAGTTACTTTTATTACCTAGTCACCTCCTTCAGATTCCTAGGCTAAGTCATCAAAAAGAAGCAAGTTCCTTACAAGTTTGTCTCTGATTTCAGAGAAAAGTTCCATACCATAATCTCTTTTTTTTCTTGTGTTCACTTGGCAAAAAGAACAAAAGGGAGGGGCCCATGGAGATATAAAGATGGGAACCTTGTGAGTGATGTTCTCTTTTCTTAATTCCTTTTTTTCATTTACAGTTTTTTTTCCCTTTCCTATATGATCTTTTGCGTCAAGGCACTGCCTAGTAAGGGCCAGGAATTTATAAGAAAGTCCTCACATCTGTTTTCCTTGCAGTGCATTCAAGCTGTCTACTTTCTAGGCATCTAAAGAAACCCTAACTTAAGCCAGACTTAGCACTTACTAATTTCTGCACTTCTTAACAAAGGTGATATCTATGAGTCTCTTTTGCCTTTAGCATGTTTATTTAGTCACTAATTTATGTTTTCTTCTTGTAATGGTATCACTAGTATCAGTACCTCATATTAGTATAAGAACCTAATAACCTAAAAAGCCTGATAGTGTTAGGTCGATTAGAGCGGTCAGGGATGCCAAGGCAATGCTGTAGAGAAAGCTATCTAGCACCCATCAAATCCATGGTAAAACAAACTCCCTAGTTAATTAAGTAATCCTCCATTGGCTAAGCTTGCATTATTAATATACTGCTCTCCGTCATTCACTGATTCTCAAGACAGGTTTTTTCACACTGACTCAACAAAAGGTGGCTGATTGTGAGTTTGAATCAGGGCCTTAGGCCAAGATGTCTAATATAAATAGACAATTTAAACATAAATACCAAGCTGAGATACTATTGCTAAGATGGCATGGGCAAAACTCTATACCATCTTCACTCTTTGTAATAGTCAAAATCTTCAACTCCCGTGATACATCTGCATGACAACTACATTTTTTTCAAACAAAATACCAAGCAAACACCTGATAACTACATTTTTCAATTGTTTCTTAATTAGAGAATGGCTTGAAACTCTATTATACTGCTAGCTGTAACAATCACATGCACTTGATGATATTTTTTGTTGAGGCATTCTTCTGTTTGTCATTTCCTTTCCTTTTCTTCAGTTGCAGTATGTCATGCATACACAGCAAAAGTTAGATTCCTGCTTTGTCTTCTCTAAAGCTGATAACCTAGATATTTTGTGGATTCAGAATAGGAACAAAGAATAAAATTTCAAAAGCAAGGAGAAAGAGAGAGAGAGGTGTTACAAGACGCAGAAGGTACATGGCTCCATAATATGCACTTTGGGGTTACCTAACCTATAAAGCAGATGTTTGCAATTTTGGAATTGTGGATTTGGAAATTGTTAGTTGCAAGCACAATATGAATTTTCTGCCCAACAATTATGTGTCAGCTTTCTGTGACTGTGTACTTCACTCATTTATATCTTGTGTGACTCAAGATCAATTTTTTGCATAAGTACATTTTTATTAGGCTTCTTGGGCTTTATTTTCTTTGGCATACCAATTCAAGTTGATGAAAGTACAGAAGCAAAATGCTCATGTACTAGGTTAATTTTGTGGCATACCAATCCAAGATGCTAGTTAATAACCTCCTCCCCCCAAAATTTCTCAACCACCGAATCCAAGCAAAACGCAAAACACAAACAATCACCAAGACAAATCTACATTCAAACAAATCAAAGAAAAAGAACAACATTAGACCATAAATCCCACCGCAAACAAATGTAAAAGACATAACCAACCGGACCACAATCAAAGCAATCGGACCACAATAAAAAAAAAAAAATCATGATTGAATCAATAGCAGGAATCAAATAGCAGGCTAAATAGCCGGATCATAATATACCTGATTCAAATGGAAAAACAAAGATTTGATCATGAGATCAGACCTGGGTGAATGTGAGTGAAGGGAGGATGAAGGTAAAATAGGAAAACAACGTGATTCAAATGGCGGAGAGGCACGACGGCGAGGGATTCAAACTAAGTGAGACGACACCAACAAGTGTAAGGAGGATGAAGGTAAAATAGAAAAATAGGAAAAGAAGCCCTAGCTATATGCAGTCAATTACCGTCGTTGTGGACAGCGGGAAATAAAATTTTTTTCAAATGCCGCTATTGCCGTCAGCGGCAAATGGTAAAATGCCGTCATTGCCGTTAGTGGCAAATTAAACCCAAATGCCGTTGTTTGAGTTTCCGACATTGCGCATCATTCTGGTAAATACTTTCAACAGCAAACCAATTTTATCTTTTTTTTTTATCAAACGCAATATTTTCGTACAAAACTCCGCTAACGATGGATGATCTACTGACAACTTTGCCCTCCTCTCATTCTTTCCTGTCTCAGCCGACAATATTAGTGCACTGTTCATCTCTCCACTCTCCTTTTCCCTCCACTTGTCCTATCCAACTTAAATAACGTTTTTCATTTTTAAACATATTTCATACCTTATTTTCTATATTTAAAATATACAAAATTTAAAAATCAAAATACAAATAAATTATTCCTTATTTTTATAGTTTGGACGGATATTTTTGTAGAAAAATGTGTTAGAAAAAAAAATGAGCATGTCAATTATTTTTAGTTGATTTCAAAACCCTCATTTTTTCTCAACTTTATCTTATAACCACTCATATTCACTAAGATAGAAGAAGTGATTTTTAGTTATTTTAAATTTAAAATCACCTATATACACTTCTTTCTATCAATATATTATTTTTTAATAAAATGATTATTCTACCTTGATTTGGGTTTTTTTTTCGTGATTTCGTCGTTTTGTTGTGATGATTGGTTTTGTGTTATTATCTTGTTAAACGCTTTTGTTTTTCGGTCAATTATTATATGTTTTATTCGATGCATTTATCTGTGAGGTAAAACATATTTCATCAAATAAAGACAACAAATCAAAATATAAGATTATGATAGTAAGTATGTTACAGAAATTGAGTCAAATATTTTATAATCAAAGATGTTGAGCGCTCTATCACATCAACTAGATATGATGGACAAAAATTTATTTTAATTTCATATGTAGTTTCTTTTTAATACACCTTTAGTTTCAAGATAATAAACCGTCTCAAGAACTCCTAATCTGCACTCCCTCCCTATACCCCATGTCGCCATCTGATAGTTTTACTAATTGAGCAAAGCATAATGAGCAATTTTATGGGTAGTTAAATCATTAAAATAAATTACATTTTAATATAAAATATGTTATTATTTGGTAATTAACATTCCAATATATAAGTAAACTATAAAAAATATATATTTTTTATGAGAACTATAAAATACATTTAAAAAAAAATTAATAATATAGTAAATAAATACTAATGTTTTAAGTAATATTAATTACATATTTAAATTTTTTATACAATATCAAACTTAAATTAAAAATAAAAATTATATGGTTAAAACTAAATTTGTATTTTCTTCAAAACAAAAGAAGAAATATAATACGGAAAAGTATTAATTTACCTTTAATTTTCAAATAAAAATAATAATCATTATTTTTAAAGATAAATTTTAATTTTTTGTGCTAATAATATAGAATTAAAATTTTAAATATAAATTCCCAAGTTTGGTTTAAATTTTAAATATAAATCAACAATTTTTGTTCAAAATACATTAACATTTATAAAGAAAAAAAAAGAATAGTTTTTCCTAAAATTTTAATTTGAGAGTTTATAAACTCTCTTAAAAATTTTTATTTTATTTTCAAATATTAATTTTAAAATGAAAAATTATTTAAACAAATAATTTCATTGTCAAATAGTACTTTTAAAATGAAAAAAATATTTAAAACAATAATGATTACTATTTTTATTTGAAAAATTAAAGATAAATTAATATTTTTTTCATATTATGTTTTTATTTTTGTTTGAAGAAAAAAAAAATAATGTATAATATTTTATGTTTTTAATTTAATTTTGTTATTCTATAAAAATTTGAAATATATAATTAATATTATTTTTTTATTACACTTTTATTTCAAGATATTAAAGGGATTCTAACCTAGAAACCTCCAACCTATGCCTTATGATCATTTGAAACGATGATCCTCTTGGCCCTTAAACTAAGCATGATGGCTTATAATTAATAGCCTCTAGCCCTTTAACTAGACATGATGACATATAATTAATATTTCGTAAAACACTAATATTTACTTACTTATATTAGAACATTGATTAACAAAAATATTTTTATATTAAAGTCTAATTTGTTTTAATGATTTAACTATACATGAAATTAAAATAATTTTTTATTAAAAAAACTAAAATAAGGATTTAAAAAACTAAAAATAAGAAATAACTGATTAACCAAAAAATTCCTCAGATTCGTTTTCGTGTTTTTACACACAACCTCTCCCATTCGGGACTTACCCGTAAATTATGTAACTTTCCCATGGAGTGGCCTACATATCTAAAATCTCATCCCCACAGATCTCAATCCTCTGCACATATCTATAGTTGTGTGTTTGATGGTTTGTTTCACCTAAAAAAAGCAACTCAATTATGAATAACTTTTCGTGTTCTTCAATCTCCACGAAAAACAGATCTCTCCAGGTTATGGATATATTGTAGCAAATCTAAACCCTTGATTTGTAATATCTTGATCACACTGCGGGTTCTGACCACAAGAGTCACCTGTCGATATTCTTAAGCACCTTAAGCTGGGCAGAGGATAACGACTCTATCAAAAGATGAACGGACTGATTTTGTACTTTCCATGATTTCAAAGAAACAAGATGATGATGAGCTGATTAAAGATCCATTTTATGTACTCGATTTGGGGGTGATAGTGAGTCTCATGGAGAAGTGGTCTCTCAATCTACCTCTAGTGCAACACTTTTATGCTGTCAAATGCAACCCGGACCCTGCATTTCTTGGTGCATTAGCGGCTCTCGGCTCAAGCTTCGACTGTGCTAGCCGGACCGAGATTGAGACCATTTTGGCTCTCGAGGTCTCTTCCGATCGGATCATTTTTGCAAACCCTTGTAAGGCCGAGTCTCATATCAAGTACGCCGCAAGCGTAGGCGTTAACTTGACAACTTTTGATTCAAGAGATGAAGTCCAGAAAATTCGAAAATATCATCCAAAATGTGCCTTACTAATCCGGATCAAATCTCTTGGCGATAGTGATCGCTGTCCACGACTCAAGTACGCGCATTGCCTGAAGAGGTGGAGCCGCCCTTCAGGCTGCACAAGTTAGCGGCTCACCGCTGTCGCCGGTGTGTCGTTCATTGGCAGCGGCGCCACCCATCCTCTCGCAAAGGCACCGGGGGCGATAGCAGTGGTGCCGAGTGGCGGTGTTCGATACAGCCTTGCGGCTCGGCTTGCCTCGAATGCATGTCCTCAATATTGGTGGCGGCTTCACGTCTGGTCCACTGTTCGATGACGCTGCTTCTGCTATAAATTCGTCTCTCCAAGCCTACTTCCCTGAGGAAGAACATGAGTTAACCATCATAGCCGAGCCAGGTAGGTACTTCGCCGAGACGGCTTTCACTCTGGTCGCTAATATTATCGGGAAGCGTGTGAGGTCGGAGCTGAGGGAGTACTGGATCAACGACGGCATTTACGGCTCTCTCAACTGCGTACTAAACAACCAAGCAGTTGTGATCCTGACGACGCCTCTAGCTTTCACTTCCAATCGCGCCAACCCCATGTGCCATGGAGTTAGGACTTACTCTACTGTTGGACCCACGTGCGACGCACTTGATGCTGATCGAACGCAACCGCCAGAATTGCAGGTCAATGATTGGTTGATGTTTCCTAGAATGGGAGCTTATACCTCTACTGGCGGATCCAATTTCAATGGATTCAACATGTCCGCCATTGCCACCCACCTAGTCTACTCGAATCCAACCTGAGGCAGCTGCCAGGGTGCTTCTTGGATGGTTTTTTATATATCATCGTCTCCTTGTTATCTGTTGTGTTAGAAATATTTGCGTGTCTTTGCTTTGGTTTTTTACCATGGTTTCCTTGTTGTCCCTTGTGTGAGTAATATTTGCTTGTTTTTGCTTTGGTTTTTCATCATCGTTTCCTTCTTGTCCCTTGTGGAGAAATTTGCGTATCTTTGCTTTGAATTTTGCAATATTGATAATAAACTTTTTATATTACTTTGTGTTAGAATAAATTATTGGGTTTCCATTAGCTCCTTCGTGATTCAAAGTGAGAATCACCATGGATTCCTTGTTGTGTGAGAAATATTTGCGTGTTTTTGCTTTGGTTTTTCATCATCGTCTCCTTGTTGTCCCTTGTGAGAAATTTGCGTCTCTTTGCTCTGAATTTTACAATATTGATAATAAACGTTTTATATTCCTTTGTGTTAGAATAAATTATTGGGTTTCCATTAGCTCCTTCGTGATTCAAAGTGAGAATCCTCATTGTTACTGTCACATCTATATATATATATATATATATATATATATATATATATCAAATAGGGAGAAGCATCGAGGTATTAGTGCGAGTTTTTTCTCAACCTAATAGATATGTTTTAAAATCGTAAAGGTTATTTCGATCCAAATTAACGGACAATATCTATATGATTAGATCGAATCGTTATAAATCGTGACGTATCAATCATCAAATCGACGCGACGATCTTTTCGCTGAATTTCTGTTGTCCTGGGCTTTGACAACAACGGCAATATCGCGGTTCGCACAAGGATATTTGTCAGTATCTCATATCAAGATGAGATAAACTTCTTGCATCTATAAAAGATAGTGCTTCTCTCAACCTAATAAACGCTGCTTTAAAAACCAGCATTTCAGACTAAACGACAATATCTATATTGCTATATCGACCAGAATACCCATGGTGTATTGAAACACGATGGTATTGTAAGCATGAGGAGGATAAATCCTTTCTTTTGCATGGAACTTGACTCGATCGCCAAAGGCTAAGAACATCCAAGCCTACGTCATATTTTGAATTGCATTCCCTAGACACGGGCTGATGGCTTGGCTGATCAACCACGATCAAATGTAAAATATTTTGAAGATCTTGATTTTTGACTCTTCAAAACACTTCATGTTTTCAAGTCTATAAAAAACATGCAATGCCAGAAAAAAGCATCACCAAAATTCTTCAAGTTTTAAAGGCCGGGCATCATGATTGTCCTTTTCATAAAAGAAAATTTTTGATACTAGCCATAACATTACCATATTTGTGTCTTCTTTTATATAAGAAAATTTTTTATACTAGCCACAGTAGTACTATTTTTGTTGTTGTTGGACTACATTTTATTTTCTTTTGACATGACAAGTTCAAGGGAATGTTTTTTTTTTGTAAAGGAAAAAGTTTTAATACTAGCAACCGACATTTTCATGTTGTTGCTGTCATTGTGGTGGGCAGTGCGAGAATATCATCATCATAATTCTAAAACTATTATCTACGCCCCTATTTTCGCAATGTAGACTATATTGTCATGTGATTTATATTTTATATTATCTACGCCCCTGTTTTAATCACATTTTATTGCTGTTTTTATTATTATTATTATTTTAATTATTTATGAAAATTTGTATGTGAAGTAATATTACATGAGATGAAAAAAAAATGTCAATACAAAAATATTGAAGGTTCAAAACATGATTTTTTTTTATATATTTTTGTTAAAAAGTATTTATTTATTTTAGAATATTATATTATTAAATTATATTATTGTTCTATAAATGTATTTAAACTTTTATTTGAATATCAAAGTAAACTTTTTTAATTACAGTTCTAACTCGACAAAAGGTTTTTTTTTTTGAAGATCTCGACAGAGGTTAGATTAAAATGTTTATTTTTTATTTATATAAATAAAATTAAAATATATTTGTCCTAGAAAATCGTATTTAATCATTTGTTGATGTTGGTATGGATTAGTTCGAAATATATAATTATATGAAATCTACATGTCATTTATATATTTTTTTTTAAAGAAAAAAAATAATATTATTGATTCAGACTTGAAAAAAATGATAGATCTAAGATACAAATAACCAAAAATCATACAAGAAAAAATAATATTCAGGTTAATAATATAATAAATTGATATAAAACCTACAAATTTGATAATATAATGACTATAATTTTTATAATTTTAATTCTTCAACATACTTACGATCATAATTTGATATATTTAACTAATCAAATCCGTTTTGTTGGTATGAATTGTCACCTTATAAATAAAACGTTACAACAAAACAATGAACAACACTATGTCATAACAAACTGATGACAAATCAAACTCCGTAATATGACAATAACAAACCAAACGTCGATAAAACGAAAACAACACAAAAAACAAAATAAAACCTAAATTTTCATTGAAGAACTACTTTATTCAGTAAGAAAATAAAAGAAAAAGATGTAAATGAGTGATTTCAGGTAAAAAATTACGAAAAAATCATTCATCCTACTTGAGGAAAATGGGCTACAAAAGAACAAGATAGAGAAAAGGAGAAGAGGGCGGTTATGGTTTAATCATATATATATGATTTATATTTTATTTAGGGTACATTTAATTATATATATTTTCTATTTCTATTTTATTATTTAAACCCTGAAATTGAATTGAAATATTATGTTTGTTTATAGGTTTTGTTCGTTATTTTCAAAATTTGGATAAAGAAAAGTTCAAATAACATGTACAAGGAAAACTTTGCTTACAAAATTTGTTTCACATAAAATTTTAAATTATTAAGGAAAAGTACTGAATAGGTGAATTAGTCGTACAATATTATTGGGGCCGCGTTGAATTATAATTTGTAATCAATAAAATTTTATATTATTAAGGAAAAATGCTTACATATGATAATTTTCATGATTGGTTAGTGTATTAGAGTATAAAATAAAATAAATATAATTGATTAGGTTTAAAAATAGGCTACAGTTCGCTCATCAAGCCCAAGAAGTAGGCGTGCTTAGTGAAGTCTGTGGCTCCTACACCTACCAAAACTGGTTTAATTCATCGCCCCAAGGGCCAATAACATGGACACCCTAAGAGACCCATATTCTGTAAATCAAATCGAATATCACTAATAAGGGAAGTAGGATAATTCTCAATAACTACTCCCTAATTATCCCTTATTAATCTGATAGCGATAAAGACAGAAAATCCCCCATCCAATAAGAAAGAATCCTTATCACCATCCAATTGGGAAAAACATATACTATAAATACCAGGCCGCTCCACCGGTGAAAGGTACGCGAAACATTCGCCCTCTAGCCAATATATCTTTTCTCTCCACAAGAAAGAATTAACTTGCATCGAGCCAATAACCCAAGCAGCCCCCGCCGATCCTCTTTCTTTCTTGTTCCCTCAGAGGGGAGCGCAACATCCGGCCGCGAAGCTGTCCAAAGGATTCGCCCAGCCCACCAAATGATTCCAACACGCTCTAACCTTGGCCTGGAATGGAAAAGGAATCATCGGGCTGGCGCCGCCTGGAAAGACGCTTTTACAACAAAGGATGATTCCTCAACTATTGGTGATTTGACCCAATGATAATATGAGCATCACTTAATCCTTCTCTGATGCATGATCAAATGTGGTGGGATGAGCCTCACTCTTGAGGCAATATTGAGACAACATGTGCCAACACCACGAGGTGGAGGGCACCGTCTCACCAATCAACGCTGACAGGAGCTGAGAGCAACTCACTTATAAAATGCAACGCTCGTCGGAAGCGCGACATCGCCGTGAAGGCCATGGTCACTCACCCCTCAATGAGCAACGACACTTGATTCTCCCGTGAGGCACACAATCCACCGAGCTAGGGGGCACGACCTCACTCAGCCCCTGCAAAAGGACGAACTGGTTAAGACTTTAAAGATACTTGAAACATGAGCCAACTTTCTCAAAAGAAGGAATTGTACAACAATGGAATGAGAGGTTCCGGTGAGATTTAAACAGAGCTCACCACATGAACTGAAATGCAGAGCATGCCTACACCACTCAGGACACTGGTGCAGTGAAACTTAGCCATCAACAACTCACTAGGTAGGTTATAGATTTCCTTCCCACAAACTGATGCACAAAATAGAAGTATCTAATGAATTAAGATCTGCCATTCCAATCATATAAAACCATAACTGACAACTTGACATCAAGATCCAAGACTTGCAGAGAGCCTCAGTCTATCAACATCAAAAGTGGTCCAAGGCTGGCTTCTGCCTATTTCAAATTCAACCGCTTCAAATTTCCTTTATCATAGAGTACTCATCAGATTCGGGTTTCTCACTTAGCTGGAGGTAAAACATTTATGGTGGAGTTTTGAAGCACACCGCAATCCATAGCCAGAGCTCAAGAGTGCTCTGAGACCATGTCCAGAGTTTGAATGTTTGAAGTCCCTATGATGAACAGATTGAGAAGCTCGTTGACACCAGATTCATCAGCCGGGCTGAGAGCTCATCAAAAGATTTGGATGTTTCTTCCGATCCCCAGCGATCCTCAAAGCACATGGTCGAGGTGCTCACAGTTTTAGAAGCACATTAATCTGCCAAGAAGCTCCTTACATCTGCAGATGAGGCAAACACAATCCCATTATTGATAAAAAGCAAGACTGATAGCTGAACTGAGCTGCTTCCAGGAAACAAGAAAATTTAGAGATCTCCATGAGGGATATAACGATCCCCGAAGAGAGAAGCATTAGAGACCAATCAATCTTTCTGATCCTGAGTTACTAATATTCGCGCCAAATGGTCAACTTCCATTAAATACTGTGATTATACGCCTCATACACAACGACTGAGGAATTTCAAGATGTGTATCCTGTATGAGGACCGACCCTACCAAAGAGATAACATCAGCACAGAGTCTGTATTAGGGACCACTTCGGCACTGGAACTTTACCATTGGCACAGCCTTAGTTGTAAACAGAATTACTTGATCACCTGGGATATTCGCCGCTACATAGCCTCCCAAGGTCAGATCAAGCAAAACAACATCACCGGGGCCAACCTCAAACTCAACACCACTGGGGAAACCCATGTGATCCCTGAGATCACAGGAGGTGGAGTCCCAAATTTCAGCCAAAGACTCATTCATGAGCACCAGCCTAGGTAATGGTGGCGCAAGGCTTCAAACCCGTCGACTTCACATCATCACAACATTTATCGACCTGAGGGATGCCAACACCTCACTAAGACTCCCCGGTGATAATAAAGAATATAAGAAAACAAATCAACTATGGTCCTGTCTAGACAATGGGAGCTGAATACATCATCTCTCACTACCTTGATATGAATGGCAATTTTATGGAGGTCGGAACCCCAGCCACACCTCACCTCCCATGAGATTTTCGATATATGCTACTCTCAGTCACTGGCATTAGTGCTCACTTTAGGCACCCTTCGTGCCAGTAACACCACAGCGAGGCTTCCATAGGTGATGCCCCTGCTTATAATGCACAGCAGGATCTCTTAACGCCATAAATCATCCCTCCGCTACCACATGACACTAAGTTTCACCACAAACGAGAACACCGAGGTGACCAAAGGCCGGCCAGGAGGCGATCAGATCCAAGAAGTAAAAGCGGTCGACAACGATAATGGATCTAGCTCGACATGCGTCGGCGAAAGATCCCACCAGCCCTAAGAGCTGAGTCAGACAATGATCGATAACTCCGGAACACTTCGCCAGACGGCCCAAGCTTAGCTAAGACCTCGGTTCTCTCACCACTTTGAATGGTAATATGATTGTTTTCATGGAAGCAGGAGGATATGGGAGGATTGACCATAAGACCATCACGACTAATCTCACCTCAGCCTCAAACCACTGCCAAAAAGATGAGTTTCACTCAGAAGACAAAAAGCACGAATATATGGCCTGCAAGCCTTCCGTAAGATTAGAGAAGTGGCACTGGAATAATGGGCCAACTATCAGACTAGTCAAAAGCGAAGGCAATGATGGTTTCACATCGCATCTTCACTGACACACCAAACACAGCCCCAAAGATAGCTCTCACCCTGACGACCTTATAAGACACATACCTACATGAACTCCTTATTGAAGACGCTTCCCGCATAAACCAGATCAGCACGGGACCCCGATGACCAAGAGAAGACCCTATCTTCGCGCGCGGACCTATTGCTACCAGTAATGCCTGACCTAAAATGCCATGAGCTACCACAGATCGTGAACAAGATGCCCTGCAGGTGCAAATTAGTGGCATCCACGGAGGTATATATAGACTCCACAGTTGGTGGGTCAACCAATGCCGAGCCCATAGCCTATCCGGCCTGAGGTAATCCGATCAAAGAGTACAACATGAAGCTGAACCCACCAAATGCTACTTGGTGCCCTAAATTTAAAATTTCGGTTTTATAATAAAACAATCAAGAATAGAGGCAAACCCCCACAAGATAAAAGCTTGCCGATGCCGCCACCATCGAGCATAACAAGTCTGACCGCCCACTGAAGGACAGCAAATAAGCCACTTGTATCCAAAATAGCGTATAAATGTTAGCTCTTCTTCCGTATTCCCTGGTGCCCACTGACGACTCGCTACAAAGAAGATCAGCGCTAAAAACGTATCTGAGCCCCTCTGCTCGATAAGTCCTCTTAGGAGCTTCTCACCAGATCTTGACAGCTGCATTTAACTCACACTCATTAGAGACAAAGACCGAGTGCAAGACTCTGGTACACACAAAAATGAAATTAAGATGAGCAAAGGAGAGGTATCCAAAGTGGAGAAACTGATCCCAGCAATAGAGTGGAACACAACTAAAATCGCCATTTCCTGCCGCATACCATCGATAAGACAAGTTATATGAACTATATTCAGATTGATGAAGGGCCATAGAGTCGAAGAGTTCGACATCGTGTACAAACTAAAAATGTTAATAAAAGACATACTGGGCAAGATTTTTTCATGAATTGTACTTTAATGAGCTTCACAGATGCCAAACTCACTTTCGACCTCCTCATGCCTATTCACGCCAACGCCATGCGAGTGGTGTCTGACCGATCTCCTTACCTCCGCACGAATAGATATCAAATATGCGCTCATTCATGAGCTTCCAACAACGAGGCCTAGCTCGAGCCATCATAGCCGGACTCAACCTCGCCCATTCAATGGAATGATCACTAGAGGTGTGCAAACACTCCTTGGTAGTAAAGGAATGAGTGACACCTCATGATGCATGAGAAAACGATCCACATTCTAAACATTGTAATTACCTGAGGAGTTCGCATTTAGTTCGGGCTCTAGATGAGATACCAAGGGCAGAAAATTCGCGAGCGGATGCCTTAGCAAAACTGGCGACAGCCTCCCAAGAAGACCTCAACAAACTGACGCCTGGCCAGCACCCCAAAGCCTCCGGATCTCAGCGAATGGGCGAGGTCTCCCTCACATGTTCGATCCGACCGATGGATCCCCATTTGGGACTACTTTACGAAGATCACCGCCAAACACCAAAGGAGGTGACCAAACCCAGACATATGCTCACTATTCATCGAGGGGCCCTCTTTATGTGCTGAGAGGGGTTCTTTTTTCTACACCCATCCCCTCGCTGCACGTGTGTGAATACACTACGCATCGAGGGCGTAGAATGTGTAGAACGCACGCTTATGTATGCAAGTGCGTCGCTCACAATATGAGGCAAACTGCCACTTACATCTGATCCACGAGGAGAAGGTGATGAGCACCACTCACGCCAAATATTATTCGACTTCCAAAACGTAATAAATTCGATTAATAAAAATAAAAATCTAATCCAGATATTTGTTGCAAACTCATCTTAATTATGAAAACTGTGTGGTTTCGCTTCACCGCCACTGATGAATTTTAACCCAAAATATATTATTCATTTAGTATATTAATCGAGTCACTGACGGGTTGATCGTGCTCTACAAGATATTTTCTTATCGTCGGTTTCTCACAGAGTGTATCGTACTTCGTCAACTCCTGACCAAACGCTTTAAAACAAGTTTAAACCCTGTATTAATAATTGGAACCTTATTATCTCTATTCGCGATTGACCATGTTGCTCTGTCTTAGATCCCCTGGGTCAACACCTCTAATCCTCGGGATTCTGAAGAAAACACGCCAATGTCGTGCCAAACACTACCACCATGTAAATAAAATACGTAGATAGAGAAAGTCGAGATAAAATCAATCCATAATGAATGAAAACTCACTAAATCTGATTAATTCATTCAAAGTAGCAAGGCTACAACAAAACTAGAAATAAATCTAGAACATCTCTAAAGTCAAAGAAAAGTATCAAAAAAGAGAGAAACAAAGAAGAGATGAGAATAAACGATTTTGAGTGAGTGTCATCTCATTTTTTCAATCTCCTTCTGCTTTTCTTCAAGAGTGGGTCTGGTGGTGCTTCACCAAGAGAGGTGGCTCTTCAAAAGCTCTCAACCATCAACAACTTCCTCCCCACTCCGCGATCAGCGAACCCTCCATTATGGCTCAAACGGGCTAACAATCCACCCAAACAAACCTAACGTCGCGCGACGCCGCGGCAGCAACGCCGCTGGCGTCAACAACGCCATGTTCGGATGCTCTGTTTCTGCAACGCTGCGATGTTGGTTCTACCGTCGACGCTGCTGCAGTCCCCTGTTTTACGCAACTTCCAAGGCCATACCATTACATAATAACCTTACTAGTACTTTGCAATCACAGAAAGATCTGAAGGTGGAGGAATCCATCCATATATGGCGATTTAATTTGAGCTCATATGATTTTGTGAAACGTCAAAATACAGTAGCCTTCTCCTTGCTAGCAGCAATAAGCTTGGCTGATTTTCTTCAAGTTTTTGAACTTGCATAACTTTTTTGTTCAACTCCAATTTTAAGGTCTAGTATCCTAGAAAGTCTGGCGAACCCATCCATATATGGATTGATTTAATGGAGCTCATGATACCAAAAACGTCAAAATTTGCAGTTTCTGCTGCTTTTATAGTGTTTTCCACCACTTTGAGCAATTCCAACAAATGGATGACCTTGATCATAAGTGTGAACTTTTAGAGCATTAGCACTTATTTAACATAAAACACCAGAAAACTTAACTGTTATGAGACAAACTGAGAGCGGTTTGCGCTCAACATACAGAACCACTGAGCTCAGCACCATATGCTCAGCGGCAGGATAATGACGGCCCTTATGAACGCTCAGAGACGCCATGTGAATCGTCAAGAAACGTGTGGTTTAACAGATACGCCAAAATTTCACTCCATTCAGCCACCGGTTCGCCATGCTTCCACGCCTCTTCGCCAGCGGGGCACATTAACTCAACACCTCGAGTGTCAACGCGCCACTGGCTCGAAGAGGGATCGATCAACAATGGCTCGTCGAGCCTGGCCATCACTTGAACAGTACACACTCGCCGCGCCATGGTTATGCTCGGCATCCCGCGTCCCCAACGCGATAACGGGAAGCACCGACAATCCGTTCAGGATTTCTCGTGGCCGAGCTCGATCAACCATTGCCTGGCCCCTGAACATCCACAACTCAATGGACAAGTCAAGTCACCATCGAACTTTGAAGCACATCAAGATTGCCGGAAGATCTAAAAGGCAATGGGTAGAGTACCTCCCCGAGGTGTCAGGCACACATAACTCACAACGCTGAAGTCAAACAACTTCGTGATCTCCATTCGCCAGCCTTTAGTACCGAGGTAGGCGTAGCTCCCGCCGAGATCGATTAAAATCCTCATACTGAATCGGGCAAGCCGTGGGAACATAACAGCATGGTCTTCCGCCAAACCTCACTGTAGATGAAAAAGCTGATCAGTCCCCGTAACAGACAGAAGATCATCAGTGAAGACTACGTAACAAATTTTCAATTAAGTGGTCAACCCAGAGTTACAAGCATGGAGACTTAGTCTTAAAAAGCTTCGCTCTGCGAGAAAACCATTGACATGGAAAATCTACGCCCAACCAGAAGGCCCCATATCAGGTTCAGCATTGCCGCACTGTAACCATGAACCCATACGGAACAAAAAATTCACCTCACTTGAATGTCGAGCACTGCGCATCAATAGACTCGATTGTAATCTTTAATAAAGTATCACCAAATAAGATGACAACATGTGGTTCACTGACGGTTTTGATGAATATCCATGATAAAAAAAAAGAGGAAGATACACTGTGTAATATCTCGCAGAAAATGACACACTTCGTGAGTATACAAGATACGCGGTTAAAAAAGACTGCTTCTTTATTCCAATAGTACAATCAATTACAATCAAGAAGGTCATCCCTTACATCTCAATAATAAAGACAAATAGTTCTCAAAAAATCAAGAAAGAGAAAAAGAGAGAAAGGAGGAGGAAATATGAGAGTGCGAAGAGAAGGAAAATGAGAAGAAAGGGTAGAGAAAGAGTAGTTAAGAGAGCCAACCTGAAGAAAACATAATATATGAGGAAGAAAAAGAAGAGAGAAAATATGATAAGAAAATAGAGAAACTCCAGATTAAAAGTTCCTTCTTAAGACACCATTTTCCTTGATGCATTCCTAGTACCTGCCCACACGACAATAGAATAACACCCACTCCCCATAAAGAGGGAACTAGAGAAAACACAATCTCAACAGTGGGCCATCACCAACGCCTTATCCTGTGGATCTCCAAAGTGACTGTGGACTGCTCGATGCCACCACAGATTTCGCTACGCCAAAAGGAAGAAGGTTCAAGCATTATTCCAACACAGAGATCTTAATTATGGGTGATAGAGAATCGGGCACCCAGACACGGTCCCATCTTTCACAGCCATCCAATTCTCCACAGAATCAAGATTAAAGACGCCCGTGATCTCGGCCATGAAGGTCAACCCACGCACTAAGCGGCTCAATTTTGAAGAGTCGCTTCAATCCAAGGTCCAGCCTTGTGAGCCTACTAATCTGTGCAGATTGAACCAGTGGTCTTAGTAGCCTCTGGTACTGAAGAGCTCGACCGGCTCAACTAAGGCCTGGGAGCTCAGAGCTAGTTCACACCCCGTGACAGCCCATGTTCTAACGACTACTAAGGAGCCTGACGCTTAACAAACCCGTGATCTTGCAAAGCAAGTCTCGCACAGCATACAGCCTACTGGTCCCTGTGGCTCGCTCAAGAGCCCGACCACCAACCAAGGCCCAGCCCGGTGAGAGTGTCTCACCAGCAATATTGAATGAATGAGCCTCGCCAGCTGGTAAGAGCCTCACTGTCAATCATGGTCGCAGCCCAGAGGTGCCGGGCCAGTGAAGATTAGCTCACTTTGAGCCTTAACAGCCTTAGTTTAAGAGCCACCCACTCAACCCATGCCCGGCAGTCATATTTCACACTCAAGAAGATTAGGCTCCACTGAGACTTGAAGGACTCGCTTGAAGAGCTCGATCGCTCAATCCAAGGCCCTGTAGCCCAGAGCAAATTCAACTCAGTATATTAGCTCACGAGCTTCAACTACTCGTTTTGAAGAGCTCGACCACTCAACTGGCGCCCCAGAGGCTCAGAGCAAGTCTACCAAAGATGATGAACCCACTGAGCCTGAACCCGCGCTTTAAGAGCCCGACACTACTAAGGCTCGGTAGCCCAGAGTTAAAAGTCAACAAGTAGATGGGGCCTACTCGGAGCTCTCGCATTTCAAGAAGAGTTTTACCGCTTCACCATGCTCTAGCTCCAGAGCAAGTTCGGGCCAGTAGATATTGTCACGGAGCTCGGGCCGAATTTCGGGCTTGAAGAGTCAATCGCTTAACTAAGGCTCGTAGCTCAGAGTAAGTTCAGCCGTGCGACAGCCAAATGACAGAGGGCCGATGGCTTTTGCCACAATCAAAGATAGACGACACTCCGCTCATCTCGAAAAACACCGTCGATTCAAAGATCCCGAGACACCCCGTATCCGATACAGTCGAGCTGACACCGCCCACTCGAGACTTTGCCAAGAATCAAGATAAGAAACTTATACTCAATCCTGATCCTCAAAGCACGGCTGTCAAGCCTCCAACAAGACCCTGTTGACTAACCTCAAAAATCATTTAGATTCCGCTTAAAGGAACAGAGGAACTACTTCCGAAGCCTGGGCCTGCGGCACATGAACTTAAACCAACCTAAGATTCTCCTTGATCACATACCTGGATGGAGACCGCGATTCTACTAAAATCGTCATCACCATCGCACACCCACTCTTAATCGAAAATGCACAGTCATGGTTGAGATGACATATGATGAGCTGCAGCTAAGAAGAATTCGACAATGGTCCCACCAACTCTGGCAAACTCTTATAACAAACGAGTGAAC
Organism: Tetrastigma voinierianum; assembly: GCA_016808115.1. Lineage (NCBI taxonomy): Eukaryota > Viridiplantae > Streptophyta > Magnoliopsida > Vitales > Vitaceae > Tetrastigma > Tetrastigma voinierianum. Next base: position 813,975 of record JAEQBH010001004.1, read on the forward strand.
TCTGCAACAAATGCAAAGACTAGTCTCTATAAAGTTTTTGAGAACATAACCCAACTCACAGAAAATTCCAACTCCAATCAGGATCAGAGAGTAGTCACACTACCAGTGGAGTCCCGGTCCTATGTTATGAGACAAAAACAGATGAACCCTGAATTTTAGAATGGAAATGTCATGCACCCTGAAAAGGTATTATCAATAAAAGAATGGCCCTCATTATCTAATACTGCATGTCTTCGCGATATCACAGGTCACCCCCAAAGTCCCACGCTGCTCAATCGACCGCCTACCAAAGATAGGATCACATCTAAGAAGTCACCCCCAAAGTCCGGTGGCGAGTTCCATCGGGATTTCCTGTCTTGGCCAAAGATACTACAGAGTCAATACCCCAAAGTCCGCGGCGCAGCTTCACCGATTCGTCTCGCCTAAAGATGGGATCACATCTTAGCTGGTCACCCTTCAAAGTCCGGCACGCGAATTCATCGACCGCTCTGGCCCAAAGAGATTCACAGCCACTTCTCAAAGCCCGCGTAGTTCACCGATACACATGCCCGGCCAAAGATAGATCACATCTAGCCGATCAAATTCCAAAGTCCGGCGACGCAGCCACCGACTGCCGCCCAAACACAGATCACACAGGCCGATCACCAAAGTCCAGCTGCCAAGAAGCTCACCGGGACCGCCCTGGGCCTAGATAGATCACACATCTAGCCTGCACAGTTCCAAAAACCGCGACGTAGTTCACTAACCCGCCCGCCACATAGATCACATCTAGCTGATCAAATTTCAAAGTCCGAAGTACAAGAGTCATCGATTCATTCTACCAAAGATAGATCACATCTAGCCTGCCAAATTTCAAAGTCCCGCGCAGAGTTTATCGACCGGCCCGACCTAATATAGATCACATCTAAATAATAAATTTCAAAGTCCGGCTACAAGAACATCGATTTACCCATCAAAGATATCACATCTAGTCTTGTCACTTGTCCGCGCGCACATCGACCTACCCGCCAACATAGATCACATTCGCCAATAATTTCTAAGTCCAAAGCACCATCGATCGCTCGACCCAAACAGATCACATCTAGTCGGTCAACGATAACCGGTGGCGGTCGACAACCTATCCGGACAACCCGACAACGGTATTCCATTTCCGATACATGATTTCCTAGCGGTCTGATCGAATGATACTCAGCCCAAAAACAAAAACACAAACCCGATGACATAACAACACTTAGTAAAGAAGCGAGAGTAAATTGTTTTGATACAACGTCGAATAATATAAGTGTTATCCAAAGCGTTCTGTATCTAAGTCGGCTATGGCGTTCTCAATCCAGCGAAGCGGTAGGTGGACCTATCGGTCGCCTCTTCTCCGTGATCGAGCTAGTCTCCGGATGCTTCTCCTAGCTGCTTATAGTTGGATCCAGGGCTGGAAGCGGTTGTGAATCAGCAGGGGGACAGCGGGGGTTGGCGAACTCTGGGGTGGCGGGATCGAAGGATCAGGCATTCCATCAGGACTGAGAAGCCTCTCCGCCAAATGTTGTGCGTGGCTTGCCCAACAACCATAGTCGTGAATTGAGACAACCACGTCCGCTGGAATCGAGCTCTTCGGCCTCCATTGTTTCTACATCGGCTGACCTTCTCCGTGCGGCGAATTCATCCGCTTCAGTCAGGCTTTATGACCCGATGCAAGTCTCATACGCGATGACCATTCTCTTTGCCTTCTTCTGAGCCTCCGCATTTACCATGCGCCTCTGGCGGCTCCATGTTCGAACTCCACCCTCTGGCGAGCCTCTTCGCGCCGCTACGACACGCGTTGGGCAGAGCAAGCTTCAACTCTATAGTGCTGGGTCTCTTGGCCGCTTGGTGCTTGACTTGGCCGTCGCCACCTCGCGGCCGCCTTGCGTCTCTCTTGGCTTGGCACGGCGGCTCTCTCGGCGGATTCCTAGCCTCCGGCTCTGGCGAGGCGTCGCCAATTGACCTTCTTTAATGAGGCGCTCTGCATCTCCCGTTCGACCATTGGCGAACCATATAATCTTAGTCGCTCGGCGTCCTCGGTGCCAGACTCAGGCTCAGTGATATTGGCACATATTGACGGCGCATTAGCGACTGCTGACAAACCCATTGTAACTAAGAAAACAAGCAATAACACTAAAACCACCGTGGTCTCCTATCTTACCATTTCGTCGGTAGGCCAGTTCTTGATTCGTTTTATCCGTCATCGATGATTCTGAGAAAATCTCTTTAAAGGTGGCGGGAAGAGATCCGCCGAATAATCCTAGAGAAGACATACCGTGACTAACGGCACCCGATATATGTGTGGATATAAATTATCTAGCTGATCGGCCGCGGATGCTCCACGATAAAAGGGCTCCCAACGGCGCGATATGCATCCTTCCGCCTCCGCCCCAGGGCACATACCTCAAACCTCGGGCTCAGTCCGCGGAGGAAGGTAGTTCTAGGTTATCACCTGGTCCGGTCGGTGAGGCCTAAGCAGTCCGGGCCGCATGTGCTTCGATTTGCTTGGTTGCTCCTCACCCGTCTAAGGCGAGATTGCACGAGTGCTCGCGAGGCGGATCCTTCTTGGGTCGTCCCCGGTCGGCCTCGTCGGGATTAAGCTCCACTGTTGGCTCTAGTTGGGAGAGCGGGGATAGTGATGGCTGGTCCCAGACTCCACGTCGATGTGAGGTGACATCGATAGCCGGGCTCGAGTTCCGTAGTATAGACGGGGCGGGGATCCAGAGCTCATGGCGGAAATCTGCCGGCTTCCTGCTGCGGGCGACGCCATGATCAAGCAGCCCCATCATTCTCTCCCGCCACTCCTCCTCTTCTAAATCCTGAGGCTCTTCACTGTCGGCATGAACCCAAGGCACAAAGCCCTCCCCCTTGGACCCGGCGCGTTGGTCGCACAGGTGCCCCTTCCTCGATCCACTTATTACTGGGAGCGGGGTCCTAGCCACTTGCCCTTGACAATGGAGCCTCTCAGGATGACCACTCCTAGTTCCCCCTCACAGGGGCGGGAAGGCAGCTTGGAACTCCGCTCAAGTAAATGCCCCGGATGCTCTACCAACACCTTGCACCCGACCCGATCGCCCGACACTTGGTCCTTGGAGAAATTTGGCGCGGCTCCAAACGCCCATGGTCGGCAACAAGTGCTCTCTTTCCAGCAGCGTCCGTTGGCAAAGGGGCGAATGGCCGGGAGGTTGCCGGGGCCGGGTTATGCCTCATATGATATGTTCTGCGGCGTCGTGAGAACCTTGGAGTGGCTCTCTCGCCGAAACCTCCAATTGTCGTGAATCTTCCTCATTCGATTTCTCCGCTAGTTTACCAACCTCTCATGAGCTTTCCTACGCGAATGACCATAGTTAGTTTGTCATAATACAACAAACGTTGGGGTATAGGCTGACAATATAGATCCGGCCCAACCCACACACAGGAAGGGGCTGAAGGCAGTTAACATTCAGCAGCGACTGAACAGGTCTGCCCGGGGACCCTACGCTAACGCCCCTTTCGTCTCAGTCTTAGGCGGTCGAAGCTAGTTGATAATCTGGAGCGAGGGCTCCAGCAGGCAGTGGACATCAGGTACCATTTACAGCTCGAAATAAATAATGAAAATCTCCACCAATGAGAGATCAAGTTGGTACAAATGGTTCAGCACGTAGCTGCCTATTAGGATACGAATCACGTTGGGATGGATGAGGGTCGGGGGCACTCGGGTAAAATGCAAAAACTGTTTAACTATAGTAGGCTTGCAGGCGTAGCTGGTGCTGAATGCTCCGGGTAAAAAACACACCATTGTGTTCTCCGCTGCTTGGAGATACGTCCTCCTCCATCAACGAGAAGATTGAATCATTATAGGCTACCTCATGATACCTTTAGTTCCTCCCAGCCGTCGGGGATGCAATAACAACTGCTTGCGAAGAGGGGCGGTAGCTCGGGGCGCCCTCAAGGGACGACCACTTTTGGAAGCTTCTTCCCGACCCCTCGCCATTCTACAAACATATCAAAGGAGGCTTGAACATTAGACCTAGGCATAAACCAAAGATTGGTGCGAGAGCATACCCCCCAGCGGCTGATATTTGCTCGGGCGAAATAAATATTAAGACTACGTCCCTTCTCTTCGGACTTTTAACGATTGAAGCGAGTCACCCGCTAAAGACCAACACTACTAAGAGCAGCGATGGTACTGTGGAATGAGAAAGGCGAATGCCTACAACGATGACTCACAACGAGCCTTGAGGTAGAAGGCTAACCTATTTGCGGTGGTTGGTCGCGAAGGGAAGAAGATAAGCGAAACAAAGCGGAAGGAAAAAGGTACGACTTAATGATGCACATCTATATATATACTCGCCGCCTAGGGCATCGATTCCGCTGTCTGGCGATAGTTGTCGTCTGGATCTACGACCATCAAGGCGGTTTGCACTCTAGAACGCATGCGATGGGTGGGCGAAGCCAGGCCTTCCTCTCGGAAGGTTAAACTGGCCCGCTAACAAGTTTTATAATGATCAATTAGCCTCAGTTAGATAAAAATATGCACACCAAAAAGGTGTTCGACAGTACATAGCGATGCTTGTTGTCAAACAATCATAATGCAACATGAGAAACTAGCCTTCATAAACATTCGAAATACAAAGAAAAACGAGCGAGGCCTTTATCTGCCCCCGCCAAGAGAAAAGGAAAGACGGAGATGGAAATTTGAAAGAAGCGACAACGAAGCCAAAATGTCAAAGGGGATGAGGCTGGGGGCCGGGAGGTTCAAAGTGATCCACGCAAAATTCGCGGGAGGTGTCCTCAGGGCATTCAAGTTCTAAAACCACCCAAACACCCCCCGGGACATTTCCGACTCACTTCCAGGCAAACAATCTCACGGGTCGAGCCCGAGGTTGAAGTGGCGAATAACTAAACGGTCATCCTTAATCGTGATTAGGACGCCAACGTATTCAATTATCCTGCTCCGGCGATGGAGCGAGGATAACGACAAGATAACCAGTCTCCTCACCCGCTCGCCTTTTATAGGCAACCTAAATCTCGGGATCAGTAAACGATCGGTAGCATCTAATGCAATTACAAAATTTAGAGTTTAGAAAATTGCATGACATTAATGGTATTGTCCTATAATATAATGGTCAACGGTTCCTTTTTTTCGGTAGGGGATGATCTTTCTCCAGGAAGTGGCGAAATCTGGGGGCATTGTGGGTACCCGCCGTGGGTACCTTGGGCCGAACTGCGACACCTAACCGGTGGCCCGACCAAAGAGACCCAGAAAGTTCAGCCTAGAAGTTTGGCCGACCGAATGCCGGCCGACCCTCGCCGGTACCCCAGTTAGGCTAGAGCCGGCCGGCCCGCGAGCGCTTGGCCAATCCTCCTCGGTGCCCGGGTATCTCCATCGACGCCTCTTTAACTTCAGTACTTACTTTCCGTTCGCGAGCTCTACGAGCAAGTCGCGACCGACTCTCCATTACAAGTGTGAGTTCACCATGGTAGGCCGTGCGCCCTCGGCGAATAGGAAGCTCTCTTAGCGGTGGTTCTAGCCGGGAAGCGATTACGTAAAGGGGAAGAGAATAATTATCCTTCCCGAATAAGAGCCACCTTCCTAACATTATGGAAGAAATCGTCACTCTCCAAGACGGATCCTCTTTCCTCCTCCATAAAGTGAAGCAAGTCACCTGAAAAGTCTGAATTCCTGTCGAAGTTACTATTGCTCCAAGCTTTGAGTCTTCCAGAAAAATACTAACTTTGCCATCGGAGGGATGTGGAACCGGCGAAATCATCTTCGCTACCATCACATTTTACGGGTTGCGACCCGATTGGTGAATGCTCCAATGATCCACTGACTCTGAGAATTCAGAAGACCACACCATCTACCTAATCTACTCGAATCCAACCTGAGGCGGGTGTCAGGGTGCTTCTTTGATGGTTTTTTATATATCATCGTCTCCTTGTTGACCCTTGTATGAGAAATATTTGCGTGTCTTTGCTTTGGTTTTTCATCATCGTTTCCTTGTTGTCCCTTGTGGAGAAACTTGTGTGTCTTTGCTTTGAATTTTGCAATATTGATAATAAACGTTTTATATTACTTTATGTTAGAATAAATTATTGGATTTCCATTAGCTCCTTCGTGATTCAAAGTGACACTACAACAAATTTGGTCTATGGACACATTACTAAGACGACGTTTTTTGTAAACATCACTTAAACGATATAAACCAACATTTTAGTAACGATTCCATAAAATGTTGTATCTGAAAACTTAGTGATAATTTTTGCGATGTTTAACAAATGGTGTAATAAGGCAAATATTAGTGACATCTTCTGTGACATTTTATGACATTGGTATGTTTGTGACCGTCTTCCAACAATTAAATAAATTGTAGCTATAAATTTATTTATTACTTAACGTTTTAGCAATACATATATATATATATATATATAGATAATTTATACGACATTTCAATGATGTTTATAAGTTACTCTATATTTATATTTTTGTGATGTATGGTGACTTTTGTCAAATGTTGCAGGAAAAAATGTTAATGACATTAATGTACAAACAATTTAACAAACATTTTATGTTTGACATATAACTCACAATTAAACAAAATGTAACTACAAATATTTTTGTTCCAACGTTTTTAGCGATACTTGTATATGTGTCGATAATTCATTACGACATTTAAATGTCGATAATTCATTACGACATTTAAATGTCATTTTATAAATCGTAGCTATAGACCTACACTTTGCGACACATATGGTGACTTTTCGACAAAATATTGCAACAAAGACAATGTTAGTGACATTACTTGTGGCAATTTAACAAACATTGCTAAAAATATATCATAAATGTATTAGTTCAAATGTGAATTATTTATTTTACTAAAAAAGAATGGTCTTAATGAACAAAAAAGTAATATTAAGTTAACTTTATGTTAATTTTTTTAAAAAAATATATCCGATTAATTTAAATACCTATTAAATTACTTGTATTATATTGTTAAATAATTTATGTGATTAAATTTTGTACTCATAAAAGGGATTGAATGGATTTAAAAAAAAATATGATTTTTCATCACTACAACAAAAAGAGTAATTGTTGACATATATTATCTTGACATGATGTAATATATGCCATTTTTGTCTATTTAAATAAACAGTTATGACATGTACAACTTCTTTACACCAATAATGACATACATAAAACATTCCATGACTTATTTTATAAAACCTTGATAGATAATTTATAAGTCAATATATTCATGTGTTAATGTAATTAAGTAAAAGTAATGTTTATTATAATTTGTTTGATGTGTAAATCTAATTTCCTTATAAGTCTTTTAATAAAGATAATCAACATTTGTTTAACATTTTTAATATGTTTATATGTATTTTAATGTTTGCAATCAAACCGACTAAATATTTTCTTGTCTTTATCAATAAGAAAGAAATTAATTTTTATAAACTATTTTTAGTTCACTAATTAATACCCATGAGGAAAATTTATTAGGATTGATTTTATTTATATCAAACTAATAAAAAGTAATTTAGTAAAAGAATTTATAAACTATTTTATATGTTTTAAAATTTTATTTTAACCCATCATACCTAGCTCATATGGTTGAGCACCCAACGTTTAAAAAGGCAAGGCTTAGGGAGTGGAGGAGTCCCGGGTTTGAGTCACAGATGAGACAATTTTCATTGTAACTAAAGTGTTAAGTATAAAAATAATTATTTCAGTAAATTTTTTTTTTTTTTTTGACATTAATATTAGATATTATAAATATTTTTAAATAATTTATATTAATATTACTGAATAAAAATAGTTTTTGAAACTTTATAAAATAGTTTTTAAAATTTTTATATATTAAGTTTTCTATTTAATTTAATATAAATGAAATCAATCCAAATAAACTATTTTTTGTTTACTGATATTAATGAAATTAATTTTATTTTATTTATATTAATATAATCTATTTTCATAAATGATTTTTCGTTATTATTAATTTTGAAATTAACTTATATTTGATTTAAAAAAATAATTAATTAGTTTGTTTAAGCCTAAACCTCAAAATTTAAATATATATATATATATATATATATATATATATATATATAAGTTACCTAAATAGACTAGAAAACTAAGATTTTATCTTATAAATTAGTGGCAAGCTATTACATAAATTAGTTTAAAAAAATAGACTACATAAATTGATTTTCATAAAGCAAACTCTCATAAAAAATAATAAGAATTTAAACTTCGATTAATATTAATGTGGATATGGGGAATCATGACCGTTCATTTCAAAAACCACCACAGAATATCTTTGTCTTCATTGTTGCCGCCCCTCTGTCCCTCTTTCCCTCTTTTCCTCTCTTCTTCTTTTTCTTCCTCTCTTTATACCCATGTATGCTCCATTGCAAATAAACTGAGACCAAGATCGCCTTTACTTATCTCCCCTTCATTCTCTCTATCCCTCATTTGTCCAATATCCATAACATCCCTAAGAGACCGCATCTCTCTCAAAGAAGCTTGAAATAAGAACTATGGTGGTGAATCTTTGGGTTGTTCTGTTACCATGTTGCAAATCACATTTGGAAATCTAAAGCATGTTGTTTTTGTCCAATGTCATAGATGTCATAAAACCACCACTTACTAGATATGTAGAAACCCAATCGATCCCTCACACGTACTCTTAGCATTTCCCATAGTTAGAAAGAGATGGGATTCTGTCAAACAAGATCATCGAAAGGGCTCACAGCCTCGATAACACATCTATTCATAAGAAATGCCTATATATACACCTTCAGGCCTGTAAGAATGTAAATTTCTAACCATCTGTTTCGTTTTCCACCTTTTCTTAACAACCAAGCGGTGGTCTATTACTTCTAAGCTGACCCGTGTTTAGATTCTTGTTGATTCTAATACACTTGAAATATACGATATAGGCATTATGTAACATGGATTACCGGTTTGATTCGTGGGTATAAACTATCCAACGAGAAATCTGTGTCAATTGGTCTTTGCATAAATCTTGTGTGATTCTCGAAGAAACCTAATTTAATATTTTACATTCGATCTGTTTGGTACATATATATTTATGATTTTGAATCCTAGGTGAGGAAATGTATTCCCTTTTTGTTTTAAGAATAAATGACTTGGAGCCCTTTAGTTATCTTCTTACTTCTTAGGAAGGACCTAAATTTCTTGCATCTATTAATTAATTTATTAGGTCATTTTTATGCTCAATCTCTGTTTCCTTAATTATTGCATTTTGAGATGCCTCGTTTATTCATGTCGGTTGATTGGATCAACGATTAAGTTTTTCGTTTGCAAAGAACCCATAATTTCCTACTGTTAAAGTATGATTGATTGAGAAAAGTCTCATCAATGAGACCTTCTAATGGCCTTTGCTTCATCATTCTCCTAGATTTCTTATATTCACCTAGGAGAATCTCTCGATTTTTGTCCCATTACTCATTCTTGCCACTGTCAATCTTATGAAAATAAATAAATAAAATTAAATATTAAATTTGGGTTTTAGTGATCGGGTAGTTTGGCTTTTTGTGCTTTGTAAGAACATTGGAGCCATAATCTTCATCTTCATTAGTATGGTCACCATAGGGTTTAGAAAAAAATCTCAATAAGTCATATATATATATATATATATATATATATATATATATATATGCCATTTTTTAAAAATTAATAATAAAAATAAATAAAAAAATAAAAATTCATGGCAAGGAGCGGGCGGAGCCCTAACGAATGGGTTTGTGGGCCCAATTCGGGTCCAGGCTGACTGAGGCGGATTATTCGAGTGCTCTTGAATTTTAGCGGCTCGGATTCTATTCGGGCTGCTAATTTCACGGCCCGGCCCTCCAAAATATCGGGCCAGCCCATCGGACTCGACCCATTTTCCCAGCTTTAGTGCACAGTCATATTTGTTTCATGTTATTTATGAGGACTCAAGCAAAATATTAGACATGTTGACTAGTAGAAGACAAAAACATTAGGACTTTGAATTGAAATCTTAGTTTTTTTTTGAAAAAAAAATCTCATTTCAAGATACTGTTGTCTTGTGTGAAACTAATAGAACTAAGCCCAAACTATTCTTTTGGATTCATTTTATTCCATAGCTAATTAGGCTTACATAACCCCTCATGCTGATTAGTGATTGGTTTCATGCCCCAACTTAATCAGTTCTAGATAGATGAATGAGGAACTAAATTTGTTTAGTTTTTTATTTCCTTGGGTCACGTGTTGATGCTACATAGTATCGATAAATCCAATAAGGGATAGACATGTTAAGATTAGGCTAGGATTTCGTAGTCTAACATGCTTGCTAGGTACTCAATTTGCACAATTAGTTATTTATTTCATGCTCACGGTATTGTGTCTTAAGTTCTATTGAGATTCTCAACAGCTACATAATATGACCCCAGCCTATTATTCATGTGCCTCACACTTTGTCGTGGCTATATTAATATGATTAATAAAATTTAATTTTCATTGCACAACCAATATTGAGAAGCCACGTAATACTCGAGGTCAAACAATACTTCCTAACATATGGGGTTTAGACCACGGAGAAAAACTAACTGTAAAATCAGTTTAAATCAGTATGTGGATGATGGTGAGCCCAGATGCTTTTGTGTGGAGCGTAGCGAAAAAAAAGAATTAACTCCACTTGAATTTTCTGATTGGAGAAAAGTTCCTACAACAACAAAAGACAAAATATGGGATGTTATTAAGGTAATTTTTTATTTGATAGATATTTTTTAAATTCTTTTCACTTTCTTTGTTTTTTTTTCCCTTACACTAATGAAAACTTTTTTTCTTTTCAGTCAGTTTGATTTGACACCAAGCAAATAATGGGTTCTTAGTGAAATTCGGCAAGTATTTGAGGATATTCAAACATAGTTTGTATCTTTGAGTATTTAATTGTTAAAATGTCAACTTTAGCATAGTTAAAGGCTAACCCGATTAAAGCAAGTCCAATCAATGGGGTAAGCTTGCGAAATGGTATTCAGCTCAATGGTAGGTACGAGATTTAACTTAAAAATATAAGTAATATGTACATTATTTTATTAGATATAACCATTTTTTTAATTATATGTGCTTATAATAGAATAAATCTGAAAGGGGTAGGTTATAAGGTCGCATGAAATGCCACATATACGAGACTATTTCATATCTTTCGAAGAAGGGTACAGACAGAAAGGTATTAATTTTACTATCGAGAATTTTTTCTTTCCTTTGAATTTTGAAATTGAATTGAAGTGATGATTAATTTGTGTTTACTATAGTTTAAAAAATGGGCGTCGACCAAACCGAATAAAGATCTTTTGATATCCACGAAGCATAAAGACGGATCGCATGTCTTGGAATCTCTGACATCTTTAGTAAATTTATTTTTCTTACTCTTTGGTGATTTTGAATAATTCTAAATTCTTAGTTGATATTTGTATGTATTTAGACTAAATTCATTTTGTAGGAAAAATTAGACAACTTTTAACATCGATGAAGAAAAATTGAAACTATGCTTAAGTGAATGAGGTATAGTTCCTTTGAAAGAAGATGTAATTTCTAAAGTCCTTGGTCCGAGATAAAAATGGGTGAGTGTCAGGAATGGGTTTCAAAATCGATCCCAAAATGCTTGAGAAGAGGTTAGTGAAAACGGATGAATGAGCCTAACAAGGGCTTGCCTGACGAGTTGCGATTTTGATGGGCAAGTATAAAGAAATTAACGAGATATTGTTACTAGGCGTGATGGTGCTGGCAGAAGAAGTTAAGTGTGAAAAATACTTTGCTTAGTTTAATTTATATAGTTTAATATTTTATTTTATTTTATTTAGATATTTGACTTATGTGTTGGATTAGGCATGCGGATAATGCCTTTGATATTTAATGGCATAACATTGTTTTATTTTAATTTATATCGTTATATTAACTTTTTTATTGATAAATTTAAATGTTTTATTAATACTCTTATTTCTACCACAAGTATACATATTTTATTGACAATTTCTCTATTTCAATTAATATAAATATCGTATGATATACATATATTAATTACTTTAGATGTAGGTAAAGATTAATAATAATGATAAAATGACAATTATATCGTAAAAAGGATGATGAATAGCGGTTTAAATGTCTAATACAATTGTTTATGACAATTTGTCAAAACAACACTTCTTGAGTATCACAAGCGTCGGTAATAATATCATAATAATAGATATCAGACAATTATAATTATCGAAACATTATGCTTAAACTACACAATAAAATATCATTGTTGCAATGTATTACAACATATATTAACGTTGTAATTGAGCTTGTCACGCCCCCATTCGGTCGACGAATGACGGATCGAACAGTCGGGCGCGAGACTATATCTTGGGACTCATGACTGTTATTTCGGTGAACTTATACCTATGGTTATCTGAACAATTTACGTAATAACGAAATGTTTCATTTTACAAAGAACTACCACAGTGGTATCATCAAATCTATACACATATATTGAGCCTCGTTTACTTATACATGTACATTTTTTTTCTAATACAAAACATCAGAGATTGCGGAAGCAGTGCGATGAGCACCTATCTCACGAGATGGCACCTTCTCTACTCATGGGATATCACGTCCTCTATCCTTGTCTTAACAATGCCTATACGGATTGAACTTGCAGTGCTAAGCTTTACGCTTAGTGGGAACATAGCATGGACAACCACCAATGGTGACCATCTCAAGCTTATACATATGCATTTCATATATCTATACATATGAATATAACTTTTGGTTACTTATCATCTTTACATTCCTATTGCATATCAATCTTTTCCGTTACATGTTTTTTGTCTTTGACATATCTCCTATCTATACTTTCTTTTGTATTCTAAGTAACTGTCATCTTTTACTTATCTACAATAGTTCTTAGCACTTATGCATTTTCTATCATGTGTTCATAGCATGTTCCCTACATTCATTAGAATATGCCTATCATATATTCATATCATATATTTCTTATTCTAGTACTTATCATTTGATCTATTATCTTTCTAAAGGTTCATAATGCATATCATTACTGTGCATGTCATATTCTTGCATACATATATTACTTTCATGGTTATATACTATATACCATTATTATGTTCCATTTTCATGTCTTGTTCCATATCTTGTGATCATGTCACGGTCCTTCATTATCTTACTATTTTCCCGTCTTGTATTATCATAACTTTTTAGTCATTTACATTCTTATACATTTTCATATATCACGTCAGAATCATATAATCTCATGTTACAGAACTTATCATCACATAGCAATGCTATGCTTCTCATATCATATCATATCTTTCACATGTCATATTCAATAATTTGTTTTATGTTTCATCTGCATAAACCTTAGAGTGGATAACGAAAATAGCTGTTTGTACCGAGTCTTGTATATACGAAGGTATGTCAACATGCGAGGCGACTATACGTGATATGATGCGAAGAGTATCATCAGCATGCTAGGCATTGACCATCTTATAAAGGGCCCGAAGGCGCTATGGGCGACCCTTTGGGGGCCCGCGAAGTGATCAACGGGATCTATCTCATCGACCCGAAGCGGGCCTCGATGTATAACGAGAACTTATATCTGCGGACTTATTCTTCTAATAAGCGTGCCACTCCCCATCTCTACTAGGTTCTAAGCAGACAATCCATTTTATCTCATTTTCTGTACATATCTCATAAGCATGAATAACTATTGTTATCATGATTGCTTATGCAATATATACTATCATTATTTTAAATCTGTATTCATTCTCATATATGTAGCTTCATATTACGGTTCTCATATTTCTTTATAATACATATATTCCTATATTTTTATCATGCATGCATTTACTCATTCTTGCCTGCTTCCTTATATGCTTATCATTCGTGTACATGTACTCATTCACATTAACATCTTATATCTTGTTAACTTATATCTTCATTTACTTTATTATACTATTATATCTTATGACATATACCTATACATTTCTATACTTGTACGTTTTACTTGTGCCTTATCAGACTGTTCTATCTCCCATAGGAATGCAGAACATAGACTTCTTCTTTAATACCATTAGGTACCCTTCATGTCCAAACTATTTACCTTTTTATCATTTCTTATTCAGATACACACGTATAAACATTAAACTGCTTGGGCCAGGATATAAGAATGAAGCGAGGCTCGGTCTGATATATGCGAGAAGGAACAATACGGTACAAACGAGCGTGCACAGCGATTAATAGAAGTGCCGAAACACTGGCGAGTGTTGAAGCCTTTGGTCATGTATCGTGCGAAAGCGCGATCATATGCGATATGCGCCACGTGATAGAAGCGTCGTAGCACTAGCGAAGTCTTGAAGCACTTGATCATATATGTCTTGTCATTCAATATCCGATCTTAAGCACTCATACAATTGCCATGTTCTCTAGGCTTATCATTTTATTCTTTTCTTCTATATTCCTTTTCATATCAAAACTACTTATGTTGCTATTTCTTGTTCATATCTATCTTATATTATGCATGATATACTATGATTATCATATTTGCTTACTGTTTTTCCTTATTTATGGACCAAATATGAGTTCCACTTTTATCACACTATGTATGGCTGGATTCTTGACTCAATGGGCTTTCCATAAAGTCCAAGAACACCCGAATCAGAGTTCGAACGAAGGAGATATGAACTTCCGAAGTTGGAGGTCATACGTAGTCAAATCCTGAACTGGACGAGCTGACCTGACCTCAGTGAGTTCGGTCCTAACCTCGGCTGTTTGTCCTCCTCAGGTATATGAAGATGTATTCTTGACTCAATGGGCTTTCATGGTCAAGAACACTCGAATGGAGTTGGGACCGAAGGAAGCCTGACCTTAAAAGTTTGGAGATGTACGTGATCCAAATCCTGGGTATTGGACAGGCGGCCTGACCTCAGTGAGCTCGGTCTAACCTCGCACTAATATCCTCCTCAGGCATATCAATGTATTCTTGACTCGTGGGCTTTCCATAGAGTCACAGGAACACCGAATCGGAGTTCGTGCGAAGGAGTTATGACCCTTCAGTTGGAGGTCATGCATTAGTTAACCCACATCCGGTGACACGAGCGGCCGAGTGAGGCTGACCTGGTTGAGCTTGTTCCTGCCTTAGTCTGACACCCAATAACTCCTCCTCGGTATATGGTCTTCTTGACTCAATGGGCTTTCCGCAGGTCAAGAACACGAATCGGTCGGACGAAGGAGATACTTGACCTTACGAGTTGGGAGTCGTACATAGTGAAATCGTGGTGACACAGGCTGGACGGTGGGCTCTACGGGACGAGTCTCTTGACCTCCTATAGGATGAGGTCTGTGACCTCACATTGCATGGTCCTGTGACCTCTGCTTGCATGAGGTTGACCCAGCTGTGTTTCCCGCATGGTGGCCTCTCTGCCGACCCTCTGTTGCATGAGGTCTGCTGACCTCTGCTGCGTGACCTCGATGGGCTGACCTCTTGCCTATTTGACTATTCAAAGTAAAAAGACCATAACTTGGTCTATAAGGGTCCGAATTGAGAAATTAAAAAGCCTAACATCAAGTTCATTGATGTAGCTCTGATTACGAAGGACTTCTTGCCAAATTACCTTTATTTCGACCAAAAACCCATTCTAAGGTCCGGCTACTGCATATGATCAAAAATAGGGAATTTTCTTGGTTCAACTTGCAACTAGACCCTTCCCAAAACACATCTATAGAAGCCTTAGAACTTTTCTCAACTCAACCATAACAAGAAATGAGATTGGGAGTCTCCAAACCGTGTATTTATACTTTCTACACCCAAAACTAGATAAACCCATACTATTGTACAAACTTATATACTTTTCCATACGGAACTTAACAAGTCTCATACAACTCAAGACATGTATCCATACAAAACCATACTCAAATTCCATACACCCATATTTCCATACAAATATTCATAGTTCCATACATGTGATCTTCTCTTTTCTTTTCCTTCTTTCTTCTTTTCTTTTCTCTTCTTCTTCTTCTTCTTCTTCTTCCTTTCTCTTCTCTTCTCTGTTAGCCGTTTTTGCTCTCTCTTTCTCCCAAGACCAAAAATGAGATATTTATTTTTGGTCTTATCCTTATTTGATCTTATCCCCTTTTTATTTCACTTTCCAAGGAGGAAACTTCCTCCCTCTTTCCTTTAAGCCACTTGTCTCTTTATAATTTTCTTCCTTATTTTATTCTAATATCTTTCTTTTTATTACCCTTTAGTTCTCACTTTGGAGTTTATTCTCTATTAATTTATCAAAATCCCTGCTGACATATGAACTTATAATATTATGACCCTTAGGTCATGAATTGGTAAAGTAATAATTTACCTTTAACTGTTGTATTAATTCCAAGTTCTTTCTTATTTTATTTTTATCTGTAATTTATTTCGGATAAATATACTTTTACTTTTATTATACCCCCAAACATGTAGAAAGCTGCTAGGGTATATTTTGGGGTGGAGTTGTTTTATCAACGCCCAGAAGCGTAAGTAGTACTATCGTAATAAGCGTATGGCAACATTTGGAAGTATCAAAACATTATACTTGAGCAGCGCAACCACATGTCGCGGTAGATATATATTATAATAGTAATCTTTGTGGTAGTTTGTTTAGCAATACTTACAAATGTATGAGTAGTAATATCGTAAAGGCGATATGGCGACAACTAGAAATCTCGAGAAACATTATGTTCAAACAACCTTTGCAAATGTCGTCATCACGTACTGTTGATATATGACGCATAATAATATTATGGCTGAATGGATATCACAACACTTAAAAATGTTAAGTCATATCATAATAATTAATACGTGACATTTGGAAGTGTCCAAAACATCTCTTAAGCGACACAACAACATGTCATTATAACGATGTGTTACTGGCCTGTAATTTCATAATGACTTGGATTTAACAACACCTAAAAATGTCATAAGGTCTATCGTAATAAACTGATATGGTGACACTTGAAAGTATCGAAATAGTATATTTAAGTGACGTAATAACAGCCATTATGACTATGTATTACAACACATAATTGAATGGATTTAACAACACTTCAAAATGTCGTACGATACGTCATAAAGTACATATACCGACATTTGCTTCTTTTGATGTTATAGACCAAAGTGACATTGGCCTAGGCAACATATAAGCGACGTTTCGTAAAAATGTTGGTATAAAGTTAAAGTGATATTTTTTTTTCCTATTACGACATAAGTCAAACGTTCAATAAAACCATTTTTGTTGTAGTGTGAGAATCCTCACCAATACTGTCACATCCTATATATATCAAATAGAGAAGAAGCTTCGTAATATTATATAAGTATGAGCTTCTCTCAATCTAGTAAACGCATTTTAAAGTTGTGAAGGCTCTTTCGGCCCATATTAACGAACAATATCTACATGGTTGAACCGAGTCATTACAAATAATATCAGAGCCGATTCCTGATCTCGATGTAAGGGTCTGTTCCGTTTAGCTTTGCATTCCTATGAGACACAACGAAGACATTATGTCTGTAAGAAGGGGTGTTTGTCACATCTCATATCTAAGATGGGAGAAACTTGTCGGCACAATATAAATATGGATTCCTCTCAACCTAGTAGATATGTTTTAAAACCGTGAGGGTCCTTTAGACTTAAAACGATCAATATCCACATGGCTTGTCTGAATCATTACAGGTACTCATGATGTATTGAAACACAAGAGTGTTGTAAGCAGGAGGAGGATAAATCCTTTTTTTGCATGGAACTTGACTCGTTCGCCAAAGGCCAAGAACATCTAAGCCCACGTCATATTTTGAATTGCATTCTCTCGACACGAGCTGATTGCTTGGCTGATCAAGCATGATCAAATGTAAAGAAAAGGAGAAAAGGGAAAATATACGTCACCTACAAGCTAAAATATTTTGAAGATTTTGATTTTTGACTCTTCAAAACACTTCATGTTTTCAAGTCTATAAAAAACATGCAATAAATTCTTTTGACGTAACAAGTTTAAAGGGCATCATGATTGTATTTTTTATAAAAGAAAATTTTTTATACTAGCCATAACATTACCATATTTGTGTCTTCTTTATAAAAGAAAATTTTTTATACTAGCCACAGTAGTATTACTATTTTGTTGATATATATACCTTTAACTCTCTCAATAATATGCATGTCTTTTTCATAATAGAAGCTTCTCCACCAATCCTCATCACATGGCTACATGAGTTGGGTTTTGATGGTTTGTTTCCCCTAAAAACGCAAATCAATTATGCATAACTTTTCATGTTCTTGGATCTCCACCAAGTAGTCCGGGTGACGGATGTCTCCCTATATATATTATAACCACTTCCAAAGCTCTCAACTACTCTCAATTAAGCCTTTGGTTTTGTTTATCCTCTCATTCAGTACCTAAGTACCAAGGTATCCTTAATTTGTTATATCTTGACCGACCATCATTAGTTCGAAGCACAAGAGTCTCCTGGCAATATTATTGGGCGCACTAGGGGTTAAGGGGGTGAGGCCGTGAGGGGATAACAGCTCTATCAAAAGATGATGAACTAACTGATTTTGTGCTTTCCATGATCTTAAAGAAACAAGATGATGATGAGCTGATTAAAGATCCATTTTATGTGCTTGATTTGGGGGTGGTAGTGAGTCTCATGGAGAAGTGGTCTCTCAAGATGTGCCTTACTGATTCAGATCAAATCTCTTGGCGATAGTGGAGCGTGTTGTCCATTAGACTCCAAGTACGGTGCATTGCCTGAAGAGGTGGAGCCACTCCTCCAGGCTGCACAAGCTAGCGGCCTCACAGTCGCAGGTGTGTCGTTCCATATCGGTAGTGGCGCCACCCATCTCCAAGCATACCGGGGGGCAATAGCAGCAGCGAGGGCGGTGTTCGATACAGCTTTGCGGCTCGGCTTGCCTCGAATGCATGTGCTCAATATTGGTGGCGGCTTCACGTCTGGTCCACTGTTCGATGACGCTGCTTCTGCTATAAATTCGTCTCTCCAAGCCTACTTCCCTGAGGAAGAACATGAGTTAACCATCATAGTCGAGCCAGGTAGGTACTTCGCCGAGACGGCTTTCACTATGGTCGCTAATATTATCGGGAAGCGTGTGAGGTCGGAGCTGAGGGAGTACTGGATCAACGACGGCATTTACGGCTCTCTCAACTGCGAACTAAACAACCAAGCAGTTGTGATCCTGACGACGCCTCTAGCTTTCACTTCCAATCGCGCCAATCCCATGTGCCGTGGATTTAGGACTTACCCCTCTACAGTGTTTGGACCCACGTGCGATGCACTTGATAAAGTTTTGATCGATCATAAATTGCCAGAACTGCAGGTCAATGATTGGTTGATGTTTCCTAGAATGGGAGCGTATACCTCTACTGGCGGATCCAATTCAATGGATTCAACATGTCCGCCATTGCCACCCACCTAGTCTACTCGAATCCAACCTGAGGCGGCCGTCAGGGTGCTTCTTGCTGGATGGTTTTTTATATATCGTCGTCTCCTTGTTATCCGTTGTGTGAGAAATATTTGCTTGTCTTTGCTTTGGTTTTTCACCATGTTTCCTTGTTGTCCCTTGTGTGAGAAATATTTGCGTGTTTTTGCTTTGGTTTTTCATCATCGTTTCCTTCTTGTCCCTTGTGGAGAAATTTGCGTCTCTTTGCTTTGAATTTTGTAATATTGATAATAAACCTTTTATATTACTTTGTGTTAGAATAAATTATTGGGTTTCCATTAGCTCCTTCGTGATTCAAAGTGAGAATCCTTACTAGTACTTTCACATCCTATATATATTGAATAGGGGAGAAGCATCATGTATCGACTTCTCTTCATCTAGTAGATTCGTTTTAAAGTCGTGAAGGTTATTTCGGCTCAAATTAATGGACAATATCTATATTGTTGGGTTGAATCGTTATAAATGGTATCAGAGCCATGATATTAGTATGAGTTTCTCTTAACCTAATAGACGCGTTTTAAAGTCGTGAAGGCTATTTCAACCCAAATTAACGAATAATATATACATGGTTGGGCCGAATCATTACATATGGTATCAGAGCCAATCATCTAAAAATCGATGTGGGGTCCTGTTTCATTTAGTTCCGTAATCCTATGGGACCCAATGAGAACATTGTGTCTGTAATAAGGGGTGTTTGTCACATCTCATATCGAAGATGAGATAAACTTCTTGGCACTATATAAGTATAGACTTTTCTCAACCTAATAGATGCGTTTTTAAATCGTAAAAGTTCTTGAAACCCGAAACGGTTAATATCTACATGATTTGATCGAATCGTTACAAGTACTCATGATGTATTGAAACACGAGAGTATTGTGCAGGAGGAGAATAAAATCCTTTTTGCGGGGCTTGACAGTTGGCAGGGGCTAGACATCAGGGCTGCAACAGATTTTTCTCTGGGCGGGCAGCAGGCGGATGACAGGATGAAATATGAAAAGGAGAAAAGGGAAAATACACGTCACCTACAAGCTAAAATATTTTGAAGATTTTGAATTTTTATTTTCAAAACACTTAATGTTTTCAGGTCTATAAAAACCATGCAATGCCAGAAAAAAGCATCACCAAAATTCTTTTGATGTAACAAGTTTAAAGGGCATCATGATTGTCTTTTTTATAAAAGAAAATTTTTGATAAACATTACCATATTTGTGTCTTCTTTATAAAAGAAATTTTTTTGTATTTTGTTGCTGTTGGACTACATTTTGTTGTTATTTTCTTTCGACAAGACAAGTTCAAGGAATGTTTTTTTGTAAAGGAAAAAGTTTTAATACTAGCAACCGACATTATCGTGTTGTTGTTGTTATTGTTGTGGGCAGTGCAAGAATATCATCATCATAATTCTAAAACTATTATCTACGCCCCTATTTTCGCAATGTAGACTATATTGTCATGTGATTTATATTTTTATATTATCCACGCCCTGTTTTAATCCATTTTATTGCTGTTTTCATTATTAGTATTATTATTTTAATTATTTATGAAAATTTTGTATGTGATAATATTACATGAGATGAAAAAAAAAGTCATTCAAAAATATTGAAGGTTAAAAACATGAGATTTTTTATATATTTTTGTTAAAGTATTTATTTATTTTAAGAATATTATATTTATTAAATTATATTATTGTTCTATAAATGTATTTAAATTTTTATATATGAAAATCAAAGTAAACTTTTTAATTCTGATTCTTCGACAAAGGTTTTTTTTTTTTTGAAGATCTCAACAGAGGTTAGATTAAAATGTTTATTTTTTATTTATATAAATAAAATTAAAATATATTTGTCCTAGAAAATCGTATTTAATCATTTGTTGATGTTGGTATGGATTAGTTCGAAATATATAATTATATGAAATCTACATGTGATTTATATTTTTTTTTTAAAGAAAAAATAATATTATTGATTCAGACTTGCAATAGAATGATAGATTCAAGATACAAATAACCAAAAACATACAAGATAAAACAATATTCAGGTTAATAATATAATAAATCGATAAAGTCTATAAATTTGATAATATAGTGACTATAATTTTTACAATTTTAATTAACTGTATACTCTGGCACTAATTTGATATATTCGATTGAGAAATTCCAGTCAGCATTTACGGTATGAATTGTCGCACCTTACAAATAAAAGCGTTCTGTAGCTTGATAAACAATACTATATTATATGACGGATGACAAACGAACACGAGCAATCGATAAACGAAAACAATACAAAAAACAAAATAAAACCTAAATTTTTATTGAAGAACTACTTTATTCAGCAAAAAATAAAAGAAAAATATGTAGATTAGTGATTTCAGATCAAAAATTACTAAAAAATCACTCATCTTACTTGAGGAAAATGGGCTACAAGAAAAAAAGATAGAGAAAAGGAGAAGAGGGCGGTTATGGTTTAATCATACATGTGATTTATTTTTTATTTAGGGTACATTTAATTATATATATTTGCTATTTCTATTTTATTATTTAAACCCTGAAATTGAATTGAAATATTATGTTTGTTAATAGGTTTTTGTTTGTTATTTTCAAATTTTGATAGAAAAAGTTCAAATAACATGTACAAAGAAAACTTTGCTTACAAAATTTGTTTCACATGAAATTTTAAATTATTAAAGAAAAGTACTGAAAAGGTGAATTAGTCGTACAATATTAGTTTAGAATACGTTAGTTATAATTTGTAATCAATAAAATTTTATATTATTAAGGAAAAATGCTTATATATGATAATTTTCATGATTGGTTAGTGTATTAGAGCATAAAATAAAATAAATATAATTAAAATTTTAATGTATTTTTAAATTATTTAATTTAGGAATTAACAAGTAAAATTATTTTGAATTAATGGATAAAAATTACTTCTAGATTTTGAATTTATTAAAATGAGTTGAATGCATGTAAGTAAATAATTTTATTTTTTAATCGAATCTATTATTTATTTATTCTATTTTTACTCCCATACATTTCCTTCACATTTTTCAATAACACGCCCAACACAAAAATCATAAAGAAGACCAAAATGTAGGATGTTATAAACTATTAAAAGTTTTAATAGTTTGTTGTTAGGTGCTTGTTTGATTCATATTTTTTGAAAATTATTATTAAGAATCAGTTTTGAAAATTAAGAAAATATTGTTAGGATGTATGATGAAAATTTTTCTTACTTTTTGTGTTTTCTGTTTTTTTTTTTCAGAAATAAAAGAACTAAAGGTGTTCAGAAAAAAAAAGTGAGATTTAATCCTACTTTTCAAACATCCCATCCCGTCCAAAGAAGGCTGATCCACTTTGGTATTAAAATTAAGGGAAAATTATGTAAAGGTGGTCTAAGGGCAAAATATTTCTTAAAAAGTCATCAAAACCGGCCTATGCCCGGAATCAGAGCTTTTTGGAAAAGAAACCCTATATTGATGCACAGTGCAGGCTCTCACCGACAAGTTTACCTCAACCTGCCAGTCGAGATTAAATATGGTGGCAGCCAGATATATCGATAATTGGATTTTACGAAAATATCGAAAATATCATAAATATCGATAAAATATCGGTGGATATTTTTACAAAAATATCGGTTATTAAATTTTTTTTCATATTTTAATTATATAGATGATAAGAAATGATTCATATTTTAATTAAGATAGATTAAAATCAAATTGATTAGTAATTATTAAATAAAATATGTTATATTTAATATATTATTAAGATATTATGTTAAAAGAGATATTATTTATTTGTTTTGTTATTATTATAAATATTATGTAAATAATGAGAGATTGAGAATATTATATATTATAATTTTAAATTTTTAAATGATATTATTTTATTTCTTTTCATTTTCAAATTAATATTTGATTTAAAAAATATTATAAGTTATAATGTAAAATAAAAATAAAGTAAAATATTATAAAGGATTATGAGCAAATAAATAATAAAACGATATATAAAAAAAGTTTCTTGTATATATAATAAGTGTAATCAATGGCTTATTAATTTTTTGGAAGTCTTCTTTTACACCTTTGGGTGGTTGTGCCGAAGTAATTTTTCGTATTTTGGGCGAGAGCACAAAGGAAATATGGGTTTTAGTGAAAAATCGGCGATTTGCCTATTTTTGCCCGATTTTTCTTCCGATTTTAACTATCAAAATCGTTTTCATCTTTTCGAAAACCGATTTTTGCGGTAATGGCGAAAAATCGATTTTGTTCACTTGTCTCAGCAGATAATGAGATGGATCCATATTGGAAATGCCCCTATTGACCTTTTGGATTGTTAAAGTTAAAAAATATTTAAATATTTAATTTTTTTTATTATATTGTCCCTGCAATAGAATTTTTTAAACTAGCCTCTACTGTTCTATTATTCCGACAATATTGGTGCACTGTGGGACGCACCAATGGACATCAACGTTTTTCATTTTTTAACCACATTTCATCTCCTATTTTCTATTTTTATGATCTACCAAATTAAAAATTAAAATTAAAGTTAGAGTATTATGTTCTCATCAAAATTCAAACATGGTTTTTCCTTATACCTCTTATAATTTTTAACTAATTAGTCTTATTGATAATATAAAAAAAAAAACTTATTTTAAAAGGAAAAGATGAGGAGAAATAAAAAAGAATAAAATACCTCGACAAAAAAATCCCATGTTTATAATTAGTAATATGCAAATGTTACATGTGAATTTTATTTTATTTTATTTTATTTTGGGATGTTATATGTGAGTTTAAATTTATATTGAGCAAAAATTTTAATAATGTAACACTTGTATTATTGTAGTATACCGATTCATATGCTATTGAACCACCTTACCTAGCTACCTTCATTATGTGTGTTGATTAAAAGGCAAAATTGTTAATCCAAGCATGCGCTATTCTAATGTACCAAGGCATGGATTCCGATAGAAGCAGGTTTTGGGGACCTTTTGTTTTAAATATACTCTTAGGGCACATTAACATAATTTTTCCCAAGACGAATAAAAATAATTTTGAATGGTGATATTTGTGCAGTTAACTTTCCTCTAGACCGTTCTGACGGAAAAAGAGCAATGTGAAATTCTCAACCTTTTCATATAGTGAAATATTATTATTGGTAGTCCAATGCAGACTCCTTTTTTGAATGAACATCTATTTGTTATATCTTGACCGACCATTATGAGTTCGGAGCACAAGAGTCTCGTAGCAATATTATTGGGCGCACCAGGGGTTAAGGGTGAGGGGATAAGAACTCTATCAAAAGATGAACTAACTAATTTTGTGCTTTCCATGATCTCAAAGAAAGTGTGAGGGCAAATTGCTTTCCACCAATCTGATTTTGTGCTTTACATATTATTTGGGGCAAACTGCTAGTCAAGTATACCTACCATAGTCAATTTGATAATTTAAATCAATTTAGTTGATGATCTTTTGTCCAGCGGGTTGGAGCTTCTTTGGAATTCTTGGGCAGTCCGGCGACTCTGGATGTTCCAGCTCCACTATAGAAAAATAAAAACCCATGGGATCGGCGAGGTTATTGATGCATATAAAATTACTTTAAGTTAGTTCTTTCCGGTGGAAGAGAAAATCAACTGCTTAGGAAATGAATTTTTTGTACGTACCTTTCACCGATGGGGTGACTTGGTATTTATAATGGATGATCTTTATAACTTTCCTAATTGGATGATGATACAGATATTTCTCCCATTGGATAAGGGATTTTCTTTCTTTATCGTTAACCGATTAATAAGGGATAATTGATAACTTTCCTAGTTTGATAATGATACCATATTTCTCTGATGGTGAAGTTTCTTTCCCTTATCATTAGCAGATTAATAAGGGATAATTAGTAACTACTTAGTTAGATGATGATACCCATATTTCTCCTCGTTGGTGATTTTAACGCTATCGTTAGCAGGTGTAAGGGATAATTGATGAACAATGATAGGAAATATCCTACTTCCCTCATTGGTGGAGGTTTAATTTAGGGAAATTGGATACTTTCCTTTAATACGGGTTCAGCTTTGGATATTCGTCCTGCTTCTTGGGCGGTGGCTGGTCATAAAAATTTGTCGTGTTTGGCCATATGTGGTGTTTGAGCTCTTATGTCTTTTTATTGGGTGCCTTCTTTATCCCCTCTCAAACCTAGCTTTTGGGATAGCGTCTGAGCCCACACACGTGTGGTTTCAGACCCCTTCAGTTGCCTCCCCAACCCTTGGCTGAAGCAAGCTTGGGTAAGGGCTAAATTGTTTCTCGGATCAGGTGCGATTTCCACGTGGCTAGTTGGGGATGCATGGTTTGATTGGGGCTTTGTCGCCGTCAAATGTCTTGTGATAATGATGGCCATTCGATTTTTGCACCCATTCCGGCTGTCGTTTCCTGTGCTTTTGGAAACATCTTCTGTATCGTTTTCTTATGTTCTTGAAGACCTCTTCCTCCGTGGGTTTGGAAGTGTCTTCGACCAGTCTTTCGACTGTTTTGAGTGTTCTGCCAGTGCATAGTTAACTGTATATCTTATTGACTATTTGGTTCTTGGCTCTTACGCCTTAGAGCGTTTATGCTCTTTTGAGCTATTTGCTCTTGGGTTATTGCGCCTTTTAAGTTGTTGCTCTTTGGCGAGTTGTTCGCTCACAGGTTGTTGCGCCACGGGCTGTCGTTCTTTGGCTATTCGCACCCAGTTGTTCGCTCTTAGAAGCGAGCTGTACGCTCTTGGGCTGTTGTGCCTTCTAGGCTATTCGTTCTTGGGCTATTGCGCCTTTTGAGTTGTTTAGAAATTGAGCTATTTGGCTCTTGGGCTCTTTTGCCTCCTGGGCTATTCTGCCTCTCGAGTTGTTTATGCTCCTTTGAACTAAGTTATTCGCTCCTGGGCTATTGCGCCTTTTGGGCTATTCGCTCATGGGTTATTATACCTTTTTGAGCAATTAAACTCACAGCTGAAACGACTTTGCTCTGAAGCTGTTACTGTGCACGATGGATTAAAGCTGCCAGTTGTAGGTATTAAGCTGTTATTGTCCACCAGCGATAGCTTTAGCAGGCTGTGGCTCTTGGGCTATTGTGCTTTACAGGCCTAAATGCGCCTCCATTTATTTAGGCTCTCTCAAACTGAGCGGTTGGGGCTCTTGGGCTATTGTGCCTTTTTGAGTAGTTAAGCTCTGAAAATTGAGCTGTTGGGGCTCCTAGGCTATTGTGCCTTTTTTAGCTATTTTGCCTCGAAATTTGTTTAGGCCTATCTCAGTTGGTACATTGGGGCTCTTGAAATTTATTGTGGTTTTGAGTGGATTAAGCTCACGAAGGCGAGTTGTTGGGGCTCAAATTTGTCACGCTGCTGGTTGGTAAAATGTGGCTCCTGCTTCCTAAAGGCCTTTTTTAGGCAGTTAAGCTCTGCATAAGTGAGGCTGCCCTTTGCTCCTAGCTGTTATTTTTGAGAGCAATTAGCTGTGAGTTTGCCAGCTCCTGAAGCTGTGCCATGGGCTATTACCGCCTCTCATTGTTCAAATCCCTATAAAGCGAAATTTGGGGCTCACAGGCTATTATGCCTTTTGGCTTGATTAAGCTACAGCGAGTTACTAGGAGCTCTTGGGCTATTGTGCCTTTGCTGGGTCGACCTCATGCGAGATGGCCACCTGAGAAATTTTTCATGTTGTTGTACTTAGCGTAGGACTGTGACGTGAAATTTGTCGGGGTGAATTAGGAGTGAATCTGGTTTGCGACTCGAGTACAGGTGGTCCCAGGCGGTCTTTAACATTCCCTCACCTCTTTGGGGATCGTTCTCGTTTCTCTCTGTCTCTTCGTGGGGATCTGTCCTTGTCTCCTCATCTCCTGGGGCTTCGTTCTCGTTTTTTCTCGACCCTGCTTCCTTCCTTTTGTGCGGCAGAGTTTTACAGCTTAGATAGAAGAGCTTCCTTGCAGTTGATGTACTTTTCTGCTTTGGCAAGGACCTCGACCATGTTTGCCTGAGGGTTTTTTGAGATGGAAAACACTAAGTCTTTCAACTTCACCCCTAGCCTTGCGATGAAAGCTATGATGTCGAACTTCTCGTCTGGAATATCTACCTTTAATGACTCCACGTTGAATCTATGAACATATGACCTCATTTCTCTGCGAGTTATAACTTTGTAATTCGGAAAGGTGATAGCAGCTTCTGTACGTCAGCTCATGAGTGGGAGCGAATCGCGATGGAGAGCTTTGGCGATGATGGGATTAGAATGGGAGAAGTTTGTTAAACTAGGCCAATCTTTGGGTGCCCCAGGCGTAATAGCGAAGGCTCTGCATCGTATGAGGTCCTGATATCCGTGCAGCTCCATCTGGTTCTTATATGTATTGAGGTGATCTATAGGGTCTTTCGTTTCGTCGAACATTTCAATATGAGGCATTTTGAACTTCGCGGGGAGGGGGAAGTGAAGCACCCCGACCGTGAACGGGGATTCTGTTTGCTGCACCAAAGCATCCATGGAGATTGGAGCTCGTCCTTTTACAGTTTCCTTCATGTGGCTGAGCTCTTGCGGAGATGTCTACAGCCTTGCTCCGTGACCATTTCCTATCTCCTCTTGATAAAGGATGGGTCCATTGCCTGTTCCTACCATGCCTCATGGCGATCCTCTCCGGGGTTTGTAGGGTCATGCTCCACTGCCTTCAGTTTCCCACTTCTCCCATCTTCTTCGGTCGAGGTGTTCTTTGTTCTTCTTAGGTAATGGTGTTTCGGCCTTCTCGGGCTTGTTGCGCCTCCTAGGGGAATTGTATTTGCTTGGCGAGTTGCTCCAACTCTCTTAGAAAACGTTGGTTGGTGAGACGAAGCACCTCCATCTCGTTGGTATTGGCGTGTAGAGTTTCTAGTGTGCCTCTGGGAGGTCGGCTATCTACGTTGCCTTGCTGGTCTTGCATCCTTGAGGGATTGGCGTGGCTCTTGCTTGTGTTCCGAGTTTATACCATCAGTCACTAAGAGATCAACTTTATTTGTAAAGGAACTGTTGTTCCCACAGACGACGCCAAACTAATGATGCTTTTTCAATCGAAACTAGGTTGGAGCTTGCTGGAATTGCTAGGCCAGTCCGCTAACTCTGAATGTTCGGCTCCCCTGCGAAAATAAGAAGCAAAAAGGATCGGCGAGGTTCGCCTGTTGCCTCTCCGATGCCTAAGTTAGTTCTTTTCGATTGGAGAAATCAGCCTTAGGGAATGAATTTTTATGCGTACCTTTCCACTTGGAGTAAAGTTGCATGGTATTTATAATGGATGATCATGATAACTTTCATAGTTGGATGATGATACGGATATTTCTCCCATTGGGTGAGAGATTTTCTTTTCTTATCGTTAACCGATTAATAAGGGATAATTGATAACTTTTCTAGTTTGATGATTGATAACTTATTATCGTTAACCGATTAATAAGGGATAATTGATAACTTTTCTAGTTTGATGATGATACCATATTTCTCCCATTGAGTGAAGAATTTTCTTTCCTTATCATTAATCGATTAATAAGGGATAATTGATAACTTTCCTAGTTGGATGATGATACCATATTTCTCCCGTTGGGTGAGAGATTTTCTTTCCTTATCGTTAACCGATTAACAAAGGGATAATTGATGAATATTTATTCAGGAAATATCCTCGCCTAATTAGTGGAGATTTAATTAGGGAAGTTAGATGCTATTTAATATAGGTTCTTTGGATGTTTGTCGCATCTTACCAGACCCAGGGTGGCTGGGTGCCTTTGGGCACTTGGCTGGGCGCCGTGTTTAGGCATATGTGGTGGGCGGCTCTTTTATGTCTTTGTGGGTACTTCTTTATCCGCTCTCAAACCTAGCTTTGAGTGTGAACCGCATACGTGTGGTTCGAACCCAAATCATTACTAATGCGATGACTCGAGGCACTAGTCATGACAAGATGAAAGAGAAAAATATGAGATTTATTCTTACTTTTCAAATTTCTAATTATTTAAAAATTGGATCGGTGATAAAAATCGATAAAATTATTGATTCACAGTTTAAAGGTCGAATCGACGATTAAATCGTGATCAAATCGGAACTTAAAAAGTCGCTTGATCCACAATCCAACTGATCGAACCCTCTAATTAAATTTAGTTTTTAAAACATTGCAAATATCCTGTCCAAAGTCTGATCCGCTTAGTCCCAAAATAAAAAGAAAATTATGTTAAGGTGTGTGCACTGTGACCGTGGATGTTCTCAACGGACAACTTTGCCCTCCTCTCAATCTCTATTCTCTCTCTAAACATTTTTCATATTTAATGACCATTTACCACTTATTTCTTATTTTTTAAATTTACAAAATTTATCTATTATATCTATCTCAAATGATAGAACATTCACCGTTCAAACCAACAAAAGGTATAGAAAAGGGGGTCGAAGTCCCAATAAAATAGTTTACTATCTTGAAATTAGAGTCTATTAAACAAAATCAACAGAATTTAAAAATCAAAATTTATTTATTTTAAATACAAATAAATAATTCCTTATGTTTACTTTGGTCGAAATTTTTGTAGAAAAATATGTTAGAAAAAAATAATGAACATGTCAATTTTTTTTAGTTGACTTCAAAACGTTAGCCTCCTTTTAAATATTCTTAAACATTTCAATTTCTTAAAAATTTCAATTTCTTAAAAATTTCAATTTAAGAGTTAATGTAAACACTCTTACAATTTTGAATTTTATTTTCAAAAATTATTTTTAAATTGAAAAATATCTAAAAAAATAATGATTATTATTTTATTTGAAAAATTAAAGATAAATTAATTTTTTTTCCGTATTATCTTTCTAATTTTGTTTGGAGAAAATAAAAAAAATAGTTTCAATGTATTATATTTTTATTTTTAAATTTAAGTTTGATATTCTATAAAAAAATTAAAATATATAATTAATATTACTTAAAAACATTAATATTTATTTACTATATTATTAATTATTTTATAGGGTTTATATATATATATATATATATATATATATATATATATATATATATAGAGAGAGAGAGAGAGAGAGAGAGAGAGAGAGAGAGAGAGAGAGAGAGAGAGAGAGAGAGATTAGAGTGTTAATTAACAAAAAATATTAATATATCTTTATATTAAAATCTAATTTATTTTAATGATTTAACCACACACGACATTAAAATAATTTGTTGTTAAAAAACTAGAAATAAGGATCAAAAACACCAAAAAATGAATAATCAACTAATCAAAAAATTCCCCGCATAGGTAAATTTCAGAAATGGAGACTCTTCACTCTCTCATGGTCTTTGAATGATAGAACAAATGCAAAAAGTTTTTTTTGTACCTGGCTCAAGTGGTTAAGAGTTCAGACTGACATAAAGAGATGAGGGCTCAAAGGTTTGAGTCCTACAACAAATTTTTAAGAAACAGAATACTATGATGTATTGCAAAAAGTTCGAGTCCCATTACAAACTTGTAAGAAACATAATATTATGATATATATTGTAAAGTGAATAATTGTCAAAAAAAAAAAAAAAAAAAAAGACAAATGCAAAAAGTTTTTTACACAAGGCCTCCTCCCATTTAGGACTTACACTTAAGTTTGGTTGACAAACCCTTATGGACTATTTCCTATCAATATTAGTATGATATTGTCCGAACTAAGTCTTTATGGTTTTGTTTTTGGGTTTTTTACTAAAAAAGTTTGAAACCAATTAGATATTGTTCATGCTTATTAACTTATAAGTCGGATTTTTTTTTTAAAAAAAATATTTTTTAAAATATTAGAGTTAAAATAATATTTAGGGAATTATGGTAGATTTGGTCATGTAAGTATGAAGTGGCTTCCACATATATGCACATATTAAAAAAAAGTTTTTTTTTAATCGATAAAAATAGAAGGATTTCTTAACTCCTCCAAAGTAAAAAATCTAACCTCGTTTTTCATCTTTTTCTCTACTCTCCGCACCCCTGCTCTCCCTCACATCTTCCCTAATGCTTGCACACCGCACATCCAAGTCAATAAACCTGTAGATTCTTCATCCATTCGTAAAGATTTTACAAGAACCCTAGATTGGTAGCTGTTCGGGCTGTTATGCAATAACTCTAAGCAGTTCTTTGTCGCCGTCATCCGATTTTGGTTTTCTGCGGCTGCATCCAGGATGTCCTTCACTATGGATTACACAGTCTTGAGATTCTGAAAGGAGGCCCATCAGGGTGAGATGAGATCTACGGGCTTGGGGTCGGGAGGAACTTGATTGGATGCGATAAAAAAAGCCTAACAAGTTTTCGAGCAATGCTAGCGGCGTAGGCTTGGTGTTTAGGGAGGAATGTATACGTGAAGGCTCGAGGAGGAACAAAGAGGCATGAATGGTAACCTTCTTTCTTCTTTTTTATCTTTCACTTTCAACCTGTGGTTATGGATTGTTTGTCTTTGAATTTTTTCTCAAGGTCCACAGGTGGCCTTTGTATTTCAGATTTTTTATTTTTACTTTTATTCAATCATTCGGTCATTCGGGGACTCCGCCACTATCGCTAATGATTTAAATAGGTAGAATTCTATTTTCTAAAAATTTGAATTCCCAAAAAAAATATTATGATGTGTTTGCCTATTCACAAAGTGTTGGGACATTAGAACTCCCGATGAATGGATTTTTCTAAGTGTTTGTATGTGTAAAGTAATAAGTGAAGCTAAACCAATATTACATAGATTCATGAATCATCAGATCAAGAAAAATATTGAGTTACTCATTTTGGGGAAATGTTCACATTAAAGCAAGATTTAAAAAGGAAAAAAAGCATAACTTATTTCATTCCCATAAGAAGTCACAGCTATGTTTAAAATCTTAACACAATGAACAGTTTAATTTTTTTTAAGAAAAAAATGAACGTTATTTTATCGATTTAAAAAGCACTTATCTTCATAATTTAATTGATGATAATATTAAAGATCCTTCCGCCAAATACAATTATTTATTTTTAGATTTTATGAAGTCTAAATAAGATCACTGTAACAAAGAACTGAGAATATTGAACCCAATTAATTATGATTCGGCAATGGAAAAATATCTATCTTTAATATTATTCGAATCGCTGAAGATGAGTTTCTTCCGTCTCCAGTTTTGGTCCTGATCCGGCTTCCCCATGTTCTGGCTATACTGAGTCCTTACCCTGCAGTTTCTTGTATTCAAAGACTCTTCCAATGCCAGCGAGCCAAATCTCCTCATTGTATATGGTGTCTGTTATTGAGTCGATGATGGTCTCATTTAAAAAATATTAATTCAAGTTTAAAGAGCTGGTTGAGAGCATGAATAATAAATGAAGTAAATGTAATAAAAACTTTTTCTTTTTGAGAGCTATTAGGGTTGACCTTTTTTTGTTTAAGGCTCGTAAATAAATTCAATCAATACTTGACAAATCGACTTCTAGTGAATCTAATGGCTAATTTACTCAGGTTAGCTTTTTTATTTTTATTTTTTGTGATGCAAATAAATTTTTTATTGTGTATATTGTATATTTACATATATTTATGTTTTGCATTGATATAGCCTCAAATATATAAAAGGAGTTCATTACCATATTTCCCCTTCTGTGAGTGCATCACAAGATGATTTCACTAGGCTTCTTCAAACACTAACTCATGTAATTGATGATTGAGTTTTTAAATGATGATGATCATAACAAAAACAACAACACAAAAAAATGTTTTATTTGTATTTTTATGGCTGTTAATTTTAGTTACCAATGTAGTAAATTATTTATCAGACTCACCGACCTCATCTTCTAATGTCTTCAGGTTTTTAAAATATCTGCTCTACTAAGTGAGTTGCGCAAGATAGCCAACAAAAAAAAATGTTAAGAATGAAGTAAGTTTTGTTCCTGCACTACAATAATTCAAAGGCTTTAAATTTCAATGATAACCGGGAATAAGGAGTCACATTACAAATTGCCTATCCACCATGAACATTGCCTGTGCACTCAATAACTTTAAACATGAATGTGATCGAGGAAGTCTATCATTTTAAGTCCAACCATTATATCTGACCCTCTAAATCCGAGCCATGAAGACCTTTTCTATTCCATATGTTCTTACCTCCTTCGGTTCTTTTGCTCACCGGCCGATAATCTAATTGCTTGTGCTATTAGAGAAATCCATGTCATCCGAAATCACTGCTTCCATCGCTTAAGTTGCATCTCGCAAATTGGTTGTTCTTGCACATTTGATGTTTCATATCATATTTTTCTGATATTTTTTCCCTATACGGAACTTAAATAGAACGCGAGGAATAGATATATGATGTCATGACCTCGCTTCTTTAGTTGCCATTTGTATAATTCGTCAGTTGGTGTCTCAGTTATGATGGGTTTTTTTCCTTTTGTTTTCATGGATCCGTACTCATTCCACCACTTATGCTTCCTGCCTTCTAATTGAAGAAGGTATAAGTTCTTGGTTTTCCTTTTTCCCTTCTTTATTTTTCCATGGTTGAGTATCTGAGAAACTACTAATGATATATCAATCCAAAAGGAGACCACAAAGAACAAAGCTGTTGATTTCGGATTCTAATGGACTTTGTATTGACACTTGTTTTATGTCTATTAAAAAAACTACTATTACTTGTTCTACATGCACTTTACTAGTGCCTGGTGGACCTTGAAAATTGAAATTAAGCCGGTTTTAGCGTGAACTTGACAGTGGTACAAACACTAGGTGTTAGCTGGCCTGCATCTTGTTCCCTTTTTTTATGGTTGATATTTCTATGTAGGTTTAAATTTGTTGGAGAGAGATGTCATCTCAGACATTAATATATTAAAGTTCTCTATTCATTAGACATAATGAAAAGAATATCTAGGAGATGATTTTAAATTTGTGAACATAATCATGTGAGTTTGCCTTTTGTGCTTCTGGTTAAAATTATAACCCAGATGGGATCTTCTTGCAGATATGACAATGGTGATTAATTAAGTCTGGAGCATGAGAAGTTTGTTCTTGAGAAGTTGATTGCATATCATCCAGAGAGTGAAAAGAAGATTGGTTGTGGGATTGATTATATAACAATCTCTCTCTTTCTCTTGCTAATTTTCTAAGTTTATAGAACATCCACTTAAATCTCTTGGATGCATTGATGCTGCCCCTTTGATTTTTTTTCTAACTAAAATGATACTTCCGAATTATATTGCATGAAACTTTTCTTTCAACTGTGTTTTGTCCATTTAAATTCTAAACCTCTTTAAGTACTCTATAAATCATAAACATGCATATCTGAATGTTTACCTTCTCCTCAGGTTAATGCTAATATTCTCAAATCCACACTTGTTAATCAAAGTTCCACCGCTTGAAAATTGTAGAATTCTCGTTTCGTCACTATTCTCCTAAGAAACTCATCGACAGGAAAAGCCTACAAATTAGATGCTATAGCGTCCTATCACATGGCTGTCCTTCAAGATATCTTCCAATATTTAAAATTTCAAATAAGAGGGCTCATTCTATATCCTTTACGATGAGAAGAGCAACAATTTTATTAGAAAACAACGTCTTTCCCGACAAAGAGTAAGGGCTAAATGTGAAATGTACTTTCGTACTTTCATTCTATAAATTATCCATCTTGTGGTTAGAGGCTTCCATACAAAAAGATACTGCTGCCATTTTCGATCGTTAAATATTGTTGCAAAAGTTAATCGTTCGTTTACTAATATTCTTATTTTTAGTGTCTTAGTCCAACGATGCAGCCGTAACATATTGCTGTAAGATTAAACCTCGCCGATGTCCTCAAGAGCCCCGGATGTGGACTCGATTCCTGATCTTGATAATGTTGATTATGACATCAATAACTTGATGGCAAAAGCATTGTTGGTTTTAAATTTTCTCATCCTAGACTAGTTTCCCTTATATGGATAATCATTCACATCAAAAGCATGACATCACTTAACAAAATTCTGACACAATCTGTGCAAAAAAGTATTAGTTAGACCATCATTGTACACAAATAACTACGAAGAAAACATGATTTAATCTTGTTGATCCTAGTTGGTTTGTTCTAATTTTTATTACCTATGAATCATAAGTTCATTATAATAGAGACAAGAGTTTTCGCAATCCCAATCAACTGGCCTCAAGGAAAAAAAAAGGCAAAAGAAATGTTACATCACTTCATTCACCTAAGGGGATTATTTTTAATAGTGTGCTGTGAGGATGTTGATTATTTGACTTTCCCAGGATGATTCCGAGATGCTTCCATACCAAACAATCTCTAAGCTCTGTCTCTGTGAAATTGGCAGGTATCTCGCAAATTTAGTGGTCTTTTTGATTATCAAAAAATGAATTGTGGCTAAATAAATAAATAAATTTAGTGTTATGTTTACTATTTTCAATGTTATAATGACAATCATGCATTTTCTGTTTGCATAATTAATTGATTTTTTCTCCTTTTATCTTTATAGAAAGTTGCTTCTTTAAGAAGTCGTGTTGACATCATACGTTTATTCCAAAGAGCTGTGAAAGCTGATCTCAGAGCCAAGATTTCCTTACTTCGTATTCTACTACTTTAGGCAAGAAATGCACCATTTTCCATATTAACTTATCTTTCTTTCTTATATCACCGATCTCAGCCACTCTCTGTCTATGGTTCAGGTAAATTTAATCTTAGAACATTCTAGCAACACCAATCGCTAACCACAAACAATAAATAGCATATACAAGAGATAGATACAATTAAACTTTTTTGAGAGCACAACCAGAGAAATCAAGTTTCAAACCAGCAAACGTGCATAAAACATTACAGGGAACCAATATCAAATCCTTCATTCTTGAAGCCTTACGACAATATAAAAAAAGATAATTTAGAGAGTTTGCATTTACCTTTCTGATGAGAGATGTAACAATCCTCATCAAATGATTAATTGCTCATTTATTTAGTAACTCTAAAAATCCACCAAGGAGGAGTATGCAGATTTCAAAAATTTTCTTGATTGAAAAAATTACATCCTCCCCCCATAACCATTAGCAACCATGCACTTTAGGGACATTAGTAGCTAGACTGTTTAAAACTGCTTTGACATAACCATGCATTTCTTCAAACATCCACCTAAGTTCTTTTTCCCCCTGCCTTAGTCCTCTAGAGCTTAAAGAAACTTGCCGGGCTGCCATTGATCAAGATCGAGAAAGAGGCAGTAGAAATACTCCATTTGATCCAATCTAATCCATTTTTTTCCCCAAAGCCCATCATTTTTAATACAATTCCAATTGATTTGATCATAAGCCTTCTCTATTAGAGTTGATGAACGTGATATAATTTGTTGTTGTTTGACATGGTTTGAATTATATGCCTAAACTTAAGAATAAACACACATGGAACAATAGTACAAAATGTGTCTTCTGAGAGGGGAAACACGAAAATTTTCGGTTAAGTAGTACCGATTTTATTTTTAATGCAGCTATAGGGATCTATATAGTAGCGGTTTTACTAGTGCACCTGGCTAAAAAGTTAAAGAAAATTCCTATACCCGCATTAATACTACAAAAGCGGTAATACATTATTTTTAGTTAGGAATTTTAAAAACCCCTACTAAAACTATGCCGCTATTATTCATTTTTCCTATAGTGTTTTCTAGTTGTATATGTATGTGTTGATATACTTTTTTCCCATAATTCTCATGCTGCAAAATTTATTTTGTTTTTATTCTTTGATAACCGTATGCATATGTGAATTATTTATATTCATCCCATCCCAAGACCTCCTACTTCTTTTCTTTCATAAAGTCTGAAACAAACACAAAACCATTAA
Organism: Tetrastigma voinierianum; assembly: GCA_016808115.1. Lineage (NCBI taxonomy): Eukaryota > Viridiplantae > Streptophyta > Magnoliopsida > Vitales > Vitaceae > Tetrastigma > Tetrastigma voinierianum. Next base: position 851,250 of record JAEQBH010001004.1, read on the forward strand.
TTTCGTATTTTTATAATAAAATGACATAAAACTAAAAAAAATAGGTAACTATTTCATATAGACCCAAATACTAAAATACTCATACAATGCAATTTTGAACATGCAACACGCAACACCTCATAATAATATTGTCATTTTTTTTTTTTTTCACTTTATTTGTAACTTATAAATATTATTGTTTTCTATTATTAGGTTAAGAAATGAAGACTCATACCACTATGTTATGTTATATGAATGGTGAAATCATTACTTGTTCAAATGGCATACACTATAGTTGTCCTCCCGCAAAGGTTGTTGTGACAAACACTAGTGCAACATTTGATGAGTTGGAAGCAAATATATGTCAATCATTTTCAATTGATCGCATACAAACTCAGTTAAAGATGAATTTTCGGTATCTAGTATTTGGGGCCAATGGGATCAGTAATTATATCCAAATACCTATCAAAGATGATGATGGTGTCAGGGGAATGTTCATTGATGTAGCACAAGCGTCACCAGCAGTTACCATTGAAATGTACTTGGAGACGTTTCCAATAGATCATCATGTAATGTCAATCGTCAGAGTCAAAGAGAACAAATAGTCGAGGAGAGCATGTCCCGGCGGGCTATGATAGGATGTCCTCCCTTTGATTGTCATAATTTATGAGAAGATGTTGAAACAAGAATGAATTTTAAAATGGTCATTGAATTATTGCGCTAATGGTTGAAAATTTTCGTTGATATCCCGCTCAAAATGATGATGTCATTTAAGATGAACCTCTAGAAAATGACTCATCCTTATTTGGTAGTGAATATGAAGTCCCATCCCCACTATATAAAGAATTGAATCGATGTAATCAATGTCATGAATGATGAGAGACTCTCACTACGTGATGGATCGTGGAAATGAATAAAATGAAATAATAAGGAAGGGGTCATGATTTGAAAATAAATGACTTACAAAAGATGTTGTGAAACGTTATTCCATACATAGGAATCACATTTTGTTGTTTGTGGAGTTTGATCCAAACTTATATGGATACCAAGTGCAAGAAATCAAGTGATGGTTGCAAATGGAGGCTTCAAGTGGCGTGTCGTCGCAAACACACAGATGTTTGAGATAAATAAACACACTCCGCTTCTCATACGTGTGTTTATCCTAAACTATCACAAGACCATTCTCAATTGGACTCAACATTGATTGCAAGGGAGATACAAAGTATAGTCAAAAGAGATCCTACCACATCCATTGCTATCAAATAGTGAAAGATAAATTTGGCTATGATGTTCATTATATGAGAGTTTGGGAAGCCAAGTGAGAAAGCAATGAAAAGGTGTTCAGATTGGATGGGATTCAACCATATTCTACCCAAGTGGTTGAATATCCTCCAACTTACTAACTGTGGACGAAAGCGTTTTGAAAATACTGACGCTTGCTTTATGCCCATGGCAAATGTAATGCTTCATGTCTTTTTGGCCTTTAGAGCTTCTATTGAAGGTTTCAAAAGTTGTAGACCATTAATATAAATTGATGGTACTTTCTTATATGGCAAGTACAAGGGGAAACTATTGATTGCTACATTTGTTGATCCTAATGGACGCATATTTCCTCTTGCATTGCAATTGTTGAGGAGGAATCCATAGATAGCTAGTCTTGGTTTATTACTGCATTAAAAACTCATGTCACTCAAAGAGAAGGAATATGCTTGATTTTTGATCATACAGCAGAATAAATGGCGCTGTAAGATGCTGCCAATGGATGGAACCATCATATTGTCTCGCATACGTGGTTAGCAATTTTAATGAGAAATACAAGAACAAAGTCTTAAAGGATTCTGCTTATCAAGCTAGATGTCACATCAACCACGAAAGTATGAATGGTGTATGAAGAGTTAAAAGATCGAATTGACAAATGTGTCGGGATGGTTCAGAAAATGGACACTAAAAAATGGACCCAAGCATATGATGGTGGTTTTCGATATGGGTTGATGACAACAAACATTGTTGAATGCATAAACGGGGTATTGAAAGGGGCTAGGATGTTGCCTATCATTGCACTTGTGGAGGTGACTTTCTATCGATGTGTCACATATTTTGAGAAACGTCTTGCAAAGATAAGAGCTCGAATTGCAAATGGAGATATGTACATTATATATGCCATGACTAAAGTCGCAAATTATGAAACAAAGGCTAGTGGACATTCTGTTTCGATCTTCCATCAAGAGAATGAGATGTTTGAGGTGACTACTACAACTCATGGGTTCCATATGGATAAAGGAAAAAATAAGCAAATTGTTAATCTCAAAGATAACAAATATAGTTGTAATAAGTGGCAATCATGGCATCCCTTGTTCACACGTGCTTGCTGTTTGTGCTCATGCAAGGATTGATAGTTGGCAATATGTTGACAGATACTTTACTATGGATGCATATGCAAGATGTTATGCTCCACAGTTTTTTCCCATCCCATTCCACATAAATCATATCAATGAGCCAACTCTCCAATTCTTCATCCAACCAACACTTTACGAGAAAGGGCGACCCGATCATCAAGGATAAGAATGAAATGGATTGAAGAACCATGTCAAAATCTTGCAGAATATGCAAATACAGGGACATAACCGCTTGAAGTGTCCTAGAAAATTGATGAGTGCCTAAAACACCATCTTACACTCGCATGGTTCTTCATTTTCACATTTATTTTATAATAATTTTTATAGTTTTCGGGCTAGATCCTGACGAAAATCGTGTGATTGCAGTTCACTGAGCATAAAGAGCAATTTTAAGCAAATTTTTCGGAACAAAATGAGGAGCAGCAAGGAAGGATCGGCCACGCCGAGACGCCACCACGCTTCGCGACGCCACCACGCCGCGACGCCACCACGCTATGACGCTACCAAAATCTGCACCTCATCATTTAAAGTACGAATGGCCTGTAAATTGTGGCATCGGAGGCGACGAATGGAGGCACGGTTTCCAGAGCGTATAATAATCGCTTCAAGGAAGGCCCGAATTGTACCGCCATTTTTGGATATTTTCGGATATTAGAGCCGGCGTTTTCTTTATTAAACATTTTCTATCTTTTCTTTCATTATGTTCTAGATCTCTTTCTGTGGTTACGCGAACCCCCGCTTATATGTGATGGATTAAAGATTGATCTTTTATGTTATTCAAATTGTTTATAAATTGTCGATCTATTTATAATTGTGAGTTTAATTATATGATAACAAGTTCACAAGATTAGCATAATCAGACTGAGATCCGAGATTCGAGAGATGAGGGTATTCAGTGGATCCGTAGAGTAGCCTCAAATTGATCTTACACAGAGGATATTCAACCCCGAAAGTGGTATCCGGGTTGGGAACATTTAAGCATTTCTGAATACCGAGTCGAGATAGAGATATACTGATTCTGGTCTACGGTGATAGGCGGATATACCTCGAGAGAGGATATCTCGAGGCAAGACCACCGCCAAAGGATATATTATAAATATATTGAATAACAATATCTTGAGAAAAGCAATCCATCTAACTGGCAGGGGGAGATATAACCCTAGGCTTCAAACCAATACTTACTAAAAAAATTAGTTTAGGTAGTTCAGATATGTGAATTTCTCCTAAAGTCACTCTCTTTCGTAGACATTATCTAAAAGTAACCTTGTAGTCATTACACCTTTTCCCCGTGACCGATATCCGCACTTTAAGATACACTTATATTACTGGGCTGCACTCAAGCCACATAGGCATACATCTTACACAATCGCGCTTCCGCCCGCTCAAGTTTTGACGCCGCTGCCGGGACATGTTTAGATTGATATAGAGAATTAAGCAAATAGATATTACTCCAAGTTTTTACTTGCTTTAGTTCTATCTCTACAAGTGCTGGTCAACTTGCTCACTAAGTTCGTGGTATTGCAAAAGATGTGGTTCAAGATATTACATTTATCGAGATCACAACTAACACCCGTTTGATCCCGAACCAGAAAGATCTTTGCATGACCGCACGAGAACAGAGAACTAATTGTGACAGGGAAATCCAATAGTCATGGAAAACACCCGCAACAAGATCTCTGCATTGGAACGTACTAAAACCACAGAGCGAAATGGAAACTGCGAAGGGAATCAGCACCTGCACCGCTGGAGTACAACCAGATGACCCTTTCATGCTACTAGATGAGTTCGTGTTACCGCCAACCTGTAGTTCGTGATACCATCGACGGCCACCTATTCAAGCAAACACCTCAATTGAAGTCACTACAAAGACAGATGCTTCAGAATATCTGTCACTGGACTACCCCATGAGAACCCGAACATGCATTTGACTAACTTCCTCGGCTTCATGACATTATCAAGTACAACGGAGTGAATCGAAGAAGCTCTAAGGTTACGGTTCCCACTTACCGTGGATAGAGCCAAAAAACTCCGCTAACCGCCATCACCGCATTCCATTATTACTATAATGGAACGATTCGTGCAAAAATTCTCCAATCAAGTTCTTCCCACCTTCGAAATTGCTCACCCAGTGCAGATCAACACGCTTTGGACAACTAGAGGGGGAGAACCCAGCGTACATGGGATGATTAATGACCATCTGGGAAGTGCCCACACCACCGACCGACTAGATGACAAGTCCACACCTTCTATAATGGTCTCAAAATGCGACTAGAACAATGATTGATGCTTCACCGGAGGAGCACTCGATGAAGAAAACCACGTACTGCTTATGAAATCTTAGAAGATGTCACAATTAAAAATTAATCAACATTATAGAAAACTACACCTGTTATGCGGTATAAATACAATGAGGTCCCAACACTGAATAATCACACCACTAAACGCCAGTAACAGGACAAGAAGTAACCGTTACGAACGCCTACATGCACTAACCCATGGGAGTTGCAGAATTCCGTGGAGGATGCGACAGCAATGTAAATGTCAAGAAGGAAATCTAAATCAGAGAGGCCCAAGATGTGTCGAGGTTCAACAATCAATCTCAACAAGGTCGGTGATGGGGAAACAACTATCAAAATCAAAATCAAGGCCAAGGATGGCGAATAAACTGGCAACAAATTAATAATCAAGGGTGCGGATGGAGGAATAATCAAAAACAATATGCCACTAAACCGAGATATTTAACCACCTCCTCGAGAAAAAGACGGACTTAATAGCCTCGCACAAATGTCGACCTCCCACTTTACCTTCATGAATGAGACCAAGGCGAATATTCAAGAATGTGCAACTAATTGGAATTAACTGCGGCATGGGCTTGAGAAATTTGGAGGTTCAAATGGGGAAAATAGCCAATCATATGCAAAGGCAACCGGATCATCACAAGCACCCGAGGTAAACCTTGCAGAGAAGGGAAAGAGTATCAGAAGCCACCACTCTAAGGAGTGGAAAAGAGTTGGAAATCTCGGAGCCGCAGCTAGTGGTAAGAGAATTGAAAATTAAGGAGCAAGACCAAAGTATCCCTGACCGACTGGATGAAAACGAGCAAACTACGAGATGAGAGTAAATCAAGGATAACAAAAGCAGAAGAAACCGAAACAGATAAAAAATGTGATGAAACTGTCTTACCAATCCCTTACCCTCGTATGGCGAAGAAAGGTAAAATCTCGGAGAAGCAGTCAGAAATTTCGACATATTCAAGAAACCATTAATATATTCATTTTTGGAGGCACTGAGAACATGCCACACGTGAAATTCATGGAAAAAGATCTGCAGCAGTAAGAAGGTGTTAGAGGAATATAATACCGCCTTTAATCGAGGAATGCAAGGTGCTATCCTGCAAAAGAAACTCAAACTTCAAGACTCGTAAATTCTATACCGTTCCTCTCTATAGGAATAGGTGACGGAAAAGCCTTATGTGATTTTGGGAGCGAGCATCAACTCGATGCCACTTCGATGTTTAAAAGGCTAAAATTGTATAGAACCGAAATCAACCACAATCGCCCATAACTTAAGGGATAGGTCATACCAACACCCTCGAGGTATAGTCGAAAAATGTGCCAGTAAAGCTGGGTAAGTCTGTCCTTCCAGCCACTTTGTCATTCCTCGACACGGAGGAAGACGACCTCGGGTCCCCATCATACTTGGTAGACCTTCCTAGCCACAGAAAAGCTCAAATCATCGTGCAAGAAGGCAGATCCCAAACCAAGAGTCCAAGGAGACTAGATCACTTTCCATGTCTTCCAACCCATCGAAGCACCCGTGATGACGATCCAACGACGATATCTCGCAACTTCATTACACAGAGAGTTTGCAAGACGATGCAAAAACTCGTGGATACTATGACCGCACGTAAATAACGAAGGGCAAGGGCGTGAATGTATGAATATTTCATCCACCTTGAACACGGGTGTGAGCATTATGTGGGATGCATAAGCATCTCATTCCTTCTTAATCATGTCGCAGTGAGATTCGTGGTCGCCGAGTTAACGACATTAAACATAGCGCTTCTGGGAGGCAACCTAAGTGTTCTTAAACTTTCCCTTTGCTCGCCCAAGTTCCATTGCTTATTTACCTAATTCTTGGATTCCCCGCTTTATTCGTGATCGTATCCCGGTTTGTTTGTTTACTGTGATGCGCGATGGTATCAGGGGAGGATTCGCTCCAACCACGCAGACATAAGCCTAGAGTCGCAAGTACGAGGGGGTTCATGTTCATAGAAATCTTCAATATGCTCAATTTTCTCTCTCGCTACGCCACGACGTGTATTTTCACGCCGCCACAAATTAACACCTTTCACGTCAGCGACGTGTCTTTTTCACATCGCGACGGATTTGCATTAAGTCACGCCGCTGACGTCATCCCCACCGCCGCGACGCCATTTTAACATGACTCGCTTTCACGCCGCGACGGATCTAACGTCGCCGACGCGGATTAAATCCACTCTCCGTCACGCCGCAACGTTATTTCACAACGCCGCGACGCTGCCTAGTGAAGCTCGGGTCACGCCGCGACGCGGGACTTCGCACGCCGCGACGCCACCCCGCTTTAAGCCTAAGATCGCTTCATTTCGCTTTTAACCGCATTAATACCCAAATTGAAACCCTAGTTTCCCGCACCAAGCATCGGACTTGCTCTGAGCTCCTTGTTTCAACTGGTCGGAGGCCTTCCATTGTTCTCCGACCCCCATTGTGCTCCTACGAGCCACCCTCTTCCCCTGGTTTCGGGTCATTGTGGCATTTCACTCGTGCTCTGCCTCTAGCCACAGGCCGCATTCTAGGTATCTTGTACCTGTGGTGGTTTCGTGGGCTAATAAGTGTTCACAGGGAGTATTTTAGGTCTAGAGTAGGGTCTTGAGTCTTGAGTTAGAGTTTGAGTCTTGAGTCTTAGTTAGTTTTCTAGCACATTAGGTGCTCAGGTTTTTGTCTAAGCGCAGTGCCCACTTTGGGGCCATTACTACGTGTTCTAGATCAATACAACCGCAAGAGGTTGCTCGGCTGCCGAGTCTACCACCGAGGACCCGACTCCCACTTATGATGTCTCAGCGGTTTGTAAACGCGAAGCCGCCGACCTGGGCTTGGGCACCATTTGCAAAACCGATCCTTATCAAAGAGAAGGGGTTTCATCACCCCGATGACTTCTTCCGCAAGACAATCGCGGCTAAGGGATGACGTGCCTTGTGCCAACCACCTCATCCAAAGAAATGATGAGTGCGGTGCGCCGAGCCCCACGCCTCAATCTCGGGCTTCCCATGTCTTGAAGAAAGTCAGAGGCATGATCGGTCGACTTCAAGTGAGTCGATCAATAGTTACTACGCCTAGAGCATGTCCCTCTCGAGCCGTCTCGATCGGCTCCATGAAAGCACCCGACTACCCCGAGATTATAAGCCGATTGACCAATGGGCTGTGGAGAGTGGAAAATCAATAGTGCGGGCCATGCGCCAATTTCATGCCAAGCATTTCGCTTCTTCATTCCCAAGGTCCGCACCACTTCATCACTTCGCCTCATCCCGACGACGAACGTGTGAGGTGGATCGCCCGCGGCCGTGGCTCAACTACGCCATCTTGCTGCGGTATACCCTTCGATAGTCGGGCAAAAGCTATCGAGATGCCATCCTTCATAACCGGGATGCGAAGATGAACCTAGGACACCCTTTCCTGATCTTTGGCTTGTGCAAACAAGGGGTGCCCTTGGACGACACTGACACTTGGCTTCACCCAATCAAAGCCATATCGGTCAAGCGGGACACACCTGGTGTCCCGCAACCTGAGGGGGCCTACGATTCAGGTCATGAGCCCTCGGACGAGGACGAGCTTTATGAGTATCGGGCTCGCTTTGGATTCCTAGGCGACACCCAGGATGACATAGGCCAGTCCTCGTCTCACCCACCTCCACCACCACCCTCGTCTCACCCACCTCCACCACCCCAAAGAAAATGCCTCAAAGGTCAAGCTTTCTCGTTTTCACCACAGATTCGAGGACCCTAAGTGTTTCACTAATCGAAAGCACGCATTCCCTGGGATGAGACCCAAGCACCGAGTCCTCACGATACGAGGCGTCGCCGACATGCCGACACCTCGCCAATCAGCCATCACTTGGCGCAGCAAATAGCCATGCAGCCCACCGCCTAACCCTTGCCACCAGCCTCCACCACTTCCACCGCAGTGGATCTTCAGAGTCCCTTCCTCTATTGTTTTTATCTTACCGTCAGGGCATCGATATTTTCATTGGGATGTGGTGACGGCACATGTTTTGCAGCCATGTATCGTTGTTTTGGTTTTAGTAGTATGTACTTTTAAGGTGTAACGATATTAGTCAGGTTTGTTTCAGTGTAATGCATGCGCTATCAAGGTGGTGCTTTCAGTTTAGTTTAGCTTATTTCAGATCGCACTTCATGCTGGATGAGTCGTGTTAGTTGTTTGCGTGGTGTTTTATATTTAGCCTCTGTAGCTACCAATTGCATATATGTGTGCCATGTTGAATATCAGGATCATTTTGATCAATTCAATTATAGACTCGTTCAAATGCATTACATTTTCTCGATGCCTCAGAATTAGGTCATCAGTGAAAAGTACAGCGAACCGATCCCGGTAGTCAAGAAAACCAGCTTTCAAAGACCCTATCACACTCACACACTAGTGACTTTCTTTAGGCGATAAATGAATCATCCACAAAGTCTGATCAACCTAGAGATTCAATCCATTTGAGTGATGGACACTAATCAAAAGAGGATTGCCATCGAGCCCCAACCAAAAGAAAAAAAAACATAAAACAATAGAAAAGAGAAAAGAAAAATTGACAAAATAGGTATATGCATAGGAATAAGCTGGATCATCCAACGGAATCCCGCACACCGAAGGGCCTATCAAAGCCTCCAATGCCCCGGCAACCGGGCCGAGTCATTTGACTTCACCGCCCACTACATGGGACAAGATGGATCATTTCACGCAACCTAGAGCCTTTGAGTTTGGTTGAGTGTTCTGGGTGTAGTTTGAAGGAATTGAATGCCCAGTGCCCTTAACTAACTGGTGGGGAGTCACTAATGGATCCCTACATGAACACCAACTAAAACTTCGGCACTAGATATTCTTCCATTTTGTTTAGGTACGTAGACGTTTCTGTGCATTTGGACATGAATAAATGGGTGCTCTATCCTTTCTAGTTGGCTTCTTCAACAGTGAGTTGAACTTAAGCCTGGGGTATCAAACCTGTAAGTATATACTGAGGTCACCATTATAAGCACATGGGATTTTGGGAAAGGCTATCAACAATTATGGGATTGATGCACAAGTCACTTCCACCTATCTCAATCGAATTTACCGAAGTCAACACCGCATGCATTTTCTCTCGAACGCCGAAAGAAACAAAGGGGAGGTGGGTCGCCCAAATCGGATCCTACTTTCAAGATGCATTACTACGTTTGTGTGAGTCTGTCGTCCATAGAGGTAGTTCCTTGAGTCGCCTGCTTTCGAGGACAAGCAAGAAACTAGTTTGGGGTGTGATGAGTGCCTAAAAATTCATCTTACACTCCGTCTGGGCTTCATTTTCACATTTATTTTATAATAATTTTATAGTTTTTTGTATTAGATCCTGATTTGGTGTCCGTGTGATCACAGGTCATCGAGCGTAAAGAGCAAAATTGAACAATGAGGAGTGTGCAAGGAAGGATCGCCACGAGACACGCCACCACGTCGCTGACAAATAAATTTGAAAATCGCACCTCATCATTTAAAGTACGAATGGCTGTAATTGTGGCATCGGAGGCTGTGCACGAACTGAGGCACTGGTTTCCGTGAGCAGAGTGACACCAAGCCAAGGAAGCGTCTTGAATCAGACCAAGCCATTTCTGATATTTTCTGGATATTGGGAGCGATGTTTTCTTTATTAAACATTTTCATCTTTCTTTCATTATGTTCTAGATCTCTTCTGGGTTACGCCGAACCCTCGTCATATGTGATGGATTAAAGATCGACTTTTATGTCATTCATTGTTTATAAATTGTCGATCTATTCTATAATTGGGTAGCTTAATTATATGATAATGTCTGACCAGCATTAGCATAATCGTACTGGAGATCCGAGATTCGAGAGATGAGGGTATTCAGGATCTCGGGAAGAGTAGCTGCACCATTCTATATCAGAGATATTCGAACCCGAAAGTGGCATTTCAAGCTAGAACATTTAAGCATTTCAACACCGAGCCTATGAGATATACTGATTCTATTCACTTAGATAAAGCATATACTCGAGAGAGGATATCTCGAGGGCAAGACCACTACTAATGACATATTATAAATATATTGAATAACAATATCTTTTGAAAAGTAATCCACGAACGTGACTGTAGCATATAACCTCAGTTTCAAACCAATACTTTGATTAAAAAATTAGTTTAGGTAGTCTTCGCATATGTGAATTCCTAAAGTCACTCTTCGATATTATCTAAAAGCAGAACCTTCAGAATAATATACCCTTTCCCCGTGGATCGATATCCGCACTTCATACACCATATTACTTGGGGCTACGCTGCACTCTGCGCATTACAGGGCATACATTTTACACACCGCTGCTCGCTCGTCAAAAATTAGCTACACCTCCAAGAATGTCAATGAGTTGTTTTAAGAATGTCGACTTTGCGGATTTTTCTTGTTTGTAATGAGATGTTTCTTTAGACATTTTTATTATCTATTTATCCTTGGTTAAGATATTTGGTTGTCATTTATGATAATTATATTTTATTTTTAACAAATTATCTTATTTGTTTGTAATGAATGCTTTTATTCTCTATTTATTTTTTCCTTTATTCATACGCAGTGTTATTGTATATTTACATATGGATCCAGGCCCATTAGATAATTTTTGTCCTCCATTCTCAACCAACACATAGATCATCTTAATATTTACAGGTATGATTTAGGAGAGCTGGCTGTCGACGCTCAGGCAATCCTCACCCATCTATCAGATTAGATGACTTGATCATTCCACTTCTCCTATAGGCAGGATTTACGGTGTCGCTGCGATTAGGATTTCATCTCACTAGATTGGCACTTTCGATTACAACATTTGTAGAGAGATGAGACCAGACACATACATTCATTTGCCTTGGCTGAGAGTAATATCACACTCCAAGACATTGTTATCTTAGTAGCTTACCAATTGATGGGGGAGATGCTAATACTGGGTCACACACATAAGTGGATCGAGACGATTTGTCGATTTCATTAAAGGCCCTGCAGATAGAGACATAGATGGTCAACGATTTCATCTTAATTGGTTATTGGATAGATTTTCTACATTACCACCAGATGTCGATGAGGAGCCAATATAATCGCTATTGTAGTATTTTATATTATACCTTCGTGACGCTCACAAGTCAAATAGTAAAGTTCATTTGATGTTTTCGCCATTTTCAAAGACTTCGATTATCAGCAGGTACCTACAAATGGGGTAGTGCTGCTTGGTTGTCTAGAGAGTTTATTGTCAGGCATCTCATATCGTACGTGATATATTTAGTCACTCATAATATTCTGATTGTGGATATGGAGATAGATTTCCTTTCATTGCACCTCAGTATTTAAATCGGTACCGCATTATTGAGCGTTTACCTCCATTGGGCTCACGGTATATATAATACTAATACAACTTATATTTGCATCAATATAATATAATCATTTAGTTATACTATTACTTATAACCATTTTATTTAATTTTTTATATCTTATAGTCGGAGGGATGAGTTTTGCACCACAAAGATATCCACTCACGCTCTAGCTCATTATAGGTATCAATTGGATCGACTACGATCAAATTAATTGAGTTGTGCTAGATGGTATATTTGCTGCAAGGTGTTATTCTACATAATTAAAGAAAAACTCATCCCTGATCATTATAGGTATCATTTTGTTGTACTGTTAGTTACTACCATTTTGTTGTACTCTTACTTATAACCTTTTTGTTTAATTTTTTATTTCTTATAATAGATTCTCATCAGTTTTATTTTTTTCTTTGATTGTAGATTATCTGACAGCCATACACAGATGATATCATGAATAGACTTCCAGCGTATTGTACTTATAGTGTTGACATATGGATGACCATCTCCCATCTCATTTGTTTTCACATTGTAGAGTGGCATAGACCAGATAGAGTATTGAGACAGTTTGGGATGCGCTAGGGATTCAGGCTTGTGTCCTGAGGCCATCTTGCATCGATATGATCTAAGGGGCTGACGAGAAGATAGTGGATGGATCGACGCCGAGAATATATTAGATGGAATTCTCGATGTGACCATCTTGCCCGATGCGAAGCTCTTTTAGAAGTACTTACATATAATGATCCATATATGGTTTGGTATCGTTCGATCACACGTTTATTTGTTACTCCTCATGGATCATTTCATCACATATTGGTAATAAAAACAAAATTTACTTTTTATAACACCATTTTATACAATTTGAATAAATATTTAACTTTATTTTTCTTTAATTATGTAGAATAACACCTTGCAGCAAATATACCATCTAACGCATCGGATAATGACCATGACATTTCGTCGGTTATGCACCACATTAGCGGGTTAATGCGAAATGGATAGACTTCAGGATCCTCGACATTGATGAGACACGATTACCTCTCGAGGTGAGAAGGAGCATATGAAAGAAGGAGGTTAAAACAAGGCCAACCAAGGTAAATATACAAAGAGGTGAAGCGTCTCAAGGGGGTTCAATGTAGGCTAGGCCATCTTAGTACGTCACTTAGATCCTCGTTCTTGTGAAGGTGGTGACACATGCATTCCTTTTCACCCCGCCACCTCAGACGAGTTCACCACCCTCTTGAAGTACCTCATAATGCATACATCTTGAGTTACCATCCAGTATGGAAGTCGAGCCATCTCCATTACTAACACCTTTAATTATGCCATCACCACAACCATTAGATCAAGGACAAATTAGAAGAGGACGAGGTGATGGACGAGGAAGAGAACAAGGGCGAGGATATCAAGTACCGCGTGAGGGTCCTTCTAATATATTAGAGATGCAAGTATATGATAGACGACCACAAAGAAAGAAGAAGGTTCGCTAAATCACGGCACACATTGGTTTATGTATGAGTTGGACTTAATGACCTTTGTACTTAGAATCTTTTTGAGACACTTTCTAATAACACATACTTTGGATATTATCATTTTGGACATTATCATATATTAGTTGTGAGGTTATTTAATTATCAGTCTTTCAATCATCGGGTTGTTTATTAAGTTGCATTTATGGTTTACATATTGATGTTGAAAGGACGCTTTTGATTTTTTATTTATGAACTGTTGAATCAGGGAAGAAGGTTGTTAGTGCATTTCGTGGCTTCAAAATTTTACAGTGAAATCGTGTTTTGAAGACACGACTTTAGAATTTTACACTGAAATCGTGTCTTGAAGACACGACTTCATAATTTTACATTGAAATCGTGTTTTGAAGACACGACTTCATAATTTTACACTGAAATCGTGTTTTGAAAACACGACTTCAGAATTTTACACTGAAATCTTGTTGTCAAAACACAATATCTATGTGGCGCTTTCGTTGGCACTAAGTGCCATAGATTCCTAAATATTTATTTTTGTACCTTATTTTAAATAATATTTTTTTAAAATAATAGTATTATTTTAAAAAGCCCCTTATAAGTCATCCAATTTTTAATTGATGTAGGACATTATAGGACTTTGGACACTCACCTAACAAATTTTGCACCAAGGATAATTGTAACTTTTCCAAGCAATGCTTCTCTCTATGCATATAAAGCTACACCACTAACTCATCCCCACATATCTTAATCTTCTACACTTATCTATAGTTGGGTTTGATGGTTTGTTTCACCTAAAAAAGCAACTCAATTATGAATAACTTTTCTTGTTCTTTGATCTCCACCAAGTATAGATCTCTCAGAGTGATGGATATATTGTCTCATTTCTCATCTCCCTATAAATAATATAACCACTTCCAAAACTTTCAACATATCTCAAACCCTTAATTTTGTATTGTTTATCCTCTCCTTCAGTACCTATGTACCTAGATATCCTTAATTTGTTTTATCTTGACCGGCCATCATGAGTTCTGAGAACAGGAGTCTCCTGGCAATGTTGTTGGGCGCACCAGTGGTTAAGGGTGAGGGGATAACGGCTCTATCAAAAGATGATAAACTAACTGATTTTGTGCTTTCCATGATCTCAAAGAAACAAGATGATGATCGGCTGATTAAAGATCCATTCTATGTGCTTGATTTGGGGATGGTGATGAGTCTTATGAAGTGGTTTCTCGCTCTCCCTCTAGTGCAATCCTTTTATACTGTCAAGTGCAACCCGGACCCCGCCTTTCTTGGTGCACTAGTGGCTCTCGGCTCAAGCTTCGATTGTGCTATTCAGACCGAGATTGAAACCGTTTTGGATCTTGGAGTTTCTCCGGAGCGGATTATTTTTGCAAACCCTTGTAAGGCCGAGTCTCATATCAAGTACGTCGCAAGCGTGGGCGTTAACTTGACAACTTTTGATTCAAGGGAGGAAGTCGAGAAAATTCGAAAATACCATCCAAAATGTGGATTGCTAGCGTTGCTTCTCCAGGCTGCACAAGCTAGCGGGCTTATCGTCTCTGGGGTATCTTTCCATATCGGTAGCAGCGCCACCCATGCGCAAGCATACCTGTGGGCGATAGCAGCAGCGAGGGCGGTGTTCGATATAGCCTTGCGGCTCGGCTTGCCTCGAATGCATGTGCTTAACATTGGTGGCGGCTTCACATCCGGTCCGCTGTACGATGACTCCGCTTCTGCTATAAATTCGTCTCTCCAATCCTACGTCCCTGATGAAGAACATGAGTTAACCATCATAGCTGAGCCAGGAAAGTTGCGCTTCCAATCAGAGTGTTTGGACCCACGTACGACCCACTTGATACCGTTTTCACCTGTCATCAATTTCCAGAACTGCAGGTCAATGATTGGCTGATGTTTCCTAAGATGGGAGCTTATACCTCTGCTGCCGGGTCCAATTTCAATGGCTGTAAAATGTTCATCGTTTCCACCCACCTAGTCTACTAGAATCCAACCTGAGACCGGTGCTTTATTTGGATGGTTTCCTACAATTGTTTCCTTTTTATCATCTCTGGATAAATTTACTTAAGAAGTCGATTGTGTCTTTGCTTTGAATTTTGCCATATTGAAATAAACATTATATATATATATATTAAATGTTGCTGAACGATGATCTAATAAAGATAGTCCTTCTACGTAGGTTAAAATAAAGAAAGTAATTTCTAAAGAGATTGGAATAATACAGAGAGAGTGCGATAAAGATAAAAGATAGTTTTGTTTTCTTTCGAGATAAAACATACATAGGGTGGGAAGGCCTATTTATAGGCTCCCAAAGTGACCTTCCAATATCCTCATTTATGAGGGTATAAATTATAGTATTAATGATGATTTATGTATACAAAATTCCAGATGAATCCATTCATTGCAAAACACTGAATCCGGAACAACTTTATTGTGTGATGCTGAATCGGGAAAGTACTTTCATTCATTTCAAAACTCGTTTATAACAATTCCTCTGAATTACCATACACCCTTACGAACGCACCTCATTAAAACCGTCGAAAAACCTAACGGCGAAAAGAGTGCAACATTCTCGTATGTTAGCACCGCCCATTAAAATCCTTTGGCTCGAAAAACCTGAGACAAAAATTCCTGGACGAAGGAAAAGAGATAGCACACCAACATTAGGTCATAGCGACTTCCCTCATGTCAACATCCTTTTGGTCGGGCGCATTCCAATCTTATATCTGAGCTTTCAACGTCGCTGGTGCAATGCTCGCGAATAGGTTCATGATTCTCACTGAAGGTATTTTTTTGAACGTCAATCTCACCATTCTTTTGGAGCTCATGAGTGTAAAAGAACTTTGGAGAGATATCCTTAGTTTTGTCTCCTGAATATGTTGGATCATCGATATTAACCATATACATTTACGGTTGGCTACATGCAAGGCCAAGATCTTTGAATGATTTGATGACGTGGCTACCATTGTTTGCTTGACAGATTTCCATGAGATAGTAGCACCATTACAGCTAAATACATACCTGGTTTAGGATCGAGCCAGGTTGAAAGATACCCTGCATTTGCATATCCAAGCAATTGTTGCTTTGATTCTTTTAAGTAGAAGAGCTCAATATCAGATGTTCCTTTAAGATATCGCAATATGTGCTTGATACCATTCCAATGCCTTCGAGTTGGAGCAAAACTATATCTGGCTAATAGATTTACAAGAAAAGCAATATCTGGGCGTGTACAAGTAGCAAGATACATAAGGGCACCAATAGCACTAAGATATGATATTTTAGGACCAAGTAGTTCTTCATCCTTTTCACAAGGACGAAATGGGTCCTTTTTCACATCAAGTGAACGGACAACCATTGGAGAAGTCAAAGGGTGAGCTTCATTCATATAAAAGCGTCTTAAAATTTTCTTTCAGATAGCCATCAAGAACCAAAATGCAAGTAGGAAGTGCTTTTCATCTCAGAACTCCAAGACAAAATTTTCTTTTTTATGAGACCAGACCAATTCCCTTTTTAAGTAGTTTATCATTCTTGTGAGCTCTTTGGGAGTCCCAATAAGGATTATATCATCAACATATACGACAATAATTGCAAATCTGGTTTTTGATTTCTTAATAAAAATGCATGAGCATATAAGGTTGTTAGCATACCCTTCTTTTAATAAATACCCGCTTAAGGCTAGTCAGGAATTAATATGCATCCGGATTGCTTTAATCCAGAGATATTTGTACTCTGATCGGAAAGAAATACTATGAGGTTTTTACTTACTAATTTTATAATTTGAATCCTTAGTGGATTTTTATATATATGTCATTATCGATGATCCATATAGATACATCAGGATGACATCCATGAGACGATACCACCCTTAGAGGACTCCAAGCAAACTTATTAAAAATGGAAAGTGATTAAGGCCCATCACAGAATATGTTTCCTCATAGTCAATACTGTGCCCCACGAGAACCTCAGGTTACTAATCGAGCTTTATATCTCATGATCTCATTATTCTCATCAGCGCTTTCTGCATTAAATACCCATTTGCGCTCCAATAGGCTTTATACCTTTAGTGCTCGACTAAGGTGTCCAAAAATTCTCAAGCCATTAACGAAGCGACTCGTCCGCATAACTTTTCCATTTCGCCAATCATTTCTTGCTTTCAACATTCTTCCACATTTTGTGGTTCTGATCTTCATCATTTCTTATGATGTCTATACATTTGGAAAGTTAAAAATTGTTAATCACAATATTGTTTCGATCCCATTTATCTTCTTTGCGCAATGCTAACTTATTGAGATTTCACTATTTTGTGTACATGTGCCTCTTCAGGCTACTTTGCAAGGACCTCTTGGGGGTCCCTTGTTCAACATATGCCTTTGCATAAGCATTATGTTTTATATTAGCATTCTGTTCTATATTAGGCCTTTTTGAGATTCATTTGCCAGTTGTCTTTCAGGGACATCAATCCATTCTGGAGTATTTGCAACCGGGACATGTGACTTTGCCACTTTCTTTGTATCAATGAATGCATCAGGTAATTGATTTGCAAGATTTTGCAAATGAATGACTTTTCAACTTCCGGGGCCATACTTTTGATTTGGTACGTGATCAAAATGAGACATTACGAATGTGCATTCCAAGTGATTTCGTTTTTATTCTAGAACCGACTTTTTCTCCCTAATGGTGGGAACAACACAAAACATACCATCAAAACGTGTTGTAAAACATCTCCGCTGAGGCTCCAAGTATCTTATGATGGAAGGGGGAATCATATCCCACATAAATCCTAAGTCTTATTTGTGTGGACCCATTTTAGTGCTAGATGTTTGGGTGCAATTGGTACATAGAAATCACAAGAACCAAATATTCTTATATGAGATATATTCGTGGCTTGCCGAGTACAAGCCTGAAAGGGAGTATTCATGGTAGTGCGAGGTCGACATGAACTAAGTTGGCCGCATGCATAATAGAATGTCCCCATGCTGAAGTGGGTAATTTAGTTTTCATTAATAGTGGTTTAGCTATTACTTGAAGACGCTTGATAAGGGACTCCGCTAAACCATTTTAGGTATGAGTGTGAGCAACAGGATGCTCAATGTTTATCTTGTCTGACATGCAATAATCAGTGAAAGTTTGGGAGGTAAACTCACTAACATTATCAAGTCTAATACTTTTGATTAGATAATCAAGAAATTGTGCCCGTAATTTTATTATTTGTGAAAGGAGTCTAGATAAGGCAATATTACGGGTTGCAAGGAGACAAACATGAGACCATCTCGTAGAAGCATCTATTAGGACCATGAAGTAATCGGGGTGCTGTCCACATGATGGATGCAGTCATCCACAAATATCCCCATGTACTATTTCTAAAAATATTGGGGACTCAAACTTGACTTTGGTATGAGATGGCTTGACTATCAAGTTTCCTTGTGAGCACGCAACACATGGGTATTCATGGGACAAGAGGATCTTTTGTTTTTTTTTTGTTTTTAGCTTTGAAGTCTCTAAAGGACTGGATATGCGTATCATGGATGTCATCATAGCGTATCTATATGGATCCATCGATAATGACATATATATAGAAATCCCTTAAGGATTCACATTACCTGAAGTGGATAATGCAAAACCACGTTCGCTATGACCTAATGTTAGTGTACTGTACTCTTTTTCCCTTCGTTCGGATTTTTATCCCACTGGGTTTTTCCCGACAAGGTTTTTAATGAGGCAGCACTAACATACAAAAAATGTTAGAATACTCTTTTCCTCACAGTTTTTCCCTAATCGGGTTTTACTAGCAAGGTTTTAATGAGGCACATTCGTAAGGGTGGTAATTCAAGGGGAAGTGTTATAAATGAAAGGTTTTTTAATTCATGCCCTTGTGAGTTTTCTATGATCCTTCTCATCATTGAAGATCTAGGGTGACCTAGCCTATCAAGCCAAAGGACAAAAGTCTTCGGGTCGTTGAACTTCTGGTTCACGACAACGTATGACTCAATAGGCTTGATACTGCATGATACAACCTGGGCTGGGAGAAAGCTAAAAGTGTCTCAACAACAAGTTTCTTGCCATAAACAATAAAGGTAATATAAAGACACTCTTTATTACCATCATATATGGTTTCAATATGATATCCATTTATGCGAATATCTTTAAAACGAAGCAAATTTCTTGTGGATTTGCTAGAATATAATGCATCATTAATGTGGAATCTAGTCCCTTTTGGTAGCATTATATTGGCTCTTCCGGAGCCTTCAATTAAGTTATTAGTACCAGATATGGTACTCACATTGCCACTACACAAAGCAAACTTAAAAAGTATCTTCTTTAACTCGAAGAATAAGATGCGTGGTCGCACAACAAGATACATCACCATCATCCATCTCTATCTTTTTCAGTGATGCTTGGTAAAGGTCTACCAAATGTTTGGCTGTGCGACAAGTACGCGACCAACGTCCTTTCATACCACATCTATGGCATGTATTCTCATGGCTCTGAAGGATATACACATGCTTCTCATCTGCTTTGCCTCAGATTATCGCACTCTTGCGGGTGCACAGTTTTTCCTTTATAGTAGAATTACCATGAGTTCCATGGTATCGGTGAATCCTTCCACTTAATTACCTAATTACCTAATTCCTAATTCATGACTATGATTACGTCCTCGTTCATTAGTTTGAGATGATATCAGATTCACTTCATGAATGGTTCACCTCCAATGTATGGATTGCGATTTTTCATTAAAAAGCTCATTATTCCGTCTCTACCACAAGGAGATAGGAAATTAGTTCGTAATACTTTTGAACTCGCGCTCTCGACATCAGAGGAGCACATTCGAGGCATGGAATGTAGTGAATGTTTTCTCTAGCATGTCTTCCTCTGTGACCTTTTCTCCACACAACTTCAACTGGAAGTTGATTCTAAATAAAGCAGAGTTATATTCACTGACTGTTTTAAAATCTTGCAACCTCAAGTGCATCAAGTCATATCGAGCTTTCGAGGATTATCAAGCTCGTGGTCGATCTCCTCTTAACTCACCAATAGAGTGAGAGGATCTTTTACTATAAGATATTCATTTTTCAAGTCCTTATGGAGATTGTGACATGAAAACTAAATGCATTTCAAGGCGATCATAGATGGATTTCCTTCCTTTATTGTATTTCCCAAATTCATAGCATCAAGGTGAATCTCAACATCAAGGATCCATGACAAATAGTTTTTTCCAAAAATATGAAGGGTCACAAACTCTAATTTTGTAAGATTACATATCCAAAAAAAAAAAAAAATCCTTTGGAATGTGATGAAAAAAACAAAGGTTAACTTTAAGGTAGGACTTAGATGATTACCTTCAGAGAAAACTCGTGCTAATAACGTTTTGAAAATGTTGCTGAATGATGATCTAAAGGAGATAGTCCCTCTTATGTACAGAGCAAGAGAATTTCCTTAAATATGAAACGTGGACGCCCTTCGGCATAGATGTCGGGCTTTCAGGGTCATTTTTTTTTTTTTTTAACCTTTACACTAGCATATTCATATAATGTTAAACATTTATCTTGTATCATATTCTAGCAGCGGATTACAAAATATATATACAAGCTCCAAATATGGAAGTGTTCAACATTTACAATATTCACAATGTTTACAAAATTTCATATAAAATGCACCTAAAGGTCTTCTAAATGGGCACCTATCGACAAGTGGCCTTGACTGGATGTGGATTGTCCTGCCTTCTAGTTTCTGTACCTACACGATTGAACACCCGTGCTGGGCTAACGCTTTAGGGGAATTAAAACACATGGATGGCCTCCATTAAGTATCACCCACTTCTATATTAAATGCATATAACACATATAATAGCCATGTATTCTATCATTTCTCATATATACTTTTCTCATGTCATCTTGTACTTTACTTCTTATTCTGTAATCAGAGCACTTATCGCATAGCAGTGCTATGCTTCATATCATGCCATATATTCTCTATCTTTCGCTTGTATACGTCATTTTCTATGTTTCATGTCCGCATAAACCCAGAAGGGATACAGAAACTCAGAAGGCCTCGATAGCACCGTTGTCATTGTACGAGACAATGATCATCCTATAAAGGTGCGAAGGCGTTGTTGGTGACCCTTTCTGTAATGCCCGATCCAAATCCGATCTATGTCATCGACCCAACCGGCCTCGATATCATAACAAATTCTAACATAAACTAATATACCCAGACTTATTTTTCCTAATGTGCATGCCCTCCACTATCCTCTCTACTAGGTTCTAAGCAGACAATCCATTTTATCTCATGTTCAGTACATATCTCATATTACCGAATCATTATTGTCATTCTAAGAATCATATGAGATATATACAATCATTTATTCTTATTTTTGCATTGTTCATATCTCATTAGATGCATAAAAAATAACTATGATTCCCATGTATGCTTATAATCTATTTATGGATGGATTCTTGACTCAATGGGCTTTCCATAGAGTCCAAGAACACCCGAATCGGAGTTCGGACGAAAGAGTTATGACCTTCCGAAGTTGGAAGTCATACGTAGTCAAATCCTGAACTGGCCGAGCTGACCTGACCTGGACGAGCTCAATCTATCACCATGGTCTGACATCTAATATCCTCCTCAGGCATATGGATGTATTCTTTACTCAATGGGCTTTCCATAGAGTCCAAGAACACCCAAATCGGAGTTCAAACGAAGGAGATATGACCTTCCGAAGTTGGAGGTCATGCGAGTCAACCTGCATGAGCCGACCGAACCGAATGAGCTGACCTGACCTGACGAGCTCGATCTAACACCTCGGTCTGACATCTAATATCCTCCTCAGGCATATGAATGTATTCTTGACTCAATGGGATTTCCATAGAGTCCAAGAACACCCAAATCGGAGTTCAAACGAAGGAGATATGAATGTATTCTCCTCGGTCTGAACTGACGAGCTGACCTGACCTGGACGAGCTTGATCTAACACCTCGGTCTGACATCTAATATCCTCCTCAGGCATATGAATGTATTCTTGACTCAATGGGATTTCGATAGAGTCCAAGAACACCCAACCGAGTTCAAAACGAAGGAGACATGACCTTCCGCAGCTTGGAGGTCATGCATAGTCAACCCGCATTTAGCCGACTTGATCCGACGAAATGACCGACTCCTGACGAGCCTCGATCTAACACCTCGGTCTGACATCTAATATCCTCCTCCAGTATATGAATGTATTCTTGACTCAATGGTCTTTCCATAGAGTCCAAGAACACCCAAATCGAAGTTCAAACGAAGGAGATATGACCTTCCGAAGTTGGAGGTCATGCGTAGTCAACCTAGACGAGCTGACCTGAACTGAAGAGCTGACCTGACCTGGACGAGCTTGATCTAACACCTTGGTCTGACATCTAATATCCTCCTCAGGAATATGAATGTATTCTTGACTCAATGGGCTTTCCATAGAGTCCAAGAACACCCAAATCGGAGTTCAAACGAAGGAGATATGACCTTCCGGTCGAGGTCATGCGCAGTCAACCCAGACGAGCCGACCCGAACCGACGAGTGCCGACCGAACCGACAAGCTGACCTGACCTGACGAGCCTGATCTAACACCTCAGTCTGATACTCCATCCTCCTCAGGAATATGAATCGTATTCTTGACTCAATGGCTTCATAGAGTCCAAGAACACCTAAACGGAAGTTCAAACGTATGGAGATATGACCTTCCAAGTCGAGGTCATGTAGTCAACCCGCACGAGCCGACCTGAATTCACGAGCTGGGATCTGACCTGACGAGCCTCAATCTCACCTCGGTCTGACATCTAATATCCTCTCAGGCATATGGATGTATTCTTGACTCAATTGGCTTTCCATAGAGTCCAAGAACACCCAAATCGAGCGCTCAAACGGGGGCGAGATATGACCTTCAAGTTAGAGGTCATGAGTCAATCCGTATGAGTCGACCCGAATCGGGGATGAGCTGGACTCTGGCAGACGAGGTCCTGGCCGGGACCTCTGGCTGTGACGAGGTCCGACCACGTGATGAGGTGTGTCGACCTCCGCCGCACGCAGCCGCACGACCTCCGCCGCATGAGGTTCATCGACGCCTCACCCATTTGACTGTTCAGAGTAAAAAGACCATAACTTGGTCTACAGGAGTCCTAATTGAGAAATTCAAAAGCCTAACATCAAGTTCATTGATGTCACTAAAATTTACTAGAAGGACTTACTTCCAAATTCCCTTTATTTCTTACTCAAAAATCCTTTCTAAGGTCCGGCTAGTTTGACCCGACCGTAATCAGACCGACCAGATTTAATGCAAATGACCAAGAAATGACTATAACGTAGTCTACAGAGGTCCAAATTGAGAGATTCAAAAGCCTAACATCAAGTTCATTGATCTGGCTACAATTTATCAGAAGGACTTACTTCCAGATTTCTTTTATTTCTGACCCAAAAACGCGTTCTAAGGTCCGACTACTGCATATGATCCAAAAATAGGGAATTTTCTTTGTCTAACTCCAGAACTAGACCCTTCCTAAGACACACACATAGGATCCTTAGAACTCTTCTCAACTTAATCCTAACAAGAAATGAGATTGGGAGTTTCCAAACCCAAACCATACACAACTCCATACTATTATACAAAAATCGACACTTTTCCATACGGAACTCAACAAGTCCCATACAACACAAGACATGTATCCATACTCAAATTCCATACCTGTGATCTTCTTTTTCCTTTCCTTCTTTCTTCTTTTCTTTTCTATTCTTCTTCTTCTTCTTCTTCTTCTTTCTTCTCTCTTGTCCGTATTTGCTCTCCCTTTCTTCAAGACCAAAAATAAGATATTTATTTTGGTCTTATCCTTATTTGATCTTATCTTATTTTTATTTCACTTTGGTCCTCCAACTCTTCTAATATTTGCAAATAAATTTATGATATTTTTACAATAGCCGCAAGTCTTCTTTATTATTTTTAATTTAACTTATGCATATTCCTACTTTTGTTTTTATCTTTATTTTATTCCTACAAACATATCGTTACTTTTATTATACCCTAAACATGTTATAAACCGTTAGGGTATAATTGGGGTGTTACAACTCTCCCTTAAAAAAAAATTTCACATCGAATTATACCTGATTCAAAAGTTATGATACCAAGGCCTCATAATTGCTTCACTCCCAAGTGCCTTCTTCATCAAAAGGGTGTTGCAGAGCACTTTCACTAATGGTACTCTGGTTGCTCGCGAATCGCTTTCACCCTCTCGAGCCGTAATGGTCTGCCCTCATCATAAGGATAAATCCTCTCAGATCAGATCTCAGATCAGTAGTATGTGCGACTCATCAGAGCGAGACATCTCCATGATCGACACATGAAACATCGTAGCTCGGGCCAACTCGAGGGAGTGCTAATCGATAGCTACGTGGCCAAACGTCTAAAATCTCATACTACTCTATGAACCTCGGACTCAACTTTACCCTTCCGACCAAACCTTAAAATTCTCCTCCATGGTGTGATACCTTTAAAAAGACCTTGTCTCCCACGTTATATTCAATATCTCCTCTTGTGTTAGTGATTCGTACACGGTAGGTGATTCTGGAATCAACAATATTTGTATCCTTAGTCTTCATCGTAGCTTGTCTACTACAGATGTTTGCCTGTGGCCTAACACGGATGGGTTTTCTTCTCAGACAAGTGATTTGGCGGAGTCAAAATTGGTGAATTAAATTTGGATTTTTAAGGTTTGGGTAAAAACAGGGGGGTGGTTGGTTGCAAACTGAAAATAAATAAAATAAATGTAAAATAATCCTCAAGTTTTGGGCCACTCGGTTTAGGTCAGGGTCTTAAGGCAACTAACATGTCCTGCCTTTTTTCCTCGTGACGGGAGCATGACATAGTCATTTCCCGAACCGGATCTTCATTTAGCTTTAAAAACTAAACCCTATGATTTTCCCTTTTGAAATATGACATTTAACAAACATTCATGGTCCAGACAGTGAAAACCTACTTCCTGGACTCATCTCATAGTGACAAATAGAAGGCAACTACCTGATATCATCAATCTAACAATAAGATCCAATGAACCCTAAAAGATTGCCAAATACCGGTCAATCAAGACATTAGAGATTTAAACCAGAGCAAGGATAGGAACATAATGAAAATAAATGCTAACGATAAAACAGAGACTCGTCGCCTTACCTCAAATCCAAAGCTCCACGTACCTCCTCTTCAAGGATAAGAGGTCTAGTTACATCTTCCTAGTCATTATCCTCGCAGGCAATGTTTTAAAAAACGGAGCCTATGGGATCGAACCTAAAAGTTACCGCTCACTCGCTCATCGGCCTGACCAAGTGGCTCCAACCGCGGCTGAAACTCTGGACGAATAAATATATTATTTATATTTTAAAATATATAATTAATAATAATTTAAGATAATATTTATTACTTTTTATATAAATAAAATATTTTAAAATTTATTTTAAAATATGTATAATGTTGATATATGAAAACATATTAAAAATGGAATAAACTTATTTAAGGCAAATATATACTTAATGAAGTAGGTATATATAATTTCATAATATCTAAAATAATCACAATGACAAGATAAAGAAGAAATGCCTTTCAGAACTTCCTCTCTTCCCATATTCAAATCCATGACTCAGATTATTTAATTGATTTTTTTTAGTTATAAGCCTTTTAACCCTACAAGCTTTCTAATCCTAAGTAAAACGAATGAGTTTCATAAAAAAAAAAGTCATTTTAACTTAAATTGTGGCAACAACCGGTTTGCTTCGGCCGAGAACTGCCGGTTGAGTCCGGCCACTGTCCGACCACGGCTCAGCGTTCAAGGTTTGCTCAATGCAAAACCTGCTGATCGAATCAACTGGGTTTTGTGGCCTGCCGACGGCCGACCGGGTTTCCGACCACAAATGGTCCCATCCGCTTTTAAAACATTGCTCGTATGAGTGCTCGTAGCCAAGAAATGAGAAAGAGGAGAGAGAAGAAGAGAGAAAATCGGAAAACAAAGGCGCTGTGTAACGCAAAGATTAAAGTTAGTTAGGGTTACAAACACACATAAAGTCACCAAAGTGTGAAAATACAAGAGTTTCAAAATATTGGCTCATACAAGGACAAGGAGGTAATACACCAAAACGGGTCTGCTTCTGCACATCAAATGACAGGGGCAGGAATTCCCACTATGCAAAGAATTTATTAGGGATAGCTAAATTCTGTTAGTTCATGCAAATGCATGTAGATAGCGAAATCACAAATTTATGCACAAAGCAAATGCTATTAGCGAAATTTCGCTTAGCCTAGCGAATTTGTGAGAGATAGCTTAAATGGAGAATTCGTTAGATCACAAATTTTCGCTATGGTCGCAAATCTTCACAAGAATCCCAAATGGAAATTTTCGCAATCATAGCGAAATTTGGTCAGCTCTCGTTTCACCGCTTGCCTACATTACACCCCCATCGTGATCACTTTTCATCATTTTGCCTTCATTTTTATTGCATCTCGTATTTGTGATGGCTGGGAAAAATAGTTTCACCTTCTATGGTTCCGCACATGTCCCTCGACATCGAACTCCCAAGGTATGCAAAAACTTGCAAAATAACCAAAAAATAACCCCTAAACTGCATACACAAGTGATACCTAAGTGGACATGAACACCCCATTTAATTGATACGACACAAGTGCAAAAAGCACCAAACCTATCTCGAATAGGGTTTAAAATAACACTGGGGCAATCAATCACACTCTAACCGACGCTGCTAGTCCCTTTAGCAATGCCAAAACAATAAGGACATGTATGGCAAAGGATTTTCAAAAGCTTATGTCTCAAGGTACAAATAAGCATTACCTTTAAAATGAACAATTGATACCAAGTTTGAAAACCCATGAGAGAGTAAAACCATATAAGAACAATTTTGAAGTCAACACTCCGATCCAAAGAATTAAACCTGAATTTCCACTAAAAATCCAATGGTTCCCTAATGTAACCGATCGAACCAATAAAGTGCACAATTATTTCCTCCCCCAACCTAGCTATTGGCATGGCCTTAAGTCATGGAATCCACTCAGATAGGAAAAGCTACACACTTCTTTCTTTGCTCAATTAAGCATCAGAAAAGGCAATGCTTAAAACTCGACTTCATCAAAGTCCGGTAACTGGGTCCACCGATGTCTCCCAACCAATTAAGGTTTGCGCATCAAGCCAAAAGGATCACTGACTACTAACTCTACAAAGTTTTCACTCCGACCGAATGACTTCGAATCAAGCACCTACAACCCGCTTATACTCTACCCATTCACCCGCAATTAACACTAAGTCGACATGACTCCCAACCAACATTAAGGTTTAGTGGCACGGCTTCAAAGTGCTTTCGCCATACACCCCTCGGACCATGTTCGGGTGGTTTTCAAGGCAAAGCGTCACGACTTTATTTTTTATTTTTTTATTTTTATTTTATTTTTCTTTTTGCTTTTTCTTTTCCTTTTTGGAAGACAACTCTTATTCATTTACTGCAACACAATCCCACATGGGTCATTAACAAAGTCTAAGGCCTACGGTAAAGTGAAGGGAGGTATATAATTTTAACAACCTATCGTAGTCAACTGTAAAAAGTAGGGAATTAGCTAAAGGGGGAAATGTCTGCAAGGTTGAACATGCCTAAACCTCTTTCTAATTGACCAAAAACTAACTCATGCATGGAATTGCTCTAACATTAAGGTAACATACAGGGTTTCAATTTTTCAATTAAAGGCAATTCAATTGTTCAATTGAAGACAAAAGTGGATACACAAAGTGGAGGCACAAAAGTGAACGAAAAAGTGTAATAAACTGTATATAACTCAGTAAAGCTTTTTAATATAACCAAAATGGCTAATACATGCTGAATATAGCTGAACATTAACAAAAAGTATCCGCCACATCTACAATACATGCATCCTATACAAAATAAAGAAGAGGGCAAGACAAAGCTAAAACAAAACAAAATGTGATAGATGACACCCCACCCTAACTTTTCCCCCAACCAAAGTATAACCATGTCTCCCGCAGTAGGGATAGGAAAAGCTGTGAGGAGGGGAGTGTGCGACCACCTCACTCTCGTGGACGGTGATGCCTGTAGATCCAAGCCGCCAGAGCGGCCGCCAAAGACATCCAAGGAGGTTGGGTCGGAACTGTTGGAGCCTAGGAATGCCGGTGGTCTCGGTGCTCCAAATCCGAACCGCTTAATCTCGAACCATCCTAATTATGCCATGCGGTTCGCGGCACGCCATCTTGTTCCGAGGTAGTGGCAAAATTTTTCGCACAACGGCCACTAATCTCTTTGAATTTTTAGCACGGGCAAGGATTGCCGGTGGCCTTTTCGTGGGTGCTTCACTTGGCTTGGTTGTACCGCAGGCGGGCAAAGATGAAGGCCGAGCCGTGGGTGTCACCGCAATGGGTTGTTGGTGGCTTTGGTAGTGAACTGAAGGGGCTCTTCCATTTCTTCCTCCTTTCCATTACCCTCCTCGCCAACATCGGGAGGTTTCTTCTTCCTTTCCATGGCCCATATTCTACATAATTGTGGGGGCACACCTGTAGTTCCTCACGAGGATTTTCTTCTTGGTTCCTTTCACTCCTCCCGGGTCGCAATTGAGCTTGTTCACCCACAATAAGAAAGCCTCACTAAGTACTCTTCCTCCAAATTCTCCTCTTGACGAACAAACCTGACCGTGAGCTTTGAGATGGATTCCTCAAGTAGGATGTCCAATTTCTGATCAATTTGAAACCCATCCACCCTTGTCTTCAAAGAGCTTCCACTGCCTCGATTTCCCTATTAGCTCCAACATTCACCGCCATATTATCCCCTTATGAATTTGCCCACTGGTTTCATTCAAATTCAGATGGCTGCTCAACAGTAGGGGATAAGGGTGGTGGTTGTTGTCACTAAAAGTTGAGGGAAAATGTGGGGAAGCAAGAGGTAGCATAAGTTGAGGGAACATTATAGACATGTGCACTCATCCATTGGTCTCTATATTCCCTCATGTAATCTATATACGGGTTCGTGATTTCTCTCACAAAGCTACGCCACCCTACGGAAGGTTCCCCGTAGGGGTCCCTCACTGGCATGTATGCTCTAGGTTACTCCAATGTGGTACTCATTATACTGTTCTTCCATTTGATTCTAGTTCAAGCCCACTGGAACCTGTACTGAACTGCTTGCCTTCAGAATTTTTGATCCACTAAAAATGGATTCATGCAGCAAAAGTAGTGGAAACTGCAAAAGAAAATAAATTTACCGCACCTTTTTTTATAACAAAGTGAAATAAAACCAGAAAATACACTGTAAATGATGCGCGGTGTTTCACCAAGACTCGTGATGAGGGATCACAAGTGTTCATCAAGTCATCATTCGCGACTTTAGTAATTCATCCACTCCAGAACGGCGCGTATTCACTGTAAGCGCTGTAGGTGACTCCAAGACCAACACATTAGATCCTTAGGGTTCCTCCTACCGCCGAGTCAAGCTCAAAGATAAATGGCTTCTATACCAAACACTTTTACTGGTTTTCAGATGCAAATGATTAAGTGAAGTCAATCGTGAATTAAATTGATTTTAAGTGCTCGGGGTAAATGTGTGGTTGGTCGTAACCTGAAAATAAATAAAAAGGGAAACAAATGGAACTCTGGGAAGTTTTAATGCCACCGGTTGAAGGTTTTGATATGGTAAATCAATACTGTCCCGGTCTTTTCTCGACGGGGAACACACATATAGTCATTTCCGAACCGATCTTCATTTAGTTTGTAAAAACCAAACCTATGATTTTTCTCTTTAGCCAATATGACATTTAACAAACATTCAGTGGTCCCATGTTGAAAACCTACCTGGACTATCTCACAAAGGACAAATAGAAGGTAATCAATGGGACATCATTGAATCTAATAAGCATCCAATGAACGCTAAAAGATTGCCAAATACTGGTATATCAAGATGCATTTAGAGATTTAAACCAAGAGTGAAGGATAGAAACATAAATGAAAATAAATGCCCACTTATAAAAACAGTAGGATCATTACATTCCCAACCAAAACAAGAAATTTCATCTCAGGAGGAAGAGTCCAGCCAAGCATCCTCTCTGAGCTGCCATCCTCAAAGGAGTGTTTGGGGAACAGAAATGAGAGAAAGAGGAGAGAGAGAAGAGAGAAAATCGGAACAAAGCCGCAAGGTACCGAAAGATTAAAGTTAGTTGTGGTTACAAAATCACGGGCTTACATAAACACCCAAAGTGTGAAAAATACAAGAAAGCCTAAAAATATTGGCTCATATATGGACAAGGAGGTAATACACCAAACTAGGGTCGCTTGGCATTAATTACACAAAACTGACAGAAAGAATTCGCTATAGAGAATTTTACAGATAGTTAAAATTTCGCTAATTAGCTGAATTGCACGAGATAGCGAAATCACAAATTTCGCTATGCACGCTGAATTTCATACGAAATTTCGCCAGCCCAGCTTAAATTGGTGGGAGAGATAGCTTAAAATGGAGACTTCGCTTAGGATTGCGAAATTTTCGCTATGGTTGGCAAATTTTGCAATCTCGTAATTTTTTAATCATAGCGAAATTTCCCCGCTGCTCGTTTCACGCTTTCGCTTACCGCACTCTACTCGTATCACTTTTTCATCATTTTGCCTTCATTTCTTTATCAGATCTCGTATTTGATTTGGCTGAAAAACAAGTTTCAATCTTCATGGTTCTACATATCTCGATATCAAACTCCCAAGGTGGGCCAAAACCTACAAAATAACCAAAAATAACCCTCTAAATGGCATAAGTGATACTAAGTGGACATGAACACCTCAATTGGCTTATCGATACGATTGGGCGCGCAAAAGCACTCAAAAAACCTATCTCGAATATGTGGCTCAAAATAGCACTCGGGGCACTAACCGGGCTAGCATACGACTTTGTCAATCACTAGCCGCCTTAACCTCTCTAATAACTCAGACTTTCTTATATCTTTTTACTATGTCTGACCTCCATCATTTTTATGCTCATTCCTAATTCTGTCCAACACACAGAGTCTCTACATTCCTACCATACAAAGCTTCATATGGTGCCATACCAATGCTTGATTGAAAGCTATTGTTACAGTAAATTCCATCAATGGAATATACCTATCCCAACTTCCCGAAAAATTCCATGACACAACCTCGGCTGAATATCTGCCACCCTTAATCAATCTTCCGATCATTCCATCTGCTTCATGGGATGGAATGTCGCGGCTAAAAATTCAGCTTAGTGCCTTCCAAAGTCGACCTGTAATTCCTTAACTCCGATGTAAATCAAGGGATCTCTATCCGATTACTGGCCAGACAACTGACACCATGCAATCGCACAATTTCATCCACATATAACTCATTTAGTCGATCCATAGAATAGCCGAACTCGACCGTATAAAATGGGCCGACTTTGTGAGCCTATCTACAATCACCTGCATGCAGTCATGTTTTTGTCAGGTGAGGGGAAATCCCGACACAAAGTCCATGGTAATGTTATCCCACTTCCATCGAGGAATTGGAAGGGGATTTAACAAAACCAGGCATTTCCCGGTGTTCAAATTTTTGACTTGCTGACACGCCAAACACTTAGACACATACTCAATTACATCTCTTTTCATTCCTTTCCACCAATAAACTGCTTTCAAGTCCTCGATACATCTTATTCCCCCTCCGTGGATGCATGGTGGGCCACCAGACATGAAGCCTCAAATAGCAACTTTCGCTTTAGCTCTTTATCATCCGCACACATAATCTATTCGAAATACAAACTTCCAGTACCTTCTTTCCTTAAAAAACTTGGTCCCTGGCCACCATCTCTAACCATCCGTAACTTTTTCCTCGTAGCTCTTCATCATTTTTCCGCTCATCTATAATCCTTTGCTTTAAAACGGTTGCGCTCTAGTCGAGCTAACATAGCTCCATCATTTCATAGCCTCCAATCACTGCATCGTAGTGACATTGGGCTACCACCGTTTTCGACTTAAAGCCGGCTACTATATTAAATTTCCGGGTGGTAGTCTATGATGCGCCATAATCCTTAAATAACTCTAACCACCTCCACTATCTCAAATTTAACTCTTTCGTGTTACAAGTACTGAGACTCTTATGATCTGTAAATTCTGGCTAATTTTCCCCTCGGTGATAAGTAGTGTCGCCATATTTTTAAAGCAAACACTACCGCAGCCTAACTCTAGATCATGATCGAGATAATTCTGCCTTACGCTAAGTTTCCAACTGTCTGGACGATAAGCCACTACTTTCCCATCTTGAATTAACATGCATCCAAACCAAATCGCCCGAAGCATCACTATACAAGGTATACTCTTTTCCCCGGGCGTAGGCCGCACTAATACCGTGCTTCAACCAAAGATTCCCTTCAACCGTTTCAAAAACTATTTCGGAGCATTTGTCTCCGCCCACTCAAACTTTATTTCTTTCCTGAATAACTTGGTGAGCGGAGAAGCTATGATAAAAAAGCCTATCACAAATCTTCTATAATAACCCGCAGTCTTAAGAAACTCCCTACCCTAAGCATTTCGAGGTGTTCCAATCTGGCAACCCGCTTCACCTTTAGCGGTGATCAACTCTATAATTTTTTACAGATACAATACGGCTCTAGGAATGAGACTTTAGCCAAAAATCACATTTGCTAAGCTTAGCATATAACTTACTTTCTCTTAACGTCTCCAAGACTATTCTCGTGTGTCTCATGTTCTCAGGCATCCTTAGAATACACTAGGATGTCATCAATAAAACCACAACAAATCGATCCACATAGTAATTCAAAACCCTATTCATCAAATCCATGACGCTCTGCAGGCATTAGTAAACCCAAATGGCATGACCAAAACTCATAATGGCCATATTCCGTTCTAAATGCTAAGACATCTACTTCCTTTACTCTCAACTGATAGTACCCTGATCGCAGGTCTATCTTCGAAAAGACACCCGCTCCCTTTAACTGATCAAAAAGATCTTCGACTCTTGGCAATGGGTACCTATTTTTCACTGTCACCTTATTGATCTGCCAATAATCGATGCACATCCGTAGAGTGCCATCTTTCTTTTTCACAAATAAAACAGGTGCACCCCACGGGGACACATTGGGTCGGATAAATCCTTTATCCAAAAGTTCTTGCAATTGACTCTTGAATTCTCCTTCAAATTCCACGGAGCCATCCCCAGACGCAGGCCCTGCATATTGTGGACTGCTCTCGGTACAATTTCTATACCTAAGTCCACCTCTCAAGTGGAATAATTGCACCCCTTCAGTCACATCCGAAATTCCCTTACTACTGGGATCCTTTCTACGTCAACTTGACTTCTCTTCGAGTCAAGTATCACAGCCAAGAATGTCTCACATCCTTTCCTCATAAATCTCCTAGCTTGCATAGTGGAGATCACATTGGACATTACACTTGATCCAATGCCTTGTACTATTACCCCCAGTCCGGGTCGAGCATTCAATACACTGCCTTTTGTCCACAATCAACATAGTTTCTGCTTACAACCAATCCATGCCTAGAATCGTGTCACCTCGCTAAGGGTAAGGTTATCAAATCAGCAAGAAACTCTCTTGTTTGTATAACAATGGGGCAATTTCTATATATGCTATTCACACTAACGCTGTGCCCCAACGGACTAGTTACATGCATGTCATATGCTAACTGTTCCACTGCTGGTGGTATCTTATCAAACACATGCTCAATGCATACATATGAATGAGTGGATCCAAGATCAATCAATGCATGCATCTCAATATCATATAAAGAAAATATACCAGCTATAACCTCAGGAGCATCCTGATCCCCATGAGCCTTCATAGCATATGCCTCGTGCCGGGTGTCGTAGGCATAGGGACGCATCCACTGCCTCTGAAACTATGCCTCCCCGTCCTCTTTGCTGAGATGGGCCACTACGACCCCTACCTCGATCGCAACAAAGTGGTGCCGTGATCTT
Organism: Tetrastigma voinierianum; assembly: GCA_016808115.1. Taxonomy (NCBI): domain Eukaryota; kingdom Viridiplantae; phylum Streptophyta; class Magnoliopsida; order Vitales; family Vitaceae; genus Tetrastigma; species Tetrastigma voinierianum. The sequence continues at coordinate 885,774 of JAEQBH010001004.1, forward strand.
CCTCTCTACCACTTCCTTGTTGACTCTCATTATCCCCCGATTCGGGGACACCGTGCTATCAAATGATCAAGGCTTCCACACCGTAAACACCCTCCTGTCACTAATCTACAAACTCCCAAATGCCTTTATGGCAACGAGGACATTCCGGTGAATTTCTCCCCGTCCCACCGGGCACCCCTACCTATACTACGTGCTACATTGGACCTTTGCCTTCTACCTCTCGTAGTGGAACTATATTCTGATTGAGCTGGAGATTCTCTAGCTCTTTTTCCCGAGGAGGACGAAGCTCCTCTAGAAAACTTCTTCTTTTGAAATCTTCACGCCGCTTCGGGCCTCTTTACTTATCGCAAATAATCAACCGATGTAAATCCATCGCTGAGAGAAGTCATAAAAGCAAATATCTTTGATGGAATCATGCAATCCATCCTCACTCGCCTACACCGAAATGCCTGCAGGACCATTAATTCCGGCATACTTCATCGAGGTGACTAAATTCTTCTCATATCTCACCACCGGAGAGTTCCTTTGTTTCAAATTTAGAATCAAGCTTCCACTTGGAATCCCTATACATTCGGTAACATACTTTGGCCCTGAACTCTGGACAAAGAACTCCCAAGTCATGGGATTTGGGAATCCTGGACTTCTCAAAGCTAATTTCCACCAATCATATGCCTCACTGTAATACCGAGACCCGCACATGATACTTTCTGGCTCGGGGAGGACATCTAACCTCTTCTAATACCCTTTCTAAACTTTTCTTAACCAGAATTCTAAGCTTTTCTCTCGACTCTTCCATGCTTCACCCATGGAATTCCTCCGCTCCATGTCTTCTACTATGTCTATTGAGCTTTAGAGAGGTCAATCTATCCAAAAAACCCGAGCCATGTCTTGCGATATTTCCCGCAGCGCTTCGGTGGCTCATTAGTACATTTACTCGTATTGGGCTCGTGTCGGGAGCAACCCTTGTTCCATTGGGTTAACACTCCTCGTGCCAGCCTTCTTCGATTGATCCATCTATACAAAACACAAGGACATCCACATCAGGCCAACACATTACTAAACATAGGCTTTCTATCATATATGAGCCCCATTCCGTAGCCTCCTAAACCTAGCTTCCAAACGCCTCAAACCTAGGCCCGATACCACTAACCTATCGCCCCTTCCCGCATAAGATGTCAAGTGAGGGGTCATTCTTCTTTTTTGTTTTTTTTTAACCTTTACACTAGCATATTCATACAATGTTAAACATTTATCTCTAGATATATTCCTCAGAGTTAATATGATTACATGTAAAATATATATACAAGCTCCAAATATGGAAGTGTTCAACATTTACAATATTCACAATGTTTACAAAATTTCATATACAAAATAGACCTAAAGGTCTTCTAGTGGGCACCTATTGATGCGTGGCCTTTGACTGCTGATGTGGATTGTCCTGTCTTCTAGTTTCCTCTTTCCTGTACTTTGGCACTGGACGAATCTGCAAGTGTTTTTATTTAATGGGAATTAAAAACACATGGATACCCAATAAGGGTCACCCCACTTCTATATTAAATGCATATAACACATATAACAGCTTATGTGATTCTTATCATTCTCATATATACATTTTCATGTCATCTTGCGGTATTTTTACTTCTATTCTGTAATCAGATACTTTCATCGTGACATAGCAAAGTATGTTTCTGCTATCATGTCATATATTCTCTATCTTTCGCTGTATATACCGGGTCATTTTCTTTATGTTTCATGTCTGCATAAACCTTAAAGTGATACAGAAACCCGTGGAAGGCCCGAAGGCACTAGGGGTTGGGTCATTGTACGAGACAATGATCATCTTATAAAGGCGCTGATATTAGCAGGACCCTTCGGCCACCGATCCAAGCAAACGGGATCTATGTCATCGACCCAAACTGTGGCCTCGATATCATAAATGTAAACGTAACAGAACTTAAGTATGCCGCAGACTTATTTTTTCCTAATAGGTACGTTCCATCTATCCTCTACTAGGGCTCCCCAAGCAGACAACTACTTATCTCATGTTCAGTACATATCTCATATTACCGAATCATTATTGTCATTCGGTAATCATATGTGAGATATATACAATCATTTATTCTTATTTTTGCATTGTTCATATCTCATTAGATGCATAAATAATAACTATGATTCCCATGTATGCTTATAATATATTTACGGATGGATTCTTGACTCAATGGGCTTTCCATACAGTCCAAGAACAACGTCAATCGGAGTTCTGACGTAAAGAGTTATGACCTTCTCGGGCTGGTAGTCATACGAGAGTCAACTCGAACTGGCCGAGCTGACCTGACCTGGACGAGCTCGATCTATCACCTCGGTCTGATATCTAATATCCTCCTCAGGCATATGGATGTATTCTTGACTCAATGGGCTTTCCATAGAGTCCAAGAACACCTAAATCGGAGTTCAAACGAAGGAGATATGACCTTCCGAAGTTGGAGGTCATGCGTGAGTCAACCTGCACGAGCCGACTCTTTTTGAACCGACTTGAGCCGACCTGACCTGACGAGCTCGATCTAACACCAGTCTGACATCTAATAACCTTCCCTAGGAATATGAATGTATTCTGACTCAGCTTTCCATAGAGTCCAAGAACACCCAAATCCGGAGTTCAAACGGCTGAGATATGACCTTCCGGTTGGAGGTCATGTAGTCAACCCGCACGAGCCGACCCGAACCGACGAGCTGATCTGACCTGGACGAACCTCGATCTAACACCTTGGTCCGACATCTAACATCCTCCTCAGAATTATGAATGTATTCTTGACTCAATGGGTCGGTATAGAATCGAAGAACACTCAAATCGAGTTCAAACGGCGGAGATATGACCTTCCGTTGGAGGTCGCGAGTCAAACCCGTACGAGCTGACCACCCGACGAACTTGATCTAACACCTCGGTCTGACATCTAATATCCTCCTCATCCATATGGATGTATTCTTGACTCAATGGGCTTTCCATAGAGTCCAAGAACACCCAAATCGGAGTTCAAACGAAGGAGATGGCACTGGGTTGGAGGTCATGCGTAGTCAACCCGCATGAGCCGACTCGAACCGACGAGCCGAATTTATAGATTTATGTCCTGGATCTCACGTGATGAGGTCTGCTGACCTCTGTTGCATGAGGTGTTCTGACCTCTACTGCATGAGTGTGCTGACCTCTGCTGCATGAGGTCTGCTGACCTCTCACCCATTTGACTATTCAGAGTAAAAAGACCATAACTTGGTCTACAGGAGTCCGAATTGAGAAATTCAAAAGCCTAACATCAAGTTCATTGATGTGGATACAATTTACTATAAGACCACGCCAAATTCTTATTTCTACTCAAACCCGTTCTAAGGTCCGGCTAGTTGACCCAAATCGCGTAATCGAATTCGATCGTGATTTAATGGGTCGACCTCAAGAAATGATTATAACTAGTCTACGTGAGGTCCAAATTGAGATTCAAAGCCTAACATAAAGTTCAATAATCTGGCTACAATTTATCAGAAGGACTTACTTCCAGATTCCCTTTATTTCGACTCAAAACTCGTTTGAACTGATCATCGACATGATCCAAAATAGGGAATTTTCTTTGCCCTAACTTTCAACTGTGACTCCTAAAGACACATACATGTATCCCTGTAATTCTTTCAACTTAATCCTAATAAGAAATGATTAGAGTTTCCAAACCCAAACCATACAATAACTCCATACTATTATACAAAATCTATTAATTTTTCCGATGTACTGAATCGAACAGTTCCATACAACACAAGACATGTATCCATACTCAAATTCCATACCCGTGATCTCTTTTCCTTTCCTTTCCTTTCTTCTTTTCTTTTCTATTCTCTTCTTCTTTCTTCTTTCTTCTTTCTTCTCTTGTCCGTATTTGCTCTCCTTTCTTCAAGACCAAAAATAAGATATTTATTTTGGTCTTATCCTTATTTGATCTTATCCCCCTTTTATTTCACTTTGGTCCTCCAACTCTTCTAATATTTGCAAATCAATTTATGATATTTTTACAATAGCCGCAAGTCTTCTTTATTATTTTTAATTTACTTATGCATATTCCTACTTTTGTTTTTATTTTTATTTTATTCCTACAAAATATATCAAGTATTTCTATTATAAATCTCTAAAACATGTTATAAAACCGCAGGAAACAATTTTGGGGTGTTGCGTAAAATAGTGTCGAGAGAGCAAGGAAGCAAGATTGGAGAAAGATAGCTTTGCTTTCTTTTCGATAAACATACATAGGGTGGGGAAGGCCTATTTATAGGCTCTAAAGTGATTCCTTTCCAATATCTCATTAATGTATGAATTAATGAGGGTATTAATTACGCATTAATGATGATTTATATGCTGCACCTGAACAAATCCATTCATTGCAAAAACACCGAATCCGAACAACTTATTATGAGGCCGACCGTGGGTGGCTTTTATTCACTTCAAAAACGATTCACTTCAAAAACCTTTCGTTTATAACAATATATATATATATATATATATATATATATATATATATATGTGTGTGTGTGTGTGTGTGTGTGTGTGTGTGTGTGTGTGTGTGTGTGTGTGTGTGTGTGTGTGTGTTTACACTAAAAATGAATTTTTTGGACCCAAAGGGTAGTAGAATCCAAGCCCAAACCAAGCCCAACCCAGTCCAAAAAAGCCCAAGTCCATGATAATAAGCTCAGGAAAGGGTTCAAGGACATTTCTGAAAATTTTCAATTTGTCAAAGTGGTCAACTCAAAACGGTGAGACTTTGTTTGAAAAGTAAGTGGAATGAGACTTTTTCTCCAACTCAAGTCATGAACTTGAGCAGTTATTGTTACTGGATAAATGGCTTAGAGAACAAGTTGTTAGTTGATAAATGACTTAGAAAACAAGACTGTAGTAGGTACATGACCAGTTATTGGAGAAGGTGGGTTGGAGCAGCTTATTCGTAATGCCTCGTAAAGAAGACTCCAACTTCGCAGAGTATCCGCCAATCAATCATCAACCAACACTCAATAGAGCATTTCAACATTTTCTCATAGGTTTCATAAGTTCATCAACATTATTTCCAGATTTCTACCTTATTTTATTTCCAAGTATTTGTTTTTTGGCGCTTCATGCTTCAACAATTCCATTTCCAGTCAAATTCTATAATGAAATTTACTACTTTTTCAGCTTGTTCATATAGTTTTTCTCTCAACTTTCAATACATTTAAAATTTCAAAGCATTTTCCACTTAAACTCTAGGGAAGTTGTCAAGGGAACTAGGGAACCCATTTTTCGATTGAGCATAAGTTAGATTCGGCATCGTTTTAGTTCGAAAATACTATAATTTCCTGGCACGCCTGTGCATTCACCAATTCCCATGCTTTTGTATGTTCTGGAGCAAAATCCAGCATAAACATATGTTTGGCACGCTCGGTGGGACACATCTTTGTGGAACATCGATACATATTTTTGTTTTGTATGTTCAGTTGTGCATATTCCACGGTGGGACATGCAAATTGCTGAAGAATGCCACCAAAATTGAGGAGTAAGACAACTGTAGAGTCTCCGGACTCATGATATGATGCTAGAAAAGTAGCACAGGAAGGAAGAGTTCTAGCCTTGGTGAAACAGATTGAGAACCTGATGAATTCTCCAATGCGACAATAGGAGAATCCATCCAACAACCCAATTGAACAAGTGGAAGGAAGAGGCGTAGGTAATGTGGATGTGCTTGTAATTTTCTCTAATAATTCTAATGAATTTCAGGCTTTCATGCAAGAATTAAAGAGCCATCGAGTGATCATGATTGCCTTTATGGAAGAAATGAAGTAGCAATCTCAACATAACCTAGAGAACCTTAGAGAAAGGGTACAATTAAGGCAAGAAGTTGCTTCTAAGCCTGAAATACAATTTTCTAATGAATTAGGGCAAGATTTGATAACCTATGGGAGTCGTGGTGAATTTCACTACTATCCATGTGCGCAGGTTAGATACCTCCTCCTACGTAAGATAGGGAGGTACTCTGGAGAATGTAGCAAGGGAAAGACCTAATGCAGCTAGAACCACAACCCCTCAAAGAACTTTTGCTCAGACTAATCCAATTACGCAACTTAGAGTATATGAATGAGGGTTTTCTTTCAATGGAGGCTCGGGGGGCATCATGCAGCCACCTGCAGAAGTAAACGGTAATTGGGGACAACAAGTACAATAAGTTCCTCAATAGGTTCAACAAGTTCCTCAAGAGCCTCAGGCAACCTCAGCTTGGTGGTGACTTCGGGACAGAGGGCAATCAGAGAGGTGGTACATGAATTATATGGGCCAGGCCTCAGAAAAATTGGCCGCCTGAAGTTCTACAAACCTTATCCAATGATGATAGGTAGGGAAAACCCTTACCTAAGGGGGGCATGTGATCCCCGATTCTTTTGTCTTGTGAAAGATACATCCACCAAGCTGCAGGTTCCTAGATTCACTGCTCAATGCGGTGGAGGTGGGTAAACTATGAGAATATCTCTATCATTTCCTGCTTAGATCAAGCTTCCTAACTCTTTGACAGGCACAACATTCACTTGGTATACAATATTACCAAGGAACTCCATATAAAGTTGGTAGGAAATGGAAAGGCAGATCCACGCCCCAACTTCTCGAGGGTCGGGAGCCTAAGTGTGCATCATAGAACCGGCCCAGTGACTCAAAGAATGTGGAGACCTTTCAGTTGATTTTTTTTATCTCCCATTTTAAGAAGATGAGAAACATATGCAAGATCCATCTTCCAGAGACAGAGAACTGGAAAATGGTCTAAAGAGGTTTGGACATTAAGTTGAGGAAGAAATTCCGAGGTATGGAATTTAGAGATTTTTATGAACTTGCAACTAAGGTGACATAATATGAAGAACCGCTCAAGGAAGAAAGTTATCGGAGGAAGAAGTCCATGGGAACCTATTGTCAAGAGGTGAACCAGAGGTGTATAAAGGGCAGATTAATCTACTACAAGGATATCACTGTCTCTTCTTCGATAGAAAAATACTAATGTGGGGAACAAAGACACAAAAATTCATTACCTTCTCTAAAGATCACCGGATCCCCAACAAGGACGAATTAAGGGGAAATGCTTACTATAAGTATTATAATTCATGGAACCATTTTACTAATGCATGTCAGATTTCAAAATGTCATACAAGATATCATGCAAGGGATACTCAAGTTCCTCGATAAAAAGACTATGAATCAATCCAGATCCTTTCCCACTAGTGGCCTTAGTCAACACTACTAGCTTCGATCTAAGAGCATTGATAGAATCTAAGAAGGCGGGAAAACTCTCTCTAAGAAAGGTATGGGTCCCTAAATATTGCATGGTTTGTGTAGATAGGTTGAAAAAGGAATGAGTTGCAATTTGTACAGATCATCCATCGGCTAGAAATTCAGTGAAGGGGATATAGTAGGGAACATAGCAGCATAAACGATTCTCTAAGAAAAGGAAACTTTCACCAAAAGGCAAGACGAATTCCCCATACGAATTCATTCCTCCCAAAGAAAAGGTTGTAGAAAGGCCCACGCCTCCATGGGGTGATGAGTGCCTAAAACACTCATGTCATACCCGCGTCTGTCTTATGGTTTTAGCTTCATTTTACATTTAAATAAGCATTTCTATAGCCCGAGATTCAATGCAGTGTTTTGTGTGAATAAGTGTGGAACGGGCAGTTTTTGGGAGCATTTTGGGAGCAGAGAATAGAAGTGCAAAGAGCTGGCAGGAACGTCGCGACTTCCCAACGTCGTGACCGAACGCCGACGCCCCACAGCGGCACGCCCCAACGCCGCGACGCGGTCACCAGCATCAGGTCGTCGCAACGCCGCTGACGCCTCAACGCCGCGATGTTGCAACGCCGTGACGTCTATTTCGCCTCTCCATCATTAAAAGCAAAGTGGACTGTAATTCGGGGGATCGGGCTGACTTACTAATAAGGGACGAATCAAAACAGATTTACCTAGATCCCAAGAAGAGGCCTACTTTTGTATTTTCTTCTTTTCTGATAAAAGTACTGATGGTTTATAGATTAAAAATTTGTGTACTTACGTTCAGTATGTTCTAGATTCATATCTAGGGTGTTGTTTGAACCCCGGTCATATTGTGCTGGATTAAAGATTCATATTTTATATTATTCAGTTGTTTATGACCTGTTAGTATCTGCTCTATATCTGTAATTTATTTACATGATGATGTCTGGCCAACATTGGCATGATTGTGCTGGATATCCGAGATTCGAGAGATGAGGATGCCCGTGATCGGGACAGAGTAACCTCGATCAATCTTGTGAATGTGAGATATTCCAGACTCGAGGGTGAGATTATTAGACATTTGCTGCCGAGTATCGAGTTGGGGCAGAGATACACTCAACTCTACTAGCGAGATAGGCGGATGCCACTTCTATAGGTATCTCGTAAGCACGATCACCCCATCATCAATAAGTCGTGAATAAACTGAATAGTAATCTCTCTAGGAAGTAATCCATCAAAAGTGGAAGGGGGAGACATAGCCCTAGTCTCCACTACACGGTAATTCACTAAGATCGATTAGTTTAGTTTAAGTTCAAGCATTAGTAATCTGTCACTCAAAGCTTACATTCAGATAATATTCAAAAGCTAAACTCTGTATTCAACACACTTATCCCCGTGGATCGATATCCATACCCTAGGTACACTATACTGGGAGCACTTTTCATCACAGGTACTACAGCATTACAGGCGTATATATATATACACATCACGCCTTTCGCCTATCAAGTTTTTAGCGCTTGTCAGAATAAGTTTAGTGTCATATTGACAAAAGGCAATTAGATATTACTCTGAATTTTTATTTTTAATTTTTTTATTGCTTTACAAGTGTCGGTAATTTGGTCTTTCCATTTGCGGTGGATTGCAAAGAAGGTTACAAGAGAAAACTAAGATTCGGACATTGACCTACATCCGCTCGATCCCCGAAAATGTGAAAGAACCTTACACCGATTACATCGAGAACTGAGAACAACACATAACGAAAATCTAGCAACAATGCAGAACAACGAAGAGCAGGATCTTAGCCTTGAGCAAAACAAGCCACAAAGGGGCCGTAATGGGAATAACAGTAGAAATCAAGCACCCAGGCCGTTTATACAGCCAGATGATCCATTCATGTTGCTAGAAAGAGTTTGCCCTACCGCCTACAGTTGTTCAAACGGCTATCCGAAGACCACCTATTCAGGCAAACAACTTCGAGTTAAAAGCCGAGAACCTTACAAATGCTTTAACATCCCGTCTACGACCGCCTTAATGAGAATCCGAATATGCATTCACCAACTTTCCTCGGTCCGACACGATCATACTAGTCAGTCACTAAAGAGGCACTCAAGCCGAGATTGTCCCACTCACTAAGTGATAGAGCTAAGCATCGGGTCGACGTCACCCACGGATTCCATTACTTCATGGAATGACTTGTACTATGGTGGTTCCTCGACCAAGTTTTTCCCCACTCCGCAAAATTGTGCCAACCTGCAAGAGATCAATACTTTCGACAACTGTAGGGAGAGAACCAGTGTACATGGGATAGATTTCACGAATCAAGTTGAGTAGGGCGGTCCACATCACATCGACCAGATGATGCAGTCCATACTTCCTTTATAATGCACCGAGGAATGCGACGAACGGTGATTGATGCCTCCGCAGAGGGTCATGACGAAGAAGACCACGCACTAAGCATATGAAATTCAAAGAGGCTTCACACCAATCGCTGGGCCTGTAGAGAAGACTACACCAAAGGAAGGCCATGCTTTACGATAACGCAGGTTCTCAACAATTTGCTGCTATGTTAATAACTTACTAAACAAAATTGACTAGACAACAGCACTTAATGCCATACATCAACCCATGGGAGTTGTGTGAATCTTGTGGAGGTCAAGATAACAAGAAGAATGCCGCCGAGACAACAAACAGAGCAGCTCCGTGATGTGTCGAGGTTTAATCGAGTCAACCACAAAGAATAGGTCGATAGTTAAATAAATCATCAAACCAAAATCAAGGCCAAGGGTGGTGTAATAATCAGAATAGTCAAAACAGTCAGGGTTATGGATGGAGGAACAATCCGAACAACATGTCACCACCCAGAGTGAGCTAACCACCTCCCGAGAAAAAGGTGGACTTGGAACAAGCCCTTACGCAAATGCTTACCTCTCACAATGCTTTTATGAATGAGACAAGAGCAAATATGCAGAACCATGCCACCCAGTTGAACAATCAAGCAGCACAATTGAGAAACTAGAGGCAATAAATAATAAATGGCCACCGTTGATCTTAAAGGCAACATGGTTCGTTACCAAGCAATTCAGAGGTAAACCCTAGAGGAGAAGGAAAAGAGTACTGCAAGGCCATCACTCTAAGGAGTGGAAGAGAGTTGGAAATTCCGGAACCTCAACTAGCGATAAGAGAATTGGAAATTAAAGAGCAAGACCAGATCATCCCAAAAGGCCAGATGCAAGATGAGCAACCCCAAGATACGAGAGCAATCAATGATAATAAAGTCAGGAAAGAAACCGAGAAACAGACAAGAACAGATGAACCTGCCATACCAATTCCGTACCCTCAGAGGTTGAACAAGATAAGGTTAGAGAAGGCCAGCAGTTTCTTGATATCTTCACGAAATTACATATTAATATACCCTTTTTGGAGGCACTCGAGAACATGCCAAGTTACGTGAAATTCATGAAAAAGGTCTTGGCAAGTAAGAAGTTTGGAGAATACGTGGGACCATCACCTTAACTGAGGAATGCAAGGCTATTCCCGCAAAAGAAGCTTCCCCTAAACTTCAAGATCCGTAGCTTTCTATACCATTCTCTATGTGCGGAACTCGGTATCGAAAGCCCCAGGTGACGGGGAGCAAGCATCAACTTGATGTCGCCGATGTTTAGTAAAGGCAAAGTCGGGGAACCAAAATCCACTAATAATCCGCCGGTAACTCGAGGATGTGCTCCTACCAACATCCTGGGTATAATCGAAAAATGTCTTAGTAAAAGTTGGTAATTTGTCCTTCCAGCCAGGACTTCATCATTCGACATGGAAGAAGATGACTCAAATTCTATCATATTTGGTAGACCTTCCCGCCACAGTGAAAGCAAATCAATGCGGCAAGAAGCGTGAGCTCAAATCAGAGTCCATGAGACGCAGATCACTTTCCATGTATTCCAAAATTCCATAAAGCATCCAAGGATCATCCAATGAAGAAATCTCGGAACTTCACTACACAGAGATTTTGCAAGGCGAAGCGGAAAACTTCCGGGATAAGCCTATTATTGCTCAGAAAGACACCGAGAAGGTCAAGGGCATGAACAGAAGAATATTTCATCCACCTTGAGCATTGGTTGTGAGCACTATAGGGAGATGCGTCAACATTCCCAGTTTCTTCTACGCAAATCGCACATTGAGATTCAGGGTCGTTGAGCTAACGACATTAAACAAAGCGCTTCTTGGGAGGCAACCCAAGCTTTTCTAGAATTTTTTTTCTTCCATAGTTTAAGTTTTATTGTTTGCTTTAGTTTTGGGTTAGTTTATTGTTTCCTTCCGTGATCGAAATTTTTGTTGGCCGCCTGCCAGGCCCGCTGACAGCAATGTGGAGGATCGGCTCGAGAAATTCACTTCAGAAGTTAGAGGGGGTTACTAATTTCAATAAGGGGCTTTCTTACTCGGGACCATTGTCGAAATTCTTGTATTTCAGCCTTTCTCTCAGAACGCCGCGACGCTAGTTTGCCTCTCTAGAACGTCACAACGCTGGATTGCATCGTCGACGCTGATTGTAAACCCTCCGGAATGTCGCGACGCTGGATTATAGCTTCTCCGAACGTCAGCGACGCGAATCCACCGCCGCGACGCTGATTATAGCTCCGTAACACGACGCGGATCTCAACGCCGCGACGCCGCTGCGTTCCTCCGGAACGCCGACGCGCACCTGAACGCCGCGATGTGTTGCCCTTGTTTACTGCCTAGAAGCCTTCATCGGTTTGCCCTGCACCCTCACACACCCCTCGACACACTCTTACCGCACCCCTATCGCGTAATTCTCGACCACCGACCTCCAACCATTCATCGCCTCGCCCCCACCGGCCCCACGTACGCGGTCCTCCGGTCCCGTCCGCACATCCACCACCACAGCTGGTGCCCCCACCCTTGCCTCCTGTCGGCCCTTGTGAAGCTCGGGCTTTAGTGTGGCATAGTCCCGTCTGGTCCCCATTGTGAGATCTAGTTCGGGCCTGTGGACCCATTAGGTACCCTAGAGGTCGTGGGCGCTTTCCTACAAGCCCCCTCGTCTACTGCTCCTATCAGGCACCCTAGGTGCTTCGATCTTGCCCAAGTCACCAGAGTTGCCTTATTCGCGCCCAATTTTAAGCCTGGTGCTTAGCAAGTCTAGCCCCAGGTAGTGATGCTGTCGAGCAGCACAAAGTTGCCCACAAAAAGGGCTCCGCCGCTGAGGATCGACTTCACCTCGACATCACGAAATTTGTCAATGAGGGTGCCGCCGATCGGTTTGGCACTATATGTAAGAATCGGTCCTTTATCAAGGAAAAGGGCTTCCACCACCCCGACTATTTCTTCCGCAAGACCATTGCGACTAAGGGATGGCGGCTTATGTCAACCACCTTGTCCAACCACGATGAGTGTGGTAATGAGAATTCACGCCAACCCGCCTCCCACGCCAGTTTAAAAGGTCCCGTGCGTGTGTTGGTAGACTGCACACGAGTCTATCAAACCAATTCTATTACCTTGACCCGGTCCCCGAGCCTTTGATCGGGCTCTGTATGAGCGATCAGACACCCCGAGGTCATCTCTGTCTCGACCAACCAAGAGTGAGTGGAAGCTAATAATGAAGGCGGCACATGGCAGCACTTCAAGGCCAAGACGGCCTATATTCCCAAGGTCCGACATCACTTCATCACGCCGCGCTCTCATTCCGACGACGAACGTGCGTGAGTGACATCACGCTTGCCCCCTCGCTTCAACTACGGATTGGTCCGTGACATTCCATTCGATGTCAGGTTATGTGAGGATGCCATCCCCTCCATAAACCGACGCTTAAATGAACTCCAAAATTTCTTCATATATCACGCAAGCGCCAGGTGCCCATAGAGGACAATAAGGGGCGGGACAACTTAGATGGAGGCGAGATCGTCATGACAAACCGTGGTAAAATTACCACCTGAGCGGACATACGACTCGGGCAATGAACCCGGACGAGGATGAGCCCACTAATATCACGCCCGCTTTGACTCCTGGCATCCCTGTGGTGACATTAAGGCCCCTCCACTTTACCACCACCACCACCACAACCGACCTCAGGGGAGGTCCCATCCAATCCTACACCTGATCTAAAGGACCCGATGTCGCTTCCTCGTCACGCTTTGACGCTTTCGATGAGACACTAAGCATCGAGTCCTCATTACCGACATGGAGGCCTCGCACGACATGTGTAACCGCTTCCGCCAACCGTGCCACCATTCTCCGTAATCAAGAGCCCTCCAGCCCAAATTTCACCCAGCCTATCAAGATCACACCCACCACCGCCGCCATCAAAGGACCCGACCATCACCAGCAAGCCTCCACCCTCATATTTGGTCTTTCATCGCCCGCCACAATGAAACTTTTGTCTGGGGGGGTGTGGGATGTGATCGGGTTTTGTTATATCGCGCTTGTGATGGTTATTTTATTTTCGTATTCAGACGTTATTTAGCTCGTTTACGCCTTGTTTCTTTACTCTGAGACGCTGGTACCCTGTGGTTTAGCTTCGCTTTTGTTTCTTTGCAGGTCATCTCTCCGCTTAGTTGTTCGTTTAGTAGTTTGTGTGTGATGCCATGCTTGAGAGTAGAGGATCACTTCTTGACCCGAGTCCACTTCATCATCATGGAAAAATAGAGCATATCTCCGCAAAGGATTCGTAGGGTGTTAGATGCTCGGAATGGTCAGATTAGGGCGGAGGCACAGTGAATCACCCTGATATTCACAAACTATTCTCACTGGATCCCATCACACTACACAGATGACCTCTAGGGTATGCTTAGGTGCCGAGCCCGACTACTAAGGTTCAATAAACCTTGGGAGTCTCTAAACACCAAAGAGATGGGACACCGTAAATAAAAGAGGATTTCCTTCGAGCCCCAAAAAGAAAAAAAAAAATAGGAATAGAATAAGTGGGATCTTCCAATCGGAATCCTGTACAAATCAGGGGCCTTCAAAGCCCAATGCCCGAGCCAACTCGGCCGGAGTCATTGATCACCGGCCTGCTGTGACGTAAGATGCAGTTTCCCACTTGGGCCCTTAGGCTTGGCTATGTTCGGGGTGACGCTCGAGTGAACCGAATGTCCACGCCTCAACCAACCGGTGGGGAGTCACCAACTAATCCTGCTACATGAACACTTAGTACAAACTTCACTGACACTAGTTTTGTTTTCGTTATGAGTAGGTATACAGGAATGCAAACGGTGCGCTCCTATCCTTCGCAGTTAGATCTCACAGTGAGTCGAACAAGCTCGGGGGCCTCTAACCCAGTATATACTAGAGGTCATTTATTCAATGCACATAGAACCTTGGGAAAGGCACACATTATGAGGCTGAGCGCTTGTCAACCGCACCGAGTTCAATCAAATTCTTTCGAAAGTCAAGCACCCTCAGGAATCCCCGAAATTCGGAAAGCAATGTTAAAAGTGTGAGTCGGTCCAATTTTGATCCTCTGACCCACTGCGCATGTGCACTACAATCCTAGTGTTAGGTTATAGCATGAAGGTGTGTCCAGTTTAGGAGTCAGTTCTTGCTTGGGGACAAGCAAGAAGCTAAGTTTGGGGTGTATGGCGCCTAAAACACTCATGTCATACCCGCGTCTGTCTTACGGTTTTAGCTTCATTTTACATTGAAATACGCATTTATAGCCCGCATTCGATTTCCAGCGCTTTGTGAATAGCGTGGAACGGGCGCTTTGGGAGCATTTCGGGAGCAGAGAAGTGCAAAGAGCTGCAGAGCGACGCGACGCCCAACGCCGCGGTCAACAAAAAATAGAAGTCAACAAACGGCAACGTCAGCGACGCCTCAACGCCGTGACGCCTCAACGCCGTGATGTCGGGCCACATTTCTCGCCTCTCTCCATCATTAAAGCAAAAGGACTAGAATTCGGGTGATCAAAGGACTACGAATAATGGGACTAAATGAAAACAGAGCGAATGTAGATCCTAAGAAGAGACCTACTTGTATTTTCTTTATTCGAGCAAAGTACTGATGTTTTGATTAAATATTTGTGTACTACATCTGCATGTTCTGTAGATTCATATCTTAGGTGTTGTTGAACCTCACATTTATTGCATGATTAGTGCCCAAAAGTGCTATTTTGAACCCTATTCAAGATAGGTTTTGGGTGCTTTTGAGCACTAATCATATCAATTGCCAATCGACGTGTGTAGGTCCACTTAGTACCACCGATGCCATTTCCGAGTTTGTTTTTGTAATTTTCGCAGGTCTTTGCGCACTTTCAGCCATTTAGTCTAAATCTGATGTTAAGATACTGTCAATATCGAAGATTCAATGTGTCTTCATCCACAAAATGAGGGAATATGAAGTGGATTTTGAAGGAAGGAGGATGCAGTGAGGATGCAATAGAAAAGCCGACGCAAGAGGGAGTTGGTGAATTAAAGCTTGCGGGTACTCATTAGATTGCGAAATCTCTCGCTTTAGCTAGCTAACCCATCAAGTCTGTTTCTAAAATTCCCACTCTCGCTATCTCACAAATTTCGCTTAGGTTAGCGAAATTTCGCTTGCTAGTAGGGCCTCATCGCTGATAGCTTAAATCTCTCACTCGCCATCTCCTCGTGAGACCTCGCTAGGCTAGCGAAATTTTCGCTATGCTAGCGAAATTTTCGCTATGCAAATAAATCTCCCCGCATAAAGTAAATTGCTCGCCCCTCGTGATTTTGGTATTTTGATCCCAAACTACTCACGTTCTTTGATGTATTAACATTTGAATCTCATGTAATTTCACATTTTAGGCATTTTAGTATTTTCACACTTCTCGCTTGACTATATATAAGCTCTCAAACTTTGTAACCCTACAACTTTTCATTCAATACACTTTTCCCATGCCTTTCTATTTTTAGGTTTTATTTGCTCTCTTTATCTCCTCTTTCTTTCATTTTTCTTGGCTGCTTAAACACCCCCTTAAGGATGACAAACTTATGGATGTCATGCTCATACTTTGAAGAGAGGGTTGCTAGCTTGGCTTGGGGCTAACCGGCAGTTGTCCCATGCTTTGAATGTTACAGTACTGCATTTATGGCTCCCAGCTTTCCAAACTAGGGTTTAATGCCATTTAATGTTGTTTCTTTGGTCAATACTTGCCATGCTTTAGGGTTCAGTGCATGCTTAATACTAGATGCACTGATATCCTTTAGATGTCATTTACGAACCGTGGGAATGAGGTCAAATGCTAGGGTTTCAAACCAATGGGACTTAAATGCTTAGTATTTGGTTCACTCAAATAGGAGGGTTCTAGGGTTAGGTTTTATAGCTAACAGAGAGTCTGTTTTGGCTTTGACTATATGTCATGTAAATTTAAATGCGGTAGGAAATAAACTCTATGGACACCGTATCACCCCCATGTTGTCAAGCTAGTGACCCAAACCTTCACAAGGCTACCATTTCACACTTTCATTTAAGCTTTAAGGCTAACCAAAGGAACAAACAACCTCCCCGCTTAACCAAATCCACAAATCCAAACAAACGCTTCACCATTTTCCAAACACCGATGAATCATTCGCGGATGAAACCCATCCTCGTGTTCGATCTTAGGACCGCTATACTACAGTGAGTTTGACTACCGCGAAGAGGAGGAACATAGGAAACAAATTTGTTGATTCCGCTCACCACCGCGGCACTCTAATCAAAATGCATGCCGCTGTCGGATGCAGCCAACCACGATGATGAGTTGATGTGTACTTGTAATCCATTACAAGTGCTGGGTGACCTTTTAGTCCTTTTGACTGGCAAAAGTAAATCCCAAGTTTTCTTCATTCTGGCAAGCACAGACCAAGTTTGTTTCGCACGCTTTTGCTTTAACTAACACTAACCCGCTAAGCTTTGTGGCGTATTCTCTTGTCGTGTCTCATTTGTGTAATGTGTTTATGCAACATTGGACAGAGGGACATCAACAGTAGATCGCAAAGAGTGAGTGCAACTAATTGAACAAAGTCGTGAAATCAAGCAGCACAAAGGATCAAATGATCCTCTACCCGGGAGGAACAAGAAAGTCATCGCACCCCTATGAACTAACAAAGATACGATCGAAGGGATAGGAACACATATTATCTCTCCTAGAGTTAAGGTCTCCTCCCGCATCATACCTCCTCGCCGAGGATGCAGCGTGGAGACCCTACCTAGTGCCCCCCGCTTCCCACCTTCATGGTATGGAAAATGAAAACCATATTCACACATACGGATTTTGAGGAGGTATGCACTACTTTCAAGGAAGGTATAACTGACATGGACGCCTGCCGGAAGCATTTCAACCGACACTCAAGGACAAGGCCAAATATGGCTCAACTCAATCGAGGCCGAGAACGATTAGAAATTACCGATCTTTCGTCGAATTTTTTGAAGAAATTCTTCAAGGCCATAAAAACCAACAAATAAGAGACAGATCTACACTTACCGGGCCTATGACAATGAGAAATTCATCAATGCCGAGAGATTCATGGAGACCATCGCTTCTTGTCCACACTGATGGTTTCGATAACCTGATGTTAGTGAATCATTTCTATAATGGTATGTCCCCGCCATGAAACAATTGCTGTGAAACCATGTGTGGAGGTGATTTTAGAGTAAAAATCCGCATGAAGCTATGGATTTCGAAGTTATGTGGCTGAAACTTCCAAGGGTTGGGATGAGCCAAACCTCGAGGAGAGGTGAGAAAATGAGGCCTCGCCCACCAAAGGGAGGATTTTACACTCTTCGGAGGACATGGAAATGAAAGGCACTAATTCTAAATAGGAAGCGAGAGGAGTTAGGAAGGAAAGAGAGGTTCCATGAAGTGCAGCAAAGAATGAAAACACCGGCCAAAGCAACCCATTCATCGGGCCTGTCAACCCACGCTAGCCCAGAGAACATCATCCGAGTGCCCCCTTTAAGTGAAGGATTTATGTCGAATATGCAAATGTCAGAGGGTCATCACAAGCCACAACCTAATGCCCCATATGGTAATACCTACAATTCCACTGGAAAATCACCCTAACCTCTCCCGAAACCTAATCCCCCGCCTATGTGCCTCGGTGCCAAACAACGCTTTGTTCTCATCTCAACCACGCCCACCATCATCCACTTCAGCTTGAACAAGGATACCGACTTCCGAAAGCAAGGCGGTGCAATTTTGTGGAAGAACAAAAGGGATTAGCCGTAATAATTGGCACAAAGGATTGACATCAGAAAGTACAATCGAACAAGAGAATATATGGGCTTGAGAGCAATCTTAATCAGAAAATAGACAACCTTCAGTATTCAATCACAAAGATCAACAATATTCTGGAGGTACAGGAGAGAGGAAGGTTCCCTTCCCAAACACTGCCAAATCCGAAAGGAGTCCATGAGGTAGGTTCATCCAGCAATTCAAGAATGGATGAGGTGAAGGCTATAATCACTCTGAGGAGTGGAAGAGAAATAGAGCAACCAGTGCCCAAGGCTGTTGAAGAAACATGCAAGGAACAGGAAGCTGAGCCTGAGAGAGTAATCATCAGTGAGGACTCAATGAAGCACTGCATGCCACCTCCATTTCCTGCAGTAATCGAAGCAAGAAGAAAGCATCTCAAAGAAAGTGCATTCTAGAAGTCCGGCAAGTGAAGGCCAACATACCCCTTGAACATCATCAAACAAGTCCCCCGCCTATGCAAAGCTGGGCTGATCTCAGACAATCAAAAAGCGGGTCGCATCGAGAAAATGCATTTTTAATCGAACAAGCCGCGCCATAATCCAAAGCAAGAACCTAGTCACAAGGATCCAGGATCCCCTACAATTTCGCACTAACATTGATATCTATGATAAGTGCATTGCCTCGATTTAGGCCAAGAACTCGCTCACTCACAGTATAAACAATAGGTTTAGGAGCTAAACCTACTAACATCACTTTTGTCATTGGTTAGATTAGTGAAAATTCCTAAGGGAATAGTTGAGGATGTGTTGTCAAGGTAGACAAATTCTACTACCCAAAGACTCTTTGTAGTGCTCGACAATCAGAGCTAATTACCGCTGGGCCCAATCATGTCGATTATCCCGGAAGACCATTTTCCGCTACGCCCAATGCAATCATCAACTGCCGAAATGGAGTCATGCACTCACATTTGGAAACATGACATTGGAGCTCAACATTTTTCACTTGAATAGCAAGCACAAGTTGGTGAAAAATGAAAATCAAGGGACTGATGAAGTGCTCTACCACTAAACAGGAAGCAAATGTCCTTAAATTGCAAGAATCGTTAGCCAGTGGTGAAGCAATACTGAGTCGCGATCAGCACCACCGCAGAGAAATTGGTCGCCAAAATCACCAGCGAGAAGAAAATCAACAATGGGAAATCGAAGGTCATGATAGTCAAAGCCACCCGCCGGCCGGCGCAGCGCCCTTCTCCGAATTCTCCATGAGTAAATCAATAAATTGGGCTATTTGGTGTTCTAAAACCAAATTGCAGCTCAAAAATTTTTGCTTTTTGTTTTAAATTGGTCAATTTTAATAGTTACTATTTTTAGTAACTTTTTCTTTTTAAGTAATTTTATATTAATATTATTTAATTTTTGATTTTAGATATAATGAATATAATAATTTTTATTTAGTTTTATTTATATTTTAATGCTGAAAATTCAATTTGGCAGGTCAAGTACTGTGCTCTCGCTTTATAATAGCGAAATTGCCTAGAGGCTCTTTGGCTGGCAACCAACTTTATAAAAAGGAGAAGAGGAGGGACCATTCACCTTCACAATCATTCTTCCCTCTCCCTCCCACCCGAGCCATCATACCAAGGGAGCCCCAAATTTCGAGCCTCCAAGAGCCGAGCCCCTCTCTCGAGCTTAGGAGCCACAGCGTCTACATCTCGCTCGCAGCCACCAGAGCCGGCCACCACTGCATCACGCACGGTTCGTGCCATCTCTGGCCACAAGTCTACCATGGTCACCTAGACAGACCGTTGATGGTTTAAAGTCATCTATTTTTATCCATTTTATGTTGATTTTAATGTAAAAATGAATAATTAAGATATTAAATATGAAGAAACTCACCAAATCATATTTGCGTGGAGTATAAAGAAAGAAGAAAATGCAAGGAAAATGCAGCAACCAGCAAGAGTACAAATGTAGAAAATAGCAGAGCGTAAAATGAAAGCAAGTAACCGTTAACTAATGTTGCAGCTTTGGGGTTTGCACAACGCTATGAGGTCGACATCAAAGAAAAAAAAAAGGAAGGAAATTGATGCGCTTTTACATGGATCACAAGATGCAAATGAGGATTGAACAGAAACTTAAGAAATGATGTCGTGACAACATCATGATGTCGCGACAAAGGTTGATGTCGCTACAAGAGACAGATGTCGCGACAAGAAAAGCGCCTGGACGCTGTGACAGATGTAAAAAGAATTGATGTCGCGACATCAAAAGCAACCAGTTGAAGCCTCCAGAGACATAAAGTGATTTCACGACATCAGGAACACAAGTTTAAAACTACAGATGACATAAGTTGATGTCGCGATGTGAGATCAATGTCGCGACATTAAGAAGGACAAGTTCAAAGATGCAGAGCCATAAGGTGATGCTCTGGCGTAGATTATTGATGTCACGTACAACACTAACCATCAAGTGAAAACCTGGGTGATCCATAAGCTGATGTCGCGACAAGAGATTGATGTCGCGACATCATGAGCGACCAGTTGAAGGCTGCAAACACATGAGATGTTGTCGTGACAAAGAATTGATGTCGCAACATCAAGAGCAACCAGTTGAAAGATACAAGTGGCGACAAGTTGAAACCTGCAGAACTATAAGCTGATGTCGCGACAAGAGCTTGATGTCGCGACATCAGAAGACATCGCTGAAGACTACAAGATGACTTGAGCGAGGTCGCGACAAGATATCACGTCGCCAAGATCGAGGAGACCAATTGAAATCCTGTAAAGGTGAGCAGCTGATGTCGCGACGCGGATCGAGGTCGCGACATCGTGAATCATCGGGCTGAAACCGCAGTACGAATCGAAAGTCGGCTAGTGACTGATGTCGCGACATCGTGAAACAATTCGCCGAAGGCCGTATAAGATTTAGCTTTGATGTCGCGACGTGAGATCGATGTCGCTACATGGATGATGTCGCGACAAGGGAGTTGAGGTCGCGACCTGAACAGTAACATGGGCCAATCCACTTGGAAATCCACAAAAACTGCATTGGGATTAGGGCCAATTGAGAAACCCTGAGAATACGCCAGCCTACCTACCTCATAACGGCACTTTACGCGACACAAACGAGAAACCGGTAGTCAAGGCTCATTTTTTTCTTTTAGTTTTCTTTCTTTTCTTTTCTTCAATGTTGATAGTTAGAGATTAGATTAGGATTTGTCTGTTTAGTTTTCGCTTATTTTTCCTCAACCGATGTTATCTTTTTGAGCAGTGGTTTAATTAATTCAATTTTTTCAAATTACTACCGAATGTTGAAGTTTAGACAAATTCTGACCGGGCCCCAGCCATAATGCAATATTCTTATGATCGTGAGGAATGCCGTAGTGTGTAATTCAAGAATTGAGAACCCAGCCTATTGCGAATGCTAATGGGCCGAATTATCTCTCCCAGTTGTTTCAAAGAAATTGCGAATTTCACTTTATGAATTTACTTTCTGCTATGGGTTTAATGTTTTTGATCCACACGCTCTTATACCCAGATTAAGAATCGCTTTCATTGCTCGATTTCAAGGAGGTCCGAGTGACAATGTAGATGACAATCCCGGGAGTTATGAACATTTCTTTTAAAGGCATATTAACCCGCTATTAATGAGTTTTTTTAGAGTTTACTTGATAAATCCTCTTCTCACGGAAATCAAGAATGAGTTGAATGAGAGTTATCAATTTAAACAAGCAGAGTTCCACTTAATTCGA
Source organism: Tetrastigma voinierianum (assembly GCA_016808115.1). Taxonomy (NCBI): domain Eukaryota; kingdom Viridiplantae; phylum Streptophyta; class Magnoliopsida; order Vitales; family Vitaceae; genus Tetrastigma; species Tetrastigma voinierianum. Next base: position 907,949 of record JAEQBH010001004.1, read on the forward strand.
ATAGTGAAGCCAACCTGTTATCCGATCTAATCATGAGAGGTGATCTATTCTAATTTTGAGGAAGAGTAACTGAAGTTGTATATCCTTGCTTGACCGATAACTTGCTTAAGGTTACAAACACCATAAATGGGTAAGTGAAGTATTGCAAAAGAAAATACCTAATTAGAAGTCCTCGCAAAGTAGTTATCTCATTCCCCGTATTTGGGAGGACTGTGTAAAAATTAGGATAATGAAATGTGGAGGTGGAGAGATCCAAATTGATTCACTAAACGCCTCGCGTATTTTAAAACCTCGAAGACAAGCAAGAATTGATACTCGCTGGCCAGCATTGGGATCTTAATGTGTACTATAAATCCATAATTACTCGCCTATTTATTTTCTTAACTATCGCTATTCATTATCTTTAGATTCACTTTTATCTTCAGATGGTTCATTCTTTATTATACTGAGATAATTTACGCCTTCTAAATTCGAACACAATGTCATTTTATAGTCCAAATAGTATGGAGCTTCAGTAGTCGTGGTAGTTGATCTAGGAATTCTTGAGATCTCTCAGGATCGATATCCGACTTAAATCCAATTTACATTGTTTAATTCAGGCACTCATAAAGATATTAAATAAACTAAAATTGAAAATGATTTACTCTAGGAGATGTTTTGATCAGGTTAACAAGTTTTATGGCGCCGTTGCTGGGGATTAGACAATAGTCCTTGGTAGAAAAAATACAAATTTGTATATGTGTTTTTGGTCCTAAGTAATAAGTTTTATGGCGCCGGTCACTGGGATCGAAAGAATCCAGTAAATAAATATTCAGACGAAAGAAGGAAATACTAATTTGGACATTTAAAAAAAAAAAAGAACAAAAAAAAGAACAAAATAGCTTTCAAACAGTGGTTATTTTGGCCACTAACCTTTAACAAACCATATTGAAAATATTTTTTGATCAAACTAATCCTATTAATGTAAGTGTGTTTTTGATTCTCGTGACAAAATTCTAATGCATGTGAAAATGCACTGATCCGATTCCACTTATTACGTAAATAAAGAGGATACCTTAAGTTTCGTGAAGACAAAGGCGTAAAACCCAACCAGCGGCGTATGAAAGGCGTGGATCGATGATGTTATTATGGCTAAGAAGTTAGAAGACCTCCAATCGCTGATATAATGGAGAATTTCGAGACCAATTATACAGATGAATACTCAAAGAATCGTACACCCTCAAGTAGCTTGATGCTAATAATTTTGAAATCAAGCCAAAAGACTGGACATAATGGTCCAACAACATCAAGCATCGTCATCCCACTAAGACCCAAACGAGCACCTGAAGATTTCAGATGCATAATACAAAGGAAGGAATGGTGAGACCAGAAGTCATCAACCTGCAGATCTATTCCCATTCTCTCTAAGATACAAGAGCTACTATGGTATGAATCCTTACCATATGGTTCTGTTGATACTTGGGAGGAGCAGTTGAGGCCATTTAGGTAGATTCTTTCCTCTCACCACAGTTAAGGAGGGAAATCATTGTGTTCCAACAAGGAAGATGAAAGCCTGTATATAGCCTGGGAAAGATTCAAACGTTGCTTAGAAGATGTCCAATGCATGGGATAGATCTCGAAGACTCGGGATGGACATTATATCATGCCTTGAATGATATATCAAAAGGATCATTGATGCTTTCATGCCGTGGAGCATTCAAACTGTAAGGCCAAGAGGCAAAAGAGCCGATTGAAGACTCAAGAAATGTAACATGAAAACTCCTTCGAGCTTTCAAAAAGAAACAAATGAGGAAAGGGATCATGGAGCTGGAGCAAGATGACAGCCATGGAGGCTGGTTGATGCCATTATGCATAGGTTGGACAAGCAAGAAAAGAAAGACACAACGCTTCGCGAAATAGAGCAATTGAAAGAGAGTTATTGAATAGAAGTAGCCGAGAGAATCAAGAACAATTCTATGATGTCAAGAGGTTTAATGATCCAAGTGGAGCCAGAAACTTACCATTTTAAACTCAATACTAACTCGCCAGCACATTACGCCCAGCACTCGAGAACCATGAGAATTTCTCTTATGGTGGAGGGGCTTCATAAGGCCCAAGACATGGACAAAACCCTCCACAGGGTTATCAATAGCCACCAAGGTTCCAGTTAGCTGAACAAAGCATGAAAATGAGCAATGTAAATGAATATCGTATCGAGGGCCCAATCTTTTGAAGAACATATGCTGCAGTTCATGGGGATAATACAGTCATGACCTATGAACAAAATTTGCAGAGTTGGAAGCAACTGCTACCAATTTCTAAATTTTTCAAGACACCACCACGTATCAATAACTCCGGGAGGCACAAGTAGTGGTACCGCCCTAACCTCGGCAAAGCCGAGGAGATGCCTTCTGGCAAGTGATAAGGAAGAAACTCAAGATTCGTATTAGCTGCAAGTAAATTTAGGAGGGAAGGAATTAGAAGAGATGGAAGAGAAAAGTGACAGCAAAGAAAGAAGAAGAAAGCCTGGGAAGGGAAGAGGTACTGGAGAATGAAAAAGAAAGAGTAGAGAGGAAGAACATCCAAGGATCAAAGCCTGCAGTCCCATTTCCACAAAGACTGCAGAAGTCAAGGATGGAGGAGCAGTTTGCAAGGTTCTTGAGGCTGGAGATCAGTATGCCTTTTACTGAAGTGGTAACTCAAATGCCACTCTATGCAAAATTTCTGAAGGACATACTGAAAAGAAAAGAAAATAGCAGAAAGGAATAGTAATTCACCGCCACGGCAAAGGCAAGAATCGAAAAGAACTACCAAGAAAGATGAAAGACCCGTGGAGCTGACCTTGTATTGTTGAGGAATTGAATTCCGTGAAGCCTCTGCAGGACTCAGAGCTAGTATCAATTTGATGCCTCTTTCTCTGCCAAGAAACTAAGTTTGGGGGAGCTTAATTCCCACAACTCGTTACTCTTCAAATGGCGATATATCATGGTAAAACCTCGGCTGAGTCATTGAAGATGCACGGTCATCGTTGGGGAAGTTTGTTTTCCTAGCAGACTCATCATTCTTGACATGGAAGAAGACTCAAGTACCTCGCTATCAGGGAAGACCATTCCTAGCCAATGAGCGCCCGAATGACATGCAAAAGGGAGTTCTTACCTTGAGGGTTGGAGAAGAAGCAAACTGCTTTGTGCTGATAAAAAGTATGAAAAATATAGACAGAGACAAGGAAAGTTGCAAATGTAGCTTCGACTTTGTCTATACTCTCCAATCCCGATGTTAACAATGATTGTAACACCTGCGCTTTATCAATGAAAAGAGATGAATCTCGCATACCTGGTGATGTCTATTCGAATTTCCATACGCTAGCCATTCTATAGAAAACCGTGTTGATCTTGAAGCAAAACAGAAAACGATAATGGGGAAAATATTGAAAATAAATCATCAAGAAACCAAGTAAGGGCTAGTTTTGAAGAGTTGCCATGTCATTTAAAGTATGCTTACTTAGAATTACCAAAGAAAAACTGATCATTTCACCCGGGACTAAAGATGATGAGGAACAAAGACAATAATGGATGACACATATGAATCGCTAGCTTGGTCCATTGAAGATCAAGGGTATCACCATCAATTTGCATAAAAAGACTCGCTAGAAGAGACTTCAAACCATCCTCGCGGGAACACCCAAAGGAGACCGAATCCAAAGGATGAAGGAAGTGGTTCGTGAGTTATAACAAATTGCCGAATGCCGGTTTTATCTATGCTATTCTGCATACCCTCGTAAGCCCAATTTTATGTGGTTCCAAAGAAAGGGGGGTTTACTGTGATCATAAATGAAAAAAATGAATTGATTCCAACAAGAATGCTGATGATGGGAGGGTATGCATTGGATTGCTGTGAAGCTCGAACACAGCCTACCTTAAAGATCATTTCCCCTTTGCCCTTCATTGATCGATGTTGACAAAGTTAGCAGGACACCCTCACTTTTGTTTTCTGGATGGGTACTCAGGATACAATCAGATTGCTATTGCACCTGAGGATCAAGAGAAGACCACATTCACATGCCCTTATGGTACCTTTGCCTTTAGAAGGATGCCATTTGGGCTATGTAATGCTCCAGCTACATTCCAGAGGTAAAAGGATTCATATTCTCAGATTTGGCTGAAGAAGTTGATGGAAATTACGGATGACTTTATCGTATGGATCCAGCTTTAATTTCAATGTTTAAACAATCTGAAACGGTACTAAAGATGCTGAAGACAAACAAATGCAGCACCGACCGAAAATGCCATTTTATGGTGACGGTATGTATATTGTCTTGAGCATAAAATTTCACATCGGACTCAGAAGTTGACCACCTTAAGGTATCCATTATCAAAACTCTCGCACCACCTACCACTATAAAAGGAGTAAGAAGCTTCTGGGGTGAGTTTGGATTTTACAAGAGATTCATCAAAGACTTTTCAAAATAGCCGCACTAATTATGCAGACATCGAAAAAGATACAAAGTTCAATTTTCGATGACCGTGAAGGATGCTTTTCAAGAACAAGACTTGATTGGTACAAGCAATTTCCAGTAATGGCCGCACTGTAATGGGATCGTGGATTTGAAATAATGTGTGATGCTAGTGATTTTGCCACTGAGCCAGTTAGTAAGGAAGAAAGAGAAAGTATTCAATATTATTATATACTATGCTAGTAAGACCTTCAACAGCTAACAAGAGAACTACTCAACAATCAGTATATGAGATGCTAGCCATAGTATTTGTTGTGAAAATTTAAAGGCAAGACATTTTAGGATCTCATGTGTAATCTACACCGATCATGCAAAGAATCAAATACTTCATGTCAAAAAGGAAGCTAAGTCAAGATTGATAAGGTGGGTGCCGGGCTATTGGCAGAGTTTGATTTGGAAATCAAGGATAGCTGATGTGACAGCGAGCAGCCATCACTTGTCAAGAGTCGAAGAAGTGCGTTGATGAAGAGGAAAATGTGATGTTAATAGAGAACTTCCTGTATGAGCAATTGTTTAAGGTTTCTTCCAACTTCATGCGCGGTATGATGATATTGTGAATTATCCAAGCCAGGGAGTAATGCCTTCAGACCAGCTTACCAACAGAAGAGGAAACTTTAACTGATAGTAGGCACTATATTTGGGATGACCCACTATTATTCAAGAGAGGTGCCGATACGATAATAAGAAGATGTGTGCCAGAAGTGAACAAGGCAACATTATAATGTATCGCCATGCATCACCATATGGGGACATTTTTCTCGGAGAAAGAATGTACCGCAAGAGATACTCCAATCGTGATTTTATTGGCCCACTATCTTCTGTGAGATTGTGCCGAGTGGGTTAAATTGTGTGATAGATGTCAAAAGATTGGGAATATCGCACAGGTGAATGAAATGCCCTCAAAGGTATTATAGCGACATACAAATTTTCGATGTAATGGGAATAGATTTTGATGACCCTTCACCATCATTTGGAAACCTACACACCGCTAGCAGTAGATTACATGCTTCCAAATGGTGGAAGCAGTGGCTTGTCCAAGGAATGATGCTAATATTGGGCTAGAGCTTCTTGCAAAAGAATATTTTGAGCAGATTTGGAACACCCAGAACTATCATTAGCGATGGAACCCACTTGCAAACAAATATTTGGTAAAACTCATGAGCGTATGTGATCAAGTATGTAATGAGTTTAGCTTATCATCCCCACTAATGGACAAGGTAAATTTCCAATGTGGAGATCAAAAGAATACTTGAAAAGACCGTGAGCTTGCTGGTGAAGGATTGGTCTTCTAAACTCGATGATGCACTCAGCTTACAAGACCGCATAAACCCCATCGAATGTCCCCATACGTAGCTGTTTTTTGGCAAACTATGTCATCTACCTCTTGACCAGAATTACAAGGCACAAATATCAAGAAGTTAAACTTTCGATTTTAAGACTTAAGGAAGAAAGATTGCTCCAACTGCCCCGAATCAAGAACTGGAAATGAAGCCTATGATAATGCTAGAATATACAAAGACAAGACAAAGAAATGAAATGGGATCAAAGAATTTTGAGAAAGGAGTTCGTAATGTGGGAACAGTGTTCTCATTGCTTAATTCTGTGATCGAATTGTTTCGTGAGTTGAAACTAATTGGAGTGGGTCATTAATCGTATGCCAAGTACTACATTCGAGCAAAGGACATCGTTGACTGACATCGAGAAGAATTCAAGGTCAATGGATAGAGGTTAAAGCATTATCTAAACAGGGAAGAGGAAAATGAAGAACCTAACCGGTTCTTGATGAAAAGAAGAAGTACTACAAATAAATAAGTCCAACTAAGGACTCCAAAACTGAAAGGTACCTAATGGGAGGCAACCTTACAAGGATTTAATTTCTGATTTAAGTTTTGGAAATATTTTTCTTTTAGTTGCTTAAATTAGGCTCGTATTTGTTTTTATTTGTTTTATAAGGATAGATTTAATTTTATGAACACTTAGTTTAATCTAATATTCTTTCTTAATATTATATGAAGCTTCGCAAGGTTCAAGACAAGAAATAAAATCAGAATCCTCAAATAACGCGCAGAGAAGTCAGCCAACATTTATAAAGGAGAGAATTTAACTCAAACCCAATTCAGTAGATATACTTAAATTGTTTGTTAAATCTTTGTTTTGAGATACCAAGAAAATACCTGGGTATGTTAGGAACAATGAAGAGAAAAAAGGTTCTGAGATCATTGAGTTATATGGTTTAGGTCGCGACAGAAGAAGGCGGTCGCTATATATAGTGAGCGTCGCGACAAAACATTGATGTCGATCCTGCTGCAGGGAAACCAAAGTAGTATTGGCTGAAGAGAGAGAGGTTACACCACCGTGAAGTCGCGATGCAGAATTAAGTTTCAAAAAAAAAAAAAAAAAAAAAAGATGTCGTAACATGAAAATCAAACAATTCTCAGAGGGTCCTAGTGAGGTCGCTGACAAACTTAGTATGTCGCGACATAAAGAGGAACAGGTGCACTCACTCACTTTAAAAAGCCCTAAATTTAATGATCTCAAATAAAAAGACGCGAAAATTGAAGTCGCGACGTGTTTTTAATGAAGCAATAATTAGCCCACAAACATTGATTGAATTGCAAATGTTGGAAACTTTCTCATTCACTCCAAACCACATAGCTATTCACCTTCTTCCTCCTTCTGAATCTCAACTCCCCGAAACCCTAGCTTCCAAACTTCAAGTTTTCTTCCGTTTCCAATGGCTGAAATTCACCTGAATTCCCACTCAGACGATTATGAGGGAACAGAATGAACTAAGAAGAAACTCGCTCAAGAAGAACAATAGATGAGATTCGCCGTGAAGAACAAGCAAGTGAGAGGTGCCATCAAACACCAAGCTCCCACCCTCAAGAAAGAGTTAAAAGGGAAAGGGAGAGATGAGAGAAGAAGAAGAAGTAGAAGATTTTGTGTCGACGGCGCACTCCTGCTGGAAGAAATATTATGCTAACAAGGGATTTGTCAGCAGGAGATTCAAAAACTCAAGCACGCCAAGGAGATGATAGGAACAGAGGGTGGGAGAGTCTCGCCACACCAAAATCGTGGTATACAAAGACTGTGATAATTTTATTCAAATTTGGTAGGAAGGAAGGATGGAGTAGCCGTTAGAGGAGTCTCGTTTATACGGTTAAGGCCATCAACGAGCTTCATTGGCATGGCACATATACATGGTTCAATTTAAGAAACTTTTGAAACCATTTGAAAGGTTGCATAGTCTACTAATGGTATGTGCAAATAAACCAATAAGAAGGAATAAGAAATAAAGGAATGTGGGAAGCCTAAATCGAGGAAGCGAAGGTATGGTTTTACTTTCTTGGCTATGTTTCGTTCCAACAAAACATGTGTGCAATAAAGTGAGAGAACAAGAAGTCATGGTTGTCGTATACATCCTAAGTCAGATAACAAGATCAATATAGGAGTTGTCATTGAGAATTCTATCAAGGAGGTATCATGAAGGGAACAAAGAGGTCTTATTCTCACCCAATCAACGCTCTATGTTTGAAGGTCAAGTGAAAGGAATACGGGAATCTAGGAAGAAGAAGTACCAGAGCTTCCTCGCCACCCTTCCGACAGAGTTAGCAAAGGGACCAAGAAAACCAAGAAAAAGGGGTGCTGGTAGAGAAAAGAGATAAAGCCAGCTGAAAGATCAGAAAAGGAGACTCAGAGGGCTGCTAATCGCGACAGAGAACTAGAACTCACCGACAACAATGATTTATTTTTACAATGAAGGGCGTGATGAAGGCAGCCCAATAGACTTCTCCCATCTCTTTAGCGCTCCTCCTATGCAAGTAACGTAAATTTCCAACATGTAAGAAAGCTCAAGAGGAGCACAAGAGAACAGTTCGATACTGGAAGCTCCCAATGCCATGCAAAAGAAAATGGATGAAAAACAGAAAGAGTGGAACCTAAAGCAGAATTCAAAGAGGAAGCCATATATGAAAAGAAGGAAAAGAAGAGACCAAAGAAGGAGAAGAGCTAAAGTAGCTGGAAAAAGAGCATGAGATTGAGCTACAAAGAAGAGAAACAACAGGTGGTAACAGAGCTTAACAGTTAGAGGAACAGATGAGAAAATATTTGGCTATGGGACTAATTTTATAGAAAGAAATGAAGGAAAGAGATCACAACTGCTATTAAACTTAAACTAAGTCATGAAGCTTTTTATAACAATCAGTTTGAGCGTGATTCTCAACTCTAACATTGATAAAGAAAAGAGATACAGAGCAAGAAGCCAAATTTGGGGAGCAAATCAAGGGCTTCAAGTTCCTATACAAGTCTCTACAGAAGGATTTTGAAAATAAACTGGATGATAGGGACAAGAAGCAAAGGATATCAATCCTAGGCAAATAATGTATTAGAAAATTTTATCTGATTAACAATAATCTCTCCAAATTTTAGAGGTCATGACTCAAAATGGAGAATACAATGAATGGTTTGGGAAGAGGTGCATGAGTTGAACAAAAAAGGCTTGGATCTCTCTAATGAGATTTTCATTGGAACAAAATTCTGGTAGGAAACCAAGAATATAAAGGAAAAAGAAGAGAATTATACCCTGGAATTCATCATTTAGGGTACAATCGACCTAGACCCCAACATCTTGCTCCGGCTATTTCAAAAGAAAAAAAATGGGATCTTCTCCCGCTCTAACCTTCTTTACCCTTATTCCATTTGAATTGTATCCAATCATGTAATTGAACTTAATAAATAAGAAATGAATCAATTGTTGTGTGCATGCTATTTTGAATTTGTTTGTTCTGAATGTTGTGTTGCTTTGTGGTTGGGTAAGGATTAGGAATTAGTAGGAATTGGGTTCCATAATAAACTCATTTAGATGTCATGAGCTGAATTGAATGAAGCAATAGATTAGGAATAATGAGATGCGTAAAATCAGATAATAAGGGCAAATGAATACGCTTAATTGAGACACAAGGTGCAAAAGTTACTTTGGTTCAACTCGATAAGTCCAGACAGAGGAAGTAATTACAATAGAAGGAACAAAACATATTTTTTGAGTTTGTGGTATGAACACAAGTCAAGGAACCCGCGGAATATCAATTAATTTAACTACTCATCAACAAAAACGAAATAAGGTACTCCTTATGGTTAGTCATAATCGTTCATCCAAATTTAGAATTTGTTAGATTATTGATCGAGGCGAAATCCTAGGTGATACAATGGACAAAAGAGATGATGCCATTCCTGGATAGTTTGAGCCATTCTAGCCATCCCTATTCATATGCTGATGCATATACCTTAGTTCCAGAAATTGAGCCAACAAGCTTATTTTTTCAAAAAAATAGACCAATGGAAACCCCAACTCATCCTAAGAAATCAATCCTTCAGTAAAGAACCTATGATTACCCAAGAATTCAAGGAGGAAGAAAGAAACTGCCTGGGGAGATATGTTTTGAGGAACTCAAAAGGAATGAAAAGAAAAGGTAAAGAGCAATGTAATAGAAAAGGTTTAGGATAAGTTTTATCTTTTGTGGCCTAACTCTCTTTGAACAATTAAGTTCTTAGGGTCTTCACCTAGCACCTAATGTCATCTCGTATGGGAGCTACTAACCCAAAGTTCGCTAAGAGTGTTAGAAAGCCTAAAAGTTAAAACATTGCACTATCCCTCGAACGGTGACAAACAAAGGAAATTTCATGGAATTAAGTGAGAAAAATGGGAGCATAAGGCTCAATTGAAGAAATCAAAGAGATGGCCCAAACATGAAGTTTGGGGAGTTGCTAGAAAGACCACAAGAAAGGAGCAAGGTAAGAGGAGAGGAAGGTTCAGTGGCAATCTTAACCTAAAAATTCCTTCCATCCTACCCATTACCTAAGCCTAACAATACAAGCCCAAAAAGACCTCATCAATCTGGAGGTCAAATCACCCACATTTAGTGGAGATCAATATGAAAACAAACCTATGGAATTGGAAATATGAAAAACAAACCGTGAAGGACTTTAGGAGTTATGTCTCTAGTATGAAAATGAGAAAGGAAAATAATCTATTATTCAGTTAGGATCTAATGATTATATTGTTTGTAAAATTAATTTCACAGCTTAGTTTTGTATACTGGCAAGAGTGGTGAAACTAACCCGGAACCGACTTCAGCTAGATGTACTTAAATACTGCACATTGTACTAATTAAATCAATGTCACCACAGAATAAACCGTAAAAATGTCCTTAAAATTTTCTTTTATTTTGTTTGGAGGACAAACAATTTTTTTCTTTTTTCTTGTTTGAGGACAAGCAAAACTTTAAGTTTGGGGAGTTTGATGAGCGAAAGTCATCTATTTTTGTAGTCCATTTTTCTCAAGTGATTTAATGTAAAATGAATAATTAAGATACGTAGTCATTTAAGAAACTCACCAAATCTGTTATTTGCAGGGAGTATAAAAGAAAGAAGAAAATGCAGTGGAAAAATGCAGCAACTAGCAGAGTACAAATGTAGAAAATAGCAGAGCAGAAATGAAAGCAACTGGTTAACTAATGTTGCGCTGTTTGCAATGTTCCGCCATGAGGTCGCTACATCGTGAGCGAAGGAAATTATGCAGGTCGACATGGATCACAAGATAGGCAAATGATTGAACGTAAACTTAAGAATGGATGTTCCGCGACAACATCATGATGTCGCTGATAAAGGCGATGTCGACAAGAGACAGAGGTCGCGACAAGAAAAGCACCGGACTCGTGACGTATGTGAAAAGATGAAACTGTTGTGAATCGAGTCATTGTCAACAGAGTAATGAGGTCGCGACATCAAAAAGCAACTGCACTGAAGTTTCCAGAGACATAAAGTGATTTACATCGTGAAATACAAAGTTTAAAACTATGTGATGATATGTTGATGTCGCGACGCAGATCGATGTCGCCAGCATTAAGAAGGACAAGTTCAAAGCTGCAGAGCCATAAGGTGATGTCGCGACAAGAGATTGATGTCGCGACAACAGTAACCATCAAGTGAAAACTCCAAATCCATAAGCTGATGTCGCGATAAGAGATTGATGTCGCGACATCATGAGCGACCAGTTGAAGGCTGCAAACACATGAGATGTTGTCGTGACAAAGAACGTTGATGTCGCGAACATCAAGAGTAACCAAATGGAAGATGCGCGGCGCATAAGCTGAAACCCGTAACTATAAGTCGATGTCGCGATAAGATCTTGATGTTTTATTATCCGGCATCGCTGAAGACTACAAGATGACTTGAGCCAGGTCGCGACAGATATCGATGTCGCGACATCAGGAGAGACCAATTGAAACCTCGCAGCGTGAAGGCCGATGTCATGACGTGAGATCGCAGGTCGGCATCGAATCACGCTTGAAACCGCAGCGTGCGAATCGCAGGTCGGCGGTGATTGATGTCGCTGACATCGTGAACACCCAGCTGGAAGGTCAGAAGACTTTGCCGATGTCGCGACGCGTGAGATCGATGTCATACATGGATGATGTCGCAACAAGGAGTCAAGTCATGACCTGAAACATTAATATACTTTTAATCCACTTGGAATCCACAAAGACCATCGTATTTAGGGGCCCAATCGAGAAACCCTATAACACGCAGCCTACCCAAAATTACAACTACAAATTAGCGCTACGTATCGAGACCGCAGTCAAGGCCTATTTTTTCTTTAGTTTTCTTTTTTTCTTTTCTTTTCTTTTCTTCAATGCTGATAGTTAGAGATTGATTAGGATTTATCGTTTAGTTTTCGTTTTATTTTCCGGAATCGATGTTATCTTTTTCGAAGCGTGTTTAATGCACTAATCTTTTCAAATTACGCCCGGGAATGTTTGAAGCTAGATACTTGAATTCGGCTCCTCCAATTTCATAATGCAGTTATTCTTAAGGATCGTAGGAATGTCAGAGCGTGTAATTCAAGAATTTCGAGGAACCACTTCCATTAAGTGAATGCTATCATTTAAATTATCTTCCCAGAGTCGTTTCCAAAGAAATTGCGAATTTCGCTTATGAATCTTCATTTCTTCTGCTATGGGTTTAATGTTTGATCCGACACGCTTATACCCGTATTAAGAATTGCTTCATTGCTCGATTTCAAGGAGGTCCTCGAGTGACACAGAGATGACAATCCCGAGTTATGAACATTTCTTTAAAGGTATATTAACTCCTGCCATTAATGAGCTAGAGTTTACTTGATAAATCCTCTTCTACTTGAAACAAGAATGGTTGAATGAGTTTAACACTTAAAACAAGCGTAGAGTTCACCCCAATTCGAATAGTGAAGCCAATCCCGTGTTAGCCGGGATCTAATCAAGGAGAGGGTGATCTATTCGACTTTCAGGTTATAACCTGAAGTCAGATATCCTGCTTGATCGATAATTTGGGAGTTATGTTATAAATCTGAGAAATGGGTATGAAGTATTGCAAAGAAAAATACCGTAATTAGGGAAGTCCCTCATAAAAGTAGTTATCTCATTCCTGTGGCCTGGAGAGGATCAGGTAAAAATTAGATAATGAAATGTGGAGTGTGGAGAGATCCAGCTGTACTACTAAACGCCTTGGGCAGATTTTAAAACCTGAAATACACAAGCAAGAATTGATACTTCACAATAGCATTGATCTTAATGTGTACTCTAAACGATAATTACTCAGTTTCCATTTATTTTCTTAACTATTCGCGATGTCTATTATTCTTAGATTCAGTTTATTCGATGGTTCATTCTTTTTATTATATACTTTGCATAATTTATAGCTTCTTAAGCTGGAACATTAACAATACATTTTATAGTCCAAATAGTATGGAGCTCGAAAGTAAATGTGTGGTAATATCTTAGAATTTTGAGACCTTGTGGATCGATATCCGACTTAAATCCAATTTATTACTGGTTCTAATTCGTGCATCATAAAGATATTGTTTTAAACCAAAAATCTGAAAATGATTTACCTAGGAGATGTTTCTTGATCGTTAACAAGTTTTATGGCGCCGTTGTCGATTAGACAATAAATTTTCGTAGTAGTGTCATAAATTTGTATGGCGTGCTTGGTCCAAGAACCGTCCAAATCCCATGCCCCGATCAGCCTTCCCCGTGCGGCCCCCTGCTTCCCCGGTCGCGCGCGTACCAAGGCCGCCCCGGTCTAGTGCTCGCCCCACCGTAAAGGCCCTTAACCCCACCGTGAGCCCCGGGTTCAACCGTGCCTCGTCTGATCACCTGCTGCGGAGGAGCACCCGCACTCCCGCCCCGCTTCGCTCTCCCACTACAGCCATGGTCCGCACCCGAGGTGGGTCCCGCCTGAGGCCCCGAGTCAGGTTCAGTACTCCAGAGCAGGCGGAGCAGCCCCGCCTCCAGCCTCTGGGCCCTGTGAGCTACCCCGATGAGCCTCGTGGGTTCAAGAGATATCAAACCCGGATGGGACCTCGCCCCTTCACCGCTTGTAGGAGATCCAAGAGGGTCATGTTCCTCCAAGCTGGCCCGCATAATCAGGCCCGGAGTCTTTCGCATCTAGGGCCCAGCGCCATCACCGCCCCAAGAAGAACGGAGTCTCCTCATCGCCCCAAAGACGTCGCTCGGCGACCGACGACTCTCTTTACTGTGGACCCCGATTCCGGGAACGCTGGGTCGCACGCCGTAGATTTTCATGGAGAGTCGATTATGATCGCCCCGGTATCGACCACGACCCGTGTTCGGGGATTCATGCAATCGTTGAGTATTACCTCGCTGCCACGACTACCTACGCTCATCATCCCCAGCGGTGCTTCGCCTACCATTCTATAACCTCCTGGGAGTCGAAATCGCTTCGAGTCTTCGATTCAAGATTGATGATCGACCGAGGTTCAGCTAAGCAGACATTTCAGCAGCATTAGCCTCGCGGGCAAGGCAGCCACCGAGGTTATCGACCGGCCCACTGACTCGCAGAGAGATGGTCCGTTGTCTCGCCGAGACACCACCGCAGGCCGCACCTTCTCGTGCAAAGCAGCCTCCCCCCAGACATGCTTCTTATTGATCATCCGCTCCTGACCGCCTCTTCCCGCGATAACACTACGCCCGAAGATAGGGAGCCATCCCCAGGCTCAGACGCATCTCGCAGGGATTCCCGTTCGGCCTCCGAAGGCTGGTGATGACCGCATTGCTGCATTTCGAAGATAAGGTCCACCGCAAGGGCCTGGCTCGAGCAGAGAGTATACCCTTGCTGATACCACGACTTTTGAGCCAGGTCCTGGAGCACTTGGGTTTTCCAGGAGCCCCGTATCTAGAGGAGGATCAGATGCCCCTGTGTCCCGTCTCGGGAGCGAGCCATGGCGATGCCTATTTTCTCCTCCTCCAAAGAAAGTGACCGTGGAGCAGGCACGGACAAGATGTGTGGATTCGATATAGATGATCCCCGCCTCCCGAGGTAGAGACGGAGAGGAGTCCAGCACATATCTCCTCCATCTCCTCCTCCACCTACTTCCCACACGTACTCGCCGACCCCGCCCATCATATACAGACAAAGACTCTCCAGAGCACGCTCACAGTCTGATCAGGATACAAGAAAAAGTTATGGATGATGTCCTGTCATAGCCTCACTAATGCATCGATGGACCGTAGATTGACTCGAGCCGAGACCACTTAGAGATTACATATTCATGCTCCGCAGATCATGAGTCACCTCGGCCCCGATGTTCCGCCATCGAGAGGAGCCCACAGCCACGCAGCCTCCTTGCATGTCGTCACAAAGAAGTACAGCCTTTCACCCACCACCACCGCGAGATTTCCAGGTGGTCACGCCCTCGTCTCTAAACTTTCCATCCCTATGACATTTCTATTTTGACTGGGAGGAAAAGTTAGAGTTCGAGTGTCCTTATTATGTTTTTGTACGCTTTTCAAATTTTATCAACCGCCTACCATTTTAATGTGATTCATGTGTTAGCCAAAGTAGTAGTGATATTTCCTTTTTTGTTATGTTTAGCTATATTGCATGTATTAGCCATTTGCTATATCAAAAGCTTTATAGCATTATTTTCACTTTTACTACACTTTGCAAATCACTTTTGTGCCTCCAATTTCAGGTATCTACTTGCCTAATCAATGAATGAATTGCTTTAATTGAACAATTGGAATTGCCTTTAATCGGGAAAAATCAACTCAAGTGTTACCTTAATGTTAGAACAATTCCATGCATGATTAGTTTTGGGTCAATTGGAGATTTGGCTTAACCTCAACATTCCCCTCTGAGCTAATTCACACACAAGACACCAGATTGTGCCAATAGGCTGAATTATAAAAATTCTCCCTTTTCATTTTGGCAAAGCCGGCCTAAATTTGTTGACACCCATATGTTTGTGTTACCCAAGTATGAAGACCAATGAAGTCTTCCAAAAGGAAAAGAAAAGCAACAAGAAAAAAGAAAGAAGCAGTTAGTGTTAAAGCCGTGACACTCGCTTTGAAACCCGAACACCTGGGCCCGAGGGGTGGCATGAAGTTTTGAAAGCCTGGCGTTCCTAAACTTTATTGGTCGGGAGTCATCGATGAAAATTACACGGTGGATAGTAGAGTACAGAAGCGTGTTATAGGTGCTTAATTAAGTCATTCGAGTCCGGGTGAAGCCTAGAGTTTGCGGGTCAAGCGATCCTTTTCGCTCGTGCCCTAAACCTTACTGGTTGGGAGTCATCGGTGGACCTTCGCTACACTAATTTTGGTGAAGTTGAGTTTTGTGGCATTGCACCCATAGCAATCAAGGAAGAAATAAGCGCGCAGCCCTATTTAGGTTGGTCACGCTTAAGGCCATGACAAGAGTTGTGTCGTGAGGGAATAGCTATAAATTTATCGCTCAAACCTTAGGAACAATTAGATTTTGAAGGTGGAAATTGAGGTTGATTTCCCTTGAAATTGCCATTGCCACACAAACTTGTTCTTGTATGGTTTATGTTCTCTCATACGGTTTCATACGAGGTGTAAATTATTCATGCTAAAGAGTAAGGCTTACTGTACATACACTTTTGAACCACATATACTTTTGAGAAAGCACGCATACATGCCCTTTTGTTTACAGCATTGCTAAGGACTAACAACGTATCGGTTGGGGGAGTGTGATTGGTGCCCGAAAGTCTTTGTGAACCTATTCAAGATAGGTTTGGGTGCTTTTTGCTTTCATTAATCATATCAATTAAGCCAATTGGCGTGTGTAGGTCGCCCAGTACCCGCAGATGCCATTTCGAGTTTGTTTTTGGTAATTTCGCAGGTCTTTGCGTACCTCAGCCCTTTAGTTCAAATCTAATGTTAAGATACGTGTCAAATACTAAAGATTCACGATGTCTTCATCCATTAAAAATGAGGGAATATGAAGTGGATTTTGAAGGAAGGAGGATGCAGTGGGGATGCAGTAGAAAAGCTGGATGCGATAGGAAAGCGAGGAATTTTATTTAGAGGCTGCAAAATTTCAGTAGGATTGCGAAAATTTATGATAAGCGAAAATTCGCAATCCTAATGAAATTAGCCACCGCTAGGCTAGCGAATTTCGTACAACTGGCGAAATTCTTGTGCTATGACGAAAATTCCCAATTTATTATCTCGCTGGAAATTTATTAGGCTAGCGAGAATTTAGCTGTCAGTAAATTCCTTTGTTGATGGCGAAATTTCTGTTCCTTTATCTACCATAGAACTAAGCTAGGCTGAGCGAAATTTCACTATCTTCTTGAAATTCCCTTGCATAGCGAGTGCTGCCTAATGAGTTTTGGTATTCTTGATCCCCAAGCTTGACCACGTTTTGATGTATTACCATTTTGACCCATATGTAATTTCATATTTTAGGCATTTTTAAGTATTTTCCACACTTTCGAAGCGACTATATAAGCCCCTCAAACTTTGTAACCCTAAGCAACTTTTCATTCAATACACTTTTCCCGTAGCTTTAATTTTAGGGTTTTATTTGCTCTCTTCTATCTCCTCTTTCTTTCATTTTCTTGGCTGCCAAACACCCCCCTTAAGGATGACAACTCAAGGGATGCTTGGCTAAGCCTCATAGCCTTGGAGGTTGCTACTTGGTTTTGAGGAATTTCTTGCGGGTTGTCCTCATGCTTTAGATATTCTGATCTTGCATTTATGGCTCCCAGCTTTCCAAACTAGGGTTTAATGCCATTTAATGTTGTTTCTTTGGTCAATACTTGCCATGCTTTAAGGTTCAGTGCATGCTTAATACTAGATGCACTGATATCCTTTAGATGTCATTACGGCTTAGGTGGGAATGAGGTTAAATGCTAGGGTTTCTATTGAATGGGACTTTCGTGCTTAGTATTTGGTTAGAGCTCGAATAGGAATAGTTTCTAGGGTTAGGTTTTATGGCTAAATAGAGATCGGTTTGGCTTTGACTATGTCATTTACTTACTATGCGAGAAATAACCAGGGACAACTGTAATACCCCCATGTTGTCAAGGTAGTGACCCCAATGAACCTTCAAGGCTACCATTTCACACTTTTATTTAAGCTTTCACAGATTAACCGATGGAACAAACCTCCCTGTTTTAACCAAATCCACAAATCCAAACAAAAGCCTCACCATTTCCAAACAGCGATGCAAATCGTTCGTGGGATGAAAGCCCATCCCATGTTAGACCTGAACCGCTATACTACAGTAGCTTGACTACGGCAGTAGGAGGAACATAGGAAACAAATTTTGTTGATTCCGCTCACCCTACCGTGGCACGAATCATTGCATGGATTAAAGATTTGTATTTTATATTATTCAATTGTTTATGACCTGTTAGTATCTGCTCTATATCTGTAATTTATTTACATGGTGATGTCTGGCCAACATTGGCATGATTGTCTTTGGATATCTCAGAAGTCGAGATGAGGATGCGAGAGAGATCTGAATAGAGCGACCCTCGGTCAATTCGGTAAATAGAGATATTCGATTCGGGTGGCGATTAAGGTTAGAACATTTAAAGCGTGTCGGATGTCGAGGTTGGGAGTAGACACTCAACTCTACTAGTGAGATGAGCGGATACACCTCGAGAGGGTATCCTAAGTAAACACAATTACCGTCATCAATAAGTCGTGAATAAGCCGAATAGTAATCTCTCTGGAAGTAATCCATCAAAGTGGCGGGGGAGACATAGCCCTAGTCTCCACAACACGGTAATTCACTAAGATCGATTAGTTTAGTTTAAGTTCAGGCATTAGTAATCTGTCACTCAAAGCGTACATTTAGATAATATTCAAAAGCTAAACTCTGTATTCAACACACTTATCCCCGTGGATCGATATCCGTACCCTAGGTATACTATATTACTTGATACGACGCGTGCACTTGCGCACATAGGCGTATATATATACACATCACACTTTCGGCCTATCAGGGAAGGTTCATTTCCCCAACGGAGAATGATTCAAGTGGGTTTAGAGAATGTTTCTCAAGAAAAAAAGCTTTTTCCCTAAGGGGTAAGTTCACTCCTCTAAATTGTAAGATTGTAGGGCAAGTCAATTCTCCAAGGAAAAAGGTAGGGGAAAGACATGTTTCTCTACTCAGGCCTATGTTTCCAAAAGATGGACCCATTTCTCCAAGGTACAAAATGAGGTTTACCAGGGACAACTTCAGTTCTCCAAGGAATCTGGTAGGGGAAAGACATGTTTCTCCAGCCATACCTCTTTTTCCATGAGGTAGACCCAGTTCTCCAAGAGAGGAGGTTGCAGAGAAGGAAAAGCCTGTGAGGTGTATCATTCCTCTTATGGTTTCTCTGGGTCAAAGGTGGCATGTGGTACAACACAAAAAATTTCCCCAAAGGCTATCTAGGACCCAGAAGAGGAAGATGCAAAGGCAAAAAGCAGCTGATAGAAGGTAACTCATTGATGTACTTGTGGAAATCCAAAAGGAAAAGGCCATGGAGTTAGAGAAAGTAAAGGAAGGAATGGTTCCAAGCTTGGAAAAAAAACAAAGTTTGGGAGGAAAGCTATTGAGGGTATGGAGTCAATGAGTAATGTAGATGAAGTGATGGACTCGGTGGCCTTAATAATAGGTGAAATCCCTATTTCTTTAAATTGTTCTACTATTTCTCTAATATTACCAACTATTTTCAAGTCAAAAAAGACATAGGAAGATGTGGGCCATGGTGGAGTTACCATAGAATCCTCTAAAGAATACAGACCTCAGAAGGTGATACTTGAGAAACCATATGTGGAAACGATGAGGCATATAAAGCCTTTGTACGTAAGAGCCCATCTCAATGGATGACCGGTATCCAAGGTACTGATAGATAATGGATCAACGGTAAATGTAATGCCATTGAGAATGCTTAGAGCTTTGAGAAGGAGCTTTAGTGATATGATAGAAACAAAGGTGGCTGTGTTTGCCTTTACTGGATAAGTATCCAAGACCTTGGGGATACTATGTAACACCCCGAATTAGACCCTAGTAGTTATTTTAGTTTTGTAGTATAAGAAAAGTAAAATTTGTATTTTCTAGAATATAAATGCTAAGTAAGAAAAATGATAAAAACCCGAGATTTATCCAAGAGTTAAGGATAAATTAGTAATTTTCGGTTAGGACCCAGAGTGGCATTAGATGAAAGATTATATGCTAAATTGGAAATAAGATAAGTTAAAATTTGCAAATAGAAGAGAATAAAAGGACATAAATGCAAAAAAGAGAAATTAAACCCAAAAATAGGGTTAGCCAAACATGGCCTTAACATTAAAAAGGTGAATAAGATCAAAATACCTCATTTTAGTCTTATTTTGGTTAGGGCTTAAGGGTTGAAGAGAGAAAGAGAGAAGATAAGAAGAGAAGAAGAAGAAGAAGGAAGAAGGAAAAAGGAAAAGAAGGAGAAGTTCAGGTAAGGAAACCATAGTAAGGATAATAGTTTGAAATTGTTTGGAAACTTTGGTATTGGAAATACTTGTTTAAGTTGGGTTAGGAAAACCCTAACTTTTCAATACATGTGTTTTTGGTTGGTTTAAGTTAGTTTTATGGTTTTGTTTCGAAATGGTGTGTTTTGGTTGAAAGAGTTTCGGCGAAAATGGCCAAAATTGGCCATTTCTGTTTTTGCTCGACACCCCTACGCCTAGGCGTAGGAGTCCACGCCTAGGTGTAGAGCCGCCTAGGCGGAGACAAAGGCCTAGGCGAACCCGAGGTCAAGTTTTCTAAACTTTCTGGTCCGCCTAGGCAAAGCATGCTCCGCCTAGGCGAACCTCTCCACCTAGGCGTAGTGAAGCTTTGCCTAGGCATACTGTAAGCTCTGTTTTAGTTCATCTCTTCTGTTAATTCTAACAATTATCCGTTTGATTAATGATGACCCTAATAAGTGAATGAAAGGGTTCGTACAAGTATAAAAGTTATATGAAAAATATTCTGTATCTCTCCTCCGCGATCCGGTCGTTGGGTAAACATTATTTCTTGCCCTCTTTTGCTAATGGGCTTAAGAATAATAAAATGAGTTCTGAAATACATATAATTGTATGCCTGCTTAAGACCAAATAGTGAATGAATAGGCATCTCTAATCAGTGCTTCGGCACTCTTGCTAATGCTACGACACTTTTGTTACGTGGGCAGGTATGTCTCTGATCAATGCTTCGACACTCCTGCTAGTGCTGTAGTACTTAATTTTGTAGGCCGTCTCACGATCGATCTTTAGCGCTCGCTAGTCTTCACGACACTTATTCGTGGGCGGAACTACGTCTACATTCAATACTATCACCAGTACCTTCAAGTGCCTATTGTACTGTGCCCTTCTCATTCAATACTAGAGGTCTATGCAGGAAAATACTTATATGTTGTATACTCGAATAATAAGATACATGAAATTAAATGATGAATAAGAAGTAAGCATAAGAAATCAGTATGTTTTGTTCTGTATTGTACCCTCGGGTACTCCCTATATATGATATATGTTCTAAACTCCCACGAGAGATATGAAAGTTCCATTACAAGAATTATGTACATGAAAACTCTGTTATAGAATTTTGTATACGTAAACTCTGACATATGCTTTATGATATATGTATTATGTAAATGTGGACCAATTCAAGTGGTCATATATGTTTCCCATTAAGCTCCCATTAAGCTATAAGCTTAGCACGAGTGTTTCATCCGTATAGGTACCAAAGAGGACATACGTGGCGTGTATCAGCGGGGCCAGCACATGCATGTGATCCACGATGTAGGTTTGGTGATTTTTGTAATGTAAATGTAAAAGTTTTTGTAATAGTGAAAGTTATTTATGTACAAGTAAATGGGACTCAAGAATATGTATAAAACTGACTAACCACAGCTACCGAGTGGTGGTATTAGAAACCACATTATTTCCTTATGGATTTGTTTATTGGGAAATGGGCCACCAATGTCAGACGGGTGAAGGAGTCTAGTCGATGCCGCGCCCCTATCTTCGCCCGGTAGGTGGGGCATGACATACTACCTATAGATATCACCATTTGTAGTAAAACTGCACTATCTACCTTTTTTGTGATAGACTTTATTGCAAATTACAACATTTTGTTAGGGAGGGACTGGATTCATGGTGTGTGACGTCCTCTCTTAATAAGTTCTTACTATTTTGGAAAGGTAATGAAGTGAAAGTGGTACGGACAGATAAGCAACCCTTCATGGCGATTACAGGCTCTGTGGATGTCATGTATTATGATCAAGAATTCAGTCCTATCAAGATTACTAGCAAAAGGAAAGATGGGATCCCAAGAAAAGCATACATGGACTCAAAGGGTGTTGTGGAAATCCGAAAAGAGGCGGCTAAACTCTTAAAGGTGACTACAATCGTGCCTTATAGGTCGATGAAAGGTCCAATCATCGAGGATATCGATGATGACTGATTACTCTCAAGAAGAAAAGACAGTAGCTGCAACTACCATATTCAAAATGAAAGTGCAACAAACTGTGGAAATGATTGAAGAATGGCACCTCCAGAATACCTGTGGGGCTGAGATAATTTTTGAAGAGGATGCATATGAAGAAAATGAAAAAATACAGATGGAGGATTTGGAGCAAGCCCCTCCTATGTTCGAAGACACGCAACCTAAAATTCACAACCCTACAGAGGAAGTGAACCTCGACATTGTGAAAGAGTTGAGAATTACCTATATTAGTTCCTTGCTACCTTCTGACTTCAAAAAAGGGATTATTGCAACACTACAGGAATTCAAAGGCTGCTTTGCTTGGAATTACAACAAGATGCTAGGATTGGACAGAATCTTGGTGGAACACCGCTTGCATATCAAGCCAGAATTTCACCCCTTTTAGCAATCACCTAGAAGAATTTCCAACGAGGTAGAGTTGAATATGAAAGAGGAGATTGAGAAGCTTTTGAAGGCTAAATTCATCAGAACTACAAGGTATGTGCAATGGTTATCAAATATTGTCCCTGTGATAAAAAAGAATGGGAAACTTAGAGTTTGTGTAGACTTTAGGGATTTAAATGTTGTCACTCCTAAAGACATGTATGTAATGCCTATTGCTGACATGTTAGTTGATTCTATTGCAAATAATGAATTATTGTCCTTCATGAATGGTTTCTGTGGGTATAACCAAATCCTAATAGTTGTTGATGATATATCTAGGCGCAGCCGGATGTCCTTTTGGTTCCTTAGGAGCGTTTGAATGGCGGTCATGCTGGCACTGGTTTGAAGAGAATGCTAGTGCAACTTACCAAAGGGTCATGAATGTCATCTTTCATGATATGTTAGGCAACCACATGGAGATTTATATCAATGATATTATCGTTAAATCTAAGAAGGCCACAAAACATGTGAATCATTTAAGGAAAAGTTTTGAAATGATGAGACTTCATCAATCGAAACTCAATCCACTAAAATGTGCTTTTAGAGTTCAAGCTGAAAACTTTCTAGGGTTGCTGGTTCACCAAAGAGGAGTGGAATTTGATCAAAATAAATCCAAGGCCATCATTTCGGCTAAGGTTCCTCAAAATAAGAAAGAACTTTAGAAGTTCTTAGGTCAAGTGAACTATTTAAGGATGTTCATCCCTAATCTAGTAGGGAAGACTAAGGTATTCTCTGACCTAATCAAGTTGAAAGAAGTGGAAGATTTTAAATGGGAAAAACAACACCATATAGCTTTTGATGGGATCAAAGGTTACCTTTCTAAACCCCCTGTTTTAATGCCACCGTTGAAGGGTTGGCCATTTAAACTCTATCTATCAATTGAAAAGATTACATGGGATGCAGCCGGCTAAAATAATGTTGAAGGCCATGAGCATGCTGTTTACTATTTGAGTAGAGTCCTAAATTCAATAGAGACAAGGTATACAACCATTGAGAAGTTTTGTTTGGCCTTATACTTTGCATGTACAAAATTAAGACATTACTTGATCGAGTCTCAAGTGTATGTGGTCTCTCAAACTAACTTGATGAAATACATGCTAAGCCGACCCTTAATCACTGGACGAATCAGAAAATGGCCCCTTGATTTGTTAGAGTTCACCTTGGTCTATTTTCCACATAAATCAGTCAAGGGGCAAGCTTTGGCTAACTTTATGGCTAATTATCCTTCATTAGAAATCCAACCATAAAAGGATGTGGAATTGGGGATATATGAAGTAGAAAGGCCGGCCATGGATTCTTAAGTTTGATGGCTCTAGCATGGAGAAATCCGTTAGAGCTGGTGCTTTGTCTATTTCGTATACTAAAATTATTCCCAAGCGTAGGAACTAAGGTCGTCAAGCATTATATTACTGTGGAAGTCCACAGGTCATTTCCACAGGGAGTGGTTTCCTAGGTGATCTTTAGGGATTATTCTCCCAAGAATGTGCGTTTAAATGTAAAATCTGGAGGTTGTGGTTGATTGATTGAGTAACTTATTGAGTTGGCTATTTTAAAGCAAAAAGGTGAATGATAGGGTTCTTAGATTTCCACTCACTACCGATCAAGTAATACCCACCTCTTATTCACAATCTCATCTAGGAGCCATTAATGAATGGTCTTCGACGGAAGGTTTTACGTTAAAATCTCTTTTAAACCGAGGAACGATTAAGCGATGACAAACACTTGTTCACAGGATTTGCTTGAACTCTTAGCTTGCATTCGCAATCAAGCACAACGTGTACCGAGGGTCACTCATTCACACGTTGTCAAGAAGATGCCAAACTAAGGTTTTATAAGATTTTCCGCAAGTGCTTAGCATCGTACAATCTCGTTGAAGTACAAAAGAGGTGAGTTATTACCTTGTGAGGTGAGTTTCCACCATTAGGAACCCCATCATGGAGGTTTAGGAATTCCATTGAGCGAAAATCGATTCATATTTGATAAGAAACTACAGCGTAAAGGAAACTTGAGGCGTAACACTTAAATTGCAAGATTGGGATATCAAAGCATAGAATCAGGCGAAAATACGGAGTTATATGAACAAGCGAGAAAGATTACGTAATGAAATTGAGAATCCGAGAAAAACTAAATACTCTCCTCTACTCTATGAACCCTAGCAAAAATATGAGAAAAAAACACTCCAGTATCTAGAACTGAAAACCACTAGAAATCAAAGTTTGCTCCCTACTCGCGCCATTTGGCTTAATACCCTTATCGCAGTGATCTCGAAGCGGTGGTCGAAAGACAAGCGTACCCTTGCACCAATATTGGAATTATGCTCAAATCTCGCAAAAATTACATGTTGGTACCGGTGGCAATTAAGTGTGGTCTGGTACCAAAAGACTCTTGGTCTTCCTCTTTGCAGGTACAGTACGGTTTTCTTGATGCAGGAGTACCCGATAGTGTATCTTTGCATGTGGTGCGATTACCAACTCTACTAAATGCTCCCTCTCACCATAGTACTTCCCGGGATTTCTCAACGTATTTGCCATCGTACTTGATGATCTACATTCGTTCTTTGGACACGAACCCCTATAAAAAAGTATGCACAGATTTCGAAAGAGCACACTACAAGCACAAAAACACGAAGGCAGTCAAAGCACCTATTCTTACACACAAATAGAGCAAAATGTAGGTTGAGGGTATTAAAATCCGATATAAATGTTGCCACTTTTTATGTATTCAACACTGACCTACATCTTGCTAGTCCTAGCAAGATTTGAACTATGTACACATCGTTATGATTTCCAACGAGCGCTAGGTGCAGTTAAGCTTTGCAAGTTTCCCAAGGGGAAAAATTTGAGCATAGTACTTCAACGTGAGTATGCAACCTGCATCCGACTCAAATGAAACCAGTCTAGAAAATGATAGTCATAATATAAATTGTTACAAAATAAGTGCGCATATAAAAGACCATGGAATTGAGAAAGAAAGTGACGATAGAGATCCTGCTTGAAATGAACTACATTATCACGGCAAACATTTTAACATAACCAAGCAAACTAATATGCCATAAAAGTCAAGAGGAACATCCAACCTGCAAAATCAAAGCGGTCTTTCAAACATAATGACCATAGGAATTTACCTGAATAGAACCTGTAGTGAAAATGGGTGTTGGCATGACGTGGCTAAGGTCTCTACCCAAATGCCAACACCACTCTATTCGAACCCACCATGCTCCTACTCTACATCCTCCCCATCATCAGTCAAAGAGAATGCGTCCTCATCAACACAGTCGTCGAGCTCATCGAGAATCCGCTTCGAGTCGGGAAGGATCATGTCTCCCACATTTGCGAGGTTCTCACCATTAGATGTGACTCTCAAACTGGAGAGTCTATGAATCCCGATTGTTTCTACTTTCCCAATAGCCATGAACCAACCCTTGATTCTCGCTCCATCATTTTCAAAGGAGATGTACTCATCGACCATGAAGTACGTGTGAAGGAGCCCAGGAAATAGTAGAAGGAGAATGTGAGGCGGGGCTTGTGGGAGCTTATTTCGGCTTTTAGCTTCTGTTTGGTTTGTGATGGGCCCTAGTTAGGAAGAGATTGTTTTTCTAACTAATCCCCTTGTCCACTGCGGCTTCCACGGATTTGTAACCCCAGAGTCGGGAGATGGGATATGCATTTAGTTGGGGACCTCGGGAAAGTCCCTCGTAACACCATACTACGAGAGGCATAATCAGCTAGTTTTCAGTCTATCTCCTCATACAGACTGGATTTCTTTCTTGTAACCTTCTTTTTCCTTAGGTCCGATCATATTGTGAATGATTTTGTTCATTAATGGCAGAGTACTCGAGCTTTAACTTCCAGGAATAAACTCCTTGCGGCAAAACCTCCCATAGTACTTAGGGTTGGTACACATCTACAAATAACACAGCGTCAAACTGCATGGCGGCGCCCAGGGGGTAAATTCGGTCATGTGTAGGCGGACATAATTCGCTGAGTAAGCTATCGAGTTAGGTGCCATGCTTGTTTCCCATTAATAGTAGTCTCCCCAAATAGGGTGTCTACATTTTGATTTTCTCAGTGGAATGAGATTCCACGACCATGATCGGAAATACCCTTTGCATGTTCTGACAAAGTGCGATTTTGCTCTGAATAGCGGCAGGATAGGATGGGTGAACAAGAACGTGTCAATTTCCTCCCCTCTCTAATGGAAACCCCGCTTCTGATTGATTGGCCAGCTTTTCCGCTCACGATTAAGGCTGGCGAACATGGCTTCCAATCTCTTCATCTTTACTCTCGAGATGCCTCCTGGCTCGGATGAGGAATCTTTTCGTTTCCACTCCTTTTCTTTACGGTATCTGCGGTATCGGCCTTAGTTTTTTCACGGCTCGCTCCATGGAAGAAATTTAGGGCCTTTCCCTTTCGGTGTTTTTCGGTATGCCATAAATATGGAAAAAAAATAGCGAATATAGCGAATATAGCTGAATACACGAAATGATATCCCGACAACCCATCTGTCGATGTCGGGCTTATCGGAATGCGGTTCAATCGACATCTTTCACTCCCGTACCATGAATTGCGGATGCCACTAAGCCACGAGAACAAGGACCATGACCCGAGCCACCCGAGCAAATCCATGGACTGTGAAATACCACAGAAAAATGCTCTCAAAGAAATGAGGGGCGCTTACCACATCGGTGCGACGAACTGAGGAGGATCCGGATCAGAGAGATGGAAACACTGGCGGGGATGCTTGATCTCGAGTTTGCTCGTGTGAAAGGGAAAAGTAGGTTAGGGTTTATCTTATATGGAGATGGGGGAGTAGGGTTATGAAAAGGGGTCAAAATTGGGAAGAAAAACCCTAATTTGGTCAATTTACTCCCGGCGATACCGGTACCTATAAGTGTGGTACCGGTGACAGCTACTTTCTTTGCGTGGGTGAGTACCAGGTACTGGTACCGTTAGATGGGAGTACCCGCATCTTTTTTAAAAAAAAAAAAAGAAGCCGGTGCCAATATATAAGAACTTCTCGAATGCCTCCATCTCGGATTCACTTTGGATATTGCATTTCTTTCTGCTCATTACCTCATGACGACTTGTGTTCTGAACTAAAATTGTATAACCACGCTCTTGATATAGGTCTCTGTACTTCTTGTGTCCTTGAATCCACAAGAGTTGGCCCGGAATTGGCAATTCAAGGCTCAAGATAGGTGCAAAGGAGCCAACTCAATATGATTTGAAATGTAACACAAAAAATGATGGCCCTAAATCATCTTCGGTATGCATGGGTGTTATAAGTATTAATATGATGCATGTAGTTAACCAGGAAAGCTAAAATAATGCACAGGCTGAAGCAATAGCAGGCAAAACATGAGCTTGGGGCCGGAAATCAATGGCTTGTGTAGTGAATTAAAGAAAGTGATACCAAGACTAGAACTAAATTGGGGTGATAGGGTCCCAAATATGAACAAAACAAATTTTGTGCATGCTTGTTATTGTGTAGGTGCATTGAGAGTATGTGGAGTGCATACATAAAGTCACACGGCTACATACATCACAATTCAAGTACTATACCCAACAGAGCCGCAAATCGAAAATGTTGCCATACGCTTAACATGTAACATGCGCATAATTGGTTCCAACTCGTGTATGCCCACCCCCGCTACAGAAGTAGGCATTGCCCTCAATGCACAAAGGACACCCCCAATAAAAGAAGTGAGGAAACAGAAACATGAAACAGGGAAGGGCAGTGTAGGGGTGTTGATTGGGGCTGGTTTTTTTTTTGGTTTTGTTTGAATAAAAGCAGACTAAATAAATAAATCAGGAAGAAATGCAAGAAAGAAAAAGAAAACTATATACAAAAAGGTAGAATAGAAATTACTCTGAAGGAACATCCTAGTAGGCGGATCTACTAGTTTATACTACTCTCTGGAAGTAATTAGTTCTCGAGAAATGGCTTTAAGCGTTGGCCATTGACTTTAAAGGTGTTCCCATTTTCCGGATTCTCAATCTCCACTGCACCATATGGGTAAACGACCTTGACAATGACAGTGGAATCCACGCTAGAGAACGGAGTTTTCTGGAAACATGTGTAGGCTGAGCTGTACAACGTACCTTTTGGTGAGTTTCAAAGGTCTTCCTAACAATGGTCTTGTCATGGAACGACAGGCCCTCTCTTTTTAAATTCGGGAGCTCTCCTTGATTCTGTAAGTAATTCATCAAGCTCGTTCATTCTTGTGATCATTTGTTTACTGCTGAGCCAAATCAAAATTAAGAGTTTTAATGGCCCAATATGCCCTGTGTTCCATTTCTACCGGAAGATGACAGGCCTTTCCATAAACAAGTCTATAAGGAGACATACCAAGAACGGTCTTAAAAGAGTAATGCAGTAAGCCCCGAGGCATCGGTAAGTCGACGACCCGATCCTTGCGACTTGGGGCGAGCCTTTTCCAAAATATGTTTGGTCTCCTATTGGCTGGATTCGACATTGGTGCATGGGTGGTATGCGTTAAAACTTTTATGGGTGACTCTCATACTTTTCAACAAATTCTCAAGATCGATTAAAAATGGAGCC
Source organism: Tetrastigma voinierianum (assembly GCA_016808115.1). Taxonomy (NCBI): domain Eukaryota; kingdom Viridiplantae; phylum Streptophyta; class Magnoliopsida; order Vitales; family Vitaceae; genus Tetrastigma; species Tetrastigma voinierianum. Next base: position 937,245 of record JAEQBH010001004.1, read on the forward strand.
CTCCATCTATTAATGATTCTTGAGAGGCACTCGACGAGAAAAAATGTGTTCTTTTAAAAATTTCAAAACAACCTTGTGGTCATTAGTTCTTGTTGGAATGGCCTCCACCCACTTCGAAACATAGTCAACTGCTAACAAAATGTAAAGGTACCCACAAGAAGGGGGAAAAGGTCCCATGAAGTCTATCTTGTGTCGAAAATTTCAATGATTAAAAATAGGAGTAAGAGGCATCATGTTCCTTCTTGTGACCCATATAGCAGTGTTGGCAGAGCTGAAGTTTTCAAAAGTCAAAGCAATCTTTGAAAAGAGTGGGCCAGTAAAAACCAGCTTGTAGGATTTTGTCCACTGTTTTCCTTGCAGAGAAATGCCCTCCACAAGCTTAGAGTGGCAGGTAGAGCACCCTGATTTGATCGTCATTAGGTACACACCTCCTCATTAATTAGTGAAGTATTTAAACAAATATGATTCATCAAAATAATATTTCTTAATGTCCACCACAAAATTTCTTCTTGTTGAGAGGTCCATTGGTGGAATTTGACGGTCACGAGATAGTTTACTATGTCCATACCATAGGCGGTGAACAAGAGCAAAAAGATGCTCATCAGGGAAGCTGTCGCCTATGGGCAGGTCGTGAGAAGTGATTCGAGAACTAACCACGATTGGTCAGCTACGTGATATCAACTCCTTTTTATCCTTAATAGTCGAGTTAAATTCTTGGCACGAGTAAGATCCACCTAGTCGAAGCGAGGCTTAGTATCACCTTGATATAAATTGCTTCGATCTTTGCATGATCAGTGAAAATGAACTACGGGAGACCACAATGTATAGCTGAACTTTTCAAGAGACAAAGACTGACAACCAAAGCTCTTTTACGTAGTTGTGTAGTTGGCTTGAGTGGAATCTAAGTCTTCACGGCATAGTAGATCCACCAAAGCCTTTTTATCTTCCTTTGTCCTAAAGCGGCCTATAGCATAATCACTAGCGTCACACATGATCTCAAAAGGGAGGTCCCAATTAGGAGATCGCATGATAGGAGGAGACACTAACATAGTTTTGAGGTTATCAAAGGCGGCCTCGTAAGCCTGTGACCATGCAAAGGGGACATCCTTGGCAAGCAAATTGCATAAGGGACGGGCTATGGCACTGAAATCTTTTATGAATCTCCTATAAAATCCCGGCTATGACCTAAAACGACGTATATCTTTAACACGCACTTGGTGAGTAAGTTGGAGATCAACTCGACTTTGGCCTTGTCCACCTTGATTCCTTTTTTCGATACTATGTGGCCTAGGACAATCCCTTGTGTCACCATGAAATGACACTTTTCCCAATTTAACACTAGGTTATTCTCCTGACACTTCTCTAATACCTTACGTAGATTCTCTAGACATCCCTCGTATGAATCTCCAAAAACTGAGAAGTCGTCCATGAAAATCTCTAAAATGAGTTCTATCATATTGCTGAAAATCCCCATCATGCACCCTTTGAGGTTCTGGTGCATTACATATCAAAGAGACGTTTCCTAAGAGCAAATGTGCCAAAGGACGGAGTGAACGTGGTTTCTCTTGATCTTCTAAAGTATCTCATTTTGATTGTACCCGAAAGTACCCATCGAAATGATAGAATTCATGCCTGTGACTCTCTCCCGACATTTGATCCCTGGTAGAAATGATCTTTCCTAGTACCCGCATTGAGTTTCCTATAATCTATGCACACCCTCCAACCTGAGGTGACACAAGTGGGAATTAACTTATTGTGTTCATTCGCTACCACAGTGACTCCGGATTTCTTAGGGACTACTTGGGTTGGGCTGATCCACTTGCTATCTGCAATGGGATAAATAACACCTACGTCCAGTAGTTTTAGGACCTCTTTCTTGACCACTTCTTTCATGATTGGGTTTAGTCGTCGATGTGGTTGTCTAGAGGGTTTAACATCCTCTTCCAAGTGAATCCTTGTAGTAATGCTGATTAAGGGGCTAATTCCCTTAATATCTCTGTGTGTCCTTAAGGCTTAGTTTGTAGGTTTTTCAATATCTCCAACGACTTATTTTCTTAGGTGACTCTGAGGAAGATATGATTACAGGGAAAGTTTCTTCTGCCCCTAAAAATGCATATTTGAGATGTGATGGTAAGGGTTTCAACTCAAGTTTAGGTGGTCTCTCCTCCGAAGGTAACATCCTGTCCTCAATTGGTGGCAATGTTTCAAATTTAGATGCCCGCATTTTGCTTCAATACCTCAGCGTGTTCAGTGTAAGTGTAGGCTTCGACTCGGATGTGGTCACCTCCGCAGCAACTTGGGTTTACTAAGACAAGACATGAGGGATTCGTCATATGAAACATTATCTCGTGTTTACGCATACTTAGGAGTCATCATGTTTACGTCACAAACATCCTCATCATCCTGACTCTTGATAACATTAAAGATATTCAAATTACTTGATTTCATTGCCAAGCGATAATGTCATTAGTCCTCCCCTCGAGTGTATGATGGCGTTACTTGATGGCAATAATGGCTACCCGAATCGTTTGAAGCCCAGGTCCTTGGTTCACCACAGGTTGAGTGTCAAGCACAACAAAGTCCACAGGAAAGTAGAACTTGTCCACTTGCACCAATACATCCTTCACTATCCCTCGAGGAATTTTCACACTACGGTCAGCTAGTTGGAGGGTGATATTGGTTGGTTCTAACTCTCCTAACCCTAGCTCAACATATCTTTGGAGTAAGATGACAAGTTAACACTTGCCCCACAAGATCCGCTTCAGAGCATGTCCTAACTTTGAGTTCTCTACCACTATGGAAATAGTGGGGCTTCCTGGGTCTTTGTATTTTGGGGGCAAATTGCTTCGAATTAAGGAGGTGGATTGTTCAGTCATAAATGCCTCCTTGTTGACACCTAGTTTTCTTTTCACAATGCACAAATCTTTCAGGAACTTTGCATATGACGAGATCTGCTTAATGGCATCTAATAAGGGAATGTTCAACTTAACCTGTTTGAACAACTCATAAATTTCAGAATGATTGTTCATTTCTCGGACTCAAGAACCATGAGGGTATGGAGTAGGAGGGATGTGGGAGGCCTTGTCTTTGCTCTCAATTCCACCACATCCATAATATCCGCCCTAGGAACATGGGTCATAGGACACCTCATCACTAACCGGTTCATTTCTGCAAATCTTGTATCGGTTCCTTGGGATGAATGGTTTTGTCAATTACTTTCCACTAAGAGTGGTGATGCTTACAATGTTCGAAGGTGCATCACTGACCTAAGACTCCAACACTATTTTCATTCCTTGGGGGTTTCAATGGCTCAGAAGGAGTTTCCTTTTCTTGTTGAAAATTTCATGAAGAGGTTAGCGAGGATTTGGGATCTCACTGGGTCTCGGCAAGCAGTTCGGAATTCAAAGTTGGTGATTGTTGGGTCTCGACGAATCAGAATACAACATCCTCCAAACTTCTCTTATGGAGGTTGATAAGGCTTCAGGTCTTGGACTCCCTTGATTCGGTGGGATGGAAACCTTGGTTAGGGTTCACATGAAATCCTTGAGGACCTTGATTTTTGAACGAAGGGGCTTGGTTTGACAAGCCTTGGTTTGGGTAGTTGGGGCCTTGGTTGTTTGGCAAGTTGCGTGGGCTTCCCTCATTTCTCCAACTAAAATTCAAGTGCTTACCCCACCCTGGATTATACGTTTTGGAGTATAGAGAATTGAAGGGCTTCGTAGTGCTAAGAGCACAGTCAGTCTATTTCGATTGCTCCCTTGACTTGAGGAAGGTTAAGGCAAGATTAGTTGAGTGGGCGGGTCATCGCAAATGATGGCTCCTCCACTCTAGATCCCATAGGCACTATAGGTACTTTGAGGCACACTAGTTACCTCATTCACCTTTTTCACCCTATAGCCTCCAACTTCCTTGTTGGGTTAGCTATTTCGTTTCAGCAGTCATTCTTTAAGTGATGGATTCCTGCCCTCGTAGGTGTACTATGCACTTTAGCAAAGATCTAGCGAGGTGCGGTCTCCCACAGTTTCAAGCATTTTCTGGTATTCGAAAAATCAATTGCCTCATACTCCCTTTTTCCTTCATAAACTCGCACACATCAATCGATGTACGGTCGGTTATTTAAGGATAGTCCTTGGTGAAAATACGTACAAATTTGTCCGACATCCAACCCATGATGAGGGATAGCATGGAGGAGGTCCTTATATCTTTCCCATACCACAACAAAAGGTTCACCCGGTTTTTCAGAAAAGTTTTGGATTGCTCGTGCATGAGCGTACTGGGTAATGCGCGGAGGGAAGAATTTATTAAGGAATTCATTTCGCAAATCCTCCTGTGTAAAGGATTGAATTAAGAAGCTTAATGGAAAAACCATATTTGCAGCCTTTCCAGAGAAATGGGAATAACACCATGCAAATTATACGGAGGGGCGATCCGATAGAGAGGAACGCACTGCAAACATCCTAAAAGTCTCTCCTGAATGAGTAGGGGTTCTCAGAATCGACCCCTTGATACACAGGGAGAAGGCGAATCATCTCCGACTTCATGAGGAATTGGTTAGCCTCTTTAGGCAGGTGAATACATGAATTTGTTATGGTTCTTTGAGGTTGCAGAATCTCTAGGAGAGTTCTTTCCACATTAGGTAAGCGCGTGGGGAGCCCGATGATATGGTTTCGCTGGAATGCATTTCCTCTCACCGCCGGGGTTTCCGGTGGTGCCACACCATCTCCTTGTTGTGGAGGTTCATAGAGTCTTTGTGGATCAATAGGTAACCCTTGGGCATTTGGATTGAAAAGAGTTTGCTGACTCCCAGGATGGTCCATTTGAGGTGTAGGGTTCTCTTGAAACAATTGTCTTACTATCGACTCTTCATAATTTCTTTGGAGGTATACTCTACAAGTCAAGTGTTCGTCAGGAGCCCAAACCGACATGCACCAATCTTAATTCCCACAGATGACATCCACTTTAGATCTTCACAAAAACAACAAAAAAGAAAAGGTAGATAACGCACGCATTTTCAATGCAATTGCAATTACCTCAGCCTCTTTAGGATCAACTAGATTGTCGCCACTCCCTGCTAACGCACCAAAAATGCTTCGCCTATTTCGTATAATTGAAATTATTCCCGTTTAGGAACCAAGGTCGCTACATTATATTACTGTGAAGTCCACAGTCATTTCCATAGGGAGTGGTTTCCTAGGTGATCCTTAGGGATTATTCTCCCAAGAATGTGCGTTTAAATGTAAAATCTGGAGGTTGTGGTTGATTGATTGAGTAACTGATTGAGTTGACTATTTTAAAGTTAGCAGAGTGATAGGGTTCAGATTTCCACCACCACCGATCACACACCCACCTCTTATTCACAATCTCATCTAGGAACCATTGATGAATGGTCTTTGACGGAAGGTTTTACGTTAAAATCTCTTTAAAACCGAGGAACGATTGAGCGATGACAAACACTTGTTCAAACTATTTGCTTGAACTCTTAGCTTGCATTCGCAATCAAGCACAACGTGTACCGAGGGCCCTCGCTCACACGCTTGTCAAGAAGATGCCAAACTAAGGTTTCATAAGATTTTCCGCAAGTTCTTAGCATCGTACAATCTCGTTGAAGTACAAAAGAGGAATTGAGGGTTATTACCTTGACGGAGGTGAGTTTCCACCATTAGAACCCCATCATGGAGGTTTAGAATTCCATTGAAACTGAAAATCGATTCATATTTGATAAGAAACTACGCATAAAGGAAACTTGAGACGTAACACTTAAATTGCAAGATTGGGATATCGTTACCGTAACTGTAAGAAATACCGAGTTATAAGGAACTAACCTGAAGATTACACGTAATTGAGAATTCATAATCCTAAGAAAAACTAAATACTACACTCTACTCTATGAACCCTAGCAAAAATATGAGAAAAAAACACTCCAACTATCTAAGACAAAACCCTAGAATCCAAAGTTGCTCCTCTCCACCCTTCCTTTGGCTTAAATACCCTTCTCCTTAGTGATCTCGAAGCGGTGGTCGAAAGACGAGTGTACCCTTGCACCAAGATTGGAATTCCGCTCAAATCCCACAAAAATTACATGTTGGTACCCGGTTCCAAAGAGGTAATCGGCACCTGGCATTCAAAAGGCCACCGGTGCTCACCGCTTTGGGGTACAGACAGAGTTTGGTACCCGCATCAATAGTGTACTACATGTGGGCACGCAGACTACTTGTATGGTGGCCTGGTACCACCGCTTCTGCAAATGCTCTCATCGTAGAGGCTTCCTTGACTTCTCGACAAATGGATCGCCATCAACCACAATGATCTACATTAATTCTCTGGACACGAACCCCTATAAAAAGTGTGCACGGAACTCGAAAAACCTGCACAAGCATAAAAACACGAGATCGATCAAAAGCACCTATTCTTACACAAAATGAGAGCAAAATATGAGTTGAGGGTATTAAAATCCGATATAAATGTTGCCCTTTTATTTATTCAACAGCTGGGATAGTAATCATTTTACCAAAAGAGATAAAGACTACCCTATCTTTCAACTTGGCCTTCAAGTGCACCAATAATCAAGCTGAATACGTAGGCTTTGATCGCTTCAGATATTAATGGAACTTCGAGCACAAGAGGTACACAATATTGGGGACTCTCAATTAGTACTTTGGCAGCTAATAGGGGAATATAAATGCAATCGCTTATTACTAGCTCCTTATTATACTATTTCCACTAAATTGTTAGATTCTTTTCATTCTGTGGATTTTGAATATGTGCCTAGGGAATCCAATTGGGAGGCGGATGAGCTAGCACAAGTAGCCTCAAGTGTGAAGATGAGTGAAGAATTAACTTATAAGCTCATTGTGATAAGAAAGAAGAATCACCCCTCAATTTATGAAAGAAGAATCATATTAGAAGTCGTTAATACAAATGCAAATGTTGCAGGAGACTGGAGAATTAAGGCCAGAGAGTATTTAGAAGATCCTAACAGGCAGGTTCGCCATAGGGTGAAAGCTCAATCGTAGAACTTTGTCCTAATGGAAGGAGAATTGTACAGAAATGGGCTTGATGGGTTACTACTTAGAAGCCTATCCTTCCAGACAAGATGGAAGGATGCAAGTTAGTTCACGGCGAAGTCAGGGTTCGTCACTGTCGGGACAAAAAATAAGCATGATATTTAGATATGACTATTTACGCCAACCATTCTAAGTGATTGCATCAATTACTTAAGGGTTTCCAGTAGTGTAAAAAATATGGCAACATACAGAAGATACTTGTCAGGAACTCCACTACTGCGGAAACCGTGGCCTTTGCAGGATCGCCGCCATGGACTTAATTGGAAAATTTTACCCAGTTTCATCAAAGGGACACAACTTCATCTTAGTTGCTACAGACTACTTCACCAAATGGGTAGAGGCAATACCCTTGAAGAAAGCAGAGTAGAAAGATGTGATCCAATTCATCAAAGAACAAATCATTCATAGGTTTTGAATTCCTTAATCCATTACAACTGACCAATGAACCATGTTCACTAGGGATGAGATGACTTATTTCACCAAGAACTATGGCATTAAACTCATCAAATCTACTCCCTTTTATGATTAAGCAAATGGGCAGACATACGCTTATAATAAGGTGTTGATAAATATCTTGGAGAAGATGCTAGAGGATAATTCCAGAGATTAGCACATAATTTCATCTGAGACCTTATCGGCTTATAGAACTTCTAAAAGTGATTCTACAGGGGTAAGTCCTTACTCTCTAACATATGGACAGGATGCAGTGCTTCCAATGGAGGTGGTTGTTCCTTCTCTAAGAGTATCTAGACATAATGACCTTAATCCTAAAGAATACAGTGAGTCCATGATGATGGAACTCGAGGCATTAGATGGGAAAAGATTACAAGCGCTTGACCACAACATGATCTAGAAAAAAAAGGTGGCTAGGGCCTACAATAAGTGGGTTAGAAGAAAGAGCTTTGAAGAAAGGGAGCTCGTTTGGAAGGTGGTGCTGCTCATCAGTGCTAAAGACAGAGAATTGGGGAAATGGTCTCCTAACTGGGAGGGACCATTCAAGGTTCTCCTAACTGTGAGGGGTTGCGAAATTTCGTAACCTAGCGAAATTTTCCACCTTGCAAAATCTCATGCCCCTTTTTGCTTTTGACTTTTTGACTTTTTTTTGTTTTCTTCCCATTTTATCCATGTAATAGTATTCATCTTTGTTTATTTTGGTAATTTTTATTGTGTTGGGTGGTATATAATGCCCAAACAACACTTTGTAAAGGATCGAACTTTCCATTATTGAGTTGGAGGGAAGCTGTCATGCCCCCATTCCCGATCCGACCCGATTGGCGGATCCGAACCGAGTCCGGGCACGAGACTATATACTGGGACTCATTGACCTGTTCTTTCTCAGAGCTGAACTTGTGGTTATATAAACAATTTCAATAAGAAAAAATCATTTCATATAAAAGCAACCAACACCTGAGTGGTGTCCCTCAACATCTATATATATACATATAATCGAGTCCCACTTACTTCATACATGTACAATTTTTTTTTCTTTCTTAATACAACCATCTAGATCGCGAAGCAGCTAAGGTGAGCACCTATCTCCTGAAATGGGCCCGCTCTACCGATGTGGGATGTCCTCGCCCTCTATCCTTGTCTTCTCGTCAGACACTCTACAATCTTGACAGCATCCGTGCTAAGCTTTACGCTTTAATGGGAACATAAGCATGGACAACCACTAATGGTGACAAATACAAGCTTATACATATATAACTCATATTACTTATCATCTTTACATTCCTATTGCATGTCACATGTTCTTTGTCTTTGACATATCTCCTATCTATACTTTTACTCGATTCTTTGTACTTTGTCATCTTTTTTTTTTTTACTTATCTCTATCGTTTGCACTTAGCATTTCTATCATGTATTCATAGCATGTTCCTCTATTCATTAGGTATATGTTTACTATATATTTATATCACATAACCTATGTTTCAGGCATGTCATATTCTTATACATATATTCCTTTCATGCTTATATACTATATCATTTGAGTATGTTCATTTTCATGCAATCGCTATATCACGCACTATTATCATGTACTATCATCATGTACCGCTTTCATACTATGATCATGTACCGCTTTCACATACCGCTATCATGTGTCACATATACCAATTTCATATACTCGTATTCATGTACTCCGCTTTCTCATGTAATCGCTTTCATATGCATCGATCATGCATCGTTTTCACATATCGTTATCATATACCGTCATCAAGTACTACTTCATATACCTGATTCATGTACTGTTTCATGTACTATTTTCATATATCAAGCTTCTCGTTATACTTTTCTATATTACTTTCTTCATGTAATTGGGTACTGTCATATACTTCAGGCCGCTGACACTTTGCTTTCAGACTAGAGATATTTGTCATACTATCATCGCATAACAAGAAAGCATGCTTCTCATATTGTGTCATATATTCTCAACATTTCATTTGTTTTATGTTTCGCGCCTGCACAACAGAAGTGATAAAGGAAACTATGTGGCCCGGCGCGTTATACTCACCGCACGAAAAGGTCCATGAGGGCCCGGGCTTATACTCATCATATGAAATAGTGGTCCATGAGGGCCCGGCTGCCATACCACCGTATGGAAACGCTGGTCCATGAGGGTCCGAAGGCGCCGTGGTATATTATACCCGGCGTATCATCATCAGACGGCACAAGGACTTATCCACGAGGGCCCTGAGGCACTGCGGGGTGACCCTCTTTCGGCCACCTGATCCAAATGGGATATATGTCATCGACCCAAACGGGGCCTCAATATCAGAACTTGTATGCTGCAAACTTATTTTTCCTAATAGGCATGCCTATCTATCCCTCTACCAGGTTCTAAGCAGACATTCCATGTGTATTTGATGTCAAGACATATCTCATACTCTCGAATCACGGCTGTCATTCTAGAATCATATGTGAGATATATATACCATCATTTATTCTTATCTTTGCATTTTTCATATTCTATATCTCACTTACACATTTACATATAACTGATCATATATTTCTATGTCATATCTTGTCATATAAATTCCATGATTATATAACTATACATATAATTTACTACTGCATATGCAATATATACTATCATTACTTTAATCAGACTGCTTTCATATCTCAGAGTTTCATATTACGGTTCTCTTATTTCTTTCTTTACAATACATGTATATCATTTCATATATGTCTATTTCATATCGCATGTCGTTCATGTTTTAGCTATTCATATTCCATCTCTTTACTCTTGTATTCATATCATATATTCTATCATATTTTCATCTCATATATTAGCCTATAACATTTGCATATATCCTATCATCATGCATGCATTTACTCATTCTTATATTCATACATGCCTATCATTCGTGTACAAGTACTCATTCCTGGTAACATCTTATATTTGTTAACTTATATTTTCATGTACTTTATTATCATATCTTATGACATATACCAATACATTTCTATACTTGTACGTTTTACTTGTACTTTATCGGGATCATTCTAACTCCCACAGGAGTTACAGAACTTATACCTATAATGGAGGTACTTATACACATACTTATACTTTTATCTATCTTATACTTGTATCATTCTTACATTATGCATGATATACCTTCATGATTATCATATCTGTTACTGTTTTTCCTTATTTCGACCATTATGAGTTCCCTTTATCATACTATGTATGGCTGTATTCTTTACTCAATGGCTTTCCATAGAGTCCAAGAACACCCAAATCGAGCTCGGACGGTTACGACCTTCAAAGCCGGGCGCCATACGTAGTCAAATCCTGAACTGGCCGAGCTGACCTGATCTGGACGAGCTCGATCTATCACCTTGGTCTGACATCTAATGTCTACCTCAGGCATATGGATGGATTTTTGACTCAATGGGCTTTCCATAGAGTCTAAAAACACCCAAATCGGAGTTCAGACGAAGGAGTTATTACCTTCCAAAGTTGGAGGTCATCCGTAGTCAACCCAAACGAGCTGACCTGAACTGACGAGCTGACCTGACCTGGACGAGCTCAATCTAACACCTCAGTCTGACATCTAATATCCTCCTCAGGCATATGAATGTATTCTTGACTCAATGGGCTTTCCATAGAGTCCAGAACACCAAATCGGAGTTCAAACGAAGGAGATATGACCTTCCGAAGTTGGAGGTCATGCGTAGTCAACCCAGACGAGCTGACCTGACCTGGACGAACTTGATCTAACACCTTGGTCTGACATCTAATATCCTCCTCAGGAATATGGATGGATTCTTGACTCAATGGGCTTTCCATAGAGTCCAAGAACACCAAAATCGGAGTTCAAACAAAGAAGATATGACCTTCCAAGTTGGTGTCACGCAGAGTCAACTTCAGCGAGTCGGTCTAAATCGACGAGTTGACCTGAACTGACGAGTTCAGTCTGACACCTCGGTCTGACACATTCTATCTTCTTCAGGCATATGGATGGATTCTTTACTCAATGGGCTTTTCATAGAGTCCAAGAACACCCAAATCGGAGTTCAAACGAAGGTGATATGACCTTCCGAAGTTGGAGGTCATGCGTAGTCAACCCAGACGAGCTAACTCAACCGACGAGCCGACCGACTTCTCCTTCCGCCGTACGAGGTCCACCCGACCGCTGGCATGATTCCTCCTTTCGATGCATGAGGTCCGCTGACCTCTACTGCATGACCTCTATAGGACGACCTCTTTGGGCTGACCTCTCGCCCATTAGACTGCTCAGTAAAGATTCCATGACTGTCGCAGTCCCACTGAGAAATTCAAAAGGCTAACATCAAGTTCATTCATGTGGCTACAATTTATCAGAAGGACTTACGTCCACATTCCCTTTATTTCTTACTCAAAAACACGTTATAAGGTCTGGCTAGTTGACCCGAATTGCGTAATCGACCGATCAGATTTGTATCGGGTCGACCCCGCAAAGACTGATAACTTAAATCGGCAGAGGTCCAAATCAAGAAATTCAAAAGCCTAACATCAAGTTCATTGATGTGGATACAATTTACTAGAAGGACTCACTTCTAAATTCCCTTTATTTCTGGCCCAAAAACCTGTTCTAAGATCCGGCTACTGCATATGATCAAAATAGGGAATTTTCTGGGTTCAACTTGCAACTAGCCCTATCCCAAAACACAACTATAGGAGCCTTAGAACTTTTCTCAACTCAACCCTACACGAAACAGTTTTAGAGCTCCCAAACCCAAACCGCATACAAGAGAGGCTCAAACCGGCTGTCAAACCGTCAAGACCAAAACTAGACTTCCATACAACCCAAGACATGTATCCATACTTTTCTACACAAAATCATAGTTCCATACTAACCATACTTAAATTCCATATACCCATATTTCCATACTTTTTTATACAAAATCCTAGTTCCATACTAACCATACTTAAATTCCATATACCCATATTTCCATACTTTTTTATACAAAATCCTAGTTCCATACAAATATTCCTAGTTCCATACTTGTGATCTTCTCTTTTCTTTTCCTTCTTTCTTATTTTCTTTCCTCTTCTTCTTCTTCTTCTTCTTCTTCCTTTCTCTTCTCTTCTCTCTTATCTGTTTTTTCTCTCTCTTTCTCCCAAGACCAAAATAAGATATTTATTTTAGTCTTATCTTTATTTGATCTTATCCCCTTTTTTTCACTTTCCAGGGAGGAAACTTCCTCCCTATTTCCTTCAAGCCACTTGTCTCTTCCACAATTTTCTTCCTTATTTCATTTTAATATCTTTCTTTTATTACTCTTTGGTCCTTCAATTCTCTATTACTCTTGATTTAACTTATAAGACTCGTTTGGACATATGAACTTATTATATTGCAATTTGGCCATGAATTGGTAATTTATTAATCTTACCTTTAACTGGCTTAGATAATTCCAAGTTCTTGCTTATTTTATTTTATTCCGGATAACTATACTTTTTATTTTATTATACCCTAACCATGTCCGAAAACTGCTAGGGTATATTTCGAGGTGTTACAGAACCTTACCGAATAAGCTCCCGTTTTCTTTTCCTTTTTCTCTTATTTTCTCACTAGCCAAACACCCTTTGAGGATGACAACTCAGAGGATGAGTGGCTAAACCCCCTCATTCCTTAAAGTAAAGGGGCACGAGGCAAAGGAACCTGAGGTAAATGAAGGTTTCTCATGTTTTCAACGTAGGTATTCACTGATAATTATGTTTTCCTTAAACTCTTATAGTTCAGATCTTTGTCAACTTTCGAAAATTGGCCTGATTTGGTAAGTTTCGTAGCTAATCGGATGCTTATCGCTAGATCCAAGATGCCTGCTAGGTTATCACAAGAGCTATTGGAAGGTGAGTCAAGGAGACATGTTTTACCGTCATAATATTAATGTTCTGCGAACGCTGCCATCTTCAAAGGATAGTTATCGGTAAAGCCAAGTTTTATAGCTAAACTAAGACCGATTCGGGAAGCAACTCCATATGTTAACACATCTCAACAGAGAAAGACCCCTAAGAAACCTCATCAGCTTCCGGGAACCCAACCCCGTGACCTAATACTTCAAGGATTTCTATTTACATTTTAGCTCATTTTACTTTTAGTTTTCACCACACAAGTACTTTATAACAACTCCAAAACTAAAATTATAATCACCAGTAAACCTAGTGGCATTAGTCATTTCTCATGAAGAAAACACATCCTCGGGTGATATCTTAGAGTCGGCATACTATAGTAGCTACTAGTAGTGAAGTACAGGTTACAAATTTTGCCGATTTTAAGATACCCTACTTCAGGCTACATCGCGAATCACTTACCAGCCAAAAAGTTTTAGCATCCCCACAATGTAAATATTTATTTACATCGCAAGTAAATCTATTGGAAATCATTTTTTAGATACATAGAGTTCCAAGGCCGAGGCTCCCATCCCACCCCCCAAGCATCGGGGACTATATGCCTTGTGTTCGCTTTAGGTGATGACGAGGGTCCTTCCTAGCTTGAGAACTCTCCTTCCAGCTGGGTCCGCCATAATCAGCCTTTCTTCCGATTTTCTCCGAGCAGCTCGGGTGCTGGTACTCAACCATTCGAATAGCGGCTCATTCACTTTTTTCCTCAAGCTCCTCTAGAGCCTGTAGGAGTTCGGCTGGGTTGTTAGAGCATAGTGGTTCGAGTCCAGATTTGATCAAGATCAGCCCTCGTGCCAAAGGCCGCATGCATGGTATCTCCCCATTGCCGCTTTGAGTTGTTCCAGCTCAAAGGGCTATTGGTAACTCGCTCACCCATTTTCCTTTGTGGTGGTTGCGCCTATCTGCCGTAGGTATTCTAAATCAACAAAATTATAACCTATCACCTCATACTACCGTATATTGCTACCATAGTATAGCTAATTTATATTATCCGCTGTGACGGGTTTTCTTCAAGAGAAATGACTAATACCGGTGTTTACAACTTCGATTTAGTTTGATATTAAAGGTGATAAAAAGGGGTTGGTTTTAATGGTTATCACTGGAAATAAAAGAGATTAGAATGTGGAAAGAGGTCCCTTGAAGCATCAGGACACTAGGTTTAGGTTCTTTAGGCAGATGAGGGGGTTTTCGGGTCAAATCGTATCTTCATTTAGCTATAAAAACTGACACTCGTTACATATCTTTGAAAATTGCATTCACTGCCCATTAATGCTCTCAGTCAGTGAAAACAAACGTCTCCTTGACTCACCTTCCAATGGCTCATAAATGATAACTAAAGAACATCATCGATCTTAGCATTAAGATCCACACTATCTTTCGGAAAGCTACCAAATATTAACTATCTAAGGTGATTCGAATGGATCAAAACCTAAAGTTGAAGGGAAGAACAAGTACGATGCTGAATACCGCGTGAAAAACATGGAAACCCTTATTTGCCTGAGGATCCCTTCACCCAAGAAATAAAGAGAAAGAAAATTTCCGCAAGCCTCCCCAAAAATTCAATAATCAAAAAGTTCAAAAACTCTTACATCAAGTACTGTCTCTGGCATTTCAAGCCATACTACTTATACACATTACCAAATTAACAAAAGCAAGAAACTATTACATATGGATAATTTGGGAAGAAATAAAAAAGAGAGACAAAAAGTAAAAAAGAATGGCAGTAATTACAGCAATTTAATGCGAAATTCACAGGCTACGAAAATTCTATCCTCGCGTAATTTTGCAGTGGTCGCCAATTTTCAAATTTCACAGTGGCCATAAATTCGCAGCCAAGGAATTCACACAAGGGCCGCGAATTGCGAACCCTGCGAAATCGGGCAAGGGCTTTCTGGCACTCTCTCTATTTTTCTCGTCGTTCCTACAAATTTTGAGTTCCAATTGATTTTTCCATGTTTGTCGTCTCATCTTCAATATATATATAGCTCCGTGGAAAACTACAAAATTGCCATAAATTCTTACCGCCATCGCTAGCTCCTTAACGCTAACTGGTCAATTCCGCTTATTACTACAAAAAAGTGCTCAAAACCCGAAGTGTTAAGAGTGTGGAACAACACTATTTGGGTAGTAATCACTCCCCCCGACCAACACATTGCTAGTCCCTTAGCAATGAAAGAAGAAGAAAGCAATCAAAAGAAAGATGAATCATATATATCCACAAAAAATGGTTTTTAAAAAATGAAGGGATAATACCCAACTTTCAATAAAGTTAACAATCCACCAAAGACTATCTCGTGAAGAGTGTGTGCTTGCGTAAATTGGCATCAAAACAAGGTCAACTCCTGAGGACCAACCTGAAACCTTCCACAAAACCTAAGTGTAACTGATTTGGTTTCAAAAAATAGTCCGCCAAATTGTTCTCTCCCCTAAACCCAAACTCTTTTTCTTATACTTTAGTAGACTAATTCAACTCTACTAGACTGTAACTCCACTTTGTTCACAACCTTGTAGTTCAATGCCGAGGGAATCGAATTCACAATTGTCCATGTAATCTGGTCCACCGATGACTCCTAACCAATTAAGGTTTAGGGGTATCGAAATCACAGAGATTTCAACCACTAACTCTTCAAGTTTTACCAAATTTAATAAGCTCAAACCCAGCACCTACAAATTGTTAAACTCACCTATCCACCCGTAACGAGCAAATGCCTGCGACTCTCTCAACCGCTTGGTTTATGGCATTGGGCTTTAAAGACTTTTCACCACATACCTTCAAATACTGGTTTCTCCAAGGTCAAGACAGAATTATTTCTTCTTCATCTTTTCTTTTTTTTTTTCTTAAAGACTCATTGGTCTTTTATTCAAGGGTCCCGACCTATTAAAGGAAGTCAGAAGTACTAGGCCGAACTTTTGCAAGGCTTAGGAGGCAAGGCAGTTTTTCAACTTATCATTGATATCTAATGTGCACAAAGTAGGTTAGTTCATGGAAGAAGTGAGGCTAGACAAGAAGAGTTCTCTACAGCTCATCAACTCAAAGTACCATAATATCTTAAATTCAAAGTTATTGAGACAATAGCTTTCGATTTCTCTCTATCAGAAGTCGAGAATTACAAAAAAATTGAAAAATGAGAACAAAGCATTAACTAAACATGTGCTATACCGTAAAAAACAAAACCAACTAGAACCATTCAAACAACAACATACTGCTCAAAACATAACGGCACTTCCTTCATTAACTCTCCCCAACCGACCGGTCATTGTCCTCACGGCTTGAGCATAAACTAATGAAGGAAGTGATACCTCGTCGTGGGGTGGAACCTCATCCTCATCTTGTGACTGAGCAGGAGCCAAGGATGGAGCAACTCGTAGAGCTCGCTTCGCTGGAGGACCGGAGCTGAATCGTCATGCCCGGCCACGGAATTACTACCGAACTCAGCGGTGGAGCCAGATCCCGTGGCCGCTGCCTGGAGTGAGAATGATAGGTGGCAAGCCCAGATGTTAACGAATCCGGCAAGGATGATGCATTCGAGCAAGGGCGACGATGCGAATATCCGTCGCTATGAAGCCGTGGGCGTTAAAGAAGGACTAAAAATGCAACCATGAAATTTCGCGGCCGGGCCAAGCAGATGGCAAGAAAATCTCGAGTAGGAGGTGGAGGATGTCACGAAGGTGAAGATGAGTTAATGCTGAGCAAGAGCCGGAGGGAAGAGGAAGCGTGCGTGATGTGGGGCAAGCACTGAGTCAAAGACAGGGTCAAGTAACACAGATATGCGGTTCCGGCATACGCCCATAAAGGCCAGACCCGCGGGGATCTATTTAGATCCGCCAAGGAGGATATGTGGGAAGAGGAGGGGCCCCGAGCACAAACTACCATTTCTCAACGGTAAATGTGGCCTCACAAACCCGACGGTGCTCTCGATGGGGCTCAGCCGAAAAACTTAGGTGCTCCAATACATGAGAGAGGACCCTGAAACAAAGAAGATAATAGGTCCCGCCACCAGGCCCATTTTTTATGGATTTTCTCCGAAGTGAGCAGGATGTCAGTAATATGCCTGGGGCTAAACCAAAAGCCCTCGTAACGCTGAGCATAAGGCCCCATACCTTCTTATGATGGTGTCCCACCCTCCTCAAGCAACATGCTAAAGAGGAAACATATTTGATCAGAGTGTGTGGTCCACAAAAAGCATCCTTATTGAAGTCATCAGAACAAAATAAGGCCACGATATAACGGAGAGGATCCTGACGACCCTAGGCGAAGGATAGGGCCATATAGTGGTGTGTGGTGGCGGGAAATGGTAAAAGGGTGGTGGGTGGGCGGGCGCCATAGTCCGCAAATTGGCCGGCACATAGTTAAAAAGTAGCAAATGGGAGACCACATTTGAAGGATGCCTTGAAGGCCATAAATAGTGAAGTGAATAAATGTTGGGTGGCGCCACCTTTGAAGTCGTGGTCTGGCAGCCCAATCACTACTCCTCGGATAGAAAATAGACGGAGCTCAAATTACCAAGAGAGCACTGAACAGCCCTATAGAACTCAAGCCCAGATTTGGCAAAGTTAGAATGTCATAAAAATGTTTGTTGTTGAAGTCCTGACACAAGCAAATACATTCTGGTGGCACAAGGGAATAATGGCCTCGTGACAGCAAAGAGAATAGAGCCAGGTGACAGTGGAATGTTGGCTGAGGCACCCGGAGGAGGTGGAGACTATGGAGGTACTTGCAGTTGTGGCTGTGAAGACTCTCCGAGGCCAGAGGTCCTAGTCCGCTTGGGCGGAGGTGGCCTACGCACCAGTCAAGAGGAGGATCTAGGGCACTGATCCACCCCAGTCACACCGCGCATTGTGGAGAGGTACGCGCAACCCGGAGGTTGGCAAAACAGCTCCACAGATCTGGCAGAGGCAAACCACGCACCGGAGGAAATCGTGTGCCTGGTAGGAGGAGGACTCGCACAAAGGTCGGGATGAAGCTGCCTATTCTCAGTCTTTTCCATGACTAAAGACTGAGTGGATGAGGGTTTCAGGAGAGGGGAAGGGTTTTCCTGTGAGGCCTCAGTGAAATGGAGATTTGCAGTGAGATGTGGGTTTCGTATGGAGTGGTATTCTATTTATAGAGAAGAATAAGGGCTTGAAGAGGTGGAGTGATAAAAATGACTGGGAATGAGAGCTGTGAGGAAAAATGGGAGGTGCAACAAGATAAGCATAGATCTGAAGTGCCTGGAATTGCAGCTTAAGTTCACTCGGGAAATGGTAGGGGTGCGAATCCAAAGGTTTCAGAGGGACATTCAAACGTACTTATAAAGTGAGGGCTGCGAATTTTCAGAACCCATGCAAAAATCCTAGAAAATTGGCTAACTCTAATAAATTTGTCAGGTGAAATTTTTGCAAAGGCTTAAATTTGCCGCGAAATTTCCGCCTGGGTGGAAATTTCCGCGATTTTTCTTCCGAGCCTGACCTCCCCGCTTTAGAAACACACAACCCCGCAAAACAAATGCTAAGAACTGTAATAAAACAAATAAAATAAAAGATCAACAAACAAAAAGAAATGGACTCGTAATCTCGGGAGACGAATCATTCAACCCAATTTTGCTTCTGTCCGTGGAGCTATTGGGGTGATTGGTAAGGTTGATAATTCTTCATCAAACTTCACTCACCACCCTCATAGCTTTCGAAAGCACAATGTTTCCTCAATAATTAGTGCTTAATCGTGCAAACTTCCCACCTTCTTCCTTTGGATTGTCATGTTTATGTTTAAATGAAATATAAGTTGAGCTTCCAGTATCATATTGCCAAATGTGAGCTGCATGACCTATTCCTCGACAATTGATGGATGGTATTTGATGTGGCAAAAAATGGTCTCCCAAGTATGATGGGCACATAATTGGCCCCTACTTCCACTGGCTCGATATCAAGAACAACAAAGTCTATCGGATAGTAGAACTTATCCACCTTCACCAAAACATATTCAACTATGCCTTTAGGAATTTTCACCGATTTATGTGCCAAAGATAAGGTGATGGTGGTAGGCTTTAATCCTCCTAGCCTTAACTATTTATAGACTGAGTAAGGTAACAGGTTTACATTGGCTCCCAAATCCAACAATACTTTTTCTACACAAGTTCCCCCAATGTTCACTGAAATGGTTGGAGACCTAGGATCCTTGTATTTCATTAGGGTATTACACTGGATGATGGAGCTCACATGTTCCATCAAGAAAGCTGTCTTATTCACATTCAGCCCTCTCTTAGTGCACAGCCCTAGAAATTTGGGCATATGCTAGACCTCAGCTGATCAAGTCTAGAAGAGGATATTAACTTTCACCCGCCTCAGCACTTCAAAATCTCATAATTGTTCACCCTCTTTTGCCCCCTAAGTGCTTTATGAAAGGTGGAGTGCATGCTCTTTTCAAATGATATCTTCTTTTATCACTATTCTCTCTGCCTCTCCCTTTGTTGTTCTTTGGTTGCATCTAGTGGCTTAGGTATTGGCTGATCAATTTTTTTACCACTTCTCATAGTGATAATGGCTTTCACCTCATCCATCTTGGGAGCAACTTCATTGGCACTAACTACCTGGTGGATCCTTTGGGATTCTGTTGGGTTTATGAAGGAAATTTCATGTTTCACTTGTTGTTGATTCGGTGAGCCTTGGATGAGACAGAAGTTGTCTATTTTCTAAGCATCCCGAGCATCTATTCTTTTGTTCAATGTTCTTTCCACAATATCAATTTTCTAATTCAACTGAGCATTGATTGCTTTTTGCTTTTCCACAAAGTTACCTACCACCTTACTCAAATTTAAAATGGTTTGCTCAATTGGAGAAGTTGACTGTGGTTGTAGTGGCTAAGAAGTTAAAGCGTACTGTGGAGGGCAGGAGGTTCATACTATGGAGGTTTTGGCTTCCAGGAAAGATTTGGGTGATTTCTCCAGCTAGGGTTGTGGTGTTGGCTATATAAAATAGGTTGATGGTTTGAATTGACCAACAACACTTGTTTGTTCCACTAACATTCCCTCTATCGCTAGAATAATCGACATTGCTTCCCATGTTCGGACTCACAAATGAAACATGATGGTTTGGCACATGAATCTCTGGCCACCGCTTGCAATTGTTAAAAACCAAATGATATATACAAATTTCTACCACTATTACCAAAGGTTAACTAGAATCCCCGGCAATGACACCAAAAACTTGTTAGGACCATAAGTTGTGCATATTCAAATTTATGAAACCATTACTAGAAGACTATAAATTAATCCCTAGCAACGACGCCAAAAACTTGTTACTGACCAAACTGTGTATAGACCAAATTTAAGACATTGTCACCAGAAGACTATTACCTAATCCCTAGAAAAGGCGCCAAAAACTTGTTAAAACCAAATATAACTTGTATGCTCATAAGTAGAATAATTTTTGTCACTAAACTCAATTAAAGATTTACTTTGGTCTTAAAAATTGCAAGTGCACGGGTTGTACAAGTAATAAAGTGGACCTATAAGTCCGGATATCGTTCCCATAGATATTGAAAAGAATTTAAACTTCAACTACCCCAACTCTCAAGTTCTACACTATTTGAACGTCCAGGTTAGATAAAAATTTAGTAACCCAATAAGAATTTTGATAACTGGCATCCTACATTTAAAAATAAAGGGAAAAAGTTAAATCCTAAATATAAACTGGACTGAACCAGGTTATTGCTGGAAGTGGACATTGAGATTTCTCTGCTGTGAAATTATCAATTCCTGCATCATAATCATTATATTTTCCCCTAAGTTGGAATCTGAATTTGTCAAGAGACAAGGTAGTATAGTTTGGATTCCTCCTCTAACCATACTTTTCAGTAGGGTTCATGTTCATTTACGAAACATGATTCTATTCAAATTAGTTGTAATTAAAAATTTCTACGTAAGATTTGGGTATTTCTTTTCCAATACTTTATACCATTTCTTATGAAATACAATTTCTGCTTCCCAAGAACGGGGCAAGCTACTGGAATTTCTACAAGGTGATGTCTGCTCCCCTTAAGATTTGAAAAGTTTTCTCTTTCCTTTATTAGAATCTCATGCTGGGGATCGAGTTCATTCTTCGGACCAAGGAGAGATCTCTAATTGATTAAATTGATATATCCTCAACCCATTTTCAAACCATGAACAAAATGAGGATTTATCCCAGTAGCCTTTGAGCTCATTAGTTAACATTAATCTAGCATACCCCAGTAACTAGTCTAAGCTCCTCGGGAATCTCCATCTACGTGTCACTCGGGCCTCACCTTGGAAGTGAGACGGACAATAGTCCTTTCATGGGTATAAGTTATTAAAATTGGGAACAAATAATTTCAAGAACGACATCATTCAAATAAATTAAAAATTCAACTCAGGAAATTTTCTTCTCATTTTGCAGAAAAGACCATAACTAACATCAGATCTTTCCCAGCAGAAGTTGTGTTCTCGAAAATTGGATTACAGTATACACTGAAATACTGATCAGGAAAATTCCACTACAACTGCAATCAACTGAAGAAATGAGTTCCAGCTTTTGTCTAGAGTTCATTGAATTCAAACAATAATCGTAAATGAATTTCAACATTAAATTTCAACTTCAAAACTTCTAAACAATTTACTGTTTCAGATCTAGTAAACGAATAAAAAATCCCTCGCTAAATCTAATCTACGAAGAAAAGAAAAAAAAAGAAAAGAAAAGAAAAGAAAAATATAATACAAGGTCCTCGGCTCAGTGCTTTGGTTCGTTCAATCTTTGATTGGTATCTTGCTTTCGCGTCGTTTCTATTTATAGAGCCTAAGTTTGGGCCCCTAAATTAAGGCTATGTGAATCCCTAAAATTTATGGCCCAAATTTACCATCTGTCGCGACTGAAGTTGTGTCGCGATAGAGTTTGTGTGTCTTGTTCTTGGGTATGTATGAGTAGATGCAGCCAGCGACTTGAAGATCTTGTGCTCGTGCTCCTTCTTGCTTCAATTACGACAACTTATTTTTGTTGCGACATTCTTCTTTCTTTCAGCATGATAACTCTATCGTGACAGAGTTTCCTTTATCGCGACAATATTCTGTGCATTCCTCAAACAGTTATGTCGCAACATCGATAATCATGTCGCGACACGAGTTTGGTCGCGATACGCAATTTGGTGTCGCGACCTAAGTTTCCATGTCGCGGCCGACATCATTAGGTTATGTTGCAGCAACGCGTGTATCTATTATGCGCATTTTATGTCGCGACCTAGAGAAAGTCTATCGCTGACCGGAGGCTTGTTGCTCTTGAGCTTGACTTCTTGTGCGACTTTGTTCTAATGTTCTGATATGACTTCTTAGCGTTGTCGATATTTTTACATCGCATTTCGGTTTTTCATGTTGCGATAAGACTTTTCTGTGTTCAGCTTAATCATTCTATCGCGACCCAGTTTGTTTTATCGTGACAAAACTTCTTTGCATTATGTTGAAATCTTTGTCGCGACATAGAAAAGTCTGTTGCAACATTGTTTCTCTCTGTTCAACTTATTTATGTGTTGTGACATTAAGATCCATGTCGCGACATGGACTTATTTCCTCAACTTAGAGTATGTTACAACGTTGGGTTCCTTTGTTGCGACCAAGCCAGTTCAGCAAGTAAGCGTCATTTGTCGTGACATAAATTTTCTTGTCGAACTGGACTTCTTCTTTTAGTGCTCTCTTCTATCTCAACTAGCTCCTCCATGTTGCAAGAATCAGTGTCGCGACAGAGTAGATTCTATCGCGACATAGATTCTACCTTATGATCTTTCCTTATGTTGCGACATAACTGATCTTTGTCTCAATTGGCTTCTTCCCATTTCCTGTTGCGACATGCTGTCTTTTATTTGTGACCTAAGCTCATGCACTTGAATTTTAGATCTTTGTGTTGCAACCACGAAAATGTTGTTACTGACACGGGTTCTCTAGCCATTTGCTTAGACGTTTGTCGCGACCCCGAAAGTTTGTTGCGACAGAGACTGCTGCATTTGTTGCTTTTCTCTTCTTTTTTGCTGGATATCTCTCCTTTTTGAATTAACTCCTGCAAAACATAAAGTTTGTAAATATTCCATAATTTGGCATTAAAACGGCTCTAAAAACACTAAAAACAAGCCAGAAAAATGGATTAAAAATAGATGAGTTGAAGACTCATCACACCTCATGCTGGTTTCTCATTTCCAGTTCTTCCAACCTTCTAGCTAAGGTTGAAACTTTGGTTTTCATGTCCATGTCTTCCGGAAGTGAGTACATGCCACCCCTTGTACTGGGTTGAGGTCTCATTCTTTCCATCTCCCTTGGGTTAGGCTCATCCCAACCTTTTGAAGCTTGAGCTACATAACTCAGGAAATCCAAAGCTTCCTATGGATGTTTGCTTAAGAAGTCTCCTCCACACATAGTGTCCAACAGTTGCTTCATGGCAGGAGAAATTCCATCATAAAAATGGCGACCCAGCGACCATGTGTCAAACCATGGTGAGAATGACATTGAGTGCTATATATCTCTCGACATGCATATAATTTTTCATTCTCGTGCTAGCCGAGAAGGTGGAAATGCGCCTCTTCAAATTTGTTTGTTACGTGAGTGGAGAGAATTTCTTGAAACTCAACTGCATCTCGGTCGATTTTGAATGCTCCTTAGCCTCGGGGAGTTGAGCCCAGGGTGAGCATCCTTCAATGTGAAAGGAAAAATCTTAAGCCTCATTAAATCCATAGTGGTAGTCTCCTCCTTGAAGGTGTTACAAACCTCTTCAAGCTCCCTCATGTGCGAATAAGGGTTCTTACTCTCCATGCCATGAAAAGTTGGAAGAAGTGGCACAAGGTAAGGCCTTATAACCATTTTCTCAGTTGGAGGTACTATGAAGGAGGGTGCACTCATCCGAGGAGGGTGTATGTGGTCCCTCATGAATCTAAATGCATTAGGATTTCTTTCCACTCCCTCCTGACTTTGTTGTTCTTCAGGTGGAGGTTCCATTGGGTTTAATTCAAGCCCAATTCAAAATCTGATTCCTGTGGAATACTCACTTTAACTAATCTGCCTTCTAAATTCCTAAACCATTGGAACATAAACTCCTATATGAAAAACAGGATAACACCAAAAAGAAACAAAAACAATTCTACCAAAAGGATTATTGTTAGCTAAAAAGAATATATATATATATATAAACAGTAAAATGAAATTAAGTAACCTAGTAGTAAGCTGCTAAAAAGAATGATAAGAGAAAAGAAATTCACCAGAGCTTGTGATGAGGATCACAAGTGTTCAGCACATTGTCATTTGCACTAAGGCACCATCCCCGACAACGACGCCATTTGTTTCATGGCCAGTGGGGTATTTTAAATCAACAAAATTTATAACCTAATACCTCATACTACCATAGCATTGCTATAGTATAGCAGCTCTAGGAGCATCCACAGGGATGGGTTTTGTAACACCCCGAAATATACCCTAGTCGTTTTCGACATGTTTAAGGTATTTTGTGGGCATAATTTGAAGTTTTCGTAATTATTAATTTGCTAAGTGAGTAAATCTCGAAACCCAGAAATTTGTACAAGGTACAAGGGCAAACGTGTAAATTTTTAAAATAAGATATGAAGGTCATATGACAAGAAGATGAGAGGTTAAAGTGAAATAGCATAAATTTGATTTCCAAATAGAAAATAAATGGAGAACCAATGAGTAATAAAAGGGAAAATAAAGTATAAAAAGAGGAGGAGACAAAAAATATCTCATTTTTGGTCTCCTAAGTTAGGGTTCCCACGTAAAGAGAAGATAAGAGAGAAAGAAGGAAAAACGAAGAAGAAGGAGAAGAGGACTTCAAGAGAGAGCAAAGGTATGGAATTCTAAAGTTTTGTATGGATTTCCATGAAATTGTATGAATTTCCATGGAATTGTATGGTTAGTAGCTTGTCCCCAAACCTAGGGTTTTGTTAGGATTTCATTATAACCCTAGATTTCTTGAAAGTAGGCTTGGTAAAACCCTAAATGGTACAAGAAGAGTATGGAATCCTCCCTTTGAGGTTGGATTCATGGTTTAATTACAAGTAATGGAGTTTGGGTTTAGAACAAACCTTAACTAATCTTCCTATTTGGTTTATGTATGGGTTTTTGAAGTAAGATGGAATAGAGGAAGAGTATGGAAGAAAAGTGAGTGAAAGAGGGAAAATCTGCCATTTCTGGGTAGTTTCCGTGACTGGTACCGGTACCAGAACAGGGTGGTACTGGTACCACTGATGCAGAGACCAAATGGTACCGGTACCATCCAAAGTGGTATCGGTACCACTCACCAGAACATGAATGGTACCGGTACCTCGATGTGGTACCGATGTAGTACCACTTTTTCCAGCAGCCCTAATTTCTTGTATTTTTACATTATTAAGCCCAAATTCATACACCTATAGTATAGGAACCCTAATAAATGAATAACGAAGGTTCAAATATAAATGACATTAAGTTGAAACCGCATCGTACCTCGCCGCCTCAGTGAGTTTAGTGTGGACAAACTGTAATTTCCCTAATACGTATAAGTGTTATAAATACAAGTGTATGTATAAGTTTAATATATGCAAGCTAAAGAGAAGACATGTATGATTTAGTTATATGAAAAAGTACAGTTTAACATGTATAAAAGATTTTGTGATAATGAATATCTCATAAGTATACATGATATTTATAGTTATTCATGTATATGAGATAAAAAGATTTATAAGAAAACATAAAAAAAAATTGATTGCCTGCCTATGACCAGGTAGTTGGATAGATAGGCATGCCAATAAGGACACAGTTGCTGCAGCATACAGTACACATATCGAGGCCCCGTTTGGGTCGATGACATAGATCTCGTTTGTATCATTATAGCGGCCTCATTTGGATCATACAAAGATCACTATCTCGTATAGTGATAGTACCTTCATGTATATACAGATAGAGATCACTGTCTCATATAGTAATAGTACCCAGCCAGTACATCTGGAATGAGAATCACGGTGATAGGCTGCAGCCGAGATTTACATACAGTTCTCGTATCATGCAATAGTATTTTCGGTAAGAACATAAAAGAAAATGAAAAGTATATGTAAAGGAAATGTATAAAGTATATGATATGATATGATATGAGAAGCATGCCATTCTTTATGCGATGATAGTATACAGTTACAAGAACAAGAAGTAAAGCATAAAATGACACAAAAAGTATATGAACTATGATAAGAAAATGAGATATGTGTAGAAGAAGCAAATATGAGAAATGGTTAAATATATGTACATGTTATATGAGTCATAGACTATGCGTGTGTTTAAAGTGCGGGATGATCCCGCTATTGAGGCGAATCCATGTGTAGAGTACGAGAAGGAAGCAGGAGGCGAGCGATCCATCAAGCTGACCAGGCCAACACATCAATAGGGGTCCATTGGAAGATTTTTGGTATAATGTATATGTCTTTTTGTTTCTTTTTGTAAACAAAGTAAATGCTGAACACTTCCATCTATGGAGCTTGTATATATTTTGTAATCCGCTGCTACAAAATATAGTACAAGTAGAATGTTTAACATTATATGAATGAGCTTAAAGTTATAGTAAATAAAAGTTAATTAATTGTCGAGGCTGGCCCAGGGCATCTATTCAAGTGGCATCTCGGATTCGGTTTGGACCCATGTAAGTCAGGACCTAAGAAGGGGTGTTCTGATTCAAGTGTTATCAGGAAGCTTAGGTTTAGGTGTTTCTGGAAAAGCCTAGGTTTAGGTGGCTCTGGAATAGAGTATATGATAGAAAATCATGTGTTTAGTAATGTGTTGACCTGATGTGGATGTCTTTGTGTTTTGTATAGATGGATCGTCCTCCAAATCCAACTGAAGAAGTAGCCGAGAGTGTTAACCCTGGAGATCAGGGAATATCTACTTCGAACCCTTCTGAATCTGTCAAAAGTGAGAGCCAAGTTCCGGCTGAGCCAAATGAAGCGCTACTGAGGATATCTCAGGATATGACTCGGGTATTAGAAAGATTAATAGCTCCAAAAGCCTCTATAGATATGGTAAGAAGACATGGGGCTGAGGAATTCCATGGGACAACATGGAAGGTCGAATAATGAATTTTGGTTAGAAAGTTGCAAAAATATTGGAGGAAGTTAGATGCACGCGGAATTAAATTATCATGTGCAATCTCACTATTCTGCGAGTGGGCATATGATGGGTGGAAGCCTAATGTTGAGAAGTCCAAAGTTTGGAAATCCATGACTTGGGTTCTTTGTCCAAGTTCGGGGCAAAGTACGTTATCGAGATGTATAGGGAGTCCCTTGTGGAGACGGTTCTAAATTTGGAAACAAAGGAACTTGTCGATTGGTGAATATGAGAAAGAATTTGATCGTCTCGGCAAGTATGCCGGAGTTGAGGTCCTCACTAAGGCATTTCGATTGTAGGCAATTTGAGGATGGGCTGCATGGTTCCATCGAGGTGTTGGCACTATGACTTCTCTTCAAAATGGTGGATTTCTATGGAGTTCAGTCCAATTTGCAATGAAAGTAGAGGCCCAGAAATGACGACAAAGATCTTAAAGAAGAAGTTTTCCTAGAGGAGCTTAGTCTTCCTCGGAGAAAAGAGCTAGGGAGTCTCGACTCAATCGAGAATATGGTTCGCTCTGAGGTAGAGCGGGTCCAATGTAGCACCTAGTAGGTAAGTGCTTCAGTTGGATAGGGAGAAATTCCAAAGTGCCCTCATTGCCATCGACAACATTTGGGGGTTTGTAGATTGTTGACAAGAGGGTGCTTCAGATGTGGAAGCACTGAACATCTGATGGCACATTGTCCCAAAGAGTCAATAGATAATAGGAACCCTTAGAGTAACAGCAGAGAAAGGTCTGTGGCACCACCATTGACTCAAGATAAAGGTGGGGTCGGGGGCCCGAGCCGGCATGGGAGACGAGTGCGGTGTCGAGGCGGTGGATGCGTCCTATGCCTCTGGCCTTGGCTTATGGTATATGCTATGAAGAGGCTGAGAGGATCGGGATGCTCTGAAGTGATTCTTAGTATGTTTCTTTATATAGTATTGAGATGCATGCAGTGATGACTACTAGTTCTACCCATTCCTTATATATGCATTGAACATGTATTTTGATAAAATCACCGACGATTGGAGCAGTTAGCATATGACATGCATGTGACCTGTCCATTAGGGTACAGTAGTAGCGTGAATAGTGTATACAGAAATTGCTCCATTGTTATACAAGCAAGAGAGTTTCTCGCTGATTTGATACCCTAACCATTCCGATAATTTGACTTGATTATGAGAATGGATTGGTTATCTAAGAATCGAGCTATCGTTGATTGTGGTCAAAAGACAGTAGTGTTGAAATGCTTTGACCAAACTGAGGTGATAGTACAAGGCATTAGATCAAGTGCAATGTCCAATGTGATCTCCCGGTATCAAATGAAGAGATTATGAGGAAAGGATGTGAGACATTCTTGGTGGTGATACTTGACTCAAGGAAGTCGAGTGGATGTAGAAAAGATTCCAATTAGTAAAGGGAATTTCCGGATGTATTCCTTGAAGAGTTGGTATTCCGCTCGAGGAAGTGGACTTAGCCATAGAAATTGTACCAGAATAGTCCCTATGTCTGGGAGCGCACTTGGAAATGCAGGATGGATCATGGTGAAAGAGTTAAAGAGTCAATTGTAAGGCTTTTAGATAAAGTTTATCCAGGCCCAATGTTTCGCCTTGGGGTGCACCTGTTTTATTCGTGAAAAAGAAAGATGGCACTCTACAGATGTGCATTGATTATCGTTAAATCAACAAAGTGACAGTGAAAAACAAATACCCATTGCCGAGAATTGAAGATCTATTTGATCAGTCGAAAGGAGCGGGTGTCTTTTCGAAGATCGACTTGCGATCTGGGTACTATCAATTAAGAGTAAAGGAAGTAGATGTGTCGAAGACTGCATTTAGAACCCAATATGGCCATTATGAGTTTTTGGTAATGCCATTTGGGTTGACTATTACACCGGCAGCATTCATGGATTTAATGAATAGGGTATTCCGACCCTATTTAGATTGTTTTGTGGTTGTATTTATTGATGACATCCTGGTGTATTCTAAGGATGCACAGGAACATGAACAACATTTGAAAATAGTTGTACAGACCTTGCGAGAGAAAAAGTTGTATGCTAAACTCAGCAAATGTGATTTTTGACTAAAGGAAGTTTCATTCCTACGCCATATTGTGTCTGCCATATTGTGTCTGCTGAGGGCATAAGAGTTGACCCAGCTAAGATTGAAGTTGTGGTGAATTGGAAACCACCCTGAAGTGTTACAGAAGTGAGAAGTTTCTTGGGCCTAGCAGAATATTATAGAATATTTGTGAAAGGATTTTTCTGTCATGGCTTCTCCACTCACCAAATTACTCAAGAAAGGAGTAAAGTTTGAGTGGTTAGATAAATGTCATAATAGTTTTGAACAGTTGAAAGAAATGTTGGTTGAAGCACCAGTATTGACGCAACCTACCTTAGGAAAAGAGTACACCTTATACAGTGATGCTTTAGGCATTGGTTTAGGATGTGTGCTAATGCAAGATGGGAAAGTAGTGGCTTATGCATCCAGGCAGTTGAAGCCACATGAACAAAATTATCCCACTCATGACCTAGAGTTGGCTGCAGTAGTGTTTTCTTTGAAAATATGGTGACACTATTTATACGGGGAAAAGTGTAGAATTTACACAAACCAAAAGAGTCTCAAATACCTGCTCACTCAAAAAGAATTAAATTTGAGACAGCGGAGGTGGTTAGAGCTATTTAAAGATTATGACTGTATAATATATTACCACCCCGGAAAGCTAATGTGTTAGCATATGCTTTAAGCAGAAAGACAGTGGCAACGATGTCACTTCAACACAGTGAATGGAGACTAGCAGATGATGGAGCTATATTAGCTCAATTAGAAGCGCAGCCCGTTTTAAAGCAAATGATTATAGATGCACAGAAAAATGATGAAGAGCTACAGAAAAAGTTACAGATGATTAGAGATGGTGACGAGACCGAATTTTCAGTGAAAGAATCTGGAAGTTTGTATTTCCAGAACAGGTTATGTGTGCCAGATGATAAAGAGCTAAAGAAAAGTTGTTATTTGAAGCTCATAATACGGTATTTACCATGCATCCTGGAGGTAATAAGATGTACCAGGATTTGAAACAACATTATTGGTGGAAAGGAATGAAAAGAGATGTGATAGAGTACGTGTCTAAATGTTTGACGTGTCAACAAGTCAAAGCTAAACACCAAGTTCCAACGGGGTCTATTGAATCCCCTTCCACTTCCTCAATGGAAGTGGGATAACATTACCATGGATTTTGTGTGGGGTTTCCTCGCGCGACAAAACGTAGCTACGTTTGGGTGATTGTTGATAGAACCATGAAAGTCGACGGGTTTATCTGGGTCGAGTTGGCCCATTACATGGATCAACTAATTGAGTTATATGTGGAAGAGATTGTACGATTGCATAGTGTACCGCTGTCTATGTGTCAGATAGAGATCCGCGATTTACGTAGAGATTCTGGAAGGAACTACTGTCAGCCTTAGGTACTAGAGTGAGATTTGATATAACATTAAAATGGCATCTGAGATGGACAATCCAAGAGGTTGATTCAAGTGCTCGAAGATATGCTTCGGGGATGTGTAATGGAATTCACCGGAAGTTGGGATAGGTATATTCCATTGATGGAATTTGCCTATAACAACGGTTATCAATCAAGCATTGGCATAGCACCATACGAGGCTTTGTATAGACGGAGATGTAGAACTCCAATATGTTGGACAGAGTTGAATGAGTACAAGATGATTGGTCCTGACATAGTAAAAGATACGGAAGAGAAAGTACGTTATTCAAAGGGTTAGTTAAGGCTTAGTGACCGATAAAAGTCATATGCCGACCGAAAAGGAGATATTGAATATGAAGTGGAGACAAAGTCTTCTTAAAAGTATCGCCGTGGAGGAAAATTCTACCGTTCGTCGAAAGGCAACCGAGTCCAAGGTTCATGTGGACCATATGAGATTTTAGAACGTGTCAGCCTCAGGCTTATTAATTGGCACTCTCTCCGGGTTATCCAACACAGCGATGTGTTTCATGTCGATGTTTCAAGATACCGCCTAATGAGTCGCGACATACTACCAAGCAAAAGAGATACAAGTACAGGATGATTTGTCATACGACGAGGAGTCAGCTATACTATAATGAGAGGTGAAACAATTGTAGAACAAACAAGTACCATTAGTGAAAGTGCTCTAACAACACCAAGGTAGAAGGCAACTGGGAAGCCAAAGGCAACCATGAGAGCACAAGCATCTCGCAACTCTTGAATCAAGTATGAATTTCAGGATCTAAATTCTTTAAAGAGGGGGTGTGGAGAGTCAGAACACCAAATATACTTAGTCAAGTTTACATATATTTAGGGTATTTTGTGGGCATAATTTGAAGTTTTCGTAATTATTAATTTGCTAAGTGAGTAAATTTCGAAACCCGGAAATTTGTACAAGGTACATGAAGGTCATATGACAAGAAGATGAGAGGTTAAAGTGAAATAGCAGAAATTTGATTTCCAAATAGAAAATAAATGGAGGACCAATGAGTAATAAAAGGGAAAATAAAATATAAAAAGAAGAGGAGACAAAAAATATCTCATTTTTGGTCTCCCAAGTTAGGGTTCCCACGTAAAGAGAAGAGAAAAGAGAAAGAATGAGAAGAACAAGAAGAGAAGAGAAGGAGAAGAGGACTTCAAGAGAGAGCAAAGGTATGGAATTCTAAAGTTCATGGATTTCCCATGAAATTGTGCGGATTTCCATGGAATCGTATGGTTAGTACTTCAGCCCCAAACCTGGGTGGTTTTGTTAGGTTTCATCATAACCCTAGATTTCTTGAAAAAGTAGAGTTGGTAAACCCTAAATGGTACAAGAAGAGTATGGAATCCTCCTTCGAGGTCAGATTCATGGTTTAATCACAAGTAACGACTTCGGGGTTTAGAACAAACCCCAACTAATCTTACTGCTCTCGGTTGAAAGGGTTATGAACCATATTAGAGTTGTTTTGGGAGTAATTCATAATAGGTTTTTGAAGTAAGATGGAACAGAGGAAGAGTATGGAAGAAAAGTGAGTGAAAGAGGGAAAATCGCCATTTCCCGGGCGCCATGACCCATCGTACCAAAACACCTAAGTATTCAATCGATGTAGACCAAATGGTACCGATACCATCCAAAGTGGTACCGGTACCACTCACCAGAACATGAATGGCACCGATACCGATGCAGTACCACTTTTTTTCGGTAACCCTAATTTCTTGTATTTTTACATTATTAAGCCCAAATTCATGCACCGATAGTATAGGAACCCTAATAAATGAATAACAGGGGTTCAAATATGAATGACATTAAGTTGAAACCGCATCGCACTCACGTTTCTGGGCAGTTTAGTGTGGACAAACTGTAAGTTCCCTAATACGTATAAACATGTTCAAAATGCCAGATTTGGCAGATTAATTTTTGTACTGACCGACTAACTGCCTGACTAGATCGACAAATTTAATATCGTCCCGTTTCCGTACATTTCTAAACAAAATTATGGACTTTATCCTAATGCTTGTACATAAATTTGACTAAGGTGGTATTATTACTTAATGTCGAATAGAATCTTTTTTTTGGGCTAACATCGACAATACTTAATAGCATCGAAGATAAGTCGTTTGTTTTTTAACATTAGGTACGAGTGCGACGGCAACTTTATCGTATTATTATTTTGATTCTCGGCCCAGCCTCATTCTTAATGGTACACGAGTTTAATTTAATTTTAATCGGGTTTTTAATAGGTTTGAGTTTATTTTCTCAAATCCGATACTGTTCAGGTATTGTTACTCTCTGTAAAACCCAAAAAAATTAGAAATTTTCAAAATGGCAAATGTTAATAAAATAATAAATTACCATAAGGGTTCGTAGAAGCCTAGAAAATTTCTTAGATCTGATGATGAAACGAATCGCGCTGCTAAATTTGTTCACGAACAGCGACCTTAAAAGTTTCGCCGAATTATGAGACGTTTTAAATTTTTCCGATTTTCCTGCGATAAGTTGTCAAGGATTCCAGGATCTAGATTTTTACGAAAATCTCGAAAGTTAGGAAATGGTTTCGGGGTAGAAACGGGTCCGAATGAAGTAATATGAATCATGTATCCAAAATAATAATAATAAGCCCCGCCCCGATTATATTTTAAAAATAATTTATTATTATTTTATTTTTATATTTTAATATACATAATAATTATTATTATAATGTTTTTTAATAAATAATTTATAAAAATTCATAATATATTTTTTGGGATAATATATATTCTAATTTATATATTGCTAAATTTATATTTTATAATATATTATATCATATATAATATATTAAGCTATTTTTTTTATTTCATGTATTTATTAGTTAGTTATTTTGATAATATATTAGTTAATAATTTTTTGTTTAAATTTTTTAGTTACATTAATTATTTTTTTGTAAAAAACTATAAAATATTTTGTCCCCAGTTTAGTCCGGGCGAGACCCACTGATTTGGGGTTAAAAACCAAGACAAAAATAACTCACATTCACTAATTTTGTCCCCGGGGCTTACTCACCCCAAAGATCTACCAACGCGCACTTCACTAATTTTGTCCAAAAATTAGTCTAATCCCCCTCTGTCCCGCTTACCAAACATGGCCATAAGTGTTATAAGTACAAGTATATGTATAAGTTTAATATATGCAAGCTAAAGAGAAGACATGTATGATTTTGTTATATGAAAAAAGTACAGTTCCACATGTATAAAAGATTTTGTGATAATGAATATCTCATAAGTATACATGATATCTATAGTTATTCATGTATATGAGATATAAATATTTATAAGAAAACATAAAAAAATTGATTGCCTGCCTATGACCAAGTAGTTTGATAGATAGGGATGCTTATAGGACACACCGCAAGATACGGCAAGATGTATATCGAGGCCCCGTTTGGTCGATGACATAGATCCCTGCTCGATCATTATAGCGGCCTCGTTTCTAAGTATATAGAGATCACTGCCTCATGCTGATAGTACTTTGGGTACATACAAGAGAGAACAGCTTATAGTACCTTCGTACATAGCGCTCTTCTCCCCGTATCCGTCTCGTGGTATTTGGTGTGCGTGAACATAAAGAAATGAAAAGTATATGTAAAGGAAATGTATAAAGTATATGATATAATATGATATGAGAAGCATAGCATTGCTATGCGATGATAGTATACATTTACAAGAACAAGAAGTAAAGCATAAAATGACACAAAAAGTATATGAGCTATGATAAGAAAATGAGATATGTCATGAAAAAGAAAATATGAGAAATGGCTAAATATATGTACATGTTATATGAGTCATAAAGATATGCATGTGTTTAAAGTGGGATGACCCCTTATTAGAGGTCGTCCATATGTGTAAATTCCTACTAAGCTATAAGCTTAGCACGGGTGTTTCATACGTGTAGGTACAGAAGAGAAAACCAGAGGGCAAGATGATCCACATCAGCAGCTAAGGTCAACACATCAATAGGGGTCCACTAGAAGATTTTTGGTATAATGTATGTCTTTTTGTTTTTTTTTTTGTAAACAATGTAAATGTTGAACACTTCCATATATGGAGCTTGTATATATTTTGTAATCCGCTGCTACAAAATATAATACAAGTAGAATGTTTAACATTATATGAATGAGCTTAAAGTTATAGTAAATAAAAGTTAAGCTATCGTGAGCCCCACCGGGGCATCACAATTTGCTGGCATCCCGTATTCGGCTCGACCCACCAATTGGTCGACTCGAGAAGGGGTGTTACAGTTTTCAGAAATGACTAATAAGAAGTTTACAATTGATTATAGCTCGATATTGGGGCTGCGGATAAAAAGTGGGTTATTTTAATGGTTATCACTGAAAATAAAAGAGATTAGAATGTGGAAAGAGGTCCTTTGAAGTATCAGACACTAGGTTTAGTTCTTAGGCAAAATGAGGGGGTTTCGTGGTCTTACTCACGATTGGGGAGGATAACATATAGTTATCTTCCAAACCCGGGATCTTCATTTAGCTATAAAACTTTCACCTGCATATTTTCCTTGAAAATGGCATTCACTGCCCATTAATGCTCTCAGTCAGTGAAAACAAACATCTCTTTGACTCACCTTCCCAATGGCTCATAAATGATAACTAACGAACATCACTGGATCTAGCATTAAGCATCCAATGAGCCTTGAAAGCTTACCAAATATTACCTATTCAAGGTGATTCGAAGGGATCAAAACCTAAAGTTGAAGGGAAGAACAGTAATGACAATGAATACCTGTGTGAAAACATGGAAACCCTTAGTTTGCCTTAGGATCCTTCACCCAGTAGCCTTCTACTTCAAGGAGTAAGGGGTTTTAGCCGCTCATCCTCGGAGGGTGTTTGGCCAGTGAGAAAAAGAAAAAGGAAACGAGAGAAATGAGAGAAAACGGGAGGTTCTTCCGTAAGCCTCCCCAAAAATTCAATAATCAAAAAGTTCAAAAACTCTTACATCAAGCCCTGTCTTTGGCATTTCAAGCCATACTGCTTATACAAATTACCAAATTAACAAAAGCAAGAAACTATTACATAGGGATAATTAGTTAAATAGTGAGTAGACAAAAGTCAAAAAGAATGGCAAGTAATACAGGAAATTTCGCACGCTAAAATCAAAGGCCGCGAAATCTCTGGCTGTGGTCAGTGGAATTCTCGTAGGTAGCGAAAGCGGCTTTCGCAAGTTCTCTGCTTTTCTCGCTTCTCGTCTCGTGTTCTAAGTTCCAACCGATTTCTTTATGTTTGAGCTGGATCCCTATCTTCAATATATATAGCCTATGAAAACTACAAAAATTGCCATAAAATTTTGATCATAAGCATTGCTAGGTCCTTAACATGCCAATTGGATCAATTTGGCTGATTACTACCCAAAAAGTGCTCAAAACCCGGAGTGTTAAGAGTATGGAACATCACTATTTGGATAGTAATTAAGCGCTTTTTCAAGTACCCGAGCAGTGTTTTGTTCATGACCTCGGCCTGCCCATTTGATTAGGGATACCGAGGTGATGAATAGGCATTCTTGATCCCATACTTGGTAAAATCGTTTAAATGCCTCAAGGGATGAACTCCGCTACCGTCGTCCCGCAGCAACGACGAGGAACCCCGAACCTACACACTATGTTCTTTTTCACAAGCTGGATGAGATGTGTTGTCATGACCTGCTCATAAGCCTCAGCCTCCGCCCACTTGGTGAAGTAATCGGTAGCAACCAACATGAACTTCCGCTAGCCAGTAGCTAAAGGTAGAGGTCCCACAATATCTATCCCCCACTTATAGAAAGGCCACGAGCTTGTCACAGAATGGAGTGCTTTGGTTGGAACATGAATTACATTTCCAAACTTTTGGCACAAATCACACTTGCGCACAAACTCCTGAGACTCCTGCCTCATCGTTGGCCAGTAGCAACCCTAAATTATAATTCGATGGCACGGTGTCCGTCCCCTGATATGCGTTCCACATACGCCTTGGTGAACTTGCTCAATGACCTTATTGGTCTCTTTGCGGGGCAAGCACCTCAAGTACAACCTCGAGAACAAATTCCTATATAACATTCGCTCCACGGTATAGCATCTTGTCATAGGCCTTTACTTTAACGCCTCGCCTCTGCTTCGTAACGCCTACGCGCATGTATACTCTGCGATGGGTGTCATCCAAGATGGTCCGGCCTGTTGATCCGTGGCTATGACCGTTGTGCCCTGTATGAACGGTTGATCCATAACGCTTATCTCGACGTTGCATTAGTGCCAAGCGTTGGTTGCTAGATTAGTAAGTGTGTCTGCCATTTGATTTTCAGTCTTGGGGACGTGTGTTATCTCGATACGTTTAAATGAAGCCAGTAAGGGCTTGGTTATTTGCATATACTATTCCATTCTCTTATTCTTAGCTCAGACTCACCCCGCAATCATACGCTAATACTGAGAATCACAATCAAGATCTATGTATGCTATCAGAGATACTTCACCACCGCAACCCCGTGACATCGTCAGATTCGACTTTTACGCCAGACCATGAAGTAGCTCGGACACAGACAACTGCCACTCGCTATATGACTCGTGATTATCCCGACGCCGCCTCGAGCTCGATGACCCATCGCTCGAAGTACCCACTTTTCGTTATTCACCTCCTGCTTTCACACTTTCGACCTCTCCATAATGAAGTCAGCCAACACCTGCCCCTTGATAGCAGTTCTAGGCTGATACTTTTTGCCAAACTCGCTCAATTCCACTACCCACTTTAGTAGTCTCCCCGACGTGTTTTGTTTGTGGAGTATGGCCCTGATCAATGAACTTGTGAGCACCACTATGGTGTGAGCTTAAAAATATGGCCAGAGTTTTTTCGCTGCCATTCTGAGAGTTAGTGCCACTCGCTCAAAATTTGAGTACCTAACTTTGACTTCGAAGAGCGCCTTGCTGACAAAATAAACTGGCCTTTGCCTCTTCTTTGAATCCAACCTTACCAGAGCAGCACTGACTACACCTCAAGGAAGACAATTATAGATAGAGTTTTTCCCCTTCGACCAGCTAGAAGAGAGACAAGGGGGAAGCAATGTATTCCTCTATGGTCTGGAAGGCCTCATCACACTTGGGTCCCCAACCCTTTGCATCTATTGCTTTCAACGCCTTGAAGAAAGGCTGCAAACGGTCCGAGTATCATGAGATAAACTTGTTCAGGGTTGCCAATCTCCTAAGAGATCAGACTCTCGCTTTCAGGGTTTTATCCCCACAAATAGCCTAATTTGCCCTGGGCAAGCCATCTCAACCCGGGTCGACTAGGAAGCCTAAGAAATTGCCCGAGCCTACCCCGAACACGCATTTAGCAGGGTTCAATCACAACCGATGTCGTTGAAGTAAAGCAAATGCTTCTTTCAGGTGATCCCTTAAGGCCTTAGACTTTATCAGGATGTCATTGATATAAACCGCCACTGTCTGTCCTAGCAGAGGTTCAAAAACCCGAGACATTATGCGCTGATAGGTGGCCTCGACGTTCTTTAATCTAAACAGCATTACCCTATAGTAATACATGTTGTATGGTGTTATGCAAGAAGTCTTTTCCTCGTCGAACGAGTAGATCGAGATCCGCTATAAAATGGTGCAGTGTTGAGAAAGGATAAGAGCTCATGGCAAACTGGTCGTGATCAACAATCCGATCAACCGGTGGAGGAAAAGTATCTTTCTGCAGTTGTCATTCAAATTTGTATCATCTAATACCGCCACTGCTGCTCTTTTTCAACAACTACCATGTCGAGAGCCACTTAGGTATTGAATCTCTTTAATGAACCCGACTCATAGCGAATCTATCCACTTCCCCGCTTTATCACCTCCTTCGAGCCGCATCGGAACCGCTCAATCTGGCCGAACCGCTCTACAATCGGCCAGAAGCTTAGCCAATGGCTTGCCAACTCGGGCAAAACCCTTGGCATATTGACGTGGTACTAAGTGAAAATATCTTTGAACTCTTGGAGGAGACATAACATGATGGTGACCTTCGGGACCAAATAAGCTCCAAGCTGGACCCGCTTCAAACGCCTGGGCCGAATAAAGGGGATGTGGCCATAGTGGCTCTACGATCCTCGCCTCCTCTCCTGTCGACCGGGCTGCCGAGCATTCGCTACTTAAGATGCCACCCTCTTATCGATCAAGGGCACAAAGATGTTCTAAGTTGTTTGTCGATTCCATTAATATTCATCATTCCTACGAGGCTAGAAAAACTTGTCCTCTAAGTGGATAGAAAGAGGGCAATGCCTTCATCTTGTGGATTCATGTGAAGCCCAGTATAGCACTGAAGTTCGACGACTCTTCGATCACCGTTAACGAGACCAAGGAAGTAACCGGACTCGTCGAGATTGGTAACACAATTTCCCCCAACGAGTGAGTAAATCTGCCATTAAAATTAACCAAGACCCTTCCCGGGTTGCGAAGGTTATCCAGTTTGTAGCCCAATTGAATCAGGGAGGGTAAGTATAGGAGGTCTGCTTCATTGCCCAGGTCTACTAATATGAGCTTCATCAAATGTCGCCCGACCTCCAAGGTTAGGACAAGAGCATCATCATGTGGCTAAACCAATCGCTTAATCCGCGACTGAGAAGCGAGGCCCATCATCAAAGTGCACTCCTGGCAAAATCGTAGCTAACCCCTAAGAATAAAACCAGACAAAGTGAGTGGGTCTCCATTAATTCTCGTGGTACTCACAGAATCGTGACTTGTCTCTCCTCTCAAGGTCGCCACGGAGTGGGGGTAGCCATGTGAAACTTGGAAGCGACTGGATGATTGGAAGAAGTTGTGTCGACGAGATTGTAAATCTTACCTTCTCGTTATCGTTTTCTGGGTTAGGGTTGTCTAAGTGTTAGGGGTTCGTGCTAGCTTTCCCTTGGGTTTTTGAAGCGTGAATCTAGACTCTGTCGTGACATTTGTGCTCAGTGTCCTCATCCCATTGGCTTCCCTTTCCCTTGCCTCCACCGCTTCTTCGGCCGCCAAATGCACTAGAGACCGTTCTTTTCATTGCAGCCACAACATCATCCTCGAGCATTGCGTACTAATTGCCTCTCTAGAGCAATTCATTAATCGAAGCTGGAGGTTGTAGGGAGAGAGAGTCAAAGAATTGTGTGTTCGGGCGAATGACCTGCCATACCCGCAGCCGCCAGTGATCGAGCCAACATAATCCAACTCGGCTGTGGCGCCCTAAAGCGCCCATGAAACCCCCGATGGTCTCGGATCTCTCATTCGCACGTGAAATGATTGCGACATCAAGCTCGCCGCATTGAGCACATATATAGGGAAACAAATTTCTTGGATAACAAGTGAAAGGACGCTATCGGTTGTGGCCAGGATATTAACCACCACAAGGTCGACCTGCCGGACTCGAATACCTTGCACAGAGGGTATCACCGTCTAAAAGTCATGATCTCCGATAATGCATCGATGGTCGGCGGGCCCGTAGAGCCTATCGCATATTTGAAATTTTGGCAACGCCGGGGTGCGGGGCGGAGCCTCCCGTCAAGGGAGCAAGATCAACGAACAACGACGTTAAGATGTAGTCTAATGCCTACAACACGGGGTCCAAGTTCTTCGAGGTGAAGGCGTCTATTCCCCCGATAGGAGCCCCCCACGCCGCTATGGGTGGCGCTTGGGTGGGGAGTAGTTGTCCGTGGACTTGGACTGCATGGGGCTCCTCTGGTCAAGCAGGTCATCCACACGACGGTAGTTATTCGGGGCGAAGTAAGGTCAGCGATTCTCTTCATGCAAAGAAGCGTTGACAAACTTGTGGAAAGAGGCCAACCATATTGTCTGTGAGAGTCCCGTTTATTCCTTCAACCGTTTCCGGGGCTGCCTCTGCCGGTTCATGAGGTTTCGACCTACGTAGATCTCCCATTTCCTTGGCTCACTTCTTGAATCGGTGAATTGTAGCTAAATTGCAATGATAGGGGAATGGTTCCCATAGACGACGCCGATGAAGGGGATGAGTCTTTGACCAATCCTGTTAGAGCCTCTTTCCCTCAGTTAAAAACTTTTTTTCTTTCTTTCTTCCCTTATTTTTGGTGTGATGAGTACCCTTTATAGCCATCCCGAGCTATGTGCTCGAATTTGTAGGAGCTGAGATCGTTAGGTGGCGACCGCATAACACCCGACATAGGTAGGTGGCTGGGTAAGCTCCCATGTCGCACTTGAGTGATACAGTGGAGTTGGCTCCATATGACATGTTCGTGAGTGATTATGATCATGACTCCCGATCGCGATCACCACTCGCCCGGGCCGATCTCCAAACCCATTCAGTCCTTATGAAGCGCTTTGGGTGTCCTTCGTTTCACATCATTCTCTTCATCTTCATGCCCGAGCCAGTTGTTTAAGGTAGCTCAGCTTTCCGAGGTGGTCATTTCAGCTATCATTCGCCTTCGATCCTCTCGCCGTGCTCAAATGCTTGTAGTCAAGTTAGGCCGGATCATGCGCACTCACCTGTCCGGGCCTGCCCCACAAACACTAATCGGGATGGCACGTGTCTTGTGACTTATCCCACTCTAGACATTTAACATAATTTTTCCCAAGATGAATAAAAATAATTTTGGTATCAGGACTAATTCACTATCGACAAACCATAAATCCTGCCAAATAGCAAGAGACGAGATAAGCAACTCAATTATAATCTTTTCCCCGTTTCGACATCTCCAATTCAAGTAGTCCGAGTGATGATGTCTCCCAACATAGTATAACAACTTCCAAAGCTCCTAACTACTCCGACCAACCTTCTTTGGCTTTGTTTATCCTCTACAAATATATCACCTACCTAGTATCCTTAATTTTCATCTTGACCTACAGATTCGACCACAAGAGTCACATGTCAATATTATTGGGCGCACCTGGGGTTAAAGGTGAGGGGATAACGGCTCTATCAAAAGAAAAAGTAACTGATTTGTGCTTTCAATGATCTTAAAGAAAGAAGCAACTGTACCAAATATTCATTTTGTTGATCTAAAGTGGTGGTGAGTCTCACGGAGAAGTGGCCTCGCTCTTCTAGTGTGTGACCCTTTATAGCCGCCAAAGGCAACTCAACTCAGATTGCGCAAGAGCGCTCGCCTGCTTTGACTGTGCTAATCGTGAATAAGATCAAGACATATATATATATATATATATATATATATATATATATATATATGTCCAACTTTACATTGAAACAAATTTTTCAAAGTTGGTCTTCACTTTATCAAAGGGTCTGGCTATCATTGTCCACACCTTGTGAGAAATCGGGCTCCCTCAAACAACTTACATTCTGAACCATCTCTCAGGCATTAGGTATATATATATATGTCCAACTTACATCGAAATGTTCTCATCGTGTCGTCTAATATCACCTCACCTGTGGTAACTCCAAGTTCTCAACCGGACTTACATTCCGAACCATCTCTCGATCGCACTATAGCCATTTCATCAAGCATGCACTCCGCTTCTCAACTAGCATCAATGATAGGTACCCAAACACAATAGAAAAGTCAAATCCAAAATATCAACCTAATAGATGGGAAAACCTCTCAAGTTCAAGTACTACTTCATAATCTCATGTGAAACCTATGTGAGATCATATCAATTACACTCACCCACATAGGTTGATGGCTTTCATACCATGAAAAAAGGTTAATCGTTGTAATTTGTTATCCTCTTGCCTAGTAGGCATTACCTCCGTTGAAAAGATTATTCAACGGTGAAGGGTTGTCAATCACGAATGTCTTTAACTTTCCTTAATATTTTTAAAATAATGTTTATATTATTTTATTTTTAGTCATTCTATATGTTTATATAATTATTATGAAAAATAGGGAAAACCATTGAAAATAATTAAAAGATAATGTGAGAACTTGTATGCTTTAAAAATCGGGATGTTAAATTTATACAAAATAATTTAAAATTTTATACAAATTTATGATGACTTTGTCGCAAAGTGAAATAGTCTTACAATATTAGTAAGGGCCGCATTGAATTATAATTTCTAATCAATAAAATTTTAGATTATTACGGAAAAGTACATAAAATTATTATTTTTATGTTTGGTTAGCCTATCAAAATATAAAAGAAAATAAATATAGTTAAAAATTAATTAAAATTTTAATGTATTTTTAAATTATTTAAAGTAAAATGATTTTGAATTAATGAATAAAAATAATTTTTATATTTTGAATTTATTAAAATGAGTTGAATGCATGTAAAGAAATAGTTTTATTTTTTTTTAATCGAACCTATTATTTATTTATTCTATTTTTATTCTCATGCATTTCACCCATGTTTTTAAATAACCAAACACATCCTACATAGAAAGCGTAGAAAAGATGGAGATGTAAAATGTATTAAAAGGGCCTGTTTGTTTCTTTATTTTTAAAATTGATTTTATTTTTTATCTTTTTCATGTTTTAAAAAAAAATCAAATATTGTTTTCCCGTGTTTTCTTTATTCTTTTTATTTTTCAAAAAAAAAAAATACAATCTTCAAAAAATGTATTCAAACAGCCCCTAACTTTCTTGATGGGTTATGTTTTCTTTTGTATTACTATGGTTGGTTAGGCTCGTTTGACAACTTAAATCAATTCAAAGAGAAATATGTGAGATTTATTCCTACTTTTCAAATATCTCGTCCAAATCCCATGATAAAGGAAAAATTATGTAAAGGTGCTCTGAGGAAAACATATTTAAAAAAAGTGACAACACCTGTATATACTGGAATCAGGGATTTTTGGGGAAAGAAATCCCAAATTAGTGCATGCCCTCAACGGACAACTTTGCCATCCTCTCATTCTCTCTTCTCTCTCTGCCGACAATATTGTTGTACTGTAGGATTTACCTGACATCTTTCC
Source organism: Tetrastigma voinierianum (assembly GCA_016808115.1). Classification (NCBI taxonomy): domain Eukaryota; kingdom Viridiplantae; phylum Streptophyta; class Magnoliopsida; order Vitales; family Vitaceae; genus Tetrastigma; species Tetrastigma voinierianum. The sequence continues at coordinate 981,137 of JAEQBH010001004.1, forward strand.
TTTTTTCTCTCCACCCTCCTCCACTTGTCCTCTCCACATTTAGAAACGCTTTTCATATTTGGATAACATTTATTTCTTATTTCCTATTTCTAAAATCAATAAAATTAATACCGGCAAAGGGATAAGGGGAGGGGTCCCCGAATCCCGTCCCAAGCTTATCCACTTTTTTTTTTTTAAAGCCAATAACTGTTAATATAATAAATTAACTTTTAACATAACCTTGTGGCTCGGCTTGCCTCGAATGCATGTGCTCAATATTGGTGGCGGCTTCACGTCTGGTCCACTGTTGGATGACGCCTCTTTTGCTATAAATTCGTCTATTCAAGCCTACTTCCCTGAGGAAGAACATGAGTTAACCATCATAGCCGACCAGGTAGGTACTTCGCCGAGATGGCTTCGCTCTGATGGCTAATATTATCAGGAAGCGTGCGGGGTCGGAGCTGAAGGTGTACTGGATCAACGACGGCATTTACGGCTCTCTCAACTGCGTACTAAACAACCAAGCAGTTGTGATCTTGACGACGCCTCTAGCTTTCACTTCCAATCGCGCCAACCCCATGTACCATGGAGTTAGGACTTACTCCTCTACAGTGTTTGGACCCACGTGCGACGCACTTGATAAAGTTTTGATCGATCATAAATTGCTAGAAATGTAGGTCAATGATTGGTTGATTTTTCTTAGAATGGGAACGTATACCTCTATTAGTGGATCCAATTTCAATGGATTCAACATGTCCGCCATTGCCACCCACCTAGTCTACTCGAATCCAACCTGAGGCGGCCGTCAGGGTGCTTCTTGGATGGTTTTTTATATATCATCGTCTCCTCGCTATCCGTTGTGTGAGAAATATTTGCGTGTCTTTGCTTTGGTTTTTCACCATGGTTTGCTTGTTGTCCTTTGTGTGAGAAATATTTGCATGTTTTTGCTTTGGTTTTTCATCATCGTTTCCTTCTTGTCCCATGTGGAGAAATTTGCGTCTCTTTGCTTTGAATTTTGCAATATCGATAATAGACGTTTTATATTATTTTGTGTTAGAATAAATTATTGGGTTTCCATTAGCTCCTTCGTGAATCAAAGTAAGAATCCTCATTGGTACTGTCACATCCTCTATATATATATATATATATATATATATATATATCGAATAAGAGTATCATGAAACGTTAGTATGAGTTTACTGCTTGTCTAGTAAGGCAGCATTTAAAAGCAAGTAAAAAATTTATTTCGACCAAAATTAATGGATAATATCTATATGATTGAATGAAGCTGAATTCTGAAATGGTATGAATGTGGCGTTAGTATGGGTTTAACCCAGCGCAATGCTTGCGTTTTAAAAGTCGTGAATCTTCATTTTAGCGAATTAATGGACGATATCTACGTGGTTGGTAGAGATAGATTCACGTATAGTATCCAAAGTCAATCCTTGAATCGATGTGGGGATGCGTTTTACGTGAACCCAGAAATTCAATTTACGGAATAAAGGGCAAAATCGGCAATTTTGATTATAAAAATTTAGTACGGTTAAAAATCCGGAAATTAATTCTCTGAACCTCGGATGGCAAGCGGATTGTACCGTTAGACTCGTCTCGCGAGAAATCTAGTTAGCGTAAAATTTACGCGATTTCTTCGGGCGTTCGGGTCGGCACGTTTTTCGGTATCGCGTTTGGTCATAGTAAATCGTTTTTCGATGCAACGAAAGGCACATATAACATGTACTCATGTACCATAAGTGGTATGAGTAGAGAAATGATGAAAATGGACGGCCGAGGTAGTGCCGAATATCAAATCTGAGAAAGAGGGACATAAAGGTCATTTTTAGATTTGATTAAGTCACAAAAGGACAAATTAATGTATAGTGACCTTCTTCATTAAATCAAAAGAGGAAAAAACGTGGGATGCAGAGGGGTTTCGGACGGTAACCGCATTTTGAGGAAGGCTTTAGAGAGAGAGAGAGCACTTCTCTCACAAGATCCGAGGAAATCGGATGGATTTGGATTTCGGCCAGACAATAAGGAAAGTTGTTCTGCCTTGGTGAGGACAACGCGTGGACCCCGGATTTGGAAGTTTTTGACAAACTCCAAGAGATAGGATTTTCTCCCTACTTGGGTTTTATTCCCATTTTAAATGTTTTACTAATGTTTCGGTGGAATGAGGCCGTGAGGGGCCGTTTGATCGGTCCCAAACCTAGGGGCCGTTTGATCGGTCCCAAACCTTGGGACCGAATTGATGGGAATTTTTGGAAACCAAAATGTTGAGCCGTAACCGTGGGTATGGGCTGTTTGGGTGTAGGTTGTGTTGATTGTGTATTGAATGGTTGCTTGGTATGCGTGGGTAGGAATGGCCGTGAATTCTTGAGTTCTAAGGTGAGCAGGATTGATTTAATGATTTTTCGGGAATAGTGGCCGAGGTTTCACTATTCCCGAAACAGTGTTCTAAAATATATTTTTGTGAAAATGTGTGTTTGGTCGGGTGATTTAAATTAAATCGCTCGTGTTTGATCATTAGCCCAAGTGAGCTAATTTTGATGCTTGGAATTAATTAATTACATGACATGATTGTGTGATTGGATATTATGCGAATATATTCATGTTGATATGTTTGCATGTGAATTTGAAACTGTGATGGAGCGGCATACATATTCCATATGCCTTTGGAACATCCTAAGACCAGCCATAGGAATTAGTCGTAGAGATGATCTAGAAAGCGGTTCGGAGGGAGTAGTCTAAAAATGTTAATTATCGGAGGGTAGTCGAGCTAAATAATATATCAACCGTCGGAGGCGGCCCGATTGATATTTATTCATCGGAGGAGTAGTCATGGCCAAATAATATATCAGCGGAGTCGGAGCGGCTTGGAGTTGATATTTATTCATCGGAGGGTAGTCCACAAACAAATAATATATATCAATCGTCGGAGCAGCCCAATTGATATATATTCATCGGAGGGTTGCCCACTAATAAAACGAATATTCTCATACGAGGCTTAGGCGAGAGAGTGTGAGAGAGAATCGATGAGGACTCGGGATACGAGTTGGTCATGCTAGACAGGCTAGAGCAGGATCATGTGGCTGGCAGATGTGTGTTTACTTTGGAACACTTGCTTTGCACTTGGGTGGTGAGAGTGGCCAGCTTAGGGCGATTCTCCTGCGGGCTTTAGCTCACCGGGTCGTGGGACCCCCCTTTATTTTACGGTGCGGGGCGTGCGTGCGGGGACGGCTCGTCCCGAGAGGTTGGAGTCTTGAAGAAGAAAGCCGAGATTATTAGCTTTACGATGATTGTACATGTATTAGAACTCTTTAAGTTTAATATAATGTATTGTTTAAGTGAATTATTAACTCTTTTGAAACTATTGGATATAGTTGTTGTAGTATGAGGGAGTATTGGTTATGGGCCCAAGTAGTAGTTTACTCATATTGTGAATATATTAATTTGTTTGGGACGGGTATTTGCGAGGTTTGTAATTGGGGTGTTGAAAAGCTCCGTCTGAAAGGAGACTTCTAGATTTCAGTGAAAATGGGTAACGAGCCTCCACTTGTATTCCGCGAGGTTGACGGGTAGTCAACGGACCCGAGTTTTGGGGCGTCACGAACTTGGTATCGGAAATTGGAGTAAGCGATTACCTTGGGGCTCGTGGGTGTAGTTATAAGTTTAGTTACGATGCCGGCTTCCACGGCTTGGTATCGGAGCTAAGAATATCTGATTACCTGTGGCGTCTTTGGGCATGGGCCTAGGATATGTAGTTGTAGTGTAGTGCTGGTTGGGATTACAGGCGCTTGAATCGATACGGCGTCACGACTTGGTATCAGAGCTTAGGTTTATAAATACCTAGAGCTTAGTGTTGATAAGCTAGGTATACGATTACCTAGGGCTTGAGGGACTTGGGTCTAGACCACGGGTCTTAGAATATGGAAGCCTAGAGATGGAGGCTTGGGCTTAGGCCATGGTTGAGGAAGAACATCACCACTAGGTGTGGTTCGATGTTGAGTTTAGGTATGAGATTACCTAGGAAAATCACGGGACAAAACTAGGACACTACGTGCACGTGTGTATGTGTTTTGTGTGATTTTGTGAATTAGGAAGTGGTGAATTATTGTGTGAACATGTGAATGTTGATGAATGGTGTGTATGCCATGTGGTTTGTGTTGTGAATTGTTGTGTGCTTAAGTGGTTAGCACATGGGTGTTGGAACATGTTTAGGAGTTTTTACAGTGAGTAAAAAAAAAAAAACTGGAACAAAGAAGAGGAAATAAATGAATTTTAAATAAATTTATTTGAGTTGTTGGATGATGAAATCAAATTTTAATAAATTTGAGATGGAGCATAGGAGTTGAGTGTTGTCCTAATGAGGCTTTGAGGGAAATTACGGACTATTTCGAATTAAATGAAAAAAAATACGGAGTTTACGGTGTAAAAGCTGGGAAAAGAAATTAAAGAAAATAAGTTTTTATAAATTTATTTGGTTATGAGGTGAGGAAAATAATTTTCTCGGGTTTTCTGAGAGATTGTAAAATTAAGAAGAAAATGAAAGAAAATAAATTTTTAGAAATTTATTTGAGTGGAGAAAAATTTTTCGATTGGAAGCGGAAAAAGAAAATAAATTTTATAAATTTATTTGGTCGAAGGAGGAGAAAGTACTTTTCTAAGGTTTTATGTGGTGTAAATTGAAGAAAGTAGAAGAAAATAAATTTTTAGAAGTATTTGTGTATTCTGGAGAATGAAAAAAAATGGAGTAAAAATAAAATTTTATGAATTTATTTGAGTATTAGAGAGTGTAAAAAAAAAATGATTTTTTTAGTGATTTTTGATGATTTTCGCCTCTTGGAAATAATGAAAAATGATAATAATAATTATAATGAAAAAAAAAAAATTTATGGGCAAAATCGTTTTTGGGCTACTGCCCAAATATATTGTGAGAAAAAAAAAATTAATAATTTTTATTCTGTCTAGGTTTTTGTATTGCGGGGGAAGAAAAAGATTGAAGAAATTTGGAGGCATTGTATTGTGAAATTGTATTGCAATAGGCTAGTGGGTTGGCAATTGTATTGCATGCTGGGAAGGCAAAATTGTATTGCAATACCCCAAAGTGTATTGCAAGAGTATGTAGTGGTTAGAAGTGTATTGCAACATGGGGTAGGCTAAAAAAATTGTATTGCAAGATTAGATTGTATTGTGAATGAGAAGGCTTGAGAGTGTATTGCAATACACCATTGTGTAATGACCGGAGACATTGAAGAAAGAGATTGTGTATTCTTGATATAATGGATTTATTGTGACGGCATTGGCATCTAGGTCCAGTGAGCGATATGATCCAACGGTCAGCGAGTGAGCGATAATGTTGACCAGTCAACTATGAACAGTAAATTCCGGAAATTTTTTTTTTTTTTTTTTGAAAAATAAAATAAAATAAAAGGAGACAAAATTTTGGGAAAATGGAATTTTTTAAAATAAAATTTTTGTTGATAAAAATGATTGATATATTGAATAAATTGTCTTGCATTGCCTATAAATGCAAGGACATAAGCATGGTGTAATGCGTATTATAGGAAGAAGGGTGAATGCCAAGGTTAGGATCGATGACCTTAGGGATTTGGATACTGAAAGGAACGAGAGGCGTAGAACATGAAATATAGATAAATTAGTGGTGGAATTTAGCGCCCACTTGGGAAATGAGCAGAGTTAGTTCATGGTTGTCAAGTCCTATTAATGTCGGCATCTGCATTACTAGTTAAAGAGTGAAATAAGCAAACGATTACCTTGGGGAGCCGAGTGGGTGTAGTTATAAGTTTAGTCTACGATCACGAGAGCTTCACGACGGTATCGAGGAGGAATGTCGATATCGATCTGAGGGGATGCCACACCGGCCTTAGTACTTCGGCGGACGGGATACATAGGCCGGGGTCGGGTGTGGGTCGGTCGACCGGGATTGCGGTCGAGAGAGTTCGGATTGGGCTGGGCGGATGTGTGGCCACCATTGCGCCGGCTTGGACATATGAGGGAGATTGTCCTAGGAGGGCGAGATCTCATGAGTACGAGGGCGGCGTTCGGATTAGTCGGTATACGCGAGAATGCGTTTCTACTCTTGCATTTGTTGACTAGGTAGGCGTTTAAGTGGATGCATCATGTTCGGTCATTGTGCATCTGTGTGATGGAGTTTAGTCACGATACAAGAGCTTCACGACGGCATAGAGGTTGAGGCCTTTAGAAGAAAGCCGTAATATGATGGAAAATTTTTCACTCAGAATGTAGGGAGGAGATTTGATTTTTAAGATCGAGTTGCTTGGCCCGGGCGTGGTGTGGACCTTGGGGTGGTAGACATATTGGTTGTTGATGTCGGGCTTGACATGAATGAGATAGCGACCATCGGGTTAACATACGATAGTGGGACCTTAGCCAGGGTCATCATGCGGAAACACGGTCTTACAGGTTAGGTAAGGTTACATATGCACATGGTTGGATGTGTATGCGCGGTAGAATTTCGGAATGAAATTTCTTTTAAGAGGAGAATGTAAGACCAGAAATTCAATTTACGGAATAAAGGGCAAAATCGTAATTTTGATTATAAAATTTTTAATTACGGTTAAAGTCCGAAATTAATTCTGGAGCCTCGGATGACAAAGCGGTTATGTAGTTGGACTCGTCTCGCGAGAAATCTGTAGTTAGCACGTAAAATTCGCAATTTCTTTGAGAGCCGGTCGGTCGGCACGTTTTTCGAGGTATCGCGTTTCGAGATTGCCGTCATCGTTTTGATCTGACGAAAGGCACGTATAACGTGTCTTTCATGTACCATAAGTGGTATGAGTAGAAATGATGAAAATGGGCCGGTAGAGGTAGTCTTGGGAATATCAAATGAGAGAAAGAGGGACATAAAGGTCATTTTACACACCTTGGGTTAAATGGACAAATTAATGTATAGTGACCTTCTTCATTAAATCAAAGAGGAAGCGTGGGATGCGAGAGGGGTTTGGACGGTAGCCGTTTTTGAGGAGAACTTGGGAGAGCACTTCTCTGAGATCCGGAAATCGGACCGTTGGATTTGACCCAGACAATAAGGGAAGGCGTTCTGCGCGGCGGGACAGCAGCGTGGACCCCGGATTTGGGTTTTGACCAAACTCGAAGGTAGGATTTTCTCCCTACGGGTTTTTATTCCCATTTTAAATGTTTTACTAATGTTTACGGTGGAATGAGCGGGTGAGGGCCGTTTGATCGATCCTGAGCGGGACCGGAGTGATGGGAATTTTTGGAAACCAAAATGTTGAGCCGTAACCGTGGGTATGGGCTGTTTGGGTGTAGGTTGTGTTGATTGTGTATTGAATGGTTGCTTGGTATGCATTGGGCCGGGAATGGCCGTGGATTGCGGGTTCACAAGGTGAACCGTTGATTTGTGATTTTCGGAATATTACTTAGGGGTTTCACTATTCAAAGCGATTCTAAAATATATTTTTGTGAAAATGTGTTTGGTCGGGTGATTTAAATTAAATCGCTCGTGTTTGATCATTAGCCCAAGTGAGCTAATTTTGATGCTTGGAATTAATTAATTACATGACATGATTGTGTGATTGGATATTATGCGAATATATTCATGTTACGATATGTTTGCATGTGAGTGAAGCGTGATGGGCGGCATACATGCATTCCATATGCAGCTGGAACATCCTAGAGATATGGGGAATTAGTCGTGAGATGATGCAGAAAAGCGATTTCGAAGGGTAGTCCTAAAAATGTTAATTATCGGAGGGTAGTCAAACTAAATAATATATCAGCAGTCGGGCGGCCCGAGTTGATATTTATTCATCGGAGGAATTGATCCACAAACTAAATAATATATCAGCCGTCGAGGCGGCCCGAGTTGATATTTATTCATCGAGAGGAGTAGTCCACAAACAAATAATATATATCAATCGTCGCGGAGCGGCCCCCGATTGATATATTCATCGGAGGGTTCGCCATGAAATAAAAGCAGTATTACCAATGCGAGGGGAGCTTTGGGCGAGTGTGAGAGGGTCGATGAAAGGACTACGGGATACGGAGTTGGTCTGTGTAGACATTCAAGTAGGATCCGGCCACATTATGAATGTGTGTTTGCACTGGAACATTACCTTGCACTTAGGTGGTGAAGTAGCCCACTTAGGGGCGAGTGCTCTCTTGAGCTTTAGCTCACCCGGGTCGTGGGACCCCCTTTATTTTGCACGGTACGGGGAGGGGTGCGGGGGCCCGGCTGGAATCCAGAGGTTGGAGTCTTGAGCCTGGGTGTGTGGCTTTGGGAGGGAGAGAGAGAGAGGAGAGAGGAGTGATTGAATACATGTATTAGAACTCTTTAAGTTTAATATGTATTGTTTAGAAGTGAATTATTAACTCTTTTGAAACTGTGGATATAGTTGTTGTAGTATGAGGTATTGGTTATCGGGCCCAAGTGGCGTTTTACTCATATTGTGAATATATTGAATTTGTTTGGAATAAAATTATTTGCGAGTTTTGTAATTGGGTAGAGCTCCGTACAAAGGAGACTACGCCGATTTTCTAAAGTGGCGTCGGGTAACGGAGCCTCCACTTATATTCAGCGAGGTTGTGGTGGTCAGCGGGTGCCGGGTTTTGGGGCGTCACGGTTCGTTTAGCTGCAGTAATCTATGGATACAACGAGAACGTTATGTCTATAATAGGGGGTATTTGTCACATTCCATATCGAAGATGGGATAAACTTCTCGGCACTATATAAGTATAGGCTCCTCTCAATCTAATAGACGCGTTTTTAGACCGTAACAGTTCTTAAGACTCGAAACAGTTAATATTTACATGATTGGATCGAATCGTTACAAGTACTCATGATGCATTGAAACATGAGAGTGTTGTAAGCAGGAGGAGAATGTATTGGAACATGAGAATGTCGTAAGCAGGAGGAGGATAAATCCTTTTTTTGCATGGAACTTGACTCGATCGCCAAAGGCCAAGAACATCCAAGCCTACGTCATATTTTGAATTGCATTCTCTCGACACAGGCTGATGACTTGGCTGATCAAGCACAATCAAATGTAAAGAAAAGGAGAAAAGGGAAAATACACGTCACCTACAAGCTAAAATATTTTGAAGATTTTGATTTTTGTCTTTTCAAAACACTTCATGTTTTCAAGTCTATAAAAAACATGCAATGCCAGAAAAAAGCATCACCAAAATTCTTTTGACGAAACAGGTTTAAAGGGCATCATGATTGTCATTTTTATAAAAGAAAAATTTTGATAAACATTACCATATTTGTGTTTTCTTTATAAAATAATTTTTTTTGTACTAGCCACAATAGTACTATTTTGCTGTTGTTGGACTACATTTTATTTTCTTTGGACATGGCAAGTTCAAGGAAATGTTTTTTTTTTGTAAAGGAAAAAGTTTTAATACCAGCGACCGACATTATCGTGTTGTTGCATTGTTGTGAACATTATCGTGTTTCTAAAACTATTATCTACGCCCCTATTTTCGCTATGTAGACTATATTGTCATGTGATTTATATTTTATATTATATACGCCCCTGTTTTAATCACATTTTATTGCTGTTATTATTATTATTTTAATTATTTGTCTCCTCTTTATGTATTGTATTGATTAACCCATCCCCACATATATCAATGTGATGGTTTGTTTCACCTAAAAAAGAAACTCAATTATGAATAACTTTTCATGTCCTTCCATCTCAACCAAATATAGATCTCTCTGGGTGATGGATATATTGTCTCATTTCTTATCTCCTTATAAATAATATAACCACTTCCAAAGCTTTCAACAAATCTCAAACCCTTAATTTGTTATATCTTGACAGGCCATCATGAGTTTGGAGCATAAGAGTCTCTCGTCAATATTATTGGGAGCATCAGGGGTTAAGGGTGAGGGGATAACAACTCTATCAAAAGATGACGAACTAACTGATTTTGTGCTTTCCATGATCTCAGAGAAACAAGATGATCATGATCAACTGATTAAAGATCCATTTTATGTGCTTGATTTAGGAGTGGTGGTTAGTCTCATGGAGAAGTGGTCTCTCAATCTACCTCTAGTGCAACCATTCTATGCTGTGAAATGCAACCCGAACCCTGCATTTCTTGGTGCACTAGCGGCTCTCGGCTCAAGCTTCGACTGTGCTAGTCAGACAGAGTGAGACTGTTTTGGCTCTTGGGGTTTCTTCTGACCGAATCATTTTTGCAAACCCTTGTAAGGCCGAGTCTCATATCAAGTACGCTGCAAGCGTAGGCGTTAACTTGACAACTTTTGATTCAAGGGAAGAAGTCGAGAAAATTCGAAAACATCATCCAAAATGTGCATTACTTATAAGATTCATATCTCCTGGCGATAGCAGAGCGCGGTGTACATTACACTCCAAGTACGGTGCATTGCCTGAAGAGGTGGAACCGCTCCTCCTGGCTGCACAAGCTAGCGGCCTCACCGTCTCCGGTGTGTCTTTCCATATCGGTAGCGGCGCCACCCTCCTGGATTCATACCGATGGGCAATAGCAGCAGCGAGGGCGGTGTTCGATACATCCTTGCGGCTCGGCCTGCCTCGAATGCATGTGCTCAACATTGGTGGCGGCTTTACATCTGGTCCACTGTTTGATGGCGCTGCTTCTACGATAAATTCATCTCTCCAAACATACTTCCTTGACGAAGAACATGAGTTAACCATCATAGCCGAGCCAGGCAGGTACTTCGCCGAGACGGCTTTCACTCTGGTGACAAATATTATCGGGAAGCGTGTGAGGTCGGAGATAAGGGAGTACTGGATCAACGACGGCATTTACGGCTCTCTCAACGTCATACTAAACAACCATGCAGCTGTGACCCCGCCCACGCCTCTAGCTTGCACTTCCAATTGCGCCAACCCCACGTGCTGTGGAGTTACGACTTACTCCTCTACAGTGTTTGGACCCACGTGCTCAGCACTTGATAAAGTTTTGATCGATCATAAATTGCCAGAACTGCATGTCAATGATTGGTTGATGTTTCCTACAATGGGAGCTTATACCTCTGCTGGTGGGTCAAATTTCAATGGATTCAACATGTCCGCCATTGCCACCCACCTAGTCTACTCGAATCCTACCTGAGGCGGCCGTTGGGGTGCTTCTTGGATGATTTTTTATATATCATCGTCTCCTTATTATCCCTTGTGTGAGAAATATTTGTGTCTTTGCTTTGGTTTTTCACCATGGATTCCTTGTTGTGTGAGAAATATTTGCGTGTTTTTTCTTTGGTTTTTCATCATCGTTTCCTTGTTGTCCCTTGTGGAGAAATTTGCGTCTCTTTGCTTTGAATTTTGCAATATTGATAATAAACGTTTTATATTATTTTGTGTTAGAATAAATTATTGGTTTCCATTAGCTCCTTCGTGATTCAAAGTAAGAATCCTCATTGGTATTGTCACATCCTATATATATATATATATATATATATATATATATATCTAGTAAACAGCGTTTTAAAAGCGAGTGAAAGGTATTTATTACAAATTAATGAATGAAATATCTACATGATTAAGGCGAGATAAGATTCCTGAATGGTATCAGAATCAATCCTCGAATCAATGTGGGGGTCTATTTCGTTTAGCCCCGTAATCCTATGGGACATAACGAGAACACTATGTGATGAGACATGGAGTAGACTCATATCTAGGCCTAAACGAGATAGAAGTCTAAGTCCAATGATGAATTTTATTACTATTAGTTATTTGTTGGTATTTTGGATTTGTTGCTAGTACTTTTAAATTTATACGTATGATTTTGAATTTATCCGTTAAGATTTTCTTTTAGTGCCTATAAATAGCACCTTATGTTATCGTTGTAGCGAACTTGATATAATATTGAAAAACTCAAGAATTTTGTTTTATTTATTTGTTTGCTTTCTTCTTAATTTTATTGTTATTTGTAGCCGAGTTACATCAATTTGGTATTAGAGCATAACTTTGATCTGAGATCAAGTTATTATTCTTGTTCTGCATGAATTTGGTATCAGAGCCCAACTTTGATCCAAGATCAAGTTAGCAACAACGTCGAAGTCGACCCCAGATCATCCCCAGAATTTGACTGCGACGAGGTTCCACACCCGTCGGATTTTCCACCCGTGCTTAACACATCTTTCCTCTTCACGATAAAACCCTCGAGACGATTCTTCTCAATCCACGGATCATCTAGTGGAGGAGTGATTTACCCGCAGGTACCAATCACAACAAACCCCAAACTTAGAGCACCATAAAATCAAAGCACTACACTTGGGATCAAAACCAAAACTCTTATCATATCCAAAATTGAGAAGATTTGACGAACTGACAAGGGAAAGCTCAACATCTGAATACATACAACTATTGTGAGAATCCAGATTTCAAACTTGGAGTCGTTCCTTTGCTTCTACAGAATTAAACTTCATCTCACCTTTGCTCATCCGAATCTGCCATTGTCTGCCTTCATCGTTGTTGCACACAACTTTTGATTCCCTTGTAACCTCGCTAAGGAATTGTAGGTGTCCTAATGGTTCTTCACCGGGATACTTTTTTTTTATTTTGAAAACTCAATTAATATTCGTGGTATTTAAGTATATTTAGTTTGATTGTTTTAGGTTTCGGTTTAGTTGATAGAGCATAAAGAGTATTAAAAAATATATATACTTTTGTTTGTTTTTTTTAGTTATCCTTTCGTGACTTGTGCAATTCGTGGTATATAATCATATTACAATTTTTGATTTGTGTTTGTTTCTTTAGCATATAGTTTATAAATTTCTTACTCAGTAAAATTTTAGATTCTATCTCAGCTTGTCAGCCACCAAAAATGATATTGTTGCAACTTCTAATGATGGGTCATGGAGTAGACCCATATCTAGGCCTAAACGAGATAGGAATCTCAAGTCCAATGATGAATTTTATTACTATTAGTTATTTATTTAATTGTATTTTTGGATTTATAAATTGGCCACTTTTGGATTTATACATTTATGATTTTTGGATTTATCCATTAGAATTTTTGGATTTATCCGTTAGGATTTTCTATTGGTGCCTATAAATAGCACCTTATGTTATAGTTTTTAGGAGACTTTATATGATATTGAAAACTTGAGAACTTCGTTCTATCTATTTTGTTCGTTGTGTTTTAATTTTTATTATTCTTTGTAGTCGAGCTACATCAATTTGGTATCAGAGCATAGCTTCGATCCGAGATCAAGTTATTATTTTTGTTCTGCATCAATTTGGTATCAAGTTATTATTCTTTTTTAGTTATTATTTCGTCACTCGTGCAATCTGTGATATATAATCGCATTACATTTTTTAGATTTGTGTTTGTTGCATTAGCATATAGTTTATAAGTTTCTTTACCCAGTGGAATTTTAGATTCTATCTCAGCAAGTCAGCTACCAAAAGTGATATTGTTGCATCTTCTTCTTCACCTAACTTGAGAATGATCCAGCGAGGAGCTTCGATAATTTTGACTTAAGGCTGAAACCTCTCAAAGATCTAAATGATAGTCTAGTTTGTATTACCCGTCAACATGATGCCAATAAAGAACAATTTGATTCAATCACTGCATCAGTAAGTAATTTAAATTCAATATGTGGTCAATTGACTCAACGTCAATCCGCCCTCGAACAACAAACTCATGCAATAAATAAAAAAATGGACTTGCTTTTAAAACATAAGATAGGTGAATATGTTGATGAAACTATTAGGAAACACGTTTGGTCACCACACATTGGGGGTTTAAGTCCTTCTGGAGGTTCACATCAATCTGATGAATTTGCAAATGGTTTGCATGACAATCTGGGTAAAATGAACTTGGATAGTAATTCAATTGCTCAACCTAGCTCACACAAGGTTACCTATAATAGCAGACCTTTAGTTCAACCTAGGTGATCGATTTCAGCTTTGCTAATCATCAGCTTCCCATTAGATTACCCAACCACGAGCAAAGAGTACCCACCGTCAAGTGAGAGAAGATGTGGCTCCTCAGCGATACCAGCCTAGGCTTACTGGTATTTGGGGTAGAGACTAGGATAGACAGGTTAAACAACCTCAAAGGGGCATCACAAAAAAAATTTAAGGTTAGTGCTCTTGAATTTGATGGTAGAACGGATCCTAATGCTTTCTCTGATTGGTTAGTTACTATTGAAGAATATTTTGATTGGTATGAAATGATTGATAGTGAACGGGTTCGGTTTGCTAAAATGAAATTAACAAATTCAGCTAAGATGTACTAGCAGAATGTGTTGCAAGACATGCTTTGTTTGGGTGAACCACCCATTACCCTATGGGCTGTTATGAAAGCAAAGTTGCAAGAAAAGTACATTCCTCCATCATACAAGAGTCAATTGTTTTCCACCATGATCAATCTAAAACAAATGACTCTTATTGTAGCTGAATATTCTACTAAATTTGAGGAAGGTAGACTTAGGTGTAGTGAGTTCCATGTTAAGGACCAATTTGCTATCTGTAGTCGCTTTATTGTGAGTCTCAGGGTGACATTCAAAAAATAGATTGGAAAATTGCATATACACATAGGAATTAATACCATAGCTCTTAAAGTCGAGTTCATAGACACTCTCTTCGCAGGAGTGTCAGTATAATCAGCATCTGATAATCAACGGTAATACCCACACCCAACGACGATGCTGATAACATTGAAGCAAAGGGTCTGGTTCAGCGTGACTCTCTTCCTGTTGCTTCTCCTATTGAGTCTAAGGCTAGTAATTCATCAATTGTCTGTCATAAGTGTCATCATTAGGGTTATATTGTGTCTCGTTATCCCCAACGTGCATTGGCATTAGATGTTGAACAGAGTATTTTGGAGAATGAGGAAGACCAAATTATTGATCCTTTAGATTATTCTGGTGATGAAAATGATCTTCATAAAGATTGTAATGAAGATGCTTGTGTTGGTGTGGTTCGATGTGTGCTATCCACAATTGTAGATAATGATCATTGGAAGCGCACTAGTATTTTTCACACGGTCATATAAAGTAGAGATAAGAAATGTAAGTTAGTGATTGATGGGGGTTGTAAGACCCGAGAAAATTCCAATTTTCGGAAAAATGGCAAAATGGTCATTTCAGTAAAAATTCAAAATTTTTCTATATCTCGGATGAAGAAACAAACTTCACCGTTAGAATCGTCTCGCGAAATCTAGCTACCACATCGAATTTCATCGAATTCTGAGATAGTCAGAATTTACACGTTTTTCGAGACACCGAGTATTGGAGTGCGGAGTAAGCGACATGTGATATAAAGTCTTACAAACATGTACTCTTGTAGCACATGTTGCAAGGAAGTAGAAAAGATGATAGGAAATGGATGGCCTAGATGGTGCCAGAGTGTCAAAATCCAAGACTTGAAGACACAAAAATGGAACCAAGCAAAAATTTTAATGAGATAAGACAAAAGATGAATAGTTCATCTTCTCCATTTAAAACAAAAAAAAATGTGCAGGGTGAAGAGGAGGTGATGCAGTAGTAGATTTTGTGATTTTTTTTAAGAGAGAGAGCACATTCTCTCTAGGATTCCGGTGGTGAGGCCGGAAATCGGTTTTCGACCAATTAAGAATGAAGGATTGCTCGTGTGAGAGTACAGCGTGAGCTATTTTGAGTGGGGATTCAAACGACTCAAGAAGAGGTAGGGATCTTTTTACACTTTGTGTTAATCCTTGTTTAAGAACCATGTAAATAGTTGAGAATGTTTTGAGCTTGTTTTAGCCGTAAGTGGAGTCTCAAAGCTTTGAGGCGAGTGAGAAAAGGTCACATTTTGTGTGGTCGTGAACAGTAACCCGAGGGTTTTACTGTTCATGTGAATAGTGACACGTGAATATTTTTGTGTGAATTTTTGTATTGAGTGATTTAAAATGAATTGCTTGTGTTTGTTAATTAGCCCATGTGAGCTAATTTTGGTGTAATTGGTTGAGAATTTACATAACATGCTTTATTTGATTGAATTATGTTAATATATATGCGTGAATATATTAGAAAGCATGGAATGTGTTGGAGTGACATCAGCCATTCCATATGCCTTTGAGAGCGACCTAGAATAGTAGGTGTGAGTGCATGACATGAAATGAACAAAAATGAAAATGATGGCTGAGAAATGGTGACGGGAAAGATTTTCCGGGAATCGTGTTGGGAGATTGTCGACAATTCCACGTCGGAGGCCCCATGAATTGTTTGATGTTATCCGATAGATTAGCCTCGGAGGTTATCGATATTTTAGAAACTCGGTAGTGTGTTTTCAGAACAAATAGCTTTTGTTTTTGAAAACTATGATTTCTTCGCGTCGGCTTAGGCATATGTGAGGGGCCGATGAGACCGGGGGCATGGGTTGAATCATATAGACATTCGAGTAGGTTCATGAAACTTGAATGTGGATGTTTGCCATGCATGTGCACTTAAGTGGGGAGTAACCCATGTAAGAAATTATCTCTACTGGGCTTTGCTCACCCTGTCGAGGGATCACCATTTCAGGTACAGGGAGCGACCAGGAAGGTGGCACTCACTAGAGGCCGCGTGTTAGAAGAAAGTCGACTTGTGGATTTTGTATTATTATGTATGACATATATTTGTAATTTTAATATATGTTGAATTAAGAGTAATTTATTAACTCTTGAACCATGTGAGATATATTGGTTGGGATATTTATTTTGAGTATTGATGTAGGAGGCCAAGTGGCCATTATTTTACTCGCATTTAGACCACATTATTGGTGCGTTGTATATAGTTGGGACGAGGTTATGTACCTTGGGTAGAGCTCAGTACAAAGGAGACTGCCCAGGTGCATATGAGTGGTGTCGGGTGGCCCGACATCCACGACTATTCCCTTGAGTTGACGGGTTGTCAGGGACACCGGTTTAGGCGTCACGGGGGTAGTTCAATGAATGTGGTTTCTAGGATCTTTGTTAAATTGTTAAACCTAAAGTGAGGGCAAAATGATCAGTTTCAGGTAGCTTTAGTGAATGATGCATACTTTTGCACATCTGCAAAGGTGTCTAGTCTTTATTCAAATTGGGGATTATAAGGATGCAATCTATTGTGAGGTGCTACCCATGGATGTTGCCCATGTTCTTTTAGGTTGCCCTTGGCTTTATAATCTTAATGTTACCAATTTCGGTAAAGATAACATTTATTCCTTTAAGTACAAGGGTAAGAACATTATTTTGAGACTTGATAAGCCTAAAGATTACAATGGTAAACGTGATACCTCTAAACTTCCTAAAAGGAATTTGCATATTTTAAAATGTAAGAAGTTTGAGAGAAAGGGATTTGAGACTGGTATGTGCTTAGCATTGAGTGGCGAGTTCCCTACGATTCTTTTGATTGTGATGTTATTTGGAAGTGAAGAATTTGCTAGATGATTTTGTTGATATGGTGTCCGATGAGTTGCCTAGTGAACTACCACCTTTAAGAGACATCAACATGCTATAGATTTAGTTCCGGGTTCTCAATTGCCTAACCTTCAACATTATAGGATGAATTCTAAAGAGAGAGAGGAGTTGAATAAGTAGTAGAAGGACTTCCCAGAAGAGGATTTGTTAGGCATAGCCTTATGGTCCTTGTGCGGTCGCAGGCTTTGTTGACACCTAAGAAAGATGGATCTTGGAAGATGTGTGTGGATAGTAGAGGCCATCAATAAGATCCTGATAAAGCGCCATAGATTTCCATCCCTCGCCTTGAGGATATGTTGGACCTATTAGTTGAAAGTTTACAGTTGGTTCTCTAGATAGATTTTGCGAAGTGGTTATCTCAAATTAGGTAATTGGGCCGGAGATGAGTGGAAAACTGCATTTAAAACACAAGATGGTTTGTTTGAGTGGTTAGTCATGCCTTTCGATTTGTCTAATGCTCTTAGTACTTTCATGAGAGTTATGACCCATGTCCTATAGCCTCTCATTGGTAAATTTCTGGTGGTCTACTTTGATGACATATTGATCTATAGTCAATCCAAAGAGCATTTGCTTGCATACCCTAAAACGGGTTTTCTCACTTCGCGAGGTCAAGCTTTATGTTAACCTTAAGAAGTATCCTTTTAATAAAGCCACATGTGCTTTTCTTAGGCTTTGTGTGTACGAACATGGCATTCGGTTGATCAGAAAGGTTAGAGTTATTAGGGAGTGGCCTGAACCACAATCTATCACTGAGACTCATAGTTTTCATTGTTTAGCTTCTTTTTATAAGAGATTAGGCGAAAATTTTCTCTAAGTAATTAGGAGTATAAAATGGCTACTGATGTGCATCGTAGATCTAAAGAATTTAATGTTGGTGACTATGTTATGGTACGCATTCGTCTTGAAAGAATTCCAAAAACGTTTTCAAAAATAACTTTATCTGAAACCATGGGCCCTTATTCTATCATTCATAAAATGGGATCTAATGCATATCTTCTTGATTTGCCTAATGACATGGATATTAGCCCTGTTTTCAATGTAAAGGACTTGCTACCTTATCGAGACACTTTTGAGCCTTCTACTTTGCCTTCTAGTGTGTTTGTATTTAAAGTTAGCAAAGGTGCACCTACTATGCCTTCGTTACAGTATTCTAAGGAGACGGTGGATACTATCCTTGATGATGAGTTCATGACTTCTATAGATGGTGGATTGCATTGTTTCCTTGTCAAATGGCATGATCGTCTTGATTCTGATGCTACTTGGATACAGGAGAATGATATTCTTCATTTGGATTCTTCGTTGTTAGTTGTTACGCTTTTCGTACCCATTTCTTGAGTCAAAGTTCTTTTCAACTTGGGAGGGGGAATGATGGAGCATGGTGTAGGCCCATATCTAGGCCTAAATGAGATAGGAAGTCTAAGTCCAATGATGAATTTTATTACTATTGGTTATTTATTTAATTGTATTTTTAGTTTATCATTGGTACTTTTTAGTTATCAGTTAGGATTTCTTTTAGTCTTTGCTAATAGCGGCGCTTATGTTATCGTTTTAGCGGACTTGATAAAATATTGAAAAACTCGATAATTTCGTTTTATTTGTTTGCTTTCTTCTTAATTTTATTGTTCTTCGTAACCGAGCTACATCAATTTGGTATCAGAGCATAACTTTGATCCGAGATCAAGTTATTATTCTTATTCTGCATCACTGTGTCTATAATAGGGGGTATTTGTCACATCCCATATCGAAGATGAGATAAAACCATATGGGTTTTTGAGACCCGAAATAATTAATATCTATATGATTAGATTAGATTGTTACAAGTACTTATGATGTATTGAAACACGAGAGTGTTGCATGTAAGCAAGAGGAGGGTAAATCCTTTTTTTGCATGGAACTTGTCTCGATCGTCAAAGGCCAAGAACATCCAAGCCTACGTCATATTTTGAATTGCATTCGCTCGACACGGGCTGATGGCTTGGCTGATCAAGCACGATCAAATGTAAAGAAAATGAGAAAAGGGAAAATACACGTCACCTAAAAGCTAAAATATTTTGAAGATTTTGATTTTTGACTTTTCAAAACACTTCATGTTTTCAAGTCTATAAAAAACATGCAATGCCAGAAAAAAGCATCACCAAAATTCTTTTGACGTAACAAGTTTAAAGGGCATCATGGTTGTCTTTTTTATAAAAGAAATTTTTTGATAAACATTACCATATTTGTGTTTTCTTTATAACAGAAATTTTTTTGTACTAGCCACAGTAGTACTATTTTGTTGTTGTTGGACTACATTTTATTTTCTTTGGACATGACAAGTTCACGGAAATGTTTTTTTTTTTGTAGAGGAAAAAGTTTTAATACTAGCAAACGACATTATCGTGTTGTTGCATTGTTGTGGACATTATCGTGTTTCTAAAACTATTATCTACGCCCCTATTTTCGCAATGTAGACTATATTGTCATGTGATTTATATTTTATATTAACTACGCCCCTGTTTTAATCACATTTTATTGTTGTTGTTATTATTATTATTATTATTTTAATTATTTATGAAAATTTTGTATGTGAAATAATATTACATGAGATAAAAAAAAAAAAGTCAATACAAAAATATTGAAGGTTAAAAACATGAGATTTTTTTATATATTTTTGTTAAAAAGTATTTATTTATTTTAGAATATTATGTTATTAAATTATATTATTGTTCTATAAATGTATTTAAATTTTTATTTGAAAATCAAAGTCAACTTTTTTAATTACAGTTCTAACTCGACAGAGGTTTTTCTTTTCAAGATCTCGACAGAGGTTAGATTAAAATGTTTATTTTTTATTTATATAAATAAAATTAAAATATATTTGTCCTACAAAATCGTATTTAATCATATGTTGATGTTGGTATGGATTAGTTCGAAATATATAATTATATGAAATCTACATGTGATTTATATACAAGGTGAAACAATATTCACGTTAATAACATAATAAATCGATATAAAACCTACAAAATATTGTGGGTACCATGGGCTTGAGCCCAACTACTCCAGCTAATGGGCCCCAGCCGACTAAGGACCACAGGATGATGACCAAATAAATGAGCCCAATCGTTCTCATTTACTAGTCAGGTCCAAACATACATTTCCAACTGGGTAAAGCATATATCGCCTAGATACAGTCCCTCTCGGCTGGTTACCATCTTTAAAAAGGCATTCGGATGACCTCTCTAAACTTGAATGAGTATAAGTCGAGCACATAACCACCATGAGGTCGGTCAAAGATTCCTTGGGGCAGAAAATGCGAACGACTTGGCTATCTAAAAGGAAGAACAGGTCATAACACACGAGAAAAGCGCCACCTTCCCCTTCCGTTTTGGAAGGAGATCATCTACTTTCCATGGAAATAGGATCATCTCTCTTCTGGATAAAAGAGGGAAGTAACGCAAGGAAAAGGTAAGTGATTCCATACTACTGAAAGGGTGTTTTCACTCTCCAGGTTGATTGATCTAACTTAAGCATCGGAGAGGCAACAGGCATACCACCGTCGTTTTCATGTTTGTTTTGCAAGTATTCGCTAGTCGATTCGTAGCCCCGACCCGGTTCAATGACTCGAGAGAAAGTTCAAGGGCCCACGGTGGCGCGGGTGCGTGGGAAGCGCCGAGCAAAAAATCTCATAGAAGCGTGCTCGAGAACACCGGGTACACCTGATCCC
The DNA here is from genome assembly GCA_016808115.1 of Tetrastigma voinierianum. Classification (NCBI taxonomy): domain Eukaryota; kingdom Viridiplantae; phylum Streptophyta; class Magnoliopsida; order Vitales; family Vitaceae; genus Tetrastigma; species Tetrastigma voinierianum. Next base: position 1,002,222 of record JAEQBH010001004.1, read on the forward strand.
AGTGATCTCCCGTTCGCAAAGCTTTGGTAGTTCCCGATCATTCCCGCGCCATCGGAGTTTATCAGCCGTAATCTAGCAACCGAACCCGGCCGATCGAGAAGATCCGGTTTCTCGCTTGCGCGAGATGGAGCGAAGCAAGAGGAACATGCGGACGGATGGTTCGGTGCCGGCGCATAAGCGACTTGCGGCGGGGAGAATGAGCGGCTTGCGAGCTCATGCGGGACTAGCGGTGAAGGCTTCGCGAGGGCACATCCGTAAATGCACCCCATTTCCCGGCCGAATAAAGGGAAAAGAGCCCATCCTCATGGGAGAAAGTGACCCCTCATCAAATGATGAATTATCTTCTGGCAGCTCTCCTCTCCTTGATCACTCACCACCCCAAAAATAGCGCGAGAGGCTAAATCAGCCACCTTCGATCCAGCCGTCAGATTAGTGGCGTGGCGTCGTCGGGTGCGAGAAGAGAGCGACGAGACGGACGCCATTCGAGCGGCCCCGAATATGTGCCTATCTAGATCGGGTGTATGGCCCCTCAGTTTCCACTCGTGCATCCTGTCAGGGCAGCCAGATCCAGCATTTGGACTTCACTTTCACGACTAGGGGCTAGAGGATATGTTGTCCTCACCTCTAGGCCACGTATTTCCTGGATTATGAGCCCCCCCGCGACTTTGTTATGCCGTCATTTTCTATGTACGATGGCTCTACTGACTCGTACGACCATATGCTACATTTTAACCAAACAATGATTCTTAGCACAGGAAATGACCGCCTCTTGTGCAAGGTATTCCCGGCCAGCCTGAAGGGGCCCGCTCTGGCCTGGTTCCACAAACTCAAGAGGATCTATAAACTCATTCAGCGAACTATGGGCAACATTCATTTCCAATACTTATGTTCGGTCCAACATAAAGGAAACATCAGCTCACTCCAGGCCATCCTTAAGAGGGAAGATGAATCTATCTGGGATTTCACCCGAAGATTTGGGCAAGCTGTCCAACAAATTGATATTTACAGAATGGACGCGATCCTGCAGAACTTCCGAAGAAGCTTCGGGCCTACTACCCCTATCTTTCAATCTCTATCCCTGGATCCTCCCGCAACAATGGAAGAACTGTATCGACAGGTAGATAAATATTCTGTTTGGAGGATAATATCGGAGGGTCGCTTCCCGAACGATAATGATAACTACTCGGAAACTGACAAGGAAGGCACTAGGGTTAGCTTGAACAAAAGAAGCGAGAGCAAGAATCCAAAGGCGCTCCCGAGAACGGTCGAAAAAAGGGGAGCCTCCCCCGATTCACCCTTCTCAACATCTCTTATGTGGCTCATACTCTGTCAGGGACATTCGATTTTAAATGGCCCCCACCAATGAGGGGCAATCCGGATAGCGCAATCAATCCACTGGGGTCACGTTACCACGGGGGACCATGGCGCGAAACCAACGACTCCCAAAGCCTAAGGATTCTTGGTAGAAAAATTGATCGGGCTGGGTACCTCCGGAAGAGTACATTCGAGCCGGCAGAGTGGAACAAAAACAGCCCCACAGCCGACGAGCAGTGCGGTGCGAACACCCTCCCCGAGCCCGACCCACCATAAACTTCATATTGGGAGGCCCGACCGATGATCTATACCAGTCCAAACGGAGGAGAAGAAAAATGCTCCACACGACCTCAGTCAGAGCCCGGATAAACACCCTCAGTACCCCGGAGAGCGGCGTAGCAATTCAGCTGGTTGACGGCCCCATATCCTTTCCTCCTATAAGCGGAGCCGGGGTCATCGCACTCCCTCATTATGATGTGAAACATACTTACTTTGTGTATAAACAATTTTGATGCCACCGAGTCCTTGTTGATCTAGCGTATGGTGATTTGTTGCACCTTCCAGCCTTCCAGTAGATGAAAGTCCCACTTGACCATCTCAGTTCGGTTGACAAGATTTTGTATGGGTTCAACGGGGCCACCACACCGACGGTGGACGATATTGTTATTTCCGTCAAGGCAAGGCCGGTAACACAACAAGTATTGTTTTCAGTGGTTAAGGACTTGGGGCCATACAATGCTATCGTGGGTCGAGCCTCGTTACACACTATGAAAGCAGTCCCCTCAACCTATCATCAAACTATTAGTTATCTTACTGCATCCGAGCAGGTCGACCTCCAAGGTAGCCAATTAGCTGCTTGTCAATGTTATCAGCTATCAGTGCAGGAGCGTGAAAAAGATGAAACCTCCAACGGCTCGCCCCCCGAAATTTAACCCTCAGAATAGCAATCACAGATCGTTTGTGGGATTTGTTGTGGAAGGCGGAGTAGTTGGCGGTAGACCTCTAGAGTCCATCTTTCATTGGCGGGCGATAAATCTTAGCTATGTTAGTTACTCTATCCAGGAGAGGAAGGGCACGATTGCAACAAATACTACAAGCTAACGCCGAATTATTCACTTGGACCCATTTGGATATGATAGGAATCAGCCCCGTGCATGCTTCCTACAAGCTAAATGTTGTCTCATCCGCTAGACCTGTCAGGCAAAGAGTAAGGCTCTCCCACCTAGACCACCATCAAGTCATCCAAGCCGAGGTGGATAATCTTCTAAAAGTTGGGTTTATCAGAGAAGTCAAATACCCGGAATGGCTTGCCAACGTGGTATTGGATTCTACCTAAGAAAGGGGCAAGTGGAAATTCGTGGAGCTATACGGATCTTGGCGAGCGTAATCTGGGACGGTTTTCCTTTACCCCGCATAGATCAAATCATTGACACGTCAGTCGGGCATGACATGCTGTCATTCCTCGATGCATTTTCAAGGTATCATCAGATCCCCATGTACCCGCCTGATGTAGAGAAAACATCCTTTATCACCCCACACGGACTCTTTTGCTACAACGTAATGCCATTCGGGTTAAAGAATGTCGGAGCCACCTACCAGAGATTGGTGACTAAGATGTTTCGGCCACTGCTCGGAAAAACTATGGAAGTATATATCGATGATATGTTAGTAAAGGAGTCAAGGAGCGCCGGATCCACTACATGCACGCGGGCATTTGAGCTCCTGGCGTATGGCATGAAACCAACCATATAAAGTGTGCGTCGAGGGTTAGTGCGGGCGGTCCCACAAGTTCGCGATGACTCGAGGAGAGGAATAGAGCCCGACCCGCCCACATTTCCAGCTATTTTAGAATCTCGGCTCGAGCTCTAGAAAAGAGTCTGACAATTGGCTGGTCGGTTGGCTGCCTTGAGGCGATTTATTTCCCGGTTCATAGATAGCCTAAAGCCATTTTTCGCAGATCATAGGAAGCGTCAGTGGGATGGAATGAAAATTGTGATCTTTGCTTTTCACCAGTCAAAAGCGATACTTTGCGGCCTCGATTCTTACCCGATCCGAGCAGCGAAGACACTTTTCGTGTATTTGGTAGTCTCAGAGGTAGTAGTAAGTGCCGCCCTATTCAAAGAAAATAACGACAAAAATCATAAGCTAGTGTTTTTCGTCAGCAAATCCCTAGCCGACGTTGAAACCAGGTATAGTCACCTTGAGCAGGCAGCCTTGGCCCTCCGAATAGCAGCTAAGAAACTCCACCCATATTTCTCGGCACACCCCATTGTGGTACTAACCGAACTTCCTCTCCGGAGCACCCTTCATAAGCTTGACTTCTCTGGTAGAATGGCTCGCTGGGCGATCGAACTAAGCCGAGTATGGCATCCGATTCTAAATAGGATTATCAAGGGGCGGGTTTTTTAGCCAGGCTTCATGCGAGATTCCCGGTAAAACACGCGGCTCGGGTGGTGGACATAATGTAGGCAGAGTGTTAAGACAACAAAAATTTGGAGCGGGAGTGGTCTACAATTGAAATCCCCGACCAGGGAAAGGATCGAACAAGCAATTCGGTTAGGCTTCAACGCCTCAAACAATGAGTCGGAATATGAAGCCCTCTTATCCGGAATTAAACTAGTTCTTCAGGTATCTGCAAATGACTCTACGGTTCATAGTGATTCAGGTTAGTCGGTAAGACCCGAGTCAGAAAATTTGAATCCCAAAATGGCGAAATATGTCTCCTGGGTAAAACAACGCTTGGGCAGTTTTTCGATTTGGAAGCTGACACTTTTACCTAAGGACTGCAATGATAAAGCAGATGCCTTGGCCGCGGTGGCCGCCTCTCTGCCAATAACTGAAACAATATTCCTGCCCATCTACTTTAGCCGTTTTCCTCAATCACTCCCTCCCAAGTAAGCCAGGTAGACGAGATCCTCCCCTCATGGATGGACCCCATAATACACTATGTCGGCATGGGAGAACTCCTAATTGAAGGATAAGACCCACTTGAGTCTGAGTCGGAGTCGACTAGTTTTCCTTGATCGATGAACAATTGTTGGAAACGTTCCCGAGCCGGTCCATTATCACGAAATGTAGCCTTTCGAACAAGATCATTATGTGTCGGGTGAAGCGCATGAGGGCATCTGGCGGGGCTCCACCGGTGGCGAACAGCACCGCAGGGGGCTCATACTTAAGAATGCTTGTGTGGCGACCATGAGCCAACGCTATGAGTATACCAAAAAAATGTGACATTGCCAGCATTTGGGCGTAGCGACCAGAGCCCGACGACCCGGTTGGCCGGTCAGAGCGAAACCACGGGGCGCGACGGCCATTAACCAAATTCGTTTATCAAATACATTTCATTCTCAAATCTTTGCGGAAGCAATTTTAATTTAGGGTAAGCCCATAAACATTTACATTTAACAAAATGCATTTACAATGAAGGCATTCTATGCCTTATCAAAATGATTTACAAAATAGATATTCAGAGTTCAAAATGTTTTTACAAAATATCAAAGTTAAAAAAGAAACATGACATGAATGCATAAGTCGGAGCATACTCCTCAATTCCTTCTTCATGACTCGACGCTCCTCGATCTTAGATCCGCTTTCGATCACTATATATCACTCGGTACCTACGCATTGGTAAAACAATACGCTAAGCATTTTCATACTTAGTGGTTCTATACAGTTCTCTCTTCCATTTCAGTTTAAGTCAAATCATGCAAATTTTTTTCTAAACAATGCTTTTGAATCTTTTTTAATGATCCATGCAAATACAATACATATATTTATTTCATATACATCCATTTACGGTTCATTGATCATTCCAAATATGCATTTTCTTATCGCGATAAATCCATTCAAATCACAAATCATGCATTTCATAACTTTCTTATCATTTCAATTTGCAATGTACATTTCAATTAATATATCAAAATCTCAAAGTCATTCCCGATTCTGCCCTTAGCAATTTAACTTATGTTTTTTGGTATATAGGATATCGGAGATCAAACGCAGTCCCATTGAGCTACGGTAGAGTATAAAAACATTTGTTTTATAACACGGTGCGGTCCAGGCTGTTGGTAGTTATTAAAAATCAGATTCAGCGAACACTCACGTCTTTGTCCCGCTGGGCTATGGATCGGAGTGACACATCAATACATTCGTTTGCAATACTGCTAATTTGACCCCTATTGGTATACCAATATATCCTTTATGCGAATTAACGATTAATCATTCTATTAAGGGCTTTCAAATCACTCATAGAAAAATACGGTATAGTATGTATGTTTGTACAAACCATTCATTTTCAATAATCATGAAATTTTCATATGCAGAATCAAAGCTTCAAATCAATCCAAAACAAGCGATATGCGTTTCCTAATACATTTAGAACAAACATTTCAAATCTTGAAACAAGAATAGAAGTAGATAGAACAAACATATCGTTTTCATTTATAGTTGAAAATAATGCATACATGCAAATATTTGACAAACTTTCTAACCAATCGAGTTCAAATCCAATATGTAGCTTTCATAAATAAGCATTTCACAAAAATGCTTGAAATGAATTAGAGATATGGAGAACAAATAATACTTGAAATAGGAAAAAGAGACTTAGAACAAACCAAAAAGATTGTCGTCCTTCAATTCTTGTCCTCGGAATCTTGACCTCAACTCGGGCTTTCCTCCTCGTTAACCCCTAATCCATCACACATATTTCACAATCAAAGAATAACCAAAGAAAAATCATTTGTACATTCTAGGATTTTTGGTTAGGGTTGATGTCTGCCAATACACCTTCACTTGCCAAATTTTCTAGGGACAATTGAGCCATATTTTGCTCATACATTCTTCAAGAAAATTATATCTCTATGAGTCTATTTTTAGTAGGAATTTGAATAATCTCATTTGGATCACCCAAACACAAGTTATGGCATCTTTATGCCAAGCGATCGTATGCCCTAGCTCCTTTCGGTTACCTCTTTGTTTTACTCAATTTCAGGGGTCTTAACTCCATAAATTGGTAATGGTCCCTTCTACTCATTTGAATCTATGGTTATAAGGTTTCTTCTCCAATTGGAATCATCCAATTTGGATAAATAGAACTCAAGTTATTGCATTTTACATCCATACCACTACAAGAAAAAAGACTTTAGAGGACACTATCTATTGAGGCATTTTAATTAAAATGCCTCAACACATGACTTTTGAGGCACTTTAAAATTGAATGGCATTTTTGTAATAAAATAAAATATCCTTAATTTTCTTTCTTCTTTTCCTTTTCCATTTGCCTCTTCTCCTCATCGATCAAAAGCCCTGTTCCAGCTTTCCCTCTTCTCCCATCAACCAAAACCCCTAATTTTGCCGCCCCACCACTACACGTCCACCCACAAACTATCGCACGCTGCTGTTCCCAGCGCTCGTCCACCTCGATCACCCGGTCGGGCAAGCGTCACGGCGGCGATAGTGGCGGCCGGCAATGGCGACCGTGGCGACATCGTCGACGTGAGTGCCGCGAGACCACCGATCGTCCACCCTTCCTTCTCACCCTCTGTCAATCGTCCTCCTTTCCCTCTCGGCAGTTTGCCCCACCCTCTGTTGGCTGTAAAAGTTAGTTTCGAGAATTATTTTCTGTTGGTGCGTTTGGATTGTGTTTGCCCCAACCTCTATTGCCTTTTCTATTGGTGCGTTTGCCTTTTCTATGGTGGCTTTCTCTTTCTCTTTCGATAATTTTGATTTTTATTATATCAGAAAGCTGCTAAATGGTCGGAGAGAAAAGAACATTCTTGAGTCGCTTGACTTGTAAAAATTTAAAAAACCCAAAGAAAATTGCACCCGGTGACTTCACGGAGATTTGTCGGATAGTGAAGAAGGTTGTTTATTCCCATCGATGTTGTCTTTTCAGTGCATCATTTGGCATGATATGGTTCAAAATTATTGAGTTTATTGCACCATCTAACATTGAATTGGTAAAGAATTTGGACATTGTAAGAGCAGTGAGTTCTAGGCGTGGTGCTTAATTGTGCAGGTTTAGCGTGAGTCTTGATACCAACCATGGTAGCTATTCAAGAAATGTCAGATCTATTTACATTTTCCATATTGCAAATCTTCATATTGTGATAATTTTCAGTAAATGCTTGTTGCTGTTTATACTAGGCTCACAACTCTCAATCTTTGAATATCTTTCTCTGTCAAATCTGAGCAAGATAAAGAGCCAGAGCAGGAAGTTGCTTTTGAAGTTGCAGATCCTAGTCTTTCAGAAGAATCTGGAGCTGCTAGTATGTGGTTTTCCTATCTTTGATCTTTTACTCTGACAATTACATGGGTAATCTGACATTTTCAGCCTCCGTTCTTGCACAAGTGTTTCATTTTTTAGATTCTGAGAATGCTACTAACATGCGTTATTATCTGGTTTCTTTATCTTTTGATATTGAGTCAGCCCCTCAGGAGATAGATGAGTATGACCTTGTTGATCCAGTTGACATTTTGACTCCTTTAGAGAAGTCTGGTTTCTGGGACGGAGTGGTTGGTGCTTTCTCTTGCTTTTTCGGTGGTTGACTTTGATAATTTATTTGTGCATAAATAGTTGATTAGGCAAGGTTGATTAGGCATTCGATTATATGCTTGAGCTGTTAGGGGTACATTTTGGTCTTGTTGTGACTTTCTCTGATATACATGCAATTAAATGATGCTGATTTCCTCTGTTTTGACCTTGGTTCGCTCAAACCGGGTTGCTCCCTTCAATCCAAATCACGATATCAATCTTTGTTGATTTATTGTTGATTGTTGAGCTAATGTTGTGGTTCAAGGCCTGTGTGTTTTTGGTTTGAGGGCTGGTTTTCCCTGTTTCAAGTGGCAGAATATGATCCAATATTTTTGAGGTGCAATTTCGACTATTTTGGGTGTTAAAATGATGAATATGCTTTCACCAATTGTAATGCTTGTATTTTTTGCTTCTCATGTTGTAGAATCAAGTAACCAAGTAGAAGTCTTACTTGGCGCTCATGGATAGAAGTTGGATGTATAAGTTTAGAGGAAGTAAGGAATATGATAATGGTTTGGATAAATTACTTGACATTGCATTTGAAAAGGAAAGCGTGAATGGAAAAATCGTTTTGTCCCGGGTGTAAAGTACAAACTTGGTGATTGGGTTGATAGAGTGGCTGCAGATCATTTAACATATCATGGATTTACGAATGGGTATGCAAGATGGTTTTGTTCATGGTGGCTTGTCTTAGGTCTACTCGTCCCACTTATGACTTAGGAGATAATTTTGACAATGGCAATGAAATGCAAGGGATTTTACATGATGGAATTTGCTTTGGGCGTGTTGAAAATTACATTGATGACAATGATGGGGATGGTGTTCCAGGAGATGAGGAACCAAATAATGATGCAAAATGTTTTTATGAGTTGCTAAAAAATGTTGAAAAGGAACTTTATCCTGGTTGTAAGAAGTATTCTCAATTATCCGCAATTATTAGGTTGTTTCACATAAGATGTCTTAATAGAGCTGAGCAACAAAGTTTGCGATTTGCTTTCAAATTTATAAAAGATGCTTTCCACGTTGGAGAAGACATTTCCTAAGTCATACTATGAGGCAAAAAAGATGATAGGGGGCTTGGGACTTTCTTACAATAAGATCCATGTGTCCCAGCTTGGCCGCATGTGTTGTATAAAGGCGTATGAGAATGATACGAGGAATGTCTGTTTGCAAAACATCTAGGTACTTGGAGGGACAAAACGGCGATATACCGGTTGGGAAGCTTTATCTAAAAGAAAAAAAAGGTTCTGCTAAGGTACTAGGCATTTCCCTTTGATTTATTTCGTTGCGCGTTTATTCATGTCTTCGAAAACAACATCTTTCATGAGGTGGCATAAGGAAGGTCGAACAGAAGATGGTTATATGAGACACCCTGCTGATTCTCCTGCATGGAAGACATTCGACTTTAGAAATAGAGATTTTGCCAAAGAAACTAGAAATATTAGGCTTGGCAACATCGGATGGTTTAATCCTTTTAAGTCTTTAAATGTTCATCGTATAGTACATGGCTTTGTCGTGCTTTGATACCTTATAATTTGCCCCACGGATGTGTATGAAGCAAAGAACATTTTTCTTTGGATTGATTCTGGCCTAACAATGCCCCAGGGAACAATCTGGATATGCTCAGAGCCCTTGATAGAGGAGTTGTTATTGGGAGGGGTTGGGGTAAATGCCCATGATGCATCGATGAATCGAAATTTCAACGTGCGTGCGACTTTGCTTTGGACAATTAGTGACTTTCGGCTCTTGCAAATTTGTCAGGATGGAGCACTAAGGGTGAATTTGCATGTCCTTCTTGTCATAAGGACACATGTTCTAGGTGGTTAAGGTATAGTGGTAAGCATTGTTATATGGGGCATCGTCGTTTCTTAGCAAGTGATCATTCAATGGGTTTGAAGAACATGATAAGGCACCATCACAATTGAGTGGAGATATGGTCTTGAGAGAGCTTGACGGTCATACACACACGTTTGGTAGATTAAATAATGACAATAGAAATTTACCTTATAATTGGAAGAAGCGGAGCATATTTTTTGAGTTACCATATTGGAAGGAAATATATTGCGTCATAATCTTGATGTGATGCACATTGAGAGTAAATATTGTGTGAAAATTCTTCTGACCATACTAGGCCTTGATAAATCAAAAGATCATCAAGCACGTGACGACTTGCAAGAAATGGGGTAGGCACGAGTTGCATCCTATTGGCCAGATGAGGAATGCATTGCGTTACTATCCACACTCCTTGTTTTCGATGAATAGAGGCGAAAATGAGATTTTTATGATATGTTGAGAAACAAAATCAAAGTCCTAGATGGTTATTAAATCAAATATATCGAAATGCATAAGTAAGAAACCACCGAAGATCTTTTTGGTTTGAAGAGTCATGACATAACCATATATTGATGCAACAATTGTTTCCTCTAGTAACCGTGAGGGGATGCGCCAAAGCAAGTGCAAGCACCTTTAATTGATTTGTGTAATTTCTTTAGAGATTTATGTTCGAAAGTTCTTCGTGCTCGAACTTATTCAATTAGAGGCGGGATTGCTCTAACACTGTCATTTGGAGGATTTTCCTCCTTCTTTCTTTGATATTATGGTTCACCTACCTATCCATTTAGCGACCGAAGCAAGGTTGGCAGGGCCTGTGCAATATCGATGGATGTATCCCGTTGAAAGGTATTTGTCAACGTTGAAGGCCTATGTACGTAATCGAAGTCGTCCTGAAGGTTCTATTGCAGAGGGATATCTTGCGGAAGAATGTGTGGTCTTTTGTGCTAGATACCTAGATGATGTTGAGACAGAGATGTCGAGCTTGAAATCATGATGGCAATATTGACAGGTTGAACTTCCCATATTTGTGTCAATCACGGTCGATCATCTTAGAGAGTGAATATATTGTTAATTGGGACATAGATAATATAATGAAAAGGGCACATCAATATGTGTTATTCAATTGTGAAATAGTTCAACCATTTTTAAGGTGAAGAAATTTTGTGATTAATTCGACGATAATATATAGTTTTAAGGATGATATATCTAATGCTTGTTCTAAAATTCTTTCCGCTTCTTTAGCGAGCATCGGAAATGATTCGTGTCAAAATCCTCGTTTGCGTATAAGGGCATTGAGCAATTCACAATGAAACTTTTTGCCTCGTGGTTTGTAATCAAGTAGTCTCAGTAGTACAAAAATATTAGAAATTGTATATGTCAATTCAATATTTCTTGTGTATGCACATTCTAACGGGTTCAAAAATAGTTTTGTGAATGAAAATTTATGATGAACTTAGAAGCAGCTCAAGGTCCCTGACTTCATTGGCCAAAAGCGATACAAAGGTTTTGTATTAATGGTTGGAATTTCATGTTAAGGAGATTTGAACAAGAAGGAAGCACAAAATAGTGGTGTTGTTCTTCTTGAAAGGCGACAAGTTACTCAAGTGCTAATGACGAAATCACGTTGTGGAGATGTGACTTATTATGGAGTATTGAAGAGAGATTGTTGAGTTAGAATACTTTTGAGTAGGAAGGTTGTTCTATTCAAATGTGATGGGTGGGCCAAGGAAAGAATGCAAAAACAGGTGAAAATGATTTCGCAGATTGGGGGCCCGATGAATACCGGTGAGCCTTTTATATTAGCTTATCAAGCACAACAAGTGTTTTATGCAGAAGATCCCATTGATAAAGGATGGCATGTTGTGATTAGAACCACTCCCAGGGATTGTTTTGACATGGACAGCAGAGAAGAAATTGACGTCGAAGATTATTTACTAAGCGAGACATGCACAATCAAATATCTCAGTTGATAATGAGGAAATAAGATGGGTTAGGAAGGTGTAGGAGGAGCTATGACAACAAATAACATGGAGTAATTTATTACGAGAAGGGGAACTTTACATTTATTTTCATAGTTGATATTATTGTGGATTAATAACATATTGCATTTCTTATGTGTGTTGTCGTTGTCTTTTCTATTTGTACTAATGATGCTAGTACATAATCAGTAAAATAATAAATTTTATGACTTCTTTCTTCTAGGTTCATCAATTTGTCCATCCTTTATTCCTTGTTTGGTTCTAGCGGCAATTACTAATCTTCTTGAAAATGGTAAATTTGGTTTTGGCATTGTTACTTATTTTTCCGTTGAAACTTGTACTAAATTATTCTCCATGTATTTTTTTGCTCTTTTATGCAGGTTAGAACGCGAGGTGGCAAATCTAGCAGGCAATCCACCAGAAAGTCGACTGCATGTGATAGTGCTCAAGCTTCACATGAAAGAGCACATAATGATACTCAAGTTTTAACTCAGCAAAGTGCTCATGTTACTCAAAGTAGTATTGAACCTAACATAGGAATATCAGATAAGTACTATCTGGCGAATGTTGTTGAATACATTGATTAAAGCTGCTAGGAAGCAGGGATAACGATGCTTATATTCTGGAATTGATGCCAAGCGATGAGTGAATATTAGTTTATTGTTGTGACTAACTAAGCTAGATGTGCGGTTTTAGAAAGTCATCTCCATTGCTTAGAATATTTGCCATTTGATTTGCATGATCTTAGGTGGAAGAAAGAAGAAAAGCGAGAGACCTACTCTTATGCCTAAAGTATGGAGATTAATGAAGAAACCATAAAGAATTTCATTTAACAAATTTGGGCTGACCAAATGATAAGGAGCATATGAGAGCACTTTGCACATTTTCTAAGTACTCTTATCGTAATGGAAAATATACATAATGTCTTGAGATGGAATGAGGTACCGAAAAGCCTAACAAGAGCAGATGCTGCAAATTGTGAAGGTGATAGTTGGATATGTTCTTTGTCTACATTAGTAATATAAAGTGTAATCATCAAATATCTCCTTCGAACTTCTATTTTGTAGGACAAATTTGAAATTCCCGGATGTGAATTAAAATCTTACAATCGATTGAAATAAATGGAGGAATTGAAAAGTGCACTTTCGAGGCTAAGTATTTTGATTCCAAATTATCTTTGGATGAGAACCTTAGAAACGTTCCAAACAGAGTGAATGAATCACATTGGAATGACCTTGTGAAGCATTGGCTATCTAAAGAGGGAATAGTATGTTCTTTTCTCATATCTAAAGTTATAATTCTGATAAAGTTTGAAACTTATGCATGGTTATATATGTTGTAGGAGGCCAGTGAGAAAAATAAAGAAAGTCGAAGTCATCAACCATATACGCATCGCACAGGTCAAAGAGGGTTTTCCATTATTCGTGAGATGGAGGTAATGTTTCTCAACTTAGATATCTTGCTTGAAGTTCTAATTGATATACTATTACGAGATAGCAGACCTTACTTTAATGTTGTAGCATGAAAAAGCGGTCATGAACCTGCGGCTCGCACATGTTCATGACTTGTTATTCAAGAAGGACGGTACTCCTGCCAATGCGTTGGTGGGAGAGAAAATTGTGAGTTCACCTATTTTATACTTTCGAAATGTGAAATTGTTATGAATACTAAATCGATTACAATGTATAGGAACAAATGAAAATGCTACATGCATTGGGGGCTTCAAGTGATAATGGCAACGATGCTTACTATAAAGTCATAGGGAATGGAAAATATGGACGTGTTAACTTATATGGTTTAGGTGTTAAAGCTGCTGATGTTAAAGCTGCTGATGTTAATGGAACAGTTCTAATTCGTAACAAGTCATCATCTTTGCCTTACGATTCTGGCGAAGAAATGAAGAACTATAGAAGGGTGAGCGAATTAAGGTCTATTATCGTGAGAATCGAGAATGCAAGGGAATCCATCGCATTCTTCAAATGCATTAAACACCGAACAACCACGCTCAAGCCTCTACATCGCAACTCAAAAGCCCTATTGAAGTAAGTCATTTGAAACTTATTACAAGTGTACTACTTTTGAGAAGTGGCATATAAATGGATTCAAGCATCAAGAGTAATCATAATTATGTTATATCAAGGCAACTTTGGTTTGCTCGGCAATACCATATGATTAGCTTGGTTTGTATGATTTATGATAGTGTTGTTGTATTATTCATGAGCCTGGTCTTTGGGTTGTTATTTAATATTATGGTTGTTTTGTAATAAGCTTTTATTTCAAAGGTACGTGATGTTGTTCTTCCGAAAGCATAACAACCTTGAAAAAAGTTGCGTTGGGAAAAGTATGTAGTGTGGATCCATCAACTGAAGTTGGAGACGAAGAATTAGGTCCAAATTGGTATGAAGTGACTATTCAAGTTCCTATAGTCCGAGGAACGACACATGTCTTATGGATCATTCAAATATCATGGGAGATATTGGTGCTTCAATCACTGCCTCTATCTTTGGTATTATTATGAAGATTAATATTTGTTCTTTTATTGAATTCTTTTATTTAGTTTAAATATTGTGATTTAATCTCATTTTTTAGTTGCAAATTTTCAGTAGACCATGGTGAAGATCACTTTTGAAGAAGCTATGTTAGTATTCTGCACTTCCACTTTGCTTTGTTGAAAATTTTCGCATAGTCATAGGCTCTGGATAGTTTTGCTACAGGAGTTGTCACATTTCGAACAAATGTGTTAGATGGATGATAGTTTTGACTTTGAGATTCACACATAAATGTTGGATGTTCACATAGTCAAGCTTATAATACTTCAGATTGTTTCAAGGTTTTGAAGTTAAGTGACTATTCATTTTATATGCAAAGTGCAACATTCTTTTTGCAGTGGTATATACATGTCATAATTTTTGTCTTTCAAGGCATTGTAAAAGTCATAACAAAAGCTTGCGGTAAAGCGAAGAGGCACAAGCAAATGCCTTAACAAATAACAAAAGGGGCGCATGATAAAGAAGTGCCTCAATAGATAAATAATTGGACAGATATTGAAGAAGAAAAAAATGTCTCAACATATAACAGATGAGACACTTTTTCATGCCTCAAAATGAAATTTAAGAGGCACAATAAAATGCCTCAACTTATGACAGATGAAGCACTTTTTCGTGCCTCAAAAGGCAATTTAAGAGGCATAATAAAACGCCTCAACATATGGTAGATGAGACACTGTTTCATGCCTCAAAATGAAATTTAAGAGGCATAATAAACTGCCTCAATATATGGCAGATGAGGCACTGTTTCGTGCCTCAAAATGTAATTTAAGAGACACAATAAAACGTCTCAACATACAGCAGATGAGGCGCTTTTTAGTGCCTCAAAATGAACTTTAAGAGGCACAATAAAATGCCTCAACATATAGCACATGAGGCGCTTTTTCGTGCCTCAAAAACACTTTAAGGGAACATCCAGTAACACCTCAACAAATATATGTTGAGGCGCTAGTATTTGTTGCGACACGTGCTTGTACGGCGTTTTATCCTAGCGCCTCAATAAATCAAAGTGTCACAACATCAATCTATTGAGGCACTTTTTGAGTGCCCCAACATACAATTTTTGTTATAGTGTACTACTCCAATTTACAAAGCAGATCAGATTATTCTTACACATAGCTCAACTTTGACAAATTTCTAGGCACTTTGGGGTTACAATTTGCATACACTTCTTTCAAGTAAATTATTGTCCTAACACTATAAGAAAAAATACCTATCTTAACGGTTACTAACTGTCATCGTATGTGTTATATGTCATCATAACTTCCTAGTCTTATATGTCATCTATTGCAGTGTCAAGGTAGGTGTATCAACAACCTTGACATATATAAAATGTTAATGAATGTGTTTTTCTATTAATCAATATAACTTCTTTCTACCACTCATAATATGTCAAGGTTTGTGTTCAAATAAATCATGGTTTCTTTAAAAATATGTCAAGGTAAGGGATCTTCCACCATAGATTAAACCGGAATTAGAAGCATATGTCATGATAGCCTTTTGAAAAATTTAAAAATAAGCTTTTAATGTTGCAAATGAAGAAGTATGATGCAAAATAATCTCGTTGTCATATTGAAAAATTGCTGCTTAATTTAAACACTTATTTACAGCAAAATATACCTTTGTTTTCATAACTAAGACTTTATCTTGTTAACCACATAATGCACCATATAAATACATGCATGTAGCTATTAAAAAACACATGTACATATATTGTGTTAATTTGAATGTTGTTCCTCCTTTTCAATAATATATACAAACAAAATAATATATTCAAAAGAGAAGCTAAAGCAACTCTTACTTAGAATAAAAGTATACCAAAAGATAATAAATCAAGTTCTATTTATAATACATACATCAAAATAAAAACTCATAGAACCAATAGATAAATTATATAACCAAAATATTAATAACCCATGTATATATACATCTTTAAATGTCTATATGCAAAAACCCCTAGTCTTTCACTAACCTGACTCGTAGCCAAAAAATAAATAACAAATGACACTAATTAATTATTAGTTGAAGATGAAATCCATGTAATAAAATCTTAGTAATTACACAAATTTTGTAATCTCTTACCAAAATAACAACTCCGCACAACCAAAAAATTAGTAACACATTCGTGATATACATCTTGAAATCTCTTTAAAAATACCATCTTGAGTCTCATTAACTGATACCTATACCAAATAAAATAAGGAAATAAAAATGATATTAACTAATTATTGGTATAAGATGAAACCCCATGGGTCGAACAAGGGTTCATTCTCTCAAATTCAAGGCACCAAACGTAGAAAGACAAGTTTCTTGGAGGTTCCTCATACTATTTGGTGATTTCAGTGGAGTTTGATGCTACCTATTCTCTTATGTTAATGACTCCAACACCCAACCCGAATACTATCAAGCCTATAAGGATGTCGTTTAGGTGTCACCTCGAATACCATTAGTGGAGTTTTCACATATGCGCTTTCATGTACGCTCATATTCGCATCACATATCATATACTTTCATTTTATACTTTCTCTTTTATCTATTCATTCTGCATATTCATATATTCATATCATTTACGCATTCTCGCTATTCATTCTTCTTTGCATAGCATTTTTCAGTATTTTCATATCGCACACTTATCCATGTATTCTTTCAGCTTTCTAGACTCTTTTCGTATTTTCTTATTAGATCAAGTGAAATGAACAGTCTTGAAACAGGGAAATAAGCCAGAAAGAAAACCCAGCTGACAGGCCAATTGAGCCAATTTTCACTAGCAGTGTTGTGAATCCTTACTTTTGTCTCTTCACAGGTATACCAGATTTTATTTGCGCTGCTTTCCATAGAGTTCAAGAACACAAATGAAAGTCGACGGCAGGCGGTCGCCCGGGAAGGGGGCGCACAAAATCGAAAAAAATTCAGCATTACCGGAAGTAGGAAAATTCCATGCATCAATCGTTCATTGGAAAGCACTTTCTAATCACTACTCATGGGTGCGAATTTTCGCACCATTCATGGGTGCGAATTTTCGCACCCGCGTGCGAAAATTTTCCAATTTTGTGCCTGTAACTTCGGACGATCATAACTTCTTCATCCGAACTGCTGTGCGTTTCGGGACTCTGGGCCAAAGCCCATCGAGCCGCTAATCTAGATATATGCATGTGGAGGACAAGTGGGGTTCACAACCTTGCTGAAATTTGAAAGTGGTGAACTCCAACCCCTGCTCAAACCAGTTTTCTTTTTCTATTTTTTTTTCCCCTTGTTTCCTGAGACCATCTAGTTATTTTATAACAGTCTAATAAGAGAATACAAAGAGTCTAGAGCATAACAGAGCATACATGGATAAGTAATATGATATGAAATACATGAACTCAAAATTTTCCAAAAGAAGAAAAACCAATCGAAATCGAAACCAAACCAAAATAGGAAACCAAAGCAAAACAGGGCACGTTTATTAACCTCAAAACCAAAAATAAAGAAATCATTGGTAGAAGTAGTAGGTTGCAAGCATACCGTCTAGGCCCTTCACATATTTAACAACTTTGGAACCGTGGTGAGTTTGTTGTCTTCCTTCTTGCCCTTCTTTGCTATATCATCATTTTTTCTCACTCCTCATTCTGCTCGCTTCTTCTACAACAAGACTGTGTGAAGAAGAACCCATTTGATAAACCCAATGAGCAAGTCATTCAAAACGTGCATGGTGGGTGAGGAAACCATTTTATAAGAAACACAACAAACAGATCATTATGAAAAATAAGAATGTAAGAACTCAAAAAATCCTAACCTACCCACTATTATAATCTGAAGGAGAAAAAAACTGAAGTTTTCTTCTCATAGATTGATTGCTATAGCCTTCCAATTTTTGTTTGATTGCTTTCTTCGTCCATATGTTGCTGAAATGTTAGGAGGGAAGCATGTGAAGAAATATTAGAATGTTGCCAAGTGGAAGCTAGTTGTCGATGTCCATGTTGATGTTGAAATGTCAAGTGGAGTTATTAAACTAGTAGAAATGTGCTCGAAATGAGTTAGTTTCAAGTGCGTTTAATAACATAAATTAAATCATTAAATCGTGTGATGGGTTCAAAGTCCAAATATTTCCCCCAATTAAGCTACGGATATCATGGTTCCAACTTCGTCTAGCAATCTCAAGTCTGCCAAAGGCTTCATTAGGCCTCTAGAAGTCTCCAACAAGTTAAATGAGTTCAAAGGAATTAAAAGCCTATGTGCCCAGCTGCTAGTGGTTTTTCTAAATGGATTTCCAGGTGTGATTTTCTAGAGTTGTCTTGCAATTTCCAAATACTTCCTAGTACTATGAACCCAAAGAACTATAGATCTAGCTTTTACCTTTAGCAATAATGTGGCCATTCTAAATGAAAAGGGTAAACCCCTCAACACACATGTTCAACGGGGTTGTTTTCGAGCCCAAACATTCACGATTTTACAACCACATAAGACAAGAGAACATGAAACAAAGAAAGTGGAACCGCAGCAGATAACAAAATGTAATAAGATCATGGTGTCATTCTATGGGTTCAAATGGATAGAAAAAGCTATAAAGAGATCCAAATAAGAATGAAACAACGCCTCAGATAACCCATAACAAGTACAAACAAGTTTTAGCAATTTCAAATCAACCTCAAGGAACAATAAAAGACACCTCACTACGACATATAAGGGCGAACCAGAATATCAAGACAACAAGCATTATATATAACAATATAAAAATAAAAATAAAAATAAAATAAAATAAAATAAAATGAGATGATACGCAGCATTTAGTGATCAGACCAAAAATGTTCTATATCTTTTGTTTTCTTTCTCCCTAAAGTGGTCACAAAACTGGCCTCACTCACTCTTTAGACCCCTCTTTAACTTTTGTTTTAGTTTTTTTTTTCTTCTTACTCCACCTCACACAACCTGGTCTCCCCGTAGCCCCAGCCGATCTCTCAACCGATTCCCTCCCTTTCCTCTCCCTCAACCGACCTCCTCCCTCGCACCGCATGCGGGTCTCCCCGTTTTCTCTCTATAGATGTCCCAAAATAGAAGCCCTCCCTCTTCTTCCCTTAAATAGGTTTTAAAAAACAATACCCTAAATCCAATGGTCCCAAGAATCCGCAAGAGACTTCACATGGCAAAATGTTAGTGTACACATACCTTGACTTATCGCTTATGTCAAGCTATTATAATATAATAATTTTCACCGCTTTCAAATTTACACATATGTCATGGTTACTTATATATAAATTATAAGTCATGGTTCCCTATTAAAACAATATACAATGACATATATTACTTAATGTCAACAAAGTAAAAATATGTCAATATAGGTCTTTTCGGAGTGTAGAATTCTAGTTTACCTGCACTCCAATCACTCAATTTGGATGAGTGAAACTCAACTTATGACCTAAATACCAAAACTATTCCAAAACACATAACTGTTTCAGAACTGGACCAGAAATTTTTTCCGAAACAGAGCATCACTTCAATGAAATTCTGGGTCCAATGGGGTCCAAATCTGGGTATACCTATTTCATGGAGATTTGTTCTACTAGACGTCTAGTATACCTAGCAATTTGAATCACTCACTCGATGATACAAATGACCAAGTTATGGCCAAAACAAAAACACGGCTGGGAAAATTTTACAAGATCTCCCTAAAACTTCATCATTTCCTCTATACAAACTCCTCCATTCAAGACCACAAACCAAATCAACCACAAAACCGAACCTCAAACCAACAAAAAATCAAGACTGGGTACGTGCCGTGGTTTCTTCCTAACTCAAAGATCATTCAAATAAATTCTAGGGTTTGTTCACATACCTTGAATCACTTGGAAACCCTGCCCTAGCCTTCTCCTTGAACAACCTTGCAAGTTCTTGCACAAATCTCTTGATTTCTTCTACAAAACCCTAGCTTTCTCTTGCTCCTCTTCTCTCCCCAAAAACGTTTTGCTCTATTTGAAGCTCTTAGACCAAATTTTGGTCTTTAAATCAAAATCCTCATAAGGCCTTGGTTGGCCTACAATACCCATTTGGACTTAAGTTATCCCAAAATGCTATATAGCCCATACATCCTTCTATTTGCACTTCAAATTTCCCATATTCACTCTTAGACACATAAACATATTTACAAATGACCTTTAGGTCCTGATTTTATAAGTTTCCACTTTTGCCCCCTTGACACTTGGGTAAATTTCCGGGTTCAATCTTTTAAATCACTTATCAAATAACAATCAATATTCATTTAACAATTTTCAGAAATACCCAAGTTTGGTTCAATTTATACCCGAATATATAATAAAATTATTAAAAAAAAATTCTAGGGTATTTTTGGGGCATTACACTAGCTCCCATCTTGAAATCACCGGTGCAAGACCTGATCTCCATCTCGAGCCCTTGGCCCTTTCCCAACTGGGATTGATATATAGCTCGGGTCGCCGCCTTCACCGCCCGACTTAAAGAAATTGTCGTTGCAAAGAATTGACTATTTGCAAGAATGGGTAGAAGCCGAACCCTTTTCATCGATCAAAGACAAGGATGTTACTCAGTTTATCTGGAAAAATATCGTTTGTCGTTTCGGCATCCCCAGATCAACTGTATTCGACAACGGTCCCTAATTCGATAGCCGGGTCTATCGAAACTTCTGCCAAGAATTGAAAATAAAAAATCTATACTCCACCCCCGGTATCCGCAAAGCAATGGACTAGCAGAAGCCTCTAATAAAACCCTGTTGATCATTCGAAAAACGATCGATCTCGACTAAAGGTAAATGGTGGATGAACTTCCCAGTACTTTGGGCTTATTAGAACCATCGCCGCAAATCTAATGCAGATGCATCCTCATTTGCGATTACTATGGATGTGGAAGCCATAATCCCTACAGAAATCGGCATGCCTACTATCCACACAGGGATGCCCGACCAGGAAAATGCAGAGTTAGTAATAAAGGACCTTGACACGGTCGATGAACTTCGAGAATTAGCAGCAGCCCGTATAGCGTCCTACTAGCACCGCCTAGCAAATTCTTGCAACAAACGGGTAAAGCCCTGAATGTTCCAACCGAGAGACCTAGTCCTAAGAAAGGTATTCGAAAATACTGCCGACCCAGCGGCCGAAAAGTTCCAACCCAACTAGGAAGGACCGTATCTCGTAACATTAGCCGGCAAACCTAGATCTTACGCTTTAGACAAACTTGATGGAACCCCTGTGCCTAGAATGTGAAATGTCATACATCTTAAAAGGTATTATCAATAAAGTATGACTCGATATGTACACATATTTTTCCATCTTTCTCATCGT
This sequence comes from Tetrastigma voinierianum, assembly GCA_016808115.1. NCBI lineage: Eukaryota > Viridiplantae > Streptophyta > Magnoliopsida > Vitales > Vitaceae > Tetrastigma > Tetrastigma voinierianum. The sequence goes on from JAEQBH010001004.1 coordinate 1,023,715, forward strand.
ACAGGTAAAACATAAAAGCCTGGATGGCCCAGTAAATGACCTATCCGGCCCCAAGATAGATACCATCTAATCGGTCCATTTAAAAGCCCTACGGCAATAAAGAATGACATATCTGGCCCAGTATAGATAACATCTAACTGGTCCATTTAAAAGCCTAAATGGCGCAGTAAATGACCTATCCGGCCCAGTATAGATAACATCTAATTGGTCCACTTAAAAGCCCGAATGACGCAATAAATGACCTATCCGGCCCAGTATAGATAACATCTAACTGGTCCACTTAAAAACCCGGATGGCGTAATAAATGACATATCTGGCCCAGTATAGATAACATCTAACTGGTCCACTTAAAAGCCTGAATGGCGCAATAAATGACCTATCTTGCCTAAAGCCTAGTTGGCCACTCATCTACGCCATTCGGCTAAATGAGAAGAAACTATTTCATCCACAACCAAATTCGCCACATTTCATAAAAGCATAAATTAAGAGGTCTTGCAGAATGTCAAGATACAAAGAAAAGAAACAAAGGCAAAAGGCCTCTACGGAGAGCGCAGTTTAAACACTAGCCCTCAACAGAACGTTGATTCTTCATCCGCTCCGGGCCGAAGCCCACGATGCCTATCCCATCAACAACGGGCCAGCGACTTAAATGGCTGTTCCTCCCTAATAGTCGCGACAAAGAGGAAGGCCTGAGGAAGCACTACATCAGATTGATAAAAAACGCTGGAGGTAGCGGCTTTGACGTATCAGGCATCCCGGCTAGGATCATGGGCTTACTCCCGCATATATCCAGGCGCAGTGCCACGCTGTACCGTGAAACATACTAAAGATCACATCACCACTGCACAAATTCCTCCTCCATCGCTTCCTTTCCATAGCTGTCGCCTTGCCTCGGAAAGCTGGAGAGAGCCTCCCTTACCTCTCGAATGCCCGATTAAAGACGCCATTTGTTAGACGACATATCTCCTCGTCCGCCTTCCGACAAGCCTCCCTCGAGGAAGCCAAGGCTTGTTGAACAGAGTCGTCTCGTGACTACTTTAGCCTGACGCCTCCGAACAATTAAGGCAGTCGACTCAGCCAACTCGTATTCCATCTGCTCGCACTCGCTCACGCATCGGTCTCCAGCCGCGCCATCACCGCTTCATGTCGGGCAAAGCATCCCTCTCCGCCTCAGCCCGAGCCGCCCTATCCACAACTTATTTAGCCTCCGGCTCCCAGCATCAGGCATTCAACCGAGCCTCCTTCAAAGAGGCATTCAAGATCTTCGATCTAGTAAAGCCCCGATCGAACGTACAAATTAAGCTTCTCTCGCATCCCTCACCGGGCTTGAATTCATGATGCTGGAGGGCCATATTCTGAATGGCAGTGATTACCTACAAAGAATCATATTAAGAATACGATAGGATTTGAGCCAGCACTTTGTATGAGTATTACTACTTTACCAGCTCAGTCGATTGGACGTAGTTCCAGTTGCAGATTTGCATCCCATCCTCGATAATCTGCTGAAGATCCTTTTTTATAATACCAGCAGGGACAACAACGGAATAATCTTCGCCCCAAATCACCGCTCCAGTACTCGACAGCATCTCAGATCATTCTCGGATACAAATTATCCAGACGATCAGCTGCAGATTCGCCATGGTTAAAGGGCTTCCAGCAATGGAGAATATGCTTGATGTCTTCCGGCCCGGGCACTGCCACTTCCTCCATCGTAGGAGCCGGGCCACAAAGGGGGAAATAAGAATTCAGCAGTATTCGATCCGGAAGCAACAACCTCTTGCGCCCGGTTCGCTCAAGCTTGGGCATGCCCGATTGGCTTTCAGTCCGATCGGGAGAATGGATCACCTAAAGCGCGGGCGGAATCAGAGTGACCTCCCTTGGCTCCCCCAGAGCGACATCCTCCGGATTTGGTTGGTCACTTAACCCCATCTCAGGAGAGCGTGGTAAGCCGATTCGATCCTTCGGCCTGATCAGGTTCCCTCTCAACACTCTCCTATCGCTGCTTCCTCGCAAAGATAGTTAGCCAAGTTGTTCTCATTATTCTTCCTCCTCCTCTTCTTCTTCCAAATTTGCGGGCGGGCTAGATTCAGGATGAACCCAAAGAACAAAATCTTTCACTTGGGCCCCGAGAGCATTCCGTCGCTGGTCTGTCCCTCCCTTTTTAATCTTTAGTACTTGCAAGCGTAACCCGGTCCCCTTTCTGGTAAGGGAAGCTTGCGGTCGCCTCGCCCGACTCTCAGGGTACCTGCCGAGTATAGCCGAACGCCCACTCGGTAGAAGAAGACATGATCTCGGCTGTGGCTCAGACACTAGTTCCCGACTCGATGTTTTCAAAGATCCACATCCCCTCGATGAAGACGCACCGTCGCGGCACGCCAAGCAGGTCGCCAGCAATAAAATGTTCCTCGCCCAGTACTTCTAAGGCGCGGGCGGATAGTCGGAAGGTCAGAGGGAGTCGTTCCGTCTCACACGGCCAGGTTCTTCGGGAGGAGAAGAACCTCAGAATGGCGCTCCTACTCGTAAATCCCAATAGCCTATTGATTTTCTCAAGGCTTGCCTTTTCCACCCAATGTACCAACCTACCCCTCCGGTTTTTCCCTGCACCAAAAATCCACAATCAATTATGCATAAAAAGTCATATGTATAAACACACATCGTTAAACTCAACCTACCCCCAACACACACCTAGGAAAAACTGTGATCGGTTAACATCAAATGGAAGCCAAGGGGAACCCGAGGTCTCATCCTAAGGCTTCCTTACCAGTATCACACCCTTCGCCTCCATCTTAGGGTGAACTCCAAGAGTCCATTAACAACCACAATGAGAACTCAGTCGACAGGAGATCCGGCCACCCTACGCTACCCTCAAGGAATAAGTAAAACAAATCTCAACCAACGAAAGCTCAAGTTGGTACAAGAGGTTCAGTACACTGCATCCAGTTAGAATCCAAATGGTGTCGGATGGACGAGAAGGTCGCGCTTCCTAGTGAAATGCAAAATCGCTGACAATGGCGTGCGTACAGTGGAAGCGGCCCGCCTACAAGGTGCTTCGTAAAAACACCGGGCCAGGATCTCCACCCAGAGTGGACTCATCCGGCTCCTATCAATTCGAGGTCGATGTTACGTGACACTCGCACAGCCCTCAACTCCTCCATCATTGGGTGGGACCGAGACGATGCCGCCAGAGAAGGCGTCCCGGCAGGCCTCGTCATACTCGCCTGACTAGTGGAAGTCGCTTCGTGACCTCTCGCCATTCTACAAGTAGACCAAAAGACGTTCATAATTACATGACATCGTTTTTTACAAAGTGATCATACTATAACTACATGATCCATCCAGATCAAATAGATAGCTCAAACAAAAGCAATTATGGGTGTAGAGGCCGAAAACGAGGAAAGAAGTAGAAGCTGAAGAAGAAAGAGCCTATGGACGTGGAAAGGAACGCGAAGAACCCTATTGATTCAGGAGGGGGTGTTCTTAGGTGCAGAGGATTCCATTCGAGTTTTAGAACCACCCAAAGGCGCAACTAGAACAAGTGTATTAGATTCCGACTCCGCTCAATCTTTGCAATCTTCGATCTGGTTCATGCATGGTTCACGTCCAAACCATCTATTGTAATCATCCTTCATTTAGCAATCCTCCAAGTCTGACTCTTGGCAACGCCTAACCCGACCTTCCCTTCGAAAAACCAGGATTACCAAAGGACAAAGGAATCCGCCACCTCAGGACTTTTATATAGACCCTCCTACCAAGGGTATCCCGTTTACCACATCAAATGTAAATCCAAAAAGTTAGAAAATTCACGTTGGAACATACCAAATATTGATTTGCCCGTTGTTCCTACTTCAAAGCAAGCCAAACACGTTCTTTTTCTCCTCACGGATGACCGCCTCCCAAGAGGGAAAAGTGGGGGCATCAGGGTACCATGGGCTCGACCCAACTATCAGCTAATCCGCCCCATCCGACTAAGGACCACATGATGATGACCCAATCTACGGGCCCAATCGTTCTCATTTATAAGTCAGGTCCAAACATACATTTCCAACTGGGTAAAGCATATACCGCTTAGATACAGTCCCTCATGGTCGGTTACTATCTTTAAAAAGACATCTGGATGACCTCTCTGAATTTGAATGAGTATAAGTCGTGCACATAACCACCCTGAGGGTGGCCAAACATTCCTTGGGACAGAAAATGCGTACAATTTGGCTATCTAAAAGGAAGAACAGGTCATAACACACGAGAAAAGCGCCACCTTCCCCTTCCGTTTTGGAAGGAGATCATCTACTTTCCATTGGGAATAATTCGCTCATGATAAAAGAGGGAAGTAACGAAAGGAAAAGGTAAGTGATTCCATACTATTGAAGGGGCGTTTTCACTCTCCAAGCTAATTGATCTAACTTAAGCATGGGAGAGGTGGCGGGCATACCACCGCCGTTTTCTTGTTTGTTTTGCAGGTATTCGTTAGCCGGTTCATGCTTCGACGGTTCAATGACTCAGAAAGTTTAGGAGACCACAATTTTGATAATATAGTGATTATAATTTTTAGGATTTCAATTATTCAACTTATTTACTGTCATAATTTGATAGATTTGACTGATCAAATTCGTTTTGCCAGTATGAATTGTCACCCTACAAATAAAACGTCGCAACAAAATGATGAACAACATTATGTCGTAACAAGCCAACGATAAACCAAATGACGCAATACGATGACAATAAACCAAACGTTGATAAAACGAAAACAACACAAAAAATAAGATAAAATCTAAATTTTCATGGAAGAACAAGAAAATAAAAGAAAAAGATGTAGATGAATGATTTCAGACAAAAAATTACCAAAAAATCACTCATCTTGTTTGAGAAAAATTGGCCACAAAAGAACAAGATAGAGAAAATGAGAAGAGGGCCGTTATGGTTTAATCATACATGTGATTTATATTTTATTTAGGGTACATTTAATTATATATATTTTCTATTTCTATTTTATTATTTAAACCCTGAAATTGAATTGAAATATTATGTTTGTTAATAGGTTTTTGTTTGTTACTTTCAAATTTTGATAGCAAAAGTTCAAATAACATGTACAAAGAAAACTTTGCTTACAAAAATTGTTGCACATAACATTTTAAATTATTAAGGAAAAGTACTGAATGGGTGAATTAGTCGTACCAAATTAGTTGGGGCCGCGTTGAATTATAATTTTAAATCAATAAAATTTTATATTATTAAGGAAAAATACTTAAATATGATAATTTTCATGATTGCCAGTGTTAGAGCAAAATAAAATAAATATAATTAAAATTTTAATGTTTTTTTAAATTATTTAATTTAGGAATTAACAAGTAAAATTATTTTGAATTAATAAATAAAAAGAACTTCTAGATTTTGAATTTATTAAAATGAGTTGAATGCATGTAAGTAAATAATTTTATTTTTTAATCGAATCTATTATTTATTTATTCTATTTTTACTTCAATACATTTCTTTTGCATTTTTCAATAACGCTCCCTACACAAAAATCATAGAGAAGACCAAGACGTAGTACGTTATAAACTATTAAAAGTTTTAATAGTTTGTTGTTAGGTGCTTGTTTGATTCATATTTTTTTTAAGTTGTTATTAAGAATCAGTTTTGAAAATTAAGAAAATACTGTTAGGGTGTATGATGAAAATTATTCTTACTTTTCGTGTATTCAGTTTTTTTTTTTTTTTCAGAAATAAAAGAACTAAAGGTGTTCAGAAAAAAAAGTGAGATTTAATCCTACTTTTCAAACATCCCATCCCCGTCCAAAGAAGGCTGATCCACTTTGTATTAAAACGAAGGGAAAATTATGTAAAGGTGGTCTAAGGGGAAAATATTTCTTACAAAGTCATCAAAGCCTGCCTATACCCGGAATCAGAGCTTTTTGGAAAAGAAATCCTAGATTGATGCACAGTGCATGCTCTCACCGACAAGTTTGCCCTCTTCTCTCAACCGACAATCAGGGGCGGATCCACCATTGGAAATGCCCCTACTGACTTTTTGGATTGTTAAAGTTAAAAAATATTTAAATATTTAATTTTGTTTTTTATTATATTGTCCCTGCAATAAAAAATTTTAAACTAGCCTCCACTGTTTTATTTTTCTGGCTCCTCTGGTGCCGACAATATTGGTGCACTGTGGGATCAACGTTTTTCATTTTTTAATCGCATTTCATCTCCTATTTTCTATTTTTATGATCTACCAAATTAAATATCAAAATTAAAGTTACAGTATTCCATTCTCATAAAAATTAAAATATGGTTTTTTCTTATATCCCTTCTAACTTTTAACTAATTAGTCTCATTGATAATAAAAAAAAACTTAATTTAAAAGGAAAAGATGAGGAGAAATAAAAGAGAAGAGAATGAAATACCTGGACAGATGGATTGTTATATGTTAATTTTGTTTTTTTTTTTTTTTTTTTTTTTGAGGGATGTTACATGTGAGTTTAAGTTTATATTGAGCATAAATTTTAATAATGTAACACTTGTATTATTGTAGTATACCGATTCATATGCTATTGAACCATTCTATCTAGCTACCTTCATTATGTGTGTTGATTAAAGGGCAAAATTGTTAATCCAAGCATGCGTTGTTCTAATGTACCAAGGCATGGTTTCCGATAGAAGCAGGTTTTGGTGACTTTCTGTTTTAAATATCCTCTTAGGGCACATTAACATAATTTTTCCCAAGACGAATAAAAATAATTTTGAATGGTGATATTTGTGCGGTTAACTTTCCTCTGGGCCGTTCTGACAGAAAAAGAGCAACGTGAAATTCCCAACCTTTTCCTATAGTGAAATATTATTATTGGTAGTCCAAAGCAGACTCCTTTTTTTAATGAACAACTATTTTTCAGAATGTATCAACTCCCCCCGAATGGGTAAATTTCAGGAATGGATATATATATATATATATATACTCTTACGTAAATTCTGCGCCTAGGATAATTGTAACTTGTTCATGTAGAGGCTTCTCCACCAATCTGAATCCTCGTCACATGGCTACATGAGTTGGGTTTTGATGGTTTGTTTCACCTATATATAGTATAACTACTTCCAAAGCTCTAAACTACTCTCAATTACCCCTTTGGTTTTGTTTATTCTCCCCTTCAGTACCTAAGTACCTAGGTATCCTTAATTTGTTATACCTTGACCGACCATTATGAGTTCGGAGCACAAGAGTCTCCTGGCAATATTATTAGGCACACCAGGGGTTAAGGGTGAGGGGATAAGAAGTCTATCAAAAGATGAACTAACCAATTTTGTGCTTTCCATGATCTCAAAGAAAGTGTGAGGACAAACTGCTTTCCACCAATCTGATTTTGTGTTTTACATATTATTGGGGCAAACTGCTAGTCAAGTATACCTACCATAGTCAATTTGATAATTTAAATCAATTTAGTAATGCGATCACTCGAGGCACGAGTCACGAGTCACGACTAAGATGAAAGAAAAAAATATGAGATTTATTCTTACTAATAAAATTAATAAAATTATTCATTCATAGTTTAAGGGTTGAATCGACAATTGAATTGTGATAAAACCAGATTAAATCGGAATCGAAAAACCCCTTGATGAACAATCCAATCAATCAGACCCACCTATTCGATCTAGTTTCTAAAACATTGCAAATATCCCATCCAAAAATTAAAAAAAAATTATGTTTAGGTGTTTTAAGGAAAAAATAGTTTAAAAAAAGTTACCAAAACCTATCTATATAAAAATCAGTGCTTTTTGAGGAAAGAAATCCGAAATTAGTGGACTGTGACAGTGGATGTTCTCAACGAACAACTTTGCCCTCCTCTCATTTTCTCTTCTTCTCTTTCCGCCGACGATATTGATGCACTCTACGATCCACCTGCTGACATCTTTCATTTCTCCTATCCTCCCTCCTCCACTAGCCCTCTCCACCTTTAGAAACATTTTTCATATTTAAAGACCATTTATCTCTTATTTCTTATTTTTTAAATTTACAAAATTTATCTATTATGTGTATATCAAATCATAGAGTATTCACCGTTCAAACCGACAAAAGACATAGGAAAATGATGTAATACCTCGAAATATACTTTAATCATTTTATAACAAGTTTAGGGTATAATATATGTTAAATTTGAAATTTTATGGAATTTATATCGTTAAGTGTGAAAATGATAACAACCCGAAAATAAAATTCAAGAATCAAGGGTAAAAGGGTAAATTGTAAAATAAGGACCCAAAGGTCATAAGATAATAAGTTTATATGCCAAAATATAATAATTAGATAATTTGAAGTGCAAATGAAGAGAGATGAAGGGTTTTGGAGCAAAAATGGGAAAACTAACTAAAAATGCAAGACCAAACAAACAAGGCTTTAGACCAAAATTAGGGATAAGACCAAAATAGTCTATTGAATGAGAATTTGTTAATGTGGAGAAAAGAGAGAGTGTGCGTGTAAAACTTGAGAAAATTCAATTTTCTGAGAAAAAGGGTAAAATAGTAATTTCGGTTGAAAATCCAGAATTTTTCTAGATCTCGGATGATGAAATAGACTTCACCATTGGAATCGTATCGTAAAATCTAGCTACCACATCGAATTTCATCAAATTCCGAGATAGTAAAAATTTCACGTTTTTCGGCGCGCAGACCGGTAGTCATTTGAGCGACAATTGCACAAAGTAACTCATCAACACGGTCGCCTGGTGCCAGTGCTCAAACACAAGTCTATGGGACCCATGTGTGACTCATGTCACCACTTTGATGTGAAGGAAACCAGCTACTGATAAGAGAATACAAACTACGAGCTAATAGGAGAGTGACATGTGGCAAGATGAGGCTTCCCACTTGACTTTGGACCAAACAATTCGGTGGAGAAGGAAATTGGTGGGAGAAAAGAAAGAGAAAGGAGAGAGGGGACGAAGGTAGAAGCTCCACATTCTCTCTAGTTTTTCCGACTATTGGACTGTCAGTTCCTGTAGGAGCAAGAAGGAAAGTTCTTTCTCGTGACAAGAGCTTCGAGTAGAGATCGAAACTGGTGAGTTTTGGAAAACCCTGCGATGAGGGTTCTTCCTAACGTTTATTTTGGCTTTAAGAGTTTGGCCCAAATGGCATGTGGTGTTCGGGGCTGTGAACCGCGCAGGCTCAATTCCAAAATTTCGGGATTGAACACGAATTCTTTGGGACTGCTTTAGGCGCCTCTTGAGACTGCATTCTTCGGATTGTTATTGGTCCATGTGTGTTGTTTGTGTGTTATTGCAAATATGAATAACATGTTAGTTGTGTGTAAATTATGTTAGTATATGCGTATATGATATATTAACATGAATTGGTATGAAAATGACATTTCGCATTTCATATGCACGGGGACACCGTAGAGTATTAGGTATGTGTGCATGACATGGTTTTTGGAGAAATTATATCGGAGGGTTATCCACAAATATTTATCGGAGTATGTCTACTAAATTATATCGAAGGATTGTCCATAAAAATATTTATCGGAGTATGTCCATTAAATTATATCGGAGGGTTGACCAATAAACTTTGAAATCGGAGGTTGTCCAATGAGCTTTCAAAAAAAACAAAAATATTTTGTTTTGGGAATAGTTTTTCATACAAGGCAAATGCATGTGTGAGGGAGTCGATGAAGACTCGAGGTATGGGGCATGGCATGTAGACATTCTAGTATGAATGTTCATAATTTTACTTGAATGTGTGTGTGTTTGCCATTACATGAGCACTTAAGTGGAGAATAGCCCTTGTAGAAGAATTCATCCACTAGGCATTGCTCACCTCGTAGTAGGAAAATAATTTCAGGTACTGAAGGTACTCCAAGGGATGGAACGCATCCAAGACCTCAATTGTGAAGAAAAGGCCACCGTTATTTTGTATTTTGTAAAATATGGGTAGAAAAACCCAGCCGACAAAGGAATTGAAAAGTTGTACTAAACTCGTTTTGTATGATATATACATGTTGGCAAGTTTTCCAGGCTTCCGGTTGTCTTTGTAATAAAAAGACTAAATTACTTTGAATTAAGGTGTTTTGGAAAGGAAAGGAAAATAAAAGAAATAGGGAAACTGGAGGTTCAAGGGGCCAAATGGCTAATTGAGCTGAGTCTTTCTATCGCTAGACAGGTTCCTGTGCACTCGTGTTGTGACAGAAATCGTGTCACGACCGATAATCAAAGCCAAGCGCATGACCTGTACTCGTAAGGCCGCGACGACAGTATGCTCGCGTGGTTGAACGCATCACATCGATTGTAGACATGCCCACCCATGTCGCAAATGTAATTTTCGTGTCACGACTGTCAATACTGGAATGGACGACTAAGGTCACAACGTAGGTTCCTTTCGCGACAAAGTTACTTTGGGTAATAATATGGACAAGGATCGTGGTCGCGACAAGACAAGAGAGCTCCTGGCCACGACAAAATTTCCAAAAAGCCTTCTATCGCGACAGAAATTCCCGACGAACAAAGTTCGCTCTTAACCCGTGTCACCGACGCAGAATCTATGTCGCAATGTGGCAGGCTTCGCCTCATGTCGCGACAAAGCCACTTCATGTCGTGGACAGTGGCTGGGTCGGTGGCTAAAGCAAGAACAGAGCGGCTCGCGCACGCGACAACGCATGACCGGGCGAGCGCAGTGCTTATGGGATCTGGGCCACAATGCTGCACGTTGTTGTGCACTGTTCATGAACAATGTTCATAAGCATTGTGTAAAAAAATAAATAAATAAAGTCCAAAATTTCGACCCCTGTGATTTGGGGTGTCACAGTGAGAGAGAGACACGATTGTTGAAGGAAAAAGCCATCTTTGGGTTTTATTTGTTCAAGCAAAGAGAAAGAAGGAAAGAGAAGGAAAAACAAGTTTGAAGAAAATATTATAAGGAACTCATCCTAACTTATTTGAGCATTTCGTTTGGGTTTCATCAAACTCTAACTTATATAAGTGTGCTTTTAATTGTTTTAGTTCAGTTTGTGGTTGTTTTGAAGTTGTTTGAGTTGGTTGTGGTCCTCAATTGAAGTAAAATGTTTCAGATAAAGGAAATGCTGAGGTTTTAGGAGATGTCAAGCCAAATTTTTCCAAAACTCACATTTTTGTCTTGGTCATCACTCATCCAAATTTAGTTATTCAAATTTTTGGGCAAACTAAACTTCTAGGAGACAAATCTCCTTGAAATAATTGTATTTAAATTTGGAACGCATTGGACCTAGAAAATTCGTCAAAATGAAACCCTGTTTTCAGGCAGTTTCTGATACAGTTTTGGTGTTTTGGTAAAGTTTTGGGTGTTTAGGCCATAAGTTGAGTTTCACTCATCGAAATTGAGTTATTCAAATTTCTGGATAAACTAGACTTCTATAAAAACAAATATCGTTGAAATAATTATATTCAAAATTTATCCCATCGACCCGTAAAATTGGCCAAATTGAAAACCCTACTTTTTGACAAACATACGCTTTGGTGTTTTGATAATTTCGTGGTGATAAAGTAATAAGTCGAAGTTTCACTCATTCAAATCAAAATGATTCAAATATTTCGCAGAACTGCACTTCTCAGAGAACAAATATATTTGGAAATATGTATTTTAAATTTAGACCTATCGAACCTTAAAATTCATCAAAGTGAAACTTTGTTTCTTTACAGCTTCTAATATAGTTCTTTGGTGTTTTGGTACGCTTTGGGTATTTAGCCATAAGTTGAGCTCTCACCTTGAGATCCAAATTGAGTTATTCAAATTTTTAGGTAAATAGACAAATAGGAGAACAAATCTTCTTTAAATAAGTGTATTCAAATTTGGATCCTATTAGACCCAGAAAATTCGTCAAAGTGAAACCATGTTTTTGAACAGTTTTTGATACAATTTTGATGTTTTGGTACAATTTTGGGTATCTAGGCCATAAGTTGAGTTACACTCATTCAAATTGAGTGATTTAAATTTTTGGGTAAACTAGACTTCTAGGAGAACAAATCTCCTTGAAATAATAATATTCAAATTTGGACCCCATTGGATCCATAAAATTCATTAAAGTGAAGCGTTGTTTGTAGGAAATATTTCAGTGTAAAGTATTTGAAGTAAATAAAAAGAATAATGGTTGATATATGAAATATGAACACATGAACCGTAATACAAACATGTAAATGACTAGTATGATATCTCTAACTTAGATAAAAACCTAATAAGACTGATTTCGCATAAGGTTCCAAAGTGGATGGACACGCGGTATTACTGTTCATGGAGACAAGGTTATAAGTTGGCCTCGTTTGGGTCATTAAAGCGACCCCATTTGGGTCATTACAACGGCCCCGTTTGGGTCACATAATACAAGCATAGGTCACTATCTCGTACAGTGATGATACCTTTAGGTATATATGGCCCCGTTTGGGTCATACAGTAGAGGCATAGGTCAATGTTTCATACAGTGATGATACCTTCGGGTATATACAGTTATCTACCGTATCCACGTCTTTGGAATATACAAGCATTAAAAAAAAAATGATACAAGATGATACAAGATGATATAAGATAATATGAAACATTACACATAAAAAAGGCATGAAATATGCAAATGATATGTAAAGGAAGTGTAACACCCTGAAATATACCCTAGTCGTTTTCGACATGTTTAGGGTATTTTGTAAGCATAATTTAAATGTTTCGTGAGTTAAATGTGAAACATGGAAACGAGAGACCCGAAAATTTACAAGACTTAAGGACAAAATTGTAATTTGTCCAAAAAGGGGCTTAAAAGTCATTGTTGATAAGAATAGAGGCCAAAACAACATAATGGGAAATTGAAAGCCAAATAGTCAAGCAGTTGAGTATCATATACCAAGGAAAACTTTAAGTATAAATAGAGGTGGAGACAAAAAATAACCCATTTTTGGTCTCCAAACAAGAGGATCAAACGGGAAGAAGAGGAAGAGGAAGGAGAAGAAGAGGAGGAAGGAGAAATCAAGCCAAGGTATGGAAACTAAGAGTTTTTGTATGGATTCTTGTATACATGACTTTGGTATGATTTTTGTACAATAATTTCTTGGGTATGATTGTTAAGGTTTGCCTTGAAGAGTAAATTGGTTCCCTTTCAGGTTTTGCTAGTAGAACCCATCCTAACTCTAGAATTAAGGGAAGTTTGGTTGAATCCTAGTTGATCATAATTGAATATGGAATCCTTCACAACTCCAAAGTTTTGGTAGAATTCTGGTGAATCTGGATTCTTTGTCTAATTAAAAGTATCAGAGTTGTTTGTAGGATTCCATGTTAGTTTTTGATGAAGGATGTAATAGGAGTGATCTATGGAAGAAAGTGCATGAAAATGGGAGAAAATACACATTTTGGGTACCAGACATGTACCAGTACACCCTCGAACCCAGACGTGGCATGCGCTTTTGGGTTCCGGGTCAAGCTGGCCAACATGTACCGGTATAGGTCAGACCTGTACCGGTACACCCTGCTCTGTTTTGACCAGTGTCCGTATTTTATCCATAACTTGCTCATTTATTATCCTAATTGAGTGATTCAAGTGGCTAATTAAACTAGACTTCAAGGAAAACCAAACATCCAGAAATAGACATCGTCAAATTCTGACTCTAAGTGACCCAAAAAGTCACTCCAAGTGGGGCTATATTCTAGCCAATTTCGCTTCGCTTTGACTGGCAGAGCAAATCCGCATTACTGACGAGTCTTTGAGTTTCGCGCCCGATTTGGGGCATTCCAGTTGGAGGAGGAACCCTTAGCACCCAATAAATGAGTACAAAGAACCAATGCCAAATATGGAGTCAAGGCACTGGAATATGAGTGGTTTCAAATTGTCCCCGTAAAATTCCAGAATTGGATCTTAGTTTGGCATGAAAATGCCATAACTTTAGTTTGGATGATCCAATTGGAATGATTCCAATTTCTAAGTACAATAGATTCATAGAGGGACTAGAATACATGAATGATGTGTGAATACATAGGCATTATATTGTACAAGTATATGAAATGCCATATGTAATAAGAACATGAAAAATATAGGAAATGCAAAATGTATAGCTGTGTTCATGAAACATAAATATGATATGAAATATGAAAACGAACTGACACGTGACCATGAACGTGAAATACAATATGTCATGAACACATAATATGGCTAAGAATGCCCCTATTATAAGATAGTAAGTTACTAAACTCATATAATTGTAAAACTCCGCTTCTAAGACCAAGAGTTAAATGACACAAGACTTCCCGTTCCGATTGGTGTCCGACACTTCTCGATTTGTACTTCAGATTCCGATTAGTGCTCCTGCGACTCCCGATTAGTACTGGTACTCCCGACAGTGCCCGACACTCGATTAGTACTTCTAAGACGCTCCTGGCCAGTGCTACAAAGACTCCCGTCCCGTTGTCACCCAAGACTCCCGTTCGACAAGGCACGACATCCCTCGCTTAGCATCCTGGCAACCCGGCTTTGTGCTACGGCACTCCGGGCCCCGTATAGTATTCCTTCGGGTACTTATTTGTCGCGGTCCTACCTAATCCGTATTAACATCTAGGAAATCAAACGCTTATATGATAAGACTCAATAAAAAATAAGAAAAGATCAATGTATTTCTCAGATAAGTCTTCCAGAGTATCTACTCGCACTCCTCAGATCTAATTAAGTTCTATAGTACCCACGGATACCTTATCCGACAAGTTCCTCAGAAGACCTAGGGCACTCCTCGTATCCGACACCAGAAGACTTTACTGCACTCAGACAAGAAATAAGCATAAGTTCCGTAGTACCCACTCGTACTCGTGATCGGTAAAACAAGTATAAGTCCAAGAGGGTACCTACCGGTACCTTCCGCAGACGTAAAATAAGTATATCCGCGTACTCTATGGGTACCTCCGAACAAGTGTAACTCTGAATATGACTATGATATAAACCGATAAATCCATTTGTTTTTGGATATGTTCTGAATCTGTATGAATCCGGTATATGTACCTGTTGTGATCTGTACCTGCTATGGACTAATGCCCATATCTGATATGTATCTGCATAAGTCTGATCTGTTCCGACTTATTGTACCTACGGGTACCTTCGCACATGAATAAGATCTGAAATATAAGAATCAGTTTTGTAATACCAATATAAGATCCGTAAGACAAGGATATGCTGTGTAGTACAAGTACAAGATACAAAGTATCTCTGTATAAATATAAGTTCTGAAGTACCTAATGGTACTCCCCAGATCCGAGATTAATTTCTGTAGTACCTACGAGTATCTTCGTATAAGCTCCGGATAACGATAAACTCCGTAGTACTTACAGGTACTCCCGTATGAGTATAAGATAAGTTCGATATAAGCACAAGTGTGCGTCTCTTGGGACATTTGAACAAGTAGTACTTACGGGTACTCCCTGGGTGATAAGAATAAGCCCGCATGGCCGTGCAGAGGAGCAAAGGAGGAGGAAGGAAGGAGGAGGAGGAAGGAGGAGGAGGAGGAGGAGGAGGAGGAAGGAGGAGGAGGAGGAGGAGGAGGAGGAGGAGGAGGAGGAGGAGGAGGAGGAGGAGGAGGAAGGAGGAGGAGGAGGAGGAAGGAACAACGGCGGTGGCCAGCCCTCCTCCCTCCCTCCTCCCCTCCTCCTCCCTCCCCTCCTCCTCCCTCCGAAGCGTGAAACTGTGATAAGTATAAGTTCTGTAAACTCCTATGGGAGATCTGAGATAGATATAAGTACCAATACGTGTTTAAGTACCTCTGCAAAAGAATAAGTTCTGTAACTCCTACGGGAGTCCCGAATGAACATAAGTCTGCTATAAGTATAAGATTCGACTGCTATAAGTATAAGACCCGGATAAGAATAAGTTTGCTATGAGTATAAGATCCAAATAAGGATAACTCTGCCATAAGTGTAATTCCTGAGTAAGTATAAGATTGTTATAAGTATAAGTTTAGTATCGTAGATGAGAGATCTGAACATGCTTAAGTTTGTTATAAGAACAATTATGTATGTAAATATGTGATATGAATTCCTGAAGATTCTGATATGTGTTCCTGTTATCTGTTATTTGTGTTTCTGTATAAGATATGTTTCCCACTAAGCGTAAAGCTTAGCACGGGTTTTTAATCCGTGTAGGTACAGGAGAAGACGCTTGAAAACATCCGCATACAGCTGGGCCAACACACTAGTAAGGGTTCATCACAGTAGGTTCTGCGCTCTGAATATGTAATTGAAAATGTAAAAGTACAGTTTTGTATATGTAAATGGGACTCAGTGTATGTGTATAGATACTGTAAACACCACTACGGTGGTAGTTTTTATTTTGTACATGATATTTTGATTTTGTTATAAGATGTGGGCCATACCCACAGGTACAAGTTCGGCTTTTAAAAAATAAATAAATAAATCAGGCAAAGAGTCCTAATATATGGTCTCGCACCCCGAAACCGGTTCAGATCCTCCAATTGGGTCGGACCGAGAATCGGGGTGTCACAGGAAGTATATGTTTATAAACTATTGTATACGTATATTGAAATTAAGGATCACTGCAAGTGGTTATATATGTTATATGTTTTTCACTAAGCTATAAGCTTAGCACGGGTGTTTTATCCGTGTATGTACTAAAGAGGACATTCACGGCATTCCGCATCCGCCAGGGTCAACACAATAATAGAAGCCCACCCTAAGTAGGTTTCAGATTTGTTTTTGTATATGTAAATGTAGAGTTTCGTAATAGTGAAATTGTATAAGAACAAGTAAATGAGACTCGGATATATGTACAGAATATTATGAACACCACTACGGTGGTTGTTTTATATGTATATGTTATAAGTTTTATTTCTTTATGAAAAAATATATATATATTGGACCCACCAATGACAGAAAAACGGGTTAAAGAGTCTTAGTCACGTGCCGAGTCCCCACTCTTCGCCTAGGCGGGGGTAGGGGCATGACGATTAAGTGGTATCAAAGCTAGGTTTAGGCGGCTTTGGCATAGAGTATAGGATAGAAAAACATGTGACTAGTAATATGTAGCCTAATGTGGATGTCCTTGGATCTTGTGTTTTCTATAGATGGATCATCCTTCGAATTCAGTTGAAGAAGCAACGAAGAGTGTTAACCTTGGAGATCAAGGGTTATCAGCTTTTGAGCCCTCTGAAAGCAATGCCCTCGCCAAGCCAAATAAAGCCTTGTTGAGGATATCTCAGGACATGACTCGGGTATTGGAAAGATTAGCAGCTTCGAAAGCCCCAATAGACATGGTAAGAAGACATGGGGCTGAGGAATTCCATGAGACAAACATGGAAGAGTCTGATAATAGAAAAGCTACAAAGAATATTGGAGGAAGTTAGATGCCCTCCCGATCAGAGAGTATCATGTGCAGTCTCACTATTGCAGAGTGAGGCGTATGATTGGTGGAAGCTAGTGTTGAGGAGTCCAAGGATTCCAAATCCTATGCCATGGGAATTCTTTGCTCAAGAGTTCAAGGCTAAATATGTTTCTAATATGTACCGGGAAACTAAGTGGAAACAATTCCTAAATTTGAAGCAAAGGAACTTATTAGTGGCTGAATATGAGAAAGAATTTAGCCATCTCGGTAAGTATGCACCGGAGTCAGTTCTCACCGAGGCATTTCGGTGTAGACAGTTCGAAGATGGACTACATGAGTCTATAAAAAGATATCTGGCGCCTATCACAATATTTCAGTAAGTAAATTTTTATCACTTGGTGTAGGCGACAATGAAAGTATATAGGTCTGAAGCAAGTAGTAAATAAAGGTTTAAGAAGAAGAAGTTTTCTAGAGAAGCTTCTTCCTCCTCGGGTAAAAGAGCTAGAGAGTCCTCAAGCCGAGCCAAGATATGTCTTGCTACAAGATAGAAGACAAAGTATGCTGTTAGCTCTGGGTCTGGTAGAGGTGCTTCAACTGGACAAGGAGAGTCCTAAAGTGCCCTCATTGCCATAGACGCATTCGGGGCCGCGGTAGATTATTGTCGTGAGGATGTTTTAGATGTGGAAGCACCGAACAACAAGAGCTTAATTGTCCCCGAGAGTCGTGGGACAATGTGAGCTCGTAAAGGTAAATGGGTAGGAAACTGGTCAGACCACCTTCGACTTGGGATCAAGGTAGGGGTCGAGGTGGCCCGATTCAAAATAGGGGACATGGAGGTATAGTGTCAGAGATAGTAGATCGTCCTATGCCTACAGCCCCAACATGAGCTTATGCTATGAAGGCTCGTGAGGATCAGGATTCTCCTAAAGTGATTGCTGATATTTTCTCTCTTTATGATATTGAGATGCATGCTTTGATAGACCCTGGGCTTTACTCATTCGTATATCTGTATCGAACATGTGTTTGATCAAATGCCATCAGTAGAGCAATTACCATATGATATGCTTGTTACTAGTCCCCTGGGGCATAGTGTCAGAGTCAACCGAGTGTATAAGAACTGACACCTAATGACTTGTGATAGAGAGTTTTCTGCTAATCTACTTGCTTTGTCGTTTCATAAGTTTGATTTAATTTTGGGAATGGATTTGTTATCCAAACATCAGGCTATAGTTGATTGTGATAAGAAAACAGTAAGGCTTAAATGTTCAAATTTGTTAGAGGTAATAGTATGTGGTATCCAATCTGGAACCGTGTCAAATGTAATTTCAGCTATGCAAGCCCGACGATTGCTGAGGAAAGGTTGTGAAACATTTTTTGCTTTGGTGCTTGACTCTAAAAGAGGTCAAGTAGATGTGGAAACGATTCCAATAGTAAAGGAATTTCTTGATGTGTTTCCTAAGGAATTACAGGAAATACCACCTGAAAGAGATGTAGATCTGTCTATTGAAGTTGTACATGGAACAACTCCAATTTCTAGGGCACCCTACAAGATGGCTACAACTGAACTAAAAGAGTCAAAGACTCAACTACAGGAGCTATTGGACAAGGGTTTCATCCGACCTAGTGTTTCGCCTTAGGGTGCATCGGTTTTATTTGTCAAAAAGAAATATGACACTCTTTGGATGTGCATTGATTATCGGCAAATAAACAAAGTGACAATGAAGAATAAATATCTGTTGCTGAGAATAGAAGATTTTTTGATCAGTTGAAAGGAGTAAGCGTCTTTTCAAAGATAGACTTGTGATCGGGATATTATCAACTTCGGGTGAATGATGTTGATGTTTCGAAAACAAATTTTTAGAACCATTATGGTCATTACAGTTTTAGCAATGTCGGTCGCTGACTAATGCACCGACGCATTCATGGACTTGATGAACAGGGATATTCTCAATTTGTAGTGGTATTCATTGATGACATCCCCGTGTATTCTAAAGATGCACAGAACATGAATATCTGAGGATAGTGTTGCTGCATTCTCGAGAGAGAAACAACTTGTTTGCAAAGTCGAGCAAATGTGATTTTCGCTTAAGAAAGTGTCATTCCTAAGCCATATTGTATCTGCAGAGGGTATTAGAGTTGACCCTGCAAAGATTGAAGCAGTTGTGAGTTGGAAACCACCTCGAAATGTAACCGAGGTGAGGAGTTTCTTGGGTTTAGCAGGATACTATCGACGGTTTGTAAAGGGATTTTCCATCATAGCATCTTTGTTTACAAAGTTACTCCAGAAAGGGGTAAAGTTCGAGTGGGATGACAAGTGTCAGTTAAGTTTTGAACAGTTAAAGAAAATACTAGTTGAAGCATCTGCGGTTGACTCAAATCTTACTGGTAGAGAGAATATGACATGTATTATGATGCGTCAAAAATTGGTTTGAGATGTGTATTGATGCAAGATGGAAAAGTGATAGAATATGCCTCAAGACAGTTGAAACCACATGAGCATAATTATCCCACACATGATTTAGAGTTGGCAGCGGTAGTGTTCGCTTTTAAAATATGGTGATACTATTTATATGGTGAAAAATGTAGAATCTTTACAGATCATAAGAGTCTTAAGTATTTGTTAACTCAGAAAGAATTAAACTTGAGGCAACGTCAGTGGTTAGAGTTGTTTAAGGACTATGATTGCATAATTGATTACCACCCAGGAAAAGCTAATGTGGTGGTTGATGCTTTAAGTAGAAAAATGATTTACTCTGTCCCTGAATCATTGTGATTGGAGATTTGAATATGATGGAGCCTTGTTCGCTCAATCGAGTTATTCCCGACGGAAAATGATGATAAGAGATGCTCAGAAGAATGATGTCAAGCTACAAGTAGTATAATTAGTCAGAAATGGAGACAAGATTGATTATTTTATAGATGAAAATGGATGTTTGTTTTATAAGAGCAGATTATGTGTATCGAATGACATGGAGTTGAAAAAGAAGTTGATGTATGAAAGCCACAATATCGTATTTACCATGCATCCTGGAGGTAACAAGATGTACCAGGATTTAAAACAGTACTATTGGTGGCGAGGGATGAAAAAGGATGTGACAAAGTATGTGTTCAAATGTCTGACTTGTCAGCAAGTAAAGGCTGAACATCAAGTGCTGGTTTGTTAAATCCTCTTCCAATTCCCCAATGGAAGTGGGACAACATTACTATGGACTTTGTATACGGTTTCCTTCCACTTTGAGAAACACGCAGTTATATTTGGGTGGTGTGACGATGACCAAAATACGCTCACTTTTACGGTCAAAGCGGCTGCCACTTGGTTGAGGTCGAGACTATGTGAGATAGAGTGTCGAAGGATTTACATGGTGATACAGATATCCTATAGCGTGGCCCGGGTGATCACCGGTTTTACGTCAGGTTTTGGAAGATTACGATGAGCCTTATGGGTACTGGTGAATTTTGAGTGACTTTCCATCCACAAGCAGGATGGACGGTGGGAGAAGTGATTAAGTGTTAGAGACATGCTGAGAGTTAATGCCTTAGATTTTTCGAAAGTTGGGATAAGTATATTCCTCTTATGAATTTTCTCATAACAACGATTGCTCCAGTCCAGTGGCCCAGGCGGCCTCCATGAAGCTTTGTATGGTAGAAGATGTAGAACTCTTGTATGTTGGACAAAATTGAATGAGCATAAGGTTATTGGTCCTGATATAGTGAAAGAAACATAAGAGAAAGTTCAGGTTATTCAGAAAAGGTGAAAGGATGCTAATGATTGACAAAAATCGTATGCCGATTTGAAGAGGAAAGTTATTGAATATGAAATTCGGAGATAAAATGCCATTTTAATTTAGAGAGGAAATATCAGTGAAGATTCTACAGTTTGGCAGAAAAGGAAAGTTGAGTCAATTCATTGGATCCTTACCCCAAATCCTGAAAGGAATTCTCACATTGCTTTATCGGTTGGCACTCCCTCTAGAGTTGGCCAACTTACATGATGTTTTTGCGTGTGTTGAAATATGGGAGTCCCCAGGACTAGAATCGCATATCTTGCCTGTGTAAGAGGTGCAAGTGCAATAGGATTTCTCCTATGATGAAGAGCCAAAAGCTATATTAGCTGAGGAAATTAAATGATTAAGGGAATAAGCAGTGCCGGGTTATTGAGAGAATTACTCTACGATAACACCATGGCGGGAGAATCTCGTGGGAGCCCGGAAGCAACTATGAGACTTAAGTACCCTTATTGTCGATTTAAGGTGTATATTTGTTGTGAAATTCTTGTAAGGGAGGAGAATTATGTAATACCAGAAATATCTATAATCGTTTTATATAAGTTTAGGATATAATATACATTTCAGAGTTTGGGGAATTTTCGAGATTTATCTTGTTAAGTGTGAAATGGTAACGGCAGCAGATTAAATTCAAGAATCAAGAGTAAAGAATTAGAATTGTAAAATAAGGACCCAAAGGGCAGCATAAAATGAGGATTTATATGCGAAATATATAATAGCATGAATAATTGAAGTACAAATAGAGAGATGAGGACTTTTGAGCAAAAATGGGAAAACTAACTAAAAATGCAAGGCCAAACAAGGCTTTAGACCAAATTAGGGATGAGACCAAAATTAGTGCATTGAATTAAAGGAATTTGCTCGTATGGAGAGAAAGAGGGAGTGTGAGATAGAACAAGTTTGATGAAGGAGGGAAGTCATCTTTGAGTTTTATTTATTAAAGCAAAAAGAAGGAAGGAAGGAAGAGAGGGAAAACAAGTTTGAAGAAAATATTATAAAAAAAAAAGAACTCATGCTTACTTTTTTTTGAGCATTTTTAGGTTTCATCAGAGCTAACATATAAGTGTGATTTTAATTGTTTTAACTCAGTTTGTGGATTTGTTTGAAGTTGTTTTGGAGTTGGTTGTGGTCCTCGATTTAGGAATGTTTTGCTATAAAGGAAATGTGAGTTTTAAAGGGAATCTTTGTCAAATTTTCCAAACCCACAGTTTTTGTCTTGTCCATAACTTGGTCATCCTCAATCAAAATTGAGGTACAGTTCAAATTTAAGATAGCTGACTACTAGGAAAACAAATCTCCTTGAGGCAAGTATGTTTAATTTGGACCCCATTGAATGAAAGAAGTGATCAAGAAGTGAAACTCTGTTTTATTGATTTAAATCTTTGTTTTTAGTGTTTTAGTGCGAGTTTTGCGTATTTAGGTCATAAGTTTAGTTTCACTAATCCAAATTGAGTTATTCAAATTTTCGGGTAAACTAGATTTCTAGGAAAATAAATCTCCTTGAAATAAGTGTATTCAAATTTGGACCCCATTGGACCCAGAAAATTTGTCAAAGTGAAACCCTGTTTTCGGGGAGTTTGTCTGATACAGTTTTGGTGTTTTTGTACAGTTTTGGGTATTTAGGCCATAAGTTGAGTTTCACTCATTCAAATTGAGTGATTCAAATTTCTGGGTAAACTAGACTTCTAGGAGAAAAATCTCCTTGAAATAAGTGTATTTAAATTTGGACCTCATTGGACCTAGAAAATTCGTCAAATTGAAACCTTTTTTTCAGACAATTTTTGATACAGTTTTGATGTTTTGGTATTTAGGCCATAAGTTGAGTTTTACTTATTCAAATTGATTGATTCAAATTTTTAGGTAGAAACTAAGACTTAGGAAAGTAAAATCTCAATTCAAATAAGTGTATTCAAATTTAGAATTGATGGACTGAAGAAAATTAAGTGATGGAAGCATTTTCAAGAGTTTAAATCTGGAGTTTTGTTGATGTTTTGGTACGGTTTTGGATATTTAGGTCATAAATTGAGTTTCACTCATTCAAATTGAGTGATTCAAATTTATGGTAAACTAGACTTCTAGGAAAACAAATCTCCTTGAAATAAGTGTATTTAAATTTGGACCCTATTGGATCCAAAAAATTTGTCAAAGTGAAACCTTGTTTTCAGGCAGTTTCTGATACAGTTTTGTTGTTTTGGTATAGTTTTGGGTATTTAGGCCATAATTTGAGTGTCTTTCATCCAAATTGAGTGATTTAAATTTTTCGGGTAAACTAGACTTCTAGGATAAAAAATCTCCTTGAAATAAGTATGTTAAATTTAGGCCCAGTGGATTTAAAAATTTATCAAAGTGGCTCTGTTTTAAAATGGAGTTTCATCTGATTTGGTGTTTTATTCTGGATTTGGAATTAGCCCCAAATCTATAAGTTGAGTTTCACTTATCAAATTAAGGTGATTCAAATTTCTACCAGGTAAACTAGACTTCTAGGAAGAACAAATCTCCATGAAATAAGTGTGTTCAAATTTGGGTATTAGACCGAAAAAATTCGTCAAAGTACAGAAACACATTTTTAGGCGAGTTCCACGTCTGATTTTAGTGTTTTAGTACCACAGTGTTTGGGTATTTAGGCTATAAGTTAAAGTTTCATTCATCGTTGAGTGATTCAAATTTCTGGGTAAACTAAGACTCTAGGAGAAAAATTTCATGAAATAAATGTATTCGAAATTTGGACCCCATTGGATACATAAAATTTATTAAAGTGAAAGCGCTTTTTATGAAATATATTTAGATTGTAAAATGTTTGAAGTAAATAAATGAAGAGGTTGATGTAACCAAATATGAACACATGAACAGTAATACAAACATGTAAATGACTAGTATGATATCTTAACTCGGGGATAAAAACCTAATAAACTGATTTCTGGATATATTTCAAAGTTAATGGACCGTGGGGCCCGGGTTTGGGTCCATACGATACATGTTGTTTGTAAACAATGAAGTTTCAATAAAAACAAAACAATTTTTTGCCTAACAATGTGCGGGTCCCGATGTTACGAAAAGCGGTTTCTATACCTTTCTTTTAGCTTGGAATATCTATATTCATCTTTGTTATTCCTACTCCAAGTTTGTCTGAACTGAAGAGCGTTGTATCTGAGAATTCAATTCCCTAAGGGCAGTGTTATACACACCTCAGTCCTCAATTACGGTTCTTAGATCACTGCATCTCCGATTGTATTTTTGATGCGATTTACTTATTTTTGCTATTGGCGCTCCACACCACGACTGCTTGTTGCTCTTCTTTCCCTTTTGGCATTCTTCATTCCCACCTTGTATCTGACTTCTCTTCTCTCTTGATCATCTTTCTTTGCTGCACCTTGTCATCCTATTTCAGAAGCTTCCATCTACATCATTTTATCTGTTGTTGCTGGATTGATATTTATATAACAATCTTAGGAATTTGAACATGGACACTAATGCAACCATGATGTTGAAGCTGTAGCATCATGATATGTTTTATTGCCAGGATTAAGCGGCGGCCTGCTCCAGAAACAACCAGTGGAACTTCCTCCATTGAAACGGGGACTAAACTCTATATATCTAACTTGGATTATGGCGTCTTGAATAAGGATATCAAGGTAATTGAAATATCCGCCTGATTTATTTATTTAAGCTTATTGATTATTGTAACCTTTATTGATGATTATTCTAGGTTTGCTAGAATTTACTTACTTAAAAGTAAGGATGAAGCATTTGACATGTTCTTAAGCTATAAAGCTAAAGTAGAAAATCAACTTGATAGAAAAATCAAAAGGATTAGATCTGATAGAGGGGGCGAATACATCCCTTTAAATGATTATTGTGAAAAGGAAGGAATAATTCATGAAGTGACTCCTCCTTTATTCACTGAGTCAAATAAGGTTATTTGAAAGAAAAAATATGACTCTTAAAGAGAGATGATGAATTCTCTACTTGTTAGTCTTGGCCTTTAACGATATGTGAAATTTGAAGCCAGTACTCTACGCATGTCATCTACAAAGTAAATTCCATCTGAGAAAAGCTGGAAAAACATGAGTTATGGAAGGTCATGAACACTGTCTTGTGTTGAAAGTGTGGGGTGTCTTGCCCGAGGTTATGTAACACGATCTAAAAGGAAAAATAGGGTCAGACTTGTGATTGCATGTTTATTTGGGTATGCTAGTAATGAGAGAAGTTTTAGCTTATGGATTTCTAGTTTTTGAAAGTGATGTTAGAAGCAGCTTACGCTATTGAGAGCCAATGCGTTTTTTGAACACATTTCCCACTTCTGAACAAATTTCTCATACTACACCTGATTGTGGATGCTGAAAATCCTTAGTGAGCATGTGCACGCTGAATTATTACGGATGATATAAGCTCTCATGATGAGTTGAGAAGGAGTAAGAGACGAAGAAAAGAGGTTTCCTTTGTAGATGATATGTTGATCTTTGGCACTAGCCTGAGTATGGTACATAGTACCAAGAAATATTTTTGGTTTAAAATTTGACATGAAAGATATGGGTGAAGCTAAGGTCATTTTGGGTGTGAAAATTGTGAGACCCCGGAAAATCCAGATTTCCTAAGGAAGGATAAAATAGTAATTTCGGTCAAAATCTGGAATTTTTCTAGATCTCGGATAGTGAACGGACTGACTTGCTAGTTGAATCGTCTGTGAGGAAATCTAGCTACCACGTCGAATTTCGTTGGATTCCGAGGTGGTTGAGATTTCACGTTTTTCGAGCGTGGTGTCGGATTGACATGGCAAGGCTGGGGATGCAGTGGCGGGAATAAGGGCTACCACGTGGTAGAGGAGACCCAGAAATACCAGCATTTGCATGTCACCAACGAGGGACACGTGGCACGAAGAGATCCATGGCTCAGAATTGAGCCACGTATAAAGTAGGTTTGAAAATTCGAAGGAGCCTAATGAGGGGGCACAAACTTATGTAATTTTGAGGGAAGACATCATCTTCTCGTCTTCATTTTCTTCTTGCCTGATTTTTGGACGACCGAGTGGGTGAGTTTTAGAGAGAAAGTGGGGGCTCTCTGCAAGATCTCACGACGATGGACGTGGTTCGCTTCAGCGCAGAGGCAAGAGTTGGTGCACGTGGGAGCTGCGTGTGGTGCCGGGTTGGGAGTTTCGAGCAAACTCCGAAAGGGGTAGGGGTTTTCTCCTCTACTTTGTTTTACTTTTTGTAAGAGTTATGTAATGGATAGGGATTTGTTGGGGCTGGATGGCGTGAAAATAATGTTTATTGTGATTTATGGGCGGTTCAAGATAGATGGGATTGATATATGCTTGTGGTAAGTTTATGTTATTGTAAAAGCTGAATAACACTTGATGTATGGGATTTAAATTTGTTAATATATGCATGAGTGATATATTAGCATGTATTTGTATGTTTAGTGTGCCATTTGCATTGCACTTGGTGGGGAGTGCGTAGGAGAGTCGCCTCTTGGGCATTGCTCGCAGTCGGGATCCCTTTTTAGTGCTAAAGGCATTGGGATGGGACGCATTCGGGTTTAGGGGCGAAGCTTGGCCCAGGGAATGGCCTCTCTTCCTGTAAAGTCTGGGCTAAAGACCAGTTTTGTATAAATTGTAATTAAAAACAATTGTAAATAATCGGTTTTGTATGAAATATAAAAATTGGGAGTTGTATGGAAGTGGAGCCCCTATTGGACGTTTACACATGTACGTGCCTCACGGCGTGAGACACGTAGATTTTAAAGCGGGTTGACGGGTAGTCAATGGACACGGGTTTGGTGTCACAAAATCATGAGATGGGTGATGATGCAAATACTATCTGCAAGAACATTATGTTGAGAAAATACTGAGGTTCGGTCATTTCGTGCCAAGGCACATTAATTACATATGAATTTACAAACACTCATTTAATGAAAGAAATAGAAGTGATGCAGTGATTCAAGTTTGGGGTATGCACAGTTATTGGGAGTCTAATGCATTTAATAGACTTTCTGGGCGACGCAGCATATGCGGTGTGTAGATTAAAGTAGATAACACATAAATCGATAATAAGTCATTGGTGTATATTAGCTAGACTAATGAAATATAAGGGGTACCATGAACATGGTATCCTATATAAAGTGGATTTCCATTTGTGTTGGAATGATACCCAGCCAGTACTAAGCTGGATCTCTGTATTCAGATGAGGACCAAAATCCGGCGTAGTTGCATATCTTTGGGGTATTGCGGCAGGCGATGCAGCAAACTATATTGCTGCTTCTGCTGGAATCCAGAAGTTATAAGCTCTTGAATCACGGGTAAAGAAGCTAAGTGGTTAAGCTCTTCCCTATGGGAATTCCTTTGGAATCACGACCCGGCCTGTGATTAATGCAGCAAAGTTTAGCTAGTTATGATGTGATATGATTGGCGCTGAAAAGAATAAATCGTTTAATGGGAGAAGAACAGACATATTCGTCTAAGACGCGATGTAGTAGAAACATACATTTGAAAGAAGATGGAATCATTTCCATTGATTGTGTAAGTGAAGTGAATGATCCTCGTAAGCCTTTGGGAAGGTAATTTTGGAAACATCAAAAGTGGAATGGGACTTAAGCGATATGAGATTAACGGTATTGGAAACCAGTACTTTGTGATTGGAGATCAGTGAAGAAGGTTCATATGGTAATAACAGTCACTTGTTCAATCTTGCTACTTCACCAACAAAATGGTCCACTTCCTATGGTGTGTGATTATAGATTGCTAGAATGCATAATTTGAGAGGTTGATCAGTATTCTTAATGATTTCATAATATCCCTTATGGGTGGTACATATAAATGCGTATGTCTTTGATGAAATCACCTATAGTGTGGGTGGGGCGCTCCTGCCAAAAGTGGTATGGCAAGTTTCTAGAGCGCCTTGAATTAATCAGGCCGCATGGCTGTCGCGCTGGCGGTTGAGCAGTGGAATCGTGATGTGTGAATGATGATAAGGTCTCTATTTACGATTAAAGTACTCTGGTTAAATGAAATATGGCTTTACTAAACTCTGTATATTAAACCTTATTCATATATGTTTGGTTCATGAAGTTCTTTGAGCAGCGCTGAGCAGGCGTGCGCGAACTTAGGGACGTGCTTACCTTCTTCCATATTCATTGACATGTTTTAAATACAAGAGGATTTTCTTTCATTTTGAAAATGTGGGGGTTGTTTATAAACAAATGGGTTTTTCAATAAAGCAAAACACCAATTTTACCTATGAAATATAAGCGGGTCAGTGTTCTGAAAAAATGGACACTACCTTTCTTTTACAGCTTAAAAAGAATATTTTTATATTCATCTTTGTTGTTCTTGCTCCGGGTTGTCTAACTGAAGAAGCTGTGTAATCTGGGAATTCCAGTTCTAAGGATAGATGTTTGCATCACCTCAGTTTAAGTTTGTTTCTCTGGCTGAGTGCTCAGTTACAGGTTCTAAATGCGGTCTCGAACTTGTGTCGTCCGGTGATGCTTCCCTTCCTGTTCTTGCTCTATTTATTCAGCATCTTACGTCTTTCATTCAGACCTTTACTACAGGTTCGAACTAAACAATGATAGCCAAAATGGTTTGAATTAATTAAAATGAATTAATTTGAAACGGATCACGACACAACTTACAGTTTTTTGTTTAAACCATTGTTTGGCTTTGCTGCAAGGTCCTTTATTTTCTTTGTCTGATTGTTGTCCGCAATAATTGTATCTGATTATCTCAAAGTAATCACTTTTATCTTTTGGAGACCTCTGAAACACTTAAAAAAATGATATGAAAATATGAACATGGCCACTTTTTGTGAAAAATATTTGAAATATGCAAATGATACACTGAAGAATCATGTGATATGTAAAAGAAGTATATGTTATATTTATTGTATGTGTATCTTTGGGGTGGGGATCAGCATGAGTGAGTACATGCCATGTTATATATTTCCCCGCTAAGCATAAAGCTTATACGCGTTGTTTTCATCCCCGTGTATGTCCCATGTCCTTGGGACGTTACGAAACATTTTTAGTCCATTTGGGAGCATGACCCACAATGATACACCCCATCGCTAAGTAGGTTTTCGGATTTGTTGC
This sequence comes from Tetrastigma voinierianum, assembly GCA_016808115.1. Classification (NCBI taxonomy): domain Eukaryota; kingdom Viridiplantae; phylum Streptophyta; class Magnoliopsida; order Vitales; family Vitaceae; genus Tetrastigma; species Tetrastigma voinierianum. The sequence goes on from JAEQBH010001004.1 coordinate 1,052,880, forward strand.
ATATATGAGTATGAGAGTTTTACATAATAATTGAAGATTTGTGTATAAAGAACAAGTAGTAGGACTGGGATGTATGTGCACGAATATTATGAACAGACTATAGTGGTTGTTTTGCATATGTATATATTAAGAGTTTTGTTTTTTATGAATATATAACCATATGCATATATATATATATATATATATATATATATATATATATATATATCATATGTATATATATATATATATATATATATATATATATTGGGCCCACTAATGACGAGACTTGGGTTAAAGGAGGTCTGGTCTGTGGCGTTTACTCTGCCGGCAGGCGAGGTGGGAGCGGCAGAGATCAAAGTTCGATAGGCGATTTAAGCTGGAATCTACTCAATTTTAAAAATCAAATTTATTTTTAAATAGAAATAAATGAATTTATATTTTTACTTTGTGGAAATTTTACCTTGAAAATATATTTAGAAAGGAAACAATGAGACTTATCAATTTTTCAGTTGACTTCGAAAACGTTGGCCTCCTTTGAAATATTCTTAAACGTTTCAGTTTCTTCCCCAGAATTCCATTTAAAGGTTAATTAGCAAAACCTCTTAAAATTTTTTGATTTTATTTTCAAATATTATTTTTAAGGTGAAAATATTTAAGAAATAATAGATTCAATGCATTTTTATTTATAAAGGTGAGAATGAGGTGTAAAAAAAGAAAAAGGAATTCCCAATCAACATTATCTTTTTCTAATTTTGTTTGGAGAAGGCTGAAAAATAGTTTCAATGTATTATATTTTATTTTTTTAATTTAAAGTTTGATGACACATAAAAAATTAAAATATATAATTAGCATGTTAGCAGCTTATTAGTAATTTATTTTTATATTAATAAATTATTTTCATAATATATATATATATATATATATATATATATATATATATACATATATATATATATATATATATATATATATATATATATATATATATATATATATATTAGAAGTGTTAATTAACAAAAATATTTAATATGTTTTTATATTAAAATCTAATTTATTTTAATGATTAATTTACACACGACATTAAAATAATTTTTTTTGTTAAAAAACTAGAAATAAGGATCAAAAACACCAAAAAAGGAATAATCTATTGATCAAAAAATTCCCCGCATAAGTAAATTTCAGAAATGGAGACTCATCACTCTCACCCGATCTTTAGACTAGATTAAATAAATGTAAAGAAGTGCTTTTACAGTTTGAGTAGTTTAAGAGTTCGACCCAACAGGGATGAATCTCCAAAGGAGTTTGGAGATCTATGATAAAATTTGTAAGAAACGAAATACATGATGTATTATGAAAAGTTAGTCCCATTACAAACTTGTAGAAACAAAATATTATGATATATTGTAGTGAATAGTTGTAAAAAAAAAAAAGAATAAATGCAAGTTTTTTCACCTCCTGCCATTTTAGGACCTTTTCAAGTTCAAGATAATAAACCAATATAGACAAATTTCCTATCAATATTGGAGGTATGATATTTGTTTCTTGGTAGGACTAAAGGCTTTATGGTTTTATTTTTTGGTTTTGCTAAGTTTTGAAAACCAATTAGATGAGTCATTCTTATTAACTTATAAGTCATCCAATTTTTTTATCGATGTGGGATATTATAGAACTTTGGACACTCACCTAACAAATTCTGCGCCAAGGATAATTGTAACTTTTCCAAGCAATGCTTCTCTCTATGAATATAAAAGCTACAATTAATTAACTCATCCCCACATATCTTAATCTTCTACACTTATCTATGGTTAAAGTTTGAAATGTTTTGTTTCACCACAAAAAGCAACTCAATTACTTGAACCTTTTCTTGTTCTTTGATCTCACAAGTATGAGTCTGCTGTTGATGGATATATTGTCTCATTTCATATCTCCTATAAATAATATATATCACCCCAAGCTTTCAACATATCTCAAACCCTTAATTCTATAATGTTATCTCTCCTTTGTTTTTATGTACCTGAATATGTCATTGTTTTATCTTGACCGGCCATCATGAGTTCAGACACAAGGTGCTGGCAATGTGTGGGCTGGGGACAAAGGGTTAGAGTGAGGATAACGGCTCTATCAAAAGATGATGAACTAACTGATTTTGTGCTTTCCATGATCTCAAAGAAACAAGATGCAGATCGGCTGATTAAAGATCCATTTTATGTGCTTGATTTGGGGGTGGTGATGAGTCTTATGGAGTAGTGGTCTCTCGCTCTCCCTCACAGGCTGCAATCCCCTTTTGCTCTGTCCAGAAGTGCAACCCCGGACACATTTCTTCATTACACCTGTGGCTCTCAGCTCCAATCTTCAGTGGCCTCACTGGCTGGGCCGGAATTGGGGAGCTGTTTGGATCTTGGGGGTTTCTCAGGCAGGTGTACACCAGACCTTATGAAATTTGAGTCTCATATCAAATTGCACCGCAAACATCAGGCGTTAACCGAGCAATTTTATTCAGGAGAAGTCGAGAAAATTCGAAAATATCATCCAAAATGTGGATTGCTGATCTACTTGAAACCTCCTGGTGACAGGGGATCACGGTGTCCGTTAGGGTCCAAGTATGGTGCATTACCGGAGGAGGTTGCGTCACTCCTCCAGGCTGCACAAGCTAGCGGACTTATCGTCTCTCGGATGCATCTTTCCATATCAGTACTTGGCGCCACGCGCAAGCATACCGGTGGGCGATAGCAGCAGCGAGGGCGGTGTTCGATATAGCCTCGAGGCTAGGCTTGCCTCGAATGCATGTGCTCAACATTGGTGGCGGCTTCACTTCCGGTTCGCTCTTCGATGACTCCGCTTCTGCTATAAATTCGTCTCTCCAATCCTGCTTCCCTAATGAGAGAACCCAGGTTGCCACCATAGCTGGAGCCAGGCGCCATGCCGCCGGGACGGCTTTTCGCTCCTGAGGTAAGAGCAATATATTGGGAGGCTTGGCCATAGGGGTTGGAACTAGCCCAGAAGGCATCAGACAGCCGGATAGCAGAAAAGTGGCTGATCTGACAGCGGTGGGACGGGGACGATAAATTTAACCAGGGATCTTCGGATACGACCAGACCTTATGTGTAACATAAAATAAAAATAATTATTAACTACGAATATTGTCATTAAAAGCAATTTAGATAAATAAAGAAAACAAGTCTTATGAAGCATTTATTCTTACAAAATATTAAAAACAAACATAGTAATACTAAAACTAAAAATACGCATTTCATCTGAATCAAATAAAATGGCTTCGATTCGAGTTCGTGAGAAGTTTACAATCTATAAAATTCTAGCATTTCATGTCGAATTGAGTCGAAATCATACTCTCATTATGCAGCATTTAGATTCACTTCATTATAGTTGGAGATCTCCTTGGCCCAGTGAAGATTATTATGGGGAAATAGCCAAGATCTGCGGTCTCTTTGGGGTGCTTCGACTTGTTTCTCTTCGTAGTGAATGAGAAATTATATAGTACTCAATTTTCTTTCATAACATGAGATGAACGAAGTTATCCTGCTTGATTCGATGCTATAGATTGAGCATTGATGCGGAAGTTCCATAAACAATCCATCATTTAATAGGACTCGTATACCACTGTCATTGATGGAATCGCTACTAGAAAAATCTTGAAGGATGTCTGAAAATGGCATCTCCTCATTTACTCGCCTCAACTAAACTGGCGAAAAATATAATATCTCGAAACATTTTTTTAACTTTTCTAACACTGCCTTGCTTATCTTGATGTGGTGGAACCACGATCATGGGGCCTAATCAAAATAATGCATTGTTTATTTATAATCGCCACAAGTTGAGTTATGACATAATTTATAAAGAAGTTCAGAATTTCATAAGAATATCAATTTGTATTTGAAAGTGCTCAAAGAAGCCCTCACTAGTTTAAACTCTTGAATTATGGATTTAGGGAATGAGCTAGGAAAGTAAAGGTGTATGAGAAGCTTTTGGTGCATGCTCCACCAAGATTCCATTACACATATCAAAAAACCTACAGTAACAATTAAAAGCGATTCATATAAGTTCAAAATATAATTAAAACTTTCAATCCAAACTCAAATATTTTAACCTAATGAATCTTAATTATACCTTAATTTTAATGAAGCTTTATATTCTTTTACTTATAAATGAAACTTTCTTATTTTAAATCGTAGTCCACCACTCATAAATATTGTGAAGGCAAGGTTTGTCAGTGTCAGCTAATCGAAGCATCTCATACATGGGAGCTGTAAAGCTGAGGATATAATCTACATCCATCCAAAAGTCTTCATTTAGGATTTTATCCTTTACTTCTTTAGCTTTCACTACATAATCTTCTTTATACATCTCCCATTCTTCACTTATCACTAAATGCTCCAAGCCTCTTTTTATTGTCTTAAATCGTTTAAGCATAACAATAGTTGAAACAAAGAAAGAAACGTGTATCGATACTTTGAAAAGTAACTTTCAACTTGCAATGATTATTATAAGTGAAACAATCTCATTGCATGATTCATAATGAAATTCTTGATGAAGAGGCATCATTTTGAAGCAGAGATCAACTTCACATTGTTCCATCACATCGCCCATATATCTTGGGTGTGTTGATGTGGTGCACACATGTTCTTCAAAGCAAGATTGAGTATAAACCACATGAGGTCCAAGATGTGAAACTTTGGCACCACAATGTATCTCTTTGCCTTTGCAGGCTGCGGCATTATAATTATAAGCGAACTACTTTTTGAGGACCAAATCTCTTGTATACAGTGTTAATCAGCAACAAATCGGCTATAAAGTGCTTGTCACTTAGTCTCCCCCTTCACGATTTATTGCTTTGAAAGCGTTGGCGAAACTTTAAAAACCATGCTTGATGTTAATAAGTGGTCTTCTTTGAGCATCGACCATCCATCACTTTGCAAATGCTCCTCCTTTCTCATTTCAAGTATGATTGGTTCAATAAATTCTCAATATTATAACCTCGCCTATGATAATGTAGTTATTGTCATTATAACTGGTAGGACATAACACGGAAGTTGACTTGCGGCACAAAGCGCGGCGTAATAAGGATTTGTAGTGAAAAGACAACCCCTGAGTGTAAAAACATCCTAGCTATCTCAGCATGGCTATTTCACGTGCCACGTGATGAATGCCTCCTACGATTGATCAATGAGTACTTCTCCTTTTTGGATCTGACTAGCTGCTTTACTAGCACTGAAGAAGAATTCTCAAATTAGATGTTACGGCGGCTTGATGTGGGTAGGAACTTGCTTAAGATTATATTGTTTCACCCTTTGTTCAGTTTCCTCCATCACCCTTCGCCTACGGCTGAGAATTTTCATTTATTTGCTTTAGTACAGATGCAGCCGGCCTTTAATTTTCAACGGGTGAGCCTTGAGCTCTATAATATGACCCTTTTTGTATGTTGTCTACAAAAAATTGCATTGAAAAGCAACATTTCCTCCCCCTTTGCAATTTTATTCTCTGAAACGCGAACCTGCATGTGGGAGCATTGTCATGTTGATTATTCTGTTGATCGCCCGAAGGCTCGGAATTACTACTCATTGTATAATTCTGCATCATAAAAAAAAAAAAATCATGCATTTAAATTAATCATTATTTCAAGCCAATCAATCTAATTTTTATCCATCCATAAACCCTAATTGAATTAGGCTAATTCCATAAAATTTGCATGTTTGCATTCATTGAAATTCAAAAATAAATTATAAGCTCAATCTAATCTAATTGTTCTCACTTTTCCATGTAATAAAGCATAAAAGCAGTATGCATAAAAGGCAATTAGACAAAGCTGAAAATAAATAAAATAAATAAAAGTGCATTGGCAATAAATTTCAACTTCAACTTCAATTCCATTTTATCCAGCTTTCGAAACATTTTTTGTTAAAAATCTCAAAATCGTGATAACTAAGAAATAAATAAAAAAGGGTTTATTTTTGGGCCTTTTATTTTAGGTCTTTATTTGAAAAGCGTTTTAAAGCCTGAAGCCGTCAATGACTTATTTTGGTATTTTATTTTGATCTTTTATTTAAATGTTTGAATTTGTTTTTGTGTTATTTAAAGTGATTTGTGGCTTTTATTTTTAAAGCTTGCATTTAAATGTTTTTGGAGCCTTTGCTATTTTAAGTGTGTTGGCGCTTCTTTTCAAAGGGTGTGTTGAAAGATGCCAGGAAGAATCAAGAAAAACTTATTGAAAATGAATGAAAAAAGCATGAAGCGATTGAGTAGGTGAGCTTGCCACTTGGAGTTCGGAGACGGCGTCCCAGTCGCCGACTAGCCGGTGCCGTGTTGAAGGAGCTCCTCCCAGTTCCTACAGGCTACAACCCTTAGTCCCTCACCCCTACTTTCCCCCTTTCCAGAGATTTCAGAATTTCTTGGAAAATTTCTCTCAAAGTCTCAAAGAGCCCTCACCTCACTTCATTCAAGGCTGGCTATGCTACCACTATTGGCTATAGCACCTGAAGGCACAGCACAAGCAGACATATCTAGCAGCAGCGGGTGCATATTTTATTTCCTATTCTAAGATGACACAACCCCCTCCAGGCTCCCCATATCTTTTATTCCCTTAACTTCCCTCTCTTTTTTTTCTTTTCCTTCTTTAATCTTGATAGCCCTAATATCGGTATTTTGAATTTATTTTTCCATTTTTGGGTGATGAGATGGGGCGATTCCCTTTGGGTGATGACTAATGAGTTCCGCAAGATTTCTTTGTGTTTTCATGAATCCTTGAGAAAAGCCCTGATCTAGTGAAAAAAAAAAACCCGAATTGATCGATCGGTCGATCCTTACATGCGAAAAGAGAAAAAGAAGCTGCTTGAGTGCCACGGTCGCACCTTTTCTCCGTTATCGCGTTATCGGTGTATTGTTGATCTCCGGCGTCATCGGTCGTCCTCACTCTCACTTCAGTCAAGTGGTAATCCGATTTAAACCGTGTGGTTTTTGTGTATTTGACTCATTTGGGAGAGAGCAATCGAATTAGGGTTTTTAAGCTGAAGGAAGCCCATAGAATGCTCACCATGTCGAAGCCATGTCTCTTAGTGTCGGCCCGGGTGTCGGCATGCCGGAAATCCTTTGGCCCTCTTTGTTTGATCGACGATACGCCGCGTGGCGTATCGACCGTATCCGATGCGTATCCGTTCTGCCATCCGAAAGTGTGTCAGCGTGTTGACGCGCGGACATTTCCAGCGAATAACCCGTATCCGTCTTAGGCGAGTTAAGAAGTACAAGATCCAACGACGAAGACATTTTTACGGTTCTCTCAACTGAATACTAAACAGCTTGCACAGCTGACCCCGGTGACGACTCAACGCGCTTCAATCACAATGCTTGGACCCACGGCCGACCGCCGATACCCTTTTACCGATGCTGTCAATTGTATCAGGAACTGCAGGTCAAGGATTGGCTGATGTTTCCTAAAATGGGAGCTTATACCTCTACTGCCGGGTCCAATTTCAATGGCTTCAACATGTTCGTCGTTGCCGCCCACCTAGTCTACTCGAATCCAACCTGCAATGGGTGCTTTATTTGGATGGTTTCTGACAATTGTTTCCTTTTTATCCTCTCTGGATAAATTTACTTCAGAAGTCGATTGTGTCTTTGCATTGAATTTTGCCATATTAAAATAAACGACATATATATATATATATATATATATATATATACTCCTCCATATATATATATATATATATATATATATAATGTTTACACTAAAAATGAATTTTTGGACTCGAGAATGAATTGTTTAGGATGAATTACAGTGCATTTAAATGGTAGTGGATTGGCCCGGTCAGTATATGATTTAAACCAGACCTAAGCCCAGGTTGACTAGTCAGAAAAACTAGAGTCAGAAGATGTGGCCCATGAAAATTAAGGGGCGTTTATGAAGGTTTCAGTTTATTGAGTGGTCGAATTTCGAAATGGTGAGGCTTTGTTTGGCAAATGGAGATGAAGGACTTTCTCAACTCGAGTGTTCGTGAACTTGAACGGAGTTAGTAGTGGATAAATGACTTAGATAACAAGTTGTTACTGGATAAATGACTTAGAAAACAAGATTGTAGTAGGTACATGACTAGTTATTAGAGAATGTGGGTTGAAGTGTAGTTAGTGAGGAATCATAAAAGGAAGATAGCGAAGAAGACGGTCATTCAATCATTAACCAACCTCAATGACATTTTAGCATTTTTCTCATAGTTTCTACAAGTTCATCCAACATTATTTCCAGATTTCAACTTATTTTATTTCAAGTAATATTTATTTCAGGCTTTTAATGTGACAATTCCATTCTAGTCAAATTCTTAATGATTCTTCACTTTTTGCAGGTTGTTCATCTGGAGTTTTCCCTCGACTTTTCATTTATTAAATTTAAGCATTTTCCACTTAAACTCTAGGGAAGTTGTCAAGGGAACTAGGGAACCCATTTTTCGCTTGAGCATAAGTTAGATTCGGTATCGTTTTAAATCGAAAATACTATAATTTCCTGGCATGCCCGCACATTCACCAATTCCCATGCTTTGTATGTTCTGGAGCAAAATCCAGTAGAAACATATGTTTGGCAAGCCTGATGGGACACATCTTTGTGGAACATCGATGCATCTTTTTGTTTTGTATGTTTAGTTGTGCATATTCCACAGTGGGACATGAAATTTGCTGAAGAATGCCACCAAAGTTGAGCAGTAAGACAACTGTAGAGTCTCCGGACTCATGATCTGATGCTAGAAAAGTAGCATAGGAAGAAAGAGTTTCAGCCTTAGTGAAACATATATAGAACCTGATGAATTCTCCAATGCGATAGTAGGAGAATCCATCCAACAACCCAATTGAACAAGTAGAAGGAAGAGGTGGGTAATGTGGACGTGCCTATTATTTTCTCTAATAATTCTAATGAATTTCAGGCTTTCATACAAGAATTAAAGAGCCATCGAGTGATCATGACTGCCTTTATGGAAGAAATGAAGCAGCGATCTCAATACAACCTAGAGAACCTTAGAGAAAGGGAACAATTAAGGCAAGAAGTTGCTTCTAAGCCTGAAAGACAATTTTCTAATGAACTATGGGGGCAATATTATGATAACTTACGGGGTGAGTAGAGGAGATTTCATTTGCACCTTTGTGTGGCGGAGGTTAGGGTACCTTCCTCCCACGAGGGGGCTGGGGAGGGTACTCTAAGAGCGTAGTAAAGGAAGGAATTTTGTGCATTTAGAACCCACAGGCCCCTCGAAGGATTTTTGCTCAGGACTAATCCAATTACACAACTGAGGCATTATATAGAGAAACTTCTAACCAATGGGGCCAGGGGCATCATGCGACCACTATTTGGAGTAAGCGATAATTAGGACAAAAACAAATTATAACAAAATTCTAGTAAATGTAACACGACCAGTGTAGTCCTTCTCTTTCTTCAGTTTAGGGATCGGGCATCGATGTATGGTGACTCAGAAAAATGGGTTACCAGGTCTGTGAGTGATGTCGGACCGAGCGAATCGCCGGTGCTGGGACCTCGTTCTCTGAAAGATGCAATCTCCTCCCAGTCAGTTGTGTTCAGTGGGTTGGGTTGATAGCAGTTTCTGTAAACTCATGACTGGGTGTTAACCTCTTAGCCAGCATTCATTCAGCCTGTATTTACCAAGGAACTCCACATACAAATTGGGTAGAAATGAAGCGGGTTCACGCTCAATCCTTATTGACTGAAATTGTGCATCATAGCCCCATCAGTGACTGAGAAATAGAGGCTGCTAATTTTTATCTCTCGTTTTAAGAAGATGAGAAACATATGCAAGATCCATCTTCCAGAGATAGAGTACTTGAAAATGGCCTAAAGAGGTTTGGACATTGAGTTGAGGAAGAAATTTCGAGGTATGGAATTTAGAGATTTTTATGAACTTGAAACTAAGGTGACGGTATATGAAGAACCGCTCAAGGAAGAAAGTTATCGGAGGAAGAAGTCCATGGGAACCTATTGTCAAGAGGTGAACCAGGAGGTGGCAATGGCATATCTATCTACTATCCGGACATTCACTTGTCCTCTTTCGGTAGAAAAAACACCTAATGTGTTGAAGAAGACACAAATTGTTGATATGCAGGTCCAATATACTTTTGAGGTAGCGAAGATTGAGGAAATATTTGATTTCTTGGTGAACGAAAAATTCATTACCTTCCCCAAAGATCACCGGATCCCCAACAAGGATGAATTAAGGGAAATGCTGCGCCAAGTAACACATTCATGGAACCCGTACTATTAATGCATGTTGGGATTTCAAAAATGTCCCTACAGGGATACAAGATCAACAAAGGGATACTTGGTTCACGATAAAAGACACTATGGCAATGATAAAGGATCCTTTCCCACTGATGGCGGCCTCAAATAACACTACTAGCTTCAATATAAGAGCATCGACAATCTAAGCAAGGCAAAACTCTCTAAGAAAGGTATGGGTCCCTAAATATTGCATGGTTCGTGTAGATAGTCAAAAGGAACGGGTCATAGTCAGATGCATCATCCATCAAGGAGAAATTCAAATAAGGGGATATAAGAGGGAACGAGCAAAGATAACCGATTCTCCAAGAAAAGGAAACTTTCACCGAAAGGCAAGATGAATTCCCCATAATAATTCATTCCTCCCAGAGAAAAGGTTGTAGAAAGGCCCACTCCTCCATGGGGTAGGTTCATTTCCCCAAGGGAGAATGATTCAAGTAGGTTTAAAGAATGTGCCTCAAGAAAAAGAGCTTTTTCACCAAGGGGTAAGTTCACTCCTCCAAATGGTAAGATTGCAGGGCAAGTCAATTCTCCAATGAAAAAGGCAGGAGAAAGACATGTTTCTCCACTCAGGCCTATGTTTCCAAAAGGTGGACCCATTTCTCCAAGGTACAAAATGAAGTTTACCAAGGACAACTTCACTTCTCCAAGAGGTAGATTATTTTCCTTAAGGGAGAAGATTGTAGACAACTTCACTTCTCCAAGGATTCTAGTAGGGGAAAGACATGTTTCTCCAGCCATACCTGTTTTTCCAAGAGGTAGACCCAATTCTCCAAGAGAGGAGGTTGTAGAGAAGGAAAAGCCTATGAGGTGTATCATTCCTCTTATGGTTTCTCCTGGTCAAAGGTGGCATGTGGTACAACACAAAAATTCCCCAAAGGCTATCCAGACCTGTAAGAAGAAGATGCAAGGAAAAATACCGATATGTAATCATGTACCTGTGGAAATGTAAAAGGAAAAGGTCATGGAGTCAGAGAAAGTAAAGGAAGGAATGGTTCCTAGCTTGGAAAAAAACAAAGTTTGGGAGGAAAGCTACTGAGGATATGGAGTCAATGAGTAATGTAGATTAAGTGATGGACTCAGAGGCCTTAATAATAGGTGAAATCTCTATTTCTTTAAATTGTTCTATTTCTCTAATATTACCAACTATTTTCAAGTCAAAAAAGACAAAGGAAGATGTGGGCCAAGGTGGAGTTACCATAGAATCCTCTGAATAATGCAAATCTTAGAAGGTGATGCTTGAGAAACCCTCTATGGAAATGAAGAGTCATATAAAGCCTTTATATGTAAGAGCCCATCTCAATGGCTGACCAGTATCCAAGGTACTGATAGATAATGGATCAACGATAAATGTAATGCCATTGAGAATTCTGAGAGCTTTGGGAAGGAGCATTAATGATCTTATAGAAACAGAGGTGGTTGTGTCTGCCTTTACTGGATAAGTATCCAAGACCCTAGGGATACTACCTATAGATATCACCATTGGTAGTAAAACTGCACTATCTGCCTTTTTTGTGATAGACTCTATTGCAAATTACAACATTTTGTTAGGGAGGGACTAGATTCATGGTGTGTATCGTCCTTTCTTAATCAGTTCTTACTATTTTGGAAAGGTAATGAAGTGAAAGTGGTATGGGCAGATAAGCAACCCTTCATGGTGGCTACAGGCTCTATGGAAGTCATGTATTATGATCAAGAATTTTGTCCTATCAAGTTTACTAGCAGAAGAAAAGATGGGATCCCAAGAAAAGCATACATGGACTCAAAGAGTTCTGTGGAAATTTGAAAAGAGGCTTCCAAACTCTTAAAGGTGATTACAATCGTGCCTTATAGGCCGATGAAAGGCCCAATCATCGAACTCTCAAGAAGAAAAGACAGTAGCAGAAACTACCATATTCAAAATGAAAGTGCAATAATCGTGGAAAGGATCAAGAATAGCACCCCACACCCGGGCTGAGATAATTTTTGAAGAGGATGCATATGAAGAAAATGAAGAAATACATATGGAGGATTTGGAGCAAGCCCTCCTAAGTCTCGAAGACACCTAACCTCAAGTCTACGAATTTACTGAGTAAGTGAACCCTAAGACCGTGGAAGAGTCATATCACTCATATTAGTTCCTCGTCTCTTCCGACTTCAAAAAAGGGATTATTGCAACACTACAAGAATTCAAATGCAGCTTTGCTTGGAATTACGATAAGATGCTAGGATTTGATAGAAGCTTGGTGGAACATCGCTTGCATATTAAGCCAAAATTTCACCCCTTTTAGCAACCACCTAGAAGAATGTCCAACGAGGTAGAGTTGAAGGTGAAAGAGGAGATTGAGAAGCTTTTGAAGGCTAAATTCATCATACCTACAAGGTATGTGCAATGGTTATCAAATATTATCCCTGTGATGAAAAAGAATGGGAAACTTAGAGTTTGTGTAGACTTTAGGGATTTAAATGTTGTCACTCCTAAAGACATGTATGTACGCCTATTATCACATGTTAGTTGATTCTATTGCAAATAATGAATTATTGTCCTTCATGGACCGCTGCTATGGGTATAACCAAATCCTAATAGTCACGATGATATCTAAGACCGCTTCGCATATCCCCGTTCCTTAGGAATGTTCAATGGCTCGCCATGCCTTTGGTTCGGGCACGTTGAAGGCAACTTACCAAAGGGTTATGAATGTCATCTTTCATGATATTTTAGGCCACCACATGGAAATTTATATCGATGATATTGTGGTTAAATCTAAGAAGGCCATAGAACATGTGAATCATTTAAGGAAAAGTTTTGAAATGATGAGACTTCATCAACCAAAACTCAATCCACTCAAATGTGCTTTTAGAGTTCAAGCCGAAAACTTTCTAGGGTTTCTAGTTCACCAAAGAGGAGTGGAATTTGATCAAAACAAATCCAAGGCCATCATTTCGGCCAAGGTTCCTCAAAATAAGAAAGAACTCAGGTCTGGGTCATGATCTTGGGTCAAGTGAACTATTTATGAGTGTTCATCTCTACCAAAGGTGGAAAACTAAGGTATTTCGACCTAACGTCAAAGAAGTGGAAGAGTTTTAAATGGAAAAACAACACTATATAGATTTGATAATCAAAGGTTACCTTCTTAAAACCCCTGCTTAAATGCCAATTTAAAGGGTCACTCAAACTCTATCTATCAATTGCAAAAGAGTTTATAGGATGCCTGGGCACAAATAATGTCAAGGCCATGAGCAGTCGCTTATTATCTGAGTAAGAAACTTCCAAATCAATAGAGACAAGGTATACAAACCATTGAAAGCTGTGTCATCTATATCAGGCACGAATTTGAGACATTACTGATCGTCTCGCGTATGTGGTCTCTCAAACGACCTGATGAAATACACGCTAAGCCAAACCCTAATCACCCGACCACTAGCAAATGGTCCTTGATTTAATGTGAGTTCACCTTGGTCTATTTTCCTCCACAGAATCGCCAAGGGGCAAGCTTTAGCTAACTTTATGGCTAATCATCCTTCATTAAACCCAACCATAAAGGATGTGAATTGTCAGATATGGGGCAGAAAGGCGCCATGGATTCTAAAGTTCATGGCTCTAACACTCCGAGAAATTGCTTTGAGCAGAGATAGTAATCATTTCACCAAACATAAAGACCACCCTATCTTCAACTTCACTTCAAGCGCACCAATAATCAAGCCGAATATGAGGCTTTAGTGATTGGCTCGAGATATTGATGGAACTCGGGAGCACAAGATATGCACATTATCGGGACTCTCTCAATAGTACTGCGCTAACAAACACAAATGCCCGCTATTATCGTCCCTTATTATACCGCTCCACTCAATTGTTAGATTCTCTTTTCATTCCGTGGATTGGAATATGCATTTAGGGAATCTAATCGGGAGGCTGAGAGCTGAAATACACTCTGCAGTGGTGGTGGTGAAGATTACAAGAATTAACCATAAGCTCATCAGGATAGGAAAGAAGACCACCCTCACAATTTATGAAAGGGGAATCAAATTCTGAAGTCAGTTATACTAAATAAATAGCATAGGAGATTTAGAGAATAAGATCAAGATATTTATAAGATCCTAATACAGTCTCACCTAAGGTGAAAGCCTCTAATCAGAACTTTGCTGTCTAATAATAGAACATATATAAAACGCTTGACGGGTTATCGCTTAGAAGTCATCCCTTTCCATGGTAGAAGGGATGAAGTGTCTGCTGAAGGGCTTCGGTACCCATCAAGTTGGGATAAAATGCAATGGCCGACAGGAGACATGGCTATTTACAACCATTCTAAGTGATCGTGATCAATACTTATGTTTCCTAGTGTGGAAAATATGGCAACATACGTAGAGGTTTGCTTGTGGAACTCCACTACTTAGAAACCGGCCTTCGTGAGGATGGGGTCATGGACTTAATTAGGAAAATTTACCTAGCTTCATCAAAGGGACACAACTTCATCTTAGTTGTTGCGCACTACTTCACCAAATGGGCAGAGGCGCACTTAAGAAAGTGTGTAGAGGAAGACATCTCAATCTCATCAAAGAACAAATCATTCATAGGTTTTGAATTCCTCAATCCATTACAACCGACCAATGAACCATGTTCACTAGGGATGAGATAACTTATTTCGCCAAGGACCATGGCATTCAACTCATCAGATTTACTCTTTTTATGATTTTGCCCACCTGGTGAAAAAGTGTTTATAAATAAGGTGTTGATAAATATCTTGAGAAGATAAGGATAATCCGTAGATTGGCACATAATTTTATCTCGAGACCCATGGCTTATAGAACTAAAGACTCATTAGGTAAGTCCTACTTCAACATATGGGACAGATGTACTTGTTTCTAATGGAGGTGGTTGTTCTTCTCTAAGAGTAATCCACACAATGGCTTTAATCCTCAAGAATACTAAAGAGCGCATGCATGAAAACCCAGGCATTAGATGGGAAAAAGAGACATGCCAATCCACATCACACCTGAAAAAAGGCATGGCCTACAACAAGCAAGTCAAAAGAAAGTGGAGCTCAGAAGTGTGAATGTTTTTCCATCTCAAAGACAAGAGAAATTGTAAAATGGCCTCTAACCTGGAGGGACCATTCAAGGTCCACTAAGTAATCCAGCGTCACTCCGCCATCGCTCTAAACAGGCTGGCTCTCACACAAAAGGTTCATCGAAGTAATTAAGAAATACTTTCCCAGTCATGTGGAAATGACACGCCAAGAAAACAAAGATGGTAATAAGAATAACAAGAAAATAGGTCTCATCAATTCATTTAATAAACTATTCTTAAAATACTAAGAGATAAAATAAATATTACACCACTCACCGCCAAACTTTTGTATTCCCCAATGTCATACTCATATAATTTCAATTGTTTTTAAGAATAAATAGCAGTCTCCATGACCACTTTAAACATGGGGGAAGTAGATATGCATCTTTGATTAGAAGGTTGTTAGATCACATTTCTACTGATCCTTAAATAAAGGTTTTTCCCAAGAATGAGCTTGTTGTGTTATTACCTCCGTGTGGTCTTCGACCACTTAAACTGAGAGAAAAACACGTGATGATTTTAAGGATAAAGACCTCGTCAATGCAATTCATCATGACATTGATTTCTCCATGGTGTCTTTGTTCTCCTCTGATGAGGTCCAAAGAGATTATTATACTGGTTTGAGAAATATTATATTAATTTGTAGCCCAAGATAGGATTTTGAGGAAAGTCACTCGCCAACACTAAACACAAACTTCCTCTCTCTCCCCCTCTCCTCGTCATCTCTCTCAAGATTTCAATGATCTCTATGGCACTTCTTGACTATCTCAAGATTTAGTAATAAGAGTAGAATATCCTTATGAAAAGGGAGGTCTCAGGTCAGATACATATTTTTCCAAACAAAGCAAAATTAGATAAAAGTTCAGATAGCGTAATAATCATCATCGAGGAAATAGCCCTTATGATGAACTGCTGGAGAAGAAAGTGGTATTATGGATGAATATAAGATCAATGCAAGATTGACCATGAATTGGATCACACATGGCACTAAGTGATGTAGTTATCTCTCTGCAAGGAAAACTGAGCCAAGAAGAAAGAGAAGCCCCCAGTCCCGCCACAGCCCTCTCATCGCGACGGCGATGCCGGTGCTGGCATTTTGACATTAACAGGCCGATGAAAACCATTCTTGCCCACTGAGGAATAGCCTCCATCAGAGTGGAACGCTAAGAACAAGATGCTGCTCGCTGCACCATGAAGCATTTCCAAACATCAAGACTGCCCATAGTTAGCAGCCTCTCGTCAATGGGGAAGACGCCCTCCTCCTTTCCACACCAATTTTAATAAAAGATGATGTCTGCAATCGCCTGAGAGCTTTCCTCAGCCCAGCGACTCTAGTCAAAGCAATTCACATGTAAGTTCTTCCAAACACAAAACAAATTAATATATATTCAAAATAAATAAATAACAACGTTTCATCAATTTCTCTAGAGTAGACTGACAATGCAAAGATATAAATTCACATGCAAGACTTTATAAGATAGGCTAGAGTCACCTGGTCCAATAATGCAAATGTCATGCTATAATTGCATGCTGCTAGTGTTCAAAGGAATCCATGCAGCATACAAGCTCACCACATCCAAAGCCAGGAATGTGCTTATGCAATGTCATGACTTCACATCACCTACACAAAAATCATATCTCAAGACAAGTCCCTGCTAATGGTTACAGCTTTTTGGCCACAAGAAAGAGATCAATTGGTATGATAAGGTCAAAGGTCATGTCACCATTAATCACATGTATAGCTTCTGGGTAGAGACCATCTAGAAACTCAAAGATCCCAACGATTCACAATCCCAAGGGCCTTTCGTGGGTGCCATTGTAATCGCACTTGGAGAGACCAAGCACACCTTCCTCATAGAGGTGGTGTAGTAGAAAATCACCGGCGAAAAATGGTCTGTCAGCCAGGCCCGGGCATTGCGCAAACCCCAATTCATTTCTCATATCAAAGAAGAGCACCTCAGTTTTTCTCGCCCATTTCTTCAAATCTAACCTGCCTCGATTCACTCTCTTCCCGGGCATTTATACTAATTTTTAGCTTCCTCCACCCTGGATGCTCTAGTCAATAACAACTTGACTGCTCATACTCATATTTTTTCTCCCTCAATTCTCCAACTCAGATATCACTGAGTATTCTCCTTTCACTGACAGCCTATCAGAAGTGTACCTCGTGAACACTGGGCAGTGTAACTCACAAAGGAAAATCTCAACTCTGATCGCAAGGACGTTTAGAATACAAAATGCATGAAAAAGCATTCGACAGTGGATAGAGAGAACCAGTTTCAAGAGATGGCCATTAGTGGAGGGCACAGCAGCAAGTGTCCCGCTCAAGAGAGGCTCTGATTTATGGCTCAACACGAAGAGCAGCCGTCCAAAGAAAACCATGAAGGAAACCCAAGCCCCGTCAAGATGGAAGGTGAGACTGGGGCTGAGACTTAGAAAGACAAAGGTAAGGAAAAGAAAATGATAAACAGAAAGTGAAAGAGAAGTAAAGTGTTCTAACTGAGAATTCAGAAGTAAAGTGAGTTAGAGGGGAGTTTCGCTCTAATAGAGCCCCGACCAACTGAAAAATGTCCATCTTTTGACTTAAAGATCACTTAAGAATATCTCCCTAAAGGTAGTCACAATCCACCCTTGCTTTTTCGGATTCATCGAGCAAGACTATCTCTTCCCCATGTATCATACTCTACAATTTCTCTTCAATCTCTATGATCGGTCTCGTGTTAAAAACAAGCCAGCCATCCTATGAGATCCCCGCTCCCAGCCTGGAAGAAAGCACTCTCCAACACAGCCACGTGAGATAGTGAGATGCACTGATGCCCAACCCATGCCAAATCTCAAAAGTAGTTCGGCCACAAGAGGGAAGTAAACCCCACAGATAAAGACAAGGTGTGCCAGAGGTCTAGGGAAAGTCAAAGAACTGGACAAGAACAATGAATAAAATTCTCATACCTAGGGAAGAAGAGCCGAGCAAGGATCATCAAATTCAAGAAACCAATGTGTGGAGAAAGAAAGATTCTAAGATCCGTATCTGATGAATAAGGTCATACAGTGGTGAGTTCTGATAGAGATTCAAGTCTACTCACAATGCTATAAGAGGTCCCAAGGTAAGAGAGGGACTCAATGATAAACTGAGAACCGACCGCGGAGCCCAAGTGGCAGGCAGTACAAGAACCCAAAGGCAGACAACAGGAGAAAAGCATAACAACCCCCAGCACTCACCCAGCTACAAATCAGGCTAAGGCGCCGGGGGGTCACCGAATATTTGAATCAATAATATGAGGCGAAATTCATATTTATCGCTGTGTCACTAAAGTATGTTAGGCTTCGATACAATTGAGACAAAGAACCATATCCAAGCTATGAAAAAGAAAATGAGTCTGAAGAGGCCCCAATGACTGAGCTACACTAAAATCAAAGACATGGAGGGTGCGAGTCAACACCCGGGACACAACAACAAATATCAACCCCATTAAACCAAACGTCCTCCCCCCAGCAATGCAGCCCAATCCAACACATCCCGTCCACACTGCAACAACAGGAAGGCTCATTCCTCCTCCACAGCCACACACACACACCCAACCACAGCCCTCCTGCCTCTGGGCAATGAAAGTGGCCCCAACAAAGGCAGAAAACATTCATGAAGGTCATCAATGAGGAAAAGAAAATCACAAAGAAGGAACCAGAGAACTGGTGCCAGGGGGACACCAAGGAGGCTCACCACTTCACAAGATGCTGTGGCAGTTAAGAAGAAACTTCAAGATGAGGTAAAGTGGTCATGGAACATCTTAAGAGACACACCAACTCGAACAAAAACTATCAAAGATAAAATGTCTCAAGGGAATGACGCAAACAAAGTGAAGATAAATGAATTCAAATCCTTATGCATACAAAACCTCAGCATGCAAATATTCACATCAATCAACGGCGGTTGACATTGTAAACTGAATAAATGGGCAATTACACTTCTGGTCTGGTACAAGGCAAGGTAAAATACAAAAAATGAGAGATAACTGCCACCTGTTATCCAATCTTATGTCTGCACATGACTCATAAGGTGACACTAGAAATATTTCCAAGAAGTGACATTCTTGATATAGTTCTTCTCAGAGGAAAAGGAAAGTTTATTAGAAATAGCCACATCTTTCATGATATAAAAGCTTCAATTCACATATAGAAAGAGATGAAATACATTAATAAAAATAGTATCAAGAAGTTTATATAAAAGAAAAGAATGAAGATGGTTTGAGAAATTATATGAAAATGCATGTACTGAGGAGGATCACCAACCATGTCAGAAATGAAGTAAACCTACATGGAAAAACCAAAAGAAATCAAGGAATGGAAACAATGTTAAAGATGCATGGGGATTTTCAAAATTTTAAATGGCAATTACCGTCACAGAAATTTCAAGTCTAATGCATGCCGTATATATGAGAAACTTTTAAAATACTAGGTATACATGAGACTCAACCTATATTCTCTAAGGCAATATCTTAAGTTCATCAAATAAAAGGTTGAGAAGTTACCTTTGCGATAAGCCCGCCGGGTGTATTTAGGCTAAAAGAGCGAGCAGAGAGAAATACCAAGATCTACATATAAAAAGCAAGGGGAAGTTTCTAAGAACCAAAATCGCTTTTGATTTTTAGTACTTTTTCGTTGAAGAACAAGGGTTTAGAGTTCTAAAAAACGAAAAGGGTCTTTCTTGGATTTTATTTTCGCTTTCTTTTGGAGGAACAAGGATTTAATTGTTCAAACAATAAGCAAGAAGCCTTTCTTGGTTTTTAAAGATTTTTTTACTGAGAACAAGGGTTTTAAAGTTCTAAACAATGAAAAAGAGTCTTTGAGCCAAAAGACTTTTTCATTGAAGAACAAGGGTTTGGGTGCCTGCAAGAAACAGTGTGTCTTCTTACTTTTTTAAGAACAATAGTTTTGGAATTAAAAAAAATCAAAGTATCTCTAGTTTTTGAAACTGAAAACACTTTAGATTATATATTTGAGATCATGTGAATATCTATTGCAAATCACTTTGGTAAGTTTCATTTAATATATATATATAATATGGGAAGATGATGAAAATCAGAATCTCAGAATCAAGTATGATCGAGAAGCCATAACGCTTATCATGTATGTTCTACCAATGCCGTCGTCTTGACGCCGGTTGAGGAGCATATGTCCTTTCTGAAAGTTACAATGGTGGGCGCCGGCTGAGAGCAACGTCTTTCACCACAACGAGAATGCCAAAAAAAAAAAAAAAACGGGTCAATGTTATAGCTGTGGTAGGCGGTGGTGGGTAGAGGCAAAAATGTGCCATAGCGCTACATGCTCATGCGAGAGAACGCAGTTGTTTGTACATAAATCAAATGATTTCTTCCTGCGAAACTGCCAATCTCAATAGAGTCTTTTTAACACATGGCAACTGCCGTGGCAAGACCAAAAGTCCCAAGCTTGAGAAAACGGGCGCTGCGCAGGTTGTTCCTGTGGTATTACTGGGTTTTTTTCAACTCATCTAATCGGGCTTGGGCTTCAGCTCATTCTTCCTGGTAATCTAAACTAAAGGGTGTTGAGACTGACCTAGGCCTCATGAAGTCATGGTATAATGATATGCATGAAAAAATAGAGAAAAAAAGCTCTATATATAACATACCACATGCCCCATGGGCCATATTATATGTCAAAATTACTACATTAAAAATGAATTTTTCAATGATAATATATTGTTTACTAATTTATTGTGAATCACATTTATAAAGATGCTTTCTTTCGTGTGTTTATATAACCTAAACGCTATATCCACGCCTATATTCCTAAAGATTACACTAATACCCCATTTGCTTATGTTTTGCAAGATTAAAAGGAAAATCAATCAAGGAAAGGGCAAAAAACTAAGAAGGAAGAACTTTGTTTCATATTGCTCACCGCGTGCCATAAGAAGCCTTCGTCGAGCGGTAAGGACTTACATGTGGACCAAAAATCTCTCAACATCACAACACTCCCCCTGAGCTCCATCTGTCATCAACCTCCTTATAAATATATGCATTTGAGATCGGTCAGTTTGATTTAGAGAGAACACCTCATTTGGGGTTTCTCCTTTGTTGCTTCATTCTGTGGTTTTTGATTGCCCTTTACTGGGATTTGGTGTAAGATTAGAATTCACTTAACTAGAGGACCTTATTCAACTTTTGAGCTGAGTTTGGAGTCAAAGAACCTTGACCAATAATAATGCATTTAAAGAACTCAAGCTATTGCAGACATTTATGAAACTTAACCCTTGAATGCATGTTATCTGGGTCAGCTCAGCAATTCCTGTTTACAGAATATAGGATGAGGCTATCCTATCCAGCTAAAGGCATAATGAAGTCCCAAGCCCCCACTTTAAGAAAAGGGGCAAAATTCAAACATGCCTAAACAACTAACCAGAGCTAACCAAGGCCAAATGATTCAAATCTGCCACACAGATTCCTTCTCAAGTCGTTTCACACCCTAAAGGGGAGCCCAGCGGGCCTCCGCCTCACACGACCGCACACTCGGCAGTGTGTGAGTGGTAAAAAAGCAGTGGTGGTGACTGGGCTAAGATCTCATTGATCCAACAACTGGCCAGTCCTGGTGATAAGTGAGATGCTCCATCTTTAGTATACTTCACTACGTATACTGTCCAAACATAAGGCATATTAGACATATATAAAGACAAACATCAAAATGTAGACCTAATATTTTGTAAGTTGAAGTCCCTGGTCTGATAGGAAAAACTTGTTAAGGATATACCTGCCTCTGAACAAAAAGTACCGTCTCGTGGGTAGTGTTTCTGTCTGAAGATATAGGATTCAAACCACCTAATTTAACACTTATACAGGAGCCTTACACTTCCCACAGATTCATGCCGTTTTTTCGAATAGAGTTGTTTGAAAATGAATAAAGCTGATTTTATGTTTTGAATTAATAATGGGTTTAGTCTATGACACTGCAAGTGCAAAGGTCATACAAGTAGTAAAAATTGGATGTAAGTCCAGATATCATTCCCACAGAGATTGACAAGAATGTTGAAATCAACTACTCTAACTACTCAAGATTCAAACTATTAATAGTTTGAAAATGGAATTTAAAAGACAAGATAATCATATATTACTTTCATCTAATGAAAATAAAATTTGAATTGAACTAACAAATAAACTGGACTAAATCAGATCTCTGCTAGAAATGAACATTGAAATGAAATGTTGTGGAACAATCAATTTCTGCATTTTAACTCATTAATTCTTTCTATCCTGATTTTTGGATTTGGATTTGTCAAAGATGCCTAACAATGCAGTTGGATTTCTCCATAATTCACTGACTAGAGGTCCCTGCTTCTCTCGAAGACAAGGGTCTAACCAGTTACTTGTGTTTTGCATAATCTTTACAAGATATGAGTATTTTTCTTTCTCAATACTTCATACCCATTTCTTTAGACTGCAGATTTCTTGCTTCCCAATTAAGGGTTGTTGCAAAATTTCTACAACTTGATTAATGACTCATCCTTTAGATCTGATGGATTTTTTCCTTCTCCTGATTAGATCTCATTTAATACAGATCTAGATCTATCCAACATATTATATGAAATCCTAATGAGTTACAAATTAATAAATAATCTCTTCAACCTCAACTATGAGTGAATAGGAAATCTATCTAAATGAACTCTGTAGCCTGGGCTTTTTAATGATAGTCCGACATACCCACAATAGTTGAATGTCTTAAGTTCCTCAAAATCTCCATCTTTTGTGTCACTTAGAGAGCTTCCTCGAAATCGGGAAAGGTGAACAATCCTCGAGACGGTATCTCTATTACCATCGGGAACAACCCAATTCACAAACAACATCAATCAAATAAATCAAAATCCAAATTTCAGAAAATTCCTTCCAATTCAAGCAGAAAATCAGAACCAATAAGATCCATTCCACGGAAGTCGTTTCTCACTCATGTAATCACACCCAAATGGAGTATTGATCAAGAACATCCACTATAACTATAATTCCTTGGAAGAAACGAATTCCAAAAATTTTCTAAACTTCATTAATTCCAGGCCGTAATTGGAAAAGAGAATGAAAAATTAAATCCAGCTTCTACATTCTAACAGATTACTGGTTCAGATCCAGAAAAAGAAAAGCAGTTAAAAGAAGTTTCATTCTATAATATATATGAATCTTCCTCGTCCTCCTGCATAATGGGTTTCGTAAAACGGAAGTCGCTTACTAAACTGTGGCACGCCATTTATAAACTTCGTAAATCGGGCCCGATTCCAAGGCTCCAGGATTTAAAATAAATTTACCTAACCTTTCTATTTAGGTCGCGACCGAGAACGGTGTCGCACATGAAACCTCGCTCTACCACAAATTGTCAGAACTCAGGAACCGGGTCGCAACATTCTTTCACTTTGCCCTACAATCGCTGAGCTACGAATTCGATGTTTTCTCTTCGTTGCGATTGTTTTTCTGGGCCAGATGGATTAAGGGTCGCTATTACGAATTCTTTTGTCGGATTATGTTACTGACAAATGTGAGACTCGTCAGCGAATTCCCTTTCTTGTTTCCAGGAATTGGTGTCGCGACCTCAATTCGATGTCGCGACCTGACTCTCTCTGCCTTTACTGCATTTCTATGTCGCGACCATCTCGACATGTCATGACGTCATTTGTGTTGTCAGCCGCCTCATTCGGGTCACAGCCCCTTTCATGTCATGACTAAAATCGCTTGTCTTTTCATCAATTCGTCGCGACATGGGATTTAGGACATGACCTAATCGTTTCTTCTCCTTGCTAAAATTTATGTCGCGACCTTAAAAGCATGTCGCAACATCATTTCTCCCCATCCTGTCGCAACCTCATTTCTTAGTCACAACAGTTTCTTCTCAATTCAGCTTCTTTCATCGGGTCGACTTGTAAGTGTGTCGAACCGGTCGAGTACTCTTCTGTCGCGACCTCATTTTTATGTCGCGACACCCTTTCTATTGTTAGCCATTTTGATCCCTGGTCTCAGCTTCTTTTTTAGGTTGCGACTCAAAATTTCTGGTGTGCTAGTTTTCTTGTCGCAACATGGGCATTAGGTCGCGACCAAGTAGTTTCTTTAATCACTGCAATTCCTGTCGCGACCTCAAAAGTATGTCGCGACCATTCTTCTTCCTTCCAGCCAGCAACCTTATTGACTCTTTACAATAGCTCCTCTATCAATTCATCTTCTTCGCTGGTCGCGATCAGAAAGTGTGTCGCGGATCGAGTAAAGGGCCCTTCTTACTTTGTTTTCACACAAAGGGCTCAAACTTAGTCGCAACATGTTTAACTGCTCAGCCTTCATTTTTATGTCACACATGAATTCCCCGTCACGACCTCGATCGTGTCCTCGCCTTACATTGTCGCACATCAATTTTCGCGGCTACCAACAATGCTCTTTCCGTGTCGCGACTCCCGTGCTATGTCGCGACATGATGGTGGCTTTTCTTACCTATGCTCTTTCCCAGTTGCTTAAATGTAGTTGCGACATAAATACCTAGTCGCGACCTTAATTGGAGTCTCCAACTTATATTTTTTTGTCGCAACCTTAAATTGCCTAGTAGAGATCTTGTAAGCTTTGTCATCAACCATTTATAATCGCGACCTCAATTATATGTTGTAACCAGAGTTGTCTTCCTTTGGTGTCGCGACCTCAGAATGGTGTCACGACATGAAATCCTTCCTTTAAGCCCTTTCTTCTCAAGAACTTTTGTCGCAACAGCCTTTCATTCAAGATAGATGACTTCGTCGCGACCTCGATTCTCTGTCGTGACCTCACCTTGGCCATTGAATTGCTTTCACTTATGATCCTTGCTGGAATTTTCATTTCTGCTATAAATTTCTGCAAAATATAAATTTGGGTAAATAGTACATATTTCTACATAAAAACAAGCAATTACATTATAATAAAGATCATAAAAATAGACTAAAAATTCAATGAGTTTTTTACTCATCAAATTCCCCCAAACTTAAAATTTTGCTTGTCCCCAAGCAAAGAAAAGAAAGATTTGTTTGTCCTTAAACAATTGAACTTTATTTTGAAGAACATTTTTCTGTTTCTACAAAGACAATCTTTTCATTCCACCCTTTGACTTGAACAAGAAGATTGGCAGATCATTTCAAACTTTAGTTTTCAACCGAGAAAAAGGAATAAAGCTTTTCAACCCATTACAAATAAATCAAGGAATACCGCATGAAAACAGCTTCACACAGATCTTGTTCCCCAGCAGCAGGTAGGTCTTTTTCCATTTCATATTCTTTGTCAATTAGTTAATCTTCCTGTGACTTCTTAAACGAGTCAAAAGTCCCATAGCTTGTTTTTCATATTGATCTCCACTAATGTAGGTAAATTCAACCTTCAAGATCAAAGAGGTCTTTTAGGCTTATAATGTTAGTTTGGGTAAATCAGTACAATTGGTACCTTTTTTGGGGCCGTAAAATTACCCGCATTCCACTCTTCCTTTCTCGTATGTCGGCCTTCATCTTTCATTCTTTTCCTTCTCAATGCAAACCCACCTAAACTTGGCTTGTACATCATCTGATGTCAGGTCTTTGTTTGCCACTTTCAACTTATCAACTCGCCTCCTTTTTTACTCTGAACTCTTTCGTATCTCTTTATTGTCAAAGAATCGAATAAGGCAATGTTTTATCTTTTTTAGCTTTCTATCACTCTTAGAGAACTTTTGGTCTAGCAACTCCTCTATACTAGTTGGCATAGGGTACTAGGTGTTAAACACCCTAATGAGCTTAATTGTTCAAGAGAGAGCAGTCACCAGACAAAAACTTATTCCTTTTCAACTTCTTCTTTTTTCTCTTAGTTCTTCAATTTATTTTTCCTCATCCATCCTTGTAATCCAAAGAAATATATTCCCCAAACTGTTCCTTTCGCACAACAAACATTCTTATCTCTAAAGCTAAGTACTTTGGGTTCTGTCGAAGGATCAAGGTAAGTGAGGATTTCAGTTTCTAATTGCCGTTATTTGAAGAAATTAGGCATTTTTGGCCCAAAGCATTGAACTAGAGTTTATACTCAGATATAATGAGGGTAGGTTCAAACTTCCAAAGATGGCCTCTATCACTTCTTGTTAGTTGTTTTTACCTAGGATTTCGCCTTGGCCAATAATTTAACAAGTTCTAGGACCTTGCACCCTTGATTGTGAAGCATCCCAAAAGATGTTCCTAATCCCTCTCAAAGTTTTAAGAATTTTCTTGACCATGTGTATTGTCTTTTTCCAAGATTCCTAGACTCTACTCTCATCAAGCTTACATATACACCTTCAATCATCTTATTTGCTCTTTCAATTGTATACTTTTTTCCAAATTCCGTAATTTAAACCTAATTCAAACTAAATTGCAACTTTTTACTACTTCAATGAAGCCCACTCTTCTTTCTCTCTCAAGATTGCTGATTTAATCGCTTGTTAGCGCCATTTCACCAATGAAAGCTTAAACACAATAACCATTCCCTTCATACACACTAAGCATGGCACAAGCAACCCAATTTACTAACTCAAATCAATCAATCCAAACAATTCACATTTTATCAAACTTATTTAACTACCAAGTCCTAATTGAGCAGTTCAACAATGCATATGTTCTGGTTGCAACATTATCGAAAGTAACAAACCAAATCATCCAATTAATAGAACAATTCACAAGACACTTTTTAATGAAATTTTTTTAACTATATTAATGATGTTGAAGATATACAATGGGAAAAAGAAAAATATAATTGTGCTATCTCACTCCTCCCTTCTCTTATCGATTTTCGTATGATGTCGAGGATCTAAGTCAAAGCTTCATAAAACATTGTGGAAAATTTGAGAAGGTTATGTCCGGTCTTTTCTTTTCTAAGGGTGGTTCTAATTGTCGTGGAGATTGAATCATTTATTAAATTCACAAGATCGACCAAGGTGTCTCAATTCGCCCATCCGATTCAATCGCTCTTTCCAACTCGTAGATACAACCCAAAGATGTCTCGATAAATTGTCGATCAAATCCAAACTCATGCCGCATTTTTTCTCTATAAACATTATCTTCCAATTCTTTATCTATATCCTTCATCAACTTCTCAAACTCCTTGAATTGCTCCTTATACAGGTATTTGAAGGCTTGAATCTTCTTTAGTATGTTACCCTCCATCTCAGCTTCTCTTTTCCTCATAATGGTAATCACTTCTTCATCTCTTCTAAACTGGTTGTTGTAGAAGGCTTCCAAACTAGCCTTCATCTTTTCTCCAATTTCTTTCTCTCTCCTTTCATCTCTTCTCTCCATTCCTCCTCTCTCTGTCTTAGAGTCTGCTCTAATAATTGTTCTTTCCTCCTGAATTCTGCTTCTAAGAACTCTTCTCTGATTTGCTGTTGTTTTTCCCATTTCTGCTCCTTTTCTTCCATATCTTTCTTTATTGATCTCAGCATCTCCATGATTTCAGTGTTTCCTTCTCCTCTTCTAGAGCTTTTTGCTTACTCAGGGAAATTCTCTGTCATATCAGGATAGGAATGACACAGAGGACTCATCCTAAAAGGCATCTCTTCCTCTTTTGCTGAAGGAATTTGCTCTGGAATAGTTTCCATTTCCCTATTGTCGTTTTCCTCAGCAGACTCTACTTCTACTTCCACCATCCCCTTTTGCCTTTTGTTTCTGGGCCCCTTTTTCACCCTAATAAGGGTCAGAGAAAATGCCTTGGGGCATGTTTCTTCTTCGTCCCATGAAACTCTCACCCTAGCGAAGATGCATAGTCTGCTACTTGTTGTTGGGTGGGGGATTAGTCCTCTCTTGTTGCTTAAATGGTAACCTCTTATCGACCCCTCAATTAAACCTCCAACATTCATTTTATAGCCCTTCAAAAGGGCATATAAAATGATTGCCTCTTGTTCTCTCATTACACAGAGATGTTTAGTTGGTAGGATTACTGAGGATAGGAAGTAGAACCGCACTCCAGCTTCCTCGCGAGGGATCCTCCTCGCTGACAACAGAGCGGGGTTCTTCTCGTGGCTTCCCACTTCCCCTGCCCACCAGTTAAGAGGTCTATAATCTTCTCATGATTAGGATTTTCCACCAACTTCTTAAATTTTGAACCGTGCTTGAGTTCCCTTAATTTGAACATCTCGTTTATTCTTTTGTGCCCAAAAGGCACCCAGACTCCTCACACGTAAACTAAGTCTTCTCTCATTCCCGCCATGTTGGCATAGAATTCCCTGGCCAGAGCAGACAATCCAAGCATCGTGTGTGTGCACAAGCACTCCCATCATCTCTTTTCTATTATCTCATAAAAAGGGGAGCTTAGCTTCCCAAAACCTTTTTCGCTGACGAAGCCCTTGTCAGCTAGCACCTTAGTCCATAAATCCTTAGCTTCTGCAGAGACAAAGTCACATTAGCTCCTATTTCTTCTGCTCTCATCAGCCTTTCGTCACACCCTTTCTTCTTCACCGTTCTTCTATCACAGGCCGGGTTTCTAGTTCGTGATTCACAATCGCCTCAGATTAAGGTTCCATGAACCTTCTTCCACTCTCGCGCAATGTTCACTATGAGCCTACCAATTATTCCTAAGATCCGAAACAGGATTCGTAACCCGTCAAGCTCGTCTATTTTGTATGCTGAAATTATTCCTAAAGCGTAGGAACTAAAATCATCGAAAGATTATATTACCGTGAAGTCCACGTGTCATTTCCATTGTGAGGGGTTTCTAGGTGATCCTTAGGGATTATTCTCCAAAGAATGCATTTAAAAGTAAAACTGTGGGTCAGGGTCGATTGATCGAAAGTAACCGATCGAGTTGACTATTTACAAAAAGGTGAATGATGTGGTTCCAAGTTTCCACTCACTACCGATCAAGTCATACCCACCTCTTACACAATCTCATCTAGGAGCCATTGATGAATGGTCTTCGACTAAGGTTTTAATGTTAAAAGCTCTTTAAAAATGAAGAACGATCGAAATGATGATAAACACTTGTTCAAACGATTTGTTTGAACCTTAGCTTGCATTCATGCATCACACAACGCGCAGACCGAGGGTCTCTCGTTAACACAGCAATAAGAAGATTCCAAACTAAGGTTTTATAAGATTTTCCGCAGTTAGCATCATACACCTCGTTGAAGTACAAAAGAGGAATTGTGGGTTATTACCTACGTACCCCCTTCCTAGTGACAGAAATTGGCCGCTAACTCCACAAAAGAACCTCCCAATAAGCTTCTCGCTCGACCGACAAGTTACCATGGCTGTCGTTAAACCGCTGAAACTCCGTATTGGTGTGGGTTGCGAAATTTTTCACTTTTCTATCAAAATCACGCCTTAGATTTAGCGAAAATCCGCAAACATAACGACCGCACGGTCAAGCCTAAATACAAAATCACCGTATATAAAAAAAATACACTCCCAATGTTTTCCAAATGTCCAACTATAACAATAAAGGACCTCTGGTCCTCATCAAAATATAAGATAAGGATCAATCCAATATAATTTTATTTTTTCGCAACCGTTTTTTCTCAAAACCATGCATGCATATTTTACAAAAGATATTTACATATACAAAATGACACATTTTAAATTTTACTAGTTTTAATTTTTACACCTTATCTTATATATAATCACAACACAAATGGCCTAGGACTGGAGGATCCAGGAAAGGTCTTTCGGCTTCAGCACCTGCACCTAAAAAATTATTTAAAATTGTAAAACCTGTGGAGCCAAACGCTCGCCGAAGTACTATAAGTTCTAAAGTTTTGTCTCACGTATGTACCTCCAATATGAAAATCTGCATAAAATGATTGTAAATCAAGCGGCGAGAAAACCGAAGCTTCGCGAGAAACCATTTCGAAAAACTGCCTGAAACTATTTCGCCGCCGAACCAAGCTTCGGGCTGCTGGAAAACAAATTAAACCACCCCGTCGAAAACCGCTCAAACTATTTCACCGCCGAAAGCCGCTCGGTGGTTATTATCTGAAAGTGCTATACCTCCAAATCAAGTACCAACCACTGCGGGCCCATTTCAAATACCCTAGAAGTGATGCCTGGAACCTCGAAACCCGACATCGGTAGTGAACCCTAACACTACCCGGCTTAAGATGGTCCAGAACACTCGCGGATCTATATAGCATAATGGAACCTCTGGTTCAAATGTTCTATGATGGAACCTCAACCAACACCTCATCGCCATGTACTCAAGTCGGGCCGCGCTAACTATATACCTCGAATATGCGTAGGCGACTCACTATATAAATATATACTAGATCTAACCTCAATCACGACTGCGCACATATAGTTAGTCATAAGATCCCATAACATTGCCATGCATAACCAAATACATCCGACTAACCGAGCCGTGCCATCCAGGGGTTTTGCAATCCGCACAAACCTGCTTTCTTAAATACTCGAAATCGAACTTTTCTCGCCGAGTATAACAATCGGGAGTGTGCAAAATGTTTTATAAATCTATTTTCAAATCACTTTACAAAATCGTAATTTAAACACTTTCGCTTTTAGAAAATGATTTGAGTACTCACCTTTTCTAATTAATTTCTTTCAAATCTGGCTACATCTCTAGATTCTCAGCCGGATGCTCAAATCGCCTACACAATTCATTCAGTCTTTACTTAAAATGCCCTCGCTCAACGCTTTAACCATAAACATACAATGTGGCTTTCAAAGTGACTATCGAACGGAACTCGATTCTAACAAAACTTTACGTGCTAGTCCCATTCGATAAGGACATCGATAATATGATGTGAAATTGACCAAAATATCCATACACATTAAATGCCCCATAAAAACTATCTGTTTTAGCAAACTTTTGACTCAAGAGACTTTCCAGAGAGTCTAAAAATACCTGAACATTTCAAAATTCCTTGCTCGACTCTGTCCGACCACTCCCGAATTTCAACCCGAACTGCTCGAAAACAAACTCACCCAACACCGTCCGAACACATTCCAAAATTCCTAAAAATTCCTAAACCCAGCCTAAAATTTCGGGATTGAAGCTTACTTTAATCTTCATAGCTCCTCTAAAAATTTCCAAGCCATTACACAAAGATTTAGGCAATTAAATAACACAAGTAGGTAAATCTCTACCTTTAAAGTTTGACAAAAGGCTAAGATATTGGTACCTATGCGCAGCCTTCCTCGTCACAGATACCACTTTGCCTCTGCCCGATAAAACCTACGATTCGATTTTCATAAATTTGAGAAAGAAACAAAGAGAAAATATAAAAAAAAAAAAACTATCTCTCTCGACGCTCTCTCCACGCCCGTCCGTCCCTGCCATTTGCCTTTTATTCCTTTTGATTTTCGTTTTTTTTTTTTAAATTACTACTATTATTATTATTTAAATACATAACTTATATTGTCTCATTCGGATCCGTTTCTGTCCCAAAAAATTTTATTTCTTTTCAGTTCAATTATTTTAAATGAACTTTAACTCAAGTCACTTCCTAACTTCCGAGATTTTTGTAAAAATCTCGCCCCTAAAGTCCCCGGGTGAGTATCACCCAGAATTCCTGTAGAAATATCTCCGCCCTCGTCCTGCACTCAAACGAAATTTTTCCGATCAATAGATTCTCACATGAGACAAATTTAACAGAAATCGCTTCACATCCAAGATATAGAGAATTGGCTTTCTCTCGAACCATTATGGTAATTTATTATTATTATTATCCTTTTAAAATTCCATAAATTTCCATAATTGGAATTTCACCCCTCCACTTTCCTTAATTGTAAAAGTGCCACAATTCTTTTAAAACTTTATAATTTCACCCTTAAAACAACTTTCAAAAATTTTATTATGGCATTAAAATAATTAAGGAAGCCCTTGGTGCACATACTTGCCACATACCTACACCCTCTCTGATTCGGTGTTACAAATACCCGACTGGGAGGTGAGTTTCCACCATTAGAACCCCATCATGGAGGTTTAGAATTCCATTGAAACTGAAAATCGATTCATATTTGATAAGAAACTACGCATAAATGAGACTTGAGAGATAACACTTCAATTGCAAGATTGGGATATCAAAAGCACAGAATCCTGTGAGAAAATACCGAGTTTTATGTTCCAACTGAAAGATTACATGTAATTGAAAATTCAGAATCCGAAGAAAAACTAAATACTCTGCTCTACTCTATGAACCCTAGCAAAAATATGAGAGAGGCACTCTCACTGTCTAAAAACAAACCTTAGAATCAAAACGCCTTTCGCCCTTCATCTAGTTTAAATACCCTTTTCCTTAATGATCCAAAGTGGTGGTCGGAAGACGAGCTGCACTTCGCACCACAAGATCGAATTCCTCGTCAAATGTGAACACCCTGCATCAAAAGGCCATCGGTGCCTGGTCGCTTTTTGGTGGTACCCCATCGGCACGGCTACTGGGTACCCAGACACTAATGCTAGGGACAGAAGTGGGCAATTCCAGACCACTACAGCCTGCACCTGCACTAATCGCTTCTACCAATGCTCCTTCTCACCGTAGAACTACCCGGGGCTTCACGACAACGGCTGCCATCACCCGCAATGATCTAAGACCGTTTCTCTGACACTCAACCCCTACAAAAGTGTGCACGAAACTCGAAACCTACACAAGCACAAAACACGAGAACGATCAAAGGCACCTATTTTACACAAATGAGAGCAAAATATGAGCCGGAGTAATAAACTAATATAACAAGGTTCTTTTATGTATTCAACACCACATGGTGAGAATTCTTGGAATCAGCACTGGTTTTAGGGTTTTGGTAGTCAAGAAAGAAGGAGAATGGAAAAGTCGTGTGATGTAACCGGATCGAGTTCGATGAAATCGCTATTCGCCATTTTTATGACGGATGGGCTCAATGTCATCATTGTCTTATGGAATGTCGCTGACATTAATGCCTACGCATAACACTAATCGCTAAAACTAAATGTCCCATTTAAAGTTGCGACGCCCAAATTAGAAGGTTTAAACCTCACTTATTGCATTTAGACAATTCGTGTTAAGATATGTTCACTTCAAAGGGCATATACATTAAGTCATTATATGTTTATATACATGAGGCATTTATCATTTTATCTTGTTATTTAAATTGTGGTTTAACTTGATAAAATTAGATCCTTGAATATCGGGTTCGCTTTATGTCATCAAGTATGTGACTGATAGTAAAACTCAATTAAGGCATAAGAACACTATTCTAAATAGTCCATAGCGATCATTATCGCGGGAATAATAATGAAGTAAGACTATTATGTTTTCTAAGAAAAGACCACGTTTGGTCAAGTCATGAACATAAGATGTTACTCAACATAAATACATGTTAAGTTCATGTTATTGGACTCCACCACAGTGAGAAATACTACATGGATTATGTCATCGTAATTCTCATTGTAGTAGCTGGTATTTGAGTCCTAATCTGAATTCACCATGGATTCCTACATGAGGAACTTCATGTCTTGACGTAGCTGAATGATGTCTTTAACAGGATGGCTACAAAGCATGGTCATACGCAAAGAATCATGTGGAGGAATGTGAGCGATAGTGAAGGAATTTGTCCCGCTCTTAATTTGGAGCGATGTCTATCGCCTCTTGGATAAGTGAGAGACCGAGAAATGCATTTGGTTTCACAAGCCGAATTGAGATTGATAGGAGTTATCAATATCATTTGTTTTACTTGAGAATCTAGAAGCAATTAAGTTGTATAAAGATGACTTCATCCATGCTTTGTGCTTAATCGAGACATCGTGTGACAAAGGACTAATATCATACTATGGTAAGGTTTTTCGAGTCATCGAATTCACTTGATTTTGTAGTTATGTCTTCGCTAGAGACCACAATATAACTCTTTGGGCTTAGAATATGATTCAGCCTGCCGCCACATTGAATGAACCTATAGGTCACACAAGAATGAGCTATAATGGGATGTTAGAAAGGCTCTCTCTTTAGCCCATGATTAGCTTCCAAGCCCAAGCCCATTAATAGTTAATGGAATTTGCTTAAATTGCTTTTAATAAAAGGGTTTGGGAGGCTTGATATAAATACAGCCTTTATCATCTAAAAGTAGGTGGTTCTTTGAAGTGTGGCGTTTTTGGAGAGAATTCTTTAGGAGTTTTGGAAGACACTAAGGTGTCTTTGGTTTGTGGGACAAAGACCTATCATATGCTAGCACATCCATCCCATCTATTAGCCGTCTCGTGGATACCTTTTAAAGGACGTTGCACACTACATCGCTCTGGCCTATTGCCGTCGATCAAGCCTGCATGGAGTTCTCATGGAAGCCAAAGGATGTGTGTGACTCTGGCAAACTGCACTAGTCGAAAAGGATCTTGGCCTACAAGAGCCAAGATCCGGGATTCGATTCACTGCTGAAGCTCCCCACCAAATCGCCTGATCCCGGTAATGCCAGCTCAGCGCAAACTTTTTATTTCGCCGCTTCTTATCACCGGATTCTAACATCCGGTCGCAGACCGGCGGTCGCAACTACAAATCTCGAAGTCGTGGACCTATTTCTCTCTTCTTTAGTTTTTTTCTCGATCGACCTAAATCTCACGGTCGACATCGTACGATCTCGCCTTTAAAATCTCACACATTTTTGCTATAATTCGAGATTAATGTTGTGGTCTTCTTTGGTCTTATCAAGAAAACTTATGTTGCAACCTTAAAGCATGAGTCACAACACTACTTAATAATATTTGTCGTGAATCCTCCGGGAAGTGGTCGCACCAAAAATCAAGTCACGCCCCATCTTTCTTTTTTTTTTTTCTTTTCTTTGCCATTATAGTCACGACTCAAAGCATGTCGCAACCTAGAAATTTTCTATTCAAGGAACAACTCACCATATAAGACTAAATCAATAAACCCTATTCAAACAAACAAAACAATCAACTTTCATCATTCAAATATGCAACAAATCAACCTACAAACATCCGATTCATCCCGCGGAATTTGGAATTCCATTTCCAAAAATTCAATCATGCATCTCTCATTAAAGACAAGTTTAGGGAATCAGAATTACTCCCTCGTGGTCTTGTTTTCATTCCTCGTACACAACAAAAATCATGTCTATCATAATTTTCCACTTCAACAAAGAAAACACTCAAAAAAATTTAAACAGTAAAAAAAAAAAAAAAAACATAAGTCTATATAGACAAATAAAAATAAATAAATAAAGTGACTAATAAAACTTAGAAAGAAATTGTTGTATAGGTTGCCTCCCACAAAGCTTCCAAGCCAATTTTCGAGTCCTTAAATTTCTGGACTATATTTTTCTATGAAGTCTTTGCTTCAGCAATTTTCTTCCACTCAGAACTAGGAATCAATCATATTTCTTTCAAGATACTGCTTTAATAACTGACCATTCACTTTAAACTCTTCTCCATTACTGGTTTTCAATGTCGCCTCTAAAAGTCAGACTTCGCTGACTACTATATAAGGGTCACCCATTTCATTTCGCTTCGAAAAAGCTTCACCTAGATGTCAATAACAGACCTGATCTCCTGCTTTAAATTCTCTCCTCAAATCCTTTGATCATGTCATTTCTTGGTCTTGTCTTTGTAAATCCTGCCATTATCATAAGCTTCATTTCTCAACTCTTCCAATTCATTCAATCGAGATCTTTTCCTCTTTACCACCAAATTAAAATTCAATTTCGGCGGCCCACATAGCTTTGTATTCCACACCAAGAGGGAGTTGGACAAGATTTTCCAAAGACAATTCTATATGGGGACATCTCCAATGGGAGTCTTATGCGCCTCAGGCGCTCCATAATGCATCATCAGTTTTTTAGAGACCAATCTTTCATTTGAGTTTACAAGCCTTTTCTAGAATTTTCTTTATCTCCCTATTGGAAATTTCAGCTTGCCCATTTGTTTGAAGATGATAAGCCAAACTCATTATGTGTTTGATTCCATACCTGTTCATGAGTTTCTCAAACACCTTATTTGCAAAATGGCTCCCTCCATCACTAATAATAGTCCTGGGTGTCCCAAATCTGCTCAAGATATTTCTTTGTAAGAATCCCACAACTGTATTAGCATCATTCTTGGGACAAGCTATTGCTTCCACCCATTTTGATACATAATCCACAGCTAGGAGCATGTATATATTTCCAAAAGAAGATGGAAAAGGCCTCATGAATTCTATTCCCCATACATCAAATAATTGCACCACCAGGATACCATGCAGGGGCATTTCTTGCCTTTTGCTGATATTTCCCATTCTTTGGCATTGATCACAAAGTTTCACCCATTCAAAACAATCCTTGAAAATAGTAGGCCATTAAAAACCTGATTGGAGAATTTTAGGCTGTTTTGTCTCCTGCAAAGTGTCCTCCATAAGGTGATGCATGACATTCAGAAAATTTGCCTTGTCACTTT
Organism: Tetrastigma voinierianum; assembly: GCA_016808115.1. NCBI lineage: Eukaryota > Viridiplantae > Streptophyta > Magnoliopsida > Vitales > Vitaceae > Tetrastigma > Tetrastigma voinierianum. The sequence continues at coordinate 1,089,544 of JAEQBH010001004.1, forward strand.
TTCTAAGACACACCCCGATGATCATATCATCTCTTTGAATAATAAATTGGTCATCCCATAAAACCCATTGTCGCCCTCTCACTTCCTCCTCTCAGTCAGCTGACTGTGGTATCACCCCACAAGCTAGAAAGTTCACAATATCATCATACTGCGGTAATCGAATGACAACCAAATAACGCCATCCGGTGTAAATTTTCTGCTACTTCCATTTCTTCTTCTTTCACGGTAGTCTTTTCAACTCTTGACAAGTGATCAGTTATGACATTGTCACGACCTTTCTTATCCTTGATCTCCAGATCAAATTCCTATAATAACAATACCCATCTGATTAGTCTTGGCTTAGCTTCTTTCTTGGCCATCAAATATTTGATTCCAGCATAATCTATATGGATGATGACATGAGACCCCAAAATATATGGCATGAACTTTTCACATGCAAATACCATAGCCAGCATCTCATTTTCAGTAATTGAGTAATTTTCTTAAGCTTCATTGAAGGTTTTGCTATAATAGTATATGGCCCTAAACATTTTCATACTTTTATAGTCTCCAATATTAGCCCTATCGCATAGCCACCTGGCATCGCATTACAATCTCAAATTTTGCTCTAGTCCGATTTAGCCATGATAGGAGCTTCAACTAATTTGGATTCGATCTCCTCAAATGAATATTGGTAGGACTCATCAAAATTAAACTTGGAATCCTTCTCCAATAATCTACATAATGGTCTTGCTATTTTTGAGAAGTCTCTAATAAATCTTCTATAAAAACAAGCATGTCCCAAGAAACTTCTTATTCCTTTGACCGTTGTTGGTATGCATGAGTCTTTATAATGGAAACCTCGCTTGGTCCACTTCCGTACCGGGCCGCAAATTCTATGCCCAAGCACAATGCCTTCGTCACCATGAAATGGCATTTTTTCCCAATTCAAAGCTGTGTTCGTCCCGCACTGTGGAAGCATCGTCCCCAAATTCCCGCAGCAATGTTAAAACCTGATCCATAAATCGTGAAGTCATCCATGAATATCTCCATAACCTCCTCTGCTAAATTTGAGAACATAGACATCATACATCTGAAAGTAAAGAGACAAGATAACCTAAACGGGTATTCTTCTAAAATAAACATAAGGGCATGAGTAGTTTTCTCCTAGTCCTCGTGTGCAATAGCACTGGGTTATATCCACATCCATCAAGAAAACAAGGAGGGGATGTCCCGCTAACGTGTCCAACATCCGATCAATGAAAGGCAAGGAGAATGATCTTTCCAGTCAGTAGATTCAATTTTTCTCAGAATCTATACACACCCTCCATCCTCACATAGTTCTTATAGGGAATCAGCTTCATTCCTTTCATTTCGAACACGTTGAATCCACCCTTCTTAGGGAACCACATGAACTGGCTCACCTTAAGTATCATTCATTGATATTGCATAAATAAATTCGCATTTAGCCATTTCACATTTCCTTTCTTACAACATCTTTCATCATTATGGTTCATCCTCTTTTGGTGTTCAATCCATGTTTTGCATCATCATTTAGCGCAGGATTTTATGCATGCAAATAGAATGATCTATTCTTTAGATCTTCAATCACCAGCAGTAGCCTTTGTAATATTCTTTAGAATCTACGTTGTTCTCGTTTTTCATTTTCAGTCAATTCAGTTGATATGATTACTGGTTTCTCCTTTCTGGTTCTAAGAAAGCATATTTCAGATGACTAGGCAATTCTTTCAAAATTAACCCTTCTGCACTAGTCTTTTGTTTAGTAACTTTCTTTTCCTAGCTGCTTGAATTTTCTTGACTGTTTTCATTCAAACTCAAGACTGTTTCCATATTTTGAAAACTGGAATGCAGCAGTTCATAATTAACACTCTCAAGATACTGGAAATTCATCTCATTTTCATTGATAAAATGTTGAAGATTACAATCAGAGATCAAGTCAAAACTGATAGGACTACTATTTTCTACAACCATACAAATTTCTGCATCAACATCAGGTTGTGTCAAGCTCTTGTTAAGGTTAAAGTGTATTGCTTCATTTCCTACCCTTAAGGTCAGCTCACCCGTTTGCACATCAATTAAGGCAACTCCGGTTAGTAAGAAGGGTCTTCCTAACAACAGAGGGACCTCGTTGTCTTCTTCTATTTTCATAACCACAAAGTCCACAGGGAAGATAAATTTTTCACCACCACATTACCTTCAAGAACACCTTCCCTCGGTCGAGCCATGGATCTATCTACCATCCAGAGATAATTTGTCAAGTGGGGTAAGTTCCCCCAAACTCAATCTTTGTACCACTGATAGGGGCATCAAGTTGATGCTGGCTCTTAAGTCACATAAGGCCTTCTTGAACTCATATTTCCCTATTGAGTAGGGAATGGTGAAGCTGCCTGGGTCCTTCATTTTTGCTGGTAGACTTCTCTGAATAACTGCACTACATGTGGCAATTAAGTTTACTACACCTTCCTCAGCAATCTTCTTCTTCTTGCTTAGTATCTCCTTCATAAATTTTCGTATAATTCGCATTCGACGATTTCCTCCCGCAAAGGGAATATTTATTTCTATTTTCTTGAAAATTTCCAAGAATTTAGAGAATTGCTCTTCTTTCTTTGCCTTCTGAAGCCTCTGAGGAAATGGGACTGGCAGGGTATAGTCAGACTTTCTCCTTTGTTTCGCCACAACTCTTCTCAGTCGCCTAATTGTCGCTTTTCTTCTTTTATAGTCCTCTCCTCGATATACTCTTTTCATCCTCTTCCATTTGCCTTATCTTCTTCTTTGACTCGCCTTCCTGTTTTCGTCACGTCGTCGCTCACTTCTTTCCCATCTCACTGGACCGCCATACAAATCTGGGTTTTTCTGAGTGTCACTGGGGAATGCATTCTTGTTTTGGTTCTGCAAGGTCAAGGCCAACTACCCAACCTATGTTTCCAAGTTCTTCAGGGAAGCATTGGTGTTTGATTGAAACATTTGTGTGTTGGATTTAAGAGCCTAACTCAAAGAAATTTCGTCACGGGTGTGAAGTAGCCTGTTATCCCCATGAATCGCAAAGATCGGCCTCAAATGACTGGGTTCTCTTTTGACCTTGATATTCATTTCTTTGCTCTCCTTGTTGCTACTGCTACTAAAACCTTGGTGGATGATACCCTTGCTGGAAATTCTGCCCTTGTCTTTGCCTCGTGATTCTCCACCATATGAGATGTCTCGCTGCCTTTAAATATTGATTGTAATGCGTAAGTGTCAGATTCGCTCAAATGATAGCTTCTTCAGACATTCAAGTAATCGGGTTCTCCAACCGCATAAGGATCTTCATCAACCGATCCTCCTCGCACTTCTTTTCCGATTCCACCTCTCATCGTCTTCCAATCTCATCGCGTAATGCGCTTTTATCCTCGTTTTATCCATCCCGTGCATATTAGCATCTAACTTTGCTTCCATGGCAATCATCTTGTTAAGCCTAATGACCTACTCCCTCTTGTTCTCGTTGTTGCTCCCTCGAAATTAGGGATGGAGCTTTCATGTTGCATTTTGGCCAGGCTCGCTATCAAATCCTTTTGCCTCCTACGCGACTTTTCCTCTGAATGCCCCACAACAAAAGCATCTATGATACCCTCAAGTATCATTCAGAGAGTGATAGACAATATCCATTTGTGTCTTCAGATCTATGCCATGCATAGAACATCTCTTCAACAGCCTTTTGTACCTTTCCCATGTAGTATACAAGCTTTCATCCTCCCCTTGTTGGAACACTATGATTTCCCTTCTTCTTTCAAATGTGAGGGATGGGGAAAAATCTGCCTAGGAATGCTTCCACCAACTCTTCCCATGTATCAACTGAGCCATATGGTAGTGATTCATACCATGTGGCTAACATTCTGCTGGAACGGGGAAGAGGTGTAGCTTTATCACCCTCCGGGTCTCACACCATTCGGGGCCTTAACCGTGCTCGCATCTTCGAGGAATCGCCAAGGTGTTCATTAGATCTTCAATTCAGGATGGCTAGTAAACCGATTCTTCAAACCATGGTGATCAATGTTGGTTTTAGCTCAAAGTTGTTAGCCTCTACAGCAGGTTGTCTGACTGCTGAGTATTCTGCTTGGATGATAAGCCTCCAGAAATCCTCCATTGTATTCAATCGAGGCCTTTCACAAGGTTTCTTGTTCAACTGCCCGATCACCCTTTCATCCTATGGTCGCTTCTGCTCGCGCATTTCCTTAAGCTTCTTAGTGTTCTTTTCCACCCAGACCTACAGCATTCGATTCGGCTTCCTAATTAACTGAAATGGAGACATATTGAGATTAATTTGGGAACAAAGTGGTATCTAAATCATATATCCTTTAAGCTTCTAAAATATCGCAGCTTACGCAACATCATATCAAAAACTGCTTTTTGTGCATTTCTTTTATAAAATAAAGAAAAATGTCCAAATTAGCACTTCTCTCTTTGCTCGAATATTGATTTATTCCAACTTTCAATCCCCGACAACAACGCCATAAAATCCTGTTTGTTCGAAGATATAATTAAACCACTCAATTTAACACTTATACAGGAGCCTTACAATTCTCCCGCATCCATGTCAAAGTTGAATAGAGTTGTTTGAAAATGAATAAAGCTGATTTTATGTTCTGAATTAATAATGGGTTTAGTCCATGACACTGCAAGTGCACAGGTCATACAAGTAATAAAAATTGGATGTAAGTCCAAATATTATTCTAATGGTAGATTTTGACAAGAATGTTGAAATCAACTAATCTAACCACTAAGATCCACGCTATTTGAACCTCCTTTTAATAGTTTGAAAATGGAATTTAAAAGACAAGATAATCCTATATTACTTTCATCTAATGAAAATAAAATTTGAATTGAACTAACAAATAAACTGGACTGAATCAAATCTCTTCTATAAATGAACATTGAAATGAAAATGTTTTGGATAAGTCAATTTCTGCATTTTAACTCATTAATTCTTTCTATCCTGATTTTTGGATTTGGATTTGTCAAAGATGCCTAACAATGCGATTGAATTTCTCCATAAATCACATACTAGAGGTCCCTACTTCTCTCAAAGACAAGGGTCTAACCAGTTATTTGTGTTCTATACAATCTTTACAAGATCTAGGTATTTTTCTTTCTCAATACTTCATACCCATTTCTTGAGACTGCAGATTTCTTAGTTCCCAAGTAAGGGTTGTTGCAAAATTTCTACAACTTGATTGATGACTCATCCTTTAGATCTGATGGATTTTTCCTTCTCCTTGATTAGATCTCAGCTAACACAGGATCTAGATATATCCAACGGATTAAGGTGAAATCTCTGATGAGTTAAATTGATAAATAATTCCCTTCAACCTCAACTATGAGCGAATTGGAAATCTATCGAAATGAACTCACAGAGCTCCTTAGTTCTTCAATGATAGTCCGATACTCACAAGCTAAATGTTCCAAGCCTAAAATCTCCATTTCAGGTCACCGTAGGGCTTCCTAGAAATCAGAGCAGAACAATCCTCGTGACGGGGTATTCTGTGATACCATCAGAACAACTCAATTCACAAACAACATCAATCAAATAAATCCAAATCCAAATTTCAAGAAATTCCTTCCGATTCAAGCAGGAAAAACTGTAACTAACAACATATCTATTCCAATGGAAGTTGTGCTTCTCAATTACAGAATCACAATCTACAATGGAGTATTGATCAAGAACATCCACTGTAACTATAATTCCCTAGGAGAAACGAATTCCAAAAATTGTCTGAACTTCATTGATTCCAAGCCGTAATTGGAAAAGAGAATGAAAAATTAAATCTAGCTTCTACATTCTAACAAATTATTGGTTCAGATCTAGAAAAAAAGAAAATAAAAGAAAAGAAAAGTCTATTCTATAGTATACAGTAAGTCTTCCTCGTCCTCCTGCACAATGGGTTCGTAAACGGAAGTCGCTTACTAAAACCGCGGTACGCCTCTATTTATAACCTTCGAAATCGCCCATCTCCAAGGCTCCAAGTGGATTTCCCTAAAATAAATGGCCCAGACCTCTATTTAGGTCACGACCCGAGAATGGTGTCGCGACATGAAATCCTGGTCTAACCTATCAAGTCTGTCATGACCTAAGAACGTCGCAACGCTCTTCACTTTGTTCTCGCGAATTTGCTGAAAGCACGACCCGATGTTTTCAAGGTGACTTGTTTCTTCGCCAGATTTGGATTAGTGGTCGCAACATGAATTCTTGTCTGGATATGTTAGCTGACAAAGAATGAGACTCTCGTCACACCCCCTTTTCTTGTTTCAGACCGTGTCGCGACTTCTCACCCGATGTCGCAACCTCGGCTCTCTCCCCGCCTTTACTACATTTCAGAAACCGACCCATCTGACATGTCGCGACATCACTTCTCTGCCACAATCGCTCATTCTCGGGTCACAGCCCCTTTCATGTCGCGACTTAAAATCGTTTGTCTTTCATTATCTCGTCGCACATGGTATTTAGGTCGCTACCTAATCGCTTCTTTCCTTACTAAAATCCTATATCGCGGATTCCAAAGCATGTCAGCGACATCATTTCTCCCATCCCGTCAGCAACCTCATTTCTCGCCACAACAATTTCTTCTCAATTCCGGGCCGCCATTGGTCGTGACTTAAAAGTGTGTCAACGACCGAATGAAAGAAATTTCCGTGTCGCGACCTCATTTTTATGTCGCGACACCCCTTCGTTGTTAGCCATTTGGATCCCTGTCTCACTTTCTTTTTCAGTCGCACTAAAATTTCTAGTGTGTTAGTTTTCTGTCGCGACATGTGGGCATTAGGTCACATAAAGTAGTTTCTTTAATCATCGCACCCCGTCAGCGACCTCAAAAGTATGTCGCGACCATTCTTCCTTCCTTTCCAGTCACAACCTAGAAAGTGTGTCGAGACTAAGTAGTGGCCCTTCTTACTTTGTTTTTGTCGCAGTGGCTCAAACTTAGTCACAACATGTTTTAACTGTTCAGCTCATTTTTATGTCAGCAATAAATTCGGGTCGCGACTCCATTAGTGTCCTGCCTTACATTTTGTCAGAACATCGATTTTCAAGGTTACCAACAATGTTTTCTTTCTGTGTCGCGACCTCAAAAGTATGTCACAACATAATGGTGGCTTTTCTTACCTATGCTCTTGTCCCAGTTGCTTAAATGTAGTCGAGACATAAATACCGGTTGTAACCTTGATTGGAGTCTCCAACTTATATTTTTTTATCGCAACCTTAAATTGCATGGTATTGATCTTGTAAGCTTGGTCATCAGCCATTCATAGTCGACCTCACCATTCATTACTAAAGTTGTCTTTCTAAGTGTCGCGACCCTCGTAATGGTGTCGTGACATGAAATCCTTCCTGAAGCCCTTTTCTATCTCTCAAGAATCTCTCTTTGCCGCGACAAATTTTTCATTCGCATAGTGAGTGACTTCGTCGCGACCTCGATTCTCTGTCGTAATCTCACCTTGACCATTGAACTCGCTTTCCGATCCTTGGTTGAATTTTCTATTTCTATAAATTTTGCAAAATATAAATTTGGTAAATAGTACATATTTCTACATAAAAACAAGCAATTACATTGTAATAAAGATCAGAAAAATGGACTAAAAATTCAATGAGTTTTTTACTCATCAGGTAGATGCTAAAAAACTTCGCCCTACTTCCAAGCGCACCCTATCATTGTACTCACCAACCTCCCTCTAAGGAGCACTATACATAAGCCCGATCTATCAAGGCGGATGGCTCGGTGGGCGGTTGAGCTCAGTGAGTTTGGTATCCAATATAAACCCCGTTTGGCGATGAAGGGACAAGTACTGGCTGACTTTTTAACGGAGGTTCCTCAGTAGGAAATGAAGTCAGACAACTCCGGCTGGTGGATGGAACTTCATGATAGACGAGAGATGGACTGGGCTGTAACTTGAAGCCCCAACCGGGGAAGTAATAGAACAGGTCATACGTTTGGATTTCCCCGCTTCTAACAATGAAGCCAAGTATGAAGCAATAATAATCGGGCTCTGTCACACCCCCAACCCCCGCCTAGGTAGATGAAGGGGGCGCGAAACTATACTGGGACTCTTTACTTGCTTTTTCAGACATTGGTGGTCTTAAGTCTTATAACTAAATCAAAATATCATATACAAAGATACAAAAATAAAACTACCACCTGTGAAGGGGAGGTTTACAGTTGTCACATATACAAATTCCCAGTCCCATTTATATATACATATACAAAACCGTACATTGACATTTACATAATCGTAGCAAAGAAACTCATGTGCCCTACAAGTGTGTCGCCCGCTAATACTCAAGATCATGACTTTTCCCATACTCTACAAGAATTAAAAAACCCATGCTAAGCTTATAACTTAGCTGGAAACTTATGACTTATATGGCCACATGCATTGATACTCACTTACGTATAGACATAACAATAAATATATATACAAAGAGTGAGTTATCATAATTTTTCATGAATTCATATAACAAACTTATACACATACTTGTACTTATAGAAAACTTATACTTGTTCAAATCTCCCGTGAGTTACGTAGAAGTGAGATTGAAAATGGCAGTACCCGTAGGTGCCATTCAAAGCGTAACGATGTACATTACTTACTTATTCGTTATTCGTAATTCTTATCAAAATAAATGTTTGACTACTCAGATCAAGAATAAGAAATAAGTAGACACAACACAATAGTACCTAAAAAGGTAATGACAAGACTAAGGTGTCATAAAGACAAAGCAAAGAGCACCAAGTACCAATGCAGAGAGTGTCACACTAACTTAGAAACAAAATATTTCAATGGTTAAAGCACTAGAGAGTGCCATTGTACTAATCGTGAGTACCAGCAGTACTATACAACCGCCCACGTAAAAAGAGTGGGTCGTGGCCATTCAATATCTAGCCTTAGGCATCCTATAATTATATGTGTTCAGAACTCAATATATTATCATAGAGGACTTTGCCACTAGCCTCAAGAATGGTGGTACTGGCAGATTTTTTCACTTAGTTTCATTCTTATTTGAACCCGGCATTAGTCATTTATTGTGTTCATACCATCTAGGTATACCTAAGCAAGGGTATAAAAAACAGGTCATTGAAGTACCCACTCGCATCACTTTGATCTGCATGTACCACTTTGCCTCTCTGTCTAATGGGTAACCCATTCACCCTTTTGCACCGATAATCACTGCAGTGTTCTACCCAAAAATGGAAAATTTTGCCATCTCTCACTCACTTTTCTTCAATAAACCTCCTTAATTCCATCCTACATCAAAACCCACCATGGGATCCACCCAAAACAACTCTAAAATGGTTCATAACCCAAACATAAACATAAGAGGGTAAATTAAGAGGATTCCTAACTCCCAACAAATATTCATACACCAAATCAAATAAACTACATGATTCCCTTACAACCATAGAAATTCTCACTAAACTTATCTATAAGATATGTTCCCAAGTTCCAACCCATAACTTCCCACAACACTTGTAATGGTGTCAGAACTTCACAAACCCCTCGGACAAAGAACTAGATCAAGAATCTAAGAATCCATACCATACAAATCCATACAAAACCATAGCAATCCATACCTGAAATCTTCTTCTCCTTCTTCTTCTTCCTTTTCTTCTTCTCTTCGCCTCTATTCACGTAGAAACCCTAGCACTCATTCTCACCTGTGATTTTTTGCTTCAAATCATACATTCAAGTGGTCTTATCCCTATTTGATTTTACTTTTTTTCCTCTAATTACAATTTGGTCCTCAAACTCCATTCTATTTGCACCACAACTTATGCCATTTCTATAATAGCATATCATCTTCTTATCTTATGACTTTATATCCTTGCTTTGACAAATCTCCACTTTTTAGCCTCAGATTCTGTAATAAATCTCCTGTGTTTCTCGAAATTTTCTCACTTAGCAAAATAATAATTACAAAAATTTAAAATGCAATCTATAATATACCCTAATTATGTTTTAAAACTAATTAAGGTGGTTTTAGTGTTACAAGCTCGACTCAAGTAATCTCCGTATCCCTCTAAAAGATCATCATAAGAAGCAACCTCTAATTGCGGGCAAGTAAATCCGAATATGAGACAAGGGACCAACGATGACCGTATGTGAGTCTTAATAACTCATTGGGAAGCTTACATGTACTACCAATGAAAGATATCCCGAAATTCTAATAAAGGTAGACGCTTCGGGCAACCCTAGCCACGTCTCCATTAATAAAAGAAACAGTATTCTCCGTGTACTAGCTCCCGCTTAATCGTTGATCACTACCAACCGGGTGAATGAAAGAGATGAGACGGGTCCTTCTTGGATGACTCCAATAGTCCGCTATTCGGAAGTTCATGGAATCACGGACAACGTAGAAATAAACCCACAAGATCCAAAATCCAAAGGCAAATTTCTGCTTCTCCCTTGTTAACAATCGCCTATAAGCCGTCCAAGTGGCCCTATCTTAAATACCTTACTCACCAACAAGGACAATACATATTGGCACAAATCCATAATGGAATATGCGGAAACCATCTAAAGAATACACCGCACATGAGCTCATACCCGCGCTACTATCGTCGACCATGCGTATGATACCCGCCACCCATGTTAAAGTGTGACCGTCAAGCAATGACAAGCCCCCGTCCCAAAGATCCCTACCAAAATCTATCAACTATAACAAGCTCCCGAATCTCTTCGGCTGAAAGGGGGTATTGATAGTCGCGTTACACCACCGCCACTAGAAGAAGCTGTTACTCGTTGCCACCAATTACTTCAACAAATTGATAGAGGTCGAAGCCTTCGCATCCATCAAAGACAAAGAGGTCATTCAGTTTATATGGAAAAACGTTGTGTGCAAATTCGGAATACCTTAATCGATTGTAACCGACAATGGACCATAATTCGATAGCCGGGTATATAAGAATTTCTGCAACGAGTTGAAGATCAAAAACCTATACTCAACCTCGCACCTGGCGTGAGCAAATGGCCGCTAAGCATCCGACAAGACCTCCCCGACAACCCCAAAAACGCCCCGCATTCGCTAAAGGAAAGTGGGTAGATGAACCACCATGAGTTTTACAGCTTACGTAACAACCAATGGGGTCGACTCGGGAATCGTCGCTTGTCTCTACATACCTGGATGGAGGCTATCATCCCCACAAAAATCGAGATGCCCACCATTCGGAAAGAAATTTCTGAGGAAGCAAATGCCAAATCAATAACTAAAGACTTAGACACAACAGACAAACTCTAGGAAGCTTATGATCACAAGACAAGATCATACCACAGAAGAGGGCAAACTTCAGACAACCAAAAGATGTGAAGTCGCTGTGATATTCAAAGCTTCAGTGAATTAGTCTAAGAAGGGTCTTTGAAACACTCTGGGCTAACCTCAGAACGCCCTAAAATAACCTACAGCTTTTATAACACGTTAACGTATAAAATAAGTTAAATTATATTTTTCCTAATTTATACTTTATTAAAGAAATAAAAATTAAAAACCTTAAATTATAAAGAATTAAGGTTAAATTGGTAAAATGTCAAATGAGGACCTAATCATTATGTAAATGAGAAGTGTATGTGCCAAATGGTAAGGGTAATAAGTTGAATAGCAATGAAAGAGAAAATAAGGATTAAAATGCAAAATGCAGAGAAATGAGGAAATAATGTGTCAATTCAAACAAGGCCTCCAGCGTTGTTTCTGAGTTAAGACCAAAATTGGTCTGAATAGCATTTCATTCGGGGCATATCTTCACATTTGAGAACTAGGCACCTGCTGAGAGCGAGAGGAGACCAAGTCAGGTTTTGTGCTCTCCAAGGATTTGAGCCAAATAAAGAAGAAGAAAGAAGGAAGTGAAAAGAAAGAGATTAAAGGTATGAAACTAACCCTAACCCCCTTTAATGTTGTGTTTGGGTTTGATGAAAACCCCAAATCGGAATAGAAGCATTTTAAATGGTTGTAGATCTATTTTGGGGTTGTTTTGGGTTAAGTTTCAAAGTGTTGCTAGATTTTTGTGAGGAATTTCAGATAAAGGAAATGTCATTTTAGGGAGATGTCACAAATTTTACAAAACTCCATGTCTTTTTACATAACTTGGCCATCACTCATTCAAATCGAGTTATTCAAATTTACGGGTGAACTATACTTCTGAGAACAACATCCCAAAATAAGTATTCAAATTGAACCCCATCGGGACCTAAATTTGTCAAAGTGAGGCCTCTATTTTTAAAATCTGGGTTCAGCCTTGGTATAGTTTTTGTGTTTTGGAACAAATGGTATTTAGGCCATAAGTCGAAGCCACTCATCCAAATTTTGATTCAAATTTCTGGGTAAACTAGACTTCTAAGAGAATAAATCTCCTTGAAATAAGTGTATTCTAATTTAGACCCCATTGGACCCAAAAATTCGTCAAAGTAAAACTCTATTTTCAGGCAAATTCTGGTTCTGTTTTGAAAATAGAGTAGTCCTGGTTGTTTTGAACATATCTTGAGCTTTAGTGCTCCGAATTGGATTATTCTAATTTCTGAATAAAATATATTTATAAGGGAACAATGGACTTGAAGGAAGTTGCGTAAAATGCGACTCATTTGTTCCTAGAAAATTTTACTTAAAGGAAGTTGGATAGAAAACAACCCTAACTAGAAACCTAAATAAGCCAATTAATATTGTTCTCACTTGTATGATGGATTAGGCTGAAGTGCATGAGAAAGCCCTCTGACCTAAGAACTGTAGATTCGAGGATAGGAATCGAGGAGCGACAACCTTTTTGGGTTTGTTCTCCATACATCCCTTCTTATTTTAAGTTTTATGATTGTTAGTTGAAATGATTTTCAAGAAAACTGCATATGTGATTTGTTTTAAGCGATTTGGGAAAATTGATTTCAAATGCATTGCCATAAAAAAAATCAGACATGAGCATCAAATGTATTATTTTGTATAAATGTATATACAATATTGTAAATTACTATGATTGAGTTTAATGCTCTTAATAGAATGTTATCCATTATATCTGAGTTAAGGATAGATTAGTATACCAATAAGGGTCAAATCAGCGCATTAAGTAACGAATGAAATATACAAGATACTGATCCAGATTTACAAGACAAGATACTTTTGAATTAAATATTCCATATGAAATTATATACTTTGAAGTGATCAAATGATTTGCAAATGAAAGTATGTGAAATAAGCACATATATATAATGGGCATGGTATGGACTATTGAAATTGTGCCCAAAACATTGTTTCATAAAGCTTCGCATATTTGTGTTTAATTGAAATGAAGAGAGAATTGCATAAACCATTACATGAAAACGCTAGCTGTTGTTTTATCATCACGAGGTACCGAGTGACTGTAGACAAGAGCAAAGACCGCATAGTTCGTAGTCATCATCAAATCGTAGCAAAGTATAAGTAAACGCCTGTCTTCATGCATACATTTCATCCCATGACATTATTTGATCCTTTGTAATGAAACCAAAAATATAAGTTTTCATGGAGAACATATTTGATTATTTCAGGAGATTAACTCTTCTAATAATGTTTTGTAAATGATATCGTTGGAGTGGCATACATGCCATATTGAATGAAAGTAGCACTGACAAATGGTGGTCTCTTTAATCGAAATGATTACGCGACATTTATTTCTACGCATTCGAAATGTATATATGGTAAACCCACCAAGGCCCCCCGATCCGGGCCTCTACCCTGGCCGGGTCACTGGCGCCGACAAACCCGACACGGGAAGTTCCAAGCCAACTGGGAAGGACCATACACGGTGGTTCGAGTAGGGATAGCCGGGTCTTATGCGTTGAGTAAGCCAAATGGGACTGCTGTTCCTAGAATGTGGAACGCTATTCATCTTAAGAAGTACTACCAGTAGTGCATTCTTGGAGGATATTACTATCTATGAAAGATTATTCTTTACACATTTCCTTTTAAAACCTACAATTGCTTCTTCCTAAAAGTCCAGATATGGTTGTTATCCCGCTGGCATCCCAAAAGTTCATATATGGTTGTTGTCCTGCTGGCATCCTAAAGGTCCATATATGGTTATTTTCCTACTGGCATCCTAAAAGTCCAGATATGGTTTTTGTCCTACTAGCATATTTAAAAGTCCAGGTATGGTTAATCCCCTGCTGGCACACAAAAATCCAGATACGGTTGATGTCCTGCTGGTACATAAAATGTCCAGATATGGTTGTTGTCTTGCTAGCATATTTAACAATCCATATATGGTTTATGTCCTACTGGTACATAAAAAATCCAGACACGGTTATTGTCCTGGTAGCATTTTCAAAATAAAAAGAAAATGGGAGCCCAGACATAACTGTCGTCATGAAAAGGTTTTTATCAAAACATGCTCTAAAGAGCGCCAAGGGTTACAATGAGTAATGTGCATTTTGGTTGCACAACGGCCCCATTTTACAAAAATCTCCTAAAAACACCCAAAACTAATATGAAGGGTTATGACCCTGCCTCTACAATAACGCTCTTCACGGTCCTTCACTGCTTTCAACCTGGATACCTTGCCGCCTTGGCTTGCTTACTATTAAAATAAGTACACCTTAGATTCACAAAAAACTTTGAGGAAGGGGTCACCGGGAGTCAAGCATGCCATCCGGGAACTCGGGATCTTTCACCGGACGCCAGGCGTTAAACACACAACATCCATAGCCATAAGTGAAAATTTTCTCCAAGGCTTTCTAGTAATCTTCAACCATGGCTTCCTTGTCCTTACCCGCCTAGGAATGGAGAGCAGACACTTCATCCCGGGATGTCTCGAGCTCCAGTAAGAGCGACGTCCGCTCAACCATCAGGCGGGTAACCTTAACCTTTAACCCTTGCCCGTCTTCCTCTACAGCCGCCAAGGCATCTCGCATCCTAGCCAGGTCATCCTCCGCCCTTGCCTTGGCCTCGCCCGCTGCTATGGCCGCTAGAAAAGCCACCTTAGCCTCCTGTTTAGCCTCGTCCCTTTCTTTCTCCACCCGCTCAATCTTCTCCTCACTAGCTATGGCTTCTTGCTTCCAATGTTTCGCCTTAGACTCTACTCGCCAAAGTGCCATGCCCGGTGTTGAACAAACATCACGTGAAGCTCAGCCTTCAACATTCTAACCTGATCAAACTTTTATACTGACAAACCATGTTCCGGATGGTTGTCATAGCCTGTAAAAGAGAAGCTACAATGATATTACAACGTAGAGCTAGCAACCGCAAAGCAACACGATCATCTACCGACTGGAAAGTCATGAAGAGCTGATGAACATCCCATTCTCGCCACTCCACCGAAAGCCTCCCGTCTCGTAAAAGGTAGATGTGGAACTGATGGAATAATCGCCCAGGCGAACCGCCACCAGCCGAAGTAATTAGGATAGAGGTCGTCATAGCACAAATGGACACCCACTCGGGTTAAAGCCCAAACATGGATGATCTCCGAGCACTCCTCTAAACATGGGTAACTAAAGTCTCGCCGAGGATGGATCCTCTCACGAGGAGGAACTACTTACTTCAGCAGCATCACTTGGTCGCAGCCTTCTCCCGCTGGCACTGCATTTGGCATCTAAGTAAGGGTAGCGGAGTAGAAAAACCACCTCAAGTGGGGACCTCACCACCTCACAACACTGGGGTGACCCCCAAAGAAGGATCCTCCCGAGGCGCACCAGGTCTCGTTAGGGCCACCTTCCAAAATCTGACCGATCATCAAATGATCTAGAGAATCCACAGGATTATTGTCCAAATTTTCCTATTCCTTCTGCCCCACAGACCACTTCGAGGACGCCTTCCGATCAAGTACAGGGAGGGGCACTCATCCTCCGAGTTCACAATCCGCTTCCGCATCCATGCAGTGAACCCGATAGCAAGCATAGACATCTCCTCTTCCTCGGTAGACTCACCGGCAAGTACGTCCACCCAATCCACGAAGCATTCCAACCCAACGTCTACGCTTTAGCGACAGCCCCTTCCTATCTCTAGCCCTTCTTTTCTCAAATTCTGTGGGCAAGGAGCCACTTCGAGGCTAGGTTACTCGAACAAACCTCACTAAGGCCCCTATGGCGCCCCTCCGCTCGTCTTCGGTAGCTAAATCGCCCCTGGAAGAGCTACCTAGGTCGACTCACAGTAAAGGCCTCCACAGAACAAAGGGCTCTCCTCAACAAGCCTCGTGGGCAACAAGCGCTAACGATAGAATGATGTAAGGAAAGGCACTGTGCGCCAACCCTCATAGCGGTGTTCCTACTGCTAAGAGAAGCTCATGATCGCACCGCTCCGCTATCTCCAACGCCATCCGATGTCTCTGCCAGCCTTCTCTATCCAATTGATTGGTCGCCGCCCGCGCTCGATAGCATCAGAGCAGATGTGTGTCAAAAACACTGGGAATCCACCTAGCGTAACATGATTTCAACCAAACTACATCAACCTAGGAACGTGAGAGATTGGTTCACATCAAAAGGTTCTGGGAGCCAAGAGTCTGCATCACTCGCCCTCATCATGACAACCCCCTTCGCCCCTGCCTTGGGGGAGCCTGGGAGCCCAGCCATTTAATCAGAGCTGTGACGCCCAATCCCGGGGTCCTGACTACAACCTGACTGTATAAGTGGAGGTCGTTACCCGGCCACTTTATAACCCGTAGTCTCCTAGACGGAGCTTTACCCAATTAAAATACCCGCATGAAAACCCGTCCCAAGCAAATTCCAATCTCTATATCTTCAATATATCCAAGAGATCAAATCATATGAGTAGCCACGCCATTTAGGGCCCACAATGATCCTCATAATACATACTAAATCCATGAAGTCAACTATATACCCAATAATAGTTACAAGAGTTCAAATGTTTTACTTTATACAACATATACAAAATTGTGGAAAATTTAACACATGTAGATATCGCCAAGCCAAAGCCACAATCCGGTTTTCCAATCCATGGTCTCTAGATTTAGCCTTCCCGCACGCTCCCCGTACCTCGTGAAAAGGGGAACCCACGACCCGGGCGAGCTAAAGCCCGCAGAGAATCGCCCTAAGTAAGCCACTCACCACCCAAGGCAGCCAAGTAATGTCTCCAATTTAAAAACAAAACATTCAAGCAAACGTGACATGATCCACTTGAATGCCCACGTTGACCAACCTGCATCCCGAGCTCGGTTCGACTCTCACACACTCGCCTAAGCCTCAGATGAGAATTATTAATTTATTAGCGGGCAACCTTCCGATGAACATATCAACTGGGGCCAGCCCGAGATTGGATATATTAATTGTTCGTGGACTACCCTCCGATGAATAAATATCAACTCGGGGCCGCCCGACTTCGCTGATATATTCTTTAGCTAGGACTAGCTCCTCCGATGAATAAATATCAACCGCCCGACGGTTGGCTATATTATTATTAGCTGACTAAATTACAATTTACATTTTATCACTCCTCCAACTCAATCCTGCATCTCATGCACTCATTCTATATTCCTGTGGGATGTCCCAGCTACGGAAATGCATGTATGCCAGTTCCACCAAGTTTAAATCACATGCAAAATATATATACATGAATATATTACATAAAACTTTAAATCATACATCAAAATTAGCTCACTGGGCATGATCACAATGCAGTAATTTAATTTAAATCAATGCCAACACGTGTTTTCACAAAATATATATTTTTAGAATGACTATGCCGAGAATATTAGTGAAACCATTTACTATTCCCGGAAAATCATTAAACACCTGGGCTCACTTAGTGAACCCGGTTAATCCACTCGCCCATTCCCTACCAAAGATATCAAGCAAGCATTTAATGCACAAATTAACACCCATCACAAATCAAACAGCCCTTTAACATCCATGGAGCGGGCTTCACGACCGCTCCATTTTCTCTTCAAAATTCTATCACCCGGGTCCCAAGTTGAACTGATCATACGGTCCGTTCCTCACTATCAATACACGACGCGCATTTTCAGAATTTAATGACCCAAACAGCCCCTAATTATTACTGGGCAGTCACGGCCACAAGAGAAAATCCCAAATAAATTCCCACACCGAAGCCCCATGCTTCTGGGATCGATCAAACGGCTCCCTCACTCGCCTACAAACTAACCCAAACATCGAAAAACCCTTAAAAATGGGAATAAACACAAGCAGTGAAAATCCTACCTCTCTTAGTTGTCAAAACTCGCAAACCCTGGTCCACACAGACTGCCTCTGGCCAGAACGCTCCTCTCGCACCGAAAGTCGACTCGCTGGACTTAGCAAATCCAGAGAAGCTGTTTTCATAAAACACCGGGCCACTGGACCTCCTTGCTTCTCTAATCACGTTTTTCTTTGTTTAATTTGAAGAAGAAGGCCATTGTAGTCTTTTTTGTCTTCTAGTTCACTTAATCCCATTTAATTGACTAATTTTCTCTTTCTTTTACTACAAGATTCTAAGACTACCATCCATTTTCATAATTTCTACTCATACCACTTACGATTACTAAAGACATACTATATGTGCCTTTTGTCGCATCGTAAAATCGATTTACTAAGACCCGAAATGCATGCTCGAAAAACGTGCGGCCGATCTCGACCGGTTCCCGAAAATTATGAAATTTACGTGCTAACTAGATTTCAGAGACGATTCCAAGGGTACAACTGCTGTCATCTGAGATCTAGAGAATAATTACGGATTTTTAACCTGTAATACACTGTAATCAAAATTACAATTGTCTCTTATTTCGTAAATTGTGGAATTTCAGCCTTACATTCCTTCCTTCCTAAAAGAATTTCGTCTCAAAATTAGAACTATCACAACCACACATTACGCACAAGGCAATCGCACTCAATACATGCATGTAAATATTTAAACCTTAAACGACTAAACCACGTACCTCTCATCCCAAACAAGAAGGGATAGGTAGCTCGCAGATCGTGTCCCCGTGCTCCCACGCTGACCTCCACCCACAAAGGTCGCCATAGCACTTCATCATTTCACTCGCTCAAGGTCGCAAACCCGATCACGGCTACAAACAATGCACCCCGGGTCCTCTCCTCAAAGGTCCCATCACAGCCAACTCAATCTATCCCCAACCCACCTCATGCGATCGATCTCGAGATACTCTGAGCATGGAGACGTGAAATACCTCTCTGACACCGACATGCTTCGGGCGGTAACGCCAACCTAAGACGCAAAGGTGCCCACCCTCTCGAGTATCTCGAAGCAAGTCCAATGAACTTTACGATAGCTTCCGCCACAACCTCGACCACTCCTCTCCTTAGAATCACCTTCGAAAGACGTGATCAACAACCTTGAACCTAAGGGTCGACGTCAGACATCATCATAAATTTCACCGCCTGTCGCGGAGAAGACGCTTATCGTATCGCTCACCTTCTTCTCGTGGCAGTCTCTAATCGATCAGACCAAAATATTTATCTCTCTCACCTCGGTCCAACAAGATAATCCGCGATCTACATACTCCCATACAATGCAGCCTCATATGGTGCCATTCGTATACCTCGCCTCGATAACTATTGTTGTAGCGTAATTCCGCTTAAGGGCAATTAACCTCACCCTTATGACCCAGACATGCTCGCTGTGGTGTCCCCAACACATGTATATAATCCCATTAACGATACCCCTACACAACCCTTACTTGGTGTAAACGCCGACCTTCCCAAGGTCACACCACCGACAATCCAATGGACCTGCCAACTCAATCCATGCCATGCATGATCCATTTATCAGCCCTTCGCTACCAACAACACCCAATGCAATTTAAACATCCAAACCCCGAGTCACCCCGACTCCTATCACTCAATCCTAGGGTCTCAAGGTGATAACCATGTCCCGTGAGCCATCTCTGGCCACATAACTTCTCGGCCTACACTTCGAGCCTCTTACATTTCCCTGACTATGAGTTCATCGACTGGGCCTCCCAAAGACAACTCAACCCACACTCACCATGAGTGGTGAATGACCATACCGCACCCAACACAATTATGCCATATCGTGACAACCAATCCCGCCCACCATGAGCGTAACTGAGAGGTTTCCAATTACAATTCACTTATCAGTCAACTCACCAACATCCTAGAAGAACATCTATACTTGGCTTCCTCTAAAGGCCTTAACCCTAAGCCCAAATCCCATGTCGTTCCGTATGATAGTTCCCGCCTAGGTCTCACTATCGACAACCCGATGGTTATCAACTCATCCATGTCAACCCGACATCAACAATCAATAGGTCTACTAACTCGAGGTCCACTACACTGCCCACAAGGTAACCCCGACCGTCCTCGACTGACTCCACACTCGTCCCTCCGTCTATCTCAGGTTGTTGAAGTGTTTGTATAGCCCCCGAACCTGAACTAGCTCCTCCGACCGTACTTGGGGTGTGAGGAATGAACCGTATACTCTCATGTTCTACTAGCTAACTCGGATCTGATTGTCCCAAAGTCTTCGATCCCTGCCTGGGGGAACTCCACTCATGCCCAATCCCGGCCCTAGTCTTGAAACTACAGGAAGGTAATCTTCCGCTCTATCCCGAACTAGGGAGAAAACTGATCCTCCTCTGTTACCAACACCCGTGACACCGAGTGTTCCGGCATCTCAATCTCTCTCTCTCTATGGTCGTGGCTGTCCCAACCATGGAGTCCATATCCCCAGAGGCGAAACTTACATCCCGCCCGAACGGACAATCATGTACCCATTCCTCGCATCTCCTGTAATACCCACCAATCCCAAGAAACTACCTATCTCAAGATTGGATCTCGCCTCCAAACTCATCTCTGCCTCAACCTTCTAGGTCGATCGGGACACTCCTAGTGCCGACACCACGCGGTCCCAAAAATCTCTCCTCGCAGTTAAACTCACACTCACCGAACTTAACGATAACCATGGTCTCTTAACAAACAGAACAATCCTCGCGATTCTCATGCTCCCACTTCCGACTGGGGAGTAGATCAAAATGTCATCTATGAAGACTACGACAATCTGATCTAAATAGGGTTGGAATACCCTACGCACGAGATCCATGAATG
Organism: Tetrastigma voinierianum; assembly: GCA_016808115.1. NCBI lineage: Eukaryota > Viridiplantae > Streptophyta > Magnoliopsida > Vitales > Vitaceae > Tetrastigma > Tetrastigma voinierianum. The sequence continues at coordinate 1,110,553 of JAEQBH010001004.1, forward strand.
TCATATGATTCGCTAATCCGTAAAGGGCATCACCAGAAACTCAAAGTGCCCATAACGCCCTAAACGCCGTCAGGATATCCGCCTCCCTGCTTCTCGATGGTAACCAAGGTAAGGTTCATTTTGAGTAGACTCGCGCTCCTTCTCAACCGATCAAACAAATCGCCAATCCTGTAATGGGTACCGATCGGGATCGTAACCCCCGTCCAACTGCCGATGGGCCGATGCACAAATGGCGGGTCTTCGCTTCTTTCGGCAGAACCAGGAACCGAAGCGCCCATGGTGAAGTGCTCTGGCCTAATAAACCCCTTGTCCACAGTTTTAATCGGACTCTCGAGTTCCCGCAACTCAACCTGCAAGGCCCTCCTGCGTAGTCATAGAGATGGGTAAAGTACTGTGGTGGAACTCTGACTGAAAGCCCATATCCCCATGTGGAATGAAATCACATTTGTGGTGTTGCCATACAGGTGCAAGGCGTCAGGTGGAAAAAATCGTAATTAGTTTATCCGAAAAACATCCAGACGGCTTGGTCTCACCTCGCCCCTAGGGTGGGCAATAGCAACCCGCTTAATCGGTCTCTCGATACTGACTCAGATAATCGTTTGTGAAAAATATCGCAGCCATCAAATACCACAGAGTACCGTCCCGCGGTGTGGCCGAACCCACGCTCACACCAAGGATCAACTCAGAAGCTAGCATCGCCCAACGATCCTCGTGGATGACCTCGAACTCTGACATGTCCATAATCCTCAGGTCCACTGTGAGTAGAGTCCCCAAGATCTCTAACCCAACCCCACATGCCCAACATCCCTATTCTCGCCCTAATCCCTGTGGGAGAACTCAACCATTCCTCTAAGGTCTCTAGAGGTCCTTGCCCTTCCACCATATATAGGCTCATTTCAAATGAGAATGCAAATTTAGTTCCATCCGGTCGCCGAGGTAATCTCCATAGCCTCTAACACTTTCCTGCTCTCGCATAAACCAAATGGTCTGTCACTGACGGTCTCCTCCCTCTCAGGAAGGCCTGAGGATGATACTAAACCTTCCGAGGTTACTAGGATCTTCCCTGTCGACATGCCACACCTTTCCATTCAGGCTATAGCATTCGGGTCAGAATACCTACAGCCTCAAGTAAAGTCCGCCGATCAAACACCGATCGTGTTCATCAAAGGCCCCGACGCTCTCTACGTCCGACTTACTTCAGCCATTTACACGATTCATGTAATTTTCATTTCGCCTAACTAGCAATGCACACAGACTTGACAACCATGAACCGACTGGGCCCATTTCTGGTATGGTGCTAAATCTAACCACTTAATTCGCTTTATTCATATATAAAATTTTAGGCCTTTGCTCATTTATCCAAACCCTAAGGTCAAATCCCAACCTCATCTCACCTTTCCTATACGCATTACACCATGCATATAGTTTTTTCGTACGCAACTACCGCGAAATCACCATATTTCAAATGGTAGTTAAATCCACACAGATTCTGGGCTACATAACCACAATTCTCGGCACACCAATCATACACATTATAACTCATGTATACGCAATCAATTTCGTTGCTTAGTGTTATTGAGTTTCAACTGAATTTTATTTTAAAAATTTATTTTTGAAAAATTTATTTTTCGAAAAATTTTATCAAATGATTGATTTTTATTTGATTTTATTTGAATTTAAATTTTTTTTTTTCTAAAAATTTATTTTACAATGAACAAGGTTCATTTGTGACTTAGAAAAAATGAAGTCAAAATCCGATCGAAATGGGCCGAAAACAGTGTAATCGCTTAAGGGCTACCAGCGCTTAAAGACGCTACGCCAGCGCCGCCAGCCGCGCGCTTCGGGGCCGCTTTACCCCGCGCGCTGCTACTTAGCCGCTGCCGCTTCACAGCCGCCGCTTGCGGCGCCAGCTGGCCGCGCGCCCAAAGACGCTGCCAAGGCGCTTTGCCGGCGTCACGCTCACGCCGTCGCCAGACACGCCGGGTATCGCCAAGACGCGACTTCGCCACGCTCACGCGCACCACGCCACGCTACGCGAAGGCCGCCGCCGCCTTCACCCAATACAACCCAATCGCAGCATGATTTCCAAACCAACCGCATCCAAATTTTTTTCACATGGTTCATGATAAATATATTTTTTTCCTTACTCAGCAAGTATGAAAAATCAATAAAAATCACAAAATCATTTTTTTTCATACTCCTTAATATTCAACACTATAAAATTTATTTAACCCACTTTCTAAATTTCTTCCCAATAATTTCATAAAATTTATTTCTGTATTTTCTTCACTAGAAAATTATTTATCACTAATAGGCTAAATAAATTTATAAAATTTATTCTTTTCATTTTTCTTTCAAAGCTGTACACTATACAACTTTATTATATTTTCTAGTCACAAACCACACCGATCTGGCCCAAAATCGAGTCATCTGCATTCGCTTCTGACCATTTGCTCAAAATTCTTCAACTCAACTTGTTCTCACACTAATCCTAGTGTTCAACATTTTAGTTTATTTGTCCTGCAAGTGTCCACCCAAGCACACAATCCAAACACAACATGATCAATCAACATGTTATAAACATCAATCATACCATCACATGATCACAATCAAAACATGCATATCTCTAATCTCTCTCTCAGCCTTCCAAGGTATCTCATACCTAACCCATCATACCACACAATCGAAAGCAGGATGATACCCCAACCCGAGCCCCTAGGTATTCAAGAGGCCTAAGCTCCGAGCACGTTTGACGCCCAATCCCGGGTCCGCGACTCACCGTCAACCTCACACACTAAGTGGAGGCTCTGTTACCCGATCACCACTTTAGAAACTCCAAGCAGTAGCCCCTTTGTACTAGGAGCCTATCCACTGTACCTTGATTAAAACCCATCCTGCCACCCAATTTATATTCACATATCCAAGAGATCAAATCATATGAGTAATACCTAGCCTTCAGCCCACAACATCCTCATAATACATACTAACCATGAAGTCAACTGATATACTCAATAGTTACAAGAGTTCAAATGTTTTTGATTTCATACAAACATATATAAAAAATTAGGAAAATTTAATACATGTAGATATCGCAAGCCAAAGCCAATCCCATTTTTCTTCTAACTTATGTTCCTGGGGATGAGTCTTCCCCGCACGCTCCCCTCGCATTCGTGAAAAGGAATCCCACGATCAGGTGGAGCAGTTCAGAGCAGAACGCCCTCAAGTGGGGCTACCACCACCTAAGTGCAAAGGCAATGTTCAAATTTTAAACAAACATTCAAGCAAACGACGATCCTACTTGAATGTCTAGCTTGACCAACTCAGCATCCGAGCCCTCATCGCATTCTCTCACACCTCGCCAAGCCTCATGAGAATTATTAATTTATTAGTGCTAACCCTCCTACGAATATATATCAATCGCCGTCCGACGATTTATATACATTTGCCTAGGACTAATCGATGAATGAAGATCAATCGGGCCGCCCGACTCATTGATATTCTTAGTCTGTGGGATCATCTTCCATGAATAAATATCAACTGGCCGCCCGACTATTGATATATTATTTGGGCTTCGACTGTCTTCCGAGCACTACATTTTACTTACCCTCCCGAACCCTGTTTCTCTAGGACTCATCTCATGCACTCATTCCTATATTCCTAGGATGTTCCAAAGGCATATGGAGTCACAAGCTTGGCCCACTCTAATAAATCATACTGCAAATATATATAAGCAATGAATATATTTATATAAAACCTAAATCACAATAATCAAAAATTAGCTCACTAAGGCTGATCTATACACCTAGTAATTTACTTAAATCACTGCCAACACGCACTTCACAAAAATATATATTTTAGAATGATCATGCCAAGAAGAGTGAACTGCTACTATTCTTAAATCAAACACCTGCTCACTTAGCGAACCCGCAATCCACGGCCATTCCCGCCCAAAGCATATCAAGCAAGCATTAATGCACAAATTAACACCCATCGCCAACCAGCCACTTAACATCCTATGGATCACGACCGCCCATTTTCTTCAAAATTTTATCAATTCGGTCCCAAGTTTTGGAACCGATCATACGGCCCGTTCCCCACTTTTTTTATCAATACATATTTAGTATATTTCAGAATTTAATGACCTAAACAGCCCTAATTTTTCGGGAAGGCCACGCCACAAGAGAAAATCCCAAATAAATTCCCACACCGGTCCCATGTTTTGGGATCTGATCAATGCCTCACGGCCTTTAAATCAATCGAAACATCGAAACCTCTTAAAATGGGAATAAACACAAGTAGGGAGAAAATCCTACCTCTTGGAGTTGTCAAACCTCGCAAACCTATCCACGCATTCTGCCTCTACGTGAGAACGTCCTCCTCTTGCAATCGAAAGCCGCCGACGGTTGATCTTCTAGCAAATCTAGAGAGAAGCCAAGCTTTCTCTCTAAAAATGAATTCCGGCTGCTACCGACCTCCTTGCTTTCCCAATCACGTTCTCGTTTCACTCAAGCAAGGCGCCATCAGGCCTTTTGTCTTCTAGTTCACTTAATCCCATTTAATTGATTAATTCTTCTTTACCAGCTTTGACATTCTAAGACTACCTCTACCATCCATTTTCATAATTTCTACTACACCACTTTACTTATTAATACGAGTACATACTATATGTGCCTTTGTCGCATCGAAATCGATTTACTTCAGACCCAAATGCTGACGCTTCGAAAAACGCAATACCCGACCGTCCCGTAAAATTATGGCCCACAAGCAACTAGATTTCGCGAGACGATTCTAAGGGTACAACTGCTTCGTCATCTGAGATTCAGAGAATTAATTACGGATTTTAACCCAATTACAATTTTGTAATCAAAAATTGGCTAATTTTGCCCTTATTTCGTAATCGAATTTCAACTTACATTCGGGGACTATGAGTCGACATGGACAATCTACTGATCCCCTTCAACAGATAGACAAAACATATCTCTGCCAATGAAATATCCAATTGTAGAGAAAGTTAAGCATGCTACAACCCATCAAAATCCGAAAAATATTTGGATGAATAAGTGCGAGAGGAGCCCGGGTAACATGTAAGAACTGCTTCACCAACGAGGAAACCGAGAAGCGAAGTCCAGCTGCGAACTGCTCCCAGGTAAAGAAGACAACATTACCCACCTGTCCTACAAGTAGAGCTTAGCCTAGTCCGTCCTACACCAAAATAATGTCCTGTTGAACTCGTTAAAGACCTCAATTCATCCATGGATACATAAGGTCGCTTCACGTGAGGCGACTCCTAGCTGACCCCTTCCCCGTGCCCAACCTAACCAGTGGAAGTCTCCTCGACCTCTCATCATTCTATTGTAAACAAAGAATGGGATCAATCAAAGCACTCGCAAATGATAAGCAAGACCAACACCCTGCATCGAGAGAGCTCAAACCATTGGTCACACTAGAATGGGTATGACCCAAACACCGCGTACGCTCGCTGCCGAAACCTTGTCATGATTGAAAATGTACAGCAACTTTTTCATAAACGAAATCAAAAATGAAAACCCACCAAAAGATTGAAAATGGTCCAAACTCTTCAATAGCTCCTTCACCAAAATCTTCAGGAGGGTCGAGGGATTCTTGGGCATAAATTTTATGAATAAACAACAAAGAAAATAACACTTCCACCCTTATCCCTATATAGGGCAAGGCGTGAATAGGCTCATTAAATGCACTATTAAATCAACCACAATATCGGTAGACGTGCTCCTCTCCCCCATAAGCGTGGTATTCGTAAGGTGTTTCATCTGCTAGGGCACCTAAAAAACAAATTATCTCACTGGTGGTAAACACCCAGATCTTTGGATCTATTAACCACAAAGTCCCCAACCCTACGGGCCTAGGTCCATTTTGATTCATCAGCCCTGGGGTTTGTTTCTCAAACACTCCCCAAGCGGCATTAACCGTGCAGCCTGAAAGAACAACTCAACCCAAAATTAAAACTCCGGCCCCTAAAGCCAACAGGCGCCTACAAGCCATCTCCAAATCATGAGCCTCCCTAGCCAAGATAATGCTGAAAAGAGTGAAAAATAGAAAGCTTGACGTACAAGATAAAGAAAGCCACGACAAATGGGCCACCACTGCATAGAGCTCAAGATATAAACAAAGCACAAACGTGTCTCAGAACCTAGAGGATCCACACAAGGTATCCGAGTAACTAAACCAAGCTAATTGCCAAAAAAACAAATGAAGAGGAAAGAATAGAAGTAGTTCGAGACACTTCATAAAGGCTCTCCAGAGATAACATTCTGTAACAGTCTACAGCACATGTCGAGGTAATACGTTAAAAGTTAAAGTTTTCAGAATAATAATGCTAAAAATAAACAAGCAAACCCTAATTTATCTATGGGTCAAGGGTAAATTAGTAATTTTACCAACCATGACCCAAAGTTATAAGATCATAAGATCATATGTTCAATTAATATGTATAAAATGAAAGGAATAGGGACTTAAATACAAAATTATAAGAATTATAAAAACATTACAAACATTTATCTTATGATGGTAATATGATTAATTATTTGATTTAATTGAAATAATCACTGAATATCACTGAGAGAGAGTTATAGATAAAGAAGAAGCAAGACAAAAAGAAGAGAAGGAAAGTGGTTTACAGAGATACTAGGTTTGAATCCTATAATTGTGTTTAGGTTTGGGTTTTTCCTATTTGTTGGTTAGGAATTCTCCTACCTCTAACAATGAAGTTGATTGGTTAAGTTCAATTTTGGGGGTTGCTTTAAGTTGTTATATGGTTGTTTGGCTGTAGTCCTCAATGGAGGAAAATTTTGTATAGAGAAAATGATGGGTTTTAGGGGAGATGATGTCCGTTTTTTTTTTTAAACCCTTGTTTTTGTTTTAGCCATAACTTGGCCATCCATATTAAATTAATTGATTCAAAATTCTAGGTAAGTCAGACTTGGGAAACGAATATGTGAAATAAATGTATTAAATTTAGGCTGAATTTGCGTACAAAAAATTAGATCAAGGGAGCTATGTTGCATAACATAACTGGTTTTGTTTTAGTTCTGTTTTGACATTAGAGTGGTCTTGGTTTTTTAGGCCACAACTTGGTCATCACTCATCCAAATTAAGTTATTCAAAATTTTGGGTAAACTACACTTCTAGGATAACAAATCTCTTTGAAATAGGTGTCTTCAAATTTGGACCCCATTGGACCTAGAAATTTTGTCTAAAAGTGAGCTCTATTTGTAAGAAATATTTGATAGTATACGGAAATACATGAAAATACAAAGATAAGAATAAATAATCATAAATATCGCATATGATTACCATATAACAATATTTATTCTAGGATATAAGATAATATGCGAGAAAATGAAATAAAAATGGATTTAATACCTTAGAACTGGTAGGGGATAGATGGGCGTCACGTAAGGGTAAAGTGACATGCGATCTCGATTGGCCCTAGTTAAGTCATTCTGACACGCCGGGTCCTTATAGAGATCATTGCCTTGTTCAATGATAACAGCGCCTTTGGGCCCTTATAGTTCGTTGTCTGTCTGATGATAATAGCGATCTTAGGCCCTTAAAGTTCGTTTAATGCCGTCTGATGATAGCAAGCGCCAGTCCTTATAGTTTCGTATCCGCTAAGGTATATCACGGGCATGAAACATAAAAACAAATGACAAGAATATGCAAATGATTTGAATATAATAAATGACATGATATGAAATGATATGAGAAGCATAGCATTGTTATGTGATGACAAGTACATTATGACAAGAACAAGAAGCAAAGTGTAAAATGACACAAAATGTATATGAACAATGATAAGAAATGAAACATGATATGATAAGTATGAGATATGTATAAGCATGTGTAAATGATATGTATGAAATATGTATAAGCATGTGTATAAGTATATGATATGTTAGATGTATATGCATGTGTCTAAAGTGTGATGATTCTTATTAGGAGTCATCCATGAGTATTATTCCCACAAGCTATAAGTTTAGCACGGTTGTTTCATCCGTGCAGGTACAGAAGAAGGAAATAGAAGTCAAAACAATCAGAGTATCGGAAATCCAAGGTCGCTGCTGACACTAGGTGCCCGAGAACAGCGCAGAAATTACATTTGTATATGTCTTTGTTTTTGTAATAAATAACGTTTGTATGTTGAGCAACCACATTTATGGAGTTTGAATATATTTGTAATCAGTTGTTCTGAATGTATTTCAGAGTTAAATATTTCCGCTTGATATATGAGATGAACAAGTTCCCATAGTAAATAGGAAAAATAAATAAAAAATAAATAAGACACCCTCACGACTCGATTGAGGTTGGGGGCGTCTCGAAGGCAGCCTTACTGAAGGCTCTCTAGAGATGCTTTGCTTTCGAAGAGAAACCTCGAGAGGCAGCTTTGCTTGAAGAGCTCTCCAAGACATCGTAACCGAGAATATATACTCTCCAATATACGCATAACCGTTACACCTCTAAAGGGGCCAGCTTCAAGGGGCACCTAGTAGCAGCAAGAACACACCAAACGTGGTGTTAGCATAGTTAGGTCTCCCGTCTAGGACACTTGTTGGGTCAACACATACATCATCTTCAAACACCGATGCTCCATTGGCTAATGAATGGGTGTGAGGACCTCACGAAGCCTCCTCCATAACCTCTCCACCTTCACCGGCCTATGGACGCGGGTGAAGGAAAAGAAATCACAATATTGAAGAGGCTTTGTGTAACGAAGGGAATCCATTAGCAGCCATGAAACTTGGAGGTTGACCTCATATATATAGAGGTGGAGCATCGGAAAGGCGGGGTCTAAATATACCATCGGCACATCACGTGTCATTGGCGCATTGGAACATATGCGCGCATTAATAATCTGATTTTTCCATACTCGAGTCCGAGCATAGTATTTTTTACCAGGCTAGAAAGCATGATCCTCGATTGAAGAAAAAGGGGCATTGAAGGTATCATGGCCTTTGGGCCCCGGACAGATGTCAAATGAGCCCAACATGTGATTACCGGAGCCAACGCGTAAGCGACCTGGTAGCCCATATTAAAGCGCGCAAGAACCAACCCAAAGGTACAAATCCACATAACTATCGGATCTTGGTGGGTTGTTGTCCCTATCGCATATGGGTGGTTAGGCAAAAATAAATATGTTAAGAGGAAGTAGCATAGGATGTTTGGCATCACGGATCTCCACTGCATCCAGAATCAGATAAGCCTCAAAAACATCAACCCATGCTTGGGGAGGGGTGGTGTTTTGATAAGGAGAAATTTTATTTCCCGAAATCGTGAGATTATCATGTCGAAAAATTGGTGCTTTGATAAGGAAAGATATCTAATCTTAAAATCACTTTGAGATTATCTTTAAAATCGAAGACAAATTCGAGTGATAAAGCAAAGAACTCCCAGCGAGGGAAAGGTACAAATCTAAGCGTGGAACTTCTTTCTCCCTTATACCTGAATCTTTTCTTTGGCTTAAGCGTAGGAGAAACGATCGGCACACCGCCGTCGAAGCCTTTTGCAGTTTACATTGTGCACCTTGATGCCCTAGGAGGAGACAGGAACCGAACCAAGAAATCTGGAAACAACTTGGGGGAGTGGAGATCGAGATCGAGGCTTGTTTTCCTTAATTTGTTGGTTCTTCTCCACTATTTATTCTTTTATATAAATATATTCTCATATTTAGTGGTGTTAAGCTATTACATGTCTCAATCATGTGACTGTAGTCAACAATAATTACCTTCTCCATTTCCTCTAAAGCAAATGTATTTGGTGCCTTTTATTATTTATATGGTTTGTTATCTTCTATAAATTATATTGTCTAAGCTCCATTATTTTATGTATTAATTATTATTTGTGTGTCACCAATTATTATTAATTATTTGTATATTTTTTAATTTTTATTTAAAAATGATAAAATTAGAAAAAATATATATTTGGGTATTTTTTAATATTATGACCCGTTTTGACCTATGTTAGCTCGCAGCCCACATAGGGTTGGATTGAGCCCGAATTGGCTGGGCTAACCTGTTTCCCATCTATAAAAAAAAAATCACTCCTCTTGCTTGAGGAAAATGGGCTACAAAAGAACATGATAGAGAAAATGAGAAGAGGTTGGCTATGGTTTAACCATACATGTAATTTATATTTTATTTAGGGTATATTTGATTATATATATTTTCTACTTCTATATTATTATTTAAACCCTTAAATTGAATTGAAATATTATGTTTGTTAATAGGTTTTTGTTTGTTACTTTCCAAATTTGATAGCATAAGTTCAAATAACATGCACAAAGAAAACTTTGCTTCCAAATTTTGTTTCTGATAAAATTTTAAAATGAATAATGATAATTAAAAAATTAAAATTAATATTATAACAAACTGAAAACTGATGAACAGTGAATTAAATAATTTCACACTTTCTTCGATTCCATAAAATAATTTTGGTGCCTTGAAAAGTAACGTATAGATGAGATGTTTGAAATTATACTATCTTAACGAGGTTTCGAGTTGAGTCACAAGATACGAGTGTGTTATGTCTTTAAAGTTTTTCTGTCCTTTATGATTCGTATGCTTTAAAGTTTTCTGTCGCCTTGATTCGTCAGATTCGAATAGGGATTAATGCGAGATGTATTATAGACACAGGTGTTTAAATATATCGTGAGCGGGTTGAAAGATCTTTATAATAGGATGAAAAATAATAATAATCTTGGGCTCTTGTGCCCATTACCACATCGAATTTGGACCAAAGTTTAGACGTGGGCCTGACCGGCCCATTTGCAACACATGATATTTGCGAAATGTAGAATAAAATAAAAAAATTTAGGGAAACGACCAAGAACCCCAGGTGCAGAAAGATCGGCCATTCCTATTATTTTCTGTGTCATCACGCCATGGAAGCTCTGAGCTCCTCTGCGACAATCATAGCTGCTTCATCGTCATCTCCATCTCCATCTCCATCGATTTTCTCTCCAAGGAGAAGAGACTCACTGAGATTCCTCCGAGTCAACGCTTCTCCAAAAAGTGAGATCTCACCTCAGCATCTCTCATCATTTCTGATTTCTTTCGTTCTCTTTTATCTTTTTTTCCCCTGAAATTAACAATAGAGTGATGTTTTGAATCAGATAACGGGAACGATTCCGATGTCGGATCGGAATCGGATGAGTTAAGCTTGGTTCCCATCCTGACGAATCGTACTCTCTCGAAGGTGAGTTCCTGATGATATATTTTGTTCAATTTCTATTTTTTTGTTGATTTAGTCATTTAGAGTTTGTCCCTGGGTTTAATTTTGAGAATTCTTTTTTAGGATGCAGCCATGGGGTTGGTTCTGAGTGCGGCGTCGGTGAGAGGTTGGACGACGGGCTCAGGAATGGAGGGTCCTTCGGTTCCGGCGGCTGCGGAGGCCGGATCCAGTACGGAGAGGATCTCAACCTTCCCGTGGTCCCTCTTCACCAAATCGCCACGTCGTAGGATGCGCGTTGCCTTCACTTGCAATGTTTGCGGTCAGCGGACCACTCGTGCCATCAATCCTCATGCTTACACCGATGGAACCGTTTTCGTCCAGGTAATTTGTTTCTCTTTGTCCTCTGTTTGGTTGATGAGAAAAGAAAATAAAAAATAAAAAAATACAAATACAAATTCATATATTGTAATGTTATTTGTTTCCAAATATTGAAAATAAATTGCCTGAACAAAGAACTATGCAAGGTCTTAATGGAAAGAGGCTTCTTTATCTCAGTTGCCATTATAGATTTTTATTGTGAGTGGCGTGATCGTAATTTGCAGTGCTGTGGATGCAACGTGTTTCATAAACTAGTGGACAATCTGAATCTTTTTCATGAGATGAAGTGCTATGTGAACCCTAGCTTCAATTACAGAGATCCAAGAGGGGATGTGGGCCTCAACTATCTTGATATGGATGATGAGAATAACAATGACGTCTTTCCTATCTTCTGAGTATACTTGTACATTTCGTATATTATACTTAGAAACTGGTTTTAGTTGTATTTGTAAATATATTGTCATTATTGGTTTACATCGGGTGTTCAATTAATAATTTCAAAGCAGGATCCTTTTTAGATGATTTGAATCACCAATTTCATTATTTAATACTTGGTTTATATGTGTTAATATTGAAATAAATGGAAGAACTAGCATCCAGGTCCTCCTAGTTTAATGCACTCCAAATTTGTTTTGCTTACTTCTCATTGGTTATAGAATGATCTCTGATTCTCTAGCACTCAAGTAAATGGTTCGGGAATTTTAACTTCAGATTATGGCTATTTTTATTTGAGTTTTTAATTGCTGTCTTTCTTGAAGATATAAAACCAATGTGGATTCTACTTCTGAGCTCTTAAAGCTGCGGTTAATATTCTGTGTTGCACTTGTAATGAGTTTTTCTTTTGTTAGGGACTTGGTATTATTTGGCACCTGATAAACTGTATATCAGATTTAGTTTCATAGTTGGAAGTGAATTTGGATTTTAGAGGAAATGTTGGATAACCTGTTATCGAATGGTTTAAAAAGAACAAACCATTATGCGTAAAACTACTGCATTGGCAGTGCAAGAAGAACCTGTATTATGCTTGATGAAAATATAGGGATAATGGAAGAGGAAAGATATAAATTGAGTAAGATATAAGGTAAAAAGAAGTGAGATTGAATTTAGGGTCCATACTGATCTTCCTTATGAGATCATCAGTAAGCACATTCAAGGACCAGTTGCTGTGCGGTTTTGTTCCTTCCAGGCAGTAGTTCAGTTCATTCAACATGATGAACTATAAAATAGGATATGTCATTATATACTGAATGTTTATGGGTACTTGTTAAACATTGAGCTGAATCTCTGAAAAAATTTAGAAACTAGTAATTTAACCATGAGCATGGTGTCATCAAGTTGCAATATGCAACATATGTAGGTTATAGATCTCTTTGTTAAGTGTGGCTGTTTGGGATGTCAATTTGTCATTCATATTTGAATGCTTAAGTTTACTGTCTCGGTTGTGATCCATGACCTCAGCCTCAGGGGTGTAACATGTTTATATCTTAACAATGCAAAATTTGAGCTTTCTTTTTTACTAAGAGAGAAAGAAAAAGGAAAAAAAAAAAGCAAAAAGGACAATGGAAAATCCAAGCAGTGTTGCTAAGGTTTCTGGGTCATCCATTAACATATTTGTTTACCCTGCAGCAAAGACTAAAATAAGTGTCATCCGTATATTGTGGTTAACAAATAACATGTATTCGCTGATTATACTTTCCATAATGTTGGGCTGTTTATCCTGATTTACAGGAAAATACTAAGATATAAGGTGAGGTAGGTTCTAAATATTTTATTAGAGAAGTCAAAACTTGTAGTGATTATTTAAGCTGATATCCTAAATATGTGTTGGATAAACATGGAGATATCACAAAAATGGTACATGGATGACCTGTTTAACATTGATAAATGCATACATAGACAACTGGAGACAACTGGCTGATCAATATGTTCCAGATTGATATTCCCAGGATCAAGGAGGACATGCTAACCTATAAAATACTTTTTATCTGTAGGAATGTAGATCTAGGGCAAGATGGTGCAAGTTGTTAGATGTCATATGGCTGATTCTTTCTCTGGACAGACTCCAACAATAAAAGTTGTATCCCTGAAAATAAAAGAATTCGATGGGTTAATATTAAATAATTAAATGCAGATTGGAAATTATTTTTTATTTTTATTGTTGTTAGTGTTTTAAGTGTTGCTATGGTATTGTAGGGGTAAAAGAAACCTGAGAATCATGTGGCCTGAAATGAAATTTTAGTAGTGCTTTTTTTTCTTTTTCTGGTTTCCATAAAGTCCCACTGGTGGCACTCTCTCATTCATCCGTAGTACAGCCACTTAACATTGTTGTTGAGAATACCATCTCCGTAATCATGGATAGAAGAAAGCTTCTGTGCACTGATTTTGATTTTCCTGGTTGTTTTACTATCAGTTCTTTCAGTGTGTCATGAAATTCTTGGTTTCAGCTCTTAAATTTCATATGTTAGTGACAGTGTTTAAAATGTCGCAAAATAGGACAATATATTGTCGATATTTCGGGTGTCAGTCCATTCCACACGATATTGATCAACGATAATCAGTTGGGGGAAAAATCGGACAATATCACTGATATATCGGTAAGACATTGATATATTGACGACACTGTCAACCGGAATCAGGGCATGGAACAACATTAGTGTCGCAATTGAAAATTTTACATTATTACCAATATATCGACAAATCTCAGCGATATATCGAGAAAAATTGGGGATATATCGGTGACGGTGGATTTTGAATATGTGACTTGATCTAACAGTCATAAATGATTTCTAACGGTTAGATTAAGATCTAACGGTCAGATTTTATCCAAAATCAAATCCAACGATCAGGATTCAATTTTAATGCCTTTTTTTTATCGAAAAACAACTAGTTTGACTCCAAAAATTTTATAAATAACCTAAAATTACTAGTTTTTCATATCAAACTCATTCATTCTATTAACAATTAGTATTTTTGTTAATTTTTTATATATCAATATTTATATAAAAATATCTATCGATATATTCGATATATCCGTAAAATTCAAGTATTAATATATCCGTCGAAATCGATATTTTTAACCTTACGTGAAAAAATTCACGATGGTTCAACAAAAAACCCATTTTTGTGTGAGGAGATGCATCTATATGGAGAAAAATAGAAGTTGGGTTAGTGGTGGAGGACTAGACTTCAAGAGGTTTGGGTTGTGTACTGAGATGAGCGGGTCGGTATGGTCCTCATGTCTTAAATATCTTGAACCTCATAGTCATTTTTAAAAAACAAAAAGTCTCCAAAATAAATTGAAGTGCTTGTTTCCTATTAAAATATGAATTTCAAGTTTTGCTGTTGGATAGTGAGAATCGTGCTTATATTTGGAACGATGTGTCTAATGTAATGGGAAATCTATCATTCTATCCCACTTCTCTTCCTTCGTATCAACTATGTTGGGATGGTTTTGAATTGTTCTTATGAAGGCTTTTTTTTTTTTTTTCCTTTTGTTATCTTTTTCCTGCCATTTTCATTTTTGTTCTCTTTTATTCCTAAATCTTTACGCTGTTCCGATATATTTGGAGTTGTTCTTATTATAATTGTCAGCTAAAAATGGTAATAACAAAGAAACGTAAAAATAAATAGAAAAGTGAAACAGTAACTTTAATTTCTCTCTACGCAATCTTTACTTAGCTGTGAGCCAAATAGGACCTACTTTTACCCAATCCTCTTATCAAAGCAGCATAATGACATATGAGAAGAAAAGAACCTTCAGTTATATTTGGGAAATGGGAACTTCCTCAATTTAATCTGGTTAATGGTTCTTGCAATTACTACCAAATCTAAGTAAAAGGGAAAAAAAATTAAATACATTCTTTTACGTCTAGGAATTAAGTTTATCTTAAGTTTGCAATGAACTCCTAGATTAACGAGAAACACGACACCATTTTTTCTCTACTGCGGAATCATTGTCTTTGGATTTTTATCTTTGATGATGTGGAAATTACTACTCCTCCATGGATTGGGGGATCTTTAAAAACACTGAGAAAATAATACGTGGCTTCATTGTGTGCACTCATCTTTTTTTTGTTGCCAGGTGTATACTTGACAATTTTTCCGCATCTTCAATGCAACTAGAGGGTACTCAACGGAATAAACAAGATGGTCAAAGAGAATAATTCAATGTGATTAGGGACAACAATCTATACAGATAAGAGATAAAAGATGATGAATTAATCTCGATTAATATCTATTATATGCAAAAATTCGATGAGCCCAGCGCGCCGTTGTCGCTATGGCTGCCTGCAAACGTAGTCTTGAATTACCGAGGAGTCGAATGATGTCAGGCATTCACCCGATTAGCTACATTCTCTGAAAACAAGCAAAGAAGGCAATGGTGGTATTCCGTCGTCCCTCAGTGTAAAAGTTAGCTCTTTTCGGTGGAAGATTGAGCGTTAGAGCTGTGATATCGCGTAAGAATGTCGTCACGCCGTTTGATGTGATTTCTTCTCTTTATGGAAGGAAAAGGATCCATCTTTCTGCAGAAAGTGGGCGATTTCTTTGTAAGATAGTGGAAGGTGGCTCTTTTATTTGAAGGATAACTCGTTCTTTCCTTTTATGTAACAGCTTTCGGACCCATTTGTTAGGAGTGCCTTCTATTCGGATTGGAGGAGGGGTGATTAGTTCTTGAAAGAGCGTTCTTATATCATGAAAAGTCGATTAATGATTCGTTTGGTGAGATTTGCGATTAAGGAAATGAAGCTGTCCGACATGGAACGTGGGAAAGGAGGCGTCCCCCGGGATAAGAGGCGCCTAGGTACGAGGCGAAGGTCGCCGGGTGTTCTGGCGGTGACTGGAGCACAGTCAGTGGAGCCGTGCACAGTATTCTCAGAGCATTCTAAGTAGTGACTTTAGGGCTGGTCTCGTCGGAGACATGAAATTGAGCGATTGGCTAAGGGAGTCGAGCGGGCTAATGATACCCGCAATGCCCCCTTTCTGTGAGGGAGGTAGATCATTCACGTTGAAAAAAAGGATAAGCTTATTTGTCATATTATGGGGAACAATTGACCATCAATGCTGTTTAATTTCAACGTAAATTTTGTAACTTTTTTGAAACTGCATTAGATGCTATTCGGTCGTTTGAGTTGATCCTCATACTAGAGGCTGCTATAAAAGGGTAGTGGGTGAGGAGGTTGGTTGCCCTACTGGTTATCCACGTTCCTTCGTTAGAGAAGGATAATTGAATGTTGCTAAGGCTCAGAATTGGGGGATTGCGGGATGAAGGATGATTGTGTTCGATCATCTTATGCGCTTTCTAAGCATGGATCGGACCGAGGCGTATGGTTTTGAAGCGAGTCAGATTGTCACGGGGGGGTCTTTAGGTGGTTTGAGCGGATGGTGAGGACAGCCTGTTGAGATCTGAGGATTGCTCGAGCTCCACCAGCCCCGTCTCCGTCTTTTCCTCTTTCTTAGCCTCTGCGACAGCCCCATCTCCATCTTTCCCTTCTTCTTGGCCTGCTTGACTTCTTCGACCTCGTCTTCGTCTTTCCCTTGCTTTTAGCCTCTGACGGCTTCTCTCTAGGTTACGCGGCGGATGCCTTACTTTGTTTTTTCTAGCCACAGCCATTACGAGTGTTATGAATATTAGTTTGTCGTATTGTAATATGATTGCTTGGCAACAAGCATCGCTATGTAATGTCAAACACCTTTTCGGTGTAATTAAAAAAATTGCAGTTTTTTAACGGCTTAGTGTCTTATTGCAATTCTGTGTAACGTATTCGGACATTCTATCTAATTGAGGCCGGTTGAACATTATAAAACTTGTTAACGGGCCGGTCTAATCGCCCGAGAGAAAGGCCCTTGGGCTTGGCCCACCTCAGTCTATTATGACCTAGGCGCGAGCGAAGTCGTGATGGATTGGAATCCTAAGCAAAATGTGGAGTCATGTTTGCATTAAATACGGCTACTTGAGGCTAGGTGGCGATATATATATATATATATATATATATATATATATATATATATATATATATATGCATCATTAAGTCATTACTCTTTTCCCTTTCGTGTTATTTTGGTTTATCTTGCTCTCCTCTAAAACCTTGGCTAGCTGCGAATGGTGATCTAACCTTGTGTTGGCTCGTGGGCCATTGTTACGAAGCACTCGTGTAGCATTCCATGAGGTAACCATCATAGCCCTTAGTAATGTTGGCCCTTGGTGAGTAGGCGGTTTACATTGGCATGCAAAGGCACGGAAGGGAGGGGCGTGGTTTAACCATGTCGACCAGACGGTCCTTGCAGGGCTTAGGGTATGCCGTACCAATTAGGTATATGAAATTTAGAGTCTAATATTTGTTTTTCTCTTCTCCTTTTAGTCTGCTTGTAGAATGGCGGGTCGGGAGCACTTCCCGCAGTGATGCACCGGAGGCGCCTTCGAGGGAGGCATGCCTGCGGCGGCATCATCTCGTCCCTAAAGATGGAGGAGTTAATGGTTTATTGCGAGGTGCCCGATAACATCGACCTTCGGTTGATGGAGAGAGACAGACGAGCCACCTTAGGTGGAGGCATAATGATGTGTTTTTGCAGGGAGCACCTTGCGGCAATGCGCTTCCGTGCATTTGGTCAGGCGAGTTTTGCATTCACGGGTTCCCACGAAATCTTATCAACGGCGTCATTAGTATTTTGATCGGGTGCTGTGTTGAACCACTATATCAACTCGACCTCTCATTAGTCGTGTGTATATTTTATTTTAAAGA
This sequence comes from Tetrastigma voinierianum, assembly GCA_016808115.1. Classification (NCBI taxonomy): domain Eukaryota; kingdom Viridiplantae; phylum Streptophyta; class Magnoliopsida; order Vitales; family Vitaceae; genus Tetrastigma; species Tetrastigma voinierianum. The sequence goes on from JAEQBH010001004.1 coordinate 1,128,876, forward strand.
ATAGGGCGGGCGACGGATTGTATAAATCGGTTCGGATCACGACTTAGGGTTGTTAATGAGCTCCCAGGCTCACACAGGCGGCGAGTTGTTGCTAGTAAGGGACACTGGATAGTCCCCCGAGCTCCCGGTCTTAGTTTGATATCAGCCAGGTCTCAATCTTTTCGGTGTGGTCGGGTTAGACACGACATGATAATACTGGGATATTTAGTATGTGATGATGGACTAACCTTGGTTGTTCGTGTAGGTAAAGCTTGGCGAAGCGGGCTAATTGAACTAGGTGATCGACTTCGAGAAGAAAAGTCATGGGTTGTCGATTTACCAGAAGCGAAGCGAGGCGTCTGGGTTCTCGACTCGAATCAACCATATCTGCCGTGAGCTGACCGGCCCCTTGGCACCTCCGGTTATTCGGTAGTTGCCTTCGGGACATCGTGGAAGGGAGCACTGTCATTGCGACCTATGGCGTCGATTTGACGGCGCGTCCTCTGGTGGCCGTGGTTGAGACTCAAGTCGGGTCACGGGGTGCTTGGGCGCATCGGGTTCGTTGACCTCCGCTGATTCTAGTTACTTGACTGGTTCCGGTGGGAGGACGAAGTGGCAGATCCGAGCGGTACGCCTTTGCCTAAGCAAGTGGCGGATCACGCCCCTCGGTGATAACAATTAAAGGAAAGGCGGTCGAGGCGGCGGCAGGTCAGGGAGTTCGTTCCACTGGGTTGGTAGCGAGCAGGGATTTCCGGGATTTGAGGCGGAGGAAAGGACTGTGAGTACGCTAGGCAGATTCACGCCGCCCACAAAGGAAGCGGTGAGTTCAACGGTGGTCGATCCTGCCCGGACTATGGGGACTAGTAGGAAGCTATTGGTAAGGAGGATAAAGAGTGCGAGCCATTGTCATCCTTGGCTCTCCCCAGAACAGACCACGAGATCAAACGGAGCGACGGGGTGGCCGAATAGAGTCGGGGAGGAGGTAGGCCGGTTCAGGGTGCACTTCGGTCAATCCCCCTTGGGTCGGGATGAGGGTCTACCTAGCAGGTAGAAGTTTACGCGGTCCGAGCTGCCTAGGCCCCCATTTCTAGAGCATATCATAACCAACTATTATGCTCCTCCGCGTGAAGTGGAGCCTGCGAGTGGAAATATCGGTGCGGGCGGATGAGGTGAAGTCTGTCGTGCGCCCCGGTGAGCCTCCCGCTAGTCGGAAATTTCTTGGCCCGACCCGTGAACAATTTGTATCGCACATGCTTGGGATACTTGATGGTACTTCCGGGGCATGGGTCTTGGAGTGAGGACTACTCGGTGGCGTTCAATGAGGGACCAAGGAAGACATTGAAGCGGTCTTCGATGAGGATACAAGTCCACAACCCAAGTAACTATGTTCGGTCGGCCCAGGCGATGAATAAGCGGATTTCGTTGTGACGTGCGCCCATGCTTGAGTTACGTATTCCTAAGGGTTTCTTTGCAGTCGTCGGCGCTATTGAACATGGCAGGCGCATCCACGAGTTCGAACTCAGGCTAAGGAGCCGCCGAGCGGTTGCGATTATATGTCCGGTCGGCGGGGATGGCGGCGGGAGATGCGAGTGCTTCATTAAAGAGGCCGAGGTTGGGCGTCACGATCGCTGGAGCTAGAGGCTAAGAAATCTGTTTGAAAGGGTCGCCGACGGCAGGAAGGGATCTGGCGTGTCACACCCGATTCGGTCAGCGATTCTTGATTCGAACGATGGGACTGGCGAGACTATATCTTGGGACTCATTGATATGTTCTTTATCGAGGCTGAACTTGTACACATGGGTATCTGAAGCGATTTACGTAATATGAAAATCGTTTACATGTATGAAAAGAATTACCATAGGAGTGGTGTCCATGAAAATCTATACACGTATCTTTGAGTCTCATTTTGCTTAGACATGTACATTTACTATCTATTACAACACATGTCGAGAGATCGCGGAGTAGTGCGATGAGCACTGTCTCTGAGTTAACGCTTTGCGATGTGAGATGTCACGTACCATCAGCAATCTTCTGCTTCCTCTTTAGTACCTACGGATTGAACACGTGCTAAACTGCGCTTAGTGGGAACATAAGCATGGACAACCACCCATGGTGACGATTAAGCTTATACATATGCCTTTCATATGTCTATCACATATTATGCAACTTTTTGTTCCTTGTATCTTTACATTCTATTTATGTCCCGCGTTTTATAATGTTTTTGACATATCTCCTATCTATACTTTTACTATATACACAGTACTTTGTAGTCTTTTATCTCTCTATCGTTCTTAGCACTTATGCATTTCTATATATGATTTCATAGCATGTTCAAATCATATTCATTTAGGTATGTCTATATATATTCATAATACATATATTTCTTATTCTAGTACTTATCATTTGATCTATTATCTTATAATGGATTTTCATATTACATAACCTATTCTATACATGTCATATTCTTATACATATATTACTTTCATGTATATACTATATCATTTATTATGTTCTATTTTCTGTCTTTGTTATCATGTATTGTTCGTATCTTTGTGTTCATATGCTTAATTTCATATCTTGTGTATTCATATTACTTTATTAGACACTATCATATCTTATGACATATACCTATACATTTTTATACTTGTACTTTATCAGACATCTATGTGATGAACATAGACTTCTTAACAGCTTACCCTTAGGTACCCTTCATGTCCAACCTATTTACCTTTTTATCATTTCTTATTCGGATACACACGATATAAACATTCGCTTGCTTGGCGGAGATAAGAATGAATGAGACTCGGTGATATATATACCCGGAAGGTACAGGTCACGATCCCGAGCGTAGGCGTGCGCGCGTAATAGAGTGTCGAAACACTAGTAGAATTACTTAAAAGCAGCGGTCATATATACGTGCACCTTACGTAATAGAGAGCGTGTTAGCACTGGCGGAGTCACCCAGAAGCACTAATCATATGTGGTGCGCGTCAATGAAGCGATGTGCTGTGCGAGTGCGAAGCGCGATCATATATGTCTTGTCATTAAATATCCGGTCTTAGGCAGTTATACAATTATACGTGTTCTCTGAGCTTATCATTTTATTCTTTTCTTCTATACTCCTCTACATATCAAATTTACGTATATTTCTATTTCTTGTTCATATCTATATCTTTTCTTATCATGTATTTCAATTGACTTTACCCAAGCGATTAGTACACTTGGTACAACGATCAAATTTTCAGATGTGGATACCGAATGCCATTAAATAGCATATGGTTAGATTCTAGACTCAATGAGATTTCCATAGAGTCCAAGAACACCCGAATCGAAGTTCGGACGAAGGAGTTATGATCTTCAGAGTTGGGTGCATACGTAAGTCAGCAAACAAGTTGACTGAGGCGGCCCGAGCTGACCTGACTCCGGTGACTCGGTCTAACACCGGTCTGACACTAATATCCTCCTCCAGGCATATGAATGGATTTCTTGATTCAACGGGCTTTCCACATGGTCGGGCACCGAATCGGAGTTCGGACCCCAAGGAGTTGGCCTTAGAGTTGGAGGTCATCACGTGAGTCAGCAGACAAGTGACACAGGCGGCCAAGGCAGCCTGACCTCAAGTGAGCTTGGTCTTATGCCTCGGTCTGATACCTAATATCCTTCTCAGGTATATGAATGTATTCTTGACCCAATGAGCTTTCCATAGAGTCCAAGAACACCCGAATCGGAGTTCGGACGAAGGAGTTATGACCTTCCAAAGTTGGAGGTCACATGTACAGTCACAGTAGTGACTGATGGCCAAAACCGACCCTGACCTGAGTGAGCTCTGTCTAACACCTCAGTCTGACACCTAATATCCTCCTCATGCATATTAATGGATTCTTGACTCAATGGGCTTTCCATAGAGTCCAAGAACACCCAGATAGGGGTTGGACGAAGTTATGACCTTCGAAGTTGGATGTCATACGTAGTCAACCAGGCAGTGACCTAAAGCGGCGAGCTCAACTACAGGCATGGTGATGGTCTAACACCTCAGTCTGACACATCATCTCTCAGCCATATGAGATATGTTCATGTGGCTCAGTGGGCTTTCCATAGAGTCCAAGAACACCGGAATCGGAGTTGGCGAAGAAGTTATGACCTTCCGAAGTTGGGAGATCCATCGTGATCAACTGAACAGATTGACCTGAAGTGAGGACTTGAGCTGATCTGACCTCGGTAAAAGGACCATAACTTGGTCTACAGAGGTCCAAATTGAGAAATTAAAAATCATAGCATCAAGTTCATTGATGTGGCTACAATTTACCAGAAGGACTTACTGACAAATTCCCTTTATTTCTGACCTAAAAAACCGTTCTAAGGTCCAGCTAATGCGTATGATCAAACATAGGGAAATTTGCTTGATTTTGGGAGTTTCCAAACCCAAACCATACACAAGATAGAGGGTTCTAAACCATGTATACATACTTCCTTTCCTTAGACAAATCCATACTATTGTACAAAAATCGACACTTTCCATACGGGAACTTAACAAGTTCCATACAGTATAGTTCACATTACAAATATTCGTAGTTCCCGTACACAGTGATCTTACTTTTCATTTCGTAACAACTGCTTTTCTTTTCTCTATTTCTTAACTAGCTTCTCACTTAGCCTTTGTATTAAACTGTTTCTCTTCTCTTATCTCCTTATCGTTTTGCTCTTTTTTCTACGAAATGGAAATGAGATATTTATTTTGGTCTTTATCGCTTTATTGATCTTATCATTTGTTTCTCTTTTCTCTCTTTTGGAGCGTTGTGACATCCGATCGAAAGGAGGAAACTTCTCATCTTTCCTTCAAACCACTTGTCTCTTCCACGATTTCTTCCTTATTTGATTTTTTGTAATATCTTTTATTTACTCTTTGATTGCTTAATTTCATTTTTATTCTCAATTCAATTTATCAAAATCCTACTTTGGCATATGAACTTATTAAATTATAACCCTTGGGTCCTGAATTGGTAAATTATTAATTTACCCTTAACTTTTGTATTAATTTCTGGCTCTTGTTTATTTCCGAACAATTCCATTTAGCTTTTAATATACCCTAAACAAGTTAGAAACAGAAATGAGGTATATTTAGGAATCATACTGTGACAAATGTAATGACGATGACGAGATTATGGAGATCGAAGAGTAGTTAATACTTGAGAGCACGGGTGGAGTCTGGCGAGCTTGCCGGGTTCAGCGTGCCAGCGATTAACGGAAAATGCTCGCACGGTGAGTCAGCGATGGAGTTAAGGCGTTGGTCGTAGGGAAGCTTGTAGGAAGCTGGAAGAAGAAAACAAGCGGATTTGTTGGACGAGACTTGCCTTGGTCATGGAGCTCGGAATTATAAAGGATGGTTACGCGTAGCCAGGAAGAAAGATGGATTGTTGATAGAGAGGCGATGGAGCGGGGTTCGGGTACAGCGGCGACGTTGTTCAACTATGGCTATGGTTGTTGCATTTTTACACACAACATATGCGGGAGCAAGCCTCAGATCCCGGATGGAATGTCAGATCCTTCAGTCCCATTAACTCCAGAGTTCTTTGCTAACCCTCGGACAGGTCATTTTACTGCGCCATCCGGGCTTTTGTATTTGACCAACTATAAGTGATCTATGCTAGGCCGAACAGGTCATTTTACTGCGTCATCCGGGCTTTTGTATTTGACCAGCTATAAGTTATCTATCTTTGGGTCGAATGGGGTCATTGCTAGCCATCAGGGCTTTGTGTTCGTTGACTAAAAGTGATCTATCTTTGGCGGACGGGTCATTTGCTGCGCCATCGGGCTTTTGTATTTGACCCGGCTAAGTGATCTATCTTTGTGGACGGGTCATTTATTAAGTCATCAGAGCTTTTGTATTTGACCACATATAATGAAAAATGTCAGAAGTGCAGGGTGAGAGCCCGTAAGTATCTTTTTATTAAATATACCTTCCAGAGTGCGTGGCATTCCACATTCGTTACCGGGGTTCCATCTGTTTTATCTATAGCGTAGGACTGGCTTGGCGAACAGTGTCACGACGCAGGGGTCTTGGTTGGTTGGAATTTTCCTGCAGTGGGATCTGTAGTATTTTCAAAAACTTTCCTCAAAACCAGATCGCCCGGCCGAAACACTCGAGGCTTAACCCGTCTGTTATAAGCAAGGAACAAAATATCGGTAATTACGGATATATCAGTACTTGGATTTTACGGAAATATCGGAAATATCAGAAAATATTGGTGGATATTTTGACAAAAATATCGGTAATGGAAAAATTAACAAAATACTTTGAAATTCATAGAAATACTTTGTTGGATTATAAAAAGCCATAAATAAGAAAATATCTGGCTGTTGAGAATCGATATTCATTATAATTTATCAAAGAAATTACATCCTGATAGTCATTTTAAAACCAAAATGAAGGCCAGTGGCTCAGTCGTTATTTGACGAAGGGATTCCATCTTGATGAAGAGCCAGTAATCCATCTGCGAGCGTAGTGTTCTTGATAATATTGATTGTAACTTCGTTATTACAGCTGCATAAATCTGTTGACTCCTACCTAACCTCAGGTGGATAGGAAATTCGGGGTTGACCCACATGCTCGTTTGAAATCCTTCTTGCATTTGATATGGAATTTGGAATGGCATATGTGGATCATGAGGATAATTAATCATTCCATATTCTTCACCAATAGAACCTGAAGGATGTGAAGAAGGCTGACCATAACTCATTGTATAAGGAGGAAATATGTTGCCCTCATTTGATGAATCACTTAATTGAGTTCCAATACTCATGGACTCAAAGCGGCGGAAATGCGAATCCTCGTTGTATGGGTGTCATCATTCTTAGGTGCTTTCCTCTATATGGCTTCCCAATGGTTCCAATACGGGTAGACTCTCCTGAACTGTGGTCTTCATCTTGTGTAGCATGTGTGAAATCATCTTCACCGATGAATGGACTCAGTGGATATTAACTTTGTTGTGGATCTGCAATATCCCCACCATCATTTCCCGTATCACTACCATCATTAGTCCCCTCTTGTAATGACCCATACCAAATAATACGAGTTTTGACCAAGTTTGACCAAGTTGACCAAGTTGACCAAGTTTGACTTTTTCGAGGAGGAATAGTTTAAGGTAACTAAAGCACCATCTCGTAGGCCTCGTCGATACGAGTTCATAGATGGGCGGAACGTCTGTCAGGCTTCTGGATAAAGTTACCGCTATGAGAAGTTCAACGGTAGCACTTTATCGATTGTCCAAGTTACTTGTTTGGGATTTTACACGAAGCGACCCTAGACCCTATATAAACATAGCTTGGGATGCCAAATGAAACCTAGCTGAAACTGCCCTCTTGAGCTCCAAAACCTAGGAGCTCTCTGAAACAGGGAACACAAGTTGGGTCGTTTAACCTTTTGCGCGCCCGTGGAAGATTGAATTTAGAGGAGGCTTTCAGACGACCGCGGCTACCGCAGCGCCAGACCATGAGGTGCGCCACCACCGGACGATGCCGACCATGAAATTTCACTTTGCCCGACCGCCTTCGCGGACAGGTTGGCCGACGAACCGACAGTGTTTGCTGCCGTTTGTCACGATTTTGTGATTTTTCGGCCATTTCCGGCCACCTTAGGCCACCCCATAGCTCCCTTCCACCATTTTTAGACCCTCTGAACTCATTCCCGTGGTCCCTTTTGTAGGTCACTCGCGTTTGAAAGATATTAAAAACAAAGTTGGCGACGGTTGGATGGAAGTTTTTCGGCCACCAAAGCGTATTGGACCGAGGTAATAGGTACTGATGAGTTCCTGGTCTCTTGGGCTTTCCATTGATGTGGTTTGTAAATTTTGGACATCGTTTAGTTGGTTTTCCATTTTTGGGTCATTTCGAATTAATTAAAGAAGTTTGAATTTGAAATCGGGTACCCGATTAATTCGAGTTAGGCAAAGTGGGTTGCATTAGGTAAGTGGATATTTTATAAATTATTGGACGGTTGATTTCGAGTACCAGGAAAAGCCCCAATTTGAGTATCGGGTCTACTAGAAGTATGCCAGGTATGAGTGGGTGAGGGTCAAATTTAGCGGGCTTCATAGTTAATAGTATACTAAGACCTTAGGGGCATCGATGTCGTTGGTTCAATTATTGGAGCAAGTGGTACTTTATTTATATTACTGCATGCATGCAGCCAGGAGTAGGAGGCGATCCTACGAGAACAGTGGCCTTTGTGGTGCGTGAGGAGTGGTTTATATGCTTTTGATTTGGGGTATTATGTTGATGTATCTATTATGATTTAATACCTTACATATATACTGTTTTGATCAGATGGTTGGTTGCATTCGAAAATGATTTTCGGTTTCATATAAAACAAGTTATCATTTCATGTGAATTTCGTCAACATTTTAACTATTTGAAAGTTTTACTGTGTTCGTGGATGAGTCGGTGGTGTTTGGATATTTTGGGTCCATGGATTGAGGTTGTAAACTATCTTGAAAAACTATGGTTTTAAAAAGTGGATCTTGAGATTTTGTGGACTGACTCTAATACGTTATTGTTGGAAAAGTACATGTGAGAAAGGGAATGGTCTTATTGGTTGCCACGGTAGCGGGTTACCGGAGGTTTATTAGTTGCCCACGCGTGATGGTCGGGTTTACGGAGGGTTTATTAAGAGGACACGTGATGGGCCGAGGTTCACTTTCGGAGGTTTATTAGGTGCCATGATGACCCGAGGTTGGAGGTTTGTTGAAGTGCCGGTGACCCAGAAGTTGCCGGAGGTTTATTAGGTGCCACGTGATGGCCGGGTTTACGGAGGTTTTATTAGGTGCCCGCGTGATGGCGGGCTTGCCGGAGGTTTGTTAGTGCCACGTGATGGCGGGTCTGCACGGAGGTTTTGTTAATTGCTCACGTGATGGCGGGTCTACTTGGAGGTTTGCATTGTTGCCACGTGATGGTAGGGTCTGGAGGTTTATTGGATTGTCGCGTGATGGCGGGTGTAACCACGGGTTCATTAGTTGTCACGGTGTCGTGGTCGACTGAAGCGGTTTATGATGGTATGTGGTATGGGCGTTGTTGGTTTTTCATCTGGTATAGCTATTTTAATACTCATGGTTTTGGTGCACTTCATAGTTATTTATTACCAGTGATTATCACGTGCTTTATGCTTAGCTTTATGTTGTGCATAGTTCAGATTATGGTTTCGAAACTTTGTGTTGGCTAAATTGTTGAGTATGATTTGTATATGTTGGACTTGGGGTAAAGTTGGGTTTTGCGAAATGTTTCTAAACGGGGAACTTTACCAAAGAGTGAACGGAAGGTTTGAGTGAAGAAATCTTTGAAAATAAAAAATGTTATTTTCCTTATAAACTATGCCCTCAGGGTTTATTATCTCACGTTTTTGTTTAAATTTGTTCCCTAGGTCGAGGAGCGATTCGTAGGGCCTACTTAAATGTGGATCGACCACCACTCTCTCTGTGATTCTTTGGCCTCTATTGCATATGTAAGTTTGTTGTTTATTAGACGTATTCATCTCTATTTGTACCTCTAAATTCCACAAATACTCTTAGAAGCCTTTCGGATATTCGTGAGCACTATGAGGCCTCATTTATAATTGTTGCGGGTTTTTATATATATATATATATGTATAATTGGGTATTAAATTAATACATGGTGTTACTCCTTCCTTAAGGTGGGGGTCCCCGATATCTTCCCTAGGGTTATCTGGGTGGGACTTCACTAAGCGAGGACCACCGGAAATCCGGGGAGGGTGTTCGAGATTCGAGATCTGTCGGCTTATTATCGAGCTCTAGGTTTCTAAATTCCTTGGGGTTTGTACATTGATGTTTGCTCATCTGATGTTTGCATACCTTCCTAACCTTATCCTTGAAATCGATTATGTTTCATTTATTCTTGGAATATAGTTTTTCTTCATGATGGCACTTAGGTTGTGCAGCTACAGCAGGTTGGAATAAGGTCACCATTCGTAACCCGATATCCTTTGCCTCGGATTGATGAGCCTGTTTGATCGGCTCAAGGTGCGAAATTGTTCTCAAAGTGACGCGGTCGAGGGTCCCATCGATTAAGGATTAGGGAGTCGGACATTCCCAAGGCGGCATTGAAAGGCGAGATATGGGCGTTTTGAGTTCTTAGTGATGTCTTCCGGACTACTTTGATACTTGGCGGCTTTCATGGATTTAATGAACCCGGGTCTTCGAGTCCATGTAGATTAGTTTGGTGATGAGTTGGCAAAACCCTAGATTCTTGTTTAAGGTGTGTTTTGGAAGATGCTTCGGGTTGTATAGAGTGGTTTCGATGTGTGTTTGAGTGTTTGGGTTGATTTGGTTGGAAACTTATGGGAAAAGTGGGGCTATGTTGTGTAAGACATATCTCAAGTTTGGGTGCTCCGAATTGGGTGATTCCAGTTGGAAAAGAACCCTTAGAACTTTATCTTCAAATGAGTAATATGGAGATAGGAATACAAGAGGTGTTTTGTGTAGAGCGCGTTGTTTGTGTAACCCTAATAATGAGTGTTAAATGTTGGTCCTAGTAAGTGTAAAGGGTACTTGAGGATCCAAGGTTTATGTTGGAAGGTATAAAGATATATGTGAGTCAAGTGGTGATGAAGTAATAGACCACTTGAGTAATTTTATGTGACACGGATTGGCGAGGCTAAGGAATCTTATGACTTGTTGTTGCAGGATCCTTTGAAGTAGCCTCGGGTTTGACTTCCTTGGGAGACTTGCGGATTTTTGAATCCAAGGAAGGTAGAGGATCTTATAACCTTCTCCTGCTTGTACTGTGGTTTGATGTTGTGGGAACTCTGTACCATTAAAGTGCTTTAGTTGTGTGATTTTTTTCTAGTGATATATAAGCGTATATTTTTATATATGGAAATCTTTACTGAATTAGCGGTACATGATATTTTAAATATCCATGTGGTTAAATGCTTTGTGAAATTGATTAAAGTATGATATGGGTATGAGGCGTAGCGAGTCGGATTGATGTAATTGGACAGGCGATGACTAGTCACGGGTTGTAGTCCCCGAGAGAAGGTCACATATACGAGGATGTGGGCATATCCTTAGATGGTAAGTCAGAGCAATTTATTAGTTATCTTGGATGTGGGCATATCCAGCGGTGGTAAGTCCGGCCACTTTGTCGTTGCGGGATGATCGGCTAGTCCACAGGTGGCTTGAAGTCGATGAGGGTTGAGATGGTGGTAGTATTGTATTCGGGTGTTTCTATCCTCAACCTATTATTTGTAAGATGCTCATGTTTGGCGATATCATGAATTATGTATAAATTGAAATGTTTTTTATGAGCATGGCTTGTTAGGGGATTCACTACTGAGTTGTCGAACTCACCTGAGGTGCCTCCGCCTTAGATGTAGGTCACGAGACAGTTGCGTAACATGAAAGTTGGACTGTATGCAAGATTTTTTGAGAGGATGGAAGGTGTATGCCAACCTTAGCTTGTTGGTGGTTGAGTATACATTTTGGTGAATATTTAGCATTATGTGGATATTCACCTTTGTATATTTGGATAGTTGGTATCTTGTGGATCATTGTACATTTATTTGTGTAGCCACTAGTTTTGGAACCTTGTGTAAATGTTATTTTGATCAAGTGTAAGTGTATAGTTTTGGGTACATTGAGGAATTAACTCTGTACCGATATGTGTGTAGGTTTGGAGACCGGAGGAGTGTTTTATTTGCGTTTCCAGGTGATTACTTTAAGTGGAGTTTAGACTCAAGTTGTGACATAAAATAGTAACATAAACCACATCGGTGGGATTCGGTGTGTGACAAGTTGGTACCACTCAAGCATTGAAATGTCACGTTTATGAGGCATTGTATGGGAAACAATGTCGCACTCCCTTATGTTGGAATGAGACTGGCGAAAGAAAATTACTTTGGTCTTCAGTTATGCAATTGACTTGGGAGCGGGAGGACCAAATCTTGGGACCGGTACCCTCGTCTTTTCCATGACAGTCTGCGAATTTCGTGGACGAAATTTTTCTTTAAGGGGGGTAGGTTGTAACGACCAGTACCAAATAATACGAGTTTGACCAAGTTTGACCAAGTTTGACCAAATTGAAGCCAGTTTGACCCGGGAGGAATAGTTTTAGAACTAAAGCACCCGTCTAAGTAGGCCTCGTCGTCTGAGTTCATAGGCAGGCGGAGCGTCCCAATCCGACTACGGATAAAAGTTACAGCTATGAAACGATAGCACTATCGGTGTCAAAGTTGCATGCGGGATTTTTACACGAAAGCGACCCTCGGAACCTATATAAACATAGCTTGGGATGCCGTGAAACCTAGCCCCAAACACCCTCTTGAGCTCGAAACCTAGGAGCTCTCCCGAGCCGGGAACACAAGTTGGGTCATTCCAATATGCGCACCGCGTGGCAGTGGAAGATTGGACCGGAGAGGCACCTCAGGCCAACCACCAGCTACACGCGGACCATGAGGTGCGCCACCGAGACGATGGCCATGAAATTTCACGGCCCGACCGCCGGACGGCGCGAGATCTGTCGGCTAACCCGGTGCAGTTTTGTCACCGGATTTTTGTGATTTTTCGGCCATTTCCGGCCACCTCAGGCCACCCCATAGCTCCTTTCCACCATTTTTGGACCCCCTGAACTCATTTACGTGGTCCTTTTTTGTAGATTCCTCACCGTTTGAAAGATACGACAAAACAAAGTTATTGTATTTGTTGGATCGAGTTTTCCGGCCACCACGTATTGGACTAGGTAATGGTACTGATGAGTTCTGGTCTTGGAGCTTTCCATTGATATGTGATTTGTAAATTTTGGACTGTCGTTTGGTTGGTTTTCCATTTTGGGTCATTTCGGGTAATTACGAGAAGTTTGAATGCATCCCGGGTGCCGATTAGTGAGTTAGGCAAAATTGGGTTGCATTAGTGAAATTGGATATTTTATAAATTATTGGACGGTTCGATTTCGAAGTGGCTCGGGCGAAAAAGCCCCGTTTTGATATCGGGTCTATAGGGCGCACCGTGTAATTGGGCTGGTCAGGGTCAAATTTAGCGGGCTTCATAGTTCTAATAAGTATCTTGGGCCTTAGGGGCATCGATATCATGGTTGAATTATTGGAGCTAAGTGGTACTTTTATTTATATTACCGCGCCCGCGCGCGCGGTCGGAGGCGATCTGCGGGAACAAGGCGGCGCGTAATTACGTGAGTGGTTTATATGCTTTTAAATGATTTGGGGTATTATGTTGATGTATCTATTATGATTTAATACCTTACATATATACTGTTTTGATCAGATGGTTGGTTGCATTCGAAAATGATTTTCGGTTTCATATAAAACAAGTTATCATTTCATGTAATTTCGTCAACATTTTAACTATTGGTTTCTTGTGTTCGATGGATGAGTGGGTGAGTGTTTGGATATTTTGGGTCCATGGATTGAGGTTGTAAACTATCTTGAAACACTATGGTTTTAAAAAGTGGATCTTGAGATTTTGTGGACTGACTCTAATACGTTATTGTTGGAAAAGTACATGTGAGAAAGGGAATTGTCATATTGGTTGCCACGTGATGGCCAGGTTTACCCGGAGGTTTATTAGTTGCCACGTGATGATCGGGTTGACCCGGAGGTTTATTAGAGGACACGTGATGGACAGGTTCACTCGGAGGTTTATTAGGTGCCACATGATGGCCAGGTTTACCCGGAGGTTTGTTAGTGCCACGTGATGGCAGAGGATTTACCACGAGGGTTTGTCGTGCATTGATGGCCGGGTTTACCGGAGGTTTATTAGGATGCAGCTGATGGCGGAACTGCTTGGGTTTGCTCGTCCCCCGTGATGACGGGATCCCTGGGAGTTTGTTAATTCCGCGTGATGGCGGTCACCTGGAGGTTTGTTAGTTGCCACGTGATGCGAGGTGCCAACTGGGATTGCTGGTTTATCTGGGCATGCCATTGAATGAACTGCCCAGACGGTTTTATGATGGGTATGTGGTATGGGCGTTGTTGGTTTCTAAATACGGGTATAACTATTTTAATACTCATGGTTTTGGTGCACTTCATGGTTATTTTATTACATGATGATTATAAATGCTTTATGTAGCTTTATGTTGTGTGATTGGACCATGGTTTGAAACTTTGTGTTGGCCTAAATTGTTGAGCCTTGATTTGTATATGTTGGACTTGGGGTAATGTTGGGTTTGCGAGGAAATGTTTCTAAACGGGAACTTGCAAAGAGTGAGCGGAAGGTTTGAGTGAAGAAATCTTTGAAAATAAAAAATGTTATTTTTCGCATAAAGCTATCTTACTTTCCATTTGAGATTTATTATCTCACGTTTTGTTTTAAATACGTTCCACCCCAGGTCGGACGAGTTCTTAGGGCCTCTTGCGCCCGGATTAAACACAGCTCTGCGCATTTGATGTACTCTATTGCATATATGCGGTTGTTGTTTATTGAGCATGTTTATCTCTTATTTGTGCTCTAAATTAAATACTCTTGAAACGCTCGATATTCGTATTGAACTTTTATGAGACCTCATTTATAATTATTCTGGGTTTTTATATATATATATGTATAGTGGGTGAGCAGTAGAAATTAATACATGGTGTTGCTCCCTTCCTTAGGTGGGGTCCCACCCAGTATCTTCCCTAGGGATTATACGGTGGGACTTCACCTAAACGGGACCACCGAGAAATCCGGGGAGGGTATCGGGTCGGATCTGTCACTATGCTTGAGCCATCATATCCTGTAGTAGGAAATTACCCGTAGAAACGGTCTACTACTATGTTCAACACTTGAATCAAAAGAGGGTCGAGAAGTAACAGGGGGTTGAAATGAGTCCCTCGTGTCTTGACTAAAACTGTCACTATGAACTTCTTCAGATAAAACCCGCTTAACATCAACGCCTGCTTCTCAAACATGTCACGATGATTAGTGGATCAGGATTCCATCTTTGCCATCTAAAATGGAGAGGTCCCAACCCGTTGAAATAGTTGATTCTCGTCTTCCTCACCAAACTAAACTGAAATTTCAAATGCATCGAGAAAATTATTTTCGGCAACTGTCGATCTCGACCTCCATATCATGGATCTAGTTTCATGTTGTAATAACAAAAAAAACCAATTTTTAGAGCCTAGGGTAAGCAAGTTGATTTCTTTGTTTTGTATGGATTAGAGCAAATGTGCTACAATTTCTTTCTAGGATTGAAGATGATGCGGTTTGCGAAAAGAACCTTCTCAGGCGAAGTCCTTAATGTTGGAGGCGTGATTTCCATACAAAACCACCGTTCAGCTGCAATAAAAATTGCCATATTCAATATAACTAATAAAATAGTTATAAATTTTACTTATAATGAGAATTAACACTCACCAGGAACCATTTTTTATCTTGATGCTATTGTTGCGGAGTCACCCAAATTCCTTTTGCATCACGGAATAGCATTATAAGCGTGGTCACAATGTCATTAATCTAATATAAAAATCAATTGAATAAATTGAATCAATTAATTAGAATTAAACTCAATAATTGCCTCTTTCCAAAATTACAAAAGATATGACATTAGGATCTAATTTAGAAAAACTTGATGACTTGACTTGAGTAAAGCTCGGAGATTTTCCTTCGTCGGGTATATTGAAATTTTGGATTTGAATGGTATCTTTGCAATAGTTATGAAAATTTATTATGATAATAACTCTCAGCATATTATTAGTAAAATGTGAATATGGCGAAGAGGATAGTAATTAGTTACCTCTTTGCATGAAGAGGATGATTGAGGTTCTGTCTAGCGACAGTCAGAATGATATGACACACCGCCCTTTAGCTTTGGTCGATCTAAATTTGCCTTCATCAGCGAGATCAACTCGTGAATAGATGGCATGGTTGGGCTGAGCTTACGGATCAGCAATGCGAAGCTAGCTGTTCTGGAGTCTCATTGATGGACACTAGCTTCTCCACGCTTCTCACAATATACATGATCCAAACATGAGTCTTTCAGCCTCATGTCAACTTGATCCATTTAAAAGCTTGTGAGAGGCCCATTCATTACTAATAAATATTTTCATACAAATCAGCCTCACTGGAAGGCTATTAGGGGCAATATAGTTTGTTGCAAATCTTGTTGCTCTAGGACGCACGATATCTCCACCACAGACCTGTCGCATTTTTGCAAGCAACCAACCATGATTGTAAATAAAGTTGGTTATCTTTCGAGCATTCCTGATCAAGCGAAGCGGCGCTATCGCACCAATATCTTCAAACATTAAATCAATGCGAGTGTGCTACACATGGAGTCAATCTGGTGTATTTCTTCATCAACAACTTTCCCGGCTTTCACAAATCTTGATCATTAATTATTACGTTTGCAAGGCCATTTGCTTCTCGACTTCCTTGATAACATCTTTGCCAGACCATATATGTATTTTGTTGTCTTTAATTTATCGACGCATCCAACAAATTTAAGGAAAAGTGTGCTTCCTTTTGAATAAACACAAATTAATAATGCTCAATTTAGTTGGCCCGGTCCATCCATCACACATAATTGTACATCATATCATCTGATTTCTCCCTTTGTATGTTGACATAATCTTGTTTCTTTATACTCCATTTCAAGTACTTGCTTTTGATTTCATATGGAGATGGTAGTTCGATGTTCATCCCTATATATATAACTAAAGGAAAGTTGGTTAGTGGTTAAAAATTTTATATGTAATTTAAGATAATAAATGTCACTATTAAAACATATTATACAATTAGACAAACACCTTGTTGTGCACGAAAATCATGTTCTTAAAATGGTGCGAGTCCTCTAGCTTTTGAGGTGGAACACTTTCATATATGAAAAACGTAATTAATGGGTATTGTTTCCTTGATTGAACCACTACTTTGAACATATTTTTAGGCTTTTGTTTCTTGTAGAAGGCAGCCTTAATGATGGTGCAATTGACGATGATGGATCCGTATGCCGAGCCTTTGTGATCTTTGTATCGATCTTGATGGATCCTGGTTGTGAAGACTACTGTGCAATTATGCAAAATAAATTCAATTTACATTATTTATACATGATTATGTGAAAAACTGAATTAGAGTATAAAGATTTACCTATTTTTCTTTTGCCTCTCATAAATCACACCTTTGTTCTCGTTCCATTCACTAGCTTTTTGATGCACGTCTTTGGCACCTCGATATTCATCTCGCTCGTTAGGGTGCATGTTGGCCGGATACATATATACATGCTCATCACCCTCATCACCATCCTAAATCATCATCATCAAAGAGAGTGTGATGTTTTCCTCCCATTGTGCCTCATAATTCAGCTCGAATTTCTTAATTATCATTCGCTTTTTTCGCTTGCTACTCTTATGTTCTAAAGTTGCTTGGTTCTTGTTTTACTTCCATGAATGCGCATTTGAATGACTTAGTAATTTGAATGAGGATCAGTATGTGACCAGATAAAACTTTAAAGCGGATAATTACTACTTTTTATGCTTAAACCACAATAATTGCAAATTGTTAAAATTTTATGTCCAGTCGAGGTGTCTGTCTGTGCGGGATCTCGGCCTCCGCCACTAGTCATCCTATAAACACATGTGATTTTAAAACTAAGATACATTAAATCTAAGATACATTAAAAATAAAATATGCATGTAAGTAATATGTTTCAAACTTCTAATATAGTATAGTTAATTAATAACTAAAAAATTAATTAACTAATATGTTTTAATTAAAATAACTATTAAGTATTAACTAAATAACTAATATAATTAATTAACTAAAAATTATATTATCAAATTAAATATAATAAAAACTATAGTATAAAAATATTTATTATAAACTACTTCAACACCAAAATAAATTGAATACACTAAAAATAAAATATGCATGTAAATAATGTGTTTCAATTTTAATATAATATAATTAATTAATAGCTAAAAATTAATTAACTAATATGTTTACTAAATAAGATTATAGTAAATAACTAATATAATTGATTAACTAAAATTATATTAGTTAGTAATATGTTATGAACTAAAATAATATTACTTAGATATCTAAGAAATGAGATAATTTCTAACATTACATAATTATAATTAAGTTTTGAAAACATTATGTATAAAACTAAAATAGCTAATATAATTAAAATAACTAATAACTAAATAACTAATATAAATAATTAACTAAAAATTATATTATCAAATTAAACTATAATAAAACTATACTATAAAAATATTTTTTATAAACTACTTCAACACCAAAACAAACCAAGATACACTAAAATAAAATATGCATGTAAGTAATATAATATAATTAATTAACTAAAAAATTATATTAGTTAGTAATATAATTATTAACTAAAAATTATATTAGTTAGTAATATGTTGATGAACTAAAATAATATTATTTAGATATGTAAGTAAAATGATCTAAATTTCTAACATTACATAATTATAATTATTTAATAGTAGGATGTGTAATGTCTAAGTTTAAAACATTATATCCTAATCTAATTTATTACTATTAAATTAAACTAAAAATAAAACTATAGTATATAAAAATATTTATTATAAATATTTCAACACCAAAATAAAACTAAATAAAATATGCATAAAAACAAAATTAATGAACAAAAGAAACATACATAATTGCAAAGTCTTCCAAAAAATTAGGATAAAGAACAAAGAAAAAATTATTTGAGAGTGAAATGGAGGTTAGATGTGAATGGATGAATTTGTAATGAAATTGTATGATTTTAGGGGTATTTATAAAAATTTTTGAAGTCAAAATAGCCGTTGGATTGTCAAAAAACCGTTGTGATTTATTTCTAACCGTTGGATTTGATTTTGGTTCAAATCTGACCGTTGGATCATCATATATCCGTTATAAATCATTCTGGACCTTTAGATCAAGCTTTAGATTTAAAATCAACCGTTGGATCAAAAATATAGCCGTCGGATTCTTTTAAAAATGCGGACAAAATCTGAACCGTTGGATCAAAAACATAAAACAATATGAGGGCCAGGATTCCTGGATTTTTTTTTCGAAAATATCGGCGATAAATTGAATTTATCAACTACTCATCGCGATTTTTCACGGAAGCGCGCCTCACAGGCGCGTGTCATTCACCGGCAATTTTTCCAGAAAAATCGAATTTCTGATTTTCATCAATCGTCGATTTTCCCAATTTTTTAGCTATTTTTCTGCCAATCAAATTTTCGTTGCAGATTTCTTTTCCATGCTGACGAAAACCGACTTTTCAGCGAAATATCAGTCGAAAAAACCGATTTTTTGTTCCCTGGTTATAAGAGTTTGCCAAGCAACGCTGGGAGGAGGTTATGTGGATTGTTGCAGCTTCCCGTTGCTCATCACTCATGTCTAACTCCCTGGCGATTGATTCCGCATTTTCTGACTCGGGGGTAGCTGTTCGGATGGTGGGCAGGCCAATTTCGATTAGGATAACGACTTCCGTCAGTAGGTGGGGTTCAAGCGAGGAGATGTCGGTTAACTGCGAGCGATGGTTACGTAGGCCCGAGCACCATGGGAGTTCTTCTACCCATTTCCACTAGGAGTCTAACCGCTTTTGAAGCGTTCGACAAGGTTTTGTTGGAGGCCGCAACGGCCATTGCTCTACGAGGATACCCGAGGGTAGAATATAAATTTTTATCTTCAATTCGGCAAAAGTCGGTGGGCTAATTTGTCGAACTCTGACCCATTATCGGATACGATTGATCTTGGGATGCCAAACACATGAACAATGTTTTCGGATCTCGCCCAGGAGTGACATCTTTATCTTTGATTGACGAGAAGCGTCGTACTACATCCATTCTTGAAATAATCGGTGGCGACGGTAGTTTCTTTTGGCCCGAGTGCGGTGGGAAAGCGGGGCCGGTTATGTCAATCCCCCATTAGGCGAATGGCCATGGGCTAGAGATGGAGACCAAGTCTTGTACCGGTGATTTCAAGATAGGGGACATTCGTTGGCAAGGGTCACATTTCTTTATGTCGGCCGTCCGACCGTGGATTATTAATAATACCCCTGAGTGTGGGCCCGGTGGGCTAGAGTTCTTCCCCCCGGGTGATTCTCGCATATGCCTTCGTGCAATTCAACTAACACATACTGGCCTTATTCTGGGGTTAGACATATAAGGTACGGCCCGCCTAGGGATCGTTTGTATAGTTGTCCGTCTATCATAGAGAATCTAGCCGACTGAATCAGAACCTTGTGAGCCTTGTCTCTATCATTAGGTAGTTCCCCTGTGGCTATGTATAGTCGTATGGGGTCTATCTAGGATGGGGGGACTTCCTCTACCTAGTTTACTTAGGCACGCAGTATAGAGGAGTCTAGCTGATAGTAGATGGGAAGAAATACGGTTTCTGTTATCGGTAATGAAGCAGCCACGGTGGCCAAGGCATCGGCCCTCTCATTATAGTCCCAAGGAACATGTTCAAGTTTCTAGGCCGAGAAGGTGTTTAATTTCTATTTGACTGAGAAGCATGTGTTTGAGGATCCTGGACTCGAATTCAGCGTTAACTGTCAAATGACTAGTGTGTTGATCTCTCACGAATCAGCGAGGTATCGGCACCCGTAGCGAGTGAGCTCGAGTCAGGCTATCGATGGCCTCGTACTACGATTCATTATTGTGAATTGGCGGCTTTAACCGTCTTGCACATTGATCCTTTCCCCAGTTGGGGAGGTTAATTGCAGACCGATGTCGACTCCTGATTGTCTGGAAGCCCCATCTACGCAGAGGGTCCACCAACCTTTTTTATTCGGGTAGGTATCGGGCTGCGGGATTTCTACGAGGAAGTCAGCTAAGACTTGCCTTCTTGAAGTCTCGGCTTGTGCGAAGATGTCGCCCTTTCCTTTCCAGTTCCATTGCCCTGATGGGCGTCTTCCCGACATATCGAGGTTTATGGATTGTGCCGGAGTGGAAGATCAGTTAGCACGTAATAAGATCAGGCGCACGGAAGTATGGGCGGAGCTTTTTGGGCGTAGTGTGGGAGGGCTAAAGTAGGCTGGCAGAGGCTTCTGTCTGGTCTCCATCGATTCGAGATTTCTTGACAAAGAACCTGAGGCCTGGCTTGCATCCCCACATTCTTTAAACAAAGGCGGCGCTTCTTTGCTATATCGAGAGAATTTGCTAGGTAGAGATAGAGTGTGTGAGCTTCAGGACCTCACAAAAATTGGGAGCTCTGTCGGTGTGCTTGATTGCTTTCTGAATGCCCGATCGCATTCCTCATTCCGTTCGGCCCGGTGGCTCCCTCAAAGTAGTGAAGAAGGGTTTCATGGTCAGTGAACACGGAAATAAAGCGCCAGAGCGGCTAATCTGCTTGGGTGGGTTCTTTGGATCCTCCTTTCTTGGAGCCGGGGGCCGACGATTGCAAGATGGCCTTAAGTTCTTGCGAGATTAGCCTCTATCCCCCTTTGGGTTACCGTAAAGCGAGAATCGGCGGTCTTGACCGAGAGCGCACATTTAAGGGTTCGATTTCATACCATATTCTGCGAGAAGGTCGAATGTATGCATTTGGAGATGCGCGGCGTCTGGCCCATTTGCTTGGATTTTACCAGCATATCATTAATATAGACTTCCATTGTGCTGAGTAGCGATTGAAACATCTTAATCGCGACCTCACGATAGGTGGCCTAGTTCTTTTAGTAGAAAGGCATCACATTGTAACAGTAGATTCCATGGGAAGTGATGAAAGATATTTTTTCCGCATTCGGGGGGTGCATGGGGATCTGGTGGTATCCTGAGAAGGTGTCTAGAAAAGATAGCATATTGTGCCTATAGCGTCCGCAATCGATCGATGGCGAAAAGGGAAGGCATCTTTTGGACCCGGGCGTCGTTGAGGAATGCAGTAGTAATCCACACATACTCTCCATTTGTTCCCCTTCTTTGGGACAACCACCATGTTGGCCAGCCATTCAGGGTATTTAACTGCTCTAATAAATCCGTTCTGTAGAAGATTATCGACCTCAGTCTGGATGACCAAGTGGCGGTCTGGGTGAAAGCGTCTCACTTTTTTGTCGGCAGAAGCGGTGGATGGGGCGGCGTTTGATCTGCTGAGCGTGCGTGGGGCTTGTCAGGTCATATGCATGAGTCAAGCATATACATTAGTATTCAACTGTATCACACGGCATAATTGGGCCTTCTCCTCCTGGACGAGGAGTCTTAACATAGATGCATATGTGGGCCGAGTGGGGGTGGTTGCGAGGATCAAGCGCCGACGGTTCTGCATCCTCCAAGGCGGATCGAGGCGGATAGGCGTGATTGCTATTCTTGGGTTGGCCCTCGGGATGGTTCACTTAGACATTCCTTGTTCGCGTCCTTCGTTGGTGATAGCATTGTCATGCGGTAGCCCGACTTCCTTAAAGGTCGGCTTGCCGGGGCCTTGATCAAGAAGTAGGCGGTGTTTGGTGGTACGTGGTTAGTATAGCTTTCATGGCGTGCTTTGAGGGCCGGCCCGGGATGGCATTGTATGGCCCAAATCCTTTACTCTAGGAAACGGTACTATTTTGGAATTCTAGGACTTCGCTGGATGGGAAAGGCAATGTCCCCAACTGTTAATGTGGTAGCCCCATTAAACCCGGATAAAACCCTTCCAGCGGAACTAAGATGATCGAGTGGGACTCTCATCTGCTTAAAGGCTGGGAGGTGTAGTAAATCGGTTGCACTGCTTGGATCGACGAGGACCACATGTGTACATCAGCTGTTATGCAGGCGGTAAATCTGAAGTGCATCGTAATGAGGGGTAATGACCCGAGTAGGGTTGATAGGGGGTAGGATATAGGGCTGTCAACTGGCTGAACTGTTGTGAGGTTTTCTTGGGAGCTAATAGTGTTTACCACAGCTGGCTCGGCGAGGGCATGCGGAACATTTTCTCCTGCGCTTTTGGACGTCTTGGTATCGGCCGGTCCCCCTAGTATAAAGTTGATGGCTTGCCGGGGCCCCGAGGCATGCTCAGTACCAACAATGACCGTGTCAGGCTTGTGGCGGCGGTGCTACCCAGATTGATCGGCTCAGTATATATCTTCGAGGTGCCGGTAGTCGGTTTTTCAGTAGGAACTTCACGCTTTGGTAATGGTTGGTTTCGTGGCCATGGTCCTTATGATAATCGCACCTTAGGGATCCGTTGCACTGGTCTGAACCCGCCCTCATAGGTGGGGGCCACTTGAAATCGGGGAGTCCGACGAGGGGCGGGAGCACATCATGGCGATGTTGGGAGGAGTGAAGCTGGGGGCTCCTTCCTCTTTTGGTTGCCGTCGAGCGCCGGCTCGGTATTACGGCTGCTCTTCTATTCGGATGAGCCTTTGGCGGCCGGCTTGCCACTATGGGTGGTTATCATTCTGATTCTTGAGGTGGCCAGATGTGTCTTCAGTGTGGAGAACATGCGCCGCGATATGAATTCTTCCATGGTTGCGACGGATCTAGGGATAAAGGCCCGAAAGAAACGGGGTGGAGTGGTCAAAGCTTCTCGGTTTGCGGGACCACATCCATCTTGTAAATATCAATCCCTTGCGGACGAAGCATCAGAGCACATGTGAAGTCCCGAATGGATTCGTCTTCTCGTTTGAGGATAGCTGGGAGGGAGCCTGATCTTCACTTTGCAGCGGTGAGCCACCGAGATCTTGGGAAGGAGCACAACCCACAGCTTCAGCGAATGAGTTTATCGACCCTCTAGAAAGCTTGTGGAACCAAGCCAAATCCAGGCCTTTGAGGCTGGCCGGGAACACTTTACACAAAAGTCTATCATCCCTAACGTTGAGGATCATCGCTTGGTTGAAGTGCAACATGTGATCGTATGGATCAGAGGAGCCATCGTACATAGAAAATGGCAAAATAACGAATCCACGAGGAGGTTCATAGTCTAAAATATGCTAGCCCAAAGGGGAGGACAGTATGTCGTAGGGTCCCTGGACAAGGGGATAAAGGGCTGCATGCGGGACGGGGAGTGCCCCGGGTGGATACCGTGCATGTAGAAATGGGGGGGTTGTTCCCTCGAACCGGGTGGCAATATGTTCAGGGGCTAATTGTGAACGGGGTCTATCCCTGTCGTCCTCTTTTCGCATTCAGCGTCACGTTCCGCTCATAGCCCGACTGGACTGGTGAGGAGGTCTCTTTCTGGACTCGGCTTCCGCATTGCTCAGGGGTGGTGAGCGACGGGGAAGTGGAGAGCTGTCCGAAGAGAGCTCTTCATCGGCCTGATGATCACTATGGTAGGGCAAGACGAGCTCTTTCCCTTTATTCGCCCGGGCTAGGGGCTCATTACGGCGACTGCAGGTGGGGTTCTCGAGACTCTTGGACTCCTAAAGCGGGTTCAAAGCTGGCGTCGTTCTCCTGGCGTAAGCAGGTCCGCACATTCTCGTAATTCGGCCATCTATCGGGCATGCTCCTCCTATTTTGCCTCCATCTCCTGGCGCCAGTGGAGGAACTGGTCCTCAATGGGTGGGTTTACTGGGTTGCTGGACATGGCGGTAAGTTTCGACGGTTCGGTGGGATGTTCGAGAATGGCCAAGGCTTCGAAGATCGGGAGATCACCTGGGAGCGGGTGTACCCAAGCTCTCGCGTATTGTCTCTGAGATTTCTTGCTCTGTGTTTCCCATAAATGGCACCAATTGTAGTCTCCAGAATTCTCAGAGTCAAAGGATCATCGAAGCATTCACCAGTTAGCTGCAACCTGCAAAACAAACGAGAAGACGACGATGGTATTCCGTCGTCCCTCCGATGGCAAGTTAACTGCACTAGTGGAAAGATTGAAAGTTAGAGAGCTGCGGGTTATCGCAATCCAGAATGTCGTACCTCATTTGGTGTGATTTGCTTCTCTTTTATGGAGGGAGAAAGGGGATCCGTCTTTCTTGGAGAGTGGACGATTTCTTCCCAAAAAGATAGGGGAAGGTGGCTCTTATTTCGGGAAGGATAACTCGTTCTTCCTTTTTATGTAACCGTTTTCCCGATCAAGCCGCTGTTGGGAGTGCCTTCCTATTCCGTTGGAGGCGGGGTGATTGGTTCTTGGAAGAACATTTACATATATCATGAAAAGCCGGTTAGTAGTTTCGTTTGGTGAAGTTGCCAATCAGGAAAGGAAGCATCAGGGTGAAGGGGCATCCGGGCACCTGGGCGCATCGGGAAATGAGGCATCCGGGATAAGAGGCGCCCGGGTACCTGGGAGAAAGGTCGCCCGGGCGTTCCTGGGCCGGCCGACTTTAGGGCCTGGTCCCATCGGGGTCGTACCTGGGCGAAAGTTCTCCCGGGCATTCCTAGGCCGACTGACTTTAGGGCTTGGTCTCGTCGAGGCCATTGGGCTGGGCCGGTTGGCTAGGGGAACCAAGCCCAAGCCCAAGCCCATGGTACCCACAAAGCCCTTCTAGCTTAATGGTATTGAGCATAAGCAGTATTAGAGACACTCACCGTATAGATTGTCACACAAAAGGGATTGAAAGAAAATATTCAAATTTTCATTAAAATACTTTTATCTTAGAAAGATAGCTTCCCTAAAGAAAGCTTATAAAGTCATTACAATACTTCAATACAAAGAAGGATATGGTATTTCGATGTTCTTCAAATGAGAGTTTCTTCTCCTTATATAGAGCTTTTCTCCTTGGATTTTTCTTCCAGTTGTCTTTCATTGTCAAAGTAAGATTCATTGTAATCTTATCTTCCAGTTGTCTTCTTCTTATCCTCCAGTTGTCCTCTTGTGATCTTATTTTTCAACTCTTCTTTATTTGTAATTTTATCTTCCAACTGTTTTCTTCATATCTTTCAGCTATTATTTTAACTTCAACTATTAGCTCTATATTTTTTCTGACAAGCACATTTGATATTATCTTGGTATTGATGATGCTTTTCAAGCGGGCCCGAATTTGGAGCGTGTGGGGGTCGTTGGGTTTGGACCAAGGCTGTGTGAGTGATGAAGGATCTTGGGATCGTTTGGGTGTTTGGGAGTAGGATCATTTGCCAATATTTGGTCACGAGCTACCGGATGCGGCCTCTCTGCAAGAACCGGAAGGAAGAAGTGACGAGGGGCTTAGCGGGTGGCGCTCAGATGCCTAAGTCGATTCTTATCGAAAAGTGAGAGAATGCTTCGATTGCTTAGAATTGGACCAAGTATCCCTTTCCTTGGCGGAGATGGGACAGCTGAAGTGCAGTGCCCGCCCGTGTCCTTCCATAACGGCCCGAACAAAGGGGCCGTTGGGGCCGGAACATGGTTGGAACGGGAAGGCCCGTACGTAGCCCGATCAGACCATATCTTTACAAATAACAGAGGATAGAATATTCCCTAAAAGACGTCCAATTCGTCCAATCAAGTCCTATTATAAAGGGAAGGAAAAGCAACAGAAGATCATTAGTTGGATACCCCCCAATGAGGAAGGAGGATTATTCCAAATAAACTCCTTTGACTAATCCATTACTAAATCTAAGGCTGATACATGAGGAAACCTATCCTCCAAAGGGAAGAACCCCTAATCATCGTCCAAATTGGATGAATATCCATTATAAATACAAGGCCACTCCAACACTAAAAGGAACGCCAACACTCATACGCCAGTTCTGATACACATTCTTATACGCATACTCATATGCAACACATTCATCCTCCCAAGTAGTCTACATTTTTCTTTTAGAAAAGCGGCTTAGGCATACGACGACCACGGGCACGGTCGCCAACCCCTTCTTTCTTGTTTTTGCAGAGGAGTGCTGCGTCCGGAGCACGCGGATCAGCGGTGCGTGATCTTTACCTCAACCCGAAGCGATCGGGCGCGCATCGGCCCGCGAGCAATCGGGTCGGCCAACTGACCCTACCGCGCTCCGGCCGGTTCTGGTGAAAGCGGCATCGCCCGATTGAGCGCCGTGCGTAGGGCGACAGATTCCTTCATAAACATAAGCGATTCCTCGGTGCGATGGTATCAACAAGGAACACAAGCGGGAGTAACAATCACCCAGGATCACGAATCCACCGGGTGATAGCGAACGGCCAGACCCCTTGGGACGGTGGAAACGATGCAAGCCAATACAAACGAAGTGGAAGCGCTTCGCCTCGTCAACCAGCGTGCGAATTGAAGAGTGGAGCGACTTACGAGGGCGGATCTGACATCGCGGAACCGCAGCGAGCCGGAAGGCCATAACCTCCTCCGCGAAAAACAAACTTGTTCGCGACATTCCGCGGCATCGAAGCGAAGCGAGTCGGTGAAGCTAGAGGCATGGACCACCGTTGGCCCGGCGGTTGGAGGAAACGGCTTATGCCGAAGGAGCGGTTCGTGAGCGAAGCGCCAAATCACCCTGAACTAGACGAGCGATCGTGGGAGACGAAGGTTAAACCTTGCCAAAAGCTCGTCCGTAAAAGTAGTGAAGGGACGAGCCCCGGATACTATGGATACCTTGGTGCAGCAAACAGAATCTCCCTTCACAGCCGAAGTGCTGCATTTTCCCCTTCCAACAAAATTCAGAATGCCTCAGGTAGAAACGTTCGATGGAATCAAAGATCCCGTCGATCACCTCGGCTGCTACGAATCGGTGTTTGCGTAGGTATCGGGATACTATGCGATTGCAAGGGCTTCGCCACTACGCTCAGGGCAGCGCCATTTGGACAAATAGAATTCCCCATCATCTATCTCGTCATTCGAGGAACCTTCATTTGTTGCGTTCGTCTCCTTCATCGGATTTAGAATGTCTGAAGCGAAATTTACCATCACATTGACCATCAAGCGAAGGATCGTAGAGGAAAGTTTGAGATCATATGTACAAGATTCAACGCCGAGTCCACGAGATAGACCGTACCCACGGCGAAAAATTCGCTGCACCACGGCACCATCGCGGGTTGGGCGTACAATCAAGGACACGATGTTCTCTATCTCGAAAAACCTCAGCTAGCATGGCCGAGTCCTGTGAAAGCAGAGAAAGAAAAGTACATAAGCAGAGCCTCATATCAAAGAGGAAACTCCTCGCCCACAAAGAAAAAGGGACGAGCCAGACGAGCGGCGGCGGAGCTGGCGACAAGGCGACGGAGAAATCAGTGCAGGCGGGAGGCGATCCCTAAAGCGGGGGAGTCTGAGGGCCGTTTGGGCCACACCGGCCGAAGGGCGGCGACATTACCCGTCCTAGCGCTTCCTCCACTAAGCATTTCCGGTATCACAAGTCACATGAGGTCGCGAAAGCGAGCAATTCACGAGATGGCCGACTCGGATAATCGGATCCACAGCGACAAGGGATAACACGAAATATTCACGAGTTCCACGGGGCCCATGGGCATCGCACGGACAATGTATACAACTAAGAAGAAATAGAATATTTGATACGGTAGCGGATGCCTTGGCGTTCATATCTCGAGAACCAAACTCGAGAATCAAACCCAAAGTCGGGCCGGAACCATAACCCAGGCCAGGCTCGTGACCGCCACCTGGGCGATGACTTCTCGGCACCCAGCTGGCCACATTGGGAGAGAAATCCATGTGATCTCGGGAGGATTTGCTGGAGGAGGAGAATCTAGTTCGGCTCGAAAAGCCCACCTACGTAGCATAAGATCAGCAGACATGGGGGAAATACAAGCAGTATCTAAATTGCCGCGAATCGACACTACCATCACGTTCTCTGACTCAGATCTGGAAGGGTGCCAGCACCCCCATGACGACCAGTTGGTAGTCGGCAATTGTGAGCCAACACCCGCGATTCAGGGTTTTGTCGATAATGGGAGTTCGGTGACATCATCTTCGCGTCGGCACCGACAAAATGGGTATTGGAAGAAAAGCTAGATCCTGTCGGCACACATACCGGGGGATTTTTCGGGAGGCGGTGTTATCGGGCTCGATTCAGCGATGTGACCACAGAACCCCCCTGCCGGGCAAGCGGCGGCCGGCAAGGTTCCTTATAGTGGACGCCCGTCCCGACTATAATATCTTTGCCCGGTGAGCCTCCTCAGCGCGGCCAAAAACGCCTGGCGCCATCGCGACCGTGATTGTGGTGATGAATGGATCGGGACGGTCACGAAATCAGCAATTGGCGAAGAGTGTTACCTGACCTCCATGAAACAAAAGCGGTCGATTCACGTGAGCAGCGACGAGCTTGACATGCGCGGCGAGGTGCTCACCCGACCCGAGCCCTCGGTGAGGGACTAGAACACGCGTGGATGGCATTGAACATCTAGCATACATTGGCTTCAAACTACCAAAGGACCTCAAAGGCCTCCTCACTCAGTTTTTGAGACACAATAGAGACGTTTTCGCGTGGACACAGGCAGACATGAGAGGAATCGACCCTGCAATAATCACCCATAAACTGAACACCAACCCATCCTTCAAGCCAGGTTAAATAGCGAGGCTTCGCACGGAAAGGCAAAAAAGCCATCAACGAGGAAGTGGTAAACTCCTCGAGCGAGGCTTGATAAAAGTAGAATACTGAGTGGCTAGCTAACGTTGTACTCGTCAAAGAAAGCCAGTAGCGAAGTGGCGACTCTGCATCGACTTCCTTTGATATAAAGCAAGCATGCGAAGGGCCGGCTTCCTGCCGAGTCGACCTGCATCGTGGGCTTACGGGCCACGAACTACTGATTTTATGGATGCATTTAGGCTACAACGGTCGGCATGGACCCGGGTGACGGGAAAAGACTTCGTTCGTCCACGGCTTCAAGGAACCCTCGCATTGCTTGGTGTCTTAGTTTGGACTCGAGATCACCGGGAAGCGACTGCCGGGAGACTAGTAAACGAGATGTTCAAAAAGCGAGATGGGTGCAACAATGGAGGTATACATAGACGACATGCTTTGGTAAAGTCCACTAAGTCCAATCTCCATATCACCCATCTCTACGAGAGCATTCGGACCTTGAGGAATTAACATGAAGAGTTTGAACGACGAATCTTCGGCGTGTCAGTAGGAAAAATTTACGGGTTTCATAGTTAACCCGCGAGGGAGTGGGAGAGCAAAATCCGGACAAAATAAAGCATTGCTGCGACATGCCGTCGCCGAGAATAAAGGAGATCGGTGGTGGCGGGGAAGGATTGCGACTCTAAGCGTTTCGTATCGAGCTAGTGTCATCTGACCTTTCTTCAGTTCTGAAGAAAGCCTTTCAATGGGACGAAAAATGTGAAGAAGCATTCACGACATTAAAAACGTACCTGAGTTCTCCTCCTATTCTAGTAAGTCCTATAGAAGGAGAACTCCTTACCTTGTACTTAGCCGTATCAGACTTCTCAACCGGTGCGTGCTCGGCGGAGACAAAGGCCGAGTCCGGCACCCGTTTACTCTTGTAGTCGGAACACGGGGGAGCGGAGGAGGTGCAGGAATGGAAAAGTTGATACTAGCAGCAGTGGCTAAGGCTCGAGCAGATCCACTGTTCGGGCTCACACCATAGAAATCCCCAATAGGGTACCCGATGACGGGTGTTACACAAACCGGAGGTCTCAGGAGTTGATGAAGTGGGCCGTAGAGCTGCGATTCGACGTGGTCTGGTGAAAAGCGCTATAAAGGGACAGGTCTAGGCGACTTAAGTCATGGAATTGTAGCCGATCGAACTTGTTGGGCCTGGTGGGAGGACGACCTCCCGTATGGAAACTCTCGGTGAAGCGGGCCTCCAGCGCCTGGGAGCGGGCGGAAGCGTCTCACGGAGAAGGGATAGACATTGAATATGCACTCAGGTTTGGGTTCCACGCTTCCAACAACGAAGCCGAGTATGAGGCCGTCATAGCAGGCCTCAGCCTCGCCCATTCATTAGAATTAAGGCCGGTAGAGGTCCCGCAGACTCAATCGGTGGTCGGGGCCGGATCGAAAGATACATACGAGGCGAAAGTGGGGCGATGGTTCTATATCTCAGATCCGTGATTTGTAAAGAAGTTTGTGAGTTTGGGGTCGTCGTCCCCGGAGCCAGATACGGCCAGAGCGCCTTGGCAAAATAATACGGCCTTGCAAGAAGATCTCGGCGGGTCAACGCCTGTCGAATACCTGGCAGAACCCTCTATCGACCCTTATAGCATGGTGGTCGCCCCAGTAGGATCCGTGCCGAACTGGATGGACCCTATTTTGGATTATATTAATGACGGAACCCTACCAGATGACCCGAAAGAAGCGGCTAAGATAAGAGTGAGGTCTTCCAGGTTTACCAATCACAAAGGAAGCCCAGCACAAGCGATTCTTCACACCTTTCCTAAATGCATCGCGAGGAGAAGACCTTGAATATGTCTTAGAAAGTACGAAGGCATATGTGGGAACCATGTCGGGCTCGAATGTTAGCGGGAAGAGTTTTGAGCGGGGATCACTACGGCCCACGATACTTAAAGATGCGGAGCCGACTTAGTCAAGAGATCACGAGAATCTCTGCCCGGGAACACGCGAAAATATCACGTGCTCCCAGTCAGGCCCACGACGTCAGTCTGACCCACTGCCGCTTCACGTGATGGGGTTGGACATATTAGGACCCACCCATCTAAGAAGGGCCACCAAATTCATAATTGTCGCAGCGGGATTATTTCTACCAAGTGGGCGTGAGCCGAACCTTTAGCCACGACATGCAGCAAAATACGCACTTCAGAGTGGCGAGCCATCATATGTGCAGCCTGCATCCCAAGAGCCCCGTATCGTAATAATGGAAAATAGCTCGACAACACCAAATTCGAGATTTTGTGCCGAGCCGATTAAAAATTATTACTGTCGTCACAAGACCTCGGGCAGCTTCAACGGGATGTGTCAAGTCACCATCGAACTCCCAAAGTCGCCTGAAGACCAAGCTCTGAGGATCTTAAAGGAAGCTCAGGGCAGAATACCCCCGAGGTACCAGGCTCACAGACACACGTAAGTCAAGAACTCGGAGACCCCATTTCGCCCTAGCCTTGGCACCTGGGGCAAAGAGGCCCCCGTTGAGGTCTGAATAAAATCTCCAGGGGAGCTTCCAGTTGGCATCGAGGAGCAGACACCACGAGGTCCCACACTCGAACTTAGAACTCCTAGATGAAAAACGCGAACAGGTTCAACAGCGTACCGAGGAGTATCAAAGGAAGACAGCCAGGTATTACAACCAGAAAGTCAAGCCCAGAAGTTACATGCCAGGGGATTTGGTCCTAAAGAAGCTCCTGCCTGCGAGAAAGAATCCCACGCATGGGAAACTAGGCCCCAACTGGGAGGGTCCTTATATAATAACACGAATCGTCAGACTGTACCATGAAACAAAATGTATGAGGAAAATCTGGCAACATATTACGAATCGATAATTGCGTTATCAAGAGGTACCGGGCTTGTAATAAAACCTTATCAATTCTTATGGACGAGTCGTGCACACGAAGTTAATTAGATATCTCAAAAATGGCCGACATATACCGTAAAACATTAGTTAAGGAAACTATGGTACAAAGAGCCCTCTTTATTCAAATGAATCATATTCGTTACAACCAATGGTGTCCTCGACAGATCTGAAGCACCAGATGCCAGCTACAAAAAAAGGGAGACAAAGGAGAAAGACAGAACAAAAGAGTGCAGGGTGTGATAGGAGAAAGAGGAAGAGGGGACATAGGAGAAGACAAGAAAAGTGAAAGGCTTATGAGAAAGTCATGGAAGGAAGAAAGAAGGAGAAGAAAAGAGGGAGGAGAGGTAGAAAGGAGGAGGTATGAGATGAAGAGAAAAACAGAGAGAGCAATGAAAAGATGTCACCCTCCCAATATGACCTCAAATTCCTAAAGCTGGGAACATGACTCCCATAGTAGACTAGGAAAACACAACTTCACACATGAAGCACCCGTAAAGGTCAACCAGCATGCCGAGAACCCGCCGAAGGCAAAATAACATCGAGCATCCACCCAAAGTAACTTCATCTCACCCACCGTGAAAAGCACTCAAAGCATAAGATACAAGAGGCAACAGAGCCACCATTTATAAGGAGCCAAAGAGCTTGAAAATTCACAATCATTCCAAATTCTCCGATATGGTCCAAGATAGCGACGCCTGGCTCTTTCGAGGACATGCGAGACGGTTCAGTTCACCAAAGCTCTTCAAGACACCGAAAATCAGGCGGTATGCCTAGCCCACTAAAGCCCTACGCACACCGGGAAGTCACGCATAACATGTCAAGTTCACTTTGACGAGCTCCCCTACCAGATTGTGCCACGCCGCCTCAAGAGTCGATCGCCTCAAAGTTACATCGCCATCTCTACTTGAACGCCACCAAGGCCACAGCCAGGAGCCTGGGCCGTTCACTTTGACGAGCCCTCACACCCGCACAGGCTGCATCGGCCCTCTTTCAAATCATATCGACAGCTCATCCCCTCAACCTGTAAGGACGAGCCCCTACTATTCACAAAGGATCTGAGCCCTCTGGCCAGACCGCACCCAAACGGGTCTCCCACAATTCATATTGACGAGGCTCATCCTCAACTCGATGACTACAGCTCCATTATTTACATCTGACAGCCCCTGCCGTGACTCCGCACACGCCTTCCAGATAACCCACATTGACTAGGCTCCATCCTTCAACCTCATGGACGCAGCCCCTACCATCCACGTTGACGAGCCCTTCGCCGCACCCGCATGCACTCGCCCTTCGCATGCTTCATATCGGGACGGGCTCATCCCTCACCGCATTTAGACGAGCCCTACTATTTACATTGACGTTCTCACCGGACTTCAAATGCATTGCGCCTCCTACTATTTGATATGATTGATCGAGCCTCTCTGTGGCTTCTGACTGTAATGGCGGGCTCCTTCAGAGATGAATTATATTGACGAGGCTCATCCCTCAACTCGGGATGGATTGTCTCTCATTATTTGAGCATTGACAGCCCTTCACTGATTCAAACAGACGGGCCTCCTCCGCCATTTACATCGACGAGCCCTTCACCGCAGACCTGCATACGGCCTCTTCAGACAATTCATATTGACGTGGCTCATCCCTCAACCCGATGATTACCCCCATTATTTACATTGACTAGCCCTTCAATCGGACTTCAAACGCACGGCCCTCCTACTATTCACGGGAAGGATCTAGCCCTTCACGCACCCGCATGCACGGGCTCCTTCGCATAATTCATATCGACGCAGGCTCATCCTCAATCCTCGATGGACGAGCCCCTACTATTCACGCGGATTCCAGCCCTTCGTCGCACTCCGACAGACGGGCTCCTTCATATCGACGAGGCTCATCCCTCAACTCAGATGGACGAGCCCCTACTCAACCACACTCTGACGAGCCTCCATCAACAGCCCCCAAAGACGAGCTTCACTCGCCTCCAAGCATTGACGACCAAATTTACAAAACCGTGCCAACACCCGCCCGGGACGACGAAGGCCACAGTCTAACCGACAAGCTCCACCCACTCCAACCATATAAGTGGGGGAACTGCCGCTCAAATGATAGTATGAAAATTTCGGGGCCGATACAAATTGACTGCCGACCTTCAAACTTGGTTGGTGCTAGTTCAGGAAAAAGAATAAAGATATCTCAGCTAGAACACAAGTTTTCAAAAAATGGGTATTTATTGAAAGGAAGGTTATTACTGTATCAAAGTCCCAGCCCAACAAAAAGTGGGGGAGGGAGCCGACATCAGAAAGCACAAATGAGTCCAAGAACGTGCATCGTACGATGAAGAATGAGAAGATCCCGTGAGAGCATGTGGCTCCCGGAACACCAGACGCAAGCGACTCCCGCCTCCCGCCGCTGCTGGGGAGTCAAAGTTGGAAAATTCAGATCTGAGCACGCGTGAACTACTTCCGCTGAAAAGTTTGCGCCACCCGTAAGCCCACTAAGCACCCGCTCGACTCGCACTGCCCTGATAACCTCGCCTGAGCAACCATGCCGACTTGCTGATGAAGATCACACAGCTTCACCACACTCCTCGCTCAACCTGCCTTGATAAATTTTACACAGCTTCCTGGAGGACTCACGACGAGCGGGCCTCCAAACAACACCTTGCCCCTCCAAGCCTCGATACAATTTCAGTTGTTTTCTCGAGTCAATCACCGGTAACTCGCACAGCCCACTCGAAGATCTCGCGCGCCCCGGGAGGCGATGAGCTCCTCCCTAACCATTTGAAGCTCACTCTGGACAGATTTCAACCCCTCCCGAGTCTCGACCAACTTATCTTGTGCACTGAGTCACCCCTAACTCCTAAACCGCCCCTCACCTCAAACTCAAGCTCCGGACCTGCTCTTCTATTTTTCTCTCGCTTAGCATGAGCCACAGCGTGCTTAAGATCATACTTTAGCCGCCTACTTCTTCGTCATATGTCACAATACCCTCAGCTCACCGTAAGTGAGAGAAGCCACCTTCGCTTTATAACCGAGCGATCTTCATGTTATCCAGCCATTTTACTTCCGGCCAGCCCTTCAAATGGGGTGGCAACCGCATATTAGACATCTGAAGATAGTGTTCACAAAGATGACAAGCATGGAAATAAACACACCATGACTTACCGGCTAATCCTGAAGACAACGCCAAAAGCTTCATCAACCTAAGAACCCTTCGAACTCCCAACGACTCCGTGAGAATATCAGATGGCACCCGCCGCAAGCTCCCAAGACTAGAGGATAAAGAAGCCCCGATTGCGACCAGCCTTTTGTCATTTCTTTTCGGTCCCATCCCAGGAGGTGACCTGCATCGTCCGCTAGCGGATTCCATACTAAGTTATAGGCGAGTCGTCACAATGCGGGCAACTGGCAGACTTGAAAGACCCTTCGCTTCGGACGATGTCAGGGGAAGACAAGAAGGTCAAAACCGTGGGTGATCACGCCCGCTCCGCTCAAGTAAGAAGGAGGTGATGCCCTGATTCGAACTCACTGGGGGTGGCGACGTCTAAATTTCCCGGGCGGTAGAAAACGAGGTGATGACCCGACCTCGAAAGATCGCTGGGTGGGCGTGCATTGCCTCGCCCGATTCTCTAACAGAGAAGAAGGGGAGACACCCCTAGCCGAATCTTGGCCTGAGGCCACGGCCCCCTGTGAGGAGCTTGGCTTTTTTTCCTTCACACTCGGGCTTCCAAGACGTCACCCCAAATTAGAATCCAAATATCTCCCCCGTGTAGAGTGGCAGCAGAGTGCCCAAAGGAAAAACCTCTAGTAGAAAGAGGCTGGGCCTCAAACAAGAGAACGTGCAGCAACAAATTAGAGAACTCGAATGTTTGACTTTATCGCCAAGGCAGGAGCTAGCAACATCTCCTCCAACGCTAGAGCCACGTGCCAAAGATCTTCGCCGCTAAGGTCAAGACTAACATCCGGAAGCTTACAAGGAAAGCTTTATGGTCGGCACCATCGCCTTTAGACAAATCAAACCAAAAGTAATGCAAACACTCACGAAGGTTATCAGGGCTGCTTCCATCGCCCGGGCACACCCAGGTGTCATCCCTATCAAGAGAGTCATACTCCCACTGAACCACTAATCTAAGAAATATCGCCCTTTCCATGACCTGCTTAAGAAGGAAGGTCCGAGATCAATGTGAGGAGACCTTAACGCCCGAAAATAAATAAAACCCTCTCGTAGTAGCCATCGGATCGGTAATATGGAGGAACAGAGCCACATTTGGGACGCCAAACCTCTCGGCCCTTAAAAAGACCAATAAAACCAACTAAATGTTCCCAACCATCGGGAGCCAACCGGGAAGCGGCGTATGCTAAAGTGTTGAAGAACTTCTTTATGAAGGGATGCAAAGGAAAGCGAAGGCCGTTATTAAAAGCAACTTCAAAAAGGCACTCATACCAAAAATTTGAGGCGGTGTAGTGTCAAAACATCCGGACCATATTCGACACCGTGAGAGGTCGGCTAACGCCAAGAGTGCACTCATATGAAGGACCAACTTACCAGGCCCACCTTCGCGGCATGCCGAACGGCGGTCTTGAGGAAGTCCGACCCTTAGATATTTGATCGTTTATCTTCTTTTTACCCTACCTAAGGGAAGCGTGGAAGCGCCAGAGCGTGTCGAGGCCCAACTACGAACAAACGGAACGCCCCCACCGCCAGAACCGGCATCACCGTAAGAGTCATCGCTGATACGCAAAGAGGAAGAACGATTGGACCCATGACGTAAGCAAACAAGAGATAAACGAAATCCGTGACGACCGAATCCCTAGAGCCTGTCAGATCAATCGAAAAGAAACACGACAGATTCGTGGACGTCATGGGCCCAGAATGAGAGGGTTAAGGAAAACGCCTTAAAAGGACCCAACACTAAACAGATGGGTGAGAGTAATCCAGAACGAACACAAGAACGCCAAGAAATATAAAGACAAAAAGCCGGGAGTTAAGAGGCCAGCGGGAAGCCGAATCGGAAGCGTCGAAGCAAGAAACAAGGGAAAACAGCGGCATATGAAAAACAGGCTGGTCTCAAGAGCCATCATTAACGCACTACCGATGACGGCGCGTCGTTAATTAATCCACATCCGAGCATACACGGGGAAATAACAACCGTCGTAGGATTAATCACAGCCCTTTGCCCACGTTAGATCCGTACACAAGGGTCGGGGGCAACCGACTGGGAATAGAATCATCAAGTATCCCACTCGCACTCGATAGAAAGCAATGGGGTTTGTGCCTCCTGCGGTCCTTCCATAACAAAGTCGAACAAAGGCCCAGCCTGTTAGGCCCAGAACATGGATTTGGAAGAACAGGAAGGCCCATACATAGCCAGTCCAACCATATCTTTACAAATAACAGAAGATAGAATATTCTAAAAGACGCCCAATTCGGCCCAATCGTTCCTATTATAAAGTGGAAGAAAAGCAAATAAGACCATTAGTTGGATAATTTCAATGAGGAAGGAGGATGCAATAAACCCTTTGATTAACTATCATAAATCTATATTGACTACATGAGGAAACCTATCCTCCAGCGAAGAACCCCTAATCATCGTCCAAATCGATGAATATCCATTATAAATACAAGGTCAGCTCCAACACTAAAGGAACGCCTAACACTATACGCCGCCTCGATATTATTCTTATAATGCGATACTCATATGTAACACATTCGCCCTTCTGCGCCTCTTTTCTTTCGGGAAAGAAACTCGACTTAGTGACCGAAAGGCCACACGTACTCGCGACCCCTTCCTTGTTTTCAAGGAGGAGTGCCACGCCCGTGAGCCTACGATCAACAAGGCAAATGATTCTACCTCAAACAGACGATCCAGACGCCTCAGATCCCAAATTCACAAACAATCCAGTCCAAACTTAACGACCCCTACACGCTCTGTACCAGCTTCCGATTGAAACAAAGATCATCAGTCAGTTATTATAATTATAGTGATAGAGCATTCCATTACAAATCATTTATTATTTACATTTATAGTAGCAGACATGTTCTATCATACCACTTTAAAATAGACTATCACATTTTTTTTTCAATAGTAATCCAGCCTTCATTATATTTGTTTATCTTTTTCATTATTCTGGTTGCCTCTGTTCTCATAGCCTGACTAGCTGGGAATATTAACTAGTCTAACTCTGTTATCTTTTTATTCACGGCCCGATAGCCTCCTTACTTTCCCATCTACTATATCATTCCAGTTGTCGGTGGCACAAAGAGGATCAAATAATTATTTTTTCTTAAGTATGTCATTATTCCAAACACCACTTTCACTCCTAATGCTCTTTTTGTCTTTATCCATTGTCTATTTAGTTGGCCAATTTTCTTGGGTTTGTTGTCATTTATTTGAACTCTGGTTTCTTCACTAGAGTTAAGTTTTATTATATAGAAAGCCTTAATAACTATTCCGTTGTCTTCATTATATTCAGTACTGATGCTAAAAAACTTAGCATAACAGTTCTGGTTTTGAGTTAGGTTACACAATTGAGATTTTAAAGTGTGATATGGGATTTCATTGCAATCTTTACTCAGGTAGATTCGGTCAACAAAACCATAATCTATTTCATTTTGGATGAGAATAGGATATGCTAGGTTTGTTATCATTATCCCGGGATAAATTGATTCAATTGAAGTCTGGTAATATCCTTTTTCATTGGGATTGTTATAAATGAATTCTGAAAATTCCAAATACCCTTTCACCATATCATATAAAATGATAGTAGGATTTATGGGTATTTTTTTTGTTTCTTCCTAGCGAAAAAAGAGGATGTCATCTGGATTTTCTCATCTTAAGAGGAGTTTGTCCTTTGGGGGACTGTTATCTTGGTTTTTACCCTGTATAGGATTGTTATTTTTCAGGCTTTCATCCTTTTGAATGATAGGCATTTCTTGGATACCTTTTGAGATATTTTTGTCTTCTTGCATGCGATATATCT
The DNA here is from genome assembly GCA_016808115.1 of Tetrastigma voinierianum. Classification (NCBI taxonomy): domain Eukaryota; kingdom Viridiplantae; phylum Streptophyta; class Magnoliopsida; order Vitales; family Vitaceae; genus Tetrastigma; species Tetrastigma voinierianum. The sequence goes on from JAEQBH010001004.1 coordinate 1,168,030, forward strand.
CATGTCCCATCGTTATCAAGATTTGTCAGTTAGTTTTGGCTTTTCTCGATGAGATAAGATACCCAAGCCTTACCTTTTTTATGCGCTTAGTCTTTATGGCATCGAGAAACATCTTCTGTCCTTATTATTATTTATCCCATTCTTTCAAAACATTTTTCAAGGAGATTTTGGGACATATATGACTTGGTTCTTATGTTATTAATATCTTTTTGCAAGTTTATTACTTTTTTTTTCAATTGATATAAGAGCATTATAATTTTTTAGCAATTATATTCATCCCTTCAACCATATCGATGGCGATTTCTCGCAGTTCCTAGATTTTATTCGACATTCCTACTCAAAAAGTCTACAAGAAAATTATCATTTTCTTTTATATGAATAATCTTGAAATTATAATAACTAAGAGTTTTTCATCTAGATAATCTTCTAGCCTATACTCATTTTCTGTGTTATTCCTTATAAATCCTATAACTTGAGTATTATCACTTTCTATTGTAAAAGGTTTTTGTAACAAGAATATTTCAAATTTATTAATCCATTTTATTATTTCAAGTAATTCTTTTTCTTTGATATCATAATTAATTTGATTATTATTAAATGTTCCACTTGCATAATGACATATTTCTCCTAAATCTGTCTTTAAAATATATGTCTAATACCTATCTGAAGCATCTGTTTGTAATATTAAATTGTCATTTACATTGGGTAATCTAAGTTTTGGTAAATTAGAACAGATTTCTTTTAGTTTTTTTAATTATTTTTGTATGTTTTTTCACTCCATCCTATTTGGTTTTTCTTTGTTAATAATTTCTGTAATTCTCGTCTTTCTTTAGCTAAATCTTTAATAAAATCACAGGAATAATTTAAACATCCTAAAATTTTTAGTATCATTTCTTTAGTTCTTTATTCGTTAGGAAAATCTTTTATTTTTTCAGAAATATGTGATTGTAGCTTTATTCCTTCTTAATCTATTATTATTCCTATAAATTCTATTTCTTTTTTCTTAATATCAACTTTCTTTTCTGAGATAACTATACCATGTTCTTTACAGAGTGTTATGAAAGTATTTAAATATTTTCCATGATCTTTCTCATTATCAGAGCAGATTAGTATATCATCAATGTATATTATTATAAAAGATGAATAACCAGAGAATATCTCATCCATTTTTCTTTAGAAAATTTGAGGGGTATTTTTTAATCCAAATGACATTACTAACCATTCATAATGACTTGGGTACTAAAAGTTGTTATTGGGATACTATCTTTTTCCATTTTTATTTGTCAAAATCCAGGTTTGCAATCAAATTTATTGTAATATTTTTTCCCTTTTGCTAGATTTATTAAGATTTCTTTGTTTGGAATGTAATATCCATCAAATTTTGTGCTTTTATTTACTTCTTTGTAATTTATCATCATTCTTGTTTTTTCTCTTTTTATTTCACTATGTTTTCTTTCCATAAAGGCAGGGCTACTATGTGGGTTTTTACTTTCTCTTATTAGATTCATTTGTATTAATTCATTAATTTGGATTCTAAAATATTTTAGATCCTCTTGTGAATATATAATTGGTCTTACTCTAATAATTTTGTTAGGATCTGTCATTTATAATTTACAATATATTTTTGTCTTTTCCCCATAATTTAATGGGTTATTACTAAAATTTTCTTTCAATTTTTCATATTAAGTCAGATCAGTTACTTTATAAAGAATAGATTATTATTTTTTCAGTTCATTACTTTAGTATTGGTCATAATTTATCTAAAATTTCTAATATTCTAGGTAATTATCCATATTACAAGGTTTTAAATATTATAGTATAGATAGTTTGTTGATATATTGAGAATTGTTGTAAAAAGTCATTTCCTATTATAATATCGCAATCTATATTGTCATATTGATAAACTTTTCCTATTTTTCCTATTTTATTCTTAATCATTATTTCCACACTTTCTTTTTGTTTTATAATTTTTTCTTTATTTCCAATTACACTTTTTTATAAAGATTTTAGTATCTTTCCATTCTTTTAATAAAAAGCTTTTAAATATTGTTATTTCTGATCCTGTGTCTATTAATCCACATGTATATAACTTAGTTTCTGAAATATTTACTATTATAAATACCATAGTAGGAAATGTAATTTCTTTCATTTTTGTATTTCCAGGAAAACACATATGTCTTCACTTATGACAGACGCCAATGTCCCGGTCCGTTGACAACCCACAACCCGCAACAGACTAAAGTGAATGTCAGAACTCGACACTCCATTGAGTTCCCCTTTTCCAAGACTTTAACTTAACGAAAATCGAAAGGCACTTCCTGTACAAGGAGCTCTACCCAAGATACAACATGTCCCAACATTTTACAACGACCACACCGGGTCCACATGCGAGTAAAAATGGCCATTTGAGTCCATGCATCAATACTCACAAAAATACATCAACTATATTACAATAGTTCAAGAGTTATTACATTATTCTTAACCAAAACATATATCAAAATTTAGAGTTCTAATACATGTTTTACGAAGAAAATGTCAAAGCCACAATCCGACTTTCTTCTAAAAAGCTGCCTCCAGGAGGTCATCCGCATACACTCCCGTACCTGAAATAATGATCCTCGACAGACGGAGAGCAATCGCCCAAGAGCGATAATCTCCTACATGGGTTACTCCCACCTAAGTCACATTAATGCACGACAACCAAACACACCCAAGCAAATACATGATTCTACCAATGTCTACATGCCCAATCCAATGTCTCGAGTCCTCACCGACTTCACACACGCCTAAGCCGACAGAGAAAACGCGCTAAAACAAAGGTTTTTGTTCCTCGAAACATACTACCGAAGTTTCGATAAAATCTATTGACAACCTCCAGGCAATTGCTGGTAATCCTCCTAAAACATAGTCACTGAAGGGTCCCGCTCCAGATGAACCTGTTGATAACTTCAAGGTAAATTTTGAAAATCTTCCTCAAAATTCCTTTCACAACCATTTTCATTTTTTCTTTCATTTTTTTGTGTCATGCACTCACACCTATCGTTCTAGGGTGCCCTGGTGCATATGGAATGCATTATGTCATTTTCAAACAATTCATGCTAATATATTTTACATGCATATATCAACAAAATTAACTCACATAAATCATGTTATTTAATTCACAACAATAACACCAAAATTAGCTCACATGGGCTAATAAACCATTCAAGCAATTCGATTCCTAATTACCCAAACAACACAAAAATCACACACAACCACGCAATCAAGAACTTAGACTCGTAATCGTTCACTCGCCACCATAGGATTTTCACCAATCCAAATCGTTGGAACTGAAAAACATAAGGCCATTCGGCCTTAAAACATCCCTATCAATTCACATGACTCTTAGCCAAAGAATAAAGCAAGTAGAAAAAGATCCCTACCTCTTTGAGTTGTCGAAACTCCACAAAATTGGCATCCATGCGTAGCCCTTGCAGCGTAGATCAACTTTGCTTCTTGGCCCGACGATCCGAAAGCCGGGAAATCTAGAGAGAAGTCACACTTTCTCTCTCTAAAAACTGGTTCTCCCCCTCACTGTCCGTTCCCAGCAGAAAAATGGAGAAGAAGATGGTCTTTTGTCTTATTCATTTAATCTTTTTCAATTTAATCTCATTTTGTTCTTTAGTTTTACTTAAAAGTTTTTCACACACGGCTTAATCTGCTCATTCATCTCCACTGCGGACACCTCAAATCCCGAGGGTCCGGGTTTAACACCCTCAACCCGCGGAAACACTGTGGAAGGTCGGTGACCGACCTCTCATGAAAATCTGGCAGCTTCCTTTGCACGAGCCACCCAAGAACAAACTTGTCCCAACATCAACATCGTAAGCATGAATAAACGGCCTCCTGGACCCATACCACAATACCCATCATACATCAACTATATACGCGTTTTCAAGAGTTAAGTCTACTCTTATACAATACATATTAAAGTTTAATATTCAATATTATGTATCCAACTAAAACAATTAAAGCCATAGTCCCGCTTTTCTTCTCAAACTCTACTTAGGATGAGCCGTCCCCTCGTGCGCTCCCTGTACCTAAAATAATATAATCTCCTTCGATGTATGAGATAATGCCTGCAGCAGCGGGAATCACCCCAAGTGTACCTCCACCTGGGTGGCGTAATGCTCCAGCAAACACACATTCAAGAAATTTCAGATCCTACTTGAAACGTCTAAATGACTAACCCACATCCCAGCCCCACGACTCCTCACACTACTAAGTCATGTAATGAGAAAACATCTTTTTCAAAACAGCTCTTGTTGCTTAAACTATACTACCGGGCATCGGTAAAAATATGGACTACCTCCCAGCAGCGTCGAGAACCTTCCAAACAATTTCATGGTCCTCATCCTAAATGATCTATCGGACCGCCTCCCAACCCCATTCTCCTTCCTAAATTCATCCCAGAAATTCAAAACGTTGCTTTCTAATTTTTCATGTCATGCACTCATACCCAATTGCTAGGCTACCCCAAGCATATGAGATGCATATGCTATTTCACACAATATATACAATTATATCAAATTATGCATATATCATCCAATTCAATTACACCACATGTAATTCAACAATATCAACCATCACCAAATTCTGTCACTGAGCTAAAACACTCATTCCATTTCCAATGGCCCACACCCATAATTATATTCTATATAATTATGGCATCATGTTAACACATCAAGCATTAACCTATTAATTTCTTTTAATTAATCAACCTAAGCCACTCACATCAAAACAATTCCAATGCCAAAACACATGGACATTACGGGCCCATTTTATACAACCACTGCTTTTTACAAATCTGTACAGAGCAAGTGGGTCTCGTCTACAAATTCCACTCCCTCCTACATCGATCTTCTGAGCTTTAACTCGAATTTCCAAATTTCGCCTATTCTCAGCCTCACACATAAAAACACAATTTATTGCATAAACCCAATTCATAGCACTCTCAAACAACACCACTACTAATGCCTATCCATTTGGTTTCAAAATTTACAACAACTCGATTCCAAGATTTGGGGGACCAATTAAACGGTCCCTCACACCTCAACCAACTCAAACATCAAAACACTTAAGTAAAGGTAAACCCATAGATAAACCCCACTTGAGTTTGACGAAACTCCCTAAAATCGGAGTCCATGCGTAGGTCTCTCCTCGTAGAGCAGCTTTTCTTCTTGGCCCGAAGGATTTCGACGGTCAAATCTCCCGAAAATCTAGAGAGAAGGAGGTCCTTCTCTCTCTAAAATGCCAAAATCCACGCCTTCGGGCCTCCCACCGTATCCCACGCTTTTTCTTCTTTTTCAATTGAGAAGACAACCACTATTCAAGCTATCCGGCCATTTAAATTTTCAAAATGATAGTCCCCTCTCTTTCCACTATTTCGACACTGCACGATCTCGGCCATTCATTTCGATCATCACTCTACTACGCAACTCAGAACATGATTACATGTTATATGCACTTGCCCACATCGGGATTTTCTTGCTTTACTAAGACTTAAATGCGACGCCCTCAAAAACATGCCAATTTCGACTATCTCAGAATTCGACGTGTTAGCTAGATTTCGTGAGACGATTCCAACGGTGCAATCCATTTCATCATTCGAGATCTAGAGAATAAATTTCGTGATTTAATCAAATTACGATTTTGCCCTTTTCCTAAATTGAATTTTCTGGTCTACATCTTTTTCACTTAATCATGCAACATAAAGTCATATGGGTACATGTATTTGGTGACTATTGTCACATCACATGTCTCTCACAAGCCGACATATGGCACCTGGACACTGTACTAAAACGTAAATTCGACCGTCTCAATTCTGACAATTCACGTGAGAAATAGATTTCATGACGATTCCTAACGTGTGAAGTCCAAGCTGTATTATCCGAGACAGAAAAATTTTGGATTTTGACCAAAATTACCATTTTACCATTTTTCAGAAAATTAGAATTTTCTCGGGTTTTACAATATATTTCTATTCATTCTTTAGTAATCCTATATTTATCTAATTTATCTAGGAAACTATTTCCTATGAGAATATCATAATGTTTATTTCCTTGCATTCTATTATCTTTGTATCAATCTACCAGAAAGATTATACCTTGTAATCTTATGGGTATTTCTACCTTTAAGTTACATTCTAATGTTTGACCATCATAATTCTTAAAAATATATAGGCTTGTTATGCTTCCTATCATTTCACACTTATCAACTTGGATATAGTTGCAACTAGCACTAGTATCTATTAGAATTTTTGTATTCTCAATTTCTCTTTCTCTATTATAATAATTTCTATTACAGGCAAGATGACAACACTTTCCTTATTATTCTTCAAAAATTTTCTCCTCAGATCATTTCGGCATTGCCTCTATTAAGGAATTACCCCTAAATTGATTCTTTGTATGTAATCTTTTCAGGAATATTGTCTTTAAGACTTAAAATATAATTTGTTGGTATTTCTATCGTATTCAACTTTTGAGGTTCTATTATTTTAGCAATTTCTCTACATTCATCACTAATTTCTATAAATGACTTATCTTAATAAATTCTACCATAAATTGAGTTTGATAGTGTGTATAAAGAACTCAGAATACTATCATTACATTATTATCTTCCTTCATAAATCCTATTCCCAAGAATTTGAAATATAAGCTTAAACTATTATCAAAATATCTCCTAGATTAATATTATATTTTGGATGACATATGAACATTAATTTTGTATATATTTAATTTCCTTGGATACTTCCTAGGTGACTTTCATGTGTTTATATTAGTCTTTTATCATGTAAACTTAGAACTATTTGTGTATTTAGATTTTCAGGGAATAATGATTTTATTATTATCTATACTCCTGTTAAATATACATACTTTATTTTGTCTCTTACTTTTTCACATCTTACTTAATGTCTCATTTATAGTTTCTTTTGTTAATAAATTAAGCTTTATGTTTCCTTTATCTTTGTTAATTATTATATTTCTTTTTATCTTTTAGTATTCATGGATTGTATATTTTTTATGCATATATTTTTTATTTAAGTATCTTAGTAATCCTTCTCTTGAGTCTTTCTTGCATCAAATTTAGATTCTGAATTTTCTGTAACTTTCTATTATCAAAAGTTCTTTTAATCTGGCATTATTTCGATCTTCTTTACACTAATAACTTCAAATTCAGAAATATCATATTTCTCAATTATTTCCTTGCTTATTCTGTATCGATTTCTAAAACTATTATAATTCTCACTATAAACAATACTCATTTCACTGTCGACAAAACTTAATATATTTTCTAAATCATCTTCCTTGTTCTCTCCTCATATGATAAATGTATTTTTCTCTTTTTGACATTCGTTATTGTAATGTCCTAATTCTTCACATTTCCAACATTTGCATTTACATTTGTCTTTGGATGTATTTTATGCAATATTCCTCCTTTTATAATTAAATATTTTCTTGTAATATTTTTCAAATTGTTTTCTCCATTCTTTTCTAAATCTTTTATATTTTGTAAATCATCTTCTTGGTTTTTCTATTTTTTTTTCCAAATTTTCTTTTCTTATACTCCTTACACCCTAATTTTCCTAGGATGTTATCTATTTTGTCACAAAATAGCTTTTCTCCATTTCTTGCACCTTTTATAATATACCTCTAGGTGCATAATTCTGCTAATCTTTTCTTTAAAAATTATATTATAGCTCCTAGAGTATCAACATCTTTTGTTCTTATTTTTTCACATTCTTCTTGAAAATAATTACTCCATTTTCCCGGTAATTTTTCGTAGTATGTATTTGTTAAGATTATCATATTCAAATTACTATCAAAGGCATCATATTACTGTTTACTAAATTCACATGTATATTCATATATATCCTTTATTTTACAAATTTGTAATTATGCTAATTTATTTTTAGCTTCTTTTATATCTTTCCTTTTTTGCTCTATATTGTCTGTCATCTATTGTTCTCCTAGAAATTCATTTATTATATATCTAATAAAAGTATCTACTCCTTCGAATATGCTACTTTCAAAGGCTACAGTGGTGTTATTTGTAATTACATTAAAACTAGGGGCTAATAATTATTCCTGTGAGACCCCGGAAAATCCAGATTTCCTAAGGAATGGTAAAATGATAATTTCGGTCAAAATCCGGAATTTTTCTAGATCTCAGATGACGAAACGGACTTCACCGTTGGAATCGTCTCGCTAAATCTAGCTACCACGTCTAATTTCGTCGAATTCCGAGATAGTTGGAATTTCACGTTTTTCGAGGCACGTAGAGGAGTGCGGGACACTTGGCACTTTATGAGTGGCCAAGAGGCGCCACATGTCCAGTGCAGATGCAGTCAAACATGAGCTCAAGTGGGGCTCACTTGTGACACATGGCATGATGCCATTAGGGGGAAATCTCAAGGTATATGGATAAGGATAAGGGTGTAATCTCATGGGCGATGGAAGCTTGACATGTGGCATTGAGAGAACTTTCTGTGGCTTGACGCTTGGCCGGAAATCGGTTGGGAGAGGAAAGAGAAGAGGGGAGAATAGCAAGAGAGGAAGAGAAAAGAGGGTTTTTTAGAGAGAAATCCACCTTCTCTCTAAAATTCCCGGCGTCGGACCATTGGCCGGCCGAGGCAGAGAACAGAGATTGCTCCCCCACGGCACGGACTACGTAGGTACCAATCTTGGGAGTTTAAACAAACTCCGGGAAAGGTAGGGGAGTTTTTCTCCTACTTGTTTTACTTTTGCTTAAAGTCATTGTAATGGATGAGGATTTATTTGAGGCTGGATGACGTGATTTATTCCAAAGATTTGGGTAAGTGAGTAAATCCTTGGTGTGGTTTAGACGGTCGCGGGTATTTGTGTGATTTATTGATGTGTGTTGTTGCCATGGGTGAATAACATGTTGATTGTGAAATTGTGGGGTACATTCCCGAGCGAGCTTGGCCAGGATTATTACCTATATACATGTGAGCTAAGTTTATATTATGATTATAAAGCCCGAATAACATGATGTATGTATGGGATTTAAATTGTTAATATATGCATGGTGATATATTAGCATGTGTTTATGGATTTGGTGTCTTAATTAGTTGCTAACCCAGGTGAATGTAGTAGGAGATTCAGCTCTTTGGGCACGCTCACCGTCGATGGGACCATTACCACAAGTATCGACGCGTTAGGGATGGGGCTTAGGGGCCTTGGAGCGAAGAACGTGAGCTAAATATCACTTATGTTTGTAAAATTACAGGCGAAAGAGACGTTTTGTTTGCTGGCATAAATTATAATAATACAGATTGTAGCGAATCATTTTGTATCAAAAACCACATTTTATGAGTATGATCGTGGAGCCAGTGATTGTTTTACCGTGTGGTGCCTCTGGCGTGGACATGTAGGGTCCGTGAGGTTGTGGGTGGTCAACGGACACCCGGTTTGGGGCGTCACAATTCCACGGAACATATCATATCTGCATCCAATATTCCATCATTATCCCGAGTTTTAGTATTTATTCTTGTCGATTTGTTTTAACGTGTGCATGACAAAATATAATGTCATTGCATGTGACCATTTATTTAACACTTTTTCAATATCCTTTTGACAGTTTATGTTTAAGTATACTCTTATATTCCCTAATTGTTCAATTTTTGTTTCTTTTGGTTCATATTTAGGTATTTTATATTGTTTTCAAAATGTTTCTTGATAACTTCCATTTTATTCTGGCAGGTCTCACCATGGCTTGTGCTTTATAAGTTCAAGTCTTTTCTGGATTTTAGATTTAAATTTGATTTCTCTGTATTTCTATCATTTTATCTTCTATTTCACTCCCACTTATTTGACTCATTCTTCTTCAGTTTCCTTTTCTATTAATTGTTTTCCTTCTTTTATTTTTTTTTCTTTCTAACTCTAAGTATTGTTCTAATAATTTTTCATCTAGACTTCATTTTTCTGTATCTTCTTTTTTATTATTCTTTCATGATATTTTCTAAATATTAATTGTTCTACTATTTTTCTAGAAGTTCCTTTAATATATTTTGGATCTTTTCCTATACTTATAAGAGTATTTTGTTGTATATCTATATTTACCATTCTATTTTCTAATTTGTTCATTTTTTCTACGATTTTTTCCTAGTTATTGTAAGTTCTTTTCACAACCTTTAATATTTCTTCTATTAATATTTCTATTTTTATGTGATTTTTATATAGCTTGGACTTTGCCTATGGGGATCCAATATATGATTTCTTTATGTTTGACTCTTTCTATCACTAATCTTCTTCATTCTTTATTCAATCCATATTCTTTTATTTTTATTTTATCTTTTGGATACAATTTTCCTATTTATCTTTTTATCATATTTTTAATTATTTTTTTATGTTTGTCCTTAATTTAAGTTTTTATTTTCTTGTTTTTTTAAATTAATTAATTTTAAAGGGTAAATATTGAGTGTAATTTTCTACTATATCAGGAATTATTATATCTATAAGTTCTATATATTTTTCCGGATTAGCATTTTTAGATAAAGGGAAACAAATTTCTAAACATTCTACAATCATTTCATATATTGTGTTTTTTATTCTTTCTTTCTTCCTATGGTTAAAGTTTTTACATAAATGTTATCTTTTTTCTAAATATTTATCTATGGTTTTTTGTACAAAAGTTTTTATTGTTATTTTACTCATTATCTAAGTTTTCAAAATCTTCATTATTTTCATAATCTATATTTTCCCTATTGTCATCATATGTTGGATTTAGAAAATATTTTCTTGGTTGTAAGCTTCTTCAGTATTATCTTCTATTAAATTTAAATCTAAGGTTATAACCATCAAGTATATTTTTGTTTTTAAATTTTCTATTTTAGCCTTTTCTAATATATCTTTTTTCATTTCTTGAGAGAAATTTAGTTGTATAATTGTTATTGATTCTTATAAATATATTTGAGGCTTAGAGATATATAATGTTCTTAATACCTAACCATTTGTTAACAATTCTATCTTATAATAAGTTAGAGATTCTATTATTACAATATCATTTGTATCATACTCATCATGTTATTTTATTATTTTCATAATTTCAAAAAGCTTTAGCACAAAAGTTCATATAAAATTTTGTTCTATATCCGTTTTTCCATTTTTTGTTATGACTTAGGGGTTGTTTTTTTTTTTTTTTCCTTAATGTTGAAAATTGAATAGTTTTTAGCATTAAGCTGTTTGTTTTTTCTGAATTTTGAGGCTTATTAATGGAATTTTTTTAAAAGTTTGAATAGAAAAGTGAAAATATTTGGCTTTTTACATTCAAAGTCATTTTCAACTAAAATAAAGAAAAACTTCATCGTTCTTACGAATAGAAGGGCTAACAACACACACTTCTTAGGGATATGACGGAAGGGTTTTGGGATGGGGCGGCCCTATCCAGGCTAGACTTCGTTTATTTTCCCGGTCTGAGCCTTAACACATTTAAAAAATTAAGCGGGACGGGCGGAGAATGGGAAAATTGAACCCGCGGGTTGTTTAATTTTTGTTTTTATTTTTATTTTTCCATATTAAACTTTTTATTTTATTATAATTAAGATTAATATTTTATAAAAAGGCCAAAACTCATTATATGAATACATAAAATTATTTATTAAAAATATTACTCAATTAGTATTATTGACACATTAAAGTATAAAATAGAATAAGCAAGAATTTATTTTTAAGGCCACGGTGCCAGGGCCGGGCGGGAGTAACGATACACCGGGCAGTGTGAGACCCCATTTAAGTTTGAGGAAAATAAAAGCTCAAGCGCTAAAAGCGAAAGTAATGATTCATTAGAGCTGGTGCTCATTAAGAGCGATGTGGAATGAAGCGAAATAATACGTTTGGTTGTGCGTCCACTGATGCGATGTTAAAAAGCAAAAGCGACAATCTTGTCTTTATTGAGTCACTATTCGGCATTAAGGCTCAAAAAAAGTCTGTGTCGGCGTTAAGTAAAAAACAAACCTTAACCTTGATCTTAAAATCTTTATTTTGACTTAGATTTCTTTATTATTTGGATAACTTTTAATTAGAATGCAAGGGTGACGATATATAAGCAGACACGAACGACATAGTTGTAACACCCCCAATTATACCTATGGTTTCGCATGTTTAAGATATATAATAAAAATACTTGATATATTTGTCAGGAATAAAATAAAGATAAAAGCAAGTAGGAATATGCATAAGTTAAATTAAAAATAATAAGAAAGATTTGGGGCTATTGTAAAATATCATAAATTGATTTGCAAATATTAAGAAGAGTTGGAGGGCCAAAGTGAAATAAGGGGATAAAATCGAATAGGAGATAGAATCCAAAATAAATATCTCAATTTGGTCTGGGAGAAAGGGAGAGCAAACACGGATAAGAGAAAGGAAGAAGAAGAAGAAGAAGAAGATCACAGGTATGGATACATGTTTTGGGTTGTATGGAAGTCTAGTGTTTTTGTGTATGGATACATGTTTTGGGTTGTATGGAAGTCTAGTGTTTTTGTGTATGGATTCTAGTATGGAGCAATTATGGTATATAGAAAGTATAGATACATGGTTTAGAACCCTCTATTTGTGTATGGTTTGGGTTTGGAAACTCCCAAACTCATTTCTTATTAAGGTTGAGTTGAGAAGAGCTCTAGGGCTCCAATGTAAGTGTTGGGAAGAGTCTGGTCGCAATTTGAACCAAGAAACTTTCCTTATTTTTTATCATACGCACTAGAAGGACCTTAGAATTGGTTTTGGGGTGGGAAATAAAGGGAATTTGGTAGTGAGTCCTTATGATAAATTGTAACCACATCATTGAACTTGATGTTAGGCTTTTGAATTTCTCAATTCGGACCTTTGTAGCCTAAGTAATGGCCAATTTACCTTAGATAGTGCACCTCAGCCAATACACCTCGGCCAATGCACTTTCGACCAATGCACCTCGGCGATACACCTCAGCCAGTCTCGACCGGTGCCTTAGCCGGTCGCACCTCGGCTAGTGCACCTCGGCCGGAATCCATTTCGGCTCGACCAGTACGAGTTGACCCGAATTTGGGTTTGACTCACGATGTGACCTCCGACGGTCATGCCCGTCAACCTCAGTTTTGGATGCTGTATGGAAAGCTCATTGGTCGAATCCATTCGCCGCTCACCTGAGAAGGATATTAGGTGTCGGAGGAGCGGGTGTTAGACCGAGCTCAGCGAGGAGATGAATTCACATTTCGGCGGTTCGAATTCGGCTCGTCGGGTTGACTACGTCACGACCTCGACTTGAGGAGGTCATAGCTCCTTCGTAGAGAGCTCGATTTGGGTGTTCTTGGACTCTATGGAAAGCCCATTGGAGTCAAGAAAATCCGTTTCATATGCCTGAGGATGGCCAAGTATCAGATCGAGGTGTTAGATCGAGCTCACCAAGGTCGGTCAGCTCGGCCGGTTGGTCGACTCGTGCAGGTTGACTACGTGCTTGACCTCGACTTAGGAAGGTTATAACTCCCTTCCGTCAGAACTACATTTAGTGTTCTTGGACCATGGAAGCCCATTGGTGAAGAATCCAGTGTATGCCCGAGGAGGATAGTAAGTGTCGAGACGAGGTGTCATGTGGGCGCCCCTTACGGAGCCCAACTTGAAACTGGCGATTAGAGCAGAGTCAGGGATACATGAATCACTAAAATATTTAAAATCATATCTTCATGGCGTTTCAAAATTTATTTTAAATATAACATTTGTTTTAATAATCCATTTGATGTGAGCATCCAAGCCTTTTCAAATGATTTACAAAATAGATGTTCGGTATTCAAATTGTTTACCTACAAATATGTATCCAAAAAAAGACACATGAAATGAGTGCACATATGGGACATACACTAGAAGTTTCTTTCTTATGACTCGGCCGGCTCTGATCTTGGGTCGCTATCGATCACTATATCACTTTCAGTACCTACGCATTGGTAGAAACAATCGCTAAGCATTTTCATCTTAGTGGTTCTCCACAAATCCATTCCTCGGTTCGACTTAAATCAATTCCATCTGATTTCATAATTCGAACTTTCAAGTCATTTGGATTGAATAATATGAAACTATTACTTTTGCTGTTATATATATCTGATAAATTATAGTTCATTGATCATCCAGCAAATGCATTTCATAATCAATATTTCCATAATCTAGTGATTCAAATATGCTCACAAATTCAATTTAGTTACGACATTCGATTCAATTAGAAAATCAATTGATTCACGCGAAAGTCGGTCGATTATGTCAATCAATTCGGTTGTTAATCACTTAGAGTTATGCGATCAATTCGATTTATGCCCTTAGCAATTTAACTTTATGTCTTGATATCACGGAGATATCAAAGTCAGCAGTCCATTGAAATTGCCGATGTATCACATGGTTTATAACCTGATGCAGTCCTCATTGTTTCTTGGCCCAGTTATAACAATGATAATGACAATACCGTCTGGTCCGCTAGAGCTGATCGGAGTGACACATCAATAGTTAAGCGTGCGCTTTCGTGACCTGTTGGTATACAATCTAGCTATCCCTTAATGCGAAATAAACGGTTAACATTATTAAAGCGTTGAATCTTTTATAGCAAAATATAGTACAATATATGCGCTTGCATAACGATTTATTTTCAATAATCAGCCCACGAATTTTTATATGCAAACATTTCACAATCACTTTTCTCAAATCAATTAAATCAATTCAATATGGCACCTGAAGCAACGTTTTGGCTGAAATGAGAATAGGATTAGAAGAACAAACATTTTCAAATTTTGAAACGAGGAGTATGAGTGGTAGAACAAACCCAATATTTGCACTTTAGTTCCAATCCTTGGAGTCTCAATCCACCGATTTGTCTTTTCCTCCTCTTCGGTCCATTCAAAACCATTAAGAATAATATTATTCGTTGCGTCTTAGTAGTTTTGGTTAGGATTGATTTTCGGAGGTTATTATGAGTTCCAATTTAAACAAGCTATATACTCAGATGGATTCTTGACTCAATGGGCTTTCCATGGGAGTCAAGAACACCCCGGATCGGAGTTCGGGCGAAGGATTTATGACCTTAGAAGTTGGAGGTCATACACAGTCAAATCCTGAACTGACGAGCAGACCCGAACTGGACGAGCTCGTCTGCCACCTCGGTCAAACATCTTCTATACTCCTCAGGAATATTAATGTATTCTTGACTCAATGAGCTTTCCATAGAGTCCAAGAACACCCAAATCGGGTTCAAGCGAGGAGATATGACCTTAGAAGTTGGAGGTCATGTGTGGTCGACTTTGACGAGGCGGCTGGCCCGGCGGCACGCTGAAGTGGCAGGCTCGGTCAAATACCTCGGTCTGACGCATCTAACATCACTCCTCCGACATACCGAAGTGCATTCTTGACTCCATGAGCTCCAGCAGAGTCGAGAACGCAATCGGAGTTCAAGCGAAGGAGATACCGACCTTAGAAGTTGGAGGTCATACATAGTCAACTTTGACGAGGCGGCTGAAGCCCGGTAGCAACATTTGAGCCTTGTTTGACGAACCCTTTGTTTGACGACTGCTTTGACCCGGGCGACCGCTTGTTTGGCGACATTTGTTGGACGACCAACATTTGGCGACCTTTGTTTAGCGACAACGTTTAGCGACCTTTGTTTGGCGACGCTGTTTGGCGACCCTTTGTTTAGCGACCTCGGGTTTGGCGGCGCCACGGTGCTTGACCCGCTGTTTGGCGACCAGCGTTTGGCGACCCTTTGTTTGTGACCTCGGTTTGGCGACCCTTTGTTTGGCGACCTTTGTTTCGCCGACCTTTGTTTGGCGACCTTTGTTGGCGACCTCGCGGTTTGGCGACCGCCGGTTTGGCGATCCGCGACCCGTTTGTTCGAGTAAAAAGACCATAGCTTGGTCCGAAGTCGAATTAAATTCAAAAGCCTAAAATCAAGTTCATTGATGTATTTCACAATTCCTGAAGGACTTACTGCTAAATTCTCTTTATTTCCGACCCAAAAACCCGTTCTAAGGTCCGGTGTTTGAGATTGGGCCGGGTGGCGGGCGACTTCCAGAACTTCAGATTTGTTTGGGCTGACCTCGGTAAGGACTATAGCAGTCTCTGAGAGGTCCAGAATCCAGAGATATTCAAAAGCCTAACATCAAGTTAATTGATGTGGCTACAATTTACTAGAAGGGACACACTACCAAATACCTTTACTTCATACCCAAAAATCAGCTCTAAGGTTATTTAGTAGCGGCGCTACCTGATGTGGCGGCTTCGATGGTTTAAAATGCAGAAAGCCAAACTTTCCCCAAGGCGGATAACTGCCGTGATCAGGGTAAGAAGAGACCAGTAGGAGGAACCACCTCATGGGTTTGTGAGAGTCCAGGTTGGTTTCTACTTGTAGCGCTCTTGTCAGCAGGAAGGACTTCCGCCGTGCTTCGCGGGAGACACTATGGTCCCGATCGTCGGGAAAATCTAGAGAGAAGGTGGAGCCTCTCTCTCACCAGCTTTTCCTTTCTCTATTTTCACTTTTTCCTTATGGATCACTCTTAATCGTATTTTTAAAGGAGGCTTCCTCCCTCTTCCTACATACCACGCGTGTCATTTCCTTGATTTTCCTTTTTACTCATTTATTTCTCTAATATCATAGACATATAAAGCTTATTCTGATCTGACCCTTGGGTCCCCGTTTTAATTTCTATTTTTCTCTTTTCACTTGGGTTCATTTCTGGATTGACAATCGTGTCCACGATATTAAAAAATTTCGAGAAAAATACCAGGTGGCTCCCTTTATACACGAATATACTAAAATTTTATTATAAAAATTTTTAGGGTATTTTGGGCGTTACATGTCGGACCAAGCTCCATAGGAGTCGGTCGACTCGGCAGATTCAGTCGGAAACTCTCTGGGTTTGACTTCACATTATGACCTTTCCGACAGAAGGTCACGCTCCCCCATCCAGAACTACATTTGGTGTTCTTGAACTCTAACCGGAAGACCATTGATTTAAGGAATCCATCCATAGATAGATTGATAAAACTAGAACTCATATTAGTTCCGAGGAAATCGCATGAAAAAGCAGTATGCCCTACGGGTAACCCGCCGGTTATTCTTCATTATGAACGCCTGTATGAATTCATAAATAACTCATAGCATCCCATAGTAAGCATAGTTATTTATGCATATAATGAGATATGAAAAATGCAAATATATGAATAAATGATTACCTTATATATCACATATGATTATAGGATGGCAATGATTATTAAGGGAATATGAGATATATACTAAACATAAAATACACGTAATTGTCTGCTTTAGAACACAGTAGAGGGATAGATGGGCATGCACTTTCGGAAAAACAAGTGCATCATACGATGCAGTTGGCTAGTTTAGGTCATTGCGCCTTCGGGCACTTATAGATAGTCCATTGTCTCGTCCTGATGATACTTGGCCTATCGGGCCCTTATATACCTTGTTTAGGGTGGTCACGTGCCTTGTTGACTCTCTTATGAGACCAGCGATTTCGCCACGGTGAGTCTGGCCTTAGGCCCTTATAGTTTCTATCCACTTCTAAGGTTTATGCGGACATGAAACATAAAGAAAATAAGCCAGGTATATCACGAAATAGAAATGTAAGAGAATATATGACATGATATGAGAAACGCCAGCAGCTTTTATGCGATGATAGTATCTGATTACAAAACAAGTAAATACAAGAACCAACATGAAAAGTATATGGAAGATGATAAAAGTAAACTTGTTATGAAAAGTATATATATGAGAAATGATAAGAATCTGTAAATGTTATATGTGTTATATGCATTTGTATAGAAGTGTGGTGACACTTAGTAGAGGTCATCCATGTGTATTATTAATTCAAGCGTAAAGCTTATGCAGTGTTCAATCGGGTGTGGGTACGAAGAGGAAACAGGGACGACAATCCGCATCGTGAGTCAAGGCCACTCATCGATAGGTGCCTTGGAAGACCTTTAGGTCCATTTTGTATATGAAATTTTGTAAACAATGTAAATATTGTAAATGTTGAACACTTCCATATATGGAGCTTGTATATATATTTTGTAATCTGGCGCTCTGAGGAATATAATACAAAGTTAAATGGCAACATTATATGAATGAACTAGCTTAAAGTTTATCGTGAAGAAAAAAAAAAATGACCCACACTTGACACCACATGCAGGTTGGGGCGTCACGGTTAGTGGTATCGAGGCTGGGTTTAGGCGTTTACGGAAAAAGCCTAGGTTTAGGCGACTCTGGAATATAATTATATGATAGAAAGAAGAAACTGTGTTTAGTAATGTGTTGGCCTTATGTGGATATCCTTGTGTTTTGTATAGATGGATAGATCGAAGAAGTGTTCTTGAAGGTCAACGAGGGAACAAGGGTTATGTGAAGCCACGAACCTTCAGTAATGTACAATGAGCCCACAGGCCTTCTTTGAGAATATACATGAACATGGCTCGGGTTTTGGATAGATTGACCTCTCCCCAAAGTTCATTAGACACGGTAAGAAGACATGATTTGAGAGGGAGTACCATCGGTCGAGCATGGAAGAGTCGGAAAGCTAAATTCCTAGTTAGAAAAGGGTTAGAAGGGTGTTGAGAAGAGGTTAAGATGTCCTCCCACATTTAAGAGTATCATGTACGGTGTCACTTTATTACAAGAGTAGAGAACGCCTTTGTGATTGGTGGAAACAGCTTTGAAGTCGAGGATTCCAAATCCCATGACTTGGGAGTTCTTTGTCCGGAGTTGAGGGAAAGTATTGCAGAGATGTATAAAGGTTGAGTGGAAACGAGTTTCTGAATTTGGAAACAAGGTGCATCGATGGCTGAATATGAAAAAGAATTGCCATGCGAAAATGCCTGAAATTTGGTCCTCTTCCGAGACATTTCGGTGTGAGCAATTTGAGGATGAATCTGCGTGTGAAGTTCATCAGAGGGGTATTTAGCACCTATGATTTCTCTAAGCAGTGGATTTCTATCGGTTGGTCCAGTTTGCAATGAAAGTAGAGTAGGAAATGGCTGACGAAAGATTTCAAAGAGAGTTTCTAGAGGGCTTGCCTCTCGGGAAAGAGCTAAGAAACTTCGACTCGATCCTGATATGGATTACTTCTGAGAGTGAGGCAAGGTCGATGTAGCACGTAGTATAGGTAGAGTTGCTTGATTGGACGGGGAGAAAGATACGAATGCCCTCATTGCCATCAAAGGCATTTGGGGAGTTTGCAGGACGTATTGACGGGGAGAATGTTCCGGTGTGAAGCCTTGAGCATGTGAAAGCACATTGTCCGGTCGGGACGGTGGTAAGTCAACAAGGAAGTGGTAGGGAGAGATCTGCAGCTCACTTTCGGCTCACTGATGTGTTAGGGGTTATATTATTGTCCCTGGCTGAAGGACGAGGCATAGTTTCAGAGACGGTGGATTGTCCGATGCCTACAACACCAGCACGAGCATATGCTATGAAGGCTCGTGAGGATTAGGATGCTCCCAGGGACATGCATTGGTATATTTTCTTTATATGAAGTATAGGGAATGCATGCATTGATTGTGATCTGGAATCCACTGAATATCATATGTATGTGAGCATTATTGTTAGATAAGATACCACCGATAGTGGAGCAGTTGTATATGACAATATGCATGTGACCAGTCCATTGAGCCTGTTGCGTGAATAGTGTATGTGAAATTGCTTGTTGTTATACAAGCTGCGAGAGTTTCTAGATTGATTTGATACCTTACCATTGAGAATTTGACTTTATTCTAGGCGTGGATTGGTTGTCTAAGCAGAAATTTATCGTTCGGTGTGGATGAAAGACAATAGTGTTGAGATGCTCGTTGGCCCAAGAGTAATAGTACAAGGCGTTGGATCGAGAGTGTATTAATCGATGTGGTCTCGCTATCTGTTAGGAAATTTATGAGGAAAGGATGTGAGACATTCTTGGGTACGTGATGGCAGGCTCGAGAGGTCGAGTTGATGCATGAAAAGATCCTGATAGTAGGAATTTCCAAATGTGTTTCCTAAGAGTTACCGAATTATTCAGCCAGAGAGGTGGACTTAGCTATAGAAATTGTGCAGGGCAGTCCACATGTCTAGAACATATAGGATGGCTCGACGGAGTTGAAGAAGTCCCGATTGCGAGCTTTTGGATAAGAGGTTTGCCAGGCCCGATTAATGTCCTTAGGGTGCACATTTTAAGCCCCATGAAGAAAGATGGCACTCTACGGATGTTATAGCGCAGATTGCTCCGGACTGAGTGGTTGGGTTGATACACAGGCCTCAGTACCCGTGAGAATGAAGGGTCTTTTTCATACGATTAAAGGGAGGCCCGGGTGTCCTTTTCGAAGATAGACACACTTCTTGGGGTATTATCGGGTTAAAGTAAAGGAAGTAAGAATTAATAGAATTGCATTTAGAACCAGATATAGCCATTACTGAGTTTTGGTCATGCCATTTAGGTTGAAGCTAATGCACCGAAGCGACATTCATGGTTGATGAATAGGGTTTGGAGCCACATGTGGATCGATTTGTTGTGGTTTTTATTGATGACATCTTGGTGTATTCTAAGGATGCACAGGGAACGCCGGAACAACACCTGAGAATAGTCTTGGATTCGTTAAGAGAAAATAAGTTATATGCTAAGCTCAGCAAATGTGATTTTTGGCTAAAGGAAGTTTCATTCCTAGGCCATATTGTGTCTGCTGAGGGTACAAGAGTTGATCCTGCTAAGGTTGAAGCAGTTGTGAATTGGAAATTACCTCAAAATGCTTAGAGGTGAGAGTTTCTTGGGTGCAGCGAGGTTATTATAGAAGATTTGTGAGAGGCTTCGGTTATAGCTTCTCAGCTCACCAAGTTACTCGGGAAAGGAATAAAGTTTGAGTGGAATGGACAAATGTCGAATAGTTTTGAGCAGTTGAAAGGAATCTTTGGTTGAAGCACCGGTATTGGCGGCTCTCGCCAGGAAATAGTATACAGTATGGTGATGCCGTGCATTGGTTTAGGATGCGTGTTAATGAAAGATGGGAAAGTAGTGGCTTATGCGTCCAAACAGTTGAAGCCACATGAACAAAATTATCCTACTCATGACCTAGAGTTGGCTGCGGTAGTGTTTGCTTTAAAAATATGGAGACACTACTTATACGGGAAAAGTCGTAGAATTTACACCGACCATAAGAGTCGAGTACTTAGCTAGCATGAAAAGTTAAATTTGAGATAGCGGAGGTGGTTAGAGTTATTAAAGGATTATGGTGCATCATAGACCACGGAAGGCTAATATAGTAGCCGATGCTTTAAGCCGAAGGCCGGTGGTACTTGATATCCTTCCAAGTACGGTGATTGGAGGCGCGGATGATGGAGCTATGTTAGCTCAACTAGAGCATGGCAGATTTAAAGCAAATGATTATAGATGCGCGAGAAAAATGATAAAGAGCTCTGAGAAAAGTTCTGAGATAGTTAGAGATGAGTGACAAAGGCAGGAGTTTTTAGAGAAAGAAGGTGGGAAGTTTGTATTTCCAAAATGAATTATGTGTGCGGATAAGAGCTAAAGCAAAGTTGCTATATAAGGCTCTCATAATATGGTATTTACCATGCATCTGGAGGGAATAGATGTCTCAGGGACTTGAAAGCAGATTTTATTGGTGGAAAGGAATGAAAGAGATGTGACTGAGTATGTGTGCAAGTGTTTGGCGGTGTCGTGAGTCAAAGGCTGAACACGAGTGCCAGCGGGTTTGTTAAATCCCCTTCCAGTTCTCGATGGGAGTGGGATAACATTACCATGGATTTTGTGTCGGGTTTTCCCCTCACACAACAAAAACATGACTTTATCTGGGTGATTGTGGATAGACTCATAAAGTCAGCCCATTTATACGATCGGGATTAGTATTATGGATCGACTAGGTAGGTTATATGTGGATGAGATTGTGCGATTGCATGGGGTCAATAAGATTATGTGTGGGATAAGTCACTTGATTCTGTCAATTCTGGAAGGAATTACAGTCAGCTTTGGGCATTAAGCTGAAGTTCAGTCCAACATTCCATCCTTGAACGGATGGGCCGATCAAAGAGAGATTAATTGAGTGCTCAGAAGGCTAATAGCGAGTTGTGTCATAGAATTTTCGGGAAGTTGGGATAGGTATATTCCATTGATGGAATTTGCCTATAACAATAGTTTTCAGTCAAGCATTCACACCATATGAAGCTTTGTATGGCTGGAAATGTAGAACTCCTGTGTGTTGGACATAATTGAATGAGCATAAAGTAATAGGTCCAAACATAGTAAAAGATACATAAGAGAAAGTACAAGTTATTCGGCAGAGGTTAAAGGCGGCTAATGATCGACAAAAGTCGTATGCCAATCTAAAGAGGAGAGATATTGAATGCGCGTGAGAACAAGGTCTTCTTAAAGGTATCACCGTGGAGAAAACTCACGGTTTGGTCGAGAAAATGCGAGTTGAGTTCGAGTTCGTAGTGTGCCAGGACACTGGAACGTATTGGCCCTGTGGCTTATCGATTGGCACTTCCTTCGGAGTTGGCCAAATTACGATGTGTTTCGTAATATCGATGCTTCGGAGATGCAGCTCTGATAAGTCGCACATACTACGGTGCAAGAGATACAAGTAAGAGGATTTGTCATATGATGAGGGCAAGACCGTTCGGCTCGAGGCAAAAGGAGTTAAAGGAACAAAACCAAATCTTTTGTTAGTGAAGTGCAGCAACACCATGAGTAGAAGAAGCTACTTGGGAGCGGAAGCAGCTATGAGAGCCACAGTATCCATGACTCTTGGTCGAATTATGAATTTCGAGGAATGAAATTCTTTTTTAGGGGGGGGAAAGAGTTGTAACACCTGAAGTATATCCTATAGTTTTTATAACATATTTAGGGTATAATAAAAGTAACAGTATATTTGTCCGGAATAAAATAAAGATAAAAACAAAAGTAGGAATATGCATAAGTTAAATTAAAAATAATAAAGAAGATTTGAGGCTATTGTAAATATGTAAAATTGAGGTTGCGAATATTAAGAAGAGTTGGAGGACCAAAGTGAAATAAAAAGGGGATAAGATCAAATAAGGATAAGACCAAAATAAATATCTCAATTTGGTCTGGGAGAAAGGGAGAGCAAACACGGATAAGAGAGAAGAGAAGAGAAAGGAAGAAGAAGAAGAAGAAGAAGAAGAAGATCACAGGTATGGATACATGTTTTGGGTTGTATGGAAGTCTAGTGTTTTTGTGTATGGATACATGTTTTGGGTTGTATGGAAGTCTAGTGTTTTTGTGTATGGATACATGTTTTGGGTTGTATGGAAGTCTAGTGTTTTTGTGTATGGATTCTAGTATGGAACAGTATGGTATATAGAAAGTATAGATACATGGTTTAGAACCCTCTATTTGTGTATGGTTTGGGTTTGGAAACTCCCAAACTCATTTCTTATTAGGGTTGAGTTGAGAAGAGCTCTAAGGCTCCAATATAAGTGTAGGGAAGAGTCTGGTCGCAATTTGAACCAAGAAACTTTCCTTATTTTTTATCATACGCATTAGTCGGACCTTAGAATTGGTTTTGGGGTGGGAAATAAAGGGAATTTGGTAGTGAGTCCTTATGATGAGTGTAAGCCACATCTGATAGACTTGATATTAGGCTTTGAATTTACCGGTCGGACTCTGTACAGCCTAAGTTATGGCCCTTTTACCTTAGACAGTGCACCTCGGCCAGTGCACCTCGGCCAGTGCACCTCGGCCAGTGCACCTCAGCCAGTGCACCTCAGCCAATACTGTAACGACCCGTACCAAATAATACAAGTTTTTTTTTTACACATTTGACCAAGTTTGACCAAGTTGACTTTTTCAAGGATGGATAATTTTGGGTTGACTAAGACATCATTTCGTAGGCCTCGTCGATACGAGTTCATAGACGGGTTGAACGTCAAAATCCGACTTACGAGATAAAGTTATGGCCCTGAGAAGTTCAAACAGCGTATTTTATCAATGTCCAAGGCTGTCCTCGGTTTTTAACTGAAAGCGACATAGGCTCTGTAAGCCTGTGGTTTTGCGTGCCAAATGAGACCCCTAACCACAAAACACTCATTTTCGGCTCGAAACCCTAGAAAAATTCCCCAAAACATGGACCCGGGGCTGAGTGGAGTTTTGACCCGTTTTTAGGCCAAACGGGTTTGGTAGGTAGAATACATTCCGGTACCCCTTGATACACGCTTGACCCGGGGAGGGCACGGCGGCGACCTTGCCCGTAGTTCACGGCCAGCGTCGGCCGGACTCGCCGGATCCCGGGCCGGCCAGAGGCGGCGGCCGCCCATGATAGGTCACGGATTTTGCTGTTTTCGGCCATTTCAAGTGACCCATACCCTCCCTCCCCCATTTTGGACCCTCACGAACTCATTCGTGGTCCCCTTTTTCTTGAGATTCGCGTTTGAAGATATGATGAAAGCAAAGTTTGGCCGGCGGTTGGATCGGAGTTTTCGGCCACCACGGCTTTTGGACCAAGGTAAGGGTACTGCTGTGTTCCTAGTCTCTTGGGCTTTCCGTTGATATAAAGTTTGTAAATTTTGGACGTCGTTTGGTTAGTTTTTCATTTTTGGATCATTTAGGGTAATTACCGAAAAGGTTTGGACTGAAATTGGGCACCAACTGGTCAAATTAGGCAAAATTGAAGATGGATTAGTGAAATTGGATATTTTTATGATTTATTGGAGGGTTCAATTTCGAAAAATTAGCCTCCGGGTAAAAGCTGGTGGATATCGAATATAGGGCACACTATATAATTGGACTGTCGAGTCGATTTAGATAGTTTCATAGTTCTAAAAATTATCCTAAGACATTTGGGCGTCGATGTCTTTGGTTTAATTAATGGAGCGCAAATGTATTTTTATTATATTACAGTATTCTTGAGCGCAGAGCGATCACGGAGGAGCGGGGTGGCGTCTCACGTAGATGCGTGAGTGGTTTATATGGTTAAATGCTTTGGGTATTATTATGATATAAAATAGTGAGTAAATTATTTTATATAGATTGACTGATCGAATAGTTGATTTATGTATAAATATAATTATACACGTTTTTATATAAACAAGTTAATAATTTCATGTGAATTTTGTCGACATTTTAAATATTTGGAAACTCTGCGAGTTCATGGATAAATTTAGTGGTATTTAACATTTTGGTACATGGATTGAGGTTTTAAACCACTTTGAAAATTTATTGATTTAAGGAATGGATTTTGAGATTTTGTGAAATGATTATAATACAGTATCGTTGGAAAGGTATATGTGACTAAGGTTAGGGTGTTGGTTGTTGTAAGTTGATGTACCATATAGTACCAGAGGTTCGATTCAATATTTATATTACAATGCCCTGGGTTTGCCATGGTGTCGTGAGGTTGGTTTCATCCAACGGTTATATAGTATTTCCACGGCCGTGAGGTCGGGTTTACCCGACGGTTTACTAGTTTGCCACGGTGTCGTGATGTTGGTTTCATCCAACGGTTATATATTATTTCCACGGCCGTGAGGTCGGTTTTACCCGACGGTTTATTAGTTTGTCAAGGTGTCGTGAGGTTGGTTTCATCCAACGGTTATATATTATTTCCGCGACGTGGTCGGGGTTGCAACGGTTTATTAGTATCGTATTACTCACGGCACCTTTCGATGATGAGGTCGTGAGGTGAGATCTCCTCTGATTTATGATGGGTATATGATCTGATTTACATTGTTGAATTACGAGTAAGCTATAACCATTTCAATATTTGTAGTTATTGTATTTCATGATTTTCTTACGACATGATGTTGATATATTTTATGCTAAATTCTTATGTTGTGAATAAATACAGGTGATGATTTTCTTAATAATAATTTCGGTTAAATTTTCTAAACATGAATTTCATATTAATGACTTGGGTATGAGTTTGGGTTTTGTGAAATGATTTTAAACGGGGGACCTTGCAAAAATGAGTGGACGTGAGGTCTTGAGAGAAGAAATGTTCGAAAATAAAAACCTTATTTTCCTTATAAATTATGCCACTCACTGAGATTTATTATCTCACGTTTTATTGTTTTGAATCCGTTCTCTAGGTCCAGGCAGTCCGTAGAGACCTACCTCGCGCCAGCTTCTACATCACTCTTCTGCGACAGCTGTAGTACTCTATCTTATCTATCTGTCCTTATTTTATTGGACTTGTTTATTCTCAATTGTACCCCTAAATTCGCAAACAAACTTAGAATGCTCTTATCTTAGCATTGAACTCATATGAGTCTTTATTATGTGTGTTTGTGGTTATGACCTACGATGAATGAGTCGGTTGTGGATTTGGTATTGTGGATCTTTTTATAGCTTTGAGGTATTATATTAATGCATGTGTTTACTTTCTTTCTTAAAGTGGGGTTCGGTGGACATTCCCTAGGGTTGTATGCAGGTGGGACTTCACTAAGCGGATTTCACCGGGGAATCGGGAGGGTATCGGGTCGGGTCTTAATCAAATACACCTCGACCGTAGCACCTCGGCCAATGCCTCAGCCGGTGCACCTCGGCGGTGCACCTCGGCCCGGTCAGTCGGCTGATGAGTCGGTCGGCTCGGGCGGGTTTGACTGCGATGTGACACCGACGGAGGTCGTAACCCCGATCGACCTCCCCGTTTGGGTGTGGGGCTCTAGGCTTGGGTGTTCAGTCAGTTCATATGCCTGAGGAGATATTAGGTGTCAGACCGAGGTGTTAGACCGAGCTCACCGAGGTCAGGTCAGCTCGGATGGGTTGACTACGTACAACCTCCAACTTCGGAAGGCCATAACTCCTTTGTCCAAACTCCGATTCGGGTGTTCTTGAACTCTCTGGAAAGCCCATTGAGTCAAAAATTCATTTATATGCCTGAGGAGGATAGTAAGTGTCAGACCGAGGTGTTAGACCGAGCTCATCGAGGTCAGGTCAGCTCATCTGGGTTGACTACGTATGACCTCCAAATTCGAAAGGTCATAACTCTTTCGTCCGAACTCCGATTCGGGTGTTATTGGACTCTATGGAAAGCCCATTGAGTCAAGAATCCAGTTATATGCCTGAGGAGGATAGTAAGTGTCAGACCGAGGTGTCAGACCGAGCTCACCGAGTCCCAAGGTCAGCTCGACGGTTGGTCAGCTCGTTTGGGTTTGGCTACGTATGACTACGGCTGGAAGGTCGCTAAGCTCCTTCGATCCGAACTCCCGCGTTCGGTGTTAACTGAGCTACATGGAAAGCTCATTAAGTCAAGAATCCATCCATAGATAGATTGATAAAACTAAAACTCATATTGGTTTAAAATCATGAAAAAGCAGTAGGCCACATGGTAACCATAGTTATTCATATTGAAGCATCTATTATGAATTCATAAATAGCTCATAAGAGTACATGGTAAGCATAGTTATTTATGCATATAATGAGATATGAAAAATTCAAGATATGAATAAATAATTATATATATCACATATGATTCTTAGGGCCGGCCAATGATTATTCGAATATGAGATATATGCGAGCGTAAATACCAGCGTTGATTGTCTGCTTAGAACGGTAGGATGAATGGGCATGCCTATTAGGAAAAACCGGTTTGCGGCATACGATGATTACGTTTGATGGAACTACGGCGCCTTCGGGCTCTTGAGACCCTTGTTTCGCACGGTGAGTGGCGTCTTCGGGTGCCTGGGCCTTTGTTTTGCACGGTGGTACGGCGCCTTTAGGCCACCCATAGTTTCATGTATCGCCACAAAAGGTTTATGCGGACATGGAAACATAAAGAAAATGGCCAGGTATATGCAAATGAAATGTAGAGAATATATGACATGATATGAGAAGCATAACGCTGTATGCGATGATAGTATACGATTCTGAAACGAAAGTAAAAGTCTGAAGATAACATGAAAAGTATATGGAGAGATGATAAGAAATGAAACTTGTTATAGAAAAGTATATATATGAGAAATGATAAAATCTGTAAATGTTATATGTGTTTATATGCATTTGTATAGAGTGTAGTGACCCTTAGTAGAGGTCATCCGTGTGTATTAATTAAAGTGGCGTAATCAAAACGCGCGGTGTCAGGTGTAGGTACGGAAGAGAAAACCCGGAGGAGCGGATGATCAGCATCAACGGAGTCAAAGGCCACTCATCAATAGGTGCTTATTTGGAAGACCTTTGAGTTACATTTGTATATAATTTATAAGCAATGTAAATATTGTAAATGTTGAACTTACTTCCATATATGGGCATATATATTTTGTAATCACTCTTCTGAGAATAATACAAGTTAAATGTTTAACATTATATGAATGAACTAGCTTAAAAGAGTTTATACGTGAAAAAAAAAAAGTATTATAAGCCCGACCTTTTTATCAGAGTTGGGGCGTCGCGATAGTTTTACGGTTGCGTTGGTATAATCGTGTTTGGGTTATATTCGTGATGATACTTCAACACACATTTAATAAATGAATCATATTAATGATGACATTACACTATTGGTGACTAAATCAAACAGTTAATTATTATATCCAGATGTTATTTATTTAATAAGTTATTTATGTTAATTATGGATTATTAATTATAATTCCTATTAATTTAAATAAACATATTAAATTTAATAGGATATTTGTGTTAAACATGTATGGATAATTAATTATAATTTTTATTATTTTAAATAATCCAAATCTGTGGTCATATTAATGACCGACATGTATCTGAAAAATAAATGGGTTGGGTTTAGGTTGCTTGAAGTATTGGCCAGTTATTATTCGTATCGGGTTTGGATTATTAACGAATATTGACCGCAGTTAGTACATTGACGAATCTGATTCATGACTCATCGTCGCAATTGTCACTAACTTTCTTACAACCCAGTTCCATTTATTTTGTTAGAACTACATTTATTTCACCGATAATTTATCTTGAAAAAGACTTCCTCAAAGACACGTTTATTTTCACCTACAAAAATTTCTTTTTGCAAGGATATTCTTATCCTAGTATCTTTTCTTTAATATTTTAATCATAAAGGTTCTAAAAATGTTTTTATATTATTTAATAATCTTATCATTTTATAAGTTTCTTCACAATTACAATATTCAAATTCTTCTATATGATATTGACCATGATTTTTTGTTAGATTTATTATTATTTTTGTTATTTCAACTTTAAATTCTTATATCTTATATTTTTAGTTAGATCTATCATATTTATATTATAGCAAACTTTTTCTATATAGCTTCTATTATTCATCACTAAACCAAAATTTTGTATTCTAAATCATATAGTTCAATATTATCTTCTAAAATTCTTGGATAATTTATTCTTATATTTTTCTTAAAATAAAATAACACTATTTTTATGATTTTTTAAAATTTTATTATCCTTACTTCTCTAAACAAGAGATATTTTATTTTTATTATATTATTACTTCCTTTATTTTATTAAAAACCTATGGCTATTTGAAAATGAAAATAATGTTCAAACTAATACGTGAACAATAATGTTGCAGGCATTGATTACGACATAGAAATTTTTTTTTTTAAGTTAATGTCATAGTTAGTGACTACGTCATTAACTTAACAAAAAAATAATCAATACCACAGTTAGTGACTAAAGCATTATAAATATTTTGAAAATTTTTTAAGTTAATACCGTAGTTACTGACTACAATATTACTGTTCACACACTAGTTTATCCAAAACTCTTTAATGATATATATATATACTAACATTTGGCATTTAGTGGGAGATATTTTGCTTCAAATATTGTCCCTATTTATAATAATAATATTAATAATGATAATAATAGTATTAATAATAATAATTAATATTTGTTGACTTTCAATAATAATTACAAGAAATGAAATGCTAGTATATTTTTTAATTAGTTTACGATAAATCATTTTTTTTTCTTGTGAGTTTGATACGAATGTTTTGTTATATTTAGACTTTTTTATTAAAAGAATTTATAAATTTTAAAATAAAATAATGGTACGTTTTAGTTATTGAGAAGTTTCATCATTTGGTTTTAAATGGTGTGAAATGCAAGTGAAAATCTTAACTCAGATTGAAACTTCGAATTCAAATAAAATAATGGATAACTCTAACTTGAAGGCATAGGCAAACATATATCTAATTATGTGTCTTGTCCAAAACTAATATAAATATATAAAATAAAACAAAAACAAAAAAAAAAAACCTATCAAAATAGATAAAAGCAAACTAATATCCAAAATAACCCGTATTTAAAATTTTTCTAAGTTAGTATCATAATTAATAACTATGATTATAATATTAACTTAAAAAAAAAATTCAATATCATAACCAATAACTATAATGTTGTTGATATATATGTGGACATAATCCTAAAGTATTAGTTTAAGTATTATTTTGGTTTTCGGCGTATAATCTTTTTTTAAATTAACGTATTTTTGTCCAAAAACTCTCTAATTATCGTAACTTTGAGTTGACATTGAGAGTTTTCAATGGAATGAAAGGATTTGGGGATTTGAAAACCAATCCCCAATCATTAGACTTCACAAGCTAATTTGGGAAAAAAATTCCCACCTCACATCAATAGAGCCATGCCACGTCAGAGGATGGCATCTAATCCAACCAATAGCAGGCATCCTCCGCAGATAGCCTACTCCTCCACCCATCCATGGACCATGATCCATCTCATCGCAAATACGAACCACACAAAGCTAAAAACATCATCTCACCGCTTTCTATTAAATTATCACCACATCTCTTATCTTCTTCTGATTTCCTCATTTCCAACCAGATTCACTCGAGTCGAAGGAAATGGCCTCCGTCGCCTCCGCCGCAGTCGCCATCCCCTCATTCACCGGCCTCAAGGCCTCCGGCGCCGCCGCCGTGGCCCGTGTCGCCACCTCCGTAAAGGCCGCCCCCCCGCCGTCGCCGAGGCTCGTCGCCAAGGCTGCACTGAAGGACGTCGGAGTCGCCGCCGCCGTCGTCGCCACCGCCGCCAGCGCGTTGCTCGCTAGCAATGCCATGGCCTTGGATGTCCTGCTCGGCAGCAGCGACGGAGGGCTGGTGTTTCAGCCGTCGGCTTTCAGCGTCGCCCCCGGCGAGAAGATCGTGTTCAAGAACAACGCTGGCTTCCCTCACAATGTTGTGTTCGACGAGGATCAAGTTCCGCCCGGCGTCGACGCAGCGAAAATCTCCATGTCCGAAGAGGATCTGTTGAACGCCCCCGGAGAAGAGTACAGTGTGACTTTGACCGAGAAAGGTAACTACAGCTTCTACTGTTCTCCACACCAGGGTGCTGGTATGGTGGGAAAAGTGACCGTTAATTAAGTTGGTTTATATGAAGAAGATGGATTTGCAAGGAACATCTCATAATGTTTCTCCTTCTGTTTTGTTTTCGATTGTATGTTAGCTGTTGTTTGTAATAATAGAGTTTTCCCATCATATTAAATGCCCTTTTTTGGGTGAATGGAGACAAAAGGTTAAGCCGTTAAATGAAGAACTACAATAATCTTCAAAA
The DNA here is from genome assembly GCA_016808115.1 of Tetrastigma voinierianum. NCBI lineage: Eukaryota > Viridiplantae > Streptophyta > Magnoliopsida > Vitales > Vitaceae > Tetrastigma > Tetrastigma voinierianum. Next base: position 1,199,555 of record JAEQBH010001004.1, read on the forward strand.
GCAAGCAATTTTTCTAACGTTTTTTTAGAGAATCTATCATCCAAATATTAGAATCATTAATACAATTACCCATTTTTGCTGAACAGTCTGCCGATCTATTTGCTTCAGCAGATAGATAAGACAACAAATGTAAATATTTAAATTCTTATAAAGCCTCCAAACACCTTTCATTAACAAGATAATTGAACTGGAAAAACTCTTTTTTTATTATAACCATCTATTACTACTTTCGAATCCCCTTCAATCTCCAAGTTTAAAAAATCATTTTTTCTTGCAGCTAAAATACCATCTCTTAGTGTCATATATTCTGTAATAATAACTGTTGCATTGCCTAAATATCTGTTTCCAGTCGTAGCATTGTAAATATTAAATGCCTTTGAGCATTTCAATTTCTTCATATAATTGTAGATTTATCGACCAGGTGTCACTTAAGGAATTCTGTTATACACCACTTAAAGATGAGACAATCTCCTCTCAAATGCAAACGATACACAACCCACATTAACAACTTTTAATGGAAGAATTACAAGAGAAACTCAAATAATTCATGTTAAATTAGCAAAAAAATCACAACGAACTACAACATCAAAAAGCAAACCATGTAAACAGAGGATGAATTGATTCTAGTAAGAGCCAATTTTTGCCTCTTTTTTTTCTTCGGTTCTAAAAGGACACATATGAAACTAGAAAATTCAATACAAGAAGACAGATGGGGAGGAGGCCAAGCGGTTAGAGCACTGAAGGTTGGTAAAAGTTCTCTCCCTCTTTGGGTTCCAAAGAGATTACATGGAGAAACAAACATGGTAACTAACAGGAATCTACATGATCAGTTGCTCAGTTTCAAACGGATTGCGTCAAAATACAGAGATGAATGGAGAGGGCTATATTTTTACTATGTAGTTAGAGCATCTGGAAGATTAGTTCGAGCACCAAGAACCTTACCACCAAAATCAGGAAAAGTTTCGTGTCCGGGCAAGGGTCTTACCTTCCCATCAACATCTACCTGGATTGGATATTTTAGAAGGTGGCCTTGCAATGGGAAGTAAGCATCACTTGTGAACCTCTTCCAGTTCTCCTCAGCATGCATTCTTTCTTCACTGTCAAGGTTGAGGCTCCTTGAAGCAATTAAGTATCATCCCTAGGTGCTCTGCCCACAATGACATTCTGTACCCATATATCTGCAAATGCATCATCCCCATCAGTTCTCTATCAAATTGAATCTTACAGTTTAGATTTTCTAATTCTTTATGGCTTAGTTTTGAATCACATTGGACAGCAGCTTCATTTTCATCTATTTCTTTTAGAATATAGTTTTGATTCAATATAAACAGACTATAGTACTGAATCTTGATACCTATTGAAATGGCACCACTAATATGTAGCTGCCATGTATATATTTTTAAATCTCATTTTATAACCTAATCTCATTTATTTGTGCCTTCATAACTTGGTCTTTCGATTGTATCCTAGTTCAACGGCCTAAATCTTACCATATGTATTTTACATATCAAATCTTTTATTTTATTTTTGACATCTATTCACTTTGCAATACATCATAGTAATCTGTTCCTCACAAATTTGCTCCCACAGGGACTCGAACCCTGGATCCCTCCCCTTCCTATGCCCGCCTGAGCTAGGTCTTATTGGCAGTTCAGAACTTTTATTTGATAAACATCAGTAGGTTATCTTGGTATTTTCCTATCAACAAACATGATATGCATGATAGTAAGAGGAATATTGTAAGGAAACCAAACCAGAGAAGAGAAAGCCATGGAAGCTTCCAGAAGACTGGAATTTCAAAAGTAGTGTGGACCATATTAGAGCTAGTCTGAAGTTTCTGGAATAGTTTGGAAGGCTCTAGAATACTTTGTGGAACTCTCTAGAAAGATGTAGGTCAGGGTGGCTTGGGATTGGTCAGTTGGGCAAGGTCTAGGACATGAGAGAAAGCAAGCACCCAAAGTTTCAATTTATGCTATAAACAAATAGTGCTACTAAAAAATAACTACAAACCTGGCCATGTGGATGTTTCTTCTTCTTGGCCCAAGTCCGATGAGGCTGATATGCACCCATAGCTATCTCAGTGTCTCTTGAGCCAGCCATTGATCGTTGGTTAATATTGGCAGAACCCAATATCACATACTCATCATCTACTATCATTCCCTTGGCATGTACATAAATCATAAATCGACGGAACTTCTTTGAAGTGGAAACCTGAAAGATTGGTCATGAAAAACTAGTTTTTCACATTCTTATTGAACTAAAGATGAAGAATATCATGCTTTAACTTGTATTGAGTGCTGTATAACGTCATGTGCTTAGATTCTCCCCCAAATGAATGTTTGAAGAGTTATTTACCACACAAACTAAAACTTGGTCTTAGGGAGTAATGGTAGGACATAAAAAAGGTTGTACAGTCCTCAAGATAAATTTGCAACAGTTAATCAGAATGCTTCTATCAAACTAAAGATTTCAGTTTTACATAATTAGTTTCTTATCAGTTATCATCTCATGCAAGAAGATTGAAATACAGAAGAATTAGATAGCCAAAGGCAACAAATTGACCGGGTGGCTGTTAGATAAAAAGAAGGTTAAAAATATTTGGGCTAACTAGAAGAAAATGTGTGTTTACCCCATCAGAGGCTTGTGTGTTTGGAAGTGACACTTCTTTCAGTGGTTCCTCTCGATTGCCGAGACAGTAGAAATTGAGGTAGTCTTGTGGGTGTGCATCCTTAAGTTGCAAGGATTTCAGCTCTTGTGCTATAATATCATACATCATTTGCATTGTTTGTCCCTGCGGAAGCAAAATCCAATCATTATCAAAGAGTATGCCTTCAATGTTGATGGATGTATGTCTCACACATAAATGATGTGATGCAGGTAGAGCAGGTACAATGTTTAGAACAAACTACACCAAGTTATGATGAATAGTGGCAAAGTGTCTAATAAAGAGCTTTAATCACAAATATCTAAATAACATTGATTCTGATGAGAAGTGAATTGACAATATTAGAATATGTATACCATGGCTATACATGACACACTCAAAAATCTGAATTAGAGGTTCAAAAATTAATTCAGCAAGAATGCAACTTCATTTTGGTTCTCATAAGATCACTCATTAATACTTAAAAGAATAAACACTAGCTGGAAATCACTAGTTTTAAAAAGTATATAATGAGAAGGCACCTGACGAAAAGAGGTATAAAACAAAGTATATGCATGAAATAAGAAGGATGCACCATAGAAAATAAATAGAAGAAACTCAAAATACTCAGTGGCCTAAACATACCCCAAAATATCAATAAAATCAAAAAAGAAAAGATTTGACATGCCCTATCAAACATTATGCCTAAGAGAACAAAGATCCAAAGAAATGATTACTACCTGGAAGCTGGAGCTGGAGCTTTATAGGTTATACTTTAAAGTGATGTAGTGATCATCTCACTGTTCACAATATTACTGATTATCTAATTTATCAGAATAATTAGTTTTCATGTTCATCCCATTAACTGATTACTGGGGTTTGACATTTCAAGTCCACCAAAAATCATGTCTTCAATTAATTGGTACTTTTTTGCTATTCTATCAGCCTTCTCCACCTAACCGTACTCTCATCTTGCACTAACTAACCTCTCACCATCTTCATTTGATACAAATACATCAAGAAGTTGTTTTAAATTACCTGCCAAAACAAAATTTCTTGCACAGAGGTAGAGGAGGGGATGCCCTCAGGCCACATTGGAATGATGACATAAACTGAAAATCTCTCCTTTGCTCTTATCTTACTAACGATCTTTAGTGCCAACTCCATCGGTATCACATTATCAGCTCCTGATCATAACAAAAAATAAAAGAAATAAAGAAAAAAAGAGAACAGCTCATTTGAGGAAAAATTTATTGAAAGAGTGCTTAAAATCAAGATGGCGAACTAAATATGTACCTATATGGTAAAGATGTGAAAAGTAGATGCAAGATTCACAATTGTGGATGGAAACATAGTTGTCACATTACTTTATGAAAAATAAGTATAGATTCTAAAAGCAACAAAGCTACTGAACAATACAAGAAGAATTTGTGGGATCCAGTCCCAGTAGCATAAAATGAATATTTTTTGATGCAGAAGCTGCATGAAAGAAGGTCCTCTGGGTAGAGCAACAGATATATCACGCACAAAGTAAACATATCATACAAGTAGTTACAAGGGAAGCTCGAACCTGCACTTTTATAAGATGGCCATGCATAAGAAGATCCAATAAAATACTGATTCTCAATATAGATGAAGTGTTGAGCAGATCTGATCGCCTGAATATAGGCAGTTTGAATGCTCTTGTCTATTACCAAGTTTTTCGCAGAGACTAGGTTCTGCATTAAAAGAGGATATCATATAGATTGTCAATTATTGTGACAGAAATAGAAATTTTTGATAAGAGATAGATGCACATCTTGATTGTAACAGCAATATGTCCCTAGTTCTGTATAATTTCCATTTTTCACTTCTTTATTTTATAAATAATACATATAGATACCTGAGTCTCTGCTGAAAGAACATCTTTGGGAAATCCTTTCAAAGATCCTGAATCTATAGATCTAAAGACCTGCAATATCAAATAACAATATAAACTTTAGTAATATCAACAGATGTAATCAAATCATGGAATGCTTTGGCTGGAAGTGCATACAGATTAACCTGAACATTCCAGTTTTCAGGATCATTTTCTTCACAAATCCATAAGGTAGGATCATCATGTGGAACAGATGGGGAAGGGCTAAGTATCCATGAGATGCGCTCTAACTTGATTAAAGCATCTTCATGCCAATGAGTTATCCTTTTGAAACGCCGTCCAAACTCTGACCACTTTGTGGCTTTTCTCCAACGCTGCTCAAAGTTTGTAAGCACATCATATGCAGCAGGCCCCTCAATTTTGCAATGCAAATCATGCCATGGCTGCCTTGGACCTTTACTTTCTGCCTATTATCCAATGAAAATGAGAAGAACATCCATGCCCGAAAATTAAAGAATATGTTATATTAATCCAAAAGACTAACAGAGCATTGCAAAAAAATGTCATTGTACAATAAATCTATAATGAGAAATCATGTTAATTCCATGCTATTAAGGAATTGTTGACATCTAAAATATAAAAGACTCCATCTACCAACAGATTGGTTTTGGAGGAAAGCATTTGTTTATTTGCAAAGAAAGCTAGGTGTTAATCCTTTCTTTTTCCAGAGAACCCTGCCCAAGCCATTTTCTTTTTTAATATCTTCACTATGCACAACTGGTCAAATTTGTCTCACCAAATAGATCATTAGCATATGTGTAGGCAGTATCTGATAAGACTGTTGAATAGGAAGTATTAATTCATCAAGCCCAAGCAACATTAAAGAGATCTGGTTTGCATTCACTTTATATAATATCCCATGATCAATGTAAATGGCCATAACTGACTGATTAATTACAACATCTGATTAATTAATATCCATGAATCTGTTTTGCTGTCTTGACAAGGGCCATAGAATCATGAAAGTTCTTATTCACTACATAATAACAAATATTGGCAGCTAAAGCAAAACATTGAATACAGAACAGGCAATCCAATGAAACAGATACTCACAGAAAATGTTGGATTGTGATAATCACCCTGAAATACAGTGTCAAGATCACGATACAATCGATGTTCAGGTGTATCATAGCGACCATCGCAGAGGTCTAAACCTCCTAAAAAAGCAGTTATCTTCCGGTTATTTCCAGAAGCTTGTGTATCCACAATTACACATTTTTGATGGTGTGTAAAGAGTGTGCCAACAACCTTATAAAAAGCCAGAAGGAATAATGTCAAAAACTATGCAGCTTTTTTCTTTATTTATTTTTAATTTAAAATTTTGAATACTTTATAAGCTTGTTATATGCCAAAAAAATAAATCTGAGTAGATTTCAACATGCAATATGCATATGCAGATTGACTACTTTCTATGGAACCTTAAGAAGTACCATCACTGAAGCAGATTCCTCCCCAGTCCACATACAAATACACAAACACATGAACATTAGCTTTCCAAAAGCAAACTTACCAAATTACACTTAAATAAATTGGAATAACAAAATGTGATGTCCACCTCAACCATCCCACTCTACATTTATCCAAAATTCAGTATGGTCCAATCTACTCTCCCTAACATTCACATGCTTTTTAATATTCCTATATCGTTTTAGGGTTTCACCTACTTAGGAGCACTACTTGGTGCTGGCAAAACAGTTTATTGATGATTAGAAATGCTATGGTAAGTTGAAGATTGAAGGATATCTTAAAGAATGGAAGGACGTGGATGGCAGTGAAAGAAACATGAATAGAAACCAATAGGGAAACAAAGAAAACAAACCTATCTGCACCTACCTGGATCATATTTTCCCAATCACTTGCTAAATGGGCGACAAGGATTCCAAATCTCACTCATCTTGCTATGTCATATAAAAAAAATTGATGAACAGGAAGAACAAACATCAATTCTTTTATATGCTTCATTTCAATGAGATTGCATTTGAAAAATATCAGTTGGCCAAGAAAATTCAAGTTGCTTCACTTCAATGAGATTGCATTTGAAAAATATAAGTTGCCCAAGCAAAATCAAGTCTTAGGAGAAGAAACAGACTTCTGTCAGATAGTTTTGTCCACTCAGAGGACCACTGAAGAGTAATTTATCACATTCGCTGGATATCAATACTCTCCATTTTAAATTTTCCTTACATAAAAGGATGATATATTTTATGCTCTTGGCTTTAACTTAATTAAGAAGAAAAAGAGAAAAAACATAGAGCCACTAAATGCAGAAGTTTCAAATGAGCAGGATTTGGGATACAATATAGGAACCAGGATGTGTTAATAATGAACAAAAATTACTGGACGATGGTATAAAGCATGCCTGTTGCTTGATAATGCTAAGCTTACTGCTGGCATAACGAGGTGACAACACGCAAATAACAGAAGAATGCTTAAAAAACTTCCGAGTTTCCTCATCATGAGTCTGCATCACTCCTCCCTGCATCCAAAGCCTGTCATAATAAGATTGAAATATCTAACTTCATCTTACATCATTAACAACTTATTAAATAGAATAATTGTCATCATGGCAACTTTAGGGAATTGAAAACATATTATAGTCAGAAAATCTGCCATATCTTCCTGGGATGTATCTGCAAATACTAACATACTGGATGAAGGCTATGATAAATCCAATAAATAGTATTTCAGTATGGAATCTACTTCTCCAGTTCAGTCTTGATCATAATTTAATTCACTTTTGATCATAACTAACAATCTGTTTCCATAAAGATTTGAATCCAAATTAGAAATTTGCATTGCATCTATTCTAGATTGTTTCTGAATTCATGAAGGGAAACTCCATTGTCTGCACATTAAAAATATATACCAATAGAAGTTCCATGACAGGGAAAAGGATCAAGTATGTTAATCCGGTAGAGTACATACCGTATTAATGGGGAATCTGCTGTGGGAAGTCTTATCATCCCAGACCAACAACAAAACTCTCACCCCTTCTTGAGATTTATACTTGAGCAACTCACCAAGATTCAAATTGCCACCACTAGGTAAGGGCCTAGTCGGTTCCCGAACCAGCTTCACCTTATGGTACACTGACCAACCCACAATATAGACCAAATGATGAGCCTCTAATATTGAATGGCAAATGTCTTCCCAGCATTTCCCGTGTTTATACACCATTCCATCATCCAACTCAAGTTCAGGAATCATACCCTCGGGAAAATGCGCGTCCTGGTAAAGCGTCACCGAGCCGCCTCGCCGCACCGGGAAATAACTCTGTTTAATGCCGAAATTGTCCGGATTGACGATTCCGCTAGTGTACAGAGGATTGCTATCGGAAGGAATAAATCTCATTTCTAAATAAATGGCACAATCAGGCTTCGGCGGTTTGCCATCGAATCCGAGTATTGGAAACCATTCGGAAATCGAATCACAGGCTCTGATTCGTTCCGCAGACACGGTAGCGGTTCCAATCATATCCGCACCGAATACATCGTTGTCTTTCACCTGGAATTCGATGCAGGAGACCGGGTGAGCCAGAGGGATTTTGAGGTGTTCGTTCCACACAGGGTGTTGAGAATTGGAGATGACGCGAGTCCGCGCCACCGTCGCTCCCGCGAGGCCGACGGTGACATAAGGATCGCTGGTAATGATATTGTGGTGGTGCTTTTTCTTCCTCCTACCGGAGAACGGAGCCCGGCACGATTTGAACGCCGTGAAGCACCGCCGCAGACGCTCAGACATCAAATCCATATTCGGCAAGTATCGAGCTTCAATAATGTTCAAATTTAAGTCACCGTGCAGATACACTATGTTCTCAGAATCATCCGCCATTGTTACGAATTCAGAGGATGCAGAAACAGAAGCAGATGCAGAGGCAGACACAGATTCGCTGCCTTGGCTATGGCAGGATAAACCAGCGGTTTCAGTTGAATGCATCTTTGATTTCTCCGACATAGCCAACGGCGAAGAACCGATAACGAATCTCACCGGAGGATCGCGAAATGCAGAGCGAATCCCAAAAGAAGGGATAAGAATTTTATATCGGAAAACAAGTGGTCAAAAAATGCGATCGATGTATAGGCATCGTAACAATTATACTTTCGTCAAAAAAACGAGATGACCACATTTCTATCTGCATCAGGTAGTTGTCCAAACAAGCCTACCAGAGAATTGTAAGTCCTTTTTCGATTCAGCAAAATTGACTTTTTTTGGAAACCCCAATAAAATAAAAGGTACCATTCTGATTCTGAATCTTTCTTATTATTATTTCTTTAATGGATTTGACTATTGATTCGCTCACTGCATTCAAATCAAAACCCAATTTTATAAAGCGGAATGAATTTAAGGTCCACCATTTCACCAAAAACAAAGAAAATATAACCCAAATACTTCAAATCATCCTCAAATATACAATCTGCAATGAAATAATAATAACATGCAGAGGACATAAATGTCTTCGATGTGTTTGATCAATAGAACTCATTTATGAACAAAAAAAAAAAAAAAACTGTTGATATATAACATTCATACATCATTAATGTAACAGTCATATAACATTATATAATAAGTTTTCTCAAGACCTAATAGTTTTGACCTTAACTTAATAGTCATATAATTATATTATAACATGTTTATAATATTAATATGACAACTTTTTTCATAATGTAACAAATTTTTTCATAGTTTATGTATTTTTTTAGGGGATGTTATTAACATAATGCATGTTTTTGTTATTTTATTAGAGATGGTACATTTGAGGTACTTGGGTTTTAATTTCCTTTCCTTTTTTTTAGCAATTTTGCAACTTAACATAATTGATAATTCCCACTTTTATAAAAGCCTATGATTTAGGTTTGAGTGTCGGCAAGATTGACATAATGAACCAATTGTACGTTATCATTAAAACAAAGAAAATGCTCGGTGAGATATAATGTCATATATTTTTAAAAATTGGAAATTTTTAAGAATAAATTTATAAAATATAAAAATTAAATGACATAAATAATCATTATCTACTTTTTTACTTTCTTTATAATAAATGATAAAAATTACTATCTTTATAAAATTATGTGAATTTTTTTTTACACCAATCGTGTAGCATCGCCATTAAAACAAATACTCCCACATTGTGAAGTTTATATTGCGCAGGTGGTTGTTTGGAATGAAGTCAATGGAAGACAAAAATAATCGAGAACGGGTGAATGCGACGACATTAACTGCATGCTTGACAGTTGGAAGCCACGTGGCGACAAAGGAATGGATACTTTTTGTGATTTTCATATTCTCTTTATCCATATATCAAATCAATAATTGATGAAAAGCATGCTCAATTTATCGGGAAAAAAATTAGCATCTATATATGGGGTTCAAACGGTGGATTGATTGGGTGTGATTAAGTGTCGATTGAGGTCGTGTTTATATCGTGTCGATATACGGGTATTGACGTTCGTCCGTCAGCCGAATCTGAATAATAAAGCGTATCGGCGTTGCGTTAAGCGGCTGATCGTTGTGTCGTGTTGGGTATGTAATGCCGAATATAGCGCATTAATTTGATTATTTAAATAATAAGAATTATAATTATTATTATGCATGTTCTGCGCGTCGCGCGACAAATTTAACGTAATATATTAATTTTATTATTTAAATTCATATGAATTATAATTAATGTCCGTATGTATAGCGAATAAAAAACATTAAAATGGGTTAATTAATTAATATAATAATTAATGGTCCAGGTCGGATCAGTGCTCGTGTTGGGTAGGTGTGCCCGAATATGGCTGTTATTAAAACGTGTTAGAGATCGACATGAGATATGGCCAGAAGCTGCGATTATCACCGACAGCTATGAAAGCAGGTATTTGGAGTTCGGTGTAAAATCATTATGTAGTATAATTTCTGGCCTTAGATTCAATGAATCATTTCTCAAAGCCACATGTTAGCTCGAACAATTACAACAAAAAAAGACAAGGAATATGGGTAACCAAGCCCACCTCAAAATATATTTGATAAATTGGAGATCATCTAAAGCTTAAATATCATTTCATAATTTTTTGTGGAATTGATGTAAGATAAATTGTTTTTACTTCAAATATTACTTTATAATTTTTATAGAATCGATGTGAGATGAATAGTTTGAATTATTTCTTGGGGCATTAAGTGACTCTTTTAAGTAGCTCTTTCCTGTTATGCACAGGCTTTTAATAAAAGTATTCATAATACATAACCAAATCCAATAAGAAAACTCAATTTAAAAGACTTATTTGATAGATGAAAAAACCTCTTAGAACTTAAATATTACTCTATAATCTCTTATGAAATCGATATGGTATCATATCATTATAATTAATGAATTTTTCACTTAAATCGCAATACTGATTGAGCTTTGAAGTAACGGTCTGAGATATATGAAGGAAGGTGAAATAAATTCAACAATTTTGCTGTTAAAAAACAACTTTGCTGTTAAACTAATTTGAGGTGGATTTCCATTTCTATCTACCCTTCTATATATACATCATTATTCAATTTTTGTTAGATTAATTTATTAATCTATGAACTAAGCATAATCATATTATAATTTTAATTATAATATTATACATATTAATTATGAGTCATTTATGAGATGGTTTAATATTAACTGGTTTTGAGCTCATGGTTTTATTTTCTCTCTTGTTTTAATAAGCCCATTAGACCAAAATTCAATTGTTACCTTGTGCTATATATATATATATATATATATATATATATATATATATATATATATATATATATATATATATATATATGAGTAAATAGAGCTTTAGAATTTAATAAGGGTTTTATATAACACACTTTAGGGAAAAATAAATAACTATCTTGGCTACAACTTTTTTTATCTCATCATACGAGTTATAGAATTGTAATGTGCATGATTACGGATCAAGTGTTATATGTTTTTCTACCCAGTAAGAATTAACATGCTTCTTTGTTCAACAAAGTTATTATTTTGTAATGTATTTATTGGGTCTTTTTATTGTTGGTCAATTATTTTTGGACTCAATAAATACTCTTATTTTTACAAAATAATTTAGCAATTAGTATTATAATCACTTTAATTTACATTGAAGCTGTTAAATTCGTTTTTCTGAATTTTCTAAGTTTGATTGATTTTTGTTGTCAGTTTCAAAACCATGATTTGATTTAACTTAGATCAACAAAAAAATTTTAAAAAATTTGAATGAGTTTGTTTCGGTATTAAAGATCTCCAATTTTTTCCATTACCTTATAGTTGTTTTCCATCTATCAAGCATTTTGATGGACACTTTGATTTAATGTTTGAGTTTGGATTGGAATACAAAGTGGAAATTGAAATAGCTTTTGGGAATATAGATATTTCTATTTACGTTTTTCAATAATTTTTTTTATTGATTATATGTACTTGTCATGTAGGCTATATTCTTTTTCTCATAAAATATTACGTTTTTTTAATAAAAATATTTTTTTATTGATTATATGTACTTGCCATGTAGGTCATCCTCTTTTTCCTATAAAACATTTTAATAATATTTGGCCATATTGGAGACTTACAAATATCTTTCATAATTTCACTTACTCCCACTTTTGATCTTGGCATCTCTTTCATTTGTCTTTTCTGTTTTCTGCTACCAAGCAATACCCTAGATCAATAAGCAAAGTTTGATTTATACTAAGAATTCTTGTTACTCTCTCATGAAATCAATTTGTTAAAAATTGACATTTAAGGGTCATTCTAAAAATGGGTCATATCATCCATATGGATATCAATGGAAGCAGTAGAGAAATTTTAAGAAGGAATTCGTATGCCGAATTCCAAGTTTGTCATGCCAAACCTATTTAAATCAAAGCATTAAATTTGGTTTTTGGAATAATTGAATTTTTTTTACCAAATTTTGCAATAATTTTACTTCTCTTTTTCAAATATTACCTTAGCAATTTATATTTATGTTATTTATGATTATTTATAGCATCATATTATGAATAAGATTAAATGTTTATGAACTTGGGTGAAAATTGAGAAATATTGAATGCTTAAGAACTTGCGCCTTTGTGAGTGGCGTATCGAATATTTTGGGTGATCTTTGGCCTGTAATTTTCCCGATCTTGCGTATGATTTTCTTGAATCATGTTGCGGATAGTAAAGTTATCACTGTCGGTCTTTTGTTATTTAGTAGGATCTTCTTTAGTGAAAAGATTTTGCCGGAAGTGTCGTGAGCGAAACGATTTGCTCACATGTCGGTGGGAAATTGGCCCGCATTTGGTTGTGATGGCCGAAGAATTGCTCTTACTTATGTATGAGTCTTTTTGTATTTTATAAACTCTTGCATTTAGTGATCCCTTTTGTGGGTCATTTGGTAAGCGGAAGAATTGAGCAATTTGCATGTCTTTGTTTTATATGTATTTTTTATATTGCTCTATTTGTCTTGGCTTAGGCTTCCTCGGTTCTTTGTTATCCACGAAACTCAAAGGACTAATTACGATAATGGGAAAAAGAAATGAAGGATATGATAATCATTGGGTGAATGTTTATTTTGAATCCAATATCGGTGATGTGAAATAAATCGATACTTGGTGGTTGAATGGTGGTGCTACCATTCACGCGCTTCAAATTCTAATACTAGCGGTGATACTTTAAAGAAGTCAGTCAGGTTCCCAGACAATATGTGTACATGGGAGACAATACAAAAGTACAAGTTGATATTTTAAGAGTTGTTAGATTACAACTCAGTACAGGCAATTTTTTGAAATTGCAGGATGTGGTGTATATACCCTTGATCAGGAGAAATTTCATATAAATACCTATTTTGAATAGACTTGGATATAGTTTTTTTTTTTTTTTTGAACTAGAAAAGTTAATTTATATTGGGGCTAACATATTGATTAGCGTTAAACGGCTTTGTGGGGATCTTTCTGATTAGGGTTGTATAGTTTGCTTTCTTCTCCCAATGTTAATACTGTTAGTAGCACAGCGTTCGAAGTGAATCGAAAGTCTTACATTAACTGTGTGTAATGACTAAGAAGTCATATTCCAGGAGCAGGGAATATCATTTTGAGATGATACTTGTACAAGCCAGGGCGAGAAAAATTGTTTTCAAATAACACCGAGTTTTATTCATTTTTATTACTTAGCTAGATCTCTGCCCATGTTGTTGACCGACGTCGGTAGCCCTGCAATGATGAACGATTGAGGATGTAGATCGCGTAGCTATTGATGTAGTCATGGATATACCCTTAAGGAGGGTCAAAGGGCGTGAGCCTGTAAGATTTGGATGATTATATTGTCTACTTGCGGGGAGCATGTGGTATGATGTGGGTGATGTATCGGATCCGACTACCACAAGAAGCGATGTTAGTCAGCAATCCAAACCCCACGGATCCGATGCTGATGAAAGATGAGATGAGCCTCATGTAACATAATAAAGTGGAGGCTTGGTAGATTTTCCAATGATATTAAAGACTTATTGGATGCAAATGGGTGTTCAAGACCAAGCACGATGTCGAGGGGTGAGGAGTAAGAGATATAAAGCAGATTAGTAGCTAAGGAGTTCTGGTGGAGTCAACGAGAAGGTATTGATTTAAGAAACTAGCCTGCTCCCGTGTGCCAAGACTCTCATGTTATTATGGCTATAGTGAACTCATTGTTTCAACGTTGCATTGAATGAATGTGAGAGGACAACTTTTTTGAATGGAGACTTATTTAGGATGTTTGTGTCTCAACCTATTGGTTTGAAGAAGATGGTAAAGAACCCCACCACAGTTTATGAAAAACTCGAATCGATTTTATGGTTTCGAAACAAGCTTTTAGCGTGGTATCTCATACTTGATGAAGTTGTCACTACCCGATAGTTTTAAGAGAACATTGCCAATCGAAATGCATATATATGAAAGTCGGTGAAACGAAAATCACGTACCTCTTAGTTTCTCGTAGTATTAATCTTTGGCCGCATTGGTGAAGACAAGCGATTCATGTGTTTATCATTTGCAATCATAAAGATCTTAGGAAAACTTCTTATGTCTTGAGCATACAAAATACTTTGCAATGAGCTGCGTAGCATTATGAGGTGTCTCAAGCGACGTATGTGAGCAGCATTTAAAAGGTTGATGTACGATTATGTTACTTACGGTGAGACACGATTATGGGTAACCAATTTTCAAAGGTGATACCCTCGAATGATATTGAAGAGATAAAATAAACGATCCATAACTTTAGTTGTGAAACGATGTATCTTAAGTATGTTATGCCACAGCATCTGATATTGCTTTATTTGTGTAAGACCCCGAAATTCAATTTTTGAAAAAGGGGGTAAGGACGGTAATTTCGGTTAAAATCGAATTTCTAGATCTCGGATGACAAAACGGATTGCACCATTGGAATCGTCTCATGAAATCTAGCTAACACGTTGAATTAAGGAACGGTCGGAATTTGGTACCGAGCCTTAGGGTGTTGGGTGTCGGTGCGAAGTAAAAAAGACATGTGATGTGACAAGTCGTCATTACGTATGCTTCGTGCTTGACACATGTTCTGCGTGAGTAGAGATAAAATGGAGCGAGCTAGATAGTGCCAAGTGTCGAAAATCTAGAAGAGGACATGATAGAACAAATGAA
This sequence comes from Tetrastigma voinierianum, assembly GCA_016808115.1. Taxonomy (NCBI): domain Eukaryota; kingdom Viridiplantae; phylum Streptophyta; class Magnoliopsida; order Vitales; family Vitaceae; genus Tetrastigma; species Tetrastigma voinierianum. The sequence continues at coordinate 1,214,734 of JAEQBH010001004.1, forward strand.
AGTTTAATTATAATAAGACAAAGATGAGCAGTGTCATCTTACATTTTTAAAAGCGCGAAAATAGGCGGTGGCTGAATGTGTGAGATGCATTGAAGTTCTGGTTTTGTGTTCTAGAAGTGTGCTCCTTCTCTCTCTGGGTACCGGCCGTCGGGCAAGTCGGTTTAGCAGACAAGAAGCAAAGTCGTTCTCTGCGGCGAGGAGCTGCAGCGTAGACACCGATTTGGTGGGGTGTGAAATAACTCAAGAGGAATTGGGGATCTTTTTCACTTGCATTAATCTTTAGTTGAGTCGTAGCAAATGGTTAGGAATGTTCCAAGACTTGTTTTAGTAGTAAGTTCGATCACCAGCTTTGAGCAAGTGGAAAATTCATATTTGTGTGGTCATGAACAGTAACCCGATGGTTTCCTTGTTCATGTGAATAAGGCTTTGCAATTTTCTTGGTGTGAAATGTATTTGTAGAGTGATTCAAAATGAATTGCTTGTGTTTGCTAGTAGCCCATGTGAGCTAATTTTTGGTGTTATTGATGTGAAAATGGAATAACATGATTGTTGTGAGTAAATTATGTTAATATATGCGTAGTGAATTGTATTGGCATAAATTATTTGGAATTGGCATAATGCGTTCCATATGCTGCTGGGTACCCTAAATATTAGGAGTGAAGTGCATGACAGCGGAAATGAAACAAAAATAGAAAATGTTTGTAGAAGGAATTTCGACGAAGATTTTCGAAGAATTGCGCGGGAGGGACCGTCAAGCGGATCCCGCGGATGAGGACCATGGCTGGCGGAGAGTTATCCGGCAATTAACCGGAGGAGTAGTCCGATATTTTCACCAAGGGAGTAGGTAGTGAGTTTTCAAGAACAAAAAGCTTTGTTTGAAAAATGATTATTTACTAACATATTGGCTTAGGCATGTGTGAAGTCGGTGAAGACTGGAACATGGGTTGGGCATGTAGACATTAGTGGGTTCATGGGAGTGCTTAAATGTGATTGTTTGTCATGCATGTGCATAGGTGGGAAGTAACCATGTGGAGTATCACTACTAGGCTGCTCACCCTGGCAGGGATCGGCTATTTGGTCTGAGGAGTGATCGGGAGAGGCCGACTCTCTAATTAGAGTAGTTTGAGAAGAAAGTCGACTTGTGGCTTTGATTTTGTATAACATGTATTATAATTGTAAATTTTAATATATGTTGAATTAAGAGTAATGTAAAAACTCTTGAACCATGTAGTATATTTTGGTTGGGATATGTTTGTTGTGAGTATTAATATAGGGGCCCAAGTGGCCATTTTGCTCATTTGGTGTATATGAACAGATGTGGTCTTAAGTTGATTGTTGGGACAGTTTGTACCTTGGGTGAGCTCTGGCCACAAGGAGGCTCACCTTTCTGATTTTTCATGAGTGGTGTCGGGTTGCAGGCATCCATGATTGTCCGCCCGGAGTTGACGGGTTGTCAACGGACCCCCGGTTTTGGGGCGTCACATGTTGTCGGCGTGTTAGGCAGGTGTTCGCGATTTTCTACAAGCCCACGAGTAACATTAGTAATATAGTGGACTAACAAGTCCAGATATCGATCCCATAAGGAAGATGTGGTTTTGCGAGTTAGTGCTCAGGCCCTCTTACAAATTAAGTTCACTATTGGGGGTGACTAAAATGGTTGGAGTGAAAAAAGGTTTCCTAAACTAGAAACTAAAGAGAAGAAAAGAAAGAAAATGAGCGTGATCAATGTCACTCTGAGATTGAGCAATATCGGGAATATAACATAAGGAAATATTCCAGGGTTTATTGTCTCCATTGATGTATGTTGGCCTAAGGGTATCTCAAATTGAGGTTTTGATGATAAAAAATCAAGGTATTAAGTTACTAATGGTTTACTTGAGATAAATGATAGATTACATGCAATTATGAACTTAAAGACTACATCATTTATTCAAGATTTGAATCGAGAATCCAAGTTCGATAAAGCGGGATTAGAGCTGAAACATACCATGAAGATACTTGCAAGCAGAAATCTATGTAAGATGAATGCAATAGTGCACTTTAGAGATAAATATCATTAACATGCCTTCACTCATAAACTTGGTTTTCAAAACCAAAATTGTATATCTTTTGAAAACTTGAGTTTGACCATAAAACCTTAGACTTTATAATCACAAATGTGAACTTGATGCTATAAGGTTTAGAAATAAAAACACGTCAATGCGAAAATAAAAACAAAGGTAGCGGTTCAGCGCCGACCGTCCCGACCGATTGGTATGGACCATGGAAACGGTCAACGAGTTAATTGAAAGCAGTCGTCCGGTTATTGATCATTTGGATCTCGGTAACATCCATTTTTATGGAACTGAAGCGGTCGACCGGTTGGTACAAGCGGTCGTCGGGTTGTCGGCCGGTTATCAGCCGGTTGGATGCGGTAGCATCTGTTTTCAATAAATTAAAATGGTCGACGGGTTCATAAAGCATTGAAAGCTAGGTTCCTAACGGTTATATTTCAATGGCTATAAACGACTAGTATATAGAAAATGGTTGATCGATTGGTTGACCGGTTGGCAAATTAAAGACTATTTGATTCTCACTCTATAAATAGAGAGTGGGGGATCACTTAAGTGGTAAGACACTTGTTGAATATCCTCTCAATCATCATTTCCCTTGTGAATCATTGCTCAAACCAAGATTGTAAGTGCATTTATTACATTTGCATATTCTAGAGTGCACACTTGTGTTCATCCAAACTTGAGTTGTATTTTAAAGATCTTGAGAGCTTGAGAGTGTCTCTTTGTACTTAAGTAAGAAAACTTCAAGTGTGTATAACTTAAAGGATTTGTGAAAAGCCCATTGGAAGTATGTCGAAAGTGTGAAAGAAGGCTTCGAGTTAGAGCTTGCCCTTTAGTGGAACCCTAAGCTAGTGAACTTTCAATTGGTATCAAAACTAGGTCTCTTATTTTGTTTTAAAGATTTAATCGTCTAAGAGGAAAATGACTAGCATTAGTTCTAGCACCAAAATTAGCACAAGTCTTTTTCAAGCCGAAAGTTTTCCCATAAATAAACCACCTTTATTTTTCAGGTCCGATTATCAATTTTGGAAACACTAAATGGCTTGTTATTTAGAAGTGTGGAAAACAATCTTGTATGGTTATACTTTCCCACTATGAAAAAAGATGATGGATCAGCAAAATCCAAACTCTCTTAAATGAATATAGTGAAGAAGAATAAAATAGAGAATTTCAATTAAATTCTAAACTATCTATATTATTGTATACTATAGATAATAATGAATATAATGAATTAGTCAATACAAAAGCTATGAGGGTTTGGAGAATATTATAAGTTACTCATGGAAGGAATTAACTTGAGTTAAATATTATAAGTTAGAATTTTCAAAAATGATTATAAATTGTTCAAAATGAAACCTAATGAATCTATTGTTGAGATGTTTATTAGGTTTACAGATATTATAAATGGTCTTGAAGGCTTGGGAAAAAGGGTAAATGAACAAGACAAGGTATCTAAAATTCTAAGATATCTACCTCCCAAATGGAACTCCAAAACGGAAGCTATTGAAGAAGCAAAGAATTTGAAGGAACTACCTCTTGAAGAACTTATAGGCTTCTTAATGACCTATGAAATGAAAAGTACAGAACAAGAGAAAAGAAAGTAAGGAAGAAGCGAAAAGAAAATGTACACTAAAAAAGCTTATAGAAGAGAAGTTGTTGATGAAACAAAAATCAACATGGAAGATGATATTACCCTCATCACAAAGAGAGTGAAAAAACTAATGATGAAGAATAAATATGGTGAGAAGACCTACAATAAAAGAAGCAACTACAAGAAGGAAGGTCTTTCAAAAGAAGAAAAAGAAAATAGAGAAAGAGTAAAAGAAGTGATCTGCTACAAGTGCAAAAAGCCGGGACATGTAAAGTATGATTGTCCTCTCTATAAAGCTAATAGAGAAAAGAGAGAAGAGCTATATGGTGGCAGCTTATGGAGTCAAAAGTGAGGAGCTCATTCGATGATGAAGGCGGAATGAAGTTGCCAACATGTGCTTCATGGCTTTTAAAGACAAAGATGAGGTAAATTCTAACCTTGATGAAAATGAGGATTTTATATTTGAATATGATGATTTGCTTAAAGCCATATATAAGCTTGATGAAAAGAACACCTCTCTTAAGAAAAATCTTTTTGAGCTTCAAAAGGAACTTGATGAAATCAAAGGAAATTTTTCAAAAATTGAAGCTTCAAAAATTTCTCTTGAGAAGGAAAATGAGGAGCTACTTAAAAAGAATGAATGGTTAGTGTCACCACTTTCAAAATTCTCATGTGGACAAAAGGCATTTGACATGATCTTAGCTAGCCAAAATTGTGTTTTTGATAAAAGGGGGCTAGGATACAAATGTTCAAAGAATGAAAAAAAATTTTAAAAATTATTTTGTCAAATAATCCACAAGTGAAAGTCCTTCAACCATTTGCAATTTTTGTGGTATAAGAGGACACATAAGTAGTACTTGTCCTCTTAGAAATGGATCCAAAAAGGCCTCAACCTCTAAGTAAAAAAAGACTTTGATTGAAGAGTCAAAGGTAACTAACTCTGAGGACAAAAGATTTGGTTACCTAAAGCTCCTTGATTTTGTAAAGGAATACACGGAAAATTCAAATTTTACGAAAAATGCTTCAAAATCGTAATTTCGATTTAAAAATCTGAAATTTTCTAAATCTCGGATAATGAAGCGGATTTGTGAGTGGAATCGATGCCATGAGATCTAGGCTACGTTGAATTTCGTGAATTCTAGGCGGTCGAATTTGCACGTTTCGAGGCATAGAGTATCGAAGTCTTGAGTAAAACGAAGGTGATGTGACAAAAGTCACGTATAACGCCTCTTTCATGTGATATATATTGCGTAGTAGAGAGATGATGAAATGAATGATGAGGGGAAGTGAATTGTGTCAAAATCGAGAGGAAGGGACATGGATGACATTTTTTGGAATTGTTTTAATAAAGGATGAGACAAAGGAGTGTATAGTGGTCTTCTTCTTCTTCAAATAGAGACCAAAACGTGAAGTGAAAAGAATTGTAGGGATTAGGTTTGATATTTTTAGAGAGAGAGAGAGTGTCTTCTGAATCTCGAGCGATCGGACCAGGTCAGTTCCTTGGTAGAAGGAAAGTCGTTACACGAACGGCGATGGGCACGGTTTATTGGAGTTCGACAAAGCTCCGTGAGGTAGAAGTTTTTATCTACTTTGTTTACTCTTGATTTAAGTGTTTTGTGATGTTTGTGTTGGTTTAAGGCCGTGAGTGACCATTTGATCGGTCCCAAATCTTGGGCAAAATGTTAGGTTATGAGACCCATGTGGACAGTCGTGACAGTTTAGAACTTTGAATTTGGGTGTTTGTGTTATGGTATATGAGCGAAGAACAATAAGTTGTGTTTGGTGGTGTGGGGACCGAATGGATGTGCGATTCGGTTCTGAGAGGAGCAGACGTTTGAGTGAGTGGGTTTGCCTGAGACGACCTTGTTCTATTTGGGATATTAAAATCAGTCAGGGTTGACAGATGAATCAAGAAACTGATCAGTGTGTGGTGTGTATGGGGTCGGACAGAATGAATGGAGCACGAGTTGGTGAAAATAGATGGGTTAATCGTCGTTTTAGTGTGTTAACGTGATGTTTCAGTCATATGGAATATAATTGTGTGTATAAACCATTGGAGATGAAATTATGATTTGCTCCATTGAGCTAATTTGGTGTTGATTACGATCCATATTGTTGAATTACATGTGGTGTGAATGTAAATTTGAATATGCATAGAAATTGATATATTTGTATAAAGCCAGTTAAATAACAGCATAATGCATTTCATATGCCTTAGAACAACACAGAGAATTAGGTGTGAGTGCATGACATGAATTTGTTCTGGCTTGAACATGATTGAGGAATTTGCATGATGATTTTCAGGGAGAATGGGGTTGGGAGGCAGTCAGCCAGTTGTTTCGGATAAAGAACCTTGCATGTTATTTCGGGAAGTTCTCAACCCACATTCTCTCCCTTGGAGGAACAGTCTGTATTTTACCGACGTGTTGGTTTATTTCAAAGAACAACAAGTTTGTTTTGAGAAGTGATGTTTTTCTCATACATGAAGCGAAGCGAAGTGTGAGGGTCGGTGAGGATTCGAGACAGGAGCGGGCATGGGCATTGAGTGGGATCGGCGTGTTCTTGGGTGTGTGTTAGGTGGAGCGTTGCATGTGCACTTGGGTGGAGAGTAGCCCATTTAGGGTGATTCACTGGGCGATAGCTCACCATGTCGAGACATTTTTTTGGCGAGGGTCTGAGGCGGCTCGAGAGGAAGACGACTCATTTTAGAGACCGTATTTCAAGAAAGCTCGCTGTGGCTTTGATGTTTCGATAATATGTATTGTAATTTAGATTTTAATATGTATTTGTATTAAGAGTAATAAAAATAACTCTCGACTATTGAAATATAAAGGTACATGTTTGATGAGTAATGATGCAGGGGCCCATGGCCATTTTTACTGTAGTACGTGGTCTCGCGACAACGAGACGTATAGATTTTTCGCCATAAGGGGCCAGCTTAGCTAACGAACACCCCGGCTTCGTAAGGCCACGATTTTCTGTAGGATCAAGGAAGGAAAAAAGGTTCTGGATAGTGGTTGCCGCTGACACATGACCGAGACAGCCAAAGTTCGCTTCTCATAGAAGAAAATGAGAGTACGTGACTTTTGGAGACAATGGAAAAGGTAGAATTATTGGACATGGTTATATAGGTGATGAGTGCTTAAAACACTCGACACTCGTCGCCTCGTGATTTTCATGTTGTTTTGGCATTATTTATATAGCTGGGTGTTAGACTTTTATTGCGCTATTTTGAAATACAAAGCCATGAGGCAGAAGAACATCTTGGAAGCTGGAGCAATAAAGAGCAGTGCGAAGTATCGCGCACGTCAGCGACGCCTCCACGCCGCTGACGTCACCAAGTCACGACGCGGAGTCAACTATTACGTGGTCAACTCACCATCGTCGCGACGTCTCACGCCGCGACGCCCCCACGCCGCACCGCCATCGCCGCTGAAGCCGCCAAAAATTCGATCTCATCATTAAAATGCGAGGGGCCGGAATCTAGTGGCATCGAAGGACGCGGCGGCCGCAGGGACTGGAATTGATATAGAAACTCGCAACACGACTTCAAAGATTGATTTTCTAGATAGTTTTTGCTTATCGCTTTGGATTATTTATGGATCGCATGAGGATGTCCTTCATATTACATATATTATTTCTTTTCCTTCATGATGTCTAAACTTTCTGGGTGGTTACATCAAACCTCTCGTCAGCTGCACTACGGATTGGGTTAACCTTCATGTTAATCAATTGTCATAATTTATCACATCTCATCTATACCTGCATGTTAATTATATGATAATATTCTAATACATAACATACTTACAATCAAGATCCGAAAGACTGAGAGATGAGGGTACTGTGGATCCGGGTAGAGTAATTTCCTTAAATGACTACTGTATCAGAGATATTCGAACCCGAGGTGGTTTTTTGTCAACATTACATTTCGAATACCGAGTCGAGATAGAGATATACTCGCATTCTATTCACGAACAGCGAATATATTCCCGAGAGAGGATATCTCGTAGGGCAAGATCACCTCGCCATTGATATGTTATAAACAATTCGAATAACAACATCTTTAGAGAATAATCCATCGAATGACAGGGGGAGATTTAACCCTAGGCTCCTACATTATCAATTCACCAAACCAATAGTTTAGTTATGTGCTAGTATCTAAATTCCATCTTAGAATCATTTATTCGCATATCAGTTCGAGAGGCGTAACATCTGTAGTCAACTTATTCTTCCCCGGATCGATATCCGCACGTGAAGTACACTATATTACTTGGGGCTACGCGTGCACTTGCGCACTTAGGCATTCATTTTATACACCGCGTAATCGGCCTGTCAATAGGTAACAACTTTTCTTCTCTTATTGAAAATGTGTTGCTTGATAATGGGTTGAAACATAACCTTTTGAGCATTAGTTAACTTTGTAACAAAGGTTTCAAAGTGATTTTTGAATCCTTCATTGTATCATCAAGGACTCTCAAAATGATAAAATCATCTTTATGGGCCATAGAAATAAAAATGTTTATATAATCGATATTTCAAAATATGAAGGCCATAATAGATGTTCTAACATGCATGATGAGAGTTGGTTGTGTGGCATAAGAGATTGGGACATGTGAACATGAATCTCATTACACAACCCAACAAAAATGAACTTGTTGAAGACCTTCCCAAAATCTCTTTTGAAAAAGATAAAGTTTGTGAAACATGTCAAATGGGAAAGCAAATAAAAACATCATTTAAAAACAAAAATTTCATTTCTACATCAAGACCTCTAGAGCTTCTCCATATGGATTTATTTGGTCCCTTAAGAACTACAAGTCTTGGAGGTAAATCATATGCATTTGTAATCGGATGACTTCTGTGCATAAGATACAGTCTTGTTTTTAGCTCACAAAAATGATGCCTTCCATGAATTTTCAAAGCTTTGTAGAAAAATTCATAATGAAAAATGTTTTATCATCTCTTGTATAAGAAGTGACCATGGAAGGGAATTTGAAAATGTTGAGTTTGAGGGCTTTTGTGATGAGCATGAAATTGAACATAATTTTTCAGCTCCTATAACTCCCCAACAAAATGGGGTTGTTGAAAGGAAAAATAGAACCTTGCAAGAAATGGCAAGAACCATGCTTCATGAAAACAATTTACCAACCTATTTTTGGGCCAAAGCGGTAAATACTTCATGTTATATATTGAATAAAGTCTTGATAAGGCCGTCTTTGGACAAAACTCCATATGAACTTTGGAAAAATAAGAAACCTAACATTAGCTATTTCAAAGTGTTTTGAAGTAAATGCTTTATCTTAGACACTAAGGACAACCTTGGAAAATTTGATGCAAAATCTAGTGTTGGAATTTTTCTTGGTTACGCTTCATCTAGTAAAGCTTATAGAGTTTTCAACAAGAAGACCATGGTAGTAGAAGAATCCATCCATGTAGTATTTAATGAATCTAACGACTCTCTAGAAAGAAGAGAAAATATTGATGATGATGTAGGCTTGGACCTCTCCATGGGAAGATTGCAAATTGAAGATAGAGATCATCAACAGGAAGAGGAGAGTAAATCAAAGAAGGAAGGAGAATCTCTCATGGCCCTTTCTCCACCTCCTCAACTTGAACAAGGAGAATCTAGTCAATAACTACCAAAGGATTGAAAATTTGTCACAAATCATTCACAAGATCAAATTATAGGTAATCCATCCATTGGGGTAAGAATTAGATCATCTCTTAAAAATATTTGCAACAATCTTGCTTTTATCTCTCATATTGAACCCAAGAAATTAAATGATGTTATAGTATATGAAAATTGGGTAATAGCCATGCAAGAAGAACTAAATCAATTTGAAAGAAATGAAGTTTGGAGAGTTATACCAAGATCTAAATAATCAAAGTGTTATTGGTACTAAGTGGGTATATATAGGAACAAAATGGAAGAAAATGACATAATCATTAGAAATAAAGCAAGATTAACTACCTGCTAATCAACTCAAGAATTGACTGTTAGTATCTGATCCCGTAGCTAGATTAGGCTGCGAAGAATGTTGCTTGCTTCTACTTGTCACAAAAATTTCATTTTATATCAAATGGATGCGAAAAGTGTTTTTTGAAATGGTTTCATAAATGAGGAAGTGTTTGTTGAACAACCAACCGGGTTTGAAAGCTTTAATTTCCCTAACCATGTTTTCAAACTCAAAAAGGCACTTTATGACATGAAACAAGCACCTAGAGATTGGTATGAAAGGCTAAGAAAATTTCTTATATCTAATGGTTTCAAAATGGGGAAAATTGATACAACTCTCTTCATTAAGCCAAAGGATAAAGACATGCTTATTGTTCAAATCTATGTTGATGATATTATCTTTGGTGCTACTAATAGTTCACTTTGTGAAGAGTTTGCCAAGTCTATGCATAGTGAATTTGAGATGAGTATGATGGGAGAGCTCAACTTTGGTCTTCAAATCAAACAACTTAAGGAGGGCACCTTCATAAATCAAGCTAAGTACGTAAAAGACCTTCTAAAGAAATACAATTTGGAAGATGTGAAGGCAAAAAGCACACCTATGGGCTCATCCATTAAGCTTGAGATGGATGTGACAGGTAAGCTCGTTGACCAAACAAAATATAGAGGCATGATTGGTTCCTTGTTATACTTAATTGCTAGTAGACCCGATATCATGTATAGTGTATGCTTATGTGCTAGATTTCAAGCATGTCCTAAAGAATCTCATTTGAGTGCGATTAAAAGAATATTTAGGTACTTGAAAGGCACTATTGATATTGGTCTTTGGTATCTAAAGAGTGATAACTTTGAATTAATATGTGATTCGGATGCGGATTTTGGTGGTTGCAAATCAGATAGAAAACACTAAAGGGAACATCACTCTTGTGTCACTCACTTGTGTCTTGGCATAGCAAAAAACAATATTTGATTGTATTGTCAATGGCGGAAGCCAAGTACATCGCTGTCGGATTAGGATGTGCACAATTGATTTTGATGAAACAAACACTTAGTGACTATGGTTTGACATTCTCTCATGTTCCCATAAAGTGTGATAACACAATTGCCATTAGCATTTCAAAGAATCCCATGCAACACTCTAGGACCAAGCATATAGAGATTATACATCATTTCCTTTGAGATCATGCACAAAAAGGGGACATTACTCTTGAATTTGTGTGAACCGAGGATCAACTTGTAGATATTTTAACAAAACCCCTTAACGAGGAACAATTTGTTAACTTTCAAATGCAATTAGGAGTAATCACCTTATAATTTTGAGTTAAAACCACTTAAATTTATAAGGAGATCACCTGAATATCTAAGGGGGAGCTTATGTTGAAAATTCAGAAAACCCATAAAAGTTTACCAAACTACTGACCTAGCTCACAAAACTACAATACTATTTAACTTGACCTACTTCACCTGGCCTAACGGTTGTTCCCGGACAGATGAGGCTTTAAACTTACTAAGGCGTTCTTCTTCTCATTCCAAACACCCTTCTCCCTCCCAAAACCCTCAATTTTCTCTGCAAAAACCCTACAAACGCGTTTTCTCCCTTAGATCTTCGCTTTTAGACAGGACTTAGGTTCTCCCTGTTTCTGCTACACAAAGCTGATTCACCTTCTTTTTGGTACGTTTTCAATTTTTTTTTCATGTTCTACTATACTCATTTCCATGTGGGTACAGCTTGGCTCAGTTTGCCTGGGGGGTATGTCTTATTTAGGGCTTTTCCCGATCTATCGTTGGGTTGTCTCTATTACTAGGGGTTTCCGCTTTCTATTGCAGATATCGTGTTTGTTGTGTTTCTGTCAGCTAAGTTGTTCTCGATATTAGATTAGGTATATACCGCTTATTAATCGCCGTTGTCTTTGACCGCTCTCTTTTGCAAATTGCTAGTATCGGGGCTACCGGTAATTTCGCTTAAGTTCGCTGACCATATTTGCAATCGCTTAGTCTCGTTTGGTAATGGTGTGCTGTGCTCGCCAGAACCTCGTTTTTGGGGTACTAGATATCTCGCATCATCTCGCCACCTATGTTTCGCCAAATATTGTTCTTGGGCACTAAATAATAGGCCAGTTTTGGGTCCCGAGTCTATACACTGCCCGGCCTTTATATGGGAGATCCTTACATCTCGTGTCGCTTTGGAGATTAAAGCAGCCTGGGGCCCTACCCTGTTTTGAAACTCATATGTTTTTGTAGTGGTCTGGCAATCTGTACTGGTTCACATTGTCTGTTCCAATGTCCAGTTCATATCTAAAGTTCAGATCGCTCTTCGAGTCTCCTCTTTAGGGTCCTCTTAGAATGTCTCTTATAACCCTCATCCTTCTCCCTTTATCATTCATTGACATAGAACCTGTCCTTTCAAATTATACTTGCTATGGCACCCAGACATGAGTCTGCATTTACAAGAGCCGGGGGCAAACGTCCCATGGTGCCGGAGACTAAGACTGACCCTGCACATGTGTGCGGGGGACGCTAGAGGGTGAGGGTTGATATGAGTCTTTTCGGATCACCCGTCGATCATGAGCACTACTATTCAGACTTCCGCCAGCGTCAGGTCATTGCGAGTCGGGACATCGACTTCTCCTCACTAAAGGGATCCCGCCTTGAGGCCTTATTCTCCGACATGGAGTGGCTCCCACTTGTCATGCTCCTTGAGCTAGTCTACCCCACACTTGTTGAGGTGTTCTTTGCCCGGGCACTCATTTCAAGTTCAAGCATCTCTAGTACGCTGCGGGGAGTCGAGTTCAACATTGGTGTGTCAGAGCTCTTCCATCTCTTATCTATCCCCAACACCGGCGCACGTCTTCGGGAAGGCCGAAGACTCGACTCGGTTTACTGGGCTTGATCCTCGGGCCGTAGTCAGACAACACCTTACTCTCGCTTCCATCGGCAATGTAGTCGTCGACTATAGGCCAACAGCCTTACCCATGAGGTGCACCTCCTTTATCATATTGTAAGCCACTGTATACTTCCGCAAGTGGTCATTGAACGAGGTATCTACCGATGCCTCTCTCCTTGATTCTATTCTGGGCCAGTGCCCAAGAGACTCGCCATCTCATGATTAGGCATATGATATCTAGTCATAAAGATGGCGGGTCACAGATTTCGTATGGTCACTTGCTCACCCGACTCTTCGTTTCATAGTCTGCACCTAATCGACTGCACTGCCCAAACAGCACCAAGACATTACGACACTTTCACCGCCTCCACTCTTGGACGTATGAGGATTCCTACTCCCAAGGCATCGCCTGTGACTCAATCGGAAGAGGATGAGATTAGAGGTATGGAGGTCGGAGTTAATCCTCTTAACTAGATGGAGGATGATCTTCATATCCCTCCTCTCCAGACTAGTACCCACCTACTTACGATGAGCCACACTTTTCTACTACTCATCCGTCAAAGCCACCACCGATGCCCTCACACACTCAAATGCATTTCGGAAGTGCTCCTCGACACTATTCATCATTCCCCTGCCTCATTACACACCACCTCCCCGAGCCTCTTCTCTACGATCTCGCTTCAGTTTCATGTTCTGCTCACGAATATTCATGACATGAGAAATGATATTACTAGCTTGTGTGGATCATTTGATGAGAGCTAGGATAGGAACAACACACGGCTAAGTGTCATTCATCACCATCATGTTGAGATGGTGGCCATCCATGACCACCGGTTTATGTCTCTCGAGACACGTTTAGACGATTTTGAGACCCGGTTGGATCAACAAGATGCGCGCTTCACTCATATTCGATTCTCAAATGAGAGACGATGACCATCTCAAGGTTCCTGCTTCCTTCTCCAACACCCAGCCTCGCTTTTTCATTTTTTTTTTTTTTGTGCACCCCCCTTATTTTTTTATTTTTTTGTTGAAAAGAGGGGGAGAACTTTGTATTTAGGAGGATAGTATGCCTAGGTGATTGACTTACATGTATTTACACTTACAAACCTATCGTATGGTCAAATCTTATAGGCATTGGTTATATATATACACATGCTTTTGATTTCATTGAGTGCCTTAAATGATGTTTTTCTTTATCATAATTCATAATGCATGTTGTTATATTCTTCTTGATTGATTGATGGAATATTTAGTTAAGGGTGAGTATTACTCCTCCTAAATAACCTAGGTTTGTCATCATCAAAAAGGGGGAGATTGTTGGCCCAAGGGTATCTCAAATTGAGGTTTTGATGATAACAAATCAAGGTATTAAGTTACTGATGGTTTACTTGAGATAAATGACATATTACATGCAATTATGAACTTAAAGACTACATTTATCCAAGATTTGAATCAAGAATCAAGTTCAAGAAGAAAACCGGGATTCCGAGGTCAAGCATACCATGAAGACCTTGTAAACTTAGGAATCTATATAAGATGAATGCAGTAGTACACTTTAGAGATAACTATAATTCACATGCATTCACTCATAAACTCGGTTTTCAAAACCAAAATTGCATATATTTTGAAAACTTGTGTTTGAGCATAAAACCTTAGACTTTATAATCCTAAAATGAACTTCAATGCTATCTAAGGTTTAGAAATAAAAAACACATCAAACTGAACATAAAAAACAAAGGGTACCATGGAAATGGTCGACCGTCGATGAAACAAGCTTGACCGCTTATTACCACTTTGATGCAAGAGGCATCCGCTCGGCATGAACGGCCGATCAGTTGGTCTAAACGCGGACCGACGTACACACCAAAGGAAACGGTCAACCGTTGTCGACCGGCGATCACCAATGATGCGTAATCCATTTTTGTGAATCCAAAACGATCGACCGGCTCATAGAAACGGTCAACCGCCGTCAACCGACGACGTTCCCCCAATCCGGCTTCAACGACGGCTGGCAACTTAAAGGTTGTCGGGATTCCACTCTATAAATAGAGTGTGGGGGATCACTTAAGTGGTAAAACACTTGTTAAATATCATCTCAATCATCATTTCCCTTGTGAGTAATTTCTCAAACCAAGATTATGAGTATCTTGCCAGATTGCATATTCTGTAACGCACACTGTCATCCGTGCTCGAAATAGATGCAAGATCTCAAAGCTTCGAGAGTGTCTCTTTGTACTTGAGTGAGAAAACTTCAAGTGTGTATAACTTGAAGGATTTGTGAAGAGCCCATTGGAGCCATAATCCAAGTGTGAAAGAAGAAGCTCGGGTTAGAGCTTGCCACTAGTGGAACCCTCACTGGTTGAAGGTTGAGGAGAAGTGAACGTAGGCAAGAGTGTGCCGAACCACTATAAATCCAATTTTTATTTTCTCTATCCTATCTTTATTTATCAAGTATGAAGATTAAATCAAGATTTATTATTATCAGGCGAATTTTTCGAGAAAACCAATTCAACACCCCCCTCCTTGGTTACGTTGCTAAGTCCTAGTGAACTTTGAATGTATTTATGGTTTATATTCATTAAGCTTTGATTAAGTGAACGTACGCTTATGCATGTCCAAGGAATCCAACATGAGGTTTACGCTTGCGTCCCCTCACCCCACACACCCAATTCTATTCTCTTTCGGTCCGATCTAAGTCATGAAGCATGGTACTTTATAAGGCAGAAGCCAGAACTTATTGGTCACCTTTCATCCATACACAGATTACCTGACTACGATCAATCACCTCTAAATTCACACGATCCCTCATATAATGCTGAGATGGTGCTACTCTTAATGAAATCCATCTAGTACTAGGTATTTCTAATTTTTTAGACTTCTTTGATTAGGTTAATTAGTATTTCAATTACTAATTCATACCTTAAGAGACCTAGGACCAAATTTTAGGGCATAATCCAAGCGTCACCAAGGATGCCCTAGTATGGGGATCGAAGACCCAACTCTCTATATGGATTAATTAATTAAAACCATAATAATCCTAAGAACTACACCAACTAACATCCACACAAGCATGAATTCATAAAACCATCATAAAATATATATATATACCAAACATCAACTTCCACAATCAACCTTAGAGGATGTTTAGCTACTCATTGCAATCAAGTAATCCAACAAAATCATATTTAAGATAAATATAATACTAAAAGATTTACAAATATAGTAGAGTTTAGAAATACAAAACAAATGAGATATGAAAATCGTCTCCAACTCTACACCACTGTTGCAAGAGCTCATCTAATGAGCTAGATCTTCAATATCAGCTCTAAATCCAAAGAAGAAATAAACAAAATTACAAACCCTAAATGATTCAAGAAGAAGGGAGGAGAAACCCTAATGGGGTGTTCCCTCTCCAAAAATCGGAACCTCTCCAAGTGTAAAATACATTTGTTTATAGCTATGGAAAATGAGCCTAAAAATGGGATAAAAAGCGACGTTTTCTACTCCAGCCCGACATTCTTCACCAAGGCGAAGGGCAGGTGTCTTCATCTAGATGAACTTCCTTCGCCTCGGCGAGGGTCTACTTCACCTTGGGGAAACCTAAAGCTTGTCTTCTATTGCGTCCTTTCTTCGCCTCGGCGAACCCGAGGCCTCCATCTCTGCTTTCTTGACTTCGATGCAGCGAAGCTTTCTCTTCACCTTGGTGAACTTATGCTTTGCCCTGGTGAACTAATGCTTCGAACAACAGGTTCTTCCTTCTTAGCTTTTTTCCCTTTCCTTTCTTGATTTTCCTTTTAATCCTGCAAAACATAAGCAAATGGGGGATTAGTGTAATCTTTAGGAATATAGGTGTGAATCTAGTATTTAGATTATATAAACTAATGAAAAGCACATTATAAATGCTAGTATGATTCACACCTATCAGTAAATACTTGAGTGATCTTGGTCAAAACCACTGGAAAGCGGCCGAGAAAGTTTTGAGGTATCTTCAAGGTACTAAGGATCTCATGTTGACATATCAGCATACTAACACAGTAAAACCCGAGAAAAATCAAATTTTTCTAAAAAATGGCAAAACGGTAATTTACCGCTATAGTACAGGTTGAAAATCTATAAATTTTCTGGATCTCAGACGATGAAACAAACCTCAACGTTGGATTCGTCTCACAAAATATAGTTACCCAAACGAATTTCGTTGAATTCCGAGACAACCAGATTTTCATGAATTTTTAGACGACAAGTGTCCGGTAAAGCCCAAAAATGAGATTTTGGGAAATAAGTTAAGTTAAGTTCATAGAAAATAATGTGGACTTGAACTGGGATGAAATAAGTTGTTTCGGGGTAGAGACGAAACTGAACAAGGTTGGACACGTGGCAAGACGTGGGCCACTTCATTAACTTAAGGATTAAGTTAGAACAAAAGCGGCAAAAAGGGGAAAAGGATCCCATTTTCCTTGTTTTGTTCGAGAGAGAGAGAAAGAGAAGGAAGAAAGGAGGAGAGTCCAAGATTCTCTCTACAATCTACAGAGCTCCGTTGGTTGGTTTTCGTCAGGCTAAGAACAAAGGTTCATCGCATCGACGAGGGCTATACGTAGGTGCCAAAAATACGAGGTTTCGTCGAGGATCCAGATGAGAAGTTCGGGGAGCTTCATTGGTCGGGCCATCGGCCAAGAACAAAGGTCTATCTCGATCGATGAGTGGCCACGCGCGGTGCGTAAAAAATATAGGATTTTACGAGATCCAAAACAAGGAGTCTGAAATCAAAAGGTTTCGGGTTTAGGAAGTGTCCATGAGGCTTCCTAGGGTTTCTTCTACACTTCAAGAGGTAGGGAATTCTTCCTACTTGGGTTTATTTTCCATTTTGAAAGCACGGGAGAGATCGTTTGAGCTCCCAGTTCTAAGGTCTCGCTAGGCGAGCTGCTTCGCCTAGACAGACAGTGCCCCCTGCAGAAGAAAGAGTCTCGCCAGGGGCGAGGAATGTTCGCCAGGAGAGCCCGAGGATAGAAATTGAGCTCTAGTCCATCGTAGGGCCACTTTGCTCGCTTGTTAAGTAAGGTGTGCTACGCCAGGTGAGCCTGCGGATCGTGTGAGGCTTGTGTTTATGGCCCGTTTGGGACTCCATTTGTGGCCTAATTTCAGGATTGCTCAGGGCTTGCTTCAGGGCCATTATATGACTTGTTTGAGTGTGTCACTACTTGACTAAGGGGTGACACGTTTGGATGTTAATATGTGTGTTCAAATGTATTGACATGTGATGAATTTCTATGTGCAGATGGCCATTACATAGTGATTGGGCAAAAGCGTGATGTGTCAATTGTATAAACTGGGTAAAGCACCTATATGCTCGCTTTACCCGTCATAATACGCTGGTACCTAAGTAAGGATATCATCCACAGGAGAAGTGTGTCATCACTAGAATCGCCTATGATATTATCTAGACTTAGACTTTTAATGAATTTCTAATTAATGTAGAGAACTAAAAACTAAATCTAAATGAGTTGTAAAATTACTTTGTGAAACCAGGTTTTGCCTCCACCGCCACATTTGGATGGATTATTATCTGTATAATCATTCATTCACCATTAATGAATTCTCGCTGACTCGTGGTGATCGTGCCTACGAGATATCCCCGAGGTATATCCGCCATCTCGCAAGCAGGTCGCGCATCTCCGCCCGACTCGACTCCAAAAACGCTTAAATTCTCAAACCCTAATTACCACACTCGAAACCGGGATATCTCTATTCACCGATTAACCAAGTGTCACTCTACTCAGATCCCTAGGAGTCCTTATCTCTCGATCTCGGATACTCAGCAAGATCATGTCAACGTTGGCTAGACATTACCATGAAAATAAACCACAGACATAGAACAATTCGATATAACTCATGAATAAACTAAACAAAATAGAATTAAACTCTAATCCATGAAATTGTAGCAAGGTTCAACAAAACCCTAGAAATAAATCTAGAACATAATGAAAGTTATTACAAGCATTGTTCTATAAATCATTGATAGTTCGAGAAGAGAAATACAAAGACACGAAGCCACGATCTCGGGTACTCTTGCTTCAGGTTCCGCTCTCGTCCCATGTCGCCATCACTCGAAAATCAGCTCCCATGCTTTTTATAATTCTGATGCAAGAATCGCGGAAATGTCGTGACGTTGAGCTGCTCTTTGGCTTTGACTTTTGTTGACCAAACATCGCGACGTTACAACGTTGCGACGCTAGAATGTCGCGACGTTGGTACGTCGCATCGTTGGTGCTGGATCTTCACTTCTTCTTCTTCATATCTCCACAAAGCTTTCGAAAACCACTATATTCACCTGTAATGCACAAAAGACCTAAAAACCAGATATAGGGCAGTAATGCACTTATTAATCTATAAAATAGAACTTAAACAAAGTAAAGACACAGGTATGACATGAGTGTTTTGGACACTCATCACACCCCCAAACTTAGCTTCTTGCTTATCCCCAAGCAAGAAACAGACTCTAAACCACACACACACGAAAATAACATACTAAAACTCAACGACACAAATGTGATGCACATGTTGCCAAAAAGGAAGGATCAAAATGAACCGAATCCCACAAATTCGCTCTTCACTCTAAGTTCGCAGGACTTTAAGGTCTGTGACTTTCGAAAGAATTCAGCTGAATACGGTTCTATTGACAAGTGATTCAACCACTTGGGTTTTCAATGGCCTTTCCTAAGGAGTCTATGTGCATTTGATGCATGATCTCTAGCATATAACTCGGTTCTGGTACCCCTAAACTTGAATTCAACTTGCCTATTTGGAAGAGTCTAACTACGGAAGGAGAAGTTCTCCAAAAATGGCTTTAAGTGCTGACCATTGACTTTAAAGATTTTCCCATTTTCAGGATTCTCAATCTCCACTGCGCCATATGGGTGAACTACCTTAACGATGAAAGGTCCAGCTCCACTCAGAACTTAGCTCGGGCTCGAAAGACGCGTGCCGAGAGCCGTATTAACAATACCTGTGAGGTTCAAAGGTCTTCCTTACAATGTTCTCCTCGTTGGCGGAATAGCTTCGAGCCTCTCTTTGTAGACTGCGGGAGTCTCATAATGATTCACGCCTTAATTCATCAAGCTCGTTCATCTGCAGCAGTCTCTGTTTACCTGCCTTAGCCAAATCAAAATTAAAGTTTTAATGGCCCAATATGCTTTATGCCCATTTCCACCAGAGATGACATGCTCGCCATAAACTAAATTTATGTAAGACATACCGAGAATACTTCCAAAAGCAAAGACAAGAGCCTAAAGAGCGTCTGCTGGGCTCGCCACCAATCCTGCGTACTGGGGTAACCGCTTCCAAAATGTGTTTGATCTCCCTATCGCTAATTCTACACCATCGTCCGTGCGGTAAGCCGTGAAACTTCAGGGTGACTCCATACTTTTTTCAACAAATTTTCAAAGGGTCGACATAAAATGAAACACCATCACTAATGATTACACGAGGCATTCCAAAGCAAGAAAAAATATGTTCTTTCAAAAATTTCAAAACAACCTTATGGTCATTAGTTCTCGTTGGAATGGCCTCCACCCACTTAGAAACATAATCAACTGCCAATAAAATGTACAGGCTCCATGAAGTCTAAACCCCAGCAATCAAAGATCTCAATAATTAAAATAGGAGTAAGAGACATCATGTTCCTTGCGGATCTCCATTTGATGTTTTCTGCACCGAGTTAATGTGTTCTTGTAGAAGTCAAAGCAGCCTTTAAAAGAGTGGACAATAAAAACCAGTCAGGATTTTGTCACCATTTTTCTAGCGAGAAAGCCCACAAGCTTCAGAGCGATGTAAAGTGAGCACCCTAATTTGATCGTCATCGATACACACCTTCTCGCACCGTCGTATTTAGCATTCTAACAAATACGGGTCATCAAAGTAGTATTTTTATGTCCACCAAAATTTCCTCTTACGAGGTCCATCGGGATGGAATTTTGTTCACACTAGATAGTTCAATTATGTCCGTGATACTCACGGGTAAAGTGGACAAGAGCGAAAAGTCAAGCCATTGGGTGAGTGTCGCCATGGTCGGGCTCTTCGTAAGTTGTTCCTAACTAACCGAGATAGGTGGTCACACTACATTTTCAACTCTTCTTATCCTTAATGGTCAAGCAAATTTTCGACAGAAAGTAGATCCACCTAGTCAAACGAGGCTTAAGTATCCCCGCTGTAGAGCAAGTACTTTAACAGATCATCAAGGAAAAGTCGGTTACAAGAGGACCCTCTACAATGTAAGACCCGAACTTTTCTAAAGCAAGACCACGCCTAAGAACTCTTTTTTCCGTAGTTATGTAATCGATTGAAGCGAATCTCAAGTTCACGGGCATAGTAGATCACAAATGCTTTTATCTTCCCTTTGCTCCTAATACAACCCTCTTTGATATCACTAGCGTCACACATGATCTCAAAAGGAAGGTCCCAATTAGGAGATTCAGGATGATAGGAGGTGACACTAACATAGTTTTCTAATTTAATGCCCGCCTCGCATGCCTATGACCATTCAAAAGTGACATCCTCGTGCTAAATCGCACAAAGGACGTGCTATGGCACTAAAATCTTTATGAATCTCCTATAAAATCCCGCATTATCCAAGAAATAACCGTATATCCTTGACACATTTAGGATTGGGTAGGTTGGAGATCAACTCAACTTTTGCTCTATCCACCTCTATTCCTTCTCTCGACACTATGTGTCCTAGCACAATCCCTTGTGTCACCATGAAGCAAGGATGAAAATATCGGTTTCGACGGATATATCGGTACTTGAATTTTATGAATATATCCGATATACCAGAGATATATCGGTGAATATTTTTACATGAATATCGATATATAAAAAATTAACAAAAATACTTTGAAATTCATGGAATTACTTTCTAAAAGTATAAAAATGACATTAATAATCAAATATATACATTAAAATTACATTACAATAAGCTTTTAAAATCAAAATGAAGATCGATGTGACTCAATTGCAAAATTTGATAAAGGGATCCCATCTTGATAAAGATAATATTCATACCAAGACATGATGTTTCGATAATATTGATTATAGGATCGAACATGTCATAATGCGGAATATCTTCGACTTCAGATCCACACAACTTCACGGATAGGAAATTCGGGAGGTTCATCAACATACTAAGCTTCAAATATTACCTAACATTTATTAATATATTATTAATGAAATGTTAATTTATTAATATATTATTACTAAATTAACTAATTTAAATGTTACTAAATTAACTAACATTTATTATTACTTCTTAGAACAAAAAAAACTAATAATTATACTTGTTTTCTATATTTCCCTTTTTCTCATTAATTTTCAAAAAAAAAAATTCAAAAATTGTAAACATACCTTTATTTTCTCATATTTCTCCCTTCCATGATCCACTTTAAAAGAAAATTTATGATAAAACATCTCGACAAAAAAAAAAAAGCCCGTTTCCTACTAATTTATTTTCAGTTCTCAGATGGGTGAGTAAGAGTCACATACAAGTTATCGAACTATAACAAATTCTTCAGTTCGAACACATGGGACTGAGGAGCTTAAAAGACGCACGTAGGAAGGTGGAGGGAGAATAAGGAGAAATATGAAGGACCGATATATCACAAGATCACGAGCACGCCCGGGGATTACTGGGCTTTTGTTTTTTTTTTTTTTTGCATTTTTTCATAGGCTGCATTTATAACCGATTTTGTGTCGGATATATCGGTCATTTACCAATATATCGGCGATATATCACCGATATTGGGCGATTTTTTTTCCGATTTTTCCTGCAATCGACTTTCGTTTGCAAAAATTATGTTGGGAAGGCCCGACACCCGAAATATCGACGATATATCGCGACATTTCTGTCCGTGCCATGAAGTGACACTTCTCCCAATTCAGCACTAAATTCTTCTTTTGACACCTCTCAGATTTCTCTCCTTAAATTCTAAAACATCCTCATATGAATCTCCAAAAACAGAAATCGTCCATGAAAATCTCCAAAGTTCGTTTCCATCATATCACTAAAGATCCCATCATGCACCGTACTGAATCTTAGTGCATTACATATCCGAAGGCATTTCCTAAAGGCAAATGTGCCAGAAAGGCAGGTGAACGTGGTTTTCTCATCTTCTAAGTTTTATCTCAATTTGATCTTCATCCTGCACCCATCTAAAACAATAAAATTCATGCCCTCGCAACTCTTCCAACATTTGATCCACAAAAGGTAGTGGGAAGCGGTCTTTCTAAGCACTGCAAAGACGAGTTTCCTATACCTATGCACACCCTCCAACCCGTGGCGACACAAGTGGGAATTAGCTCATCGTGTTCATTTCACACCATAAGGACCCCAAATTTCTTAGGAACTACTTGGGCTGGATCGACCACTTAAGTATCTCAAGGATGGGGTAAATAACACCTACATCCGCCAGCTTTAAAATCTCTTTCGACAACTTTTCACGACCGGGTTCACTGCCGCTGTGGTTGTCTGGGGAAGGTTTGACATCCTCTTCCAAGTGAATCCTGTGTGTGCAAATCAAGGGGCTAATTCCTTTAATATCCGCAATTGTCCAACCTATGGCAATTTTATGGGTTCTCAATATCTCCAAAAGTTTATTCTCTTGATCTGACTCTAAAGAGGAGGATATGATTAATGGGAAAGTTTCTTCTACCCCTAGGAATGCATATTTGAGATGCGATGGTAAGGGTTTCAACCTGCTTAGGTGGTTTCTTCCGGGTTGCACACTGGGTCCTCACCGTGGCAATTTTTCAAATCTAGGTGCCCACCCATTGGCCTCCATCACCTCACTGTGCTCAATTATGGAATGCAGAAATTCAATCTCAGAGTACAGCCTGCCACGCCCACCCGGATCCCTGGCCCGGCCCGACGCTGATCCAACCGAAGTCCCGGCGCGAGACTATCTATATACTATATACTATAATTTCATCGGGACTCTTATTGACCTTGTTCTTACTCGTGAGTCAGTATTCTGTACTGTGAGTATACAAACAATTTCTGTAATAACAAAAATCATTTATATATATACAAAAGAACTACCACCGGAGTGGTGTCCATCAAAATCTATACACATATACAGAGTCCCATTTACTTATACATGTATAATTTCTATTACAAAATTTCAAAGATTGCGGAAGCAAATACCGGTGAGCACCTATCTCGAGTCGGCCCGCTTGTCGATGTGGCATGTCCCGTCCTCTGAAATTCTCTGACTCACACCTGGATTAACACCCGTGCTAAGCTTTTTAATGCTTAGTGGGAACATAAGCACAGGACAACCACCAATGGCTACCTGTCACAGTTTATACATATGCATCTCATATATCTATACATATTTCTATAACTTTAATTCTTATCATCTTATATTCCTATTGCATGTCAATCTTTTTCTAAGACATATTCTATGCTCCGCATATCCTTTATCTATACTTTTATCGGTTCCAATACTTATTCCGTAACTTGTTACTATTCTCTGCTTCTATTACACATTCTTTCATCTTACTCTTTTTTTTGCAATTTTATATACTTTCTATCCTTTTCATGTGTTCATTTGCTATTCTATAACTTATTGCTTTTCAGATTATGTGAATTTCTATCACATCTTTCATATCTCCCTCAGAGTCGAGTTTATACTTTACTATTATATCATCTACTATCATATGTTTTCACCTATGCTTTACGTGTTTTTATATACTATACTTTCATATACCTTTCTTTTATCTACTTTCAGACTTACTTGTTCATTTCCTTTTCGTACTATACTTTGTTCTTCTATATACGTATTCATGCATCGTTCATTTCCTATACTGCTTTCATGTTATACTTTTCATACGGCTTTCTTTATGTACTTACATATGTTGTCATATATTTTATATGATATTCATATACTATGCTTTTCATATGCTTTTCGTATGCTATGCTTTTCATATACTGTCATCTTGTACTTTACTTCGTTTCAGAATCGTCTACATTATCGCATACAGTCTAAGCATGCTTCTCATATCATGTCATATATTTCTATACATTGCCATTTTCTTTGTGTTTCATGCTCGCGAATACCTAGAGCTGATACTTTAAATAACTATGTATACCGAAGGTACTATCACCGTACGAGACAAAGGATCTATGTCTCGCAATACCGGGAAGGTATCGCCACACGGTATCGAGACAAAGGACCTATGCCATATGCTATCTCTGGCATCTAAAGGTACTATCACCGACGAGGCAAGATTTCGTCTATCAGAGTGACCCTCGCGGCCACCTGATCCAAACGGATCTATGTCATCGACCCAAACGGAGTCGAGATATCCGTCTATGAATATGTCATAAAGAATCGTGATCTTTCCTATAGGCATGTCTATCTATCCTCTACTAAAGTTCTAAGTGCACAATCCGCATATTTTTCATATCATATTTTCTGTACATATTTCATAAGCATGAATAACTATTGTTATCATGATCGCTTATGCAATATATACTATCATTACTTTACTCTGTATTCGTTCTCATATCTGTAGTTTCATATTACGGTTCTCATATCTCTATAATACATACTATTTCATATCTTTTTTTCTATCATTTAGTTTTTGTGCATCATATATCATGAATGCATCTATCTGAAGCTCTTATTCATATATTCATATATATGGCTTTTATATTCATACTCTCTTTATATCATTTATGTACATGTTCTCATTCTACATCTTTCATTAAATGCTAGCTTGTCTGTAGTTTACTTATCATTTATGTCTTTCTATCATGTTCTAGCATGTTTCCCGTCTTATTCCTTTCGATTATGTATCGTATATTCATATCATTACATATTCCACCATCATGTCCTTCTTTGTCTATTCATATACTTCTATATTCTATCATATTTCCATCTATTCGTTTGTGTATGAAACAAATCATATATTCATCATATAATCATATATTCATATGTGCCTATCATTCATAATACTTTGGAGCTATCATATCTATGACATATCCTATCCTTATCAAGTATTATATCTTACTTGAAGCTTATACTATCATATCATATCGTTGCATATACATGTCCTTTCATATACTTTTCAATTACTTTACTTTATGTTCATGTTCATGTTCAAAAAACATGTTCATATTTCATTTTCGTTTCCATGTTTCAAACTATCATATTCATGGTTCTTACATTACTCTGTGAGATCTGCTTTACTTAATAATTGGAATCATTCCAATTTGCTCATCAAATTCAAATTGTATGGCATTTCATGTCAACTAGTCATTCTTAGATTTACACTCAGGACTGTTTGTATTACTCATTTTTCTGGGAATTATTAACCATATTTGACGTGGAGTCTTTGTACTCATTTAAAGCTAAGGTGCTAAGGGTTCTATTCAACTGGAATCACCAATTCGAACATCGGAACTCAAGATACGTCGAAACCTTGGGACCTCTATGTTCAGCGATGCAGAATTTGACTTGAACCTTGGCCCACTTTGAGTGAAGATTTTGGGCCACTTAGAGTCATAATTTGACGATAACTATTTCTTTTTGTTTGATTACTGCGAAGTCTGTTTTAATTAGCCGCTTGAATCACTCAAATCGGATAAGAAATGAAAGTTACTATAAGTGAATCGGCCCAGGTGAAAGCCCGGAGCGGAAGCAACGGTGTGCGAGTGCGCTAGTGTCAAGTACATGCGGCAGTGGGCTTCGAGGAGCAAAGTGTGCAGTACAGGTTCATCTTTCTTTTTCTGTCTGAGTGAAACTGAAAGTCACCGAATGTGTATTTTTGTTCAATGTTGCATATTTTCTTCAAAATCGACTCATACTTTATAAACACTTCAAGACCACTTCAAATTCATCTTATGATCTCTTTTCTCCACCGCTTCATCTTTCAATTGTATCTTTCTTCAAACTTTTCATGAATTTTATTCAAAACCATTTCTAATATGGGTCTTAACCCATACACAAAGAAATTTAAAAAAACCGAAAGGATTTATTAGGGGGTTTATTCCTAGTACAACTCGATTTAACGTGAACAACGTGAATCGACCTCAAGGAAGGATTCCCTACTTTCTCTTATTAGTTTAGAGTTTTTTTATAACCAGCAATTTCATTATATCTTTGGTTAGGATGAAATCTAACAAACCGGATTTGGAACTTTCTAAACTTTTCTAGAATGCCACTCCCCTAAAATTCCATGTGATCTATCATAAAGATTAAGTTGCATACCTTAGCTTGATCTTGGCTTCCCACTCTTCCTCTTCCTCTTCTTAACTGTCTTTCCTCTTCTCTTCTTCTCCTTTTTTTGGCCTTCACGATTTTTCTTCCTCTCTTTGGAGACCAAATTTGGTCTTAAATCCAACTTTTAATTAAGGCCATGTTGGCCCAAGACAAGGAAAAACCCATTTTGTTTAGAATCTTCATAATTGCATTTGGGTCCTTTAGACTCCTTTCCTTTTACCAAGGCAACTTATGACATATTCTAATTTTGCCCCTCATCTTTTCTCAAATCCCGCAATTACACTTTCATCTTATTGATTTATGCCTCTCACTTATCTCAAGTGGTAAAATTACATATTTACCCTTGGCTCATTATTAATTCAGGGTCTCTCGTTTTGTTCAGAAAAATTCCATTTGGCTTTTAATGTCTGCTAAACAAATCCAAGCTGTAGGGT
The DNA here is from genome assembly GCA_016808115.1 of Tetrastigma voinierianum. Taxonomy (NCBI): domain Eukaryota; kingdom Viridiplantae; phylum Streptophyta; class Magnoliopsida; order Vitales; family Vitaceae; genus Tetrastigma; species Tetrastigma voinierianum. Next base: position 1,241,923 of record JAEQBH010001004.1, read on the forward strand.
ATATTTCGGAATATTACAACCTCTCGACACAACTTAGGCTTACTAAAACAGACTTGAGAGGATCCTCATATGAAACACCTTGATCTACATGATTATATGACATATTCTATCCATATTTTACCTCAGCGATGTGCTCATGAGTCCCTATCTCCATGATAACATTGAATATTCAAATTAGGTCATGTACTAAAAGATAATGTCATTAGTCACTCCTTTATGTTTATGATGGCATTGGCCGGTGAAACCGGAAATGTACCACCGAGATGCAGGCCGAGTCCTTGATTTACCACCCACTGAGGAATTTGAGTGTCGAGAACAACAAGTCACAGTAGAACTTGTCTACTTACACGATACATCCTTCTAACATCCTCTAGGAATTTTCACACTACGGTCAACTAGCTGAAGGGTGATATTGGTCGGTTCTAACTCTCCTAACCCTAGCTCGGCACATATAGAAATGTAGCGACAAATTAACACACTTTCGCTCCCCAGATCCACTAGCACATCTGTCCCGATTTTGATTTCCGCCACTATGGAATGGTAAGGAGCTTCTGAGTCTTTGTATTTTGGGGTAAGTTGTTCCCTATTAAGGAAGTGGATTATTCGATCCATGAATGCTTCCTTATTGACACTAACTTTCTTTTCACGATTACACAGTCTTTCAAAAACTTGGCATATGAAGAATTTGTAATGGCATCCAAACGAGGGATGTTTACCTTAACATGTTTGAGTAAACTAAGCGAATCTCGGGGGTGATTGTTCAATTTCTTAGGAACTCTCAGCCTATGAGGTATGGAGTAGGAGGACATGGGAAACTTTATCTTTTACGGCTCGACATCATGACTATCATCCTAAAGGAACATGAGGCTGAGTTAGACACCTCGTCATCCCTTAATGATTCATTATGCGTCGTTTGTTATTTCTTGCGGATTTGAATGGTTTGTCGATTGTTTTTCCACTTCGAAGGTGGTGGCCGACCTTAAATGTTCAAGAGTGTCCTCAATTTTGACCACGAGGTTTTGGATGGTTTAAGAAGGGAGTTTCCCTTTTTCTTGTTGAAAATTTCCCATAGAAAAGGTCAACTTAGTGATTTGGGATCTCACATCATTTAAGGCAGTTCAAAATTCAGTGTTGGGGGATTGTTGATCCTAGACAAACAGTGTCACAATATCCTCCAAACTTCTCTTATGTGGAGGTTGGTAAGGCTATGGGTTTTGATTCCCTTGAAAATAGGGGTGAAATCCTTGGTTAGGATTCGCAGGAAATCCTTGAGGACCTTGATTTTGGAATTGAGGGGCTTGATTCGAAAACCTTGGTTTTAGAAGTTCGGCCTTGGTTGTTGGCAAATGGTTTTGGCCTCCCTCATTCCTCGACTAAATTCGGTGCCACCCCCACCACGGATTATAAGTTTCAAGTATGGGCTTCCGAAGGGCTTGGCTGGTAATTAAGAGCGTGCTTCTACATACGGATTGCGGCATAACTTGAGGAGGTTAGAGACGATTGATGGTTGAGTGAGTGGGGTCATCATAAATGATGCATGGCTCCTCCTCTGAATCCCATAGGGAATCAGCGAATATACCCTTAGAGTACTAACGAATCACCTCATTACTTTTGGTCGATGGCCTCCTTCTAGTTAAATTGGGTTGACTTTAAACATGGGTCATCATTCTCCCCTTAGTGATGTATTCCTCCCTCTGTAGGTGTATTATGCCTTCAGCGGTGTCTAGGGAGGAGTATTAGTCTCGAGTTGAGTACACACGCTGTGTATCAAAGAAATTTCATAGCCTCCCGACACACTTTTTCTCATGGGAATTCCCTGCACACATCCATTTGGATGTATTTGTTTGTTATTCGAGACCAGTCCTTGAGAGCGAAAATATGCAACAATTTCCGACATCCAAACCGTGGTAGGGAGGGCGTGGAGAGGTCTCATCTATCTTTATCTGATAGCAAAAGGTTCGCTTTGATTTTCGAAAAGTTTTTGGGTGCTCACATGAGGTGCATTAAAATCTTTGATGCGGAAGGAAGAATTATTCAAGAATTCATTTATGTCTTCCCAAATAAGAAATTCAATTGAAACTAAATGGTAGAAACCATATATTTTGGTCTTTTCCTTCAGAGGGAATAGGAGATAAAACCATACAAAATTTATGTGGAGGCGTCCTATAGAAAGAAGCATTGCAAGCGTCGCCGAAAATCTGCCGTGAATGATGGGGGTTCTCGAGATGAGCCCGCAGTACGAGAGAGGTGTCATCTCAACTACTTGGGAATTGGTTGTCTCTTGTGTAGGCAAATGCATGGGTTTTTGTGGTTCTTTGAGTTTGTAAGAATCTCCCGAAGTAACTCCCGCATTAGGTAAAGGTCCTTGTCGTGGAGGTTCACATGGTCTTTGTGCGTTACCAAGTAACCCTTGGTCATTTGGATTAAAGCGTCGGTAAGTTCGAGATGGTCCATTTGGTCTGAGGTTCCTCTTGAAAACGCCCGGAGTCTTCTTGTCCCATGGATTCTTGAATGTCTTAGGGTATAATTCTTACAGGGTTGGCGTTGCTAGATTTGCGAGCCCCGAGCCGACATGCACCAATCTTACCCAGCTAGACAGAGATCACTTATAGTATCACAAAAGGGGTAAAAGAAAATGTAGAGAACGTCTTTAGGATTTGCAATGCAGTGCAAATTACCCTGCTCTACAGGAAGTGACTAAGCGTGCTCGCCTCCCTATAGCAGTGCTAAAAATACTTCATCTCTTTTAAATTGCTAAAACTATTCCCCGGCGTAGGCGGTGTCGTCGAGCATTATAATACGTAAGTCGCGGGTGGTTTCACCGGGGAGTGCGGTTTTCTGGTGATCCTTGAGATTGCTTTTTCGATGAATGTGCAATTAAGTAAAATGCGGGGTTTGTGATTGATTGATTTGTGCTTAGATTAAGCAAACGCTGTTAGTAAAACTAGAAGGGCAAATGGTAGATCTGCCAAGGTTACTACTTTGCCTTATTGATAAAACCACTTTCATACTTACAAATATAAATGCAGGAGCCATTGATGAATGGTCTTCAATGGAGAATATAACTAAACGGCTTTTTGTAGGCAGAATAATTTAACGATGCCAAACATAAGACGATTGGTAAGGACTCTTGGTTGCATTTGAGATCAGAAACCTAATGATATGTGAGAATCTCTCGTTCTGGAATTTGTCAAGGTATCTGTATAAACTAAGGTTTAGAAAATTTTCTGAGTCGTTTAATGTAGTCGAATCCGTTGAAGCACAAAGAGGGATTGAGGTTGTTACCTTGAAGGGTGAGTTTCCATAGTTAGAACCCTATCATGAATGGTTTAGAACTCCGTCCCCAAGGCGAGGTCGATTCATAATTGCTGGGAACACTTAATAGTAGCATTAACGAGAATAACACTTCAGTGCGAGGTGAGATATACTGCAAAACGCCGAGTCTCCCAATGAATACCAGTTATCAAATCAGTTGCAAGATTACAATTGCCCAAAACCCGGAATCAAAGAAAACTAAGTATACACTCCTGTAAAACCACTGAAAAAACAAGAAAACATCCAGTTTGAAACTGAAATCACGAATGAACTCCCTTAGTGCGCCTAGTGGGCTTAAATGCAATCTCATTGGTGATCTTGAAATTGGTGATCGAAGGCCGAGGTGTGCCCTTCACCAAGATTGAAATTCCTCTCAAAATCACATGGGAAATGGCATGTTGATGCCGGTACAGTTAGTGTGTCTTAGTCTTCAAAAGTGCACTGTCTTTCTAACGACCTTGAAGTCACTTTCAGACCACCCATATTTGAGAAAGTATGGGTACCATTGCTCACTCATGTAGATGCCAGGTACACATCGTGTGAGGGCCCAGGTACCGCTATCCACTGTTGCTCCTCTTGTGGCACTCTGGAGCCTCAGAGCCGGAGTTGTAATCGGCCGACGATGGAGTCTGGGTTGTTCTGCAGGAATGGCGCTACGACATGATGTGCATGGGACATCGAGTGACTGCACGTCATAAAACCCGATGAAAAGATTAACACCTGTTTACACAAAGAAAACAAAACATGGTGAGGCTTAAAACCCTGTATAAATGCCGCACTTTTATGTATCCAGTACTTTCACTTGTATGGGAGCTTATTTAGTACGGGAGTGTACCGGTGGACGGCACAGCTCATTTGAGAATTCATAATTGTGAGAAGAAAGAATGAAGCGTGTAGCTGATCATTTTTGTAGGCTTTTTGGAACTCATCCCCAGTTACGGTATGTAATAATGGTAGAAAGTCGTGATCAGAAACTTCTGGTTGTTTTAAAGTATCAATTTCTCATATTTTTAACTTAAATGTGGATAAATGGATCGATAAATGGAACAAGGTGGTATCGGGGATTGCTTAGTATCCATAGGTATTTGATATCAAGCTTGGTATACGATTACTGAGTGGGAATTCAGTGGGTGTGAGTTGGTGACGGGACCCCCCCGAGGGTTTTGAGGTGCCCTGGTTACTCTTAGGGTGGTTCGTTTTAGTAATTCCGATTATGCAGGCTATGTGGATGATAAAAAGTTCATTTCTGATTATATCTTTATGATGGTTGAAGAAGGTACATTTAGTGGAAAAGTGTCGAGCATGAAATAGCTTCCACGAACTACCACTATGGAGTAGAAGTATGTGGCGTTTCCATGAGGCTACTTGTCATGTGATATGGTTACTAAAACTTCATTTCGACACAGAGGGTTGGTCCTCATTTCTAAATAGGTTAAAGTGTTACATAATAATTTATGATTGTATCTTTTCCAAAGACAAGGAAGAAGCCTCTCGCTCCGGCGTATTGATGTGAAGTTCTTTTTGTGAGAAAGTTGGAGAATCCCTCATTTCGAGTTGGTACATGCTACGACTAGCATGTTGGCGGAGACCAGTAACGAAGACTTACCTATTTGCGTGTTTGAAGCAGGTCCACTAATATAGGATTGTTAGGAGCAACACATATCTTTGTTTTAGTGAGAGTTTATCTTTCATGTATTTGTGAGGAAGACTCATGTTTTCGTTATTACATACATTTTACAGCGTTTGTCATTATCTTGTATGATTTTTGTGTCATTTGACGGGATGAATGATAAATTATGTTTTTATTTTTTCTGCGAGATCAATACTATTGTTATTGAAAGACTTCTAAATCAGTAGCATCTGATTATGTATAATTTATGGATCCTTTCGGTGTATTAATTGTATATGATTGGTTATGGTTATGTAAGTCTCTTGTTGAATCGTTTAAGTTATGATTTTGATTAGTAACACCTGATTATGTATGATTTATGCATCATCTCGGTGTGTTAATTGTATATGATTGGTTATGACTGTAAATCTATTGTAAAAACATTTTAGTTATGATTATGTCGTCCAAATGAGATAATGTTTTATTAATTTATTAATCTATGGACTAAACATAATCATATTACAATTTTAATTGTAATATTGTGCATGTTAATTATACGTTATTTAGGATGGTTTAATGATAGCGGCTTTGAGCGCTGATGGGCATGGATTATCTTCTCGCTGGCAATAAGCTTTATTGACCAAATCTGATTAATACCAACATCTTTACATATATATGAGTGGAATAAATACTAGAATAAGAGTTTTGTATAACACAATTTGGGGAAGAATGAAGAAATTATCTTGTGCACAAATATTCTTTTGATCCCATACATTTGCGAATTTGAGACTGTGACATCCAACAATTATGATCCATCTTGTATGTTTTTTTCCTACATGAAATCTGGCTTGACACTTTTATTTTTGTTGATAAAGTTCTTATTTATAACATATTTATTGGGTCTTTTGATTGTTGATAAATTATTTTTGGGCTCAATAAATACCCTTGTTTTTATAAAATAATTTAGCAATTCCATCATCTTAATAATAAATTATATAAATATTTTATTGTTGGCAATTGCAATAAAGCCACGAGAATTCGAATTTGGAGAATTTTTTTTTATATCTATTTACTTTACATTACATCATAAAGTATTTTGTTCCGATTCTTATAAATTGTCATCTTATATTTCGAGATCTTAGATCGTTTTTACTATATCGAACGAACTTACTTGAGTGGGAGTTAGAGTCTTTATTGGCATTTCATGTTGTTTTTTTTCCTTTTAAAAACTAAACTCTTTCTTATGTCATTGCTTTTTAAAACATTGAACACTTTATTAAATGAACTAGTCATGCTAGACTGCTTTTAAATAATATCATTTGGCAAAAAAATTTCTTTGAGATTTAGAGGAGTTATTATATTCTTCCAAGATCCTAAACTTCTTCCAAGTAGTGAAAAAGGGTTGCCCTTGTTCTCTCATTGTTGGGCTTAAAAATAAAACGAATGTAAGAGATGAGATAACGAGGAAAACATCGTTGAGAGGTTGCCCTACAGAAGATAAAACAAACTGAACACGTTCCTTTCATTTCAGCAAGAAAAAAACCTATCAACTAGAGCCGCTTAATATTAAACCGGATAAATTCAGGGACGAAAAAACAAATTCAGAATCCCACCAATCTCTATCTAAGGCGGGTTTGTCTTTTAGTTTTTTTTTTTTTTTGAAAGCTAAATGGTTTTGAGCATTCACCTTTGTTTTCATATCTGATACTTTTTTTGAATAATTTTTTCTATTAAGAAAAAACTTGATATTATAATATAAAAAAATCATACTCTTGATCTAATTAAAATTTTCATGATCTATTCATGCTAATTATATATATATAAATTTATTATTTCAAAATTTAGATAAAAATAAAAATATTGATTTTGTTTAGAAAAAATAAATGTCTTACTACTTAATCCTATTAAATATTATTTAAAACAAAATATCTATTTAACATTAATTCGAAAAATAAACACCACCTTGCCAAGTTTGGTTTGGGCAAAGAAGCCCCTTTGACAACAAGAATAGGACACTTGTAAAAGTCATATGATAATTTTTTAGAATAAATTCGAGAATTCTAGGCATGATTGACGTGAATTTTGGGAATCTTACTTACAGTAATTATACTAGTGATTTCTTTTAGTTGGGTATTATTCGAGACTTTGTAGAATACGATGATTTCAACTTTCAGGCAATTGAGGTTCCTTTTTTAAAAAATGGTTTTATTCCATTTAAAATATGGAATAAAAAACACATTAATTTTGTTTAAGGTAAATTTTGGTTTTTAAAACAATATAAAGTTCTTCCTAATGGATTTTTACAGGGCATTCTATAAATAAGTTTAGTTTTGAGAATGGTTGCAGAAGTTTTTTGTATTTAATTAGATTCACATCAAACTAAAATTGAAATTAAATTTTAAAAGAAAAGAAATCCCACCCATCACCGTTAACTTACGTGTACAAATTTAACTTAACACATTTTAATTTACATAGTATTCATAGGAATAATGATTACCAAATAAAACTGGAATGAAGCTAGTAAATGATAGTCTTATACAGTTTTAAAAGAAAATAATGATGTTTAATAATAGATTATCTTATAAGGATATTGAATATCTATCCATTGATGGCATTCTCAAGCCTCAAAATCTTTGAAACAAATTTTAAAATGCAAAATTACAAAATCAGCAATATTGTTTATAGATATGGAATTATGGATCGTAGATTTGTAGAGGAGCTATGTTGGACTCAAGGGCTGGCTTGGGCTTTAGACTTTAGTCCCAGGTATAAGTATGGATGGGCTTCTAAACATAGCTGGAGTTTGGAAGGTTATCCGTCCCACATCGACAAGAGAAGAGAAAGTGGGGGAAGGAAAGAGATATAAATACGGAGTCGATACCCATAACAAATAATACCTTTCTCGGCCTTTTGGCTAAGATCAAGTGTAGTATCTGTTCTTATCAGTTTAATATCTGATACGTGAGCCATCGGTTCACATGATATTAAATTAGTTTTTTAAGGGAGAGGGTTCATCACAATAGCTTGCTATTGGAGCCTTCGCGCGTTGCCCGTTCGTTGCACTACTGCACGGGCCTGGCTCATCCCTCCATTGTAAATTCAAAATTTCATACCTCACCTATCTGTTGGGAAATTTTAAGAAGAGAGAGAAAAATGATTTTGCATTTCTCACGGAACATACTTTTTTCTATTTTTTTAAATGCAAATGCCTTTTAAATAGGCTATAAGAGATAAATCAAAATTAAAATAATTAAAATCCATTAATTATCTTATTTAAAAGCTGATCCTGTATTTATCCACGTATTTAAATCTAATTAATAAGCTATTAAAAAAACCAATTTTGAATAAATTCACTGCTGTTCCCCTGATTCAAAGTTGCAGAATTTTTTTTTTTAATCAAAATTAAAATAATTAAAATCCATTAATTATCATTGGCCAGCTACCATGTATCTGTAACTGTTTAAAAATCTCAAACAATGCCATCTCCACTCACAATTAAATAAATAAAAACAAAACATTTCTAATTAATGAAACTGAAACCCCAAACCATTATTTAAAAGCGAGCTTTGAATCGTTCCTAACACTATTGGGTGGGGATCGGGTTTATCACTGCCCTCAAGGAACGATATGGAACATGTGGGTGGGATAGATAGAGTATTTTTTAGTTTAATTAGTGATGTCTTGGAAATACGGTTATCAATTTTGTAGTGAGCTGATAGATGAAGTATTTTCTAGTTTAATTAGTGTTCTTGTTATGAGTCTTGGAAACACATGTGTTTTGTGATAGTCTTATCGTCTTTGCAGTGATATGAGGATTAGTTCAGGTATAATATAACTTAAAAGCGTTTGGGTGTATTATATGTGTATGAAGATCTCATAGTCTAACAAAAAATAAAAATTTTTGACCCATTACAATATGTAACATGACAAGGACAGTCTAAACCCAAAAAAAAAAAAAAAAAAAAAATTAGAAATAATATTGACCAATTACAAAATGAAAGACATGACTCAAAATTAAAATGCATTTAGAAGACATTCAAAATTCTTTGGATAACTTTGGTAATCTTTTTTTTTTTTTAAATTCTGAATAGAACTTAAAATTAAATCCTGTCTTGTTTTGTTGGTGTAATAGTTTTTTATTTTATTTTAAGTATTTTTTATTAAATATTAAAACGGAGAGAAAAATCAATATGATAATTTTTTCTATTTTAAGAAAATGAGATGCTTTTTTTTTTCTACTTAATCAAAAAGTTTACAATAACTCATAGAAAATAAAGGAAAATTAATATAAAGCCATAAACTAATTTATTTCCATTAAAATTTTGAAAAAAGTAAATATCCTATTAAATACATAAAATTTATGTAAATAAGAATAGTTCCTGATAAAGCGATCATTAGTTTTTATAATATTTATTTTAAATATAATTTTCACTTGCAATTAAAGTTATTCTTGAAGTATCCACGAAATTGGAGGGAGGAAAATTGTTACAATTTTACATCGGTTTCACACAAGAGTGTGAAGTAATACTTAAACTTGATAGGTAGAAGAACCTCTCAATCTTAAACACAATTTCATACTTTTATTTAGAACCGATGTGAGATGTATAAAAAATTCTGTTGACTAACTAATAAATACTTTTATAACTTAGAATTATGATGTACAAAAAGGCAAAATTTTTATAAGCATCTAATGGAAAATGATTTTTATATCTTGTCACATAAGGTAACTCAGTATGTTTGGTTAATGTTTTTAAAAATTATTTTTAAAAATATAGAAAACATTATTTTAGTATTCTCTAAAAATTGCTTTTATTATATGAATTTAATGTTTTTTTACATGTTTTTATATGTTTTTCAAAACAAAAAACAATATGAATCAAACGTATTCCGTATGTTTTCCTTGTTATCTTGGTTTTCAAAATAAAAAACACTTTTCAAAAAATGAAAGCAAACATAACCTAAATGACTGTTTGGTTTATATTTTTGAACACTGTTCTCGAAAACAGTTTTTGAAAACACGAAAAAACACAATTTTAGTGTTCACTAAAAACCCTTATTGTTTTTCGAATTTAGTATTTTCTGTGTCCATTATAGACAAAAAAAAAAACATTTGAGAACCAAACATATCCTCATGTTTTCCTTATTATTATTATTTTTTAGAATAGAAAACACATTTTAAAAACAACCAAACTCTATAGTTCCCCTCAACCATAAGTAAGAAGTTCTTGCTTTATGGTAGAACTGGGTGGATTGAAGGTACACTTGGAAAGCTGTGTGAGATGATTCACGTGACAACATAGAACGAGACATCAATCAAGTCCAAACCACCTAGAAAACCCAACCCAATTTATATCTAACACCAAAATTTGTAATCTCCCACATGTAAATTTCAAACACCAATCTCAATCTTTCTAAGTCTGGGCAAAGAAGGGGCCCTTTGACAGCAAGAAAAGGACACTTATAAAAGTCTTATGATAATTTCTAAGAATGAATTTGAGAATTTTAGACATGATTCGCTTGAATTTTGGGAATTTTACTTATAGTAATTATACTACTTGTGATTTCTTTTAGTTGGGTATTCAAGACTATGTAGAATATGTTGGACCAAAGCTTCGAGTTTTTAAGTATAAATGTGACTCTGCAATCCACGGAAGATCGTGCTCAGCCCAAATGTACAAGTGGAATCGTATGCTGTTGAATGTTTCAGCCACCCTGAGAGATGAATGTCTCTTTACACACAGAACTCAAACATGAGTAAAAATGATTACGTGGGCCATTACATTCATCTTCTTTAAATACTCTTTAAAATATAACCAACTATATTACAATAGTTTCAAGAGTTAATTACACTCTTATACAAACACGTACTAATTAGAGGGTTTCATACATGTTTTACAAAAATATATAATTGAAGCCACATGTCGGCTTTCTTCTCAATCACGAGTCGCTTCTCGAATACTCTCTCACAGACTGAAGGAGGATACTCACGACTTTAATAACGCCAATAATAATTCTCCTACGAGGGCTACTCCCCACCTAAAATGCACATGCCATGGCATATCACAACATCCACATTCCATACAATTTATAATACATACATGGAATGATTTATATCGTGCATGAAATGTTTCCATGCCCATATCGCGAGTCACTCACCGACTCCCTCACACATGCCTATGCCAAGTGTAGCAATCGTCACCGGTAATACCAATGACACCCATATACCGAGCCTTTGGCGGCTCACCAACACCCAATGTAATTTGCCAATGGGTAAACAAATCCCGAGTCAATCCCAACTCCTATCACACAACTCGAAGTCTATGTGTTAATCGTGTGTCTTATTTTGGGTAACATAACTTTTCGGATTACACAGCGAGTCTCTAACACTCATACAGGACTTTCCGGATAACACCGCGGGTCTCTCACATTCGTACAGCACTTTTTGGACGATACCACAAGTCTCTTACACCTCAGTTCCAGGCTTTTCGCCTAAGGGGATTAACGGCCCCCTTCTTACTTCGCCCAATACACATTAATTACTTTTCATTTTATGATTTGAACTATGAGTCTTTATTGGACGTAGTCCCAAAGACAAACTCAACTCACATTCACTAAGAGTGGTAAACAACCATACCGTGCACCCACACCCGACTCTATGCGATGTCACCGTGCACATGAATGCAATGATGTCAATTCATATAATTCAAACAATCATGTTAACACATCAATTTAGCATGCATTAACATATCATTTTCCACACACATTTCAAGCCATTCATTTTAAGCAATATCATGCTATCTAATTCAAGCAAATTCACATGGACAATTTCGGTCCAACAAGCAAACCATACTGTTTTTAACATTCCCAAATCAGTTTGTGGGCTGTCCATGGACGACCCCCTCATCGAGCATCGATTCCACTTCGTGGAATCGAGAATCCTTGGCCATTTTCGGCCTCACAACACCCAAACCATTTCGCTACTTTCTTAGGACAAGAAATAACCAAGTAGAGAAGATCTCACTCCCTGAAAGTTGTCGAAACTCCACAATACCGGTACCCACGCTGCAGCCTCCAGCCGAGCATCAATCTCGCTCTCGTCTCTCGCGGATTCGACTGATCGATCATTGTGAAATCTGTAGATACAGAGTTCTCTCTCTAAACTCTCTTCCTTTCTCCTTCTTTCTCTCCTAAACCGGTCAGGTCAAGGTTGGTCAAGAGAACTTGTCATCTCATGCCACATGTCCAATTCTCATTGGCTCTTAGGATTTCCCTTATCCTCTTATCCATCTACCATGGATTTCCATCCACTCATAAGATGCCATTTGTCTCCTATGGCCCCACACTTAAGCTCATTGTTTGACTCATCCTACACCTGACATGTGGCTCAATGTGAGCCACTCAACACATGCCAAGTGTCCTATACTACTCTCGCACTGGCTCACGGTAACTCGACGTCTCGCACCGAGCAAAACGCGATGCGGTAGCTAGATTTCTAGATGATTCTAATGAATAAATTGCCATTATCCGAGATCTAAAATTTCGACTTCACTAAAATTTACTGTTTCCAATTTCCCCGTAAATATGGATCTTCCTGGTTTCACAAGAAACTAAGCTTAAGCCGTTGGACTTTGAGCCTAAATTAAAGTGGGACACAATTTTTATTTTGAACAATATTTCGTGAGTTCATATTCTACTCCGTGAGGAGAATAATGTAGTATATTCATTTGCTCAAATATAGTAAGAAATGAATAAGAAAATAGGCTCCCAAGTGACACTCTTGAAATGTGGAAATAAAGGAAGTGTAATGTGGGATGTGATACCAATCCCAAATTGGTTAAGGAAGAGATTCAACATGGACATATATAGGCTAAGTTTTTCTCTATGGGTTGGGCCCCAAGGGGTACCACAATTTTATGAGCGGAGCGAGCACCTACATGCCTACTTCGCTCAACCACATTACGTACAAGGCCGCAACCCGCCTACGACCGGCCGTGTGTGGGTGGATTTAGCCAAGCCTACAGTCTGCTCAAAGGTGTCTACAGTCGCTTGTTTTGAGTCAGGTTTTTAGATGGTGGGATCATTCAGAAAATCACCAAGAGGTCTATAAATACTGCGCTCATCACATTCTTTTCATAACAAATTCGGTCATTCAAGAACAATGCACTAAGGCAGTTTTTAAAGGCATTGATTTTCTGAATTTAAGGCACCGCATTTCAGAAAGTACACAACATGGGCTGTATTTTATTTGGACAGATAGATCGAGGCTACTTCTATCCGTGTGAAGATCAATAGAACCCGGGAGGCAATGCTCGACATTCCATGTTTCGAGCGAGCACTTCATATGCCTACTTCGCTCAACCACACATGCGCGAGCCGCCAACCTCGCCACATCGTCTGGCCAGGGGTGTGGATTTGAGCCAAGCCTACAGGGTCTCCGTTCAAAGGTGTCTACGTCGCTTTGGTTCTTTTTTGGTTATGTCTTTAGGACGGACCGTCCGGAAAGTCACCAAGAGGTCTATAACACTGCGCTCATCACATTCTTTTCATAACAAATTCGTCATTCAGCAGTCAAGACTACGCAGCGCAAGGCATTGATTTTTCGGCATTTAAGGCACTACATTCGCTAGAAAGACACAACATACTTGTTCGACGGACAACAGACAGCCATTACTTCTATCTACGTGAAGATCATCAGACACGTGAGGCAAACGCCTGGGATTCCATGCTGACCAAGAGGGAAGGAACTGCCTTAAGGACGTGCAGCTGGCCAAAACACTCAAATTTTTGATCTACCTAAGTTTCTATCACAACATGCTCTCAATCTAAGTTAGTATCTAGTTTGCATATATCAGAAACTGTTACATGTAACACCTTCTTATCACACTTCTGTATAACTGTTTAACATTTACTTGTTATTGTTTTAGTTTACATTGCATACTTCAAAACCGAAATTTCAACAAATAATTTTACTATATTTGAATACCCAAATTTCAATAGAATACAAATGATTTCAACTTTCAGGCTATTGAGGTTCGTTTTTAAAAATGGTTTTATTTTATTTAAAATATGAAATAAAATTTCAAATAAAAAACACATTAATTTTGTTTAAAGTGAATTTTGGTTTTTAAAACAATATAAAGTTCTTCTAAATGGATGCTTGCAAAAGTTTGTCATACTTAATTAAATTCACATGAAATTAAATTTTAAAAGAAAACAATGAAGTTTAATAATAGATTTTTATAAAATAAAAATAAAAATAGATTGTTATCTTATAAGGTTATTGAATATCTATTCATTCTCAAATTCTTTGCAACAAATTTTAAAATGCAAAAAATTACAAAATCAGCAATATTGTATATAGATATGGAATTATGGTTCGTAGGGAAGCTAAGTTGGACTCAAAGGCTGGTTTGGGCTTTAGACTTTAATCCCAGGTATGTTTGGGCTTTTAAATATAGTTGGAGCTTAGAAGGTTATCTGTCCCACATCGACTACAGAAGAGAAAGTGGCGGAAGGAAAGTGATATAACTGTGGATTCGAGAGCCGTTTCAATTCATACCTTTCTCGGCCTTTTGGCTAAGATCAAGTGTAGTATCTGTTCTTATCAGTTTAATATCTGATACGTGAACCATCGGTTCACATGATATTAAATTTATTTTTTAAGGGAGAGGGTTCACAACAATAGCTTGCTATTGGAGCACTCAAGCGTCGCCCATGCGTTGCACTACAGCACGTGCCCGGCGCATCCCTCCATTTCCAGTTGAAAATTTCACCTTAAAAGAATTGAATCATATTTCGTTTTGTTTGTGCGATGGTATATTTTTTGATTAAATATTAAAAAGGATAATCGTTAAATTGTAAATCACTTTTTTTCTTAAAACCTAAAAAGGAAATATATTTTTAAATCATTTGGGTAAATTTACTCTTATAACCATCATATAAACTTAGATTTAACCAATTTCAAGTTTGTTCAATTATAATAAGTCCAAACTAAATAAATTATCAGATATATTACAAACCTACATTTAATTCTTCCATGCTACTAACAAATATAACTTAAACATTGCCAGTTCAACATATGTGTTTCATGTTAAACCCTGATCACAACGACTACAGTTCAATATATATGTGCCAGGTGAAGTTTAACCCTGGATTCGACACCTTCTAAGCTTCACAAGGGGAACTCTGATTCAGACTCTTTCAAATTTGTTCAAATGATCATTTTCAAGTTTATTCAAATATAACTTAACGATGATTAAGTCCAATATGTATAGAAGTTATGTTAGAAACCAAGATTTGACTCTCTTTAAGTTTATTCAAATATAACTTAATGATGATAAAGTCCAACATGTATAGAAGTTGTGTTAAAAACCTAGATTTGACACTCTTCAAGTTTGTTCAAATGATCCCTTTCAAGTTTATTTAAATATAACTTAATAAATTAACCATGGTTAAATCCAACATGTATAAAAGTTGTATTAAAACTCAGGATTTGATACCCTTCAAGTTTGTTCAAATGCTAACTTAACGAGTTAAGTCCAACATGTATAGAAAGATGTTATATTTGTAATTTTTTTAGGTTTTAACACATTAAGGGATAATTTTGTAAGTGAGGATATTTTAAGGTTATAAAAATAAAAGATTAGTTTCATAAATAGCTTTTGTTTTTATCCCCTATAAACCAATTCCTCATATTAAAAAGTAGAGAAAAATGAATATGATATTTTTATATATTTTAAGAAAATCAGATGCTTTATTTTTTTTCTACTTAAATCCACAAGAATTCATAGAAAAAAACGAAAAAATAATATGAAGGCAGAAACTAATTTAATTCCAGTAAAAATTTGAAACAAAAAAGTAAATACCCTGTTAAATACATAAATATGATGTAAGTTGGAATGGTTACTTGACAAATCCATAACTGATAGTTTCTATAATAATCATATTTAAATATAACTTTTACTTTCAATTATAGTTATACTGGAAGTATCCACGAAATTGGAGGGAAGAAAAATCTCCACAATAACTAACTAATAAATATTGGAATTATGATGTACAAAAAAGGCAATTTTTATAGGCATCCAATGGCGAGGGTGACTGTTATATCACTGCTCTCAAAATTGGATTCTAAACATGGCCTTCTTCCAGCAGAAGGCAACTCAACAAAATAATTAAAGTTCCCCTCCACTTTTTTTTTTTTTTTCACCCCCCATAATTCACTGAACTAACTGAAAAGAAACAGTTTACCATGGACACCATTCATAACCCTATAAATACTATGCCTCCACGTAGCTGCAGTTGCCTACCTTTTTACTTGACATTGGAGGCGCCGCCCTTATCATTAAACTTTGCAGGAATGCTACCATCTATAAAAAAAAAAAGAAAAAAACAAAAACAAATTATATATTGCTTGGATTTTATGTTTAAAGTTCTGCAAAGTTATGCTAATGAATGGAAAATTCAAATTAAATTTTGATGTTTCAATGATTAACAACATAAGTGCTCAGATTTGGGACTCCAATGAGCTATATTAAGATGGCAGGAAGTAAACACTTAGGTAATGCTTCGATAATTATTGTAAAATATGTGGCTTTGAAAGATGATGTTATAGTTACAAAAAACAATGGCTTTTTAATCTTGGAAATCAAAAGAGTCTCCAAAGTAATTATAGATTATTATAATAAAAATTATAGTTAACCTAGTTCAACTATTCTTCTAAAGGAGGAAATTTGAAAGCTTTCTCAAGATCTGAATATAATATAATTGATTATAATTGTTGTCAAGTTTATAGGAAAGCGAATAGAACAACAGCTTATCTAACTAAAAAAGGTATTTACAATATTGATTCTAATATATGGTGGATAGATTTTCTAAGAGATGTTGGAAAATTTGCCTAAGATTATTAAGGATCTTTGTGTAAATTTTCTTACTCATAGTTTTCTTTCACCAAAAACAAAGGTTCTGCAAATTTGGGTCATAAATTTGGGTCAAAGCCCGGTTCAGCCTGTTGTAAGCCCAATCCGGTATCTGTAGGATTGGGCTGGGGCTGTTTTTAAGTCCAGTGGGCTGACAGATATTGTTAAAAAAGCAGAGGGGAGATTGTGTAAGTGGGGGGTTCTTACCGAAGCAAATCCAATGCACATGATACTGAAACCAGGGAAATAAAACGGTGCTCCGTCAGAGAGGAACAAAGCTGGAACAGAAAGTGGGATCTTGTTAGTTTAATTAGGCTTTTAGGACCCAAAAAACAAAAATAAAAAAAATAAAGGAAAAAGGGCTCAAAATCAAAGTTCCAATCTACCTGTTAGAGGAGTGAAAGCCAAGGGAGAAACAAGATGAGCGAAGGAAGATATGCCCGAAATACACCCTTGAACCTTCCCCTGAATTGGATAAGGAGAATTGGATCAGTCTTATGAGCAAACCATGTGATTTGATTAAAAAACCCTTTTAAACATGAATTTGTTGTAAAAGTAATCATTTCTTTTATAAGATATATGTAAATATTTAAAAGGGTAAAAGGTATTTTTGCATATTATAAGTTTTTTTTATTTTAAAAGTATGAGAATGATTAGATTTGTAAATTTTGGATTGTTTGACACTTTCAACCAAATATGTCCACAATTAATTTAGGAGAACGATGAGAGAGTACCTGCTCACTGGGACCGACTTGTTTGGATGCAATGCTCCGAATCTGCACATTTTTGGAACCCAAAATCAATAAATATGATGCTTTTAAAGCATTTCTGACAGAATTCATAACCAGAAACAGAGTAAAGAAAAACTTACGCATGGTGGCGCAAAAACAGTCAAAATGGAGAACATAGCGGCTGCATATGGAACCTATATAAGCTTTCACCGTGTTAGGTCATAGAAGCAGGCTAAGCATTAGCTCGGAAGTGTCTAAGAAATATATGAATGAGATTAATAGAAAATAAGTTGTAGAGAATTACCCAGAAGGACCAGGCGATGCTGTAAAGAAACATCTGCATTTAAGGCCATATATGAGTTCAGAGAGAAAAGCTGAAAACCGAAAGAAAAAGGTTCACATAGTGAGGGAGATACTAACGTGAGAGAAGCTAAAGAGGAGTCCTAATGAAAGCAGCTTCTCCTCTCCTATGCTGGGGGCCAACATGGGCATAAGAACCAGCTGCAAAATTGCTTCCATTTTCAGATGAAAATTCCCAAAAAATAAATAGGGAGCATAAAGTAGGAAAAAAAGAATTACACAAGGAATACATACCTGTGATATTGTGCCTGCAATCCCAGAAATCATCATCAAGTCTGCAAACTGGTGTTTGTTGAAGTGAAATCGGGCCTTTAAGTAGTACTACGCAGCAAATAATGGAATATGACAATTAAATCGTATAATCTTTCACTGTAATTTCATCAATATGAATAAAACAGAGAGAGAGAGAGAGCTAGAAACTCAGTACCATTAAACAAGTATGAAGGCCAACGTCCCCAAGATTACTGAAGAAGGAGACGATTGCGGCTTTTGTAAACGTGGAACTATATTGGAAATCGAAAAGGGGATTCCCCCGATTAGAAACAGTAGAAACAAGAAAACAAAAGGAAAAAGACAATGATTTATATCACGGACGGACTTGGTCTGCAACAAGGAGAGCATATCGTCGAGGGATGGCATTGATCTGAAAGCTGGCGAATCCTGAGTTGACTCGCCATCCAAATGAATGATGCAAGGCTTCTTTTGCTCTGCTATTATTGCCTGATCAAGAACACCCTCCTTTATGATCGAATCAGGAAGGAATAGCCTCGTGTACACTGCCCCCACCGCCGCAACCGATGCAGCTACCTGTGCATTTGTTCAGAAGGTAAAGAAATTAAATAACTGTTCACGACCAAAATATCCATAATTTTATATTTTATTACCTCCGGATCATTTGACTGATTTGGAAAATAAACGTATTCGCTCTATATAGAGGATCACTTACAAGATCAATTCAGATCGGCTCTAACTTGTTTAAAAAGCGTAATTTCAAGAAAGGCCGGATTCAGCTTATGCCTAGGGGTTTTTTCTTGAAAAACAAAAATACTATCATAGTGAAGGGGAATTGAACCTGAATGGTAAACTTTACCCCTAAATGTGTGAAATTTGAATCATTGAATTATAACCCATATTTACAAAATTGACAAAACTTAAAGTTACTTATCTTGTCCCCGAATCCTAGCTTCGTCAATATTGGCTTCGAGGAACTAGATGTGTGCAATTATGTATAAATTAGCACTAGCTCCTAAGAATTTGATAACTTTAACTCTAGTAACAACTATTCATGTATAAACCTTTTAAGTTTTGGATCAAATTAATTCATCGACACAAATAATTCATGGATGAAAATCAAGTTATTTAGACCCATTGGATTGACAACGCGAACTACCAATTTTAGAATACGAGATATCCATCCTAATCACTGTTGACGTATTTGCCCAATAGACACGTAACAAGAGTGGTACTAATTAAGTCCAAGAATTCTTTAATAAATAGAGGACCTGAAACGTGGAAGAAGTTGAGAGAAAGCGAGAAGAAAGAGTCCCGCATACAAATGCAGATGATCCAATGCCGGAAAGAACCCCGAAGGCCGACGCTCGTCGACTCTCTGGAATATTATCTGCCTGGAAAAAAAATAATAATAATAATAATCATAATAATTACGAGAATTTTTTAATTAAAATTTTTTTATAAAACAACAAATTAAGGAAAAGGACAAAAACATTATTCTACCACATAAGCGAGGGCGAGGCAGTGCACACTTCCTTCGCAGAGCATAGAGGTAAGCGTCTTGAGCACGTAGTAAGCATAAAAAAAGTTCCTGCTTCTACTCCAAGATAATATAGCTGTAAATATTAAAAATTCAAATTAACCATTATAATTTCAAATAGCAAACGCATGCATAATTAATCAGACTCTCTATTCATATATATCACACACCTAAGGGAATAATAACGAGACACATCGGGATCATGAGCAAAGCCTTCCTCCCATGCATATCCGACAGATTACCTACCAAAGGCATCAACACGAATGTTCCCAATCCTATTATCTGCACCACAAATTTCACATGTTTTATTGCCATAAATCCCAAAAAAAATAGGCACTCGAAATCAACTTGATGGGTATTTGTTTTTTTTTTTATTACGGAAAGAAACTATAAAATCATAATTTCCATTGAGGTTTGATTTAAGTGATAAAAGGATGAGTGAAATAGGTACTCAAATCCAATAAGAAAGCCTAATCCAAAAGATTATTATGAAGGTGATATAGGATCGGATCATTACCCATCCCTAAAGAAATCGGACGGTTCACATTGTAAACCCTCTTTTTGACATCAAGTAAGCATTTTCCGTTATTTATGGGTTCTCAATGAAAATATCAATGATAAGTTTCTATACCCAATATAAAAGTTCAACCCAAATTACCGATCTGTTTAAGTGAAAAAATCTTTCAAGCTTAAATATTATTCCATAATTTCTTATGAAATCGAAATGAGATTGTATTATTGGGATGGGAAGATAAAGTTTCAAACTCGAATCCTTACAAAACATAATATTATAACATGATAAAATAAATAAATAAATAAATATAAAAAATAAAAATCATAATTTTATAAAGATAATTGAATAGAGATCCACAATCATTCTTAAAGCTAAATAGATGGACCTTTAACACTAGCTATTATGATCCCACGCCATAGCGGTGGGTCAGGTTCAAATTCAATGTCCCATTTTGCTAGTTATAATATTCCTCTATTTTCGCTACGGACAAGAACAAACATGAATCTGATGAATCATGAAACAAACAGAACAAATAATAAAAACACGAGAGGGGGAATGGTAGTGAGTGTGGGGTCCGATAAAAGTGTGGGATAGCAATTGGAAGTTTCTTCTACATTGAAACTGCCAAAAGATATTCATCAAAGGACTTTAACAGAAATTTCGCACTGCCGTACTCATAGTGTCAAATAATAGGGAGAAAGAAAATGTGGTTGTCCCCCACAGTTACCAACGATTTTATTTTAGTTTCTAAACTTTGTTGAATCTTCTTCCTTTTTTTTTTTAACTGCTTTTGTGACAGGTGGGCAAAATGTTAGAACCTATAAAGTTAAAATTTTACTATTGATGTCAGAGATCCTGAAATTTCTAATAATGCTAGATTTAACCTAAAATCTTTTTAGTTTACTTGACTTGGGAGAAGAAAGAGAGAGGATGTATGGAAACAGTTGATCTAAAAAATGGAGTACAAAAATAAAAAATAAAGGTGATGATGACCAACAATTTTTTTGAAATACAATATTTTTTAAGATTTTGGTTATTTGTAGCTTGATACATCTTAAGGAGAGATTATTTTATAACGATGGATTCAAGCCAATTTACATATATTTCGATTAATTTTATTTTTGTATGATGGTCAATTTTAAGTTATTTTTAGAGGATTCGAATTAATGATCATTAGAAAAATCTTAAAACTTTAAACTAATTAAACTATCCCTTGAGATTGTATCATAAGGAGAGAGATTGAAATCCAAATCCATAGATATAAAATATATTTACAAATTTTTTTTAACCATTTTGAGTAATTTCATCTATGCAACTCGCATGTAAAATCCATAGACCTCAGAACTAAAAATAGAAATCAACTTAGATTCTTTGTCTTATATTAAAGGGGAAAAGCGACTTGTGACTCAAGCCTCCCTGTGCACTTCTTTAACTCAAAAGCATTCAGACTATTCAACATTTTGTTGAATCAATGAAATTCAAAACTGAGAAAATCAAACACAGCAAACTCATTTCATGTTCAATTCAAAAACAAAAACGCTAAATGAGGAATCGGATCATAACTAAATCAAACGATCCAGAGACATAACGAGCTCTCACTCTTGTTTTTCATGCATCTAACTATAATCAAGACAAAACAGTTCTGTTTGGCTGCCAAGAAAATAAGGAAAAGTAAACGTACCACTTGTTGAAATCCGGTCAAGTAAATGGCGATGGAGCACTCATCTCTTCCGGGACAAAGCGCAGCCATCGTGACGTCGGTGATGGCGGGAACCACCATGAACGTGGCGAAGTTGTAGAGAAAAACAGTCATAAATAGATGTCTCAACCCAGAAAGCTTTTCCATTTCAAACCGTTCTCTGCCTTCACACACTATCAGAGAAAAACGGGATAAAAAGGGAAAGGAAAAAAAAGGGAGCTATTATTCAGCCCAACCTACAAGAAACTCTCTAAAACACATCATGATTTAAAAGAGGACGCATCTTATAACCATGTTTTTTGTCATTTTCTTATGAATTTTTGGCCTCCAATATCCTACTCTTTTTTCCTTTTTTTTTTTTTTTTTTTACTGTGCATTAAAATTCTCAATTTGAAAGCGGAAAGTAGAACAGAGTTTGTAACAGCCCAACCAGAAACCTGAAATTACAGTAGTTGACTATGGGTGTTTTCCGTCTGTGATGTCACATTATCCTCTCCTTTTGTTATTTTATTTGTTGTTCTTTTTTTTTTTTTACTTTATAGAATGAAGAGTGGGGAAAGAGCAACGATGAAGATGCTTAGCTTGTAAGACGATGCAAATTAAGAGAAATTTGCTAAGGGACCGTTTGGACGCTTGCAGTGTTTACCTTCCTTCTGACGCGTACAAGCTTCATATCCCACTTATGGAGTCCCAACTAAGCCCCACCACCCGTCCAATTATTAGGGCTCTTTAGTTTTTATTTTTAAAAACTGTTTTCTATTTAAAAAAAAAAAAAAAAGATGAGCAAGAAAAATAGATAAAACTCATTTGGATTTGTATTTTATATTGTTCGAAAAAATGCAAAAAAAATTAAATTAAAAGAATATGAACAATTTTTAAAGGACACCAAAATGGTTTTGTCTTCTTAATAACAATTTTCAAAAACATGAATCAAACACATCTTTAGTTTTGAATTTCTCTTTTTTGTTAAATTTGGGCATGTTATTTTTTTATTTTTTATTTTTGAAAGGAGGCCTGTGATTTAATCATATAATAGAACATTAGGAGTTAAAAAAAGTTTATTTCTCTTTTCTTTTTTGTTTGTATAGTGGCATAATAATAACCATAAATTTGTTGATTTAGGGTCTGTTTGTTTACTATTTTTGAAAACTATTTTTGTTCAAAAAACACAGCACATTGCTGTTTTTTTTTTTTTTTAGAGACACATGGAATACTAATTTAGAAACAAAGCACGCTTTTAAGAGAACACCAAATACACAAGCTGGCTCTTTTTTTTAAACTATTCCCTAAAATAATTTTGAAGACACAATTTCAAGGCTCTCTCAAAACGCTCTCTGTTATATCAATTTAGTGTTTTATGTGTTCTCAATGTGTTTTTCAAAACAAAAAACTATGAATCAAATGTGTTCTCACTATTTTCTTTGTTCTTTTTATTTTTAAGAACAAACCACGGTTTTTAAAAATAAAAAAGATGCCCTTATTCAAACAATATGTTTGATTCTTTTTTTTGATACGAAAAACACAAAGAATATTAAATTCAATTAACAAGAATAATTTTTAAAAAACACAAAAATTATGTTCTTTATGTTTTTAAAAATCGTTCTCAATAACAGTTTTAAGAAACATGAACCAAACATACCCTTGTTCACCAAATGAGAAATAAAAAAAACACCGCTAACAATATGAAAATTGGCATTATCTATAATTATAATAAACAATGGAGCGTCAGGAGGGCTTCCTAAATTCAAAAAGTCATGAAGTATATTTTGCCATTATGTGAGAAAGATGATAAAAACCATACTTCAGTGAAGCTTCCTCAACACAATTCCACTGTTCAAAAAAAGGAGTTGCATGTCTTATCAAGTTAGATATAGGCCAAGTCATCCTCATTAATATTAAGCATGAACAATTAATAATATACATAAATTTATACACTTACCCTGTTAAAAATTGTTCCCACCTGTATAATAATACAATGTTGACATAGAACATGTCGATTAGATAGTTAGAGTTTCATAATTGAACTATTAGTCCTCGAGCTCAACTCCGAAATGTGCTGCTTACGACTCAAAGTTCTATCATTCTCAGATTAGCTGATGGACCCATAAATTTAGCTCTATATGTGCATATACTGCAATTAGCTTAATCGTATAAGATTTAATATCGATTCAAGAGGTATAATTGGCATCAGGCTCGAACTAATCGGCTATAGTCGATAATTTTTTACAAAAAATCGAGGGCATCGTCTCTTGGCCAAGGCTAAGTCCATCTCCTCACAGGTCCATCCCGACCGAACGAGCATTAAACAGATATGCGACATGATGGAAAGATATCTTCTATTATAACACAAATGCTTTAATCTCTTACGATCCGATAAAAATAATATAATACTAATTTTAGTAATTAGTACATAACTTTTGGCCCAATTTTAGAGTGGACATAACATACACTGTAGAACTTCATAACTTGATTTGCATAGGATATTTATTGTATGTTTCCGAGAAAAAAACTATTATTAAACTTGAGAGATAGAAAATATCAAAATATTGAAATTTGTATCTAACTGTTTCTTTGATGTTTTTCGGAATTAAACTCCCTCGTTTTCGTGGATGTACACTGTATTGTTCCTTCTTTTTTTATTTGTTGTAATAATCTTGAGTTTGAAAAATTAGAGGAAAATCTCCCCAGCTTAATAGATTGGTAATTACTAATTATCCATTAAAAATGGATTCATTGAAAATGCATATTTAAAAAGTCAAATTAATAAGAGAAGAGAGGCAAAATATAATTTAGTATTATCGAAAAAATGCTTATTTTAATCATACATTATTTTGAATTTCAGAAATATAGCCAATAAAACAAACGTATGATAAGATATTGTTGAATTAAAAATTTATTTTTCAAACTATATTGGGGTTAAAATATAGAATCTTACTCATATTTGTTTGAAAATTAGCAACCCGAAGCACGTTCCGTGTGAAAACCATAAATCGTACTTTAATGGATATCCCAAAAAAAGAAAAGAAAAAAGAATATGATTTACAAAAAGTTATTATTTTTTAGAACGATTTAATATTCTTATAAAGACTCGAATCTGTTCTTTCCTATGTTCCACCCAACCCTTAATCAATGAGCCAGATTTCATTGGTTAAGTGATTTACAAAAAGTTAAATTTGGGAATTCTGTTTATTTTTTAAAAATAGATAAATTTATTGGTTCATATTAACAATACAAATCATATAATCGAAATTAACAAGTAATCAAGACTGCTAAAAACTTTAAATGATGACGTAACATCCATGTTAGTAGCAAAAAGATTGGTTCAAAGCTTACAGATGTGATAATCTTATAATACCTAAAATGTCAGAAGAAATGGTCTGATCCTCTTATTTTTATTTCTCGAACTGAATTGGAATATTCATGCATATAAATACAAATGGTCCAATAGGAGCAAGAATTTCCATAAACATTTGAAACATTTCTTTTCTTAGCAGAAGAGTCGTTTTCAAGTAGTGTTCGATCGATTACATATTAATCAATATTGGATTGATTGGTATATGCCATTCTAATAAAAAAAGGATTTGTCTAAAGTGGCGCTTGCTTTTTTTACTTAACGCTTAATATAATTTTTTTGACTAATATTAAATAGTACTTAATAAAGATTAAGATAGTTTTGCTTTTAACATTAAATGAGTAGGGATGATAACGTAATGACATTTCGATTCCCACCTCACCACTCTTAATGGGATTTAGCTGATTAATCACCTAAGTAATGCCATTATTTTCTCAAATTTGAACGAGTCGTGCTGCCTGTGATTGCTTACTCCCGCCCCGCTCAATATATTTTAAAATATTTTATTATTATTTTACATTATATTTTAATATAAATAATAATACACACACACACACAATGTTTTTTTAATAAATAATTTATGTAATTCATAATATTTTTTATTTTTTTATGAAATATATTAATTTTAATATAATAAAAATAAAAGGTAAATAAATTTAAATATAAAAAATTAAAAAATAAAAAACAAAATCAAATAATTGTTGGCTTTGAGTAATTTTCCTATTCAGGCTGATCCGCGAATTTTAAACGATAGTTTTGTGAATTGAAAAATAACGAAATCGGCCTGACGCCACCCGTCCCAAACCCTCTGTCATTATCCTTAATAATGAAATATATAATCATTATCCTTACTGACAACGGTTTAAAAATTTTCTTTATTTTCAAGGAAAATGATTTCTTTCTAAATAGAAAAAGTAAAATATTTTCATTTCTTCTATTCAGAACTTTTAAAATTTCAAAGAACAAAGTTATTTAAAAATTTTAAAAATAAAGACTGTTTAAAAACAAACAACCCCTAAGTCACTTCGCTTCTTTTGTTCTGCTCACTCTATTTTTCATCAAGTTGCTTCTTCTCTTGCCTAACTCACTTCTTTTTCTTGTGAGTTTCGAATATCCCTCATTCATAGGTCCGAGATCCCACATCTATGAATCGGAAGGTCCGAATGCATCAACTCGCAATCGCTTGTTAGAATCAATAGGTCTTCAAATCATTCATTTACATACTAACGAATACACTTTGATTCGCCACACTTAATCTACGATTCATTTGATCGAATTCATTATCCGAACTACTAACGCGAAAAACCATGGCGACAACCACGACAACATTAACTATCCACCGCAACAAGTCGTCGACAAGTAGCAATAAAAACAGAGAAAAAATCAAGACAAACCGAGATACATGTAGAAGAAAATACTTTATTGGAAAACAAACCTACGAGGAAAGAAAATGATGGAAAAGTGATTTCAGATTAAGAATAGTAAAAAATCACTTCTCCTCTCGAGGGAACAAAGGCCTGAACAAGAAAAGAGAGAGAGGATTGGCAAGGGTTTTTTTTGGGAATTATGTTAATTAAATTCCATCTAATTAGTGACAATATTAAATATAAAAATTAACGGATACATATTAGACCGCAATATTTGCATCTGCGGCCTGCAACTTGCAAGTCTTGTTAGGCCCTAGGGTAATTGGGTTCAACCTCATTGTAATTGGGTTCAGCTAGATCAAATTTTCATATCTAGACTTGGACACAGGTCCAGAAGTGTCTTCGGTACTGGCCCAAAGTATAGCTTCTTGGATCTTGGCCCGTTTGTAACCAGCCCACATATGAAGATCCGTAGCTTGAGGCTTTGAGGCGCGAGAGTTTAATCTCTGCATATTACTGAAGGCCCATATCGAATTGGGCCTATCACATCCATGTTCAATGTCTGGCCAAAAGTTGGACCTAGGCCCATAAGATTCAACTTATAGAGCACTTGGGACAAACAATTTATTTAATGGCTCAGATTAGGATGGATCTTCACTATGTTTTATCTCAGCTCAGATCACGGTGTCCAGCATAATTAATTAAATTTAATTTGAGAAAAAGAAAGAGTAGATATGATCGATAAACAATATTTAAGAAAAAAAACAATTTATATATAATCTAAAAGTGTGTTACAGCTAACTTTTTTCCTCTCTATAAGCCATAACCGTCCCTCCTTCTATTCTATCTTTCAGACCTTATTCGTTAGAGAGGAGCAATGATTTTTGGCAATTTCTTGGCGTAAAAGCATCCCTTCTAATATTTGAGTTTTCTTTTATAATAAAGTATTTTCTTTCATGTTTGTGCTTGCTTTATCATGCTTTAAACTGATCTGCTGCGATGTGTACTGCTATTGCTGATTTTATGATAAAGAATTACAAGTATTTCTGATGATTGGTTTTTCCATTTAGCCATTATTTCGCAGCTTAGATAAAGAAAGCCAATATGTAGCCTATCATCTTATTCATTAATATATTACATATTTAATCATAGTATTTTTGGTGATTAATTCATTAAGCATTTCAGTTTATCCTTTTTATTATTAACTTTGATATCGTCTAGAGTTTTTAACATATTTTTTATTATATATTTTTTATCTATTGTATTAATAACGTGAATCAATAAATTTATCCTAAAAAAAAAGTGTTACATGTAAACAAAGGAAATAAAAAGATAAAAGAGGTATCTTCTACAGATCCAGAGGCGGCAATCGCTTTCCCTTTTGGATTTGGGCTTTATGAGAGAGAAAGTGGAGAGAAGAAAGCAAAAAAATGCACAGCAATAGTACTACTACTACACCTGGAAAAGCGGCCGCTCACATGTGAAGTGAGGAGCCGAGCCAACAAGCCAACAGCTCATTTATGCCTTTGGATGTTCTCGAGTGCTTCCAAACCTAACTTTGAAGTGGTACAATATCCTACTTATAGTCCCCTATTGGAACTACTAAACTACACCAGATATGAGATCTCTCTCTCTATCATATATATATATATATATATATATATATATATATTAGATAAAGATGTCAAAAGATAGGCCGAATATATAAATATGTGAAGTGAGTTGAAGATAAATCAACCAAATAGTGATAAATGAAATCAAAATAAATAAATAATATTGTACTTATGCTACAAAATAGTACAAAATGATGTGAAAGTATAACTGTTTGTAAATCCAGATGCTCTACACGGTGTTATAGAATATGTCTTAACATAGTTGACATGTTGAGATGTATTATAGAACACATGTCACACTATGCTTGATAATGAGAAAAAAAAAGTAAATATCTATGAGAAATGAGAAAAAAGTAAATATATATAAGGAACTAAAATTTGGAAATATCTTCGATATTTCGGTCATCATAAAATTTTGACGATATATCGGATTTTTGTCAATATTTCGACTTAAAGCCTGTGTTTGAGGGTTTCGAACCCACTTAAAACAAGGAATATCTGCACATACCATCTACTGATTGCACTTGATATATATATAGTGTAAATGCTATTTATATTTTCTTATTATTTATGACTATTTTTATTATTTTTACATTATTGTTTTAATAATATCACTTAATTTTATTTTTTTTCATAAAATCCTTTCACCTTTTCAAAAAATTTAAATTTTAAAATCAATAAATTTACAATATTTTGAAATCAAAAATTAATTTGATAAGAAAAAGAATCAAATAATATCTCATTTAAAATTTTAATATTATAATATACAATATTTTGAAACTTCTCATTATCTACTTAATATTTATAATAATAACATATAACATATTTAATTTAATAGTTACTGAATCCATTTGATTTTAATCTACCTTAATTAAGATATGAATCATTTCTCATTATCTATATAAATAATTTTATAAATGTATAAATTAAAATAAAACTCATTAATTTAAGAATTATATTAAATTGCTATATTTAATTTAGTAATTATAAAACATTATCCAATTAAACAAATAATTTTAATGGAACCGATGTTTTTGTAAAAATATCCATCAATATTTTACTGATATTTTTTATATATCCATAAAATCCAATTATCGGAGAGATCTACGCTAATGATATTTTCGATCTCAATATATATGAAAAATATGACAGCACTGTTACGCTTTGATCAAAAGTTCACAAGCTATGTCAAAATGCAAAGGTTTCCACTACATTGAATCGGGTTACAATTTGGATTCATATGAACGAGATCTCCCTTTGCTTTATTCATTGAGAATCAAAACGAGTCCCCTCATTCCCCTACTGATGAACCATTAAGCACAATAATTGAGATTGTCCGGTATTTAATAAGTGCCTCCCATTAGCACTTTGGATACCTGGTCTTATTCAAAACATTAACTATTTAAATAACACTAAATTATTTAAAAGTAAGTTAAAGAGTTTTAATGAATTCTACAAGTTGAAAGGAGGGTGAGAATATTTTAAAGAGTTTTGATGAATTCTATAATATGGACTTCATAAAAGAGGTCAAGAGAGTTCTAACTTGAGTAGACTCTTTCACATGTGGTTACATATATATCTTGTGACATCCCTTGAAACATCCAGGTAGATTTTGCATTAAGATAAGTATCAACCTAACGTAATGGAATAAAATTAAAATTATTTTGTACTTCTTGAAATCATTACTACAAAAACAATTATGATGTCACTATTTTTTATGTCTTAGTATGACTTTAAAATTCATAAAATTGACTAATCATATAAAAAATATTTAATTTGAAATACTAGTTTTAGATTTATGGTGTCATTTTTTGTTAAGTGACGTCATATGAAATTAAAAAAAAAAATGTCTTGGAGTACCTAAATGGTAATAATTTTAGATTATGGTGTTAGTTTTTTAAAAGTGTCGTTATATTGAATTTTTTTAGATTTATGGTATAATTTTTTGAAAGTGACGTCATATAAATTTTTTTAAATTTTATAACTTAATGTTCATTTTATTATATATATTAATTAGGAACATGACGTAAAAAGTTTATTATTTTTGCATATCAATAAGATATAAAATTTTATTGCGTAACTTGAACCATCATCTTTTTCTATGTTTTCTTGCATCTATAAACCCATGTAAATTCTTCCATAGTTTGAATTTGTCAGTGTATATAAAGCACTATAATACATTATCATTACATTATTTTCTTCTTTCATAAAATAATCCCTTAAGAATTTGAAATATAAGCTCAAACTATTATTAAAATCTTTATCTCCTAAGTTGATGTTATATTTTGGGTAACATGTAAACATCACTTTTGTATATGCTAAATTTCCTTGGATATTTTCTAGGTGACTTTCATGTATTGTATTAGCCTTTTATCATATAAACTTAGAACTAATGGTGTATTTAGATTTTTAAGGAATAATGCTTTTATTATTATTTGTACTCCTGCTAAATATACATACTTTATTTTTTCTCTTATTTTTTCACTTTTTATCTCACTTAATGTTTTATTTATAGTTTATTTTGTTAATAAATTAAGCTTTATGTTTCCTTTAACTTTGTTAATTGTTATACTTCTTTCTATCTTTTGGTATTCATGGATTGTATATTTTTTTATGCATATATTTTTTATTTAAGTATCTTAGTAGTCCTTCTCTTGGGGCTTTTAGATAAAAGTTTAGATTCTAGATTTTCTGTAATTTTCTATTATCAAAAGTGTTTTTTAATTTATATCCTTTCTGATCTTCTTTTGTACTAATCACTTCAAATTCATAAATATCATCTTCCTTAATTATTTATTTGCTCATTCTATATCACTTTCTGATGAACATTATCATTATTACTATAAATACTACTCATTTCACTATCAAAACTTAATATATTTTCTAAATCATATTCCTTATTTTCTTCCATATGATAAATGTCTTTTTATCTTTTTGATATTCATTATTGTCATGTCCTAATTCTTAACATTTCCAACATTTGCATTTGCTTTTATCTCTTGATGTATTTTGTGCAATATTCCTCTTTTTATAATTAAATCTTTTCTTATAATATTTTTTAAATGGTTTTCTCTATCTAAATATTTTATATTTTGTAAATATTTTTCTTGGCTTTCCTATTTGTTTTCTAAATTTTCTTTTCTTATACTCCTTACACCCCCATTTTCTTGGAATGTTATCTATTTTATCACAAAATATATTCTCTCCATTTCTTGCACCTTTTATAATATACCTCTTGGTGCATAATTCTGCTAATCTTTTTTTTTTTTTTAAATTATATTATGGCTCCAAGAGTATCAACATCTTCTTTTTTTATTTTTTCATATTCTTCATGGAAATAATTACTCTATTTTTCTGGTAATTTCTTATAGTATGTATTTGTTAAGGTTGTCATGTTCATATTGCTATCAAAGGCATCATAATACCACTTGATGATGCTTTTTCAATTAGAACTGGGCTGGAGCGTGCTTGAATTGCTAGGCCGATTTGCTGGCTCTGGATGTCGGTTTCCTCTGCAAAAACAAGAAGCTAAAGGATGGCGGGGCTCGCCCGTTCTTGCTCAGATACCACAGATGGATTCTTAGGGGAAGAGAAGATCAGCGCAGGAATGAACTTTACGTGCGTAAGTCTGTACCTTTTCAGGAATGGGGTGACCTGGTATTTATAGTGGGTGACTTTCCCAATTGGATGGTGATACTAACTCTCTCTTATTGAATGGTGGATTTTCTTTTCTTATCGATGTCAGATTAATAAGGGATAATTAGAAAACAGTTATTGAGAATTATCCTATTTCCCTTATTGGTGGAGATTCGATTCGATTTATAGGATATGGGTTCTTTAGGCTTTTCGCGTTATCGGCCCTTGGGAGGGATGAAGTACAGGCTCCGTTTGGGCTTCTTGTCGGGCAGGACCGTTCTTTGGAGTGCCTTATTGGTCTTCTTTTAATCCTACTTCTCGGACTTGGGGGGTGGGCTTACGCGCCTACTTTTTAAACCCAATCAGTTGCCCCCCAGCCCTTGGTTACAGCGAGCGTGGGCAAGGGTTGTATCGTTTCTAGGATCGGGTGCAACTTCCACGTGGTTGCTCAGGGTTGGTTTGATTAGGGCTTTGTCGCCGTCAAGCATCTTGTGGTAATGATGACTTTTCGACTTTCGTGCTTATTTCCTCTAGTTCTTCCGGTTCTTTTAGGGAACATCCTCACATTTATTAGCATTGTGCTCCTCTGATATTGAAGCTTTTTCCTTCTCTGCGAGTTCGGGTTTCTTTTTTCTTGAAACTTGTTTGATCATTGTTCAGAACTTCTTTTGGTGC
This sequence comes from Tetrastigma voinierianum, assembly GCA_016808115.1. Taxonomy (NCBI): domain Eukaryota; kingdom Viridiplantae; phylum Streptophyta; class Magnoliopsida; order Vitales; family Vitaceae; genus Tetrastigma; species Tetrastigma voinierianum. The sequence continues at coordinate 1,274,480 of JAEQBH010001004.1, forward strand.
TTTGTAATACCCTGTTTGGGGTCTTCCCTTTCGTTTTGTTCACGGGCGATGCGTCTTTTCCTTCTTTGTCTTTCGAGGTGTTGCGAGCGTTAGGGCTAGCACAGTTGGAGTTTTGTCCGGTTCGTGTATTCCCATGGGTCGGTCGTTTCCTCTTCTTGCGTATAGGGGTGACTCCTCTGGTCTGGTTCGGGCGGGCGGGTGGTGGAGTCCTGTCGTTTTAGCCACGGTTGTTCTTCGAGATGCCCCAAGGGAACCTCCTTCCCCCTTGGGTAAAGGCAAGGGTAAAATTGATGAGATTAAATACCCTATGGGGTCGGAATATCTGAAGTCGGTTGTACGAGGCATACAGCGGTGGGTCTGGCGGGTTGAGCCTTTGTTGGGGAAATCTTCACAAGGCAGTGGGCCCCGTTTGGTGTCAGGGTTTGGTCTCGTTCATTGACCTCCTATGTCGTTCAGTTACTTGAATGGTGTGCTTTTAAGGGTGGCCTACGGGGAATGCCTCTGTTTCCTCGCATCCTTTATAAAAGGGTTTGCGACATTCAACGTCTGCCCTTCTCAACTTCCATGACTTCACAAGATTGATTGCAGTTTGACATTGGTTGTCTTTAGGGATAAAGGCTTGGGTGTTCCCAGTATAGCTCTGCTCCTGGACCTCTTCAGTGTGAAGGAAGCCGCTGAGGGCTTTCTTTATTTATCTAAGTGTTCCAGCGCTCCACTGATCATCTTGGATCTCCCGTCTTCCCACAGGCATTGGAAGGAACGCTACTTTTTTGTCAGTGGCTGCCACTAGGAGTATAATCCCACTGACCAGGAAGACACACTGGGCGTTCCGGCTGTCTGGACCACTCCCGAGAATCTTCGTGAGCTTTGCTTTGTTTTAGTTTGGTTTGGCCTTCACAAATTATAAGTGTCTGCTTTGCATTGGCTATGCTTTCTTGGTGTCGTCTTGACCTTAACCACGAAGCCAGGCATCAAAGACGGAAGTTGGCGAGTGTCTGGCGATGCCTCCTAAGAGCTCATGGTCGGACATTAGTCTTGGTTTGAAGTCTTCCCGACCTTCTACTCTAGGCCTTCACTTCCATCTGTCATGAAGTTCTCCCACGAGAGGCCTCACATTGTCAGGCCAGCTGAGGAGGCTGGCTCGAGTCAGGGCGTTGTCTGAGGCCGCACCGAGTGTGAAGCGAAGTCTGGGACTCCTTAGAAGAGCCATCCGACCTAGGGTAAAGCTCCGAGGTTGGGGACGTCTTCTTCGTCACCCTCTTGCCCATGTCAGTCGGGGCAAGCATCGCCATCTCGGTGAGGTGCGAGAGCACCAGAGTTCGCGACCTCGCTCACGCCTGCTTGCCAAGGCCCAGCGAAGGTTCACTCGGGAGGCTGAGCCTCCGTTGGGAGGTTATGCCTCTCGGTTTGGAGTCCTCACCGTGGCCTTCCATCCACTCCTTCGATAGCGGAGAGGCACAGGAGGGCGTCCCGGGTGGCGGGAGATGAAGATTCATCGCTCCGTCACGAGACATCTTGTTAGGCGATCATGCATCACCAAGGATTCGATCTCGAGAGGTTGGATGCCACACACTTTGTTGAGGCTTTAGCTCTATCACTCCAAGGGGTCGCCTCCGTAAGCTCCCGTGTCTTTATTTGTCTGCCTTTATCTTGGTTTTGAGTTGCGCATTGACTCTATGTTGGGTATTGGTAGGCGGCTACCCATCTGAAGAGTTTGGTGAAAGGGCCAGACTGAACGAGGGTCATGTCAAAGCCGCCAGAGCCTACAAAGCTAGAGTGGCTTCTCTTACCTCTGAGCAAGCTGAACTACGAGCTTGGATGCAAATTATGACGGAGGAAGTCGTGAAGCTCAAGTCGACACAGGCACACTTTGATGGCGCGACGTGAATTTGAGGTAGAAGAGAAGGCCCAGAGAGAGAACTTAGAGATTCTTGAGAATGAAACGGGAGGTTAGAGATGGGCTGCGGTCTTGGCGCCCAGCTTCGACATAGGGTGTCAAGTGGGGGTCATTTTTATTTTATTTTAAACACATAACCTTTACACTTATATATTCATATAATGTTAAGCAAATTAACTTACTTATTACATTCTGTAGCGTAGTTACAAAATATATATACAAGCTTCATATATGGAAATATTCACTTATTTACAATATTTACATTAGTTTAAAATTTCATATACAAAAATAGACCCTAAAGTTATTTCTATTGACACCTATTGATGTGTAGCCTTTGGCTGATGTGGATTGCCCGTTCTACGATTTCCTCTTCTGGCCTCTACAGTTGAACACCGATGTCTCAAAGCTTTCGGCAATTAGAATATGACTTCTATTAGAGTCACCACACTTCCTATACAAATAAATATAACACGTATAACGTTCTGATTCTTTATCGTTCTCATATATATATATACTTTTATTAACCAGGTTTCATTTCTTATCATCTTCCATATACTTTTCATGTAATCTTGTACTTTTACTTCTTGTTCTTATGCTTGTATACTATCATCGCCATGATTGCTATGCTTCTCATATCATGTCGTGTATTCTCTACACTTCCTTTGCATATAACTGTCATTTTCTTTTATGTTTCATGTCTGCATAAACCTTAGAAGTGGATATAGGAATACTATAATCCGCCTGAGGGCAGAAGAAATTGTATTCACTATATGAAGCAGTGGTCCATGAGGGCTGGAGGCATATATTCCTTTGTGTAAACGTTGGTCCATGAGGGCCGGGCGCTATAATATGTATATACCTAATTATACGTCTTTGTACGAGGCGTTGACTATTCCATGAGGGCCGGGTATTGTGGTGACCCTTCGGGGCCACAGAGTGATCAAAGCGGGATCTATGTCCTTCGAACAAGAAAGGTAGATAACCGAACTTGTATCTTTGTAGACTTATTTTTTCCTAATAGGCCTGCCCCCATATCCACTCTACCGGGTTCAGCAGGACAATCAATGTGTATTTTATGCTCGGTATATATCTCATATTTAAGACATTCTTTGTATATTCGGTAATCCTATTATATTGATATATATATATATATATATATATATATATATATATATATCTTATATATATATATATATATATATATATATATATATATAACACTATATATATATATATACAATCATTATTAACTTTTACATTTCATATCATTGTATGCATAAATAAAGCGTACTTTTTCTGTATGCTTGTGAGTTATTTGTAGTTCCTAATATAGATAACTATAGTTACCTCTGAGCCATAGACTTTCATGTTTTCTGGGTTCATCATAATTGATATATATATGCGACGATTCTACGTATAACCATTCGCCAGAGTCCAAAACCTCGAATCGGGTTGACGAAAGTTATGACCTTCGAGTTGGAGGTCATGCGCGATGTCGATCTTGACGAGGCGACCTGAATTGACGAGCTGCACTGGGTGACGACTCGGTCTGACCACCACCGGTCACGGCGTAATATCGTAAGAATATGGATTCTTCCGGCTCAATACGGGCTCCATAGGGTCAAAGCCACCGTGAGGTTTCTGACGAAGGAGATATGACCTTAGAAGTTGGAGGGGTCATGCGCGATCGATCTTGACGGGCGACTGGTACGACGAGTTGCACTACGAAGTGACGAGCTCAGTCAACCTATGATCGGCGTAATATCTTCCTCAGGCATATGGATGGATTCTTTGACTCAATGGGCTTTCCATAGAGTCCAAGAACACCAAATGTCAGTTAGACGAAGGAGATATGACCTTAGTTGGAAGGTCATGCGTAGTCGATCTTGGTGACTGGTGACGAGAGCTGCCTTTGATGGCCAGCTCAGGTGCAGGCACCTCTGTGATCGTGATATCTAATATCTTCCTCAGGCATATGGATGGATTCTTGACTAAATGGGCTTTCCATAGAGTCCAAGAACACCCAAATCGGAGTTCGGAGCGAATGAATATGACCTTAGGAGGTCATGCGCGGTGATCTTTGATGGTGACTTTTGGGTAGCGAAATTTGTGAAGTGGCGGCTCGGCTCTGAGACAGAGCTGAGCTCTGCATGAAGAGTTGAGCTCTGCATGACGTTGAGCTCGCAAGGAAGCTGAACTCCTCTCATGTGGGTTGAGCTCTTGTGGCCCCAGCGACCTCTACGGGACTGACGGCCTACATGGTGGCTATTGTTTATTATTCGGAGTAAAAGACCATAGCTTGGTCTACGGGGTCCGAATTGAAATTAAAAATCATCGTTCATTGATGTGATTATTCGTAGGACTACTGCCAAATTCTCTTTATTTCTTACCCAAAGCCCATTCCTAAGAGTGCAGCTAGATTGGCCCGAAGGCTAGACGAAAGTACAGAACTTGACCAATCTAATGGACTGACCTCGGTAAAATAGTATAACTTGATCTACAGAGGTCCAAATCAATTTAAAAGCCCTAACATAGGATTAATTGGTTGGCTGCAATGCTTAGTAGAAGGACTCACTTCTGATTTCTTTCTGACCCAAAACCCTTTCTAAGATCCGGATACTGCGTATGATCGACAATAAAGGAATTTTAAGGTTCAACTTGCAGCTAGACCATGCAAACACATATAGGGTCATAAAATACTACTCAACTCAACCCTACAAAGAAATGAGTTTAGGAGTTCCCCAAACCCAAACCACACACAAGATAGGGTTCTAAACCATGTATCCATGCAGAAATCAACTACCAATACTGAATTTAGTATTCCATACATTGAGGCAATAATATCCGTACATGTGATCTTACTTCTTCTTAACTCTTCTTCTGCTTTCTTCTCTCTTCTCTCTTATCATTTGCTCTACTTTCTCCAAGACCAAATGAGATATTTCTTTTAGTGCTTATCGCTCATTATTGATCTTATGTTATTTTTATTTTACTTTGGTCCTCAAATCTTATAATATTTAGTGATTTATAATATTTTCTGATAACTCAAATCTTCTTTATTATTTTAGATTGCTTATACATATTCTCTTTTGTTTTATCTTTATTTTATTTCGAATAAATATGCCTTCGTTATTATACGAAACATATTTACTCATTGTTAGGGTATAATTTGAGTGTCTGACTCTCCCCGCCCCAAAGAATTTGATCTCCTCGAAATTCATGCACGATCGAAAAGTTGCGGATCTTTGTGCTCTCATGGTTGCTTCTGGCTCCCAATGCTTCTTCTCTAGTGGTGTTGCGAGCACTTTCACTAATGGTACTTGTTTTGTTCCCTTATTTGTTTCACCTCTCGAGACGAGAATGGTCTTTGGCTCCTCATCATACTTCAAACAAAATCTTTTTTTGTACTTGTATTTTTTGCACTTGGTAGTATGGCTCATCGAATGGTATCTCCGAAACATCGACACATAGAAACACACATCGTGTGGTTGGCCCAACTCCATTAGGGTGCCAATAGATAAACCCGCAGGCGTCAGTTCAAAATCATATGGCCTATGGACTGTGGACTGTTTCTTCGTAAAACCTAAGAATTGCCACTCAGGTGATACCTTTTGAATGTGTCTCCCTTTATATTCAATATCTCTCCTCTTAGGTTAGCATCGACTTTGTCGATCCTTAGCGCCTTTAACCTCTTGAATAACGTACTTTCATGTATCTTTTACTATGTCTTGGACCTACCGGTTGTATAAGACCAGTGTCCAACACACGGGAGTTCTACATTTTTCGACCGCTGAAACTTCATGTGGTGCCATACCAGCTTATTTGAAAACTATTGTTGGGAAAAATTCCATTCAGTGAATATACCTATCGACTTCGAAAGTTCATGACACACCTCGAAGCATATCTTGAGCACTTGAATCAATCTCTGATTCACATCATTTGAGGATGGAATGTCGCATAAATTAACAATTTCAAGGCGGCGTAATTCCTTCAGACCTTGATGTAGAAGCCGCGGATCTCTGTCAGGCACGTGAACAACGACACACCATGCGATCATACAATCCTCATCTACATGCTCTTTCGGCTAATTCGATCCCTTGATATAGTGTCTTTAATTTGGTATAAAATGGGCCGACTTTGTGAATCTATCTATAAATACCAGACAGAGTCATGTTTTGTTGTGTGAGAGGCAGGCCACAAAATTCATGGTAATGTTATCCCACTTCCATTGAGGAATTGGAAGGGGATTGTCACTTATTGTAGTGTATGACTTTGACTGTGGTAAACCTTAGACATATTCGGTCACATCTCTTTTCATTCCTTTCCCACTGTGCTTGTTTAAGTCCTGGTACATCTTATTCCCTCCAGGATGCATGGTAAATACTGTATTATGAGCCTCATATAGCAACTTTTGCTTTAACTCTTTATCATCTGGTACACATAATCTATTCTGGAAATACAAACTTCCCGCTTCTTTCTCTAAAAACTTAGTCTTGTCACCATCTCTAACCATCTGTAAATTTTTCTGTAGCTCTTCATCATTTTTCTGCGCATCTATAATCATTTGCTTTAACCCGGGTTGCGCTTCTAGTTGAGCTAACATAGCTCCATCATCTGCTAGTCTCAATCATTTGTCTTGTAGTGACATTGCTACCATTGTCTTGACTTAAAGCAGCCATTTCACTATGTTAGCCTTTCGGGAGACAGTAGTCTATGATGCGATCCATAATCATAAAGTAACTCTAACTACCTCATGTCTCAAATTTAACTCTTTTACCACGTTAGCAAATACTTGAGACTCTTATGATCGGGTGTAAATTCTACTTTTCCCAACATAGTAGTGTATTATATTTTCAGCAAACACTACCATAACTAACTCTAAGTCATAGGTGAATGGTACATTCATGTAGCTAGCTAATGCGGACGCATAAGCCACTACTTTCTATATCTTGCATTAACACGCGCATCCTAAACCCGATGCGAAGCATCACTATACAAGATATACTCACTCCAGGAGTGGTATTAATCTTTGGTGCTTCAACCAACATCCCTTTCAGGCTGACAACTATTCGACATTTTATCTTGTCCACTCAAACACATTCCCCTTTCTGAGTAACTTGGTGGCGGAGCTATGGCTGAAAAGCCTCTCACAAATCTTCTATAATATCACCGCTAAACCAAAGAAACTCACATGCGGTTACATTTTGAGGTGATTTCAATTCTGGCAGCATACAATCCAAGCGAGATCAACATCTTACCCTCGTGAGACCTGATGTAGCTGGAATGAGACTTCCTTTAGCGAAAATCACATTCTTGAGCTTAGCATATAACTTCTTTTCTCATGCGTCTTTAAGACTATTCTCAGTCTTTGTTCATGTTCTGTGTCCTTGAGCCACTAGGATGTCATCAATAAAACCACAACAAATTGGTCCACATGAGATTGGAAAATAATTCATCGTCATGAGAATTTCTTAGGTGCATTGAGTCGACGAATGGCATGACCAAAACTCATAATAGACGCGGGTTCATCACGGTCTTGACACATCTCCTTCCTTTACCATGCCCGATAATACCACGTCCTTGAGTCTATCTTGAAAGACACCGCTCCTTTCAAGCGATTAAGATCTTCAATTCTCGGCAATGGGTACTTGTTTTCACTTTGTCACCTTATTGATATACCCGATGTCGATGCACATCCGTCGAGTGCCATCTTTCTTTGTCGCGGGTGCGAGGGACACGCGGGTGGATAAATCTTTATCTAAAGTTATAATTCGACCGCCACCAGCTCCGTGAGCCGTCCATCTGGGATATTACAAATCCCAATTTCATCATATTAGATCCAGTGTTCATGATACAATATCTGGAGTCCCATCGATTCACACGGGATCACTATGCAGCCTCTCTTGGGATCAAATTGAACAGATGTCTCTGCATCTTCATATTCTCTTCATTTATCGTCAGTGTTCAGATATTACCTTTGTTAATGTCATATATTATCTAAATCTAGCCGATCATTCTAACACCCTAGCTTATCCTATCACGAGTATTTCGATGTAGACAACCAATCCATACCTAGAATCGGTCAACTCTCGAATGGTAGGGTTATCAAATCGAGAAACTCTTTTGTTTATATATGATAGGACAATTTCTATATATGTTATTCACACTAACGTTATTATTGGTTTAGTTACATGCATGTCATATGCTAATTTCTCCATTCTTTGGTACTTTGTCAAATACATGCTCCATGCACACATATGAATGAGTAGATCCGGGATCGATCAATGCGTACATCTCTATATCATATAAAGAAAACTCTTACCGGCTATAACCCAGTATTAGTCCTCCACGAGCCTTCATAGCATATGCTCGTCATATCTTTGGTCTTTAATAGGCATAGGGCGATCTCTTGTTCCGACACTATGCCTCCTGGGCCTCCTCTTTGAGATGAGCTACTACGGCCCTACCACGATCACGAGTCGGAAGTGGTGCCGCAGATCTTCCTCTGCCACTTCCTTGTTGGCTTCTATTGTCTTTAACTCTCGAGGACACTTGTGCTTTCAAATGCTTTCGAGGCTTCCACCGCAGAAAACACCCTCTGTCAATATCACGCAAACTCCCAAATGCCTTTTATGGCGTGAGGGCGATGAAATTTCTCCCCTGTCAAGCTGAAGCACCTCTACGTACTACGTGTTACATTGGACCTTTGCCTTACCCCTCGGCCAGACTATATTACGATTGAGCTGGAGACTCTCTAGCTCTTTTTCCCGAGAGGACGAAGCTCCTCCTAGAAAACTTCTTCTTTTGAAATCTTTTCTTTCTTTGTCGTTTCTAGTCTCTACTTTCATTGCGACTTGGACCAGCGTAAAAATCCTTTGTTTGGAGAAGTCATAGGTGCAATACCTCTTGATGGAATCATGGAGTCCATCCTCAAAATTGCCCTACTTAAGAAATGCCTCGGTGAGGACCAATTACAGTGCATATTTACTAAGATGGCTAAATTCTTTTCATATTATTCGACCACCCGATAAGCTCCTTTGCTTCAAATTTAGAGCTGACATTTCCCTTGGAATCACTATACATCTCAGTAACATACTTTGTCCTGAACTCTTGGACAGAGACTCCCAGAATCATGGGATTTAGAATCCATGGACTTTTAGGCACTAGTTTCCACCAGTGTTGTACTCACCATGCAATAGTGAGGCGCACATGATGCTCTCGATGGGAGGGACATCTAACCTCTTCTAATACCCTTTCTAGCTTTTCTAACCCAGAGTCGGCTTTCGACTCTTTATGCTCGACTATGGATTCTTACGCTCCGTGTCTTCTTCTTGTGTCTATTTAGGGCTAGGAAGTCAAATCTATCCAAACCGAGCCATGTCTTGCGATATTCTCAGCGAACCACAGTGACTCCATTGGTACATTACTTTCGAAGGTTATTTGTCAACCCCTTGTTCTCTTGGTTAACACTCGGCAACTTCTTGGACGATCCATCTATACAAAACACGAGGACATCCACATCGAGGCCAACACATTTACTAAACCACGAGGCTTTTCTATCTTATATACTACATTCCAAAGCCACCTAAACCTAGGCTTTTCTGGCACTTCTAAACCTGAAGCTACGATACCCGCAAGGCTGCAGCTGACTCGGCATGGGTGTAAAGTGAGGGAGTCATTTTTTTAATTTTTTTATTTTTAAAACATAACACTTACCGCCTGCACATTCATATATGTTAAAACAGCCTTACGATGCAGCAGCGGATTACATCATATATACAGCTCATATAATGATATTCAGATACAATATTTACATTAGTTTTACAAAATTTCCTTATACAAATAGACCTAAAGGTCTGGTGGCCTTTTATTGATGTGTGGCACATTGCGATGTGGATTGCTTGTTCTGCGTTCCTCTTACGTACCTACCCAGTTTAGTGCTAAACTTTACGCTCAAGTGGGGCAACTCTGCCAAAGTGCACCCATAATCCATACTAACATACCTCATTCTGATTAACATCATTTCTCATATATACTTTATAACCAGTTTCATTCTTATCATCTTCCATATACTTTTCATAGCAATCTTGTACTTTACTACTTGTTCCTTGTAATTGTATACTATCATGCTGTAGTCTTTGCTTCCTCATATCATGTCGTGTATTCTCTACACTTCCTTTGCATATACACCTGTATTTTCTTTTATGTTTCATGTGCTCGCTTGAGTGAATGAGAATTCTATAATCCATATGAGGCGGCCCCCGAAGGCGGCGCATTATTGCCATGAAACGGTGGTCCAAATGAGCTTGGGCGCTATATTCCTTTGTATGAAACAGTGGTCACTTGGGGAGCAGGAGGGCGCTATAATATAATGCTGCCAGAGGCCAATATGCCCCATGCTGGGAGCGGTGACCTATTCCATGGGACCGGAGCGTGGTGACCCTTCAGGAACCCAGTGATCAAGCTGGGATCTATGTCGGACAAACGGGTTTGGAATATAAAAACTTGTATATCTGTGGACTTATTTTCCCTAATAGGCATGCCCCGTCTATCCTCTACCATGTTCTAGCAGACAATCATTAATTTTATCTTTCGATTACATATCTCATAATTCACAGAACAATGATATCTTCGGTAATCATATGTGATATATATCTATATATATATATATATACAATCATTTATTCATAACTTTGCATTTTCCATATCTCATTGTAGCCATAAATAACTGTACTTACCACAGCCAATAACATGGGTTATTTATGAATTGCTAATATGAATAACTATAGTTACCTACAGACCTACTGCTTTTCATGTTTTCCGGGACTAATATGGGTTCCAATATTATCATTATATCTATTGATGAATTCTTGACTCAATGGGCTTTCCATGAGTCCAAAAACATGAATCGGGGTTCAGACGAAAAGTTATGACAACCAGAGTTGGAGATTAAGTGCGAGTCGATCTTGACAGTGACTTAGCCAATATTTGCGAGAAATGACGAGGCTCGATTACCTGACACCTCAGTGCGTATATAATATCTTCCTCAGGCATATGGATGGATTCTTGACTCAATGGGCTTTCATAAGTCAAGAACATAATCGGAACAAGCGAAGGGAATGCGACCTTAGAAGTTCGGAGGGTCATCTTGTGATCCCGATCTTCAAACAGTGGCTGAATGACGGATGCGCTGATGACGATAAAGTCGACACTTCGATCTGACACTTCAGTCTGACATCTAATATCTTCCTCAGGAATATGGATGGATTTAACTTGACTCAATAGACTTTCCATAGAGTCTAAAACTGGAGTGGGGATGTGCAGATGTGTCGGAGTTCGGGCGAAGGAGATATGACCTTCAAAGTTTGAGTCATGCGTGGTCAGTCTTGGCGTGACTGCATTTGTGCTGGTTGCACTGAAGTGACGAGCTCAGTCTGACACATAGTCTGACATCCAACCATGCACTCATGCATATGGATGGTTGCTGGCTCAATGGAGCTTTTCCGCCCAGGTCGAGAACGCGAATGGAGTTGAGACGAAGGAGTGCCATTAACTAGAAGTTAGGTGTGCGCGTCAGTCTTGACGAGCGACACGATTTGGCGACTACGAAGTGGCGAGCTTCGGGTCCTGACGCATGGTCTGACATCTAATATCTTCTCAGGCATATGGATGGATTCGCCCGACTCAATGGGCTTTCACGGGTCAGGCCTCCCTAAGTCAGTTCCATCGAAGAGGATCATGACGCCGCGGATTGGAGGTCATCGCGTAGTCGGTCTTGACAGTACGTAAGCGGCTCGACTCTACAGGTCATTTGAGCTGCGCATGGCTGGTTGAGGCTCTGCATGAAGCCAGAGCTGAACTCTCCATGGCCAAGTTGAGCTCTTCGGGACTGGCGTTCTCTGAGTTGACGGCCTGTGACATTAAATGCGTTGGTATTAATTAAAGGTGTAACTTGGTCCTGGGGTCCAGTGAGAGGAATTAAGCCCTAACATCAAGTTGATGTGGCTACAATTTCATGAAGGACACTATAATTATCTTTATTTCTTACCCAAAACCCATTCTAAGTGCATTTAGTTGACTAGGCGGGCCAGAAGCTGAGCAGGCCAATCTAAATGGTGACCTCGGTAAAGGACCATAACTTGATCTAAGGTCCAAATCAGGGTGCAAAAGCCCATCATTTGGTGTGTGGCACCTATCATGATAGAAGGACTCACTTCTTAATTCCCTGTATTTCTGACCAAAACTACTCTGAATCAGGATGATCGACAATAGAAATTAGGTTCAACACACAACTAGACCCTTCTCAAACACATATCCCCAGGAGTCATAAGCTCTTCTCAACAACCCTACAAGAAATGAGTTTGAGGTTAATAAACCATACACAAGATAGGGGTTTCTAAACCATGTATCATGCAGAAATCCATACCAATACTCAAATTTAGTAATTCATAACCCAAGACATGTATCTTGTGCACAGTGATCTTCTTCTTCTTCTTCACTTCTTCTTCTTCCTTTCTTCTCTCTTTACTCTCTTCTCTCTTGTATTATTGCTCTCACTCCCGAGACCAAAATGAAGATATTTCTTTTAGGTCTTATCTAGTAACCAAGTCTTATCTTATTTGGTCCTCCAACTATAATATTTGCAAATCAATTTACTAATATTTTACAATGATCGTCTTACTTTATTATTTGTAATTTAACTTATACATATTCCTACTTTTGTTTTTATCTTTATTTTATTTCGAATAAATATACCTTTACGTTTATTATACCCAAAACATGTTATAAAAATGTTGGAATATAATTTGAGGTCTATGCGGTACCCGGAATGAAGCAGTTGCGGGGATGGGTGCAAACTACCTGGGAATGAGCTACGGGTAGTCGGAGGGTTGCAAACTTCCAGGTGAGCAGCAGGTAGTCAGGAAGGCGCAAGGTACACTAGAGATGAATTTACGTAATAAAAAAGTAGTGTTGCTAAACGAGCCCATTCGCGAAGCTTCGAGCGAGAGCTCTATTGCGCTTATGGGTAATTGCCATGCGTTGCGAGGGAACCTTCAAAGGTAGGAAACTTCACAGTGCGTTGGAGGATGGAGCGATAGCAAGTTTGCGAGGAGCGAGCACGCACTCAGTGGAAAAACCTGGATGGCTGCTTCTGAGAGGGAGGGTTTTTAATGCCTACCCGGGCTTGGACGCCCAATTTTGATATTCACGGCGGCGAGGAGGCGGAAGAGTCCTTTTCCCGTACGGCTACTGCGGAGAGCCAACCAACGGTGACGCTCCTTTACTCACCTTCGCCCCCTAACCCCATGGGCGTGCAGGCTCCTTATGCAATTCTGCTGTTTTTTGTTTGACCTTGGGCTTTCCTAGAGATATGTAATGCCATTCTTAGCTTGATATAATAGATACCCATTTCTATGCCTCTTATTTACCTAATTGTGATTCCTTATCTTGCTGCATGCAGTGACACACTCCTAGTTCTCAGGCCTTAATGAGAAGCAGTTCAATGGGCTAATGTGCAAAAATTTAAATTAATTTCTTGGTATATTTTGGTAGTTGAGCTCTTGGCGAGATGCTAAGATAAGTGGGCCTGTCTGCTTGAAATTTGGAACTAACCACGGGCTACAAGGCCTTAGTTGAAACAGTTGGGCTCTTCAAAGCTGGGGTTATTTGAGGCCATTGGGCCTAATCATGCAGTGGGGCGTCTCACGGGCTCAGTGTCGCACCAGACCATTTGAGCTCTTGAAAGCGGGATTGTTGAGGCTCAGTGACAATCACGCCTAAGTTGGGCGGTGGGCCTGGCTATCTAGTTCAGCAGTTCAGGCTCTTGGCTTGAGTTGCTAAGGCTCAGTGGCTAGATTGCCGGCGGGCGGCTCTACCGGGCTCACTGGGCCTTGGTTGAGCGGTTTATGTGGCCCCGAAGTACATTGAGGCTCAGGTGGGTTCATACAGTGAGCGCTCCTGGAGCTCTGAGGCCTTAGTTGAGCGGTTTAGCTCTTAAACGAGTTCTTTGAGGCTCAGTGAAGCTAATGCGCCTAAGCTAAACGTCTCTGAGCTGTGGCCCCTTTTCTAAGTAGTTGAGCTCTTGGCGAGGCTGCCCGAGGGCTCAGGTGGGCTAATATGCACAGTGACGCTCCTGGGATACAAGGCCTTAGTTGGCTTGGTTGAGCTCTTGGCCGAGTTGCGAGGCTTCGTGGGCTAATGTGTGACCCTGCGCGCTCGCGGCTATATGGCCTTTACGGCTTGATTGAGCTCTTGAAAAATGAGCTGTTGAGGCTCCGTGGGCTAATGCATGCGAGCCCTAAGGCGGCTCCCTAGGCTACAAGGCCTTAGTTGAGCCGGTTGAATGTAGCCAGTGCGAGGCTCGGTGGGCCTATCTACTGGTGGGGCGCTCTGAGTTCTGAGCCTTGGATTGAGTGGTTGAGCTCTTGTGGCTGTTGAGGGCTCAGTGGGCTAATCTTGCCTAAAAGCTAAAGCGGCTCCCTAGGCCTACAAGGCCTTAGTTAAGCGATTGAGCTCTTAGCTGAATGTTGAGGCTTTGGCAGGCTATGTGTAAAGTGGTAGTTCTGTGGCTATATGACATTTTCCGAGCAGTTGAGCTCTTGAAAACTGAGTTGTTGAGGCTCCGTGGGCTAATATGCCTGTGTTGAACTGGCTCACAGGCTGAGGCCTTAGTTGGCCGGTTGAGCTCTTGGCCCGGATTCTTGAGGCTCGGTAATTCATCTGCTTGACGAGGCCCCGGCTGCGGGCTCTGAGCGCTAGTTGAATAGTTGAGAACTTGGCTGACTCTTGAGGCCCGAGTGGGTAATGCACTGTTTGAGGCGGCTCATGGGCTACAAGGCCTTAGTTGAGCAGTTGAGCTCTTGAAAACTGTGTGAGGCTCATGGGCTAATCTGCTGGTGAACTATCTCACAGCCCTCGTGACCTTTTAGGTAGTTGAGCTCCTTGAAAGCGAACATTGAAACTCACGTGGGCTAATATGCCTAAGTTGAACTGGCTCTGCGGCTACAGGCCTTAGTTAGCGGTTAAGCTCTTGGCTTGAGGCTGCTTGAGGCCCATTGGGCTAATGTGCTTGAAATTTGGACTAGCTACGCGAAATATATGGCCCTTTTACGACGGTTGAGCTCTTGGCCAGGCTGCTTTGAGAAGCCGTGAGCCTAATCTGCCTAAATTTAGGCGGCTCCTGGCTTCAAGGCCTTAGTTGGAAGTAGTTAGGCTCTTGATAAGCGAAATTGAGGCTCCTTAGGTTAATACACTGAGCAGGCGGCTCTGCAGGCTCTGAGCTTTGGTTTGGTTCAAACTCGCGAAAGCGAAAAGTCTTGAGACTCGTGGGCTGTCTGCTGGCATAGTGTCTGAACTAAGACACCGTTAAGCAATTGACTCTGCTAATGAAACTCATTCTGAAATAATCTGTGAAGTGACATCTCTGACCTGTACATTGCAAGCGATTAAACTCTTAGCCAATTGTTGAGGCTCAGTAGGCTAATCTGCAGAGACTAATCTGGGCACAAGAGGCCTTAGTTGGCTTGAGTTGAGCTCTTGAAAAGCGATTGAGCTCGATGACTAATATGAGATGGCAGCTCCATTGGCTATATGGCCTTTTACGGCGGTTGAGCTCGAAAGTGGCCCAGTTGAGGCTCGTGATAATCTTAATACGAGTTGAGCGGCTTCCCGCATGACTATAGGCGGGTTTGACTTCCTTCTTGGGGCGGTGCTTTAATGTGGCTATGGAAGTGGAGCGGTTGCGTGACTTCCAGCGCCAGACTTCCTTACAAATAGCAACTCCTCTGTGATGGTGCTCATGCCTCGAATCTTCTTCCCTTTTTAGGCGTAATTGGGATCCGCGCATGATGAAGTGTCAAGGTTTGGTCATCATTGCAGGAGGTCTGCCTGGATATCGTGAGCTGACATTTGGTTCCGACGGTTTTCTGCTTATAGGAGTTGTGTTTTTCCCTTGTTCCTCCCTGGTGGGAGTTATGTTGTTCCCTAGCTACGTCCGGTGACGGAGCTATGCTAGGGAATGCATCTTGAGGGGGCGATGTACTCAAAAGAAACTTTTAGTACCGCTCTCTCCATTTTTTCCTCTTTCTTCTTCTCTTATTTCCCTTTCTTCTCTTTCTTCTCCTTTTCCTTCTCCTTTTCCCTTTCGTTCGCACTCTCTCTTCCTCTCTTTCCCTTTCCCTTTTTTTTTTTTTTTTGGAACAACATCTTCATTAAACAGGATGTAAAGGATGGCAGCATTGATTGTAACTTTTTGATCAGATTGTATCTTGCGATAAAAATGTCTTTTTTGCTGAAACTGCAATTTGCGTGATGCGAGGTGTGTATAATTTTTCTTGGCGTTTCACGGCGACTCGCATTTTCTTTTCTTGATAAGCCTTGCCTTTTGGTTCCAGAAAAGATAGCTTAATGTCAGCGAACCTACGGTATTATCGAAAGCGTGGTGCTGTTCCCGAGATTACAATGCGAGATTAATGATAGTGATTGAGGTGCTGGCGTTTCAAGAGTGGTGAATTCTCCAGCTACTAAGTCAGAGTTATTGATTGCCATGTCGTTCGTGACAAATAAGGGCCTTCCCAGTTGGGTCCTAGCTTTCCATGAGTAGGATCTTTCCTCGTTGGCAAAAGAATTTGAGGTTTTTGAACTTTTCAGTCATAGTGTACAGTCTTCTTGTGATCTCTGATGTTGGGACTGCTCCACGCTTTTCATCCAGGAGGTCCAGGTTTAGGTGAAGAGCTTCTTAGTTATGCTACACGCGCGATTCAATCCTTAGGGATTTTAATCCAATCTACGGCAGAGGCTACCGCCTCGATTACTAAAGGCTAAACGAATGGGATCTCTGAGTTCTTGACTTCGTGTGGTTGAGTGCGCCCATAACCTCGAGAGGCCATTCTCCACCCATTTACCTTTAAGTCTTTAACTTAGTTCTTTAATCTTTAGCTTTAAGGGTTCAGACAGACTTCTGCTTGTAGACAGTTGGGTTGTTACAGAGGGACAGTAAGTGGTTCCTAATTCGGGCTTCATTACGAAATCCTATTGATTGTGATTCTGTTTGTGTCTATGCAGAACTCTCAGGGATACAAACCTACATACTATGGAGCATGAATGAAGTTGCGTACCATACATTATGTGATAGTAGCCAGGCTAAACTACTGCCATTTGGTGAAATAATCGCGACTCTGGCGGTGCGTTCCGTTATTTGCCAGTGGCGATTCCCAATATATCGAAGCCCATTCTGAAAGGCGGAAGCATAAGCGTGGTGGCTGGATGAGTGAGTTTTAAGTGCTCGACAAACTTTACACTTTCTAACCATTTCTGTTCGTCTCTGAACATTATGACGATATGCCCACCGCATAGAAGACTTTTCTGCAATGCGAGCTCGATGTGATTTCATAGCGCCTCATATACTTCCCTCCGGCGTAGTTAAGTCTTTGCGCCTTACGCCGGATGAGTGTGAAAAAAACCTTGCTTATAAAGGGTTCCAGTGATCTGTTGTTTGGCGTGCCTGTTCAGCTTGAATGCCTCCTTGGTCGTTTGGCAATAGTCCTTCCATTAAGTAGTCCCAGGTCATCAGGCTGACAGGACATGGCCGGGTCTCTTAGCGCCCCGAATCTAGAGGCTTTAGAAAGGTGCTTTCGGCAGGTGTCAGTGTTTTAAGTCTTGGGCGGTTCTTTGGTTTCTGGGCATGTTAACAGGCAATTCTCACCTCTGTGTGTGTTTGATGACTCATCCAGAACAAGTAAGTAATTCATTAACTTCTTGAGGTATGGGATGTTTTTTAGCCTCGGCAGTGAGTCTTCTATTTGTTTCTGTTTTGAGTGGCCCACCACCTGGTTGATCAACTTCCATGGAATGGGCGAGGTTAAGCCCGGCTAGCAGCGACCTCATACTCGGCCACCGTTATTGGAGGCCGGGACCTAGTCTTGCGTACTCGTATATTCGCCGCGGAGGTTAAAGTCTGGCGAACATCCTAGAGCATTGGCGGCCCCGTCTGAATGACCTCAAATAGAGTTTGTTCAGTTAAATAGCTTGATAGCTCCTGTTTGAGGTGAATTCCATGACGAAGTCTGCCAAGATCTGCCCTTATTGCTGTTTTCAATTTGTATCTAATGTTAAACTTGCACCGACTCTATACAGCCGTGTTGATCTTGGAGGTCTTTGGTTTGTTGTGCTTGCTAATGGATGTCCTGTTGAGTTCAATGGTACGAACTTGAAGTAAGAAATGAGTTTGGTTATGATTATTTTTGGGATGTTCCTCCATCTTTGATTGCCTATGCTCTCCAGGCTGTTTTTAATAGTAATTTGGGTGTTGTACTCTTGTCTTTGTCTTTGACCGGGGCAATGGTTGAAGATAAACGGCCAGTGCGAGTAAGGAGCTCGAGGGACTTACGAGAATGGAAGAGAGCTGGATAAGTTTTTGCGTGAATCTTCTTCGCGCGTGCATCCCACATTAGAGCTTTTAGAACTTGGGCGACCTTATCATTGGCCTTGGACACAAAGCGGCTCGTAGGTATTCTTCCGGTTAAACTGGACTTCTTTATGTTTGATGGCGTGACATTGACCATGCATCATGCGGTTTACCTCATTCACTTGGTTGTTGACTATAAAACCCAAGAATTTTCCGGCTGAGACTCCGAAAGCGCATTTGACTGGATTCAACTTCATGTTGTACTTTTTCAGGATCTGGAATGCCTCGACCATATGAGCTATATGGAGCTCGGCCGTAGTTGATTTTACTAACATGTCGTCTATATATACCTCCATAGATGTCCCAATTTGTCTCTGGAACATCCTGTTCACCAACCTCTGGTAGGTAGCTCCTGCATTTTGATCAAGGGCATTACTTGATAATAGGTCCTTGCCCCGTGTGAATAGAGGTCTCTTGTTCGTCGGGATCCATGCGATACGGTTGTAGCCCAGGAGAAAGCATCCATGAAGGCGAGGAGTTCATGGCGGCTTTGGCGTCTACCTGGGGTCGTCAGGGTATGAAGCCATCTTTTTGGCGTAGCGGTTGGCGTCAATGAAATCGTCTGAGTCACTATTTTTTCTATTTGCTTTTTTGATAGTCTGACGTTGGCCAACCATTCGAGGTATTCCACTTCTCGTCCTTTTGCTTGGAGGAGCTTGTCGACCTCCTCATATCCTTTTTGTCTTTTGATGAAACTTCTTCTTTTTGCTTACTTAGATTTGAATGGTGGCAGTTAATACGTGAGGTGATTATTGCGGGGTCAATCCCTTCTATGTCCTCCTGCTTCCACGCGAAAACATCCTTACTGTTTCAAGAAGCGGATAAGGAGGCTTAGAGGTCTTCCGCTAGCTTGGAACCAACGTGACAGTGTTGAGGTGATCGATCCAACTTTGTATAAGCTCCGGCTCTTCGAGGCTCAGTCAGTGTTCACCTCGTCGCATATCAGTTGCGTCCACGTATATCTTGTCTGGCCAAAACCTTTTTGCTTCATTGATGCAGGTAACATTCTACGGCCATGCAACGGTCTCTCGAACCGACCTACACGTTTGTGGTGGGAACTTGATCACCATGTGATAAGTGGAAGGATGGCCTTTATGGCGTTGAGAGAGGGCACCTTGATAACACGTTATAAGGCAGGGGCATGCGCAGAGAAATCTTCTTGTCGTTGTTGCACGGCTTGGGGGTCCCCTAAAAGTGAGCACTAAGCGTATTGACCCCAAGGTAGCACTTTTCTCCTGAGGAATCGCGGTGGGTGATTGGTTCCGACTTCTCCGCTTCCGATGCCCGTCTTGTCGAGCGTCTGAGATGATGTGGTGGAAGGCTCCATTGTTGATGGGACCGTTGAATTGTTTTGTTAGCCACAACTGCCCTTATCACCAAAGTGTCGTCGTGGGGGTGTTGACATCCTTCCAAGTTTGAATCAGAAGGTCCAGCATGGTAGTGTGGTCGAGGAGTTTGGACCTTTGCGCACCTCAACTCTCTGCCAAAGCGTACTCGCAAATGAGCCTTCCTAGCGAAGCTGGACTCCCCACCTCCTGCAAATCCTCCTGAGATCACATGGATTCCCAGTGTTGGTGTTGGTGGGGTTAGGTACAGCAGAAGTGGTGAGTAGTTCTTGCTGATATGACAACCAGGAGGCTATGTAGTGGCGAATACCCCCGTCGAATCAAATTATTCTATTTCCTTCAGCGGGTTGGCATGCAATCGTGCATTCGATGCCTATGGTCCTATGGAACTCACGGTATCCCGGGTGTTATCCCTTTTTGGTTGGAATTAGTCACTCATGCGGGTATGGCCATCTGCGAAATTTTTTTATGTTGTACCTCGTGGACCTGTGTCTTGTGGGCTGTCGGGGGGTGAGCTCTAGGGTGTGAATCTGTGCTTGCGTGGCTGCAGCCTGCAGGTGGTCCCAGGCGGTCTCTGACGCTCCCTCGCCTCTTTGGGGAACGTTCTTTGTCCCTTCTTGGGGATCTCTCTCGGTCTCTTTGTCTCCTAGGGCTTTGCTCCCGTTGTTTGTCAGTCCTGCTTTTCTCCTTGTGAGTTGAAGAGCTTCCTCTCTTAGATATGAGGGCTTCTTGGTCGTTAATGTACTTCTCTGCTTTAGCGAGCACTTCAGCCATGCTTGCCTAAGGATTCTTTGAGATGGAAAACATTAAGTCTTTTGATTGTACTCCTAGCCCAGCAATGAAGGCGGTGATGGCGAACTTCTCATCTGGAACATCTACCTTTAATGACTCGGCGTTGAACCTCTGGACATAAGACCTTAGGCTTTCTTATGGGTTTTTAGCATGGGCCAGTAGTGATAACTCGGCTTCATGTGTCTGGATCTAATGAAGTGGGAGGCAGTCACGATGGAGAGCTCTTTAAATGAAGGGGCGCTTGATTGTGAGCTGTTAAACCCGAGCCAATCTTGGGCCTTTTGCTGTGATAGCGAAGGCGCTCACACTTGCCGTCACGGAGGTCTTGATATCATCTGACTCCATCTGGTTCTTATAAGTATTAAGATGGTCAGCGAGATCTTTTCGTTCCATCGACGCTTCTATTTAACATCACGAACTTTCTTTGGGAAGGAAATGTAGCACCTGGTACAGTAGAGCAGGGGACTCGAGTTTGTTGCACCGAGATATACATAGAGTCCCAGGCCTTCGACCCTTTACGACATCCTTCATGTGGCTGAGCTCTTGTTGGATGCCCTTGAACCTTTACTCCCATGATCGCTCCCCCATTCCTTGCTGATGAGAAGTTGGTTCATCGCTTCCAATGTTCCTCCCGAGTATAACTTCGTTGCACTCCTCTCTGGGGGTAAGGTGAGGCTCGTGCCCCCTGGCTCGGCTGGATTCTGCTTCTATTTCTGCCTCTCGAGGAGGGCCGAGGTGTAGTTGTTCTTCCTAAGGGGTGGTATTTTGACCTTCTTGAGCCTGTCGCACTTCCCGCGGGCGTTGCATCTGTCTGGTGAGTTGCTATAATTCCTTTATCAAGCGTTGGTTGGTGAGACGGAGTGCCTCCATCTCATTTGTGTTATCATGTATAGTTTCGGTCACGCTGCGGGAGGTGATATCGTTCATGCCCAGTCTTGCATTCTTGGGGGATTAGGCGTGGCTCCACAGCGTATTCGGTCGATACCATCGAGTTGCGAGAGATCGGCTTTGTTGTAAGGTATCGTTCCCGAAAGTGGCGCCAAGCCCCGATGATGTTTTTCAGCGGAACTAGGTTGGAGCGTGCTTGAATTGCTGGGCCGATTTGCTAGCTTTGGATGTCGGTTTCCTCTGCTAAAACAAGAAAAAAAAGGATCGTGGGGGCTCGCACATTGCATCAGTACTAAGTCGAGTTTCTTCCGGGGAAGAAAAAGATCAAACTGATTGGGAATGAACTTTCTATCGTAAGTCACATTACCTTTCACCGTCAGGGTGGCTGAAGTATTTATAGTGGGTGACTTTCCCAATTGGATGGTGATACAGACTCTCTCTTATTGGATGGAGGATTTTCTTTCCTTATCGCTATCAGATTAATAAGAGATAATTAGAAAGCAGTTATTGAGAATTATCCTATTTCCCTTATTGGTGGAGATTCGATTCGATTTATAGGATATGGGTTCCCTTTGGGCACCTGATTATCGGCCCACAGGAAGGATGGCCAGGATCCCATTTTAGGCTTGCGTCATGGCACAGTTGTTTCTTGGGCACAGCAGTAGTCTTCTTTTAATGTCGTCTTACCGGACTTGGGGTGGGCTGCGCGCCTGCACTAAACCAATCCGCTTCTTCAAATTCACATGTATATTCATATATATCCTTCATCTTATAAATATGTAATTGTGCTAATTCATTTCTAACTTCTCTTATATCTTTCCTTTTTTGTTATATACTTTCTATCATCAATTGTTCTTCTAGAAATTCATTTACTATATATCTAATAAAAGTATCTACTCCTTCGAATATGCTATTTTCAAAGGCTACAGTAGTGTTATTTGTAATTACATTAAAACTAGGGGCTCATAATCCTTCCCACCATTTTTTAGCACATCCTGTCAATGTTCCTATCATTATTTAGGTCTTAGTATTATTATCCTAATTTGTCCCTTGTGTCATAAACTATAATATCATTATCTGTGACCATTTATTTAAAACTATTTTAATATCCTTTTGACAGTCTATATCTAGGTATACACTTGTATTTCTTAATTGTTCAATTTTTGTTTCTTTTGATTCATAATTAGGTATTTTATATTGTTTTTCGAATGTTTCTTGATATTCTTCTTTTATCCTATTAGGTCCTCTTACATGTCCTATAGGATTCACATCTTTTGTTTCATTTAAACTCATTCTTTGTATTTCTATTATTATATTTTCTATTTCACTTTCATTTATTTGACTCATTTCTTCTCTGAGTTTCTTTTATTACTTATTTTTTCTTCTTTTATTTTCATACTTCCCAATTCTAAATTATTGTTAATAGCTTTTCGTATAGATTCTTTTTCTATATCTTCATTTTTTATTATTCTTTCAGGATATTTTCTAAATATTATTTGTTATACTATTTTTCAAGTGGTTCATCTAACATATTTTGAGTCTTTTCCTATACTTATTAGTATATTTTGTTGTATTTCTATATTTATCACTTTATTTTCTAATTTGTTTAGTTTTTCTTCAATTTTTTCCAACTTATTGTCTGTTCTTTTAACCGTCTTTAATATTTCTTCTATTAATATTTATATTTTTCTAGATTCCATTTTATGTGATTTTTATATAGATTGGACCTTATATAAGGGGATCGAATATTTGATTTCTTTAATGGTTTGACTCTTTCTATTACAAATCTTCTCCAATCTTTATTTAATCCATTTTATTTTATTTTTATTTTATCTTTTGGATACAAATTTCATATTTATCTTTTCATCATATTTTTAATTATTTTTAAATGTCCGTCCTTCATTATGGTTTTTTAGTTTTTATATTATTTTTCTTGTTTTTTTGGGTCTAAATTAACTTTAAGGGTAAATATTCATTGTAATTTTCTATTAAAAATGGAATTATTATATCTGTAAGTTCTATTTATTTTTCTGGACTAGCATTTTTAAATAAAGATAAACAAATTTTTAAACATTCTATAACCATTTTATATATTATGTTTTTTATTCTTTCTTTCTTCCTTTCCTTAAAGTCTTTACAAAAATGTTATCTTTTTAATAAAAATATTTTTCTTGGTTTTTTGTACAAACTTTTTTATTGTACAAAAGTCTTTACATCGTATGTTGGATTTTCTATTTTATTTAATTCATAATAAAATATTTCACTAAGATCTTCTTCTTAATTATAAACTTATCTAGTATTATCTTCTATTAGGTTTAAGTCTAAGTTTATAATCATCAAGTATATTTTTGTTCTTAAATTTTCTATCTTAACTTTTTCTAATATTTCATTTTTCATTTCCTGTATAAGATCTAATTGTATAATTATTATTAATTCTTATAAAAATATTTAAGGTTTAAAGATATATAATATTTTTAATATCCAACCATTTGTTAGAAATTCTAACTTATAATAAGTTCCAGATTATATTATCGCAATATTCTCCGGATCATGATCATCATCCATCTTTTCAAAAGTTTTAACTATCCATGTTATGAATTTATTGTTGTAAAATATGACAAAGACTTTTCCGAAAGACTTATCAATACTTTCTTTATCAAGACTACTATTATAGTATTATGATTACTATTCACAAAGACTTTTCTATCATGATTTTTATATAACTTTACACGTAATATTATGATTACTATTCACAATGACTTTTCTATGCTGAATTTTATATAACTTTACACGTTTTTTAAATACTTTCAAGGTGTACCTATTCTCATTTAATATCAACACTATTATTAATAGGCTTGTACTATTTAGAATTTATCATTTACTTTCCAAAATATCCTCTGACTTATGATTTATCCTTATAATATTATCTTAAAGATTCTAAAAATGTTCTTATATTCTCTAATAATTTTATCCGTTCTATAACTTTCCTCCTAATTACAATATTTAAGTTCTTCTATATGATATTGATGATGACTTTTGTTAGATTTATTATTGTTTTTATTATTTTAATTTTAAATTCTTCTATTTTGTATTTTTTAGTTAGATCTATTATATTTATATTATAGCAAATTTTTCTATATAGCTTATATTATTCATCACTAAACCAAAATTCTATATCGAATTTTTCTAAATCATAAACTTCAATATTATCTTCTAAGATTCTTTGGTAAATTTATTCGTATATTATGTTTAAAATAAAATAATACTATTTTTCTGATTTTTTTTTTTAATTTTATCATCCCTATTTCTCTAAACAAGAGATATTTCATTATTATTATTATTATTTTATTACTTCCTTTATTTTATTAAAACATGTGACTCTGATACCATTAGTTGATTGGCTTTATAAATTCAATAGATGGTAAACATTAGACTAAACAGTTGATCAAAGAAAATTGCTTAATGAAACTAAGGAAAGCAATTTATGTAGATAAGAGATAAAATATGTTGAATTAATTTAAATTCCAATCGTATTGTATCTGAAAATCACGATAGTATTTGCGCCATTTGTAGTATAACTCTCTTCTTCCTAAAATCTTTGGAAACAACGGTGCCGAATTATGAGAAATGAAATTAGAGGAAATGATCATTTATTATAGATTCTCGCACATAAAGAGGATTGAAAGGAAATTTTCAAACTTTCATTAAAGCAACTCTTTTCTGAAGGCTTAGAAAGTCATTCTGATACTTTAAATCTACAAAAAAGGGATATGATTTTTCGATGATCTTCAAAGGAGAGTTTCTTCTCCTTATATAGAGCTTTTCTTCTTATATTAGACTTTCAGCTGTCTTTCATTGTTGAATTTGTTGTGATCTTATCTTCTAGTTGTCTTCTTCTTATCTTCCAACTGTCCTCTTGTGATCTTATCTTTTTTTGACAAACAAATTCTATGACGCCCCAAACCCGAAGGTCCGTTGACAACCCGTCAACCCGCGGAATACTCGTGAATGTCGGGTAACTTGACGCAGCTCATGAGAATTAGAGCGAAGTTTTAACATGCGGGAGGCTCTCTGCAAGTCGTAATCTGTCCCAATAATCACTTGTGACCACATAGGGTCCACATAAAGTAAAATAATGGCCATGGGCCATAGTAATACTCACAAAATAAATGCTCAGCAAATATCGTGGTTCTGTAGAGTTTTATATTACTCTTAATACAAACATATATTAAAATTATAAAATTCTAATACATGTCATACATAATAATACACAAAGCCACAAGTCGCTTTCTTATTGGCTGAAGTAGTGCCTTCCCGTCGCTCCTATACTTGAAATGGTGATCCCTCGACAGGGTGAGCAAAGCTCAGTAGAGATAATTTCCTATCTTGGTTATTCCTCACCTAAGTGCACATGCATGGCAAAACAAACACATTCAAGCAATTACATGAACCTACTCGAATGTTTACATGACCGATCTCATGTCCCGAGTCCTCACCGACTCCCTCACACATGCCTAAGCCAATATGCGAGTAAAATAGTCAGTTTTCAAAACAAAAGCTTTTTGTTCTCAAAAACTTCCTCTACAAATTGAAATAAAAATATTGGACTACCATCCGAGCGAGATGTGTTGGAGAGGCAACCTAAGCAATTCATGGGCTCCTCCGGCGTGTAATTTATTTGGACCATCTCCCAATACAATTTTCCATGAAATCATCATGAAATTCCTTTCTAAATATTTTTGTTTTGTTTTATTTCATATGCATTGCACTCACACTAATAATTCTAGGTTCCAGTCGCGCATGTGGAATGCGTGATCTTAATTCGACATTCATTACAATATATTCACATGCATATATATTAACATAGTTTAATCACATAAAACATGTTATGCAAATTCACAATCAATTACACAAGTGGCTCACATGGGCTAATTATAAACACAAGCAATTCATTTTGAATCACTCTGACATCATAAAAATTCATACAAGCTACGTTACTATTCCGTGAGCAGTGAAACCACGGGTTCTTTGTTCCTGACCACCTAAATAAGATTTTCTCCCTCGATTTAAAGCTTTTGGGACCGGGGTTCACGGTACAAAACCGTCTGAAGCGTTTAACCATTCACGTATCTCTTGCGAGGTGCTTGCCGTAGGAAAGGTCCTACCTCTTGGGTTGTCGGAACTCCGCCCCGTCGGTGCCGTGCCAGTCCTTGCCGCTTTATGGAAACAACTTTTCTTGCTCCGTCGAAAACCGACGATCCGATCGGCCGGAAACCTAAAGAGAAGGTGCTCTCTCTCTCTCTAAAAAATCAAATATCCCGACCAACGCCTTTCACAACTCGCATGTTTTTGTGCTCAATTTTTTGGAGAAGAAGGCCGTTTCCGTTTTTGTCTTTTCCTCATTAACAATTTACTAATTCCCATCCATGTCCCCTTTTTTCCTATTTTGACACTTAGCGCGATCTAGGCCATTCATTTCCTCCTCTCTCTGCCATCGACATATTGTCCACGCTAGGTGCACATAATGGTGACTTTTGTCATCGCATGTCTTTGGCCGTTTCTGTTTCATTTCGGTATCTGGCAGTAAGAAATCGTCACCGAATTCAAGCGTGATAGCTAGATTGGCGAGGCGATTCCAACGGTGAAATCCGTTTAAATCATCGGATCTAAAAATTTGATTTTACGAGAATTACGATTTTACCATTTTTCAGAAAATTAGAATTTTCTCGGGTCTTACAAATTCAATATTATCTTCAACTGTGCCGTCATTATCACTAGTTGTGTCATCTTCTTTATCACTTCTTTTTGTCAACTGTTATTACAATTATAGTGATAGACATTCATTGTCAAATCACTTAAAGTTGTCATGAATTGTCATTTACATTTATAGTGGCAAACATGGTCAGGCCACTTTGAAAAAACAAGTTTTTGCATTTTATTCCCTATATTATCCAACCTTCATTATTGTTTTTTATCTTTTTCATAAACTTTGCGAACCTTTTGTCATTAGCAGATGAAGTTAATGGTCATCAGCTCTATTATTTTGTCGATCGCAATCTTATGTCCCACTTGGTTTCCATCTTGTGACCTTTACTCATCCAATTGTTGGTTGCACGATTAATTTGAGCAGGTTCTTCTTCCTCAATCATCCATTCTTCTAGCATCACTTTATGTCGGTGCTCTTAGTCTTTGTCATGGCGATTGTAATACCCCAGTTCTTGGTTTTTACTCGTTTATTTGTATTAACTGGCTAACCGTTTATTTATTCCTTTATAGTAAGGTGATATGCCTTTAGGTATTTTCCAATATCTTCATCATATTCTGGACTAATACTATAATCTTATCGTTCTATAAGTTTCCTCACCATTGCAATATTCAAATTCCTCTATATGATATTGATCATGATTTTTTGTTAGATTTATTATTGTTTTTGTTATTTCAATTTTAAAATCTTCTATCTTATGTTTTTCAATCAGATCTATCATACTTATATTATAGCAAACTTTTTCTATATAGCTTATATTATTCATCACTAAACCAAAATTCTGTATTGAATTGTTCTAAATCATAAACTTCAATATTATCTTCTAAGATTCTTTAGTAATTCTACAATCACATATTTAAGAAAAAATAAAGGATTTTCTTCACGAATTAAGAACTAAAGAAATGATACAAAAAAATTTAGGATGTTTAAATTATTCCACTGATTTTATTAAAGATTTAGCTAAGGAAATATAAGAATTACAAAAATTATTAACAAAGAAAAACCAAACATGATGGAATAAAAAACATACAAAAATAGTTAAAAATTGAAGGATCTTTGTTCCAATTTACCAAAACTTAGATTACCTAATGAAAATGATAATTTAATACTACAAACATATGCTTCAAATAGGTATTGGGCAGTTATTTTAAAAACAGATTTAGGTGAAATATATAGATATGCAAGTGGAACTTTTAATGATAATAAGATTAATGAAAAAAAATTACTTGCAATAATAAAAGGAACTAATAAATTTGAGATATTCTTATTACCTAAACGTTTTATAATAAAAACTAATAACCTTTTTCGGAAGTTGCGGGATTCATAGGAATAACCACGAAAAATGAGTACATGCTAGAAGATTATCTAGATGACAAACTCTTCTTAGTTATTACAATTTCAAAATCATTCATGTAAAAGGAACTGATAATTTTCTTGTATACTTTTTTAGCAGGAATGTCAAATAACATTCAGGAACTGCGAGAAATCACCATCGATATGGCTGAAGGAATGAATATGATTATAGAAAAATACAATGATCTTTTATCAATTGAAGAAAATGTAATAAACTTACAAAAAGACATTAATGAGATAAGAACTAAGTCATACATGTCTCAAAATCTCCTTGAAAAATGTTTTGAAATAATGGGAGAAATAATAGTGAGGACAGAAGATGTTTCCTCATTCTCTTTAGAGACCAAAAACATAAGAAAGGTAGGCTTGGATATAAGTCGTAAGAAGAAGCAGGCAAATCTTGATAATATTAGGACCCTTGAGATATATCTTTGTCTAAAAGGCAAAAATCTCCATAGTGATAAAATGTCTATCATAAAATGATGAAAGGCTGAAAAATAATAGTCCTACAAATGACAAACACCTCCCGAGTGGAGATAATAGTCCCCCAAATGACAAACTCCTCTTAAAAGGAGAAAATGCTGATGCAATCCTCTTTTTCCCCAAAGAAAAAACAGAAAACATAACCAAAAATTCTTCATTATTCATTTTGTCTGATATTGAGAGAAAGTATCTGACTTTTTCTAAATTTATCTATAAGTGTTGGAAAAAATGGGTTTGAGCACAATAATTTAGCTATCTTTGAGCTAAAATTACATTGGGTTCCACAAAGCTTTTTAGGTGGGTACACATGGGAATGTGTTCTCCTCCATGAAGATACTAGATATTATATGTTAATTTATCAAAACCATTAAGAGTGAATTAGAAATTGCCTCCGAACATCATCCCTTGAAAACGGTAACTAAAGGTTTAAGCTTGTGGAAAAGCATGTCCCACATCGGATGGGAGCAGAGACTTTTAAAGTATAAATCACCACCCTTGTAGTTGGGTTTGGGCCCCAAGGGCACCCGATTTAATGGAAGGAGGACCTAGCCTCATGCTTAGTTCACCACACACACATACGGCGTGCGCCGCCGCCGTGCCATAGAACAGTAGGGTTCGGGTTAGATTGATTCGAGCTAGCTTAAACTCACCTTTCCACGAACCGACCCTTCCAAGCTTCATGGCCCATCAGAAACGATCATAAGCGCAGTCTATATAAAGCCACCATTTTCTCTCATTTGAAATACATTCCATGATATTCATTTCACACGTTTGAGGCGAGTCTGAGTGCCATGATTGGGTTAAATGATAGCCCATGAAGTGCTTTCTTGTTGGAGAGATCATTTCATCTGAGGAGACAAATTGCAAAAGACTCGAAGCACCCTCACGAGGGGCAATAATTGTCTTAAGGAGATTGCTTGTGTCAAACCACAGACTTGATCTGCAACGAGTTCCTAATATTATTTTTCACTATAAACGTGTTAATTGTTCATCTGCTACTTGGTTTGTTCTATTTTACAGTACTGAAACCTAACAATAACAACCCAAATGGACCTGGTTATTGTTAAACTTCTACTGTGTCAATTTATCCCAAGATTATAATAACAGAAAAAAATCAATTCTAATTTTGTTCAAAATGCTATGGATTTCGGTTTTGTAGACCGAATCTTCTTGAGTTCTAATTGTATTAAATCCTCAATGATACTCTCAAAACACAGGTATCTGCATTCACTGAGGATCATAGAGTGTGTACCAGACCCATTTAGTATCGATATAATATAATGAAGATATTGGATAATACCTAAAGGCATATCACGTTATCACAATGAATAACAACGAAGAAACAAGAATACAAATAATTGATAAAAAGCCAAAAAAACTTTGGTATTACAATCAACCATGGACAAAGACAAGAAGAGCACTAGGTATAAAAACGGTGCTAGGAAGAATGACAGATTTGAGGAAGAAGAACTTTTATAAAAAAAAAACTCTCATGGACCAAGATAAGCTATTTATAGAAATTAGTGATGAATGTAGAGAAATTGTTGAAATAATATAACCTCAAAAGTTTGATAGAATAGAAATACCAACAAACTATATTTTAAGTCTTGAAGATAGTATCCCTGAAGAAGATTATATATAAAGAATTGATTTACCCATATTTAGGAAAAATTCCTTAATAGGAAATAATAGTCGAAATGATACAGGGAGAAGAAGTTTCCAAAAAATAATAAGAGAAGAGGTACATTCACATTTCCTAATACTAGGAAGTTATTATGGAGAACGAGAAATTGAGAATACAAAAATTCTAATAGATAGTGGTCTAGTTATAACCATATCCAAGCTAATAGATGTGAAATGATAGGGAAGTATAACAAAGCTATATGTTTTAAAATTATGATGAATTGAAGCATTATAATTTAATTTAAGAGTAGAAATACCATAAGTTACAAAGAACCTTTCGGTGAGTGCTGCAAGATGATAGAGATACCAGGAAATTAACATTATGATATTTTCTTAAGAAATAGTTTCCTAGATAAATTAGATAAATATAAGGTTACAAAATAAGGAATATAAATATAAAGTGAAAACATATGTATTTTCTTGGAAAGACAAAAATGAAAGAAATTACATTTAGTACTATGGTATTTATAATAGTAAATATTCTAGAAACCAAGTTTTATACATGTGGATTAATAGACACAGGATCCGAAATAATAATATTTAAAAGATTTTTATTAAAAGAATTGAAAGATACTAAAATCTCTATAAAATGAGTGACTGGAAACAAAGAAAAGTGTGGAAATAATGATCCAAAATAAAATAGTAAAAATAGGAAAAGTTTATCAATATGATAATATAGAATATGATATTATATTAGGAAATGACTGTTTACAACAATTTTCAATGTATCAATAAACTATCTATACTATAATGTTTAAAACACATTGTAACCACTGGATATGAGTACTTAGAATATTAAAACTTTTTATAATAAATTATGACCAAATGTTAAAAAATGGATAATAGAAAAAATAAATATATCTATTACTTATAAAATAACCATCCATGATACATGTGAAAAATTGAAAGAAAATTTTAATAAAAACCCATTAAAATATTGGGAAAAGACAAAAATCTATTGTAAATTAGAAATGATGAATCTTTGACAATTAGTAGAGTAGACCCATTGATGATATATTCGAGAAGATATAGAGATTTTAAAATCCAAATTAATAGATTAATACAAATGAATCTAATAAGAAAGTAAAAAGCCCACATAGTAGCCTGCACATGAAGTAAGAAAAAATAGTAAAATAAAAAGAGGAAAAGCAAGAATTGTGATAAATTACAAAGAAGTAAATAAAAACACAAAATTTGATGGATGTATATTAGAACAAAAATCACCAATAAATCTAGCAAAGGGAAAAATTATTAGAAGTAAATTGATTTATGAAATAAGTTTGGCAAATAAAAATAGAAAAATATAGTAT
Organism: Tetrastigma voinierianum; assembly: GCA_016808115.1. Classification (NCBI taxonomy): domain Eukaryota; kingdom Viridiplantae; phylum Streptophyta; class Magnoliopsida; order Vitales; family Vitaceae; genus Tetrastigma; species Tetrastigma voinierianum. The sequence continues at coordinate 1,306,461 of JAEQBH010001004.1, forward strand.
CCTAATAATAGCTTTTAGTACCGCTATGGGTCATTATGAATGGTTAGTAATGCCCTTTGGATTAAAAAATGTTCATCAAATTTTTGCAAAGAAAAATGGATAAAATATTCTCTGAATATTCAAAATTTATAATAGTATATATTGATGATATACTAATCTGCTTTGATAATGAGAAAGATCATAAAAAACATTTAAATACTTTCATAACACTCTATAAATAACATGGTATAGTTCTCTCAGAAAATAAAGTTGATATTAAGAAAAAAAATATATAATTTCTAGGAATGATAATAGATTCTGAAAGAATAGGACTACAATCACATATTTATGAAAAAATAAAGGATTTTCCTGTCGAATTATGAACTAAAGAAATGGTACAAAAAATTTTAGGATGTTTAAATTATTCCTCTTATTTTATTAAAGATTTAGCTAAGGAAATACAAGAATTACAAAAATTATTAACGAAGAAAAACCAAACATGATGGAATGAAAAACATACAAAAATAGTTAAAAAACTGAAGGATATTTGTTCCAATTTACCAAAACTTAGATTACCTAATGAAAATGATAATTTAATACTATAAACAGATGCTTCAAATAGATTTAGGTGAAATATGTAGATATGCAAGTGGAACTTTTAATGATAATCAGATTAATTACGATATTAATGAAAATGAATTACATGCAATAATAAAAAGGAACTAATAAATTTGAGATATTCTTATTACCTAAACCTTTCATAATAGAAATTGATAACACTCAAGTTGTAGGATTCATAAGGAATAACACCGAAAAAGGAGTACAGACTAAAAGATTATCTAAATGGAAAACTCTTCTTAGTTATTACAATTTCAAAATCATTCATATAAAAGGAACTGCTAATTTTCTTGCAGAATTTTTGAGTAGGAATGTCAAATAACATCCAGGAAGTGTTAAAAATCGCCATCGATATGACTGAAGAAATGAATATGATTACAGAAAAATACAATGATCTTTTGTCAATTGAAGAAAAAGTAATAAACTTACAAAAGGACATTAATGAGATAAGAACTAAGTCATACATCTTAAATCTCTCCTTGAAAAATGTTTTGGAAAATAATGGAGAAATAATAGTAGAGAATGAGAAGATGATTCCTTAGTCTCGAAATAAAAACACAAAAATGTAAACCCAGATGTCACTATAGTCTCATCAGAAAAAAAACCAGCAACAACAAATGTGTATTAACATTATTAGGATAGAAGATATCATCTGAAACAAAATATCACAAAGGTATTGATGTCTATCCTCAAAAATGATGAAGCCTGAAAAATAACAGTCCTATAAAGGGCAAACACCTTAAAAGGAGAAAATGTTGATGAAGTCCTCTTTTTCCCAAAGGAAAAAACAGAAAACATTCTATAAGTGCCCATCCATTCATCTTGTAATCGTGTGAAGAAAGTATTTGACTTTTACGGGTGTATAACAACCCAAATGGATCTGGTTATTGCCAAACTTCTACCAAGTCAATTTATCCTAGGATTATAGTAACAAAAAAAATCAATCCTAATTTTGTTCAAAATGCTATGGATTTCGGTTTTGTAGACCGAATCTTCTTGAGTTATGATTGTATGGAAATCCTCAATAATACTCTTAGAACACAATTATACCAACTGACAAGGACATAAAATTGTTATGTTAGATTCTTTAGTATCAACCCAAAATATAATGAAGATACCGGAGAATACCTAAAGGCATATCACCTTATCACAATATTTATAACAACGAAAAAACAAAAATTCAAATAAATGATAAAAAAAACATTTGAAACTTGGGTATTACAATCAGCCATTGACAAAGACCAGAAGAGCACTGGGCATAAAAGCGATGTTATGAAGAATGACATATTTGAGGAAGAAGAACTGTTTAGTCCACTGTGCAACCAACAACTGGATTATAGTCATTGGTGATGGAAAATCCAAGGGACATAAGATGATGATTGACAAAATAATAGAGTTGGATCAATTACTAATCCCATCTAGTCAGATGATAAAAAATGAAGCTGCAAAGTTTATGAAAAAGACAAAAAGCAATAATGAAGGTTGGATAACCATAGGGAAGAAAATGTAAAAACTTGCTTTTTCAAAGTGGTATGATAGGACATGTCTGCTACTATAAATGTAAATGACAATTCATGACAACTTTAAGTGATCTAACAATGAATGTCTATCACTATAATTATAACATTATGTAGAAGTGATAAAAGTTGGCACAACTAGTATTGATAACCAACGATTGAATATAATGCCTCTCCGAATTTGTTTTGTCACTTAAAGGAATAAGATCAAGGGCAATTTGGAAGATAGGATCACAACAAATTCAATAATGAAAGATAGTTGGAAGTCTAATCTATGAAGAAAAGATCTGTATAAGGAGAAGAAACTCTCCTTTGAAGATCATCGAAAAATCATCTCCCTCTTTATATCAAAGTAATGTAATGGCTTTCTAAGCTTTCTTTAGGAAAGCTATCTTTGTAAGATAGTGTTTTAATGAAAGTTTGAATATATCATTTCAATTTGCTTTGTGTGTTAGAATCTATATAGTGGATGTCTTTGATACTGCTTATGCTCAGTATCGTTAAGCTAGGAGAGCGTTAGGGAAGAAGAGCTGTGTGACAGTGAGGTGCGAAGATCACTGAATTTTTGCATATAACATGTATTGATTGAAATTAATTCAATGTATTTTATCTCTTATCTGCATAGATCGCTTTCCTTAGTTTCATTAAGCAAGTTTCTGTGATCAATTGTTTAGTTAGCTGTTTACCCTCTATTGAATTTATAGAGTCAGTCAACTAATGGTATCGGAGCCATAGGTTTTAATAAAATAAAGGAAGTAATAAAATAATAATAATAATGAAATATCTAGTTTTTAGAGAAATAGGAATAATAAAATTCAATGAAATCCGAAAAATAACATTATTTTATTTTAAAAATAATATATGAATAAATTACTAAAGAGTCTTAGAAGATAATATTAAAGTTTATGATTTAGAATGATTCGATATAGAATTTTGATTTAGTGATGAATAATAGAAGCTATATAAAAAAAGTTTATTATAATATAAGTATCATAGATCTAACTGAAAAACATAAGATAAAAGAATTTAAAATTGAATAATAAAAATAATAATAAATTTAATAAAAAATAATGATCAATATAATATAAAAGAATTTAAATATTACAATTGTGTGGAAACTTATAGAACGATAAAATTATTAGAGAATATACGAATATTTTTAGAATCTTTAAGATAATATTATAAGGATATATCACGAGTCAAAGGATATTTTGGAAAGCAAGTGATAAATTCATAAATAGTACAAGCCTAATAATAATAGTGTTCATATTAAATGAGAATAGGTACACCTTGGAAGTATTACAAAAACGTGCAAAGTTATATAAAAATCATGATAGAAAAGTCTTTGAGAATAGTAAGCATAATAGTAGTCTTGATAAAGAAAGTTTTGATTAGTCCTTGGAAAAAGTCTTTGCCATATTTTACAATAATGAATTCATAACATGAATAGTTAAAACTTTTGAAAAGATGAGCTTATAAAAGAACATGATAATCATCATCAGGATGATATTGTAATAATAGAATCCCTAACTTATTATAAGTTAGAATTGCTATGATTTTTTAATAATAGAATCCCTAATTTATTATAAGTTAGAATTCCTAAAAAATAATTAGATATTAAAAACATTATATATATCTAATTCTCAAATATATTTATAAAAATCAATGACAATTATATAATTAGATCTTTTACAGGAAATGAGAGAAGAAATATTAGAAAAAGCTAAGATAAAAAATTTAAGAATAGAAATATATTTGATGGTTATAACCTTAGATTTAAACCTAATAGAAGATAATACTAAAAAAAGCTTATAATCAAGAAGAATATCTTAGTAAAATATTTTATTATAATTTAAATAAAATAAAAAATCCAACATACGATGACAATAGGGAAAATATAGATTTTGAAAACTCAGATAATGAGTAAAATAGCAATAAAAACTTTTGTTCAAAAAACCATAAAGAAATATTTAGAAAAAATACAACATTTATGTAAAGGCTTTAATGAAAGGAAGAAAGGAAGAAAGAAAGAATAAAAAACATAATATACAAAATGGTTATAGAATATTTGGAAATTTGTTTACCTTTATATTATTATTTTTATTTTATATCATAACAAAATAATATAAAAAATGATTTCTTTGATATCTCTAATAAATAAATTTAATACATCCAATAAATAAGTTCATTTTTATCTAAAAAACAAAGTAAGAATTTTTATGTATAATAAAATAATTTATATCTTAGTCATTTCTACATAAGTAATTATAGAGAATAATATTTTAATATTTTGTTTAAATAATTTTAGAATAAATGATTTATTATTATTATAATTTTATATAATTTATGGGTTAATCAGCCATATATTTCAGAAGTGTTAAAAGACATAATATTCTAAAAGACATAATTTTAGATAATTTATGGATTAATCAACCATATAAGCTTTTTTCCCCAACTAAAAGTAGTATAATGGGAGGAAACATAATCCCCATGGGACACAACTTTTCTTATGTTGGAAAAGGAATGAAAGTAAACTCTAAAGTAATTAAAATTTATCATTTAAAATTTTTATAGACATGCTCCCAATCCTATACACTCTAAGATCCTTTTTTAAATCAGATCCCATTTCGAAACAAGAGATAGATAAATAGACACATCCCATTGCACTAATCAAGGATATTTGTAGTGATTAAGGGGGTCGAAGACCAAGAAATGAGTTATTTATACCAAACATTTTTCTTACGACTAGATCTAATTTCTTGGTCTATGTGGAAATAAAAAAGAATTTCACGTTCTTCATTTCAGGAATGAAGGATTAGGAAAATCTTATTGATTGCAGCTTTCTTCGGACCTCTAGGAAAAGCATGAAAAAGAAAAAAACTTGAATGGTATAATCCCTTCTTCACCCCATAATGAAAAGGGTGATCTTGTAGTTCTTGGTATGTGAAGATGTCTTGTTAAGTGATTTATTTTATTTTTTCATTGAGCCAAATCTAAACTTGTGCTTGAGAGATAGTTATCCATACATTGATACATAAGGGATGAATGGATTCTCGAGAAGAGAGGAGTTGTTCTCCTTTACCAAAAATAGCAAGTATGAGATGCTAACCTTAATCCTACTTTAATTTTCATGGAGATTTAAGGAAGATAGATAAAATGAAATATGCGGGTAACATTTGATTTCCGAAAAGAAGTTAAAAGAAAAAAAGAAAAAGCTAAAAAAAAATCGCTTGGCAAGCTAAATAAAATACAATTAAAATGCTGTATATATTCAAATTATTTAATAATTAAATACTAAATGGAAATCAAGTCGAACCATTTTTTTTGTAAAAAACTTTAGAAGATGTCTCATAATGATTGAAATACGAATTATTCAAGTTCTTTAGCATATTAATGATCTTTATTGTCTCTTTCGAATTGAATATACTTTACCATTTGAATCGCCTTTATACTAGTAAACATCGTAACAAGATAACGAAAATCAACCGTCGTATAAAAACATCACAATCACACACTGCAATAAGTTGACGATCAAATTACAAAAAACCAAATTAAAAACCTTGTTCTGTATGAAAGATTCATTTTATTAAGAAATAAAATGATAGAAAAAATAGAAAAAATATATAGGTGAGTGATTTCAAACCAAAATTTAAATAAAAAAAATCACACGTCTTTGCTAATGAAAAAATGGCTAGAAAGATCAGATGAGAAAGAGTAAAACGAGTTTAAAGAAGCATATAAAACAATTTATTAACTCTAAAATCTATTTTTATTTTATTTTATATATTTTACTTCAAGTTTTTTTAATTTATTAACCTATGTTTTATTAATCATTTCTTTTATGTATCTAAGCATATGTTGAATATAGGAGGCAGCAGGCATTAAGTAGATCTGACAAAAGAAACTGTTGAAATAGTTTGTTCACTTATTAATCTGTCCTGACAAAGCTTATGACATTGTAACTTAACGTAATTTTCTTTATCACTGTCTTATATAGAATAATGAAAACCGGAGTCCGGCCATCTTTTGTTTTTATGTTCGTGTTTTGTGGGGCAGTGATGATAGTCATTGGTGGTGGAAAAGCGAGGGGATATAAGATGATGACCGACAAAATAATAGAGTTAAATCAATTATTAATCCTATCCAGTTAAATGATAAAAAATGAAGTTGTAAAATTTATGAAAAAGATAAAAAACAATAATGAATGTTGGATAATCATGGGGAAGAAAATGTAAAAACTTGCTTTTTCAAAGTGGTAAATATGTCTACCACTATAAATATAAATGACAATTCATTATTCATGACAACTTTAAGTGATTTGACAATGAATGTCAATCACTATAATTACAATAATAGCCGATAAAAATAAGTGATAAAGAAGATGACACAATTAGGAATAATGACAGCACAATTGAAGATAATATCGAATTTGTTTGTCAGAAAAAATTAAAATCACAAGAGGACAACTGAAAGATAGGATCACAACAAATTCAACAATTCAAGACAGCTGGAAGTCTAATCCAAGAAGAAAAGCTCTATATAAGGAGAAGAAACTACTCTCCTTTGAAGATCATCGAAAAATCATATCCCTCCTTATATCAAAGTATTGTAATGACTTTCTAAACTTTCTTTAGAGAAGCTATCTTTGTAAGATAGAGTGTTTTAATGAAAGTTTGAATATATTATTTTAATCATCTTTGTGTGTTAGAATATATATAATGAGTGTCTCTGATATTGCTTATGCTCAGTATTGTTAAGCTAGGAGAGCGTTAGGGAAGAACAGTTGTGTGGCAATGAGGTGCAAAGGTCACTGAATTTTTACATATAACAGGTATTAATTAAAATTAATTCAATGTATTTTATCTCTTATCTGCATAGATTGCTTTTCCTAGTTTCATTAAGCAATTTTTTTTTATCAACTGTTTAGTACGCTCTTTACCTTCCATTGAATTTATAGAGTCAATCAACTAATGGAATAGAGCCATAGGTTTTAATAAAATAATAAAAATAATGAAATATCTCTTTGTTTTAGAGAAATAAGAATAATAAAATTCAATGAAATCTGAAAAATAATATTATTTTATTTTAAAAATAATATATGAATAAATTTATGATTTAGAATGATTTGATACATAATTTTAATTTAGTGATGAATAATATAAGCTATACAGAAAAAGTTTATTATAATATAAGTATGATAGTTCTAACTAAAAAACATAATATAGAAGAATTTAAAATTGAAATAATAAAAATAATAATAAATCAAATAAAAAATCAAGATCAATATGATATACAAGAATTTGAATATTGTAATTGTGAGAAAACATATAGAACAATAAGATTCTTAGAGAATATAAGAACATTTTTAGAATCTTTAAGATAATATTATAAGGATAAATCACGAGTCAAAGGATATTTTGGAAAGTAAGTGATAAATTCATAAATAGTACAAGCCTATTAATAATAGTGTTCATATTAAATGAGAATAGGTACACCTTGGAAGCATTACAAAAACGTGCAAAGTTATATAAAAATCATGATAGAAAAGTCTTTATGAATAGTAATCATAATAGTAGTCTTGATAAAGAAAGTTTTGATAAGTCTTTGGGAAAAGTCTTTGCCATATTTTACAACAATGAATTCATAACATGAATAGTTAAAACTTTTGAAAGATGGAAACATAAAAGAGACATAATGATAAATCCATCGTCTGGTGATGTGTAGCCAATAGAATCCTAACTATTATAAGTTAGAATTGCTATGATATTGTAATAATAGAATCTCTAATTTATTATAAGTTAGAATTCCTAAAAAATAATTGGATATTAAAAATATTATATATCTTTAAATCTTTAAATCTCAAATATATTTATAAGAATTAATGACAATTACATAATTGGATCTCTTACAGGAAATAAGAGAAGAAATATTAGAAAAAGCTAAGATAAAAAATTAAAGAACAAAAACATATTTGATGGTTATAACCTTAGATATAAACATAATAGAAGATAATATTGAAGAAGCTTATAATAAAAAAGAATATCTTAATGAAATATTTTATTATAATTTAAATATAATAGAAAATCCAGCATACAATGACAACAGGAAAATATAGATTTTGAAAATTCAGATAATGAGTAAAATAACAATAAAAACTTTTGTTCAAAAAACCATAGAGAAATATTTAGAAAAATACAACATTTATGTAAAGACTTTAACGAAAGGAAGAAATAAAAAATAAAAAACATAATATACAAACCAGTTATATGAAATATTTGGAAGTACCTTTATATTATTATTTTTATTTTTATATCATCAACAAAATAATATAAAGAATGATTTCTTTGATATCTCTAATAAATAAATTTAACAATACATCCAATAAATAAGTTCATTTTATCTAAAAAAATAAGAATTTTATACATAATAAACTAATTTATATCTTAGTCATTTTTACATATGTAATTATAAAGAATAATATTTTAATATATCTTGTTTAAATAATTTTAGAATAAATGATTTATTATTATTATTATTATTTTAGATAATTTATGAGCTACTCAATCATATATTTTAGAAGTGTTAAAAGACATAATATTCATATAAAATTCAAATTCTATAAACTTGAGTTAGTAGTTTAATATGATATTAGAGCTTGATCTAATAAAAAGTTCTGACTTGATACCTCATTCTACAATTTGTGATGACTTATTATAATCGTCATGTTTAACGTTGATTTTGATTTTTCTAAACTTTTTTCCCCAACTAAAAGTAGTACAGTGGGAGGAAACATAAGCCCCATGGGACACAACTTTTCTTATGTTGGAAAAGGAATGAAAGTGAACTATAAAGTAATTAAAATTTATCATTTAAAATTTGTATAGACATGCTCCCAACCCTATACACTCTAAGATCCTTTTTCATACCGGATCCCATTTTGAGATAAGAGATAGATAAATAAACACATCTCATTGCATTGATCGGGGGCGTTTGTAGTGATTGAGGGGATCGAATACCAAGAAGTGAGTTATTTATACTAAGTCATTTTGTTACGACTGGATCTAATCTCTTGGTCCATGTGAAAAGAAAAAAGAATTTCACATTCTTCATTTCGGGAATGGAGGATTAGGAAAATCCTATTGATTGCGGCTTTCTCCAAACCTACAAGAAAATGATGAAAAAGAAAAAAGCTTGAATGGTTCGATCCCTCCTTCACCCCAAAATGAAAGGGATGATCTCGTAGTTCTTGGTCTGTGAAGATATCTTATTAAATGCTTTATTTTATTTTTTTATTGAGGTCGAACCTAAACCTATCCTCGAGAGATAATTATCCATACATTGATAAATAAGGGATGAATGGATTCTTGAGAAGAGAGAGTTGTTCTCCTTCACCAAAAATAGCAAGTATTGAGATGCTAACCTTAATACTACTTTAATTTTCATGGAGATTTAAGAAAGATAGATAAAATGAAATATGCGGGTAACATTTGATTTCCGAAAAGTATTTAAAAGAGAAAAAAAGAAAAAGCTAAAAAAATCGCTTGGAATGCTAAATAAAATATAATTAAAATGCTATATATATTCAAATTATTTAATAATTAAATGGAAATCAAAGTCAAACGATTTTTTTTGTAAAAAACTTTAGAAGATGTTCTATAATGATTGAAATATATATGATTCAACTTATGTAGTATATTAACAATCTTTATTGTATCTATGGAATTGAATATGTTTTGTTATTTGAATCACCTTTATATTAATAAACATTGTAACAAGATGACAAAAAACCAATCATTATATAAAAACGTCACAATCACATGCTGTAACAAGTTTGCGATCAAATTACAAAAAAACAAATTAAAAACTTTGTTCTGTGTGAAAGAATCACTTTATTAAGAAAAAAATAATAGAAAAAGATATAAATGAGTTATTTTAGATAAAAAATAATATAAAATAATCACTTAATGGAAAAGCGGCTTGAAAGATCAGATGAGAAAGAGTGAAACGAGTTTGAAGAAGCATATAAAACAATTTATTAACTCTAAAATCTATTTTTATTTTATTTTATATATTTTACTTCAAGTTTTTTTTTTCTAATTTTATTAACCTATGTTTATTAACATTTCTTTTATGTATCTAACCATGTTGAATATAGGGAGACATGGGCGGCAATGTGAATCACAACAAAAGAAGCCATTATGAAATGAACATTCACTTATTTACATTACGACCATTATATGACATTATAACTTAACATAATTTTTCTTTATCACTGTCTTATATAGAATAATGAAAACTGGAGTCCGCCATCTTTTGTTTTTATCGTTTTAATTGTTTTTTGTATGGGCGGAGAGAGAGAATGTTGAATGTGCGATTACAATGAGTCTGTGAAATAGACCAGAGGAATGAGATCTGGGTTCTAGAAAGATAAGGAGGGCGAGGTTGGGTGGGGATAAATATATATGGTGATATATCAGTTGAATATCAATAATAAATATGTCATGTTTATGGGCAGTTGTGCTGTTAAAATAGGCTGACATGACAACAAAGCCACTGCACTAAGCTTGTCTCTCTCTTTCACATGTTTAACCATACCACCACTTTAAACAAATCTTGTACACATATAAAATCTACAATATAAAATTTTCATTTTTTAATCAGTAATTATTAATAAAATGTTTCAAATAAAAAAAAGGCCTCGAAATCAACCTACTCTTTTTTATAAAAAAAATCCACATATTGAAAATCAACCAACTATTTAAAATGGAATCCCGAAAGGATACTATTTTGACGGGATTTTGGTCCAAAACATATAAAAGTATGGGTATTAGTGAATGTATGGACATGCCAAAAAATTTTAGTATTTTCAAACTGAAATTATGTCGAAATCTAACTTTTGCTCAAGCGAATACTGGATTCTCTAGTTCCGTTGACAGTTCCTTATAATTTAAGTGAAAAATGCTTTGAAAATTGGATGGATTTATTGAAAGTTGAGAGAAAAATTGTAGAATGACGTCTTTTGAAGCCATATGTAGAAATCTGTAGTAGTCGTTTTAAAACATAATTAAGATATATTATAAGTGCATTTTTGATTTTGTAAATTATTATTTTACTAAGTGAGAAAATTTTGAAACCCGGAATTTGTACAAGGTATAAGGGTAAAAGTAGAATTTGTCAAAATATGATATAAAAGTCATAAGATAAGAAGATAAGATGCTATTATAGAAATGACATAAATTGTGCTGCAAATAGAAGAAAGTTTGAGGACCAAAGTGTAATAAAGGAAAAAGTAAAGTCAAATGGAATAAGACCAAGTTGGTCTAGGATGAGAGATTTTCTCATACCCATTTGGAGAGCAAAAAAAAAAATGTAGAGGAAGAAGAAGAAGAGAAAGAAAGCCAAGAAAGGTATGGATTACTATGGGTTTGTATAGATTTGTGAACTTTTGTGTGGATTGTTGGATTCTTGGTCTAGTTCTTTGTCTAAGGTTTTGATATGAGAAGTTCTAACCCACCATTACATGTGTTTGTGGAAGTTGTTGGGTTGGAACTTGTAGGAATATGTGTAGATAAGCTTGGAAATGAGGATTTCTATGGATTTATGGGTTCATGTAGGTCGTGGGAGGGAGGGGAAAGGAAGCGAAAAAAGAAAAAAAAGAAAAGAGGAAGAAGAATTTGCATGGTGTGCGAAATTCCTCCTTGAGCTAGGATTTAAGGTGTTTAAGAGTATGAATATTTGTTGGTGTTAGGAATCCTCTTTACTTCCCCTCTTGTGTTTATGTTTGGGTTATGAACCATTTAGGAGTTGTTTCTTGTGATGCTTTTGGATTATTTTGGGGTTTTTGGTTAGATTTCTGGAAAAATGGACGAAATCAGCAAATCTGGATAATTTCGGGGTTCTACTCCGCGGCGTAGGGATCCCACGCAACAGCATAAGTCCACAGCAAGGCATGGCATGTCCACGCTGCAGCACGATCGAGAGGGAGGCTTGGACAAGCCTCGGGTACGTCGAGGCGTAGCTTGGGTACGTCGAGGCGTAGCTTTACCGCCGTGTAGTAACGTGATTCTGAACATGTGTTTTTGTCATGTTTATTATTTATTCCGTTGATACGAAGACTTGTCTATTTGACTAATGAGGACCCTATAAGTGTATGAAAGGGTTCATTCATGTTTGTAAGGTAAAGGAAAAATTAGACCGTACCTCGTTGCCTCGGCGAAGTGAATGTTGGCAAACTTAATGCCCCTATGATAAGATAGTAAGTTCCTGAACACATATAATTGTAGGACTGCCTAAGACCGAATATTGAATGACCGCGACACCTGGTAAGTGGGCGGAACATGCCAATAGTACTTCAGTACTCTCTCTCTAATTAGTCGCGACCTGACGCTCTCTAGCAAATGCTACGACACATTTAGTACTTGGTACTCTGTTAGTGCGACGACACTCTTTGTGATCTTCCTTAGCTCTGCTTTTGTCTTGCTACGACACCTCGATGTTATCTTAGTACCTTTGGGTACTTATTGTGTTGTATCTACTCATTTCTTGTGCCAGTGCAGGTAGTCAAACAATTATATGATAAGAGTCTGAATAACGAATAAGATTAAAGTAATGTACATCGTTCCGCTTTGAATGTACCTATGGGTACCTCTGTACAATTATAAACTCTGTAGTACCTAATTGCCTTCATTTCAAATATAAGCTTTACTGTAACTCCTAAGAGATTTGAACAAGTATAAGTCATATAAAGTCTGAGTATGTGTATAAGTTTCTTATATGTATTCATGAAAAATTATGATATCTACAATTGTATATCTATTATATATCCTTCTTTGTAAATGAGTAGTGCATGTGTATCACGATATAAGTGTATGTTTCCCACTAAGTTAAGCAGCACGGTTACAATCCGTGTAGGTACAAAGTACGTCGCGTTTTCGCATCTTCTTCAGGCGACAAAGTAATGAAGTCCATCACAATAGGTTTTGCGCTATGATTATGTAAATGTAAATGTATAGTTTTTGTATATGTATATGTAAATGAGACTCAGAATTGTATATATTGACACTGTAAACACCACTACGGTGGTAGTTTTATTTTGTATCTTTGTATATGATATTTTTATTCAGTTATAAGACTTGGGCCCACCAATGTCTGAAAAAAGCAAGGAAAGAGTCTCAATATAGTTTCGCACCCCCTTCATCCGCCTAGGCAGGGTTGGGGGTGTGACAGAAACGATAAAGCTTGAAGTAATAGATGCTTTTAAGGAAAAACATGTAACTAGACTAAAGATCTTGAAAATACGACTGATGAACTGGTAGAAACATAAGAGAAATGTTGAAATGCTATGTTTAGAGTGTTGATTGATCATTGATTTTGCGGTCCTTTGCTCTAAAGTTGAATCTTCTTTTTATAGGCATTCTGAATAATTATTCTATCCCACCTTCTCCAATAACTGCTCATGTACCCACTAGAGTCTTGTTCTCCAAGTAATTTATCCACTGATAATAACGACTTACGTTCTACATGTCATGACTTGGGTTGGAAAAAAGGTCTCCTCCACTTGCTTTTTAAGACAAAGTCTTGACATTCTGAGCTGACCACTTCAACAAATTGAAAATTTATAGAAATGTCCTTGTTGGATCCTTTCATGGACATCAATCATGGAGTTAGGCTTTCTTGGACTAGGTTGGGCTCAGTTTGGGTTTGATATATCCATTCGGCCTATTTCACTACCCTTTGGACGGAATAATTATTTAAATACCATTTTGGCCTAAAAATTCATTTTTAATGTAAACAATTGCCCCCCGCATACAATATGGTCCATGGGCCATGATTGTATGAATTAAAACTTTATTTCTAGCCTTATAACAGACAGTTGGCGGGCATCACAAATCCGGAAGCCATCCCGCCTGCATTGGCGCACAAGGATTTAAGGGATTTGTTCTTACAAGTCAACTTTTAATTTAATCCCATGACATGGATTGGTGGAGCTACAATCAAACTTTACTGCAGCCTCACTGGCCGATGTGCCATGTATATCTTCATATCTCACATCACTTACTTTTCCTCCCAAAACCTTTTCTTAGTTTCTTCTTCCTTCCTCCAAGTCGTCACCGGCCCTAAAGTTATCAATGTCGCTGAAGCTTCTGTCACTGCTTATGAAGGAGGAGATTTCGACGCCATCGCTCGTGGAACTATCATTGGAGGTTGCTCATCGCTTGTCACTGATGGTAAGTGCTTCCAAAAGATCGAATCTTTCTTTATTTCAAATTTCTTGTTGAAGAAACTTGTTTTGGATGATTTCCATAGTTTCTTAGCTTTCTTTGATGCTAAAAAATTTAAACTGTTCCTTCATGTTTGTTTGAAACTTTTTCTGAATGTAGAATTTTCAAATAATCATCTTGAATTCATTCTTGAAAAATTCTTTGAAGCTTTCGGCTTGTTTCGAACGCTTTTCAGGGTGTAGAATTTGGATATAAACATGATTACACCCTTAGAAAAATTCATTGAAGCTTTTTGGCTTATTACGAAGGTTTTCTTAGGTGCAGAATCTGACAAGAGTCTAAAATACACCTTTGAAAAAATTCATGGAAGCCATTTGGCTATTCTGAATCTTTTCCATGGTGCCTATTGAATGGTTTTCAACAACCTCGGGTTGAGTGACCTCTCACCTAACTTGAGCTTTTTATTTGGCAGAGTCATTTGCGCATTGCCAAAGGCTTTTCTCTTGGCGAAAATGACTGAAATGTACCTCTCTAAGCTTCTGCCATATAAAATTGCACTTTTTCCTTAGGGAACTTTAGAAATTACTCATTCTAGTCATGCAAGTTATTCATTATTTCGGCTTTGCAACCTGAAATTTGAAATTTTGTAATAAATGTATTTTCCTTGGATTTGTTTTCTAGGAATCTTTCGTGTTGGTCCAATGGCTTCCAACCCGATGCCATCTTCATCAAGGTAATCTCACTCCTTGCTTGTAATCATTTTCCTTGACTTGTACTTGCTCTGACATATCTCTTTTTTCTTTGCAGTACTCTATAGCCTATGATGATAACTGATTGTCTTGAGGCTCTTGTGATCATTTTCCAACCTTTGCTAGGTGGCCAAAAGTTTACCACTGCTTGGTGGACTTGCTCCTGAGATACTTGATTTCTTGTGCTTAGATTGTTGATGGAAACTCATTGACATTGCACAAGTGCACTCATAAGCATAACATTGCATTAGTGGACCAAGGTGGCACTGGGCCTACCTTTGGATGTGATGAACCTGTGTATACTGCTTACGGATTCATTGAACACTAGCACACGTGCAATTACAGCCATGACATTGCATTAGTGAACCAAGGTGGCACTAGGCCTACCTTTGGAAGTGTGCTTGTGTGTGTATGATGATATATTGCGTCTATCAGGTACTGCTCGGGAGAAATTGATGAAACGGAGGCTAAAAGCCTACTATTTATTTCTGAATATATATATCGATTGTTATGTGTTGGGGAAGAACTTGCATGCTTGAGAATTGAGGCTAAGAAGTCTGCTTTGACTCAAAACTAGGATATAAACATATATTCTCTCTTTATCGTGGCGAACCTGTTCCTCGTAGTGAACAGTATCTTCACCTTGGCGAACCTGAGACTAGTATTTCAAAAAACTTTCCCTTCGCCGTGGCCAGTAATAGCCTTTTCACCTGGCGAATGTCTTCGTATCGACGAACAACATCTTCGTAGTGGCGAAATCGAGACTTCTCTTTCAACTTAATTTGATTTTCTCCATTTACACCCAAGGAATAACCTGTCACTTGGTGTAATGATGCAACAAGTCCAGTTCTGTAGAGAAATCTTGTATAGTCGTTGTAATGCCCACCTTCCTTTACTCTAATTTATCATAAGAGCTTATTTCCTCAAGGATGATTATGATACCCTCTTCTGAACTTGTTTAGGTGCTTTGTTTGGGGAAAAATGTGTATCTAGTGGCCTAGAAGCCTACCTTTTTATAACTTGGATATTTTTGCTCCAATTTCCCCAATCTTGATGTGATCAAGAAGTCTTCCTTAGAAAATCATTAGGGAATCTTGAAGAAATTAGTGTTTTTTAGGCGAAGTGGCCAAAAGCCAACTTTAATATCTCAAATCCTATCTTGGAACTGCAATTCATATTTATTTCTCTAATGGCCTTAATAATCTTGGGGCATATCCAGAGAGGGAACAAGAACACCCTTGGAGAAATCAATGTGCTGATGAATGCAATGGCCAAAAAGTCGCTTTATCACTAAGTCATCTCATATTTCTCCAGTTTTAAAGTGGTAAAGGAACCTACCTTTGGAGAATTGATAACACAACAAGCCCATTCTTAGGGAAAAACCTTTATTTATGATCAATATAGGCCATATAGGCCATAAAGCCTACTTTAACTTTATAATCAAAGAACTGTAACTACTTCCCCACGTTTAAAGTGGTCATGGGACCTACTTTATTTATTCATAAAACAATTGAGGGTATAACAAGTATGAAATTGAGGAATACAAAAATTTTGAGCAGTGAGTGGCAAAAATAGCCTACTTTATCACCCAAAGTAACTACTAAGAATAGTTTCCCCAATACAAAATGGTCAATGAGACCTATTTTTGCTTGTTATTTCTTCATTCCTTCATTCCCCATCTTAGTTTTTCTTAGCAGTATCCAGCATTTCCCACGTTGTGGGAAAATATTTCTTGAGGTACTTCCCATTGATGAACATTTTGTGTGGCTCTCCTTCAAGGCTTGATAGCCAATAGGCATTTTCGGGTAGTACTTAGTAAACCTTGAATGGTCCCTCCCAAATAGGAGACCATTTCCCTAATTCTCTATCTTTAGCACAGATGGGCAACACCACCTTCCAAACGAGCTCCCCTTCTTCAAAATTTTTTCTTCTAACTCGCTTGTTGTAGGCCCTAGCCACCTTCTTTTTATAGATCATGATGTGGTCAAACGCTTGTAATCTTTTCCCATCCAATGCTTCGAGTTCCATCATCATGGCCTCACTGTATTCTTGAGGATTAAGACCATTATGTCTAGATACTCTTAGAGAAGGACTACCACCTCCATTGGAAGCATTACATCATGTCCATATGTTAAAGAGTAAGGACTTACCTCTATAGAATCTCTTTTAGAATTTCTATATGTAACGCCCCATCCCTCGCCTAGGCAGATGATGGGACGCCACACGGGATTGGGACTCCTTTACCTGATTTTCTAACATTGGTAGGTCCATTTTGAAATATAAATCAAAACTTGTACATATTAACATAACTTAAATCCATGAATTCTTCCAAAAGATATAACTTGTAATACTACCATCGTAGTGGTGTTTAAATGTTCTTGTACATATACTCTTGAGTCTCATTTACTTGTACTTACCTGAAAAGGTTGCACTATCTCAATATTACATTTACATTATAAAACTATGTCGAAACCTACATATAGTGAGATATTTAATCTTTGTGTTGACATGATAAATGGGAATGCCGGATGTCCTCTTTAGTACCTACTCGGATGTCCTCTTTAGTACCTACACGGATGAAACACCCGTGTTAAGCTTATAACTTAGTAGGAAGCGGATAATATATGACCACGACGGTGGTTCTCGATTCTGATATCGTATTCAACGAGTTCATATGTCGAATTTTCATATCTCCCATGAGTCTTTGAGAAAAATCTTGTACAAAGGGTACCCGTAGGTACACTATAGAACCGAACTGATTACTTGTGATTTCTTATAATTATTTCCATATATCACATTATTCAAATTCCTATCATATAAATGTTTGCCTATATAGACTGGAAATAATGAATGAGAAGGACACAGCACAATAGGTACTCGAAGGTACAATATAGTACTAAACAGAGGTGCTAAAGCATAAACAGAGATGTGCTTGCCCATGTAACAGAAATGTCGTAGCACTAGCAGGAGTGCCATAACACTGAACAGAGAGTGACGAAGCATTAAACAGAGACGTGTCTGCCCACGTAACAAAAATGTCGTAGAACTAGCAAGAGTGTCGTAGCATTGATTAGAGGTGCCTATTCATTTGATATTCGGTCTTAGGCAAACATACAATTATATGTATTACTAAGCTTGTTATATTGTTCTTAATCACATAACAAATAAGGGGTAAGAAACAATGTCTGCCCAACGACAAGATCGCCTCGGTGAAGCGAATTCATAACATTTTCATTAAAACTTGTATATAGGTGCGGACACTTTCATTCACTTGTTAGGATTCTCCATTAATCCAATGGATGATTGCTAGAATTAACGGAAGAGAGAAAACAAAACAGGATATGCAGGTACGCCTAGGCAAAGAAATGTTGCGCCTAGACGGAGAGGTTCGCCTAGGCGACGCACTACTACGCCTAGGCGAATCAAAAAGTTCGGAAACTAAGGCCTCGAGTTCTCCTAGGCGTGGGTTCCTACGCCTAGGCCTCACCTACTCTTAGGCGAGGGCTCCTATGCCTAGGCGTAGAGCGTCGAATTTGCCAAAAATGGGTAGTTTCCTCATTTTCACCATAAATTTTCCATTCAAAACCAAAGCAAAGTAGAACAACTCCAAAATTTGACTTAAGCCAACCCAAAATACATATAATGAAAGTTAGGGTGTTCCCTAACCTAAACATAGACAAAGAGGGAGTTAGGTTAATTTCCTAACCTTGATCTTCTTGTAATCTCCTCCTAGCTTCCTTTTCTTCCTTTCTTCTTACTTGAACCAGACTAGATCCTTGAACAAATGGAGAACAAGCAAACCAAAATTGCTTTTCTCCCAACCGTAGCCTTAACTTAAAGCCAAAAAAATGGGAAATTTCCCTTTCTTAGAAGACCATGTTTGTCTTTATCTCATTTTGGACTTAGAAGACCATGTTTCCCTTTCTTAACCCTTGCATTTTAGTCCTTTATCTTTCTTTCATTGCAAATCAACTTATCCAATTCCTACAATAACATATCACCTTCTTGAGTTATAACCTTTGGGTCCTTAATGTAACATTTTACCATTATCATTTTTACTTCTTTAATAATTCTGATTATATCCTTTTTCACACTTAGCAATACTAATTTCCGAAAAATTCAAATTTGACTTATATTATACCCTAAACTGTAATAAACTACTAGGGTATAATTTGGGGTGTTACACTATAAGCCCATAAGGTCTCAGATAAAATTATGTGTCAATCTCTAGGATTATCCTCTAGCATCTTCTCCAAGATGTTTATCAACACCTTATTAGAAGTTTTTGCTTGCCCATTTGCTTGAGCATAAAAGGGAGTAGATCTTATGAGTTGAATGTCATAGTCTTTGGAAAAATAAGTCATCTCATCCCTAGTGAACATGGTGCATTGGTCGATTGTAATGGATTGAGGAATTCCAAATCTATGAATGATCTGTTCCTTGATGAATTGGATCACATCCTTCTGTTCTACTTTCTTCAAGGGCACTACATCTACCCATTTGGTGAAGTAATTACGCCAACAACTAAGACCCGAGTTGTCCCTTTAACTAAGCTGGGTAAATTTTCCCAATTAAGTCCATGGCCTATCCTCTGAAAGGCCAAGGTTTCACAATTGAGTGGAGTTCCATAGCAAGTATCCTCTGTATGCTGCCATATTTTTGACACTGTTGGCAACCCTTGGAGTAATTGATGTAATCACTTAAGATGGTTGGCAAGAAATAGCCATGTCTCCTAATCAACCATCACATTTTATCCGGCTGTTGGGCTCCTGACCTTGCGTAAACTTGCTTCATCACTTCCATATTGCAGGGGATAGACCTTGACGGTAACCATCAAGCCTTTACAATACAATTCCCATGCCATTAGGACGAAGTTACTGTGATTGAGCTTTCACCTATGGGGGAACACATGCATTAAGATCTTGTAAATACTCTATGATCTTAATTCTCCAGTCTCCTACAACATTTGCATTTGTATTAACGACTTCTAATCTGATTCCCCTTCCATAAATTAAGGGGTGATTCTTCTTTCTTATCACAGTGAGGTTATGAGTAAATTCTTCGTTCATCTTCACACCCGATGCTACTTGTGCTAGCTCATCCGCCTCCTAATTAGATTCCCTAGGCACATATTCAAAATCCACATAATGAAAAAAATCTAAAAATTGAGTGGAAGCAGTATAATAAGGAGCCAACAATAAGTTGTTGAATTTATATTCTTCTATTAGTTGTCGAAGTACTAACTGAGAGTCCCTAATAATGTGTACCTCTTATGCTTTAAGGTCCATCAAGATCTCCAAGTCAATCACTAAAGCCTCATATTCGACTTGATTGTTGGTGCACTTAAAGGCCAAGTTGAACGATAGGATAGTCTTTATCCATTTTGGTGAAATAAATACTATCCCAGCTCCAGCGGATTTCTCTGTGCTAGAGCCATCAAACTTAAGAATCCATGACCACCTTTCTACTTCATATATCCCCAATTCCGCATCCTTTTATGGTTGGATTTCTAATGAAGGATGATTAGCCAGAAAGTTAGTGAAAGCTTGCCCATTGACTAATTTATGTGGAAAATATACCAAAGTGAACACTGACAAAGCAAGAGACCATTTATTGATTCGTCCAGTGATTAAGGGTCAGCTTAGCATGTATTTCATCAAGTCGGTTTGAAAGACCACATACACTTGAGTCTTGATCAAGTAATGTCTCAATTTTGTACATGCAAAGTATAAGGTCAAACACAACTTCTCAATGGGTCTATATCTTATCTCTGTTGAATTTAAGACTCTACTCAAATAGTAAACAGTTTGCTCATGGCCTTCAGCATTATTTTGTGCCAAAAGACATCCTATAGACTCTTTTGCAACTGATAGATAGAGTTTGAGTGGTCGACCCTTCAACGATGGCAGTAAAACAAGGGGTTTAGAAAGGTAACATTCGATCCCATCAAAAGCTATCTGGTGTTGTTTCTCCCATTTAAAATCTTCCACTTCTTTCAGCTTGATTAAGTCAGAGAATGCCTTAGTCTTCCCTGCCATATTGGAGATGAACCTCCTTAAAAATAGTTCACTTAACACAAGAACTTCTGAAGTTCTTTCTTATTTTTAGGAGCCTTGGCCGAAATGATGGCCTTGGCTTTATTTTGATCGACTTCCATTCCTATTTGGTGAACCAGAAACCCTAGAAAATTTTCGGCTCTCCAAAAGCATATTTTAGTGGATTGAGTTTCAGTTGATGAAGTCTCATCCTTTCAAAACTTTTCCTTAAAGGATTCACATGTTCTATGACCTTCTTAGATTTGACAACAATATCATCCATATAAATCTCCATGTGGTGGCCTAACATATCATGAAAGATGACATTCATAGCCCTTTGGTAAGTTACACCAATATTCTTCAAACCAAAAGGCATGACCAACTATTCAAACATTCCTAAAGAACCAAGACATTTGAAGGCAGTCTTAGATATATAATTAACAACTATTAGGATTTGGTTATACCTAGAGCCATCCATGAAGGACAATAATTCATTATTTGCAGTTGAATCAATTAACATGTCATCAATAGGCATTACATACATGTCTTTAGGAGTGGTAGCATTTAAATCCTTGAAGTCTAGACAAACTATAAGTTTCCCATTCTTTTTCATCGCATGGACAATATTTGCTAACCACTGCACATACCTTGTAGGTATGATGAATTTAGCCTTCAAAAGCTTCTCAATCTCCTCTTTCACCTTCAGCTCTACCTCCTTGGACATTCTTCTAGGTGGTTGCTAAAATTGGTGAAATTCCAACTTTATAGGCAAGCGGTGTTCCACCAAGCTTTTGTCCAATCTTAGCATCTTGTCGTAATTCCAAGCAAAGCAGTCTTTGAATTCTTATAGTGTTGTAATAATTCCTTCTTTGAAGTCAAAAGGCACCAAGGAACTAATATAGGTAATCCTCAGCTCTTCCACAAAGCCGAGGTTCACTTCCTCCATAGGGTCGTGAACTTGAGGTTGTATGTCTTCGAACTTAGGAGGTGCTTGCTCCAAATCCTTCATCTGTATTTCTTCATTTTCTTCATATGCATCCTCTTCAAAAATTATCTTAGCCCCACAAGTATGCTGAAGGTGCTCTTCTTCAATCATTTCCACAATCTGCTGCACTTTCATTTTGAGTATGGAAAATCCAGCTATTGTCTTTTCTTCTTGAGAGTAATTAGTCATCATCGATCTCCTCGATGATTAGGCCATTCATCGGCCTATAAGGCACAATTGTAGTCACCTTTAGGAGTTTAGGCGCCTCATTTCGGATTTCACAAAACCCTTTGAGCCCATGTATGCTTTTCTTTGTATCTCATCTTTCCTTCTGCTAGTGAACTTGATATGACTGAATTCTTGATCATAATACCTAGCTTCCATAGAGCTTGTAACCGCTATGAAGGGTTACTTATATGCTCACACCACTTCCACTTCATTACCTTTCCAAAATAGTAAGAACTAATGAAAGAGGGTACACACCGAGTTAGCGACCAATCCCTCCCACTAACAAAATGTTGTAATTCTGATGAGAGTCTATCCTGAAGCGAGATAGTGCAATTTTGCTACCAATGGTGATATCTATAGGTAGTATCCCTAGGGTCTTGGATACTTCTCTAGTAAGTGAACCACTGACAACCTCTGTTTCTATCGGATCATTAATGCTCCTTTGGCTCGGCATTCTTAATGGCATTACATTTACCAGCGATCATTATCTATCGTTGTACGCGGATCTGGGTTTGCCGTGAGGCGGGCTCTTCGTTGCAAAGGTCTTTATATCTTTGTCATTTCCACATAAGGTTTCTCGGTGTCGCCACGAGGAATCGCATTATTCTGTAGCCTGTGGTAACTCACACCGTGGCCCATTTTTCTCTGTGTGGTCGGGTGCTTCCTTCTACCTCTCTGGTCTTCCTCACATTTTTTTTTTACTTGAAAATAGTTGGCATGTTAAGCAGTTAGAACAATTGAAATGGTTTCTGCTATCTGGGCACAAGGTGTCTTCATCTACATTAATCATTAACTCCATATCCTCGGTAGCTTTCCTCCCAGGCTTTGTTTTTCAAACTACAAACCATTCTTCTGCGCGGCGGCACACACCGCTGCTCCATGGCATCTTCCTTTTAGTTTCATTGGTATCGATGAGATGTTATATTTATCGATTCATTCTTTGCCTCTGTCTTCCTCTTCTAGGTCCTGGACAGCTATTGAGGAAATTTTTTGTGTTATATCACATACCCTTGTGACGAGGAGAAGCCCACATGAAAGGTGTACTCTGTGTTGCTTTATTCTACGCAGCCTCCTCCCTTGGGCTTGGATCTACCTCAGAAAAACTTGGTATGGTTGGAGCTTATGTCTTTCCTTGCAATTCATAAGTGAAGTTGTGCCCCAAGTCCTTCTCTTTTGAGGAAAAGAATCTACCTCTTGGAGAAGTAAGTTGGTAACAGGTGGACTTCATTATGAACCTTAGGAGAAATGGTCACCGTTTGGAAACCTGGGCATACGAGATAAACGCGTAACACTTCAGCGGAGAATTGACTTTCCTACTTGATCTTACCATTTAGAGGTGAACTTACCCCTTGGGGAAAAACGTACCATTTAAGTGAACTTACCCCTTGGGAAAGAAAATGCCTTTTCTTGAGGGCAGTATAAACTTGCCACATCTCTCTCAGTTGAAATAAACACCAGTGGAGGAGTGGGCCCTTTAACCTTTCTGCGGGATGAATGAATTTTTCTCTGAATTAAATCTTTGCCTTTGGTAAGAGTTTCTGTTTTCTGGAAGATATATTATGTTACTTTGTTCCCTTTGTTATTTATTCTTTGAATTTCTCCTTAATGGAAGATTAATACAAAAGCTGCATTTGCTGTTTCAACCTATCAAGCACGAACCAGACAATATTTAGGGACCCATACCTTTCTTAGAGAGAGTTTTCTCACCTTCTTGGATTCTATCAATGCTCTTAGATCGAAGCTAGTAGTGTTGATTGAGGCCACTAGTGAGAAAGGATCATAATCGATTGTCATAGTCTCTTTTTTGTGAGGGAACTTGAGTATCCCTTTGTTGATCCTATCTTATATGACATTTCTGAAACCCTGACATGCATTGGTAGTATGGTTCCATGAATTGTGGTAGTTATAGTAAGCCTTTCCTCTAAGTTCGTCTGTATTGGGGATTCAGTGGCCTTTAAGGAAGATAATGAATTTTTCTTTCACCAAGAAATCAAATATTTCCTCAGTCTTCGGTACCTCAAAAGTATATTGGACATGTGTATCAGCAATTTGTGTCTTCTTTCACACATCAAGTGTCTTTTCGACCGAAAAAGGACTAGTGAATGTCCATGTAGCAGCTAGATCTGCCACTGTCACCTCCACCTCCTAGTTCACCTCTTGACCATAAGTTCCCATGGACTTCTACCTCCGGTAACTTTCTTCCTTGAGTAATTTTTCATATTCTGTCACCTTAGCTACAAGTTCATTAAAATCTCTAAATTCCATACCTTGGAATTTCTTCCTCAACTCAATATCAACATACAGGCCACATTTTCATGTATACGTGGCACGGAAGATGGATCTTGCATCTGTTTCTCATCTTCTTGAAACGGGAGATAAACAAATCAGTGGTCTTCCCATTTCTTTGAGTCACTCTAGACAGTTATGCAATGCATACTTCAAGCTCAGCCCCGAAGAACCAAGTGTGGAACTGCCTTTCCATTTCCTTCCAACTTTGTATGGAGTTCCTTGGTAATGTTGAGTAGATATTTGCTATCAAGAGTTAGGAAACAGTCTAAGCTTGAAATGATATAAATTCTCATAGTTAGCAAACTTCTCACATTGCACAGTGAATCTAGCAACATGTTCCAAGGTGGATTGGCCATCTGCTCCAAAGAACAAGCATAAATCAGGGATCATGTACCCACCGGTAGGTTTTCATCTATCATCTCTCTAGATAAGGTTTTTAGAGCACAAAGGCCAATTTGTCTAAGGTGGACCACTGCATAAATTCACATGTACCATCTATCTAATTGCCCTAAATGCGTCTACCTGACCAGTTTGCCTGAATTTGCGAGGAACTTGTTGGGAACTTGAAGAACTTGTTGTACTTGTTGTCCTGGGTTGTATTCTCTCTGCCAGTGGACGGTGCATCTGATTCCACAGGCCTCGATTAAAGAAAAGCCTCATTCATATACTCGGGTTGTGCGGTGGATTAGTACGGTAGAAGCCCTCGAGGGGCGTAGGTTACACGGCTGTGGGTCTTTCCACACTCGTTACCGCGGTATCTCCCTCTCTCCTATGGGGAGAAAGGTATCTAACCTCTACTTGCATAGGTGAGCAGTGAAATTCACCAGCTCCCCTTAGGTTATCAAAATACTGCCCCCCGAGTTCATTAGATAATTGTCTTTTAGGCTTAAATGCAACTTCTTGCCTTGTTTGCTCCCTTTCTCTAAAGTACTTCATTTCTTCCATAATGGCAATCATGACCACTCGAAGGCTCTTTATTTCTTGCATGAAAGCCTGAAATTCATTAGAATTATTAGAGAAAAGAATAGGCACGTCTACATTACCTTCGCTTCTTCCTTCGACTTGTTCAGTTGGGTTGGTTGATGGATTCCCCTACTATTGCAATGGAGAATTCATCAAGTTCTATATCTGTTCAGCCAAGGGTGGAACTCTTCCTTCCTGTGTTGCTTCGATGCTCGGATCTAAAGTGCGAAGATTCTACGATTGTCTT
Source organism: Tetrastigma voinierianum (assembly GCA_016808115.1). Classification (NCBI taxonomy): domain Eukaryota; kingdom Viridiplantae; phylum Streptophyta; class Magnoliopsida; order Vitales; family Vitaceae; genus Tetrastigma; species Tetrastigma voinierianum. The sequence continues at coordinate 1,332,292 of JAEQBH010001004.1, forward strand.
CTGTACCTCGATTTTTTGGTAGCGTGCTTGCAAATTGGCATGTTCCATCGTGGAATATGCACAACTGAACTTACAAAACAAAAAGATGAATCAATGTTTCACAAAGATGTGTCCCACCCAGCGTGCTAAAAATATGTTTCGATTGGATTTTGGTCGAGAACATACAAAAGCACGGGGGTGGTGAATGCGCGGGCATACGAGTATAGTATTTCCAAATTTGAAGCGTGCAAATCTAACCTGCTCGAGTGGCCCGGATTCTGGTTCCCTTGACTGTTTCCACACAAGAATCTAAGTGGAAAATGCTTTGAAAGTGGGTACGTATTGAAAGTTGAGAAAAAATGTACGTGGACTAGCTTGAAAAATTAACAAGTTTCATTGTAGTATAGGTCGAATGACTATACGAAAAACGATAAAGCTTGAAATAAAGATGCATGTAAGGAAAAACATGTAGCCTTCGTTACAAAGTACGGAAATACGACTGGCGAACTAAGTGAAAACAAAAATGTGCTTAAATGCTACGTAGCGAGTGTTGATTAATGATTGTTTTGATTATGCATACGAAGTTGAATCTTGGCGCTACCAGCGTTACGATCTTATTTAAATCTCATTCTCCGATAGCATTTCGCATTACCACTAAAATGCTTTCTCAGTCATTTATCATTGTGGCATAAATACAGTTACGTGTATCATGACTTGGTTACAGCGAAAAGTACCATTAACCACGCCCGAACAAATCTCATGGTGCAGGTTAATAAACGCGTAAATTGAAATTTTTGCGTATTTTTTGAACTGGCTTTGCCAAAACGCTCAGTCGTGTTTGGTTGAAATTCGGTTTGAACGTCTCATCAGATTAACTGTCCATTCACCCTTTTTGGTTAATAATTATTAAAATATATAATTTTAGCGAAAAATTCTGTTTTAAGTATAATAATTTTTATATTTTCAATTAAATCGTTTATTTGTAACTATTCAATATAATTATATATATATATAAAAAAAAAGAAGATCACACTGGAGTGGACAAAGGCTCGGACATGATAAACCAGGCAAAGTTAGGTATAAGCACAATAACTTTTGATTCTATTAAATTCGAGTCATTAAACTATGAAGCCAGAATCGACACTTCTCAGCTGCCATTTTCACATGGGCTTTATTGTCCTTAAGGATTACGTACCATTTGGCAGAAAAGCGATCGACCCATGGGTTATTACTGACCACATCGATCATCTGCCACACATATTTGATTGCATTATGATCCATATGACATTCGAATCATCCATCCATCAAACCCTTTAGGGCACGCGGTGCCGATGGAGAAGAAGTGCCGTTCGGATTTGCTAACGATTGCAGGAACAAATGAAAGTACAACATACTTGTAGGAAAAGTCTATAAAAGGAAAACTAATAAGAAACCTAACAAAATTATGATTCTTTGCAGAGCGTTTCTATAACCAAATCTACTTTTGATTAGTTTATTTTGATAACGAGCGTGACAGCTAATGAAAGATTATGCCATGTGCTCTTAAACAGGCACAACTGTCATACTTTTCTCTCTTTGCCATTGACAATTGATATGAACTCGAAAATACTCAAAACGTTACCGTTACAAAACCATAAAAACTGTTTTAATTACGTGAGGCAAAAACTCGCGTGCCATTGTAAAGACTTCACCAAGAACTTGCAGAAGCATCTCTAAATTATGGCCGGATGGTAAGAAATAATGGAGTTTCATTTCATTATTATATTTTGTACAACAGCCCTTTCTATAAAGAGAAGATACTTTGAAGAATCAGGATATTTTGAAAACCATAGGGAGATAATAAAGGCGCTAATTGGATCACAGAGATTGAGTTAAGGATGTAGCCTATACATATATGTATATATATATATATATATATATAATAGATCATAAAGGAAGTGTCAGCAGGCAGTGTGAATCACTGCTGTGTTAAAGCTTGCTGTGGATCTGAATTAAATAATAAATATCAAAATACTTTGGTGAAATGTTTGCAAAGGCAAAGAAAAAAGACATATGACGCAAGATATGTGGGAAAGAGGTGGAAGGGAAATCAGAGAAAACGAAGAAACGGCTGAAAGATAATGATTTCTTTGTTTCAAAAAAATATGAATGAAAATCTGTACTTGTGGGGGGTGAGGTGAATGAACCACCGACCAATCATGTTTTTGCGTTGGGAGCTTTAAGGTCATTTTCTTTGACGTCTGTTCTACTCCCATTCACGTGAGTCTTGCCATTTCCCCACACCTTCCCCTTTAGGTTATGAAATTTCCCCAATTATGATTTTTTTTGGATCATGGGTAATGTTTTAAAAGTTAGATAGATGATTGAATCGAAAAGGTTATTGGTTTACGATTTAATTATTAAATCGACGATGATATTATAAATAAATAATTAATATATTATTAAAAATAAAAATAATTATAAAGATTTAATCGATTTAGCTATTGATTTGACCAATTTATAGAAAAATTGTTTTTAACTTTTGAATCAAATTAGTTTTGATATTGATTTATGGTTCGATCAGTTAAGTGATCAGTTAATCAGTTTTCAAAGCATTATGTCGTATTAATTATGAGTTGGGATAAATCGTAAAATTCTCCAAAGATCCCTTATGCCTCATTGCAGCGCTAATATAAAGTAACAAACACCTGATTAAATATGATATATCTACTGATTATCATCTATTAAAACCCATAAATTTTCGACTAAGAATTATTATTAGCGATTTTTTTTCGTTCTTTTGTTTTAATTGGTGAGTTATGATAAATATGACGTTTTAAGCGAATTTGGTGGAAAAATCAAGAGAGATGCGGTGTAACGATGGACCAAGATATTTTCAGGTGTGATGAATAATGGGGATCTCAAGTAGTGCAGAGGGCTGGCACGCTTTAACAGGGCATCACAAGAATTATAATAGAAAAAGTGAGCTAGCGCGGAAGACATCGTCGCCGCTTCACGATGAGATAAGAGGAGGGAGAGTCCATTTGTTTCACTTCGGCTTCCTTTTTCTTTTTCTTCTTTCACTTTCAGCTACCACATACTCTCTCCATGGATTCTCTCACTTACTTCTGTACGGCGGCTGTTTTGGCCGGCGGCATCTACTGGTTCGTCTGCATTCTTGGGTCAGCAGAACAGAAGGGTAAGAGGGGCGTGGATCTCTCCGGCGGCTCGATCTCGGCGGAGAAGGTTCAAGACAAATACAAACAGTACTGGTCCTTCTTTCGCCGGCCCAAGGAAATCGAAACCACCGAGAAGGTGCCGGACTTTGTGGACGCACGTTCCGTCTTTGTCTGCGGACATCTGCAGATGGGATTGAGTTGGTGCTTCCACTTCTCTCCCGCCGTCCGGAAAGTCCACCGTGAACACGCGCCTCCATGTGGTGTGTAGATCCTGTTGACGTCAAAACCCGGAGATCGAATCCTGGACGTTGGATGCGGTGTGGGAGGCTGTGAAACAGCCAGCGCAGCTCGCTGGCGCCTTCAAATCGTGGGGATTACCATCAGCGGTACCAAGTGAATCGCCTTTTTCATTGACTGGTTTGAACTCTCTTTGCGAGTCTGTTGATAGTAGCAAGTTTATCAGATGCCGTTCGGACGCACGGCTGGCGGCGCGTGCTCCATCGAAACGGGCGCGCCACGCGCCAGCTGAAGAAGTCTACGGCGAGATCTTTGGTTTAAACGGATGCTCTGTGTCATCTACGATTGAGTTACCGGCGACAAGTTCGAAGCAGAAGATCCAGAACACAAGGAAATCATTCAAGGTATCGAGAGAGGCGACGCTTTGCCCGGCCTGAGGTCCTACTCCGACATTGCCGCGGCGGCGAGGGAAGTAGGGTTTGAGGTGGTGAAGGAGAAGGATCTGGCGAAACCGCCATCGATGCCATGGTGGACGAGGTTGAAGATGGGCAGAATCGCCTACTGGAGGAACCACATTCTCATCATGATCTTTGCCGCCTTGGGAATCGCACCGAAGGGAACTGTAGATGTTCATGAGATGCTGTTCAAGACCGCCGATTACCTCACAAGAGGCGGCGAGACCGGAATTTTCACTCCGATGCGTATGATCCTCTGCAGAAAATCTGAATCATCATCATCATCATCCCCAGAACAAAAATAAGGTACCGAAACGCCTCCCGATTTCTCTCCGTGTTTACGTTAATTTTCCCTAGAATTTTAATTTACTCCCTTTATTTATTATCATCTTGGAGGAGCCCTCTTTTTTTTTTTCTCCCTTTGAATTCCGTGGTTGGATCTTTGTTTCTTCTACTCTTTTGTGATAGTGAAGAAGTCGATAATTTTTATTGTCCTTTTTTGAACTCCGTTTGGATTGACTGTATCTGAGGAGAAGTGAAACAGCCACAGCTCTCTAGCTGTACAACCTTAAATTTAATGAGAACTAAGAAAAAGGAAATATCCTCTTTTAACTTTTATCAGAGTTGGCGATATTTCTGCAGAAATTTCTAGCATGATTTTTGGCAAATTAGGTGATTTGATTAAAAGAAATTTAAGCCAAATATTAGAAATTTTACCCTCCATCAATTTTTTTTTGGGGCGTTATTTTGATAAAAATAAAAATAACCCTTGTTTGCGAAAAGTGAACCGAACCTCTTGCTCTATTATGAGATAATGTAAATACATTAAATGAAAAAGATATTTTTTTTTCCTAAGTTATTTTTCATGAAAAAAAACATAGGCAGAGTTAAAATTATAAATTTTGAATTTTTTCTTTTGATAACGGATTACTTTGTTATAATATAGTAAATTATTCTCACTTGACTCGAATATAAATTTCATCGTGATCTTGACTTTGAATGATGTATCAATTGAGTCAAGCATGTAGACAATCTGGAATTATTGAATCTCTTTTAGCCAAATATTTCAAATTTGTACTTCTCCGCCGAGATTAGCTCTAATTGTTACCGGATTGAGATCTTTGAAATTAATAAAATAAAATAGTGAGAGGGAAAAGAAAAGGGAAAGTTTATGATGCGTTGGCAACATGGCACATGAGGATTGATAGTGGCTGAAATAATAACGAGTGCTTGTTGGAGTACTGGCAGGAAGGCATTTGGGTATTGACATCAGGACGAGAAGAAAACAGAAACCGAAGGATCAAAATGGTTAACGGCACATGCTGTCATATGCAGAAACCAGCCATGGGCTGGGCTCAAAACCACGATAGAGGCCCCATTTGGATTGGTCTTTCTGTTTTCTTCTACTGTCTTATTTTGCATTTCTGATTAGACTTATTTCAAGTTCATCTTCCACGCTATCTTTTTCTTTCTTTCTTTTTCAGATGATGTGTATATGTTGATGGGTGCGCATGATTTTTTATTTCCTTAAATTATCAAAGTATTGAAGATGGGTATTGAATGTTGAAGGAATATCTTGTCGATAAGAGCAATTGTTAAAGATTATGTGGGCAGGACATTTATGGTGGGGGATATTAGCTATGTCGTAATTAATACGAATCTGGGAGGAATGTGATATTAACTTTCAACATTTTTAACCTTTTTGTTTTTTAACTTTTTTTCATGACTTGTTTATGAAATTTAAAAATATATATATATAAATAGAAAAAGTAAAATATTTATTTTCCCTAATCTTCAATATAAATCTGCAATAGGAAGAAAGTAATAAAGCTTTAATATCTAAATATTAAAAAATAATAATTTAAACTCTTATCTACATTAAAAATTATTAAATTTAGTTAGATTGATTTTACTTAGACATGAAGTGAAAAAACAAATACCACCTTAGAAGTTGCATACTCTTGGAAAGGTGATATGGTATATATCGGTATGGAGACTTAGAGGTGATATCCCCATGTCTTTGAAAAAATCCTAAAATAATTATTGTCTCAAAATAATGCTCTAACTAATATCTTTTTGTCACATCATCAAAACCGTAGTCATCAACTATGATTTTAAATTTTTTTTGTCAAAGTTATAATCTTAGTCTTTGATCATAGTTTTAGGCTTAAAGTTTAAATTATGGTTGGTGATTACGATGTTAAAACCATGTTAGTGACTATGGATTTAAAATCATGGTTGATAACTAAGGTTTTAAAATTGTGGTTGGTGATTGGTTTTAAAACCCTGATTAGTGATTATGGTTTTAAAGTCGTAGTTTATGATTAGTTTAACTCACCAAATGTAAACCTTGAAGTTTCGCTATCAATTGAACCCCATTTTGTTTTTGTAAGTCTTGAGGCATGGCGGCGTAATGTGAACACACCCAGAAATGACGTCCACCAGAATGATGGTAGATTAGGTTGCCTCTCGGATGATTAAGTCGTGATATGGAGGAAGAGAAGAAGAAGGAGGATGAGATAGTTGGGCCATATCTTTTTCTGTGGGATCTTCTATGTTTATAGGTTTAGATCCCACGTCTGTCACTTGTTACGAATAATATATGTTTTCGCTGTAAGGATTATAACTTTATGAATAAGATTTGTTTTCTTATCCAGATTCTTGAAATAAAGTTTGAGAATGCCCGGTGAAAATAAATATCTGCTGTAATTTTTAAAGAACTCAATTTCAATATGCGGTGAGGAGATGGTCGGTTGGGGGGACTTCGAGATCTGACAGTTCTAGAGCGCACGCGAAAAGTCTTGTGGGTTTACGTGGTTTTAATATAGTGGAAGATCGGGAAAAAAACGCGGCGACGAGCGGTGGGCTTCCTGTGAATCTTTGTACTTTGTTAGTGAATGAATAGAACTTTAAAAGTCGTAGTACCACTTAATGTCCCTTTTTCTGTTTGAGTTGGTACTTCTTAGTGGGAAAAATACGTGTTTAAACCTTGAGTGGAGAAAGTTGAAGGTGGGAGAATTAATGTGTTCGTGAACGTGTGTTTGGATATAAAGCCGTGTGACCATGTATTTTACTCCAACATCGTCGATGGCTGAGAGATCGCGAGAGGGAGCGTGGCAGCTCCTCTTGTCGTAAAGAACTTCGCGGGGAGTTAGGCTGTACTTTGTATAGCCTTGTCATACCCGATTGGAAGTGCGAGGAGGGTCAGTTGGGTGTGCGTGCTGTATCGCGAGGTGATTGATCTGCAGTTATTCTTCTCAAGTGGGGTGTTCGTGAGGCGCAAGCTAGAAGATCGTTGAGAGGGTATGAGTTTAGCTTCGTCGGGCTTTGATCACTCACCTTTGAGAGAACAAGACTGTTTGCCCCAGTGATGAAGAGAAAGAAGGCGGTACGAGAAGCCGTGTGTTGGCAAATGCACCCGACAAGCTAGAAGTCTAAGCCGGTCTTTTAAAAGTGATACGGGCCTTAGAGCTCTGATGCGGTCTTTGGCGAAAGTGTCGGAGGACAGGCGTTATCAATTAAGAAAGTGTCGGCGAACGTATGGGTTTGGCATTAAGAAATCTCGACGACTTGAGGTGAAAGTTTGGCCTTTTGAAAGTGTCAAGCGAAGCTGTAGTGCGGTATTAAAAGTGTGGGCGACGGCGATGCAGAATCTTTGAAGATGTGGACGACGACTGAAGTCTGCGCGACGTTAGAAAGCGATACGGCTGACTTGGCCGGGAAGTCTAGTGATAGAAAGCGTAGGGCGGTTTGACACGAATTGAAATTAAAGTGGGCGGGCGAATTTAAGTGGCATTCAGCGTAAATGGCTTTGTATCGAGCTTAGAGCCACAAGTCATTTGATAAGAAAGTGCTAGATGGCTTTGAAATTGCCATGCGGCCCCAGAACCACAAGTCGATGTGCAAGAAAGTGTCGGATGACGGTGAAGAAGTGCAGTGGCACGAAGTGGTGGGCGTGGCGAGTACGGCATTAGGAAGTGTCAGACGGCTTATAAGTAATCGGCGTGAAGTGTGGATGGGCTGGGTGAAAGTTTGGCGTTAAGAAAGCGCCGTCTGACTTTTTAGAAGGCCCTGGATGACTTAGGCAGAAAGTCTGACCAGACGTGTTGAGCGAACTGGGCAGGAAGTCGGCATTAGGGTTAGAGTGCAGACTGACTTAGAGCTAGTCGGCATTAAAGAATGTCGACGACTGAGCCGGCGGTCTGGCATTTGAGAATATCAGACGAGCAGCGGAGATACGGCGACAGAAAGTGCTATCGACTTTTAAAAATTGCCGACGCTGACCGAAGCTCTGAGTGCGGCGTTCGAAAGTGTCGGTGGCTTAAATGGGAGTACGATCATTGAAGAGAAGTCTGGGATGAACTGAACCAGATTGCTAATGAAGGCATCGGCGACGGCGGGAGATGGACCTTGCCCGGGTCTGGAGCGTTTGAAACGAGTCTGGAGTATTAAAGAAAGTCTTGGGCGACCGTGGAAGTATGACATTAAGAAAGCGCCATATGGCTTTTAGAAATTGTGAAAGCGACTTGGAAACCCCTGATCCGGCATTAAATGAACGTTGGACATGTATCTGCGGGCGGATGGGACATCCTTTCTCGGACTTAATGTGAACGGTGGGCATCACCATCTTCAAATGCGGGCGGAGACAATGCGTCGTCGGGACTGTCTTGGCTAGTTGAGAACTGCGATCGGTAGATAGGGCATTGCGCGCCATCGGGACTTAGTCTACGACTGTTGGGCGTGGCGATCTGTGGAATGGGGCATTTAAGCGTCATCGGACTTTAATGCAGTGACTAGAGCATTAAAAAAAATCTCAAGGTGGATAGAATGACCGTCATCCCGGACTTTAGTCTGGCTGAGGTAAAGCATTAAAATCGCGGACGGATCATATAACTGCGCCATCAGTACTTTAATCTAGCCCAGAGTGGGCATTGGAGTATCGAACTTGACCAGGAGCATTTCTCTTTGCCTTAGAACTTAATGTTAATGATTAGATCATTATTTATCTTGGGTTGGATGGATGTTTCTTGCATGGTGGTGTAAAACTTAATGTTGACCCGATTAGATGTTACTCCATACTGAGGCTGAAATCAAGATTGTTCCCCTTACAGCATGGGCTTTTTGCAATATTGTCAGTTAGATGATTTATCTATAGTGGGACGATCATTCTTTAAGTCATCTAGGGCTTTTAATGTTGACCGGTTAGGTGTTGTTATCTATACGGGTGGACAGTCATTTCTTCATATCCAGGAACTTTAGGTGGAGCCCAGGTTAGATATTTGTCTATATCGAGAATTTGGACATGTCTACTCCCGGGGTATCTAAGAACTTTAAGTGGATCGGTTAGATATTATCTATAAATTTGGACAAAACCATCTTCACTGCGTGTGGGCTTTAAATGGAAGTAGGTTAGATATTTGTCTATCTTAGTAGGATAGGTCATTTCTTTGCCATCGGGCTTTAAGTGGGCCGGAATTAGATGTTTAATACATATCGTGGAGACCAGAGTCATTGCTAGTCATCAGGGCTTTTAAGTGGATAGTTAGATGTTTATGCAGTCGGACTTGTCATTTCTTGCCCACCATAAAGAGCTTTAATGTTGACCCGATTAGATGTTATCTATCTTGGTGGATGGATATCATTCTTTGCGTCATCGGGTTTTTAAGTGGGCTATTACAAAGATTGATAGAGGCATGCTAAGAAAACTTTATTGATAATATCTCTTCGAGTTAAGCGGCTTTCTCCAAATCTAGTCAGCGGCCCGGTCTAAACTATTTAGTTGTGAGCGCCCAATGATTTTGCGACTCGCCGTCTCTGCTGGCACTTTGTTTACCAACTGCTTCTGCCCCATGTCGACTCGATAGAAAGAAATTGATCTTTTCTAGCGACTCGATCATTGGGTTGCGTAATGATACGGCGCCTGCGCCTGGCCGGATGTGGAATGGGGGTTGGCGGCTCCAGTGGCCGGAGAAATTTGCCGGCCAACGGTTGGGAAGCCGGCTGCACTGTCGTTAGTGAAACTTTTGTTTGATTTCCCTAGCGAAGCCTGGTGTTACCAATTTTGTCGTCTTGAGGCGTAGGCGGCGTAATGTGAACCTACAAGAACAATCAGGCGATGGTGGCGTCCTTTCTTGATGTTAAATGCTTGATATGGAAGGAAGAAGAAGGAGATTGAATAGTTGACCATACCTTTTTACATGGGGGATGTTTTCCGATTATAGGGTTCGGTTACTCAAATCTGTTCTTATTTTAGGAATAATATGTTTTTCGTAGTAAGGTTATCTGCTTTTATGGGATAAGATTTGTTTTAACATCAAGGATTAAGCCCGAATAAAGGATTTAGAAATTTAAATTAAGGGATAAATATCATTTTCAAATGTTCATGTAATTGCTGGCATATGAGTGGATCGTTTGTTGGGAATTTCGAGTCCAGAGACGGGTTATAGAACTATGTCTACAGTGGGTTTGTGTGGTTTTTAATAATTAGTCTGTACCAAAAATTTCTTTCATGAGGGATGGTCTGAGCCGGGTGAGCTGCCGCGGTGTTAATACTTTATTAATTAATGAGTCTGAAGCAAAGTCTTGTACACGTATAGTTGTAACTTTTTTCAATGCGGTAAGATTGTTTTGAAAGGTGAATTATTTTGAGATTTTTTTTCTTAGAAAATTATTTTGGGACATGACTCAAACTTGGAGAGTATCTCGACCTTTGGCAGGCGCAGCTCAAAGAGGGAATTACGTAACGGATGGGTGGCTCTTGAAACGGTTTTGTTTATTTTTAATGAAAATAATTTATTTCTACAAAGTGGGCTTTCAATAAACAACTGCAGTTTTCTATTTCTTTATTAGATTAGAAGCATCTAATTGAAAAAAAAAAAAAAAAAACATTTAATGTGTTAGTGGGACCCTTTCACCATAACTCCATTTTATATTTTGCTAGATTCGTCTGGCTACTGTTATAAATGAACAATAAAAGATGTAGAAAATGAGAGCGACGAATCTCTAAAGTGAAGTGAGGATGTCGTTTGTGGAATAATAATGGGTGACAATAAATTAAAATGTTGACAAATGAAATTATTTGGAAGAAGTCCGTACACCTATATGGTTCGTTTGTCACAAGAACACTGTTCATAACAGTATGGCACAAGGGTTGGGGTTGGGCCGGTTGGCCCCCAATAATTCACAACTCCGTTTTGACATTTGACAAATCTGTTATTATATTTTCTCAATTGTTGAAAAGTTGTCATCTTGTTTATTCTCTTTTTTGATAAATATGGGTGTTAAGCCAGCTGCCTGTTACTGTATTTCAATTAATCCCATGGGGCCTTAAAATTAATAACCGAATAAGCCTCCGATGACCCCCGAGCAATTCGTGACCATTGGGGAGAAGGTTCCAAGGGTTGAGAAATCACTATCAAGATGCCTATTTTTCTCCTAATTTCATACTAAAGCATGTAAGAATGGAATAAATCACCCTTCATAATATTTCTTATTTTATAAAATCAAACATGAATACTTCATTTACCTATATATCATCATAAACTATTTGACACAATTATGACTTTTCGACATTCAAATTTACATAAATTATAAATTAATTTTTTAAATAAATAATGTAATTAAACTATAATCAAAGTATATATATGTATTATCATATTAAACTATATAATAATACAACGAAGTAAAACTCGATCCCCAAGATAGATTTTCTCTTAGAGCCTTTATCATGTTTTCTTTTCGAAACTTACGTTACTTGACTTTGCTTTCTTTAAGTTAAGATGAATAATTTTTTATTATTAACTTTCTTTGAAATAAATCTCTTTTCAAACACTTATCTCACATTCTTCGTTTTTACTACACGTAAATAATTATTCGCACTTTATATTTATATTTTTATTTGTTTTTTTATGATTTAGTCGTCGTCTTGGTATGTATATGGTTGTCATCGTCATAGTGCGGTAGGTGGATATGTATAATTTCAGTCACATTTGATTTTGTTGTCGTGGTGCGGCGTTCGACGTGTTTGTGACGATTGAGAAGCAGCGAAAGTATATATGATACAAAATATAAAGGCCATCGATGGTAGTTAATATCTTTTAAAGCAGGAGTTATATGTATTGTCAGCGATAGTAATATGTAACATATCAGATAGTGGTACATTAGTATATAAGTTTTGAGTCGATTCATTATGCTATTAATTTAGATGTTGTTTTATCATTTATTGTTTTTAACGATTTTAATTTTATGTTTCTATCAAGGTATTACTGGTTTTAATCAACGTATAATACAAAAATACAACGAAGTAGTTTATACATACTTGGACTTATAATCATATCAATATAATACAATAATCAAATGAATGAGTTAACCAATTGTATGGTTACTAATTAATTTATATTAATTAAAAATAATTTATATTAATTAAACAGTATTTTGAAGCCTAGAATTATGTGTGAGATGAATTATGATTGTGTTATCATTTTATGCAATTATTTGTTAGTATAATGGTTAAGGTAAAACAGAAAATTAAATAAATTAATGGGGTAAGTGTAGACCCCAAATTTTGAGGCTTAGGACTTTTTTAACACATTTGTGGGAGTCGCGTTGAAACAAAGGGGAGAGAGGTGTGAGCGCATTTTGAGGAACTGAGATTTTTTCTGTGGGAGGCAATCAGCATTGGAGCTTCTGAAAGTGGCTCGCTGCATAAAGGGGTCTCCCGCTTTGATTTGGGGAGGAGGAAGAGGAAGCCAATAAGCTTGCTCCACGAAAAAAAAGGTTGGAGAGACACAATAGTGCTTGATTAAATTTTTTTTTTTTTGGAGAATAAATTAAGGCATTAGTGCATATAATTTAGGCGTATTGATTCATTAAATTTATTTTAACCCAGAAAGTATGGAGTGCTAAGCATTGAGTGGGAGGTCTAAGTGGTCTCAAAAGTTGCAAAAGTTTGAGTGCGCTGGAGAAGTATTACAGGCTCGGGAAATTTTACGGGAAGCAATCGGCTTTGGAGAATTATTCAATTTGAGGCGGTTCTATAAAGAACTACCGTCTGCAGATATCATTTTTCCTTGACTTTATTAACATATAGTTAAATTTTTTTTTATTTTATTTTAATATATTGTATATATATTAGTCATTTAATTTATAGTCTTATTATTTTATTTCGCTTGTAATTATATTGTTCTTTTTGTTTATTTGAAAATTGGTGGTTGTTGTTTTTTTTTTTGTTTTTTAAACATTTTCCTTAACATGGACTATCACCACCATAATTTAATAAATCTCTCAGAAGAGGAGTTTTAAATTTCCATTTCTCAATTCTTTGTTTTGATGTTGATGACAGTATCCAAATTTCAAATTTCTCATGTTTCTAAATTCAAATTTTCAATTTTAAGTCAAGTTCTCCAAATCTCAAATTTCAAATTTTAAAATTTGATGTTTTGATTTGAAGTGCAGTGCAATTTCAAAAATCAAGTGTCGTAATTTAAAAAATTGAAGTTGTTTCGATTTCAATTTCAAATTTACAAAAATTCTATAATTTCAAAATTCAAGCGTCAATGTCAATTTTCCAAATCTCAATTTCAAGGAATATGACCTAGTCTTAAATTTTGAAAATCCATAATTTCTAAATTTCAAGTCCTAAGAAAAATCACAAAAATTTCAAAAATTTCAACTTCAAACTTCTAATTTCAAAACTTCAATTTCAAATGGTTTTCAAAATCTCCAAACAGTTGAATACACAACATTCCAAATAAATGGAATCTTGAGGGGCTAATTTGTGTGCAGCAACGTGTAAATGAACGTTGGGGCCAACATTCCATTTTAATAAATAATTGGCGTATAGATTTATAGCCGATTTAATTGAATGTGAATGGTTTGTATTTTGTTATTACAATGCGTTGTTTGATTGGTAGTGACTTCCTAACATAGATCAGGGTACACATTTTTCTCATCTGACTTTGCTTGATTATTTATTTATATAAGTCTTGCATGCTTTTGTATTATTATTGCTTATCTTCGGTATTCATTAGTTGATTAGTCAAAAGCCATATTTTCTTTAATTTGTTTAGTAGAGACCCGACTTTAGGGGCTTAGAGGGAACTACTGGCAGTCGTGCACGCTTCCGATAAGTAACATGACCCCCGGACCTAAACTTAGTTTTCCCAGACCTGCCTTTTCTTATAAGGAGTCACATTTAGGGTTTTTAACTCTTGTTTTGTTTTCCCTTTTAAAATAAAAACAAAAATAGTGGCGACTCAAACCGTTTTCTAAAAATGTTTTTTAAATAAAGGTCACCTTGCTTTTTAGTAGAGCTTTTAATAACTTAAAAATGCGGGATCACAAAATGGCGACTCCCTTTGGGACCAGTGGGGGTAGCCCAGACCACAAGTGGAAGTAATGGCTTTTGATTAGGCGATTGATAGATCACATTTTGTTTTTTGTATCTTGTTATTGATAGCCGTTTGAAGGTTTGATTCTGATTGTACCTTTTACATGTTGATTGTTTATATGCTATTAATATTTGTTGGTTTACATCCTTGGTTGATTCTTACGTGAAGTAGTTATGTCACTTGTTTCTCATGGTTGGATGCCATATTCATCTTGTCCATCTTATATTTACTGCTTAGATTGTGTGTAGATATGGATGATGCTCTTGTGCTTTATGATTATTGTTGCATGGCTACCATGCCTTGGCTAGTGTTGCTTATGCATGTGGGACACACATTTATCCTTTTATCTCTAACTCCCTAGTCTCGGTCGGCTAACACATGTCTTTTTGTTGTTGTGATTGTGTTTGATTGGGGCTTGTTTGCTCCTTGTTGCTCCGTAGAGCTAATGATTAGGAGTGGTCTAGTGATGGTATAATATCATGTTTGCTAACATTTTGGAGGTGGTCGCATATTGATGCGAGGAGTCAGATGTTGAAGACTTGTATAGCGAGCTGCCGTTAGGTTTATTGAGTGTGCTCTTCTTGGTGTTAGATTTATTAGGTTTTTCGGGATGCACCAACATATTCACACTTAGTTTATTCTGAGTCTTGAGTAGAGAGAGCAGCCTTCACCATGGGCGCCCCCATGGGATGTCGGAAGTGCATGGTGGAGGTGATGGCCTTGCTTGCGTGGGCGCCGAGATCTCTTGACGTGTGGGAGTTGTCTTTTCTGCTTGGAGTACAATGTCTGGCTCACCTTTGGAGACCCCTTTAAAGACCTCTACCCTTGTCTTTTTAAGGCACCATTGACCTTCTAGGTTGAGTTTAGATCTGCGATTAGGACTCCCATCTCTGCGTGGGTGCATCTGTGAGCCCCTTCGGGCGATTTTGTCATGATATGGATCCGGTTGCAACTTTATTTTGGTTTTCCTCTACAGGGTATATAGAGATTGATCGAGTATTGAGCCGATTAGGGCAATTTTGGCATAGTGATGGATTGCTTATTTGGGTTTCCATTATAGCGGCGTTCTTTTGGTTCGACATGGACTCCACTTTATTTGTTCACGGTTACACTTCGGGATTCACAGCACCAGGGCTGGGACCATCTTCGTGGAGGTTAGAGTTGGTGGAATTAGTACGTGCATCGAATCAGGATGGTTGACTGCCTCTGTGGTTATTGAAGACTTAACTGCCATTGTCGCTGCGCTCGGGGATCTGATACATAGCTCGGTCCGAGGAGGATTGATAAAGCGGCCAGACCCCACGACTTTACAGGCACGGGGAGGATACTGGGGACGACATGGGGGCACCACCTCCACCTCACCTCCATGCGATGGCTCGGAATGGCACCCTGCTTCATCCTCGAGGCTCTGTTGTTGTCAGAGAGGTCTGAAGGTGGATCAGCCATGCGACTATTCCGAGTTAGGCTGCCGATTAGCAGATCGCCTGTCTGAAGAGTAGGCTTGAGATCTTGAAGCCGGTTGGTTGATGAGGTATGGATGTGTGGGATGGATTTGATAGTGCACTGTGACACCATTGCACTTTATTGGATGCGACATGGAGCGGTATACGGGCGAAGGATGTCACGTACTCATTTTGAGGATATATAGTCGGTTGATGAGGGCATGGGTTTAGATATCTGAAGCTCAGTTGATCATGTTGTTCCCTTTGTCGAAGTAAGCGGCGTGGCACGGCCCCAGTTTGCCACCTTGGATGTAGCGACGAGGCGGACTTAGGAGATCTTTGTATGAGTTTTATCCAGAAGCGATTCTCTTCCTTTTCTTATATGCAGAGTACTTGTCACTAGGAAAACTTGAGAGCTGAGGCGGGGGAAGCTCATGGCTGCCCACATCTTTCATCTTTAGTTGGAGGAAAGATTCATGAATGATTGATGGTATCGAGAGAGAAGCAGTTAGCATGATCATGAGGAATTCTGACTAGTTCTGTTAAACAGCTCTTAGAATGCGATTATGGATCTGAGCTTTGATAGAGGCATTGTATGGTATCGAGGATGGTATAGGCGTGGTTTATGGTCGGTTCTTCCTCTTTTGATAATGAGGAAGAAGCCATGCGGATCATGACCCGGGGAGGTAGAGCCATCGGGTTCCTTCTTTGAACATGGGGCACCCGGGCCTCGATGCGCATCCTCTGGCCCGCACGGGACTTCCTCGCTGGACCGAGTTCGAGTGGGCCTTCCGCACCACCTCGACCGCTTAGATTACCGACTCCACCCCACCTCGGTTCTGGCGCACGAGGTTGTGGAGGCTGTGCCCGTCTTGAGCCCCCAGGCGCCCCTGGTTTCCACCTGAGCTCGGCTCAGGACACTTTACGCCCGCTAGGCATGCCTTTGGGTGAGGGTCTTTACAGACATTGATGGCTTGGATTGCCTTAGCCCGTAGCAGAGGCCATTACACGGGTTGTTCACCCTCGTTTCGGATGGACCTACATTGTGCTTATCATCGGGGGCCACCCGGACATACTACCTCTGGTCGATTACCTTTGCTTTGAGACCTGTTCGGGACTTGATGACGGGGTATTGTCACGATTAGGAACGGCTAGCATCGGTTAACCCCGCCAGGCCTACACCTGCGGTTCCTCCTCCGGTAGAGGTATTCATTCCATTGATTTTGTTGAGTCAGGATCGTATCCATATGTTGTCATGGGATGATCGGTCGGAGCCCATAGCATTGATATAGTTATGGCGGCGATGGGGTTCGCAGTGTTTGAGCCATCAGTTCACTCACGTGTCGTTTCGGCGCCCGGGCATTACCGGTTGGATCCCGCGCAAGGCCGGTGACTTTGCCTTGTTATACTATTCGGACTCCTTTTATTTTGACTCCACACCTAGGCACAATTGATACACCAGAGATCGATATGTTATCGAGGTGGTGATGATCCGAACCGGCGACCTCGATTCCATCTCGGCCCGTAGATCAGCGATACTACTAGAGATGAGGCGGTGAGAAGGATGATGAGATCATCAAACTTGACTACAGTGCGCATGCTCGTATCTGCATTTGGAGTTGTTAGCTTCTCTACCACCCATAGAGACTTTGATTAGGGCTCTGAGCCGGATTCGAGTTGACACGACCACATCTCCAGAGGGCCTGATACATATGCTCACAGCTGGTCGAGCCAGTTGCATTGTTTTCTCTGAGGATGACTTACCTCCGGAGGGTTCAGACCACACTCGACCTTTACATATATCAGTTGGTTGTTTAGGTCATCGTGTTCCATCTGTCCTCTTAGACAATGGATCTGCTCTAAATGTCTGTCCACTTGCCCACTTTGTGATTGCTGCAGGATATGGGCCGCAGTTTTGGAGCCATCTACCTGATTTGTGAGCTTATGACGGTGCAGTAGAGAGGTGATGGGCACCTTGACTCGGTGATGATTGGGCAGTAGTTTCGGGTTTGTTTGATTTTGAGGATCCTGTATCCTTTAACCTACTTTTAGGCGCCCATTGGATCCATAGTCTTTGTGACATCGTCTTCCCTTCATTTGAAGGTGAAGTTCGTCATGATGGTCAGTGATCCTTTATTTACCCCGTATTCTGGGAGGCGCATTTGACTTTTGAGCCAGTATTGGAGATTAGCCATGGGGATGATGATTAAACATGACCGGATTTTCTTTTGATGAGATACAGACCGTGGAGTCGGGGGATTTTGTCGGAAGTGTTACCATTGTCATTTGATCGACATAAGCGACCTGGTCGTTTGGACATGATGAGGAGCATGTCACACATGCAGTTTGGGTTTAGAGGCGTCGTCGACATGGTAGTGCGAATTTATCACGGTTGGACCGACCCGCACCTTTGGTTTAGGATTTGTGCGAGTGAAGCTGATTTTGATGCCGTAGCGCGATTGCGCGGGAGAAATTCGAATCACCGACTTCATCACAATCTATTTGACTATCCTCTTCGTCCTTACAGTTTGAGGTTGGTATTATTTTGTGGGGAAAAGCCGGAGCCATTATCGCATTAGATGGATCGGTGGTAAGGCTGTGATCATCGACATGTTGGTGCATCCCGACTTTCCCGCGGCCGATTGCGTGGTGGGGCTCGACAACTACCGCCTTGATCCTCCTCAGCTTCCTGGCGGTCTAAAGGTGTAGCTCCTTATGTGCTTTCTTTGATGAATGGCGATTATGGGGAGTATTGATGCGAGGTTATGTCATCGGCAGTATGATGGTACTCGGATGGTTATTAGTCGGCGACGGATCTGCATAGTGATTTTCATGTGCTTTGAGAGATGATGAAGTGCTTCTCTTGCTCAGGATGATGATGCGATTACGGGTGATGTTATTGTTGATATTGCATCTCCTGATATTCTAGGACGTGTTGTGGGAGAGTCCGATGTTGTGGACCCACCACTTTCTTTTGATGTTTTGTCGGGATTTGTCTCACGTTCCGATGATGTACTGGCCTTTTCATCTATGGATTTGAGCATTTTCGAGTATTCACCTGTCTCTTTTATTGATGATATTGATGCATGTGCACCTCATTCACCCACATCACAGATTCATGATATTGATGATGAGCCTTTGCAGCCTGATTTTGATGATAGCCTACCGTCGACTCAGAACATAAACTGCGATGGCGAGTTTCACCTCCTTTTGATGTGCTTAGAGGCGATTGACCTTGGTGGCGGACTGACCTAGAGAAATGAGGATCGGTACCACTTTGTCTGCAGATGAGAGGGATAGTTTGCTCAGGTTACTCAGATCATACTTGGATGTTTTTGCATGGTCATATGAGGACATGCCAGGCCTCGACCCTTATGGATTCAGCATCATCTACCGCGGCCTTACGTGCTAGACCCGGTTAAGCAAAAATTGAGGCGATTACACCCTCGATGGAGTTTACAAGTGAAGGAGGAGATTCAAAAGCAACTTAGTGTTGGCTTCATATCAGTGGTCCAGTACCCCGAATGGCTGGCTAATGTCGTCCCTTTGTTCCCAGGGCGCGAGTCGAGTTTATGGACTTTAGAAATCAAACAAGGCTAGCCCCCGAGGATGATTTTCCTCTCCCACATATTGAAGCTATGCGGTTGATGAATCTTTGCGGGGCATCGTCTTGTCTTTTATGGATGGATTCTCACGGTTATGGCTCCCGGATTATGATGGCTCCGAGGACGGGGAGAAGACATCTTTCATCCTTTGAGTGGGGTACCTAACATTATAGAGGAATCATCTTAGTTTGGGGTGAAACCTTGAGTGCTACTATCGGAAAGCGGCTACTACCTTTGTTTCATGACATGATGCATAGGGATGTTGATCTATGTGGATGATATGATTGGCGAAGTCGAGTGATGGGAGCGGATCAGCGGGCAGCTCTAGGCGCTTTTAGGAGGATCGGATGCTTTGGGTGAGGCTGATCCCGAAGTGCACTTTGGGTGACAAGAAGGAAGCTCTTGAGATACGTGATTAGTGAGAGAGGTATTGGTGAATCTGATAAGATCGAGGCTATCCTTGACATGTCTCCACCCTGGTATGAGGCGAGATCCAGGGTTTCTTGGGCGGGTTGCAGATATATTGCTTGAGGTTTATTGTTAGGCCCGACGGATACTTGTGAGCATCTTGGAGCTTCTAAGGAAGAAAGCGACTGGGTTTGGGATGATCGGTGCACGCGAGGGCTTTTGAAGCGAATTAAAGAGTATTTGCTTTCCCCTCTGTTTGGTACCTCCATGCACGGGCTGACCTCTCTTGTTATATTTATGCATTTTTGGATCTCGCTGGGTGCACATCTTGGCTCGGCTTGATGATTCGGCGGGGGAAGCGAGCTATCCCCATTATCGAGTAAGAGGATGTTAGAGTATGGGGCAGGAGTGCATTATGATTGGCGCTTACCTTGGCTTTAGTTTGGGCCACTCGGAGGGTGAGACATTACATGGCCAGTATTGGTGCGGCTTGTTTCTCATTTAGATCCTTTGAGATGCTCTGTTTGACAGAGACGGTTTTGGCAGACTGTAGAGATGGCTTGTACTTTTGGCGGTTTGATATTGATATGTCACTCGAAGTCACATAAAAAGTGTGTTAGCGGATCCTTAGCCTGCTTCCGATTCTTGGCGGTAGAGTGATTGATGATGATTTTTGGGATGAGGAAGTCGCGGGGGTGACTAGTTTAATGCGGTTGGGCGCGTGCTTTGATGGTGCGGCTAACCATTACGGATCTGGGATAGGTGTTCTATTGATGTCTCGCATGGCGATCATATCGAGATCGGTTCGTTTGGCCTTTGCGGATCGTTATCGACCACGAACAACATTGGTAGTATGACATGTATCCTTGGGTTAGAGCGCATTGGGCTGGGATTAGAAGGATGATCATGGGAGGGTGATTCTAATCTAGTGATTAGGCAGTCCGGGGTGATTGGAAGACCGAGAGATGTGAAGCTTAGGCCATATCATGCTTGCTTGGGTTCCTAGTAGGGAGGTTTGGCCAGGCTGAGCTACGCTCACCCCTACCTGGGCGCGAGATCGGTTCGCCGTGCTCACAGCTTCTTTGGCTTCCATGATTGACATTCCCGAAGGTGTAATAGTGCGCCCCCTGCTAGTTGAGACTAGAAGTGTTCCTGCTTATTGTTGCTTAATTATTGATCGGTTTGATGATGGTCTCACCAGGTGACATCATGATATTTATCGGTTTCTTAGATATGGCACATATCGAAGCGTGTGACGAGGCCAAAGCTTTGAGGCGATTAGCCACGCTTTGTGATACATGGAGAGACACTATATGGCGTGCAAGCGATGGTGTGTTATTGTTGTGCTTAGATCGGTGGGTGATCGAGCGATGAGAGGTCATGCCGGAGTTTGTGGGCCCCACATGGGAGGGCATATGTTGGCTCGTAAGATTATGAGGACTGGCTATTTTTTGTTGACCATGGAGGCAGATTGTTGTCGGTTGTTCAGTCTCGATCTCATCGGATGCATGGAGATCTAAATCTGGATTCCACCATCGAGTTGCATGCATTGACCTCACCTTGGCGGATTTCGATGCGGGAATAGATATTGGGAAGATTTCGTAGAAGTCTTAGCGGTGGGTTCATTCTAGTGTTATTGATTATTTCCTGAAGTGGGTGAGCCACTTCTTATGCAAGCTAAAT
Organism: Tetrastigma voinierianum; assembly: GCA_016808115.1. NCBI lineage: Eukaryota > Viridiplantae > Streptophyta > Magnoliopsida > Vitales > Vitaceae > Tetrastigma > Tetrastigma voinierianum. Next base: position 1,353,647 of record JAEQBH010001004.1, read on the forward strand.
AGAGGCCAGTGGCGACCTTTATCAAATCGCACATTATCTGCGGATAGGGTTCCTCATGAGTTGATGCTCGGATAGAGGTGTGCATTTCGGGGTGAGTTGACCCAACATTACGGAGATATGGCATCCGATCCGCGGTCGTCTGCGTATAGGCGTGACAAATAGAGCGATAGAGGCGCGAACAAAAAGAATAAGAAGGATTCTGCGTGAAGATGATTAGAGACTTCCTCGAAATTTGAAATTGAAGCTTCCTTTCGCATTATGGGCGTGTCGCACCTCCTTCGCACTTCTCTGAGGAGCCACACCTTACTCTACAGTTTATGGCATGTGATGGCGGTTTGCGGATTGAGATAGAATGGGATCCTTGAGAGGTAGCCTAGAGCGGCCAGTTTCGGGCGGAGTGGGTTCGATCAGACTTGATCAGCTGCTGTTAGATGAAAGGAGATTGAAAGTGTGACCATATTAGGCTATAGGAAAGATGGCCAGCGCTTTCAAAAAGCGGGTTAAACTGGGCCACTCTGTTGAGCGATTTGGTTTGAGAGTCGCCGGAGGATGGCGTCATTTGTGCAGGAAGTTTAAGACCGGGCGGACCTTATTATTAGAGAGTTGTTAGGAGGAGCCATGGTTGATGGACTTAGATGAAACGATTCACCGAGTGACGATGGATCAAGCGAAACTTCACGTTTGAGACCTTGGTGTGCGAGATGGAGTGGCATCATTTAGGTTAATACATATACCTTATCCTTGTTTACTCACTTTTTTTTTTTTTTTTTTTTTGTTCTTGGCCCGAGTGAGCCTCTACAGCGCATTTTGGCCTATTTTTTCTCTTATAGCCACAGCACGCACCATACACAGGATAGGGGCCGCTAGTGTGTGGATCTTTGGTTTAGGGATCTTCAAGTTATGACATTGTGTTCTTTATATCGCCTTATCATTCACTTCCTTGTCAGATCCCATTTCATAGTTTCTATGTTTTCACCCTCTCTTTCTCGACTTCTCGTTATATCTCATTCTTTCTCACTTAGATCGGGTGATGTTTTCTTGCATGGGGTTTGTCATGTCATCACTTCTTCATTCGTCGACATTTATTCGGAGCTTTTAGTTTGAGAGCCTTATGTCATTTCATTGGAGTTGTTTATTGTACCTTAGGTAGCGGAGATATGTTCATTTATTGCCATATTGGTTTGTCTCCATTTGTTTCATTAGGTCATCGCAAAAAAAAAACAAAACAAAAACAAAAACAAAAAAAAAAAAAACACAAAAGAAAGAAAAGAAAAAAAGAGAAAAAAAATGCACATATGTATTCCAGCATAAGTATTCCTTGTGAGTTCGTATGTGGACTTATGAGGATCATTGTCTTTTTAGTGTATGTATCACTTGTGGGAGTTCGTATGTGGGCTTCACGGATCCTAGCATCATGTGTTTACTTTGAGATTTTATTAGTGGTATATGAGATGATCGATCACTCTCTAGGGGCTCAGAGTTAGTGTCGTATTAAATGTCGGTTGTCGGCGGCGTGTCTTGCAAATGCGTGATTTTGAGTAGATTCATCATATCATCATCAGTTTTTTTTCCATGCATTATTTATCTTCGGCTTCATACACGTCATTTTCACATTTATCACCCTCATATGTTTATTGGTTTGAGTTTGATGTTTCACTTTATAGTTTCATCTTACCTATCTCACCCGTATTTACACTTTTGCATTACATCATTGTTTATTAGCACTTCCGTGGATTTCTTGTGTCCACGGCTCCTATGAGACTTCTTATGCCTTATGCATGTGGCATTACTGCAACGCGAGGGCATGGGATTTGATTGTGTGGGTATTTGAGCCTAGTTTCCCTTCGTTTCTTTTACTTATTACCCAAGCCTACATTACGGTCCGTGTCATAAGACCACCTTGAGACCATGGGATTTAATGTTTTCTTTGACAGCATCTACTTTGATAGGTATTTGAGACTTGGTCGATATATGGACATTATTATGTGGCTTTTTCTAGGAGATGCCTTGCCAGCGTTGGGATCCATCTCTAGTTGCGGTTCTAGATGACCCGAGATTGCCTTTTGTTATTGGGGGATGCAGAGATTTAGACTGATTCCTCGACATGCCATACTGGGGCATATCCCCTATATGTCGGGATCATTTGGATGTGTTTGTTTGTGTAGACAGATTCTCGCTGAGATGTCGAGCCATATTTTGATATTTGGAGGTTTCATCACATCTCTATTGGATGCCATACATGTCATACTTGGGCACATCCCTTATCCGCCAGGATCATTAGGAATTTGTTTGGTTGTGCATACAATCGTTATCGAGAGGATGAGTCTTATTATGACATTTTCGGGATTTCATCACGTTTTGATAGATGCCACACTGGGGCATACCCCTTATCTTTCGGGATCATTTGGACGTGGTTGGTTTGTCCAGACAGTTCTTATCGATGATATGAGCCATTGTTATGACATTTTGAACCGTCATGTTATGTTGGATGTCATATTTAGGGCCTACCCTCTAACCGCCTTGCCTATCTTGATGTCCAGGCATTGAGACTTTGTCTTCATATGAATCGAGATATTCGAGACTTCATACATCACATTTGCTAGCTCATCGAATCCAGGCGTTAGAGACTTGTTTTGCATATCAGAGCGTTGGACCCGCCTATATATAGATCGAGATGTTCGAGACTTCATGCGCATCACATTTGCCTAGCCTGGAGTGACGGCGCAGGGCCGTCTTACGCATATCGAGCGTTCGGACCCGCCTCCCCATATGGATGATGTTTGAACTTCGCATCACGCATCGACCGCTGCTTCAGCCCAGTGAGCGTTGAACCGTCTTACTGCGTATCAAGCGTTGAACCGCCTCTATATGAATCGAATGTTCGAACTTCATCTGCATCATTTGCTAACCTGGCAATTCGACGTTAGAGCCGTTTTATGCTCGGCGTTCGAACTTCACCCTCTATATGGATCGGATGTTCGAGACTTCATACGCATCATTGCTAACCTGGCCAGTCGGACATTCGAGACTTAGGTGCCACCGCATATCGGCGTTGAGACCGCCTCTATATGGATCGGATGTTCGGACTTCATCTAGCATCACATTTGCCGCCATGACCGTCAGGCCTTTCGAGACCGTCTTACGCATATCGGCGTTCGGACTTAGCCTGTATATGGATCGGATATTCGGACTTCATCACGCATCACATTCATTGCTTCGATCGTCCAGACGTTCGGACTTAAATCTTGTGCATATCGGGAGTTGGACTTCACCTTTATATGGATCAGATGGTAGGACTTCATGCGCATCACATTTTACACGCCACAATGGTCGAGCATTTAAGCCGTCTTGTACGCCATCGGCGTTAGACTTCACGCATATGGATCGAATGTTAGAGACTTCATCACGCATCACATTCTTGCCGCAGCCGCGGTCAGGCGTTTGGCTTGTCTTACATATCAAGCGTTCCGAACTTAGCCTTTATAGATCGAATGTTGAGACTTCATCGCATCACATTCGCTATACAACCAGTCAGACGTTCCGAACTTCGTCGCATGCGTACTCGAGCGTTCGAACCGCCTTTATCACGGATCAAATGTCGAGACTTCATCACGCATCGCATTTGTGCTCAACAAATCCAGGCGTTCGAGGCCGTCTTACGCACGAGCGTTCGAACCGCCTTCATTGGATCGATATTCCGGACTCCATACGTACATCACGTTTGCTAGCATCACATTTCAGACGTTCAGACTTCGTCTTCTATAAATAAAGGCGTTCAGACTTCGCCTCTACCTTCTACATCTTGGATAAGGGCGTTCAGGTTTCACGTTTGTGTTTCCTCGTTTCAGACAGAAAGTTTGATGCCTTCACCATAGTTCAAACTCTCAGAGCACATTTTGATCACATGGTTTATTTCGATTGTCGTACTTTCTACACTTGCTAGCTTATAAGGGTTTGTCGGCTGGTGTTAATTGCTATCTGATTACGCTGACCATTTCTATCACCCAGTAAGACTCTGATTTCGTTTGTTTCAGGTTTCGATATAAGTTTCACCTTTGGGAGGACCTTCTTGAGAGAAACTTGGATCATGTCATGACTTTCTTGACCTCGAGTTTTTGTCCTTTTGTTGTTTGCTTTAGATGTTTTTTTTTTTTTTTTTTTTTAGAACTCCTTTTAGTTGTTTGAGTTTAATCGAGTCAGTGTTCTTTGTGGGCCCCTTTTGAGATCCTCTTTTGATGCTTGATAGAGTTGTCTAAAACAAAACCCACTCTTCCCACTTTACGTTTACTTTGTTCCATAATGGTACACTCATGAACTCTATCGAAGAGGGCATGTTGTAGACCCCAAATTTTGAGGCTTAGGACTTTTTCTTTGTGGGAGGTGATCATTGAAAAATACAAGGGAGAGGTGTAGGCCCCACATTTTGAGGCTTAGGGTTTTTCTGCTTTGTGGGAGGCAATCATTGGAAACCTACAAGAAAGTGAAGCCTCCTTTCCTATAAAAGAGTCCTCTCTGCGATTTGGGAGGAGGAGGAAAAGGGAAGCCGTAGGCTTCTTCACTTGAAAAAAAGGTTGGGACCCCTAATGGCCCTTGATTAAATTTTTTTTAAGATAAATTAAGGCATTAGTCTATATAATTTGGAGTCGTAATAGTTCCACATGAAATTGTTTTTCACTTTAAGGAGGCGTAGTGCTCCCGCGTGAGTGGGGTCTAAGTGGTCTCAAAGTTTAAAAGTTTGAGTGCCTTGGAGGAAATTTGTTACGGCTCAGGCGATTTTGGGGAGACGATATCTCGGCTTTGGAGGCAATTTGACGAGAGGCGGTTCGATCACGGGGAGAGTTGCACATGCACGGGTATGTTTTCTTGACTTTCTTCTTTTATATAGTTAATTTTTTTTTTTTTTTTAATTTTAATTGTATTGTATATATATTAGTCATTTAATTTATAGTCTTATTATTTTATTTTCCTTGTAATTATATTGTTGCTTTTGTTAAGTGGTGGTTGTTGTTTTTTTTTTTTTTTTTTTTTTTAAACATTTTCTCACTTCATATGGACTGTCTTACCCTTAATTTAATAAATGCCCAATTTTCTAAATTTAATTTAAATTTAAGTATCCAGAATTTCAAATTTCGTTTCTAAAATTCAAATTTTCAATTTTAAAAGTCAAGTTCTTAAATATAAATTTTAAAATTTCAAAATTTCAATGTTTCAATTTCAAGTGCAAATTTCTATTTCAAAAATCAGTGTCGTAATTTAAAGTCGAGTTCGCAGTTTAGATTTAAATTTAAATTCTGAAAATTATGGTACAGTGGCGTCGATGTCAAATTTCCAAATCTCGAAATTTTCAAGATGAAGCCTAGTCTTAAATTTTGAAAATCCATAATTTCTAAATTTCAAGTCTAAGAAAATCTCAAATTTCAAAAATTTCGACTGACTTAGATTTTATTGATTCAATAGGTTTTCAAAAATCTCAAACACGGTTAATTCTACAATTCCAATAAAATGAATCTTGAAGAGCTGTTTATTGTAACATGTAAATGAGCTTGGGTGGGGCCCAACATTCCATTTAATAAATAATTTGACATATGATTTATAGTGGAATTTCCTAATTGAATGTGAATAGTTTGTATTTTGTTATTAACGCTAGACATTTGATTGGTAGCGCTTATAACATGTCGATCCGGTACATTTACCTCCATCTGACTTTGTGATTATATTTATTTATATAAGTCTTGCGTACTTGTATTATTATTCTTTATCTTACACATTTATTAGTTGATTAGTGGCGTATTTTAACAATTTATTTAGTGGGAACCGACTTTAGGGCAGAAGTCTTCTTCCACTTCGTGTACCTTCCCGATAAGTAACGACACCGGACTGGCTTAGTTTTCTGGGGCCTGCCCACTAACATAAGAGTCGGCATTTAGGGTTTTTATTTGTATTTGTTTTCCTTTTTAAAATAAAGCAAAATAAGTGAGCGACTCAAGCAGTTTTCTAAAATGGTTTTTTTTAAATAAAAACGAGTCGCCTTTTGTCAGAAGGAAGCATAATAACTTAAATACGGGGTCCTGATGAAAGCTAAATAGATAAGCCTAAATTAACATTTATAGTTAAATTAAAAGATGACTTATAATAATCTTGGAAGCTGTAGTATTTTATGGAAATTTGAAATCCAAAATGAAAGTTACCTTTCTAAAGTTAAGCAATTATTATTCTTTTTTTTTTCTTTTGATAATGTTTGTAAATATCTAACTCATCAATTAATTGAAAACTGATTTCCATTAAAAATATAATAAAAGTAAGAATATTGCAATTTTTATAGTATATGTCGTTTGAATTTGATATTTGATACGTTCATATAATAGTTATGCCAAAATCTGGAGTGATGTCCCAAAAGAACCTTTATTAAAAAAATTATTAAATTAATATATGTTTCAAAATAATGGTCACACAAACGCTTTATTTTCATATCGTCAAAATCGTAATTAATGATTTTAAATTTTCTAAAATAGTTAAAATCATAGTTAATGATTACGATTTTAATTATTTTCAAAACCGTAGTTACTAAATACGATTTTAACTTTAAGTCTAAAATCATAGTCACCGATTATAATTTTAACTGTTTTAAAATTTTTAAAATTATATTCACCAATTATGGCTTTGGTTAATGAAGCCCTAGTTTAAACATTATTTTAGAATATGTAATATTTTGGTTTTTTTTTTTTTTTTCTAAATTATTTTGGTACAAAGCTCCAAAATCTGTCCCTCGTCTATATTCGGTTCCTATTCAATGGATCATATGGCTATCAACGAAGATTATTTAGAAATTTTTTTTTTTTTTTTATTTGCTCCAGTCGACTTGGCCCATATCCCGGTTTGGGCTTAGGCCCAAATCAAATGAACCCAGTGATTAGAATTGGGCCCTCAAAACCAATCCATGTCCCAAAAAAACCTTTTAAGAAAATAAATTCCAAAATAATTATGTTTAAAAATAATGTCAAATTAATCTCTTCACCAAAATGAATACGGTTTTAAACTTAAAGTTAAAACCATGGTTAGTGACTATAGTTTTAAGAATTTTTAAAATTGTAGTTATCACGATTTTAACTTCAAGTTTAAAACCGTAGTCATTAACTACTATTATGATAATATAATAAAAAGAGAGGCTTTTTAAATATTTAGTGTAAAATAGAAAAAATATTCTTTAAATAGAAAAACTTTAGAAATATTCCTAAATCTAAAAGTATTTGTAAGACCCGAGAAAATTCCAATTTTCTCAAAAATACAAAATACGTAATTTGGTAAAAATCAAGAAATTTTCTCTGGTTCATACGGATGGTAAAGCGAGATTTCACGTTGAGATGATCTTCACGAAATCTAGCTACCACGTCAAATTTTGTCGAATTCCAAGACATACGTTACGTTTTTGAGCGTCGGTGTCGGTCTTGGTAAACAATATGTGATGTGGCGAAGTCGCGCTATACTTGTCACTCTTGACATATTTGCATGAGTAAAGAAGGATTGAAATTGACAGATGTAGAGATAGTGCCAAGTGTCAAAATCCAAGAGAAATGACCACGGGAATTTTGGAAATGTTTAATGATAATGAGGCCAAAGGAATAGTGATCTTACTCGCTTTGAAGACGAAGCAGGCGTGCATTTGGGAGGGTGAGCGTGCGTGGCTAAGAATGGTGATTTTTAGAGAGAGAGAATGCTCATTCTTTCTAGGATTCCGGCCAATCGGATAATCGGTTTCGAAGGCTTGAAGAGAAGAAGTTGTTCCAGCGGCGGGGGCTGCGCGTGGACAGGTTGGTGGAGTCAGGCAACTTTCAGGTAGGGATCTTTTCTTACTTGTGTTAATCTTGTCTAAGAGCCATGTAAATGGTTAGGAATGTTATGAGGCTTGTTTTAGCGAGTAAGCCCAGATACCAAAAGCTTTGAGCAGGAGTGGAGAAAATTCTATTTATTGTGGCCATTAACGATGTCCCACTATTCATGAATAGTGACATGAATATTTTGTGTGAATTTTTATGATGTTGAGTGATTGAAATGAATTCTTGTATTTGTTAATTAGCTCATGTGAGCTAATTTTGTCATGATTGATTGTGAATTTATGCGTGTTTTATGTGATTTAATTATGTTAATATATATATCGTGTGAATATATTAAGCGTGAATGTATTGGAATTGGCATCATGCATTTTCATATGCCTTTAGGCGGCTAGGAATATTAGGTGCGAGTGCATGACCTTAGTTGAAAAGCGAACATGGTTGCGAAGGAATTTCAATGGATGATTTTCGGAAAATTGTGTTTGGGAGATGGTTCAGCGATTACAGCGTCGAGGAGCGTGGGTGTTTGGAAGGTTCTCCCGACACATTCGCCTCGGAGGGTAGTCTAATACTTTTATCGAAATTTGGTAGTGCATTTTTCGAAACAGCGAGTTTTGTTTTAGCTGATTTCTTCGCGTGACAAGCATATGTGAAATTAAGTGAGACCGAAGCATGGGTTGGTCATGTAGACATTGAGTAGGTTCGTAAATTCTTGAATGTGATTGTTGTAAATGCGTGTGCACTTAGGTGGGAGTAACAAATGTAGGAATTTATCTCTGCTCGGAACTTTCTTTCATGCTGTCGAGGATCACCATTTGAGTACGGGGAGGGCGATCGGGAAGCGATTTTCATTAAGTCGTTTGAGAAAAGCCCAGAGCTTGTGGCTTTGATTTTGTATAACATGTATTAAATTGTAAATTTTTAATATATGTTGTTAAATGTCATAAAAACTCTTGAACCGTGTAGTATATTTTTAGTTGGGATATATTTGTTGTGAGTATTAATGCAGGGGCCCAAGTAGTCATTTTTACTCATTTTAATTGTATATGAACCCAATGTGATCATAAGTGTTAGAAATTTTAATTTCTAATTGATTCATATAATTTCAGTATTGATAATTGTTATCGTCGTACACACGGTTATGATTAGTGTAGTATCACAGGGCAATTATCGGGTGTAAATCTCAGTGCCGGTCGTTTAAAATTTAAGTATTTTTAGTGTGTTTTGTTATATTAAGTAAATGTATATTAAATACATTTAATAATGATAAGCTCTTCATATTTCTGCATTTAATGAGTAAATGTCTTAATAAAAGGCCTTTGCTCATTAGTAAACTCTTAAACTTCTAACTTTTTATATATATATATATATATATATATATATATATCTCTATATATATATATATATATAAGGCGTAGAAAAGCAACACGAACTAGGGGTTTGATTCAAAGTCAAGAATCAATCAAGTCCTTAAATCATCAAAGGGCGATTTTAAGTGTTACGGATCACAGCGTAGGAAGCAGTATATATTAATGCTTAGGATATTCAATTATCGTGATGGATTCTTGGTAAGTTTTTCTTTTCATTTTTTTGTAAATTATGCCATGATTGTTAAATTGGTTGATTTAATTGTTCTATTAGGATCTAAATTGTTCATCGTTTAGAAAATTTTGACAATTTTTGTATCGAGCAAGGTTTAATGAAATTGATTCTGCGATTTAGGGTTTATGAGAATTTGGGTATTTTCTCAATTAAAGTTAATTGTAGTTAATTGATGTTTTAAATTAGCGTTTATGGCATAATTAACTTGGGTTTTTAATTTTAATTAGCATTTCGGTTGAATATTTGAATTGATAGTTCGGCATTCATCATTGTGAAATTCAATTCTTACTCAGATGTGTTTTTGTTCAGTTATATATGATATTGTATTGTTGATGATGAATGATTGGGGTGCGATGATCTGAGATTAAATGACAATCATCAATATAAGTAACCTGTGAATACATGTTGTCCGTAGAAAGAATTGATATGCATGTGCATATATGACTTATGCAAATTTCAGGAATTGTATATGCAAATCTTTCACATAAAACCAATTTAATAATGTAGATATTATATATTATTTGAGCTTTAAGAAATAGGTTAATGAATTAAGAATAAAGATATTAAGAGTAGTCTTTTATATTATTAAACTTAATAATTTAAGTTTATATGATTTAAATCTTTAATATTTTAGTGAGGTGTTAGTCACTAAAGTGGCCCACTAAGATTTCATTAAATGATTTAAATAATATTTACTAAATATTTATTTGATATAGCATCATAAATGACATTTAAGAATAATAAGCATTTATAGTTATTAACATGTAGTTATACGATTACCCAAAGGTAGTCTTACTCATGTTAATAACAATTGAAAATGGAGTTATGAACCTTATTTAATTAATATAGTGTACATCCAAGATGACACATGTTAAATTAAATTTTGTGATTGACCTTATATATGTTATATGAATGATGCATATTTGGTGATTGTTGGTTGTGTTTAGATTTAGCCCAAAGGTGAATTTAAATGCAATGTTTTGGTATATATATTATAGTCTGAATTGTGGTTTAAATTCAAAGTAATTAATATGTGAGATGTAAATGTTTGCAGCGATCTCTAATGTGACTGCCAATGGTATCAAGTTTAATGGACAGAACTATGATGACTGGATCGAATATGTCAAGCTAAATGCTGGCCTTTTGGGACTCGATTCAGCTCTAGTTATGGATGAACCCACTAAACCGACTGATACTAGTTTAGAGGCAGACAAGAAAATGTGGGAGAGGTCAAATAGGCTTATGATGAGCTTTCTTAAGCTTAGCATAGCGCCTAATGTTAAGCCTTCCCAGCCCAAGACGCTAATCTGAGGAATTTGTGGCTGGGATTAAGAAGTGTACTATGACAGACATTATGGATAAGTCTATTGTTCTTTGCTCTTATTAATGATTTATCTAATAGAGAGTACATCATAGCTCGATCAATGGAGAACATAATACTCACATGGTGAATACTCTGGCCAAACTAGAGTTTGGATATGGATCTTGGTGGCTTCAGTAGTTTGAGTTCTGTTGAAATCATGTAAGGGTGATATTTCAAGCAATTTCGGAGAACTTACAACCAACTTAAGGAAAATTGGTCTCTTTCGGATACTAAGGTATGCTCATGCAAGAGAGGAGGCAAGGCAAGGGAAGACCTTAGGTCATACTTCCCCGAAACCAGCTTTGCTATTATGGTAAATCAAATCTTGGTTCTAGTGAGCGTAGCTCCCAGTAAGAAATGGAAGAACAAGGGAAAGCAATCATTTAAGGTGGCCGGTAAAGGGCAAGGAGAGGTTGAAAAGATTACGAAGGAAATGTTTCTTTGCGACAAACTCACAGACCTGAAAGTAGGTGAGAAGGCATGGTTTGAAAGAGAGAGGTATACGTTTGTTTCGTATGCTTTGAATCAAATGCGATTGAGGTTTATTCTAATGCTTGGTGGCTTGACAGTGCTGACCACTCCTGTTTCTAATGTTATGCGAAGTTACCTAAGAAGCTTCACCAAATCTTAGGAAAGTGAAGCTTTCTATTTATGGGAAAGCAGGGATGAAAGCTAGAATTGAAGGTGTAAGGAATGGAACAAGTGTGTTAGATCTGACTATTGCCTTGATGCAGAAGTGTTTATATGTTCCACGATTGCTCTGATATCTTATTTACGTTTTCTAGATTGGATCATTTTAAGTTTGATTTTAGGATTGGAAATGGTTGTTTTTCATTGTATCATGGGTGAAGCCTTTGTGAGATGTTGGTTCGTTGTCGGATACTTTATATTGTTTCAATCTGAATTCTACTTTTGTTAATTCCCTGTTTAATATTGATGTTAAATATGATGTTGGTATGAAAAGGAGTGCACTTAATGAGTCTTCTGCTGACTTGTGACATAAAAGCTGGCCATATATCAAGAAAGGATTTTGAGACTAATTAAGCGAAAGTTTTGCCTTAATTGGATTTCTGGGTGGAATAATATCTTTGTGGATTGCATTAGGTAACAAACCAAACATGTATCAAAACAATTGCCACAAGGAGTAGTGGATTACTTGATTTAATACATACGGATATTTGTGGTCGCTTCGATGTACCATCTTGGGGCGGTGAGGTATTTCATCACCTTCATTGATGATTACTCTTGAAATAACACATTACCTTTATTTGCTGCGTCAGAAAGAACTGATCGGTTGATATGTGGGACATCATTTGAAGGTTAGAGACAATTAAATAGAAAGGTTAAGGTAATATGTTCCGATAGAGGTGGTGAATATTATGGAAAGAAATCGGAAGTTGGACAAATTCCAGGCCCATTTAAGAAACTCCTTAAGTCCAAGGGCATTTGTGTGCAGTATACAATGCCCGGATCGCCTATAAAATGGCATAGCGAGAAAGGCGTGTCGTGCATTGATGGAAGCGTATTGGGAGTATGGTGAATGATAGTTACGTACTGTTCATTGTGGATGTATGCATTAGGACAGCGCATACATATTAAATAGGGTACCTAGTAAAGCGGTTCCTAAGACACCTTATGAAGCGTGGACGTCTAGGAAGCTAGTTTAAGACATCTTCACGTGTGGAGTGTAAGCGAAGTGAGATATATAATCCACATGAAAGAAGTTGGATTCGGGACCATTAGTGGTTATTTCATTGGATATCAGGAAGGTCAAAGAGAGGTATAGATTCTATTGTCCTAACCATAGTAAAAATTGTAGTGGGGTGAAGGATCTGGGCAGGATTAACCTCATGAACTGGGGACCTCCGCACTCCAATGGATATAAAAACTTTCTTAAAGCGGTCGAATAAAATCCATGGAAGCGAACCCCTTTACAATCCTTAACATATCTTTAAGAAAATAATGCAGACCAGTGATAAATTTTTTTTTCTTTTCTTTTCTTTTGTTTTTCAAACCTTGGGATTTTTCGAGAAAAAAATTGGCGAGTTTCCTCTGTTCGGACTTTCCCAAATTCCTAGCTTTGATAAGCGTTTAAAACCTTATAAACTTCAATTTATACTTGCATATTAGGACTTAAATCAACGCCAATCATTTAATATAAATACGTATCATTTGTTTACTTCCAAATCATCAAAACATTCAAACCCTCTTAAATTCCATACGCATTTTAGCCAAAACATTTTGGGCTTGGCTTAGGACTTAATGAGCCGCTGTGCCTCGTCATTTGAGGATCAAAGCCCGCATGGATTCTTTTGACTTTATACATATAAATATATGCGTAACAAAATATTCAACGTGAACAATATAAATTATATATCTGATGAAATCGCGGTCTTAAATCTGTCAATGGCTGGAAGCTCCTTTTACAGGAGTGACCTCTGTCAGCCTTTTGTCTTGGGTCTGAAGATGTTTTGAAACATATAGAAAGGAATGAGCTAAAGGAGCCCGGCGAGTGTCATTATTAAACAACATTTCGGTATATACCAAATAATATATATATACAATTAAAATCCATTTATCACCTTAAACATTTATGCCTTAAACTTTCTTTCAATGGCCTTTATCATTATCTGCTTTAAACATTTGTGCAAGTAAACACTCTTTATTTCTTTCTTTCTTTCTTTCTTTCTTTACGATGGGACGAAATACGCCTGCCAGAAGCAGTTAGGGTGCGACGGTGAGGGACGGTCAGCATTCGTCCATGCAGACCACTTACTCTAGAGCTTCTTCCCTCTCGATTAGTAACTGCTTTCACTACAAATCCTTCTGGCAAATCCTTGTGATATCAAGTCACTTGACAGTCTAGAGGTTTTAGAGGTAACCATCGATAAAACATTTCTTCAAAACACATTTATAAATACATTTAAATCCTTTACTTTATCATTCAAATATATAATTCTTTAAACATTTTTAAACTTTCATAATATATAACATATATATATTTGTACACATATAAATATATGCGTGATGCAAAGATAAAACAATGCAAGATAAAACATTTCCATATGCCTTAGCATTTACATAAAAATTTACATTAAACTTTCAGATTTAACATTAAAACCATTATTTTAAAGCTTCGATTAAAATATGTTTTAAAACCACAGTTCAGCTCAATCCACTTCTTCGATCGAATTAAGTTTAAATTAGATATCGACTTTCACCTTTCCAAGAAAACCTGACATACGTGTCATAGCATTTAATCCATATACATTAGATTTCTTGTGAATAGACAATTACGTAAGCACTAAAAACTCATTCATTTTGGCCAACACCTCTTTTCCAACAATACTCTATAGACTTTTTTGACCCCCAAAATTTTTCCAAACGGTCTTCAAAATTGTAAAACTCTCAGATCAGTCCTTTATATCAATGACATCTCTTTAAATTTTCGGTTTAAAATTAAACCTACAAAGCCCTCAATACATAACACAATCACACAACGAGATGACTCGAGTTTAGCGAGCAGCATCTGCACATAGCTCCACTTTGAAACATTTTCTGGGCACTTTCGGATTAAAATTTGCATAAACTTCCTTCCAGATAAATTTTTCCCCTGAAGTCTATTTTGCCCGGAAATTTTGAATCACTCAAATCGGATAAGAAATGATAGTTATGGTAAAAATATGAAAACTGGTCGAAAGCGAGGAAAACAGGCGTTTCTGTCGCAAAGGCGACAGTGAAACACATGGTCTACTTTGAGTAATTCACCAGGCTGCCGGATATGAATTTGGCGATACCTTCTTCTTAAGTTTTGTTCTCCTTCAGGTCTATTTTACGTAGCCCTTGCAAATCGCTCGAATCGGATCAAAAATTAGTGAAGTTATGGTAGAAATCCCTCTAAAAAGCTGGTCAAAACAGAAAAGCGGGGACATTCGCATCTTAAAGACTTCTTCTTTGTATTAAATATGTTCTCTTAGATTTTTTTCTTTTCGCTCTAGCAACCATCGTGCATTATACCCATTTCAACATAACACACACAATTCACTATCAAATCCTAACCCTTACTCACTTGATTTTTGTCAAAACCCTAACTTCAGTATGACTTTCTAATTGATATTAAATTCAGCACCATTAAACCTTAAATACCATCAATTTAACATCCATACCAGAATTTAAGACATTAAACATGGAAAAACATCAAGCCTATTTCCCACCATGAAAACTTGCTTGTTTCTTGAGTTTCTTTAAATCCTCCTTGATTACCATAGAAGATCAGCAAAGCTTGAAAAACAAAAGCTCACCTCCCAACTTGGATTTCTCCTTTCTCTTATCTTTCTCCTTTCTCCCCTTTCTTTTCTCTCTTCTCCTTTCTCTCCTTCTCATAATGATCTCCTCTGTTGGAAACTTAAATCACTAATTTTCTTTTAAATTCCAACTTTCAAAGTCTTGCATGATGAAGAACAAGTTGATTTATTGTAAAGTGAATTACCCTTTAATCCAAGCCTCTCATAGGTCCATTTTATGAGACCAGTCATTTACCCGTTATTTAAATCGTAAGCTTGGCGAATTTAAGAAAGATTTTGATTGCATTGTCTGATTAAATATCTCCATTATGAATTTTATCTCAGTTTAGCCTTTTCTTGTTTTATATGATTATATTAAAAATCATTATAATTGATACATGTTAAATTTGAACGTAAAATATTCTAGCCAAATCCTTCCTGCCGATGAATTCGGGCTACGAAATCGCGAAATCGATTTAAAATCATTAAAAATGATAATGGGGACAATAGCATGTGTGCAGAATTACGTTCGGATCACTGGAAACTATCGAAGCGGTTTCAGTTTCACTTTATTCAGTTTCGTTAATTAACATGATATATTACGGACATTTTCGTATTTTCGGCCAATTTAGAAAATTTTCCATATAATTTAATTTTGATTCTGGGAAATCTTTATTCATGTCTCTTATTCTCTTCTAAATATCGGTTCAAAGTCATAGGAAGTAAAATTTCTTCTAAGTCCTTTGCAAACCCTCCATTCGAGTTATAATAAGAAAAATCATTATTCCTTAGGACATTGGTTACAATTTTGAAAATTCAGCTAGTGTCAGAATGGCGTCGGACGTGCAGAATTACATCTACGCGCCCGTTTACATCATTGGACACCACAATCGGTTCAAAAACTACTATTATAACATTCCAATCGAGGTTGGGGTTTTACAGGAATGCTCGCTTCATTGAAAATGGCGGTGTCGGTGGGAGTGTGGGAGCGCGTGATGTGGAGATAAAGAGAGTCATTGATGGACAAAACCCATCAAATGATTACATCTCAAATTGATTCCCTATTATTGTATACGACCATAAGGCATAGATATGGAACAACAACAAATGGATGCTCCAGGCAATTATGGATGCCATTGTTCAAGAAGAGAGGAAAATGCTTTCGAGTTAATGAGCAGTGCGACCTCAAAGAAGAAATAGTATCAAGGAGGTCTACTAGAGAGAAAATATCAATTTATTTCGAATAGTATATGGATTTATGCACTTGAGCATGAAAGTGACTTGAGCATTGATAATGACCGGTCTCTTTTGACAAACATGAGCGGAGTCAAGTAATTGATTGTGTGTGAGGAGCGATTGAAATCATGGATGATGGCTAATGTTTTGGGAAATGTGACGGAGTGCAGAAGGATTCTAAAGGAGTCGGGCGCCAAGTGGGTCTTTAAGACGGCGAGGCTAATGATATCGAGAGAATTAAGCCGGACTTGTTGCCAAAGGTTACACTCAAAAAGAAAGGATGGCGGTGACTTCTGAAAGAGACTTTCTCTCCAGTTTCTAGAAAGGACTCTTTAAGGATTGTAATGGCTTTGGTGGCTCATTTTGATCTTGAGCTTCACCAAATGGATGTTAAAACGGCCTTTCTCAATGGAGATTTGGAAGAAGAGGTATATATGGATCAACCTCAAGGTTTTGAGACCACAGTAAAAGAAATGCGGTATGTAGGTTGAAGAAATCGATACATGGATTAAACGAGAGCTTAGAGACAGATTGGTATTTGAAGTTTAATGATGCCAGAGTATTGTCATATGGGTTTGTGAAATGACCCGTAGACGATCTCTACATGAAGGTTGTGGGAAGCAAGTTCATAATCCTTGTGTTGTATGTAGATGATATTCTTCTTCTTGCATTAGTGATCGTGGGTTATTGCATGATGTTAAGAATTACCTTTCTAGTAATTTTGAAATGAAGGATATAGGTGAAGACTTCCTATGTGATCGGAATAAATATTTGGGATAGATCACAAGGAATTTTGGGATTATCTCAAAGGCTTATCGACAAAGTTCTATAAAGATTTAAGATGGAATCATGTACGTGATGAGTTCCCATCCGAGAAAGGAGACAATTTCGATCCCATCGATGTCCCGAGAGCGATTTGGAGCATAAAGAAATGGATAATATTCTGTGCTTCTTTAGTTTGGAGTTGATGTATGCTCGGACCTTTGTACTAGGCCGGATAAGCTTTGCGATCGGTATGTTAAGATTAGATTTATCAATCAAATCGGGTTATTTCGTGTTTGAAAAAGAAAGTTTTGAAGTACTACTTGAGCCTTAGGATCACATGCTCACATATAGAAGAACTAGTAACCTTGAGGTTGTTGGTTACTCGGATTTCGGACTATCTTGGGATGTAAGGATACCGAAAGTCCACATTTGGCTATTTGTTCCTTCTAGCTGATGGAGCTATCTCATGGAAGAGTGGTAAGCAGTCTGTCATTGCTACTTCCACTATGGAGGCTGAATTTATAGCATGCTTTGAAGCTACAGTTCAATCGTTGTGGCTGCGCAATTTCTTTAATGGTTTAAGTATCATTGGTACCATTGCTAAACAAATGAGGATTTATTGTGATAATGCGTAGTTGTATTCTTCTACAGAATGATAGGTAATACTCAAGGGTGCCAACATATGGATTTAAAATCTATCTGTATCGAAAGAGTGCAAAATCAAAGAGTTCAAATAGTGCACATTGGCACCCATAATATGATTGCGGATCCGTTTACTAAAGGACTAGCTCCTAAAACATTTATTGATACATATTAGTAAAATGGAGTAATTCATGAGTCCTTGTATATCGGATGATTGGTCATACATGTATGAATTTATATTTGCTGCGTTTATGTTTATTTGATACTCTAGATATCGTGTTTTGTTTGGATTTTGCTTATCTATTAATCATATTTTAATTATGCATATTTTATTATGATTATAGATATTAGGTCTTATTAATACATTGTGGGATAAGGTATTTACTAAGGTGTCTACATATCAAATTGTATTTGTTTGAATTGAATTGACTTGTGATACATGTGGAAGGAATAAAGAGGCGTTTGTCATTTCGTGACACGCCATGATTTAATTCGGTTTAGTTCTTACGAAGTTGTGACATATAACATTTTAAGTGAGCTCGAGTTATGTTAATATGTTGTATACTAGTCATATATGAATCAGTAGGAGAATGTTAGAAATTTTAATTTCTAATTGATTCATATAATTTCGGTATTGATAATTGTTATCGTCGTACACACGGTGATGATTGAGTGTAGTATCTAAGAGCTTGATTATCAGTGTAAATCACACTCCGTGCCGGTCGTTTAAAATTTAAGTATTTTAGTGTGTTTTGTTATATTAGTAAATGTCTTAATAAAAGACATTTAATATTAGTAACTCTTCCTCTTCCTGCATTTAATGAGTAAATGTAATAAAAGACATTTAATATTAATGCTTCTTACGTCTTCACTGCGGCACACAATAACATTTAATATTAATAATAACTATATTTCCTGTGGCTTTATATATATATATATATATATATATATATATATATATATATATATATATATATATATATATATATATATATAAAGCGTAGAAAAAGCTCTGCGAAACTACAGGGGGTTTGATTGAAAGTCAGTCAAATCAAGTCCTTATATCATCAAGGCGATTTAAGTGTTCTGAGGATCAGCGCTAGGAAAAACATATATATTATTACTTGGGATATTCGATTATCGTGATGGATTCTTCGAGTAGATTTTCTTTTCATTTTACGTAAGAATTATGCCATGATTGTTAAATTGGTTGATTTAATTGTTCTATTAGGATCCAAATTGTTAAATCGTTTAAAATTTTAATGATTTGTTGATTATTTGGAACGAGGAGTTTGTCTTTTGTAGGTAGAGGCACAAAGTCTGAAGAGACTCACAGATTTTTATAAGTGGTGTCGGGTGCAGGCATCCACGATTATTCCGCCGAGTTGACGGGTTAATCGACGAACACCGATTTTAGGGGCGTCGCAAATATTTTTCAAGAGACATTTTCTAAATGTGTCTTTTCACGAGACATTTTTTAAAGGTGTCTTTTGAAAAAATACTTTATAGAGATGTTTCTTGAAGATACTCCTTTATAATTTTGATAATTTTGAATTTAAAATGTTTTTTGAAGACCTTCATAATTTTAAAAATTTTAAATTTAGACTAAAAGGATCTCTTGAAAAAACACTTTCTAAAAACTTTTAAGATATTTTCTAAATTGTTGAAATTTTGTACTAAAACTTTTGAAGAAACAACTTTATACTTTTAAAAATTTTGAATTTATATTTAAATTGTCTTTTAAAAATACACTTTTTAAAAAATTCAAAAAACTTAAAATGTTTATTGAAATATTATACTAAAAGTATATTTTGAAAAAACAACTTTATATAACTTTAAAAAATTTGAATTTGTTATAAATATTGTATAAATATTGGATTTTGAATAATGTAATAATATTATTGATTCTGATATCGTTCATTTATGTAAAGCTTTGGTCTTCTCACTATTAATATTATCATTTATGTAAAGGCACAGCCTTCTCATTATACTTTATCGTAGGCTGTCAGCGTAAAATAAGAAATAATGAATTTCCTGCGAATTCTCTCTTTAATCTCTTCATATCTCTCTTATAAATATTGTATAAATATTGGATTTTGAATGACCCTTAATGACCACTTCATTACAATGTCATTCATTTATGTAAAACTTTGGCCTTCTCAGCTAATGTATCATTTATGTAAAGGCTTTTGACCTTCATTTATAAACTATAAATAGGCTGTCGTGAAATAAAATAAGTGAATTTCCTCTGAATTCTCTCTTTGTCTCTTCATATCTCTCTCTAATTCTTTTGATTTACAACCGTGTCGACCTGACTCGAGACCAGAAAAGGCGAAAACCCGGAAAAGGTATATTCTCTTAATTTATTTTTATTTTTATTTATTTATTTATTTTTTGGATCAATCTTCCACCCTTTAAGGCTGTAATTAAACCACTCTGCGATGGCTTGAAACCGTCTTTAAGTTAATACGGGCATAGTCGATGTGAAGCCGATCTTATTAGGCTATCGTGTGATCGCCGTAGCGCGGGAAACTAATGATGTGCGGAAACGAGTGAAAAAAATTAAGTCGACTGGTGAAACTGGAGAAGAGGGCATTGCGGGTCGAAATCACTGGCAAAAGCTTGAAGATAAAATAAAAATAAATAAAAAAATTTTATATATATTCAAACTGAAACACAGAAGACAAAGAAAAGTTATATCGACCAGTGAGCTTTAAATAATAATAATAATAATAATAATAATAATAATAATAATATTTCTGATATTTTATTTGAATATATATATATATATATATATATATATATATATATATATATATATATATATATATATACTGCTATATATATATATATATATATATATATATATATATATATACATAATAATAATATTATTATTATTTTTATAACTTTTAGAAGGATAGTTATATACAATCTAGTTATCTTTGAATAAAATAATAATCAAATTTTAGGAGATTCGAACCTTGGATCTAAATTTTGATCTCAAAATGCTACCAGCGAAATTCAAATTCTTTTATTAATAAATTTTAACCTTAATTCTCCTATATTCTTTACTTTATTAATATAATGAGTATTGGAGAAATGTCCAACATTGCCAAGCTTAGATTCTTTGCCCTTGACATTTCGGGCAAAATTATTTATCTTGGATTCTGGATCTTTGAAATCGAACGGATCTTATGAATTTGAAATCTTATCAAAGAAGGAAATGTCATCCGACGGATCATGAGCCTTAATTTTCATTCGCCATCATATAGTGAGTTTGAAAAGTGAATATCTAGGTCGAGGATCAATTAATCGCACGGGCTGAGTTTGAAGAGCAATCGCCGACAATGGGAAGTTGAGCGGGTTCGGAAAAATTATGCGGAAAGGTAATAGGGCCACATAACAAAGGTTTATGAGGCCGAATGTTACATATGTGGAATGAAGGGTCCTTTGGTCACCGTCGCATCATACGACCCGAGCATTTGGTTGACGCTTTATCGGCGCCATAAAGGAAAAAGACAGAAGCAAGAATTGAAACAAATTTTATTGACGGAAAAGACAACTTTATGAATCCACGATGATCCTTTCTTTGATGATGATGGTGCAGTACCTTTAAAACATTTTGATGTTTATGATTTCTTTGAGATCAAGTAAAAAAATCTAGACCATTTGATTGGTGGTGGCAATGTTTGCTATGATTGGCGATAAGATTATTATATTACTTTCTTATATTTATTTATCTAATGCAAACTTTGATTTTATATGCACCTTTGTTTTTCTTTGAAGATATATGGATTTCTCTTCCAACTTGATGATCATATATCATCTGGCGGAGATGAATGTCTTGTTGGCGTACCTGACAGCGATCCTACGAATAAATATTTTCAAACTCACGTTAATTTAAATGTCTCCATTATCTCGGTCGCATTGGCGCAATTAAAGGCTCGGAAGAGTACAATGCGTCTTGCCCTAATGGTACCAAGTTCCAAATTAATAATATACTTTATTAATAAATGCAATAGAAATTTCTTAGTTCAAAGATATTGTGATGGATATCACATTGAAACTATGCATCGTGATGGAAATGAGTATTTACTCATTACTTCTAATAATACAGGCAAAACAAATCTTGGAACAAATGGCTTCTAACATCATGTGGGTTATATCGAACAATTTATAAGGCTATTGAATCCCATGCATAATAAACGAAGTTGATGACTCAGCATTTATATTATGGCATGACGGCTTGGACATCGAGTTCTCCATGATGCGCATAGTTACAAATTCTAATGGGCATCCATTATGAGCAAACAAATTTTAACATCTCATGATTTTAATTGTCTTCCTTGTTCTCGAGAGCAAATTGATTGTTAGGCCATCTTTTACTAAAGTTGTGTGACTCCTACTTTTCTAGAGCGTAGTAGAGGATATTTGTGAGTCACAATTATTGCATGGGTGGACCCTTTAAGCTGTTTTATGGTCTTAATTGATCGTCCGCTCGATGGTGCATGTATGCCTTCTTTCTACCGGGAATGTCGCGTTTGCTAGATTAGCTCAAATAATTCGGTAAAGACTGATTTCACGATCACTGCATCCAAGACAATTCGTAATCTTTGGTGAATTCTCATCTCAAGCCTTAAGCTAATTATTGCATGTCAATTGGAATAGATGTTCAATACCCGATTGCTCATGTTCACCCACTCGAATGGGTTAATTTGAATCGCTATTAAACATCTGCGGTTAATTGATGAGCCTTTACTTTTGAAAACCAAATTGCTTTTATCGACATGGGGCATCTTCTTCATGCGAGATTAATTACTTTCTGACCTCTGACAAATTAGGATTTATCATGCATTAAACTTGTTTTGGGTTACCCGACCTATTATTTCAACATCTACGTGTTTTGGTTGTCTCTTGTTTATGTTCCTATTGCTTCACACACTTCGACCTAAACTAGGTCCTGTGCCGCCTTAGTATTTATGTTGGTTTCAATCGCCGTATTATCAGCACATGTTGAGCCTCTCACGAGGAATTGGGTTTTCTTGCTCGATTCTGATTGTCATTTTAAATGAAAATGTTTTACATGGAGTGGGGAGAAAGCGGTCAGGAAGAATGGCGAAAAAATTACATGGAATGAATCATCTTTATCTCATTTGACCCTCTCACAAAAAGCAATCTGAACTAGAGGTTGAGATAATTCATTTACAGATCTTGCAAATGTCGATTACGATGCATTTATTGATTCGACAAAAATTCTGAATCGCATATACAGTACCCAAATATCCGGCGCGAATTGAAATTCGATGGAAAAATTTGAAATATAAGCATGCATTTAATGGCTGCTTTGTTAAAATAGCTAGGCGACTCGCAGCTCAAAGAGCATGATCGTAGAAAAGAAAAAGTGTTAAATTTATCTTTCTGAAGAGGGCTATTTCTGAAGAATACAAATGAAAAGGATTGGCAAATATAAATAAGCGAACTAATAGCCCACCTCTTGAAGGCATCAATTGATCGATTATCTCATGAGTTTGTCTGGGAATTTATAACAATGAAAATCTACATCATTATATGCGAGGTAAAAATCGGAATCGAAATACTACCCTTATAGATGATGCTTTCTTTCAGTGACTCTGAGCGTCATAAATAATGATGAAGATCGAGCGCAAAGTAGATGAATGTCGACGTTGAAATGATTGGTTAAAATGGAAAGAAGCAGATTGACGAGTTAAAGTCGCAGTGGCGAATTTGGGCCAGAGTAGTTCAGTGGCACAAGACATAAAACCTATTGGATATAGATGGGTCTTTGTTGAAGCGAAATGGCGGAAATAAAATAGTGCGATATAAAGCGCGCTGTGGCGGGTTTCTCGCAGACACAGGAATTGATTATGAGGGAGGCATATTCTCCGTAATGGATGCGACTACATTTCGCTATTTAATATATTTACTTGATCTACGAAGGACTTGATATGCGGTGATGGATGTAGTCGCGGCCTGTTATATGGATCTACGAATCTTAATATATATATATATATATGAAAATGCTGGAAGGATTCAAATTGCACGAGTAATGAATTGAAAACCCGCGAAGCGTATATTGATCAAATTCGTGATCTTTATATGGTTGAAGCGATTACAGGTGAGATGTGGTATAATCGTTTAAAGCGTTATTCTTCGAAGAAGGATATGTGAATAATTGATTTGTCAAATGCGTTTTATCAGAAAGTATATTGAATTCTGATTATTAGCGGTATGTGGATGATTTGAATTTAATTGGGATTTCTGAAGAGCTCATCCAGCAGGTTGATCTTAAGAAGGAATTTGAAATGAAAGATCTTGGGAAAACAAAATATTGTCTCGACTAACAGATCGAGTATTGTTCAAATGGTGTAATCCATCAATCAACATATACGAAAAGTCACAGGCGCTTTTATATGGGATAAATCGCATCTACTTAGTTCATGGTTGTTAGATTAAGCCCAGGTGACTAAAGATCGGGTCCGACGCTAAAGAAAATGAAGAATGCGGTCACGAAGTAACATATCTTAGTGCGATTAGGCGTAATGTATCTTTGCCAATTATCTTCGACGAGACATTGCTTTTCCGGTTAATTTACTACGAATCACAGTTCGATTTCCATTTAAAGGCATGGAATGGAATTTACTGTGCATTCAAGATATCTCAGTATGTGGAGCGTGTGACATGGGATTATTTTTATTCTAAGACATTGGAACCGCAATTGTTTGGTTATGCGGATCACCGGTATCTTTTCGGATACTCATAATTTCGATGGGAGCCGAGGACATATATTTCTTTATGGAAATCTTTGGCGTCTATCCTGGGATCCAGTCAAAATAAGTATGGTGTGGCACTCATACGTCGTTCGGAAATACTTGCCGTGCATGAAGAATTTGTAGAGAATGTGTGTTTAGTGAGATCCGTCTAATAGCGTGAGGAGAATCGTGTGGATTATCTTATTAGATAGGCAGACGATTATTATGTGAAGATAATCTTTGCGTGTATTCTTGTAGTCGAAAGGAGGATATATTAAAGGTGATCGGGCCCAAGCGTATTTGAGATTCTTATCTTCATGAACCCCAAGTAGTGGTGAGATCGATGTCGCAGCGAGATAAGATCGATGATAATCTGGCAGTTTATTTCTAGTATTTGCTATTCTGGCGTTCGAAAACTTGTCGCGTCAGTTATTATCGCATGTAGTCTGAATGAAGTATCATGTCAGCTATCGGGGGCGTTGTTAAAGATATTAGTATCATCTTTCTTTCCTTACGTCCAGGGTTTTATTGAATTTGGGTTTCTTGTGAGGGTTTAATGGCCGATCTTAATAATCTTTGTGATGGTCATTGAGAATGTTATAAATATTGTATAAATATTGGATTTTGAATGGCCAATGTGGCCCGGTCCTGATGTGTCGTTCACGTTTATGTAAAGGAACTTTTGGCGTACCTTTATTAATGTATCGTTTATGTAAAGGAACTTTTGGCGCCACCGATATAAGCACATAAATAGAAACATTGACGTGGTAATCACGTCGAGAATTTCATACCGGGTCTCTCTTTGTCTCTTCGCCTCTATATACAATTAACTGATTTCTGGAAGAATTTATATTAAAAATATCTTTTAAAAAGACTTTATAAAAATTCAAAAAATTGAAACTATCTCTTGACAACTAAATAGCTTTTTATCTCTTTTTTTTAGAACACACTTTTTCAAGAATTTAAAAAAAAAAATTTATTATTTTTCGGAAACATCCGGTAAAAATTTAGTGTGGTCACTATTTTGACACACAAATTACTTTCGAAAAAAAAAATTATTTTGAAAAAAAAAAAATATTTTGGGACATGACTCTCATTCCGAACTGTTGTAAATGGATATTTGATTTTCTCTCTGCCATTGAAAGGAATATCCAGACAGAAAAAAGAGAATCTACCGACAATGCCCTTGAAGTGGATAATACGAACCACAAGCCAAACGAGTGGATGAAATTCGATCATCTGAGATTTTTTTTCTTAATTTCATCACTGTTTACTAGCATCTCTCTTCATCTCTACATTCTCATCTTCAACCCACCTCTCCTCTTCAGAATCCCTCTCTCTTCCTCGATCCATGGCTACAATCACAAGCTTCTTATCTAAACCCCCTTCATCTCTCTCCCCTAAACCCAACACTTTATCCTCCGTTTTCTCGTCTTCTCTCTCCTTCTTCACAAAACCCAGACCCATAACGACGGGACTGGAAACAAGCCGAACCGGTAAAAAATTCACGGCGAAAGCCACGGCGGCGCCGACAAAGAAAGCCGGCAGCGACGAAAGAGTGAAGAAAGTCCACAGCATAGAGGAGTTCGACGACGCCCTCCGGACGGCGAAAAACCGGCTGGTGGTGGTGGAATTCGCCGCCAGCGACAGCGACCAGAGCCGCCAAATCTACCCTTTCATGGTGGACCTGAGCCGGCAATGCAACGACGTCGAATTCATTTTAGTAATGGGCGACGAATCGGAGAAAACAAAAGAGCTGTGCAAGAGAGAGAGAATCGACCAAGTCCCACACTTCAGCTTCTACAAAAGCATGGAGAAAATCCACGAGGAAGAAGCCATAGGCCCAGACATGCTCATGGGGGACGTACTCTACTACGGCGACTCCCACTCGGCTGTGGTGCAACTGCACTCCGGAGAAGACGTGGAGCGTCTGATCGAAGACCATAAATCCGATCACAAGCTGGTGGTTCTGGACGTAGGGTTGAAGCACTGTGGGCCCTGCGTGAAGGTCTATCCAACGGTGATTAAGCTTTCCAGGATGATGACTGATACAGTAGTTTTCGCCAGAATGAACGGTGATGAGAACGAAAGCTGCATGAGATTCTTGAGGGACATGGACGTTGTGGAAGTTCCTACGTTTTTGTTTATAAGAGATGGTGACATCAAAGGAAGGTACGTGGGTTCTGGGAAAGGAGAGCTTATCGGAGAAATTCTTAGATACCAAGGAGTTCGTGTTACCTATTAATTTTCAGGAAGATTGAGATCACCGTTTTAGTCGACTTTTATTTTGGAAATTATTAAATTTAAAAAAAAAAAAATCTATATTATTTCTAATATTTTGTACAATCAAATTGGAGGGTAATCGACGGAGGATTTTATTAGTATGTTATTATATTATTTTGGCAAAACTGATTATTGGTTGGGTTGGCGTGGAGCTACCTTCGTTTACTTCTTGTTATGATAGGTACCAATGGAACTGTTTGTGAAGGTCATTTCTTTTTTCTTTTTCTTTTTTTCTTATTTTCTTATTTATGATCGTCACTACTTAATTAAATAGTGCATTGGGTTTGGATTGCTGCATTTAAAATCAAGATTAGGGGCTTTCCCATGTTGTTGTGCCTCTTCATTCCTATGGTTTTTGAAAAGTTTAGGAAATGAAAATCAAAATAGAAAATAGAATTTTAAAAAAAAAAGATTTTAATGCAAAAAAAAAATTTTTGATTAGGAGCCGGAATCCTTTTTATGACCCAAATTAAGGTGGTGCGAATCATATGGTGATTGCGAATTTTGAGATACCAAGGTGAATTAGTGATAATTGGAAATTAAACTCAAAATCGGATCAAGAAAAAAAAAAAAAAAATTCTACATTATTGTATTTCTCTGTTCTTATATTTTAAGAACTCGAATTAGAACCTCCCTACAGTCATCCCCTTTAGCATTTAGCCAGGACTTATGGGCAAATTGGAGCAACAGATTTATCCCTCAAGATTATTATATTTCTACTGCTTGTCTATGGAGAAAAGAAAAAAAAAAGGGACCCAACATCTTTTTTACGTGAATTTTTGTGTTTCTTTTATTTCAAATTGCAAAATGTTGAAGAGTTATTGGATGAGGCTTTTCTTTTTCAAATCTTCCTAGTAGAGTTAAATTTTCTGTATTAGTGTTAGTATGTATGCATACATTCACAGAAGTGTTCTAATTCTTATTCAACAAATGAATGTCTTTCATCTTAATTTTTTTAATCCATTTATTAAATCATTGCTTAAAATACGGAACATGTCAATAGTTTTCATCTTATTTATGATATCAGTTCAACGGCTTGGCTAAGTCATCTATTTTTAAAATTGTACTTGATAGCAACCACTTACTTAAATAATGCATCAGTTTTGGATTGGGTTGCCCCACAAAGAGTAGGGGTAAAGGTAAAGCTATATATATATATATTATCAATATGAGTGTCCTATGGAAATTTGAATGGGTAATCATTGAGAAACAAACTTAAGATTAGACCAATTAGTTTACAAAATCTCTGATGATCTTATGAAGATTGGAATTGGTGACTATTGATAAGCAAACTCAAGGTTGGACCAATTGATTTTTAAGGATTCAGTAAAACCTTTGATGACCTTGAGGAGATTCGTACCGATAATTATTGAGAAATAAACTCAAGATTTGATCAATTGAGTTACCTTTCAACAAGGCTTTTATTTAAATATTTTTGTGCACCTATTCAACTTCATGACTAGGCCAAATCCCAAAATTGGAGGTTTCTTCTCTTGTAAATATTTATTGTTGTGCCTCCTAATCCATGTTAGAGAGTATAAAAAATGAGTTCATGTTATAGATATGCCAAACAAAATGTTTAATTAATGATTAGCATAGGCAACATAACCAGCCCTGATACTATTCTCTATTGCTCTGATTTCTTTAAAATAATAGAATTTTTCATTAATTAATGTCACAGGTGTAATAGTATCTATCTAGGTGTCTGTAAGGTGAAATGGTCATGTACAAAATAAATCCTTGTGTCCGAATTCAGTTTACTTCTGTTAATAGATTAGAAAATTATTTTTAATATTTAAAAAATGGGATGTGAGTTAATTTTTTTTAATTTAAACTTAACTGGAGTTTGGATAAGACAAATTAGGATCACAAAAACTCATAAATTTCATGGAAATTTCAATATCTTTAAATGGTCAGAGAGACAAATTTGGTATGGTACCAGATCATACATTTGTTATCCCTAAGGCCCCCAAAATTTCCGCCATTTTCAGCCTCAAACTAAGCTAAGCCAAACCTTAATGAGTCACGTGGACGTCACATTTAGTGAACAAGATAAATACTTAATTTTAGATGATTTTTAAAATTAATATTAAAATTTGAAAGTTTGTTGAACAACTTTGAAATTTTGGTTAGTTCACGAAATTTTAAGCTATCACGAAAATTCGAATATGAAAATTTTAAGGTCGTATTTAGTAGGTAGAAAATTTTTGTTTTAAGTGGCTTTTAACGAGAAAGCAGCGTTTAGTTACGAGAGTGAAACAGCAATTTGGATATAGTTGAATATTTTTCGTGAAGCTAAACGAGAACTTGGCATAATATTCTGTCTTTAGTTTTTAAATTTTTAAAATACGTTTAAATGCTGAATTTGGTTGAAAATAAATAATAAGAAAATCAGTTTTGTAAGCGTTTTCTTGAAAATGAAGTAATGACGATGAAAATATGTTTAAAATGCGGGTTATTATTCGCGATCGTGTTTTAA
Organism: Tetrastigma voinierianum; assembly: GCA_016808115.1. Classification (NCBI taxonomy): domain Eukaryota; kingdom Viridiplantae; phylum Streptophyta; class Magnoliopsida; order Vitales; family Vitaceae; genus Tetrastigma; species Tetrastigma voinierianum. The sequence goes on from JAEQBH010001004.1 coordinate 1,382,902, forward strand.
GTGAGCATGATGAGAAGAAAATTGAAGTGGAGAGAGTAGAAATGGGAAGAAAATAAGAAAATAATTTCTGATCAGTATTTTCGTTTTATCGTCAATCCAATCAGCTTGTTTTGATTTAATTCGCAGGAAAGCAACATCAGAAACGATTTTCTTTATTAAATATATAAAATGTTGAAAATAGTAAGTGCATTTTCTTTGTTTTGAAAATTTGTTTTTAATACGATGCAAGTAGCCCAAACGTGTTTCGCTTTGTTTGAAAAATTTGAATAAAAAAAACAGAAAATTTTCTACCTATTAAACAGGGCTTAGCTTTCATGAAAACCCCTTTTTATATTTTATGTCTGTTTAAAATCATGACTATTTTATGATTTGAGTTAGGCAAATAAGAAAGTTTATTGTTGGTATATGCATCACTTTTTAGGTGAAAGCCGCATTTTCCTTATTTATATTTATTTAATTAAATTCTTATTTTGATAGTAGCCATTATTGACCATTGCACATAGAAACATAAAATGCGTACTAAAAGACAAAATTTTAATTCTGAATTACTCAAGGATATGAATTATGATTGAGACGTAAAACGGCTATTAAAACTAAAAGACAAAATTCTAATTCAAGAATTAAATTTGGATTTCTAGTGCCGACGTGGATGGTTGGTAGTGTGCCTTGGTTGCTAGGATTGAAAGTCTACTATTTCGGCAACAGCTCGGTCGTATCTGGTATGTGAAGTAGGAAAAATATATATATATAGATTTTTATTACGTCAAGTAAGGATAGGCAAAAAATTTAAGAAACCGAATTCATAGAAAAATCAAATTGAAATTGAATCGAAAAATAGGTGGATCAAATTGAGTAATTCAGTTTTTTTGGTTTTTATTTTACATAAATTTTTATTTCGATTTATAAAATATAAAAATTATGGTTTTAGTTAACCAATCAAAAATATATGCTTGCGTAAGTTGTGACTTTTTCTCTATTGTTTTTACTTTTTTTTTTCTTAAAATCAAGCTTTTATCTTTTTTTTAAAACCAAAATATATAGGTTGTGCTTTCTTTTTATTAAAAAAAAAAACTGATTAAATAATATAATCTAGTACATTTCATATATTATTTTTTGGATATATTAAAAATGCACAAGTGTCATGGGTGTACCAAATGAATAGATTGTATTTATTTTTTTATTATATTTATTATTATTATTATTATTTGAATTTTAATATATGCTTATGGAATTACAAATTTATTTTTTATTATGGTTGGTGAAGCGGATATGGTTAAATGGTGTCAGATTGGTTAATCATATTAATTGTTAGGTTTTTAGTTTACATAAATAACGTCAAGGTTTTTCGATAACTTATCAAAATTTTTGTTTGAATGATTTGATTAAAAGACCTTTTCATAACCAATTTTGAGAATTTTACTCTAATTTAGACCTTTTAAAAACCAAATTTTAGAAATTTGATCCTATAATTTTTTATGTGATTTTGATAAAAAATACCATTCTTATTTTTTTTTACAAAAATAACCATCCTTTTAAGAAATAATATAAATACATGAAATTGAAAAAGACATTTTTATACAAAATAGGTTATTTTTTTAAAAAGAAATATGGAAAATATTAGGCCCTGTAACAGTTTTTGAAAACATAGAGAATACAATTTTGATATTATTTAGTTATTGTTCTCTAAATTCAGTATTTTTAGAAAATTTTAAAGAAAAATAAAAAATAGATTTAAACTTAATAAATTAACTTTATATATTTTATTTAAAATCATTTTATTTATTTCTCTATATTACATAAACATTAAAAAAATTAAAAATATATAAAACTTTGAAAATTTTTGGTTATATTTGTATTTTTTATGAAACTAAACATAAAATCATTTTCATTTAACAATTTTTTTGTTTTCCATAGTGAGCATGAGTTTCAACTATGGCAGCTGTATCATCCGTAATTCCACGCAAGCAACAATCAAAAACCAGCCAACTACTTGGTTGCTTGCTTCTTGAATCAAATGCTTGTTTTCGAAGCAAGAATATTCAAAACCCATGAAAGCAAGAAAATCAGTTTCCAGATTGATCATCAACAAGAACAATGCTGTGTTTTCGATCTAGTTCTTCGATATTCATGTATGAATGGAATGAATTATACATTTTTACACAGATCACAGACTTACAGTATTCATCTTTCTTGTTCCTTCTTCATAAGACATAAAAGAAATGAATTAATTTTAATATATCGATCTTTATTTGTTCAATCGAAGAGGCCTTGGCGGAAGCATCGTTCTTCTCTTCCATAGATTTATCTCTTTCCTTGGCTCCAACGCCGCCGCCGCCGCTCCTCCGCCGACCAGAATCGGCGCCGAAAAAGGAATAATCACTTCTTCCTCTTCTTCGTCTTCGAAATCTACTCTCTCTTCGTCGGAATAATAATTCCGGCCGTCGGGATCCAACGGCGCCACCGGAGCCGACCAGTCGAAGCTGGCAAAGGCATTCCGGCCGCTCGAAAACCTCCTCATCTGGCCCAAAGGCGGCGCTGCCCGATCCGGTACCGGAGGCTTATAATCATCAGAAGAAGCGTCAGACTTTCTTTTCGAATCCGATCGCCGGAAGATCCGCTGGAGCGTCGAGTGTTGCTTCTTCATCTCTCGAGGCTTCGATTGATCTTTCGTCGACGGAACCCGCTTAGTTTTCTGAATCCTTTTCTTGTGTTTGGACTTGATTTGGCCCATACATGAGACCTTCGGCGAAGTCGGTTCTTGCCAATCGAAGTTCCCGCTCCTTGATCTCCGAGGAGCCTCCACCGGAATCATCGGTATCATCGGACCGGAGAATCCTCTCCCGGCGCCGCCATGGGACTTGAACTTGTTCGTAATATCCGATGATCTCTTATGGTCTCTTCCAGGGCTGAAAGGGTTACTGTTCTGGAAGTTGATAGCAGAAGCTGCTTTCGGCAGGTACTTCAATATCACGTTCTTCGATTTTGCTGGTTTCTCCATTTTCGATTTTTCTCTTTCTCTCTTCTTCTCTTCCTCTCTCTCTCTATATATACACAGAGAGAAAGAGAAAGAAGAAGAAAGCTTTAGGTTATTGACTTCTTCAAGAGGAGATGAGAGAGGTTTAGTCAAAGAGGCAAACGCATTAGAATTTAATATTGCATTAAGTTTTGGTCTTGCCTTCATAATGGATTTAATTTTTATTCAAAGTCCAAAAGTACAGGCTCTTGTAGCGGTGGGCATGACAAAATGGTGGGCATGGCAAAATCTACACTGGAAATTACGCTTTTGTCTCATCTATTCTCAAGGGGTTGATTATGAGTGGGGGTAGTTTCGTGGAAATAGACTGTAGTGTGAATTTTGACACGTGGGATTTAGAAGATAAGGATTATTCTGGTGAGTTGATGACAAAAGGTTTATCTTTAGACCAATTAATTTCACCACACGAATTATTCAAGGAAAATAAAAAATAAAAAATAAAATCATATTTTAGGTAGAGTTACTCCAAACCTAATCATTAAATCCACAATGGGAATGACGTGGAATTACAAATCTCATTTTGAAATTAAACAGAAATTAAGGAGGGACCGTGATATTGATTACTTAATAATTAAATCGCCTTTAGATTATTAACTTACAATTTTTACTTTTCAAGTATTAAAACTAACTTGATTTTAAAATATTGACATAAATAAAAAATTAATTTACTTTGTTTCATACTCCATGTGATTTTTTTTTTTTTAAATGATGAATATATGGGACAATCATAATCCAAACTTTAGAAGAACTAACTACTTCAACAGTAGATCATATATGATATGCAAAAATGAATAGAATATTTTTTTTTTTAAATATTTTAAAACCCAAAAAGCCACCTACCAAATTGATTTTTTTTTTTAACTTCTATTCAGTTTGTATGTTCATTTTACATGCATCATAGTATTTTATTTTTAATAAATACGTTTGGGATTTAAACCCTTCTCGTCTTTATACCAGTATAAGCTTTTAAAAGCCTGAGCAAGGGCTTATTGGCACTCACCGAATTGATCTAAACCATTAAAAAATCAAGTTCTTGAAAATAAAACAAAATATTATTAATTAATTAAATTGTCGATAAGAGCGAAGGCAAGTGAATTTGAAGACAAAGAAGCAATCGTTATGATGGTTGCTTGAATGGTCCACTCTCAAGTTGGAAATTAAACGTTTGACCAAAGAAAACGTATTCAAAGGCGAAATACATGCGTTTTACGTCTTATAAAACTAGTAAAAATAAACGACGGCGTGAAGTTCAAGCTTCTAACCCACACATGAAATTACAGGCGGCCTGGGAAAAACACAAAACCTTCTCCAAACAAAAGGATCAATGAGAAAAGAATTGTTATCATCAATGGCAAAATAAAGAAAAACATCGTATTTATGTGAAGACCTTTTATCGAAAAAAATTACGAATAAGGAAAAAAGCTTTATTATGAATTTTTAAAAAAGGGTCCCAAAATTCAACGAAATAGAGAATAAACTTTAAGATATTAATTTTACATCGAACCTCCTCTTGAGATCTGTTGTAGTAGCAAAGGGATTGAGTTGGATCACGAATAAACAATAATAATTTAAATCAAAGGAATTCATTGATGAAAATAATTTCTAAAGATTTGAAGCAATAATTTCAAAAAACCAGGGCAAGCCTTAAGGACGCCCTTCTGATAAGGGTTGCAATATATATGAATAATTTGATCTTCTTGTAAATACATAAAATATTACAAAATTATCTGTAGCTAGATCAGATATTTGTCCTGCATGAATTTAATTACCGTAGTTTATGTTGTCTTCTTTCAGTTGTGGTAATGATTTAATAAGTAGGATTGCCTGAGCAGGGTCTTCCAGTAGTATGCGTTTCTTCATCAACGAGTTAGCTTTTTCTTTTTCTTTCTATGTGATTTCTGTAAGACTCTAACTGAAAAGTTTGTTAATTGTAACTGTATAGTAGTAGAATTGATTTACCTGGGTCCTAGTAGGTTCCGGTGGCATGCTTTTATTCCTTGGTTTGAAGGATATTGGATTATACTAAGGTGACTTTGAAACCCTTAATAATACTAAACCAGCCTCATAAGATTTAGGCCTTCATTAGGAACCGACAAAATACTAAGGAAAGAAAATAAAAAATATATGTTTAAATTTAATAACTTAATTTTATATATTTATTCAAACTTCTCTATTATATATGGGCCAAGAAATTTAATACATGTAAAATTTTGAAGAATTTTGGTTATATTTGATTTTCTTTTTTATATTTTCCATGATGAAACTTTTCTTTCCTTAATACTTTACAGGTTCTAAATGAAGCTTAAGAGTTCCAAACTCCTATAGAAAAGTATTTTTCTATTTTTCAGGAAGTAATTTGTAATCTTTAACAACAAAAAAATGGTTTTATAATCCAAAAATACGCCTCATAAATTTCTTATAGAAATTTTTAGCAACAATTTTAAAGATGGTAAAAGTGTTTTATGAATTTTTGTGTTTATGCATAAGCTTACATATTCTCATGAAAAATAAGTTAAAAAATTTGTTTTTCATATTTACATTCTCAAATAGAACTCTTTTTTGACATTGTTGATAATTATTTCTACGAATTATTCTCTCATTGAGAATAATAAATTTTGGTCGAGAAAACATTCTTTAAGGCCTCAGATGTTGCCATTGTTCTGTCAATCTGATAGGGTGTGGTGCATTTGAGAAACCCGGCCCATGTTTTAGAGATTGACGTCCCAAAATAATTTTTTTTGGAAACAATTTTCCCAAATTAGCATATATATCAAAATAATGGCCATATCATTACCAAAACTGTACGTTTTTAATTTTTTTTTTTTTAAAAAGATATCACCGCAGTAAAATATAATTTTAAAAAATTTTAAAACAGCAATCCCCAACAATATTTTTAATTTTAAATCAAAAACCATAGTTGATAACTTTTTTAAAAAATTTAAAATCATAGCCACTACTGTATTAATGGTGGCCACATTTCAATTTAAAGGTATCGGAGCATAACAGAAGTGAACTGTCCTATTATTATGAGCATATGAAACAAATTCTGGTGACCTGTGAACTGGAAGTAGTTCAGTTACGAATCATCATCATCATCTAGTAGTAGTACAATGGCCAAACCACCAAGGGTAAGATTGTTGTATTACTTGGCGAGAGGGACCATACTTGCTATCCTACCTAATGCATACGCAAATTTTGCTTGCATAAAGGCAAAGAACAAGCTACAACAAAAATGTGTCCCACAATACAATATTTATGATTTATCATACAAATTGTCCCACACCTACAAAAGTCTCTTCAAGAAAATGGCCTTCTTTCCAAAACAAGAAGGGGACCTCATAATGATAAAGGAGTGTCAACATCTTCGGTGAATTAGAAGCATAAGATTGACTCTGACTCCTGAAGAAACGCAAAGCAGGTGAAGATGGATATGATCTACGAAGGACTCCCGTTATCCTTATTGCTCATTTGTGGTGTGTATTGGCTGGTAGAAGATGGCGAGTAACCAGGTGCACTCGGTGAATACCCCGCGCTTGGACTGCACCCATTGCAAGTATTCAGTAGGGATGAGCATTGTTTGGTTAACCAAAAAATCAATGTATTATATACATTATATATTATAATTTTAATATAACAATAATATTTTTTTATTTTTTGATCGGTTAACCAAAGCCACGGTTTTTATATTTTGTAAATTAAAACCGAAACTATTGTATATTTTGTAAATTGAAACCGAAACTAAAACCAAGATCCTTAGAAAACAAAAACCATTACCGAACTGATCAATTCGGTTTTCCCTAATTTTCAATTCGGTTTCTTGGTCAATTTAAGCTATTTTGCTCAACCCTAGTTTTCAGGTTCAGTTTAGCACCATAAATATAGCAATAGTGCATAGAAAGAAACATGCACTGAACCCAAAAAAAAAAGTCTCACTTACCTGTACTGTGGAGAGCTTGGGCTGTAATCCGGGCTCACGCCAGAATTGTAAGGGCTGCGAAAATTATCAACATAAAAGAGTCAAATCATTCATATAGGCAAGGTAAATAAGGTTTTGACTCACTCAATAGCACAAACTCGAACACTGACTGAGGCAAATTTGAAATGGAAACCTGACTAAAAGCATGTAAAATTGAAATCACATGGCAAACTAAATCATAGATTCATTTATCTGTTGCAAACAAGAACGCCAGAAGGCGAGATCTTCCAAAATCCCAACTGTAGGTTGGTAAAACTACACACTGGATTCAAAATGTAAAAAAGACATCTAACTAGAAGGATAATACAACATAAAACTGAGCTTTAACATCTCAAAAAATGTTTAATTAATCAACTTAAACACAATAAAGCTGAGGAAGAAGCTGATTTTAGAAACAAAAACAATTATCTTAGACAAGTTGTTTGTGCTCCTTCCATTGACCTATCCATTCTACAAGGACTATTAGTTTACCAAAATGGGAGCACGGTGGCGGATCAACCAATTACAGTATGCAAGTGCTAAAAGCTACACAAAGAATCATCAGAAACTACGATACCTGGTAGGACTATATGTTGGACTTGCAGGTGAATAAGATGGAGATGTAGGTGAATATGATGGTGACGTTGGACTGCAAGGATAGGAAGAAATGATTAAATATGCAAAATTCATATTAAGCAGGGGTAAAACCGAAATGATATCCATTAAAAAGTAAGAGTAGATTAAATGAAGCAATAAAGTTGAGTTGGTATTGTCAAATCATTTGACTCCCCAGAAGGCCAAGGCTATAGATTAAATCAGGCATTTTAACTCCAAAAGACAGTAAACTAACTTTTACCTGTAATTTGGTGATGTTGGACTGTAAGGGCTTGATGGAGATAATCTTGGACTGCTGGGAGAATATGCCAGTGATGGGCTGTACTTAGCTGAAGAAGGATTATAACTAGGTGATGTAGGGCTGTAGCTTGGAGAGGTGGGACTGTAGCTAGGAGATGTTGGGCTGTAACCAGGAGAGGTGGGGCTATATGCTGGAGAGGTGGGGCTGTATGATGGAGAGGTGGGGCTGTAGGATGGAGAGGTTGGGCTATAGGATGGTGAGGTTGGGCTATAGGAAGGTGAGGTTGGGCTATAGGAAGGTGAGGTGGGGCTGTAAGCAGGAGAAGTGGGGCTATATGAGGGTGATGTTGGGCTGTAGACGGGAGAAGTTGGACTATAACTTGGAGAAGTTGGACTGTAACTTGGAGAAGTAGGACTGTAACTTGGAGATGTGGGGCTGTAGCTGGGGGATGTAGGGCTGTAGCTAGGCGAGGTTGGGGAGTAAGATGGACTGGTAGGAGAATATGCAGGACTTGTTGGACTATATCCAGGAGAGCTAGGACTGTATGTAGGTGATGTGGGGCTGTAACCAGGTGAAGTAGGGCTGTATCCTGGGGAGGTTGGACTGTAGCCAGGAGAAGTGGGACTATACCCAGGAGATGATGGACTATATCCCGGAGAAGATGGACTATAACCTGGTGAAGACGTAGGAGAGAATGCCATACCACCAACATAAGGAGAAAACTGTGCATCTGTAATTGGTGAAAGACGAAGATTCGGGCTGAGCAAGTAATTTGGTGACATCATGCCATCATGAAAAGGAGTACCCGTAATTGGTGAACGAGAAGGTGTCATGCCAAAATCCAAACTTTCCATATAACTTGGGAGCTGAAGTTCTATAGCATGCTGAAGCATCTGATCATTTAGATACAGAGCACAATCTCCTGTACCAATGGGTGCCAGCTGACCTAACATGATATTTTCTGTAACACCCCTCAAATAATCAGTTTCAGCATAGACAGCGGCATCAAGAAGAATGTCCACTGTCTCTTCAAATGAGCATCTCATCATTGGCCCAGTATCATTCCGATTGATACCATGACGTGTGATGGCCATCAAGTGACCACGGTATGTCATGGTATCACACAATATAGCCAAGTGCCTGTAATTTACATAAGATCCATCGAAAGAAATGACCACTCTCAACTCATCTAACAGTGACCGACGAACCGCCTCAATTCCAAGAACTTCAATTACTTCAATCAAGTGATTACTAGTCGTCCTCCTAGCATCAACATCTTCATGACACATAACAGCTAAAAGATTGACACCTTCAGTATCAAGCATCCATTCATTCTCCGGCTTAAAACCCTCACTTTCATCAAACTTATTTAATTTCCCAGATTTAATAAACACCTTGTTAATATCTGGGATGCCTCGAAGTGCCATTTCTGTCAGCATATTACTCTCAATCTTCTTGAGGAAGACATCATCTTCAGCAGACTCATCCTGCAACTCCCCTTTAGGAGCCTCATCATTCATAATGCGGATGCGTAGAATCAATTTCTCTGCATTGTCATCATTAAAAATGCAGGTTAAGTCATCATCAAACTCAAGATTGATCTTTTCAGCAATATCAGCCATGCTCAACTTCTTGTCAACCATCATCTCACGATTCAACTCTATACGGAGTAGCCAAGGGGAGATTTTGTCTGGAGAGATTTCTTCATCGGGCATTTCATAATAGGACTTGACAAAATCAACATCCTCCTCTATAATGGTGCTCATGGGATCTGGATCATACCATACCTCAGTAGCTTGTGTTACACTGCGCAAGGTAGTGTATTCCAAAGCACATTGGACATTCTTAGCTCTCTCCTTGGTTTTGCTAACTTCAGGCTTCAAGTAGACAGAGAGAGATGGGGTTTTTATCTTTTTAGCCACATTAATAATTTCCCTCAACCTGGGAACACCAAGAGTGACGTTCTTGGCACTCACACCAGCATAGTGGAATGTGTTCAGGGTCATCTGTGTTGCAGGCTCACCAATGGACTGAGCAGCAACACAACCAATCATTTCTCCAGGCGCTACAAGCGACTGCAGGAAGCGTGATTCTATCTCTCCAATAACCCACTCAAATGCTTCCCGAGTGAGCCTGTATTCTTTTAAAACCCTCTTACTGGCAAATGTGCTACGAAGCAGTATGTTAAAGAAGAGAGTGGCATTTTTCTGAGCTTCCATACTGATCAGGTCATCACCAGGAACAACCTTCAGCCTCTCCTGAAGCTTATCAACAGCTTCCACAATCTCCATTGGATGCATATCAGACGGCCTTCTCAAATCAACTTTAAATGTCTTCTGTGCATTCCAAATGAGCCTCTTTAAATTCACAGGCATAGGCCAAGAATTATCACCAGTGGTAGCAATCTCGGTTCCAAGCTGGAATCGATCTGCCTCAAGTTTCTGAACTTCAGCATCGAACACATTACGGAACTCCCTAATGGTTTTCAGATCCTCAACATGTTCTGGCAACATGTAGCTTGGATTCCAATTCTCATCATCAATCTCATACTTGAAAACTCTTTCAAATTCAGCCTTCTTCATTTTAAGTGAATCCAGCTTCTGTGTTTCAATCCACACCGCATCCATACCATCTTCACCATACAGAAACTGGATAACATCCCCCAATGAGTTCCTAACAGTACCATCATATTTGACCATAATATCTTCCATAGCCTTCACAAGCCGCCTCTGGATATATCCGGTCTCAGAAGTTTTGACTGCAGTATCAATCAAACCTTCCCTACCACCCATGGCGTGAAAAAAGAATTCTTGAGGGGTCAGCCCACGCAGGTAAGAGTTTTCAACAAATCCTCGACTTTCAGGTCCATAGTCGTCTTTGGTGAAATGGGGAAGTGTTCGATCTATGAAGCCATATGGGATTCGCTTACCCTCAACATTCTGCTGTCCCACACAAGCAGTCATCTGTGATATGTTGATAAAACTTCCTTTTGATCCAGCAGTAACCATTGCCTTGAGATTGTTACTCTCTGATAAGCTCTTCTGTGCACTACTTCCTGCATCATCACGGGCTTTATTCAACACCTGAATTAGATGGAATGTGTTAGTAAAACCAGCATAGAAAGAAGACAGAGGGAGAGAGGGAGGAAGGGAGGTCCATGCATGTGTATGGGAGGGAGGATATGGTATTTAGAAAGAAAAAATTCATATAGTTCCTGCACCTGGTTCACTCTGTTCTCAAATGAATCCATCATAGTCCGGCCAGGCTCTGCCTCTAACTGTCTTTCTTGGGCAGCCTTAATAAGTTCTTTCACATCATTCTTGGCTTTAGATATAGTTTCATTAATCTTTTCCATGGTTGCTGCATCAGCAATTGTGTCTCCAATGCCAATGCTAAAACCATTCTGCAAAAGCCAATAGTTAACGAGCCACTGGGTGTGTCCCAAGAATTTGCGAGCAGCATCTGGGCCAACCTCCTCCCTGTCAGTTATGCACATTAAAGACGGCAGCTTAATTTATGATGTGCAGATTTACAGGAATCGTAGCTTAAAACAGTATGAATTGTTTGCATAAACATACCAAATCACATGTATAAGACTTCCAGTGGATGTCCCAAGGGTTTTCTTGCAAAGAGTGCCAGCAAGAAGCTCCCCTCTCTCTATTCGAACTTGAGTATCTCCAGGAGTTATGAAGCCAGTTTCAGATTCTGAGTGCCAGGCTGATGTTCTCAAAAGATTTATCTGCTTAGGAATGATCAGATTGAACACTTGCTTTCCAGTCCATAATGGTCTGGGCTTCAAAATTGCCGGTGCAGGAATTTTCCCATCAAAATCCTCCCACCACATCAAGATATTCATAAAAACATCCTGCGGAAGGATAAATAAATGAACAAATTAATAAAGGTGAAGAACTTTATAGGCTTAGCTACCTAGAGGAAGATTAGCATAGGAACAAATAGAAAAAAAGGATAATTATTATTATTATTATAAATCATCTAGGCACCACCTTCTCAATGAAGGTATCTCTCTTAGTAATCTTGCGGCAACCCAAAAGCGTATCCTGGACAATACCCATGACCGGTCGATTTGATTGAGGTGACACAATGCATTTAGGGACCATCATCAGCTCCAAAACCTCTGCTCTGGTTTCAAATGACTGAGGAACATGCATATTCATTTCATCTCCATCAAAATCTGCATTATAAGGGGATGTAACAGATAAATTCAACCGGAAAGTTGAGTATGGCATGATCTTGATTCTATGCCCCATGATAGACATTTTATGCAGACTTGGCTGTCTATTGAAGAGAACAAAATCCCCATCATTTAAGTGCCGCTCCACCTGAAAACAAGATTTCAGTATGCTAAGGTGAGAGGTAGAAACTGAATTAAGAATAATTCAGAACAGAAAAGGATCACCTTGTATCCAAGTTCCAGGTGATGATCGCTACTTTTCTTCAGATATCGGAGATCAAGCCTCTGACCGTCTTCCCTAATAATATACTTGGCACCAGTTTTACCAGATGGAGGATGGGGTCCATATTCAACAAGCTCCTTCAACCTGGCAACAAAAGTCATACTTTAAGACAAGAGAGCCAAACGTATTGAAATAAAACGATAAAATGTTTATCTATGTAGAGATTTTTACCTCTCAATGTTGTAAGGAGTCACAGTTTCTGGGTAAGTTAAGTTCAAAGCAATACTCCACGGTACTCCTAGTTGATCGATATTAATAGTAGGATCAGGAGTGATAACCGTCCGAGCTGAAAAGTCAACACGTTTCCCCATCAGGTTACCTCGTATCCTACCCTCCTTAGCCTTAAGCCGACTGCATATAGATTTAATAGGACGGCCAGACCTTTGTGTAGCCTGTACAGTAAACATAAACTTCTATCAATGCCAAGAAAGGACTAGAAATAGGAGTGGCAATTCATGTTCGCAGGTTGTGTCAATAACAGGTATTCTATTGCATTCGTCAACCCAAACATGACATGAATAATAAATGGGTCAAAAATAACAAATTCAAACACAACCTAATTAGTAATTGGGTAACACGATACGACACTGTATATCCCGTTTATTAATTTGGTAATTTAAAATAATATAAATTATAATTAATTTCATCAAAATTTAACAGAAATAATATATTAAATGGGTTTATATCTAGGTTAAATATTAATTAACATAATAATTAAATAGGTCGACACAGGTCAAATTCATGTTATGTAGATTGACACGAATATAACTTGTTTATTAAACGGGTTATGCAGGTCAACACGAATTTGACCCAAACACAATTATACTCAACCCAAATCCGCAAAAAAACATCTTGTGTTCACAAGTCATGTCAAATTTTGTCAAGCCTAACAAGAAGCATATCTACAATGCAATCTTGAACTAGGATTATACCTTTTGTTTTGCCAACCAAAAATAAAGTACACTTACCCTAGGCTGTCCAGGGAGCTCATTATCAAAATATGTAGCCACATGAAACTGCAGTAACTGTGCAAATTCAGAGATTATGTGTGCAGGAGCCCCATTTCTCTCCTGTCTCCTCAGATTCTCGTTATGCCTAATGATCATAGCCAACTGATGGGTTAAGTCATCCTGGTTCAAGAATATACATAAAAGATCAGGAAGTTAGTGTCAAACATTTTATAGAATTTCATTTTGATAATACCACCCATAACCACATTCACAACTTTAACCTATCATTTTACTAGACCTTCATCCTAAGGAAAAACAGAAAAAAAAAAAACAAAAACAAAAACAAGGATGATAAATGATAACAATAAGAACAATAAAATATACAACTCTTAGATTATAGAAACAGGAACTCTCAAGTTACTATAGCATAGAAAGGCTTGCCTCACTACGTGATGAAGTATCCATCATTACAGACGGCCTCACTGGAGGTGGTGGAATTGGGAGCACTTGCAAAATCATCCAATCTGGACGAGCATATTTGGGATTTAGTCCCAACAAAATGCAGTCTTCATCACTTATTCTCTTCAAGACATTAAGCACCTGCATGAATTTAATAGAATATTAATCTCAATTGGAAAGGCAAGCCAGGAGGCGAGGAGAGATGAAAGAATGAGAAAAAATGCAACAAGAAGTATTTGCAGAATAAGTTACCCTTTCGGCAGAAAGCTGCTGTTTTCTTTCAACAGGTTCAGGAAGTTGTTCTGGGTCATCATTCTTCTTCCTTTGAATCTTGTATTCAGCAATCATTTTCATACCTTCAATAGTAAGCTTTGGTTGCTGAGCACCACAACCTCCTCGACTCTTTTTAACTGGTTCATCAGAATCTTGATTTTGTGTCTCAATTTCATCACCACCTTCACATTTGGTTTTGTTCTTACAGGCATCCAAAATTTTCTTGAGTCTATTTTTGGGATTTCTGATTTTTTGGGCTTGCTTAAACTTGTGCTCCTCCTACAAAGTTCATAACCAAATTAAAAAAAAAAAAACAGTTAATAAAGAACATACAGCCAAAGAACATTAAGTAGGATACAACAGAAGGATCTAAATAACTTCATGAGAAGTAAAATCTACGGTAATGAGCAACTTTAACCTATGACACAGAAGCAGTCATTTAAAAAATAAATAAAATTTTTAGTGGAATCACATAATAGGGTTGGCAGCTACTAATCAGAACAATATCTTTAAATGTCAATAAATTTATTTTTTTTTTGACGGATAAAAGCAAATAGAAAAAAATAGAAAGAAACATGAAAGAGAAAGCAACTGGCCAGCAGTATAACCAATTACTACTCAATTAGAAAACAAAAAATAATAATAGATCTAATCCCCTGATGCATGGACCAACTACTCCTGAATATGCTATATCTAGTTAAGAAGCTGGGAGGGAATTAGCATCAAAAATGTCAAAAGTTAAAGTACTCCATTAGGCAGTGCACTCACGCATAGTTATCCACATCTCCATCATTCATTCATGCCTGTTCTGTGAAAGCACTAAAACTTCAATTTTTTCAAACGAGGATATCACTTTTTGCTTCCTTATAGGAAAAAGGTTAAAGTCTTTAGTACCTCCTTTTTTATTTATTTGTTTTTTTATCAGGAAAAAGCAAATATTATATAAATAGCAAAGAATCCAAATGTACACGGGTCGTGAACAAAAAGGAACCAAAACACCTCCTTTTTTATTTATTTGTTGATAGCCCTTGCAGGTGGCTGTTTCATGATTACAAAACTAAATTTGTGGTCTAACATGTGGACTCTCTAAGCATAAATCCGGGTTTGAAGAACATTTTACTCATCCACTGTGAATGTGTTTATGAGGTGTGGGCTTCAGTTCTTTCTATAGTAACGCCTAGGTGTAGAAACCAAACCAAACCCCCCACCCCCAACCCCAACCCCCCACTCCAAAAAAGAAAACAAGAGCGCTTAAACCAGACCACACTCCTGACCCCCAATTTCCCTTTTCTCTCTCTAATCTCTTTCTCCCATTTCCCCCAAGAACCTTAAAGAGCATTTAAAGCTACCCACTCCTTCCACTGCCCTTCATACGCTGCCCTTCATATCTCATTTTGTTCTTTCCCCTCCCTTTCATCTCTTTGAATTGCTCACTTGATCTTTCAACTTCGCATGGTGATGCCATTCTTATCAATGATCAAATAGCATCTGGTACACACTCTACACCTTCCAAGCGCAATACATTGCACCTTGCTTTTACAATGGAGTGAATGGCCTATCTCTTCACCAATTAAAATATGATTTAAATCCAACGCAAGAGTCATGACTTGTTCTAATACAAGAGAGAGATAACAAGGAAAGAACTAATAGTTTGCTTTCTTTTATGCAAATATTTCATGTTGGGAAATTCGGATTTAGATACCCATTTACATTTGCTGTTTGCTTCATAGTGTATTTCAAGTTTAATCAAGCAAAACTAATGAACCTAAATTCGACAACTGCACAACCAAAAAATGTTAGAAATAGGAGTGCCGTTGCTAATACAATAGTTCAAGTTGGAGAAAAGGTCTCTCAACTCCATCAACCAATTCACCACTTCAATCCAAGTGAGCCGGAAGCTCTAAGCATGTCATCTAAGTCAACTTTGTTAATCAATCACCACTTCAATTCCAAGTCAGAGAGGAACACTCTAAGCGAATCAGCTAAGTTACAAAAGGACATAACCCTGACTTCAAAAAACTGTAACCCAATAAGCAGTTGAAGATAGCTCATTTGTGGACAGCTAGATTAAAAAGAAAACTACCTCATCTGCGAGGATTTTGGAACAATTGAAGCAAACACACCGCATAATACTGAGGACAGTTTTCATGAACCCGATGTGGAACATGGGCTTGGCAAGTTCTAGGTGCCCGAAATGCCCAGGACATTCGGCCATGTTCGCTGTGCACGTCTCGCACTTCATCTTCCTGTCAATTGTACCGAGCCGAGGATCGCTCAGCCCTCCAGGCTTTGGCTTTCCTCTCTCTGTTGTCTCACTGTGCTCGATCTGTACAACCGACATTTGCCTCTGCAGAGAAACGAAAATACGCGGTTAAAACCTAAACCCATGAAACCCTAATTTCTGGTCTGGGTGCCGCTAACGGAAACAATAGACGAAGTCTTTAGGGTTGAAGTCGAACCAACTGTCATAGAATTCCAAATTTTCTCTCTTGTTTTTACCATAATTTCCCAAAAACCAAACGGAAATATAATGGAAAGAAATTGAGCAGCGAGAGGTTACAATTTCATCCGGACTGAGTATGCCAAACTGAACCATGCGGACTTTCGCGACCTCCGCCGGAGAGTACGGGAATCGTGAATCCATGGCTACAGATCGGTTTATGCTTCAGATAAAAAATGAAATTAGGGTTTCTCAGATGATCGATGAGATAAAAGGCTTTGACCGCTAACGAACTGTGCTTCTATGTTCGAATTTTTGTGTTGGTTATGAGCTTGAAGAAGTCACGGTCTCATTTCAATGGCGGCGGGCTCTTCGCTCACACCGCCTCTCGCTCTTTCTGTAGGAGATCGCAAATTTGCGAGAGACTCTAAACCCAAAGAGAAGGGGTGTGAGGGGTATTTATAGACTGATATCAGGACCTAAGCGTGTACCTGCTAACGTCCTCAGGGGTGCGCACTGCGCATAAGTTCATATGTTTCCATAAAATACCTCAAAAATCCTCTAGCAAATGGACGGCGTGTGTTTGGATTCTGGATTGATGGTTTCCTCGTATCAATGAAGTAAATACTAACAACTATATAGTATTTAACAATATATTGAGTGGTTAAAAATATTTCTTCAAAAAAAATGAGGTTAAAAAATAAATATTTCTTACAAATTGAATTATATTAAATTTTTATATTTATAATAAAATAAAGTGTATATATATATATATATATATATATATATATATATATATATATATATATATATATATATATATACTATATATATATATATATATAAAATATGATATAATCAAATATACAAATTATTAATATTTTTTCTTAAACATTTTAAATATTAAATATAGCCTAACCCATTTTTTTATGTTTTTTTGTAGTAAACCTCTCTTTTTTGTGTTAGTATATGATTGGGTTAAATAAAATGGCGCGCAGAGACGACTTGCAAGCCTAAGAGCGTAGGCAAGGCTCGATTGAAGCCTTCAGGAGCTCTGGCCTTAGGCCCAAAACGGGAGCCAGAGTTCATTTCTCCACAGAGCCGATAACCTGAAGCAGTGAAAAGTTCGTATTACGTAAATCAGTCGAATCACCCATTATGAGGAGTACAGATAGTCACGATACTTGTTCACTGTTATCAGCTGTGTCGGCGATAAGGACCGAAAAATCCATCATTTAATGAAGAGAATCATATCATCAATTAGGAAAAACATATAATATAAATACGAGCTACCTCATCGGTGAAAAGTCCCCATGAAACATTCGCTCTACAAATGGTTGATATTTTCTCACATGAAATAACTAATTTAAGCATCGAATTGGCGTGGACAAGCCCCGTCGATCCCTTTTATTCTTGTTATTGCGGGTGCGGCTGGAGCTAGCGAACGGCCAGTGACAGTTCGATTCAGGAGGATTGGCTGATTCCAACACACTCAGGGCGATTCAGGTTGAAATGTATCATCGGTATTATTGATGCCTTTCAGCCGGGCTAAAAATTTGGAGGCGTGCGTGAGGTGGGTCAGGCGGGACCCGAGCTCGTTTGTGGTGGGATCAAGCGTCTGGGTTATGCAGGGCGAGGCGGGATAAACATTTGTGATACGGGGCTCACGGGCGTGTGATATACCAAGGAGACCAAAGAAAGAAGGAGTGGGCGGGGCTATGCCGTGGCCGCTCAGATGCTAAGTCGATTTCTTTACGGAGAAAGAGAGGGCGCAGAGGCGAATCTAACACACTATGAGTGGTATGCGTGTGTGTGGAGATGTTGGCGTCACGCTCGCGCGATGGGATGGCTCATGTTATAGTTGAGACTCAACCGATTGGATGGTAATTAGAAGTCCTTCCTATTGGATGGAATATTTCTTATTTTAGTCCATATCGGATCGAGTCTTTGGATATAGAAAAGCGGTTAACCCCGAGATAGTCTTCTTTCTTTATAGGAAGATGTCAATGGCGATGATTTATCATTATCCTTTCTTTCCACTATGGTGGGATGCGGGAATAAATAAAATATATCTTTTCTATTTTACGTTCGGATGAGATGTACGGAAGCATTGGACGGTTATGGATTTTTCAGCCGTCTACGATTCGGTTTTGGGCTGGTGAGCCGGACCTGCGCTGAGGTTGACATAAGGGGGCTGGGTTTGATGTGGAGCACGCCACCACTGGACTGGGAAGCTGGATGTTGGCCTATTGCCGCCCGTATCGGTTGCCGCCTAACCTCCTGGTAGCGTGTGCGCAGAAATTTGTAGCTCTTCCACAGTCGTCTAGCATTCCCACGCGTCGGATTCGAAAAATTGCACAGAGATGATTAGTGGTGACTCTTCGGGTTTTGCTTGTTTTCATATTCTCCTTGACTTCCTCAGTCTCTTTCGTCGGCCACAACTATCTCGAGTTTTACGATCTTGTTATTTCGGCTTTATTCCTAGGTCTGCGTCTGCTTCTTTTCATGTGGAGTCTTTTTCGGTTGTTAGGTCGAGGCTGTAGGTTTTATTTGTTATGGCTCTCGTCTATTGTTATTTGCTTACGTCATGGGTCCAAATCGCTTTTCTTCTTTGCGTATCGTGATGACTCTTACGATCTGGAATCCCCAGACGAGCTGGGGTGTTCAGCTTGTTTGACGATCGTTTGGCCCTCGGCCCACTGCTCTGAGCCTCCATCCAGTTAGATAAGGGTAAAAATTGAACTGATCAAATACCCCCGAGTCGGATTTCCTCAATGCGCCCTTCGGCATCTTTGTGAACGTGGGACTGAGTTGGCCTTTATATGGGACCCGTTTTCTTGTCATTGTCGACCTCCTCCGATTGTCCAGAATATGGGTCAGGATGTTCGACTCTTTATCTGACCTCAGTGCACAGGATGGTGCCTTCTTTGAAATTAAGCCTTTGTGATGGCCTTAAGTTTTCCGCACCCCGCTCATGAAAGGGGTTCTGATATTTCAACATTGTCCTTCCCAGGCTCCCGATAGGCAGGGTATTTTGGTGACCTTTTGGTGCTTTTAAAGGGATAAGAGGTTGGCGAGTCATAGCATAGCTGCGCTCCTTCATCTTTTTCATTCCAATAGCCTCAGGGGCTTCATTTTCTTCTCAAGCGCTGGAGCTCCTGCAATCTCATTCTACCTTCTTCCACACTTAGTGCTTGGAAGGACGGTATTTCTTCGTGAATGGTCGTTCCACAGGTACAATCTTCTGGCGGGGCGATACCACACAATCTGACACGGCATACCTGATAATCGCCGTGAGTATTTATACATTTTAAGTGAAGCATGCGAAGATGGTTAGGCGTTTACGGTTTTTTACACTTTCCTCGTGTTTCTCGGTGCTCGTTTGACCTTGCGAGGAGAGACAACGTCATAGCTCGACGTTGGCGGAATAATACGGCTATCCCTTATGCGGAGTTGATAAAGTCGGCATTCTGGTCCATCGGTCGATGTCAGATGCGATCCTCTTGCTCACGAGGCCTCGCCTCCTTCCACCTTAGAGGTTTTCCTTTGGACTGTGCTGGCTCAGCAGGGGAAATTTTAGTTCATTTAAGTATTATCCGAGAAGCCGCCGTGAAAAGGAAAAATCACCGTCTGCGAGAGGATGAGCCGGTTTGGCCAAGTTGAGAAGTGGGGGCGCCTCCGACTTCCCGTCAGGCACAGGCGGGCGTTGTCACCATTGATGCTGCGGTTAGCATGCTCTACACGCCCTCTTCCGAAACTGTTTCGAATGAATCCTGGTAAAGTAGTTGAGCGTATTGCGGCTATATGCATGTAGTATTGATCCATATGCAAGGCGTTGGGTTGCCTCCTCGGGAGGGGTGTCGGAACGAAAAGAAAGAAGTCGAAAATAAGGGCTAATATTACTTGAGTTCTTGCTCTCAATCTTGAACACTAAACGATGACTGTTTCTTATTGTGAGGATTCGGCCTTGGTCAAGGGCTTCCAGGTTGATGAAGCTTTGGCTTTATCCTTTTAAGTCACCTTAGTATCTCTAATCACGTTTATCACCGTGCGTTTACAGCGTCGGTCGCGACTTTGTGACGATATGCGGGTTGCTACTCATTTGAAGTGCAGTAGAAAGGCGGAATTAAATGAGGAAGCCGCGTAAGATCGCCTTCGCATTTATAAGGCGAGCTGCCTTTCCGCGACCGGCGGGGCGGAGAGTGCGGAAGCGGCGATGCGACCTTTGGTGAAGATCTTGGACGATAAGTCACGGCAGGCTTTGCCGGTCGGCTCGTGCTGGTGAGTAGAATATGAGGTTCATGCTTGACTTGACGGTGGGCGGTGGGCGAGCTTGAGGTTCGGGACAATCTCAAGTACGCCAGATAACGAGTTGAGGCTCGGAGGAGATTTGGCATTGCTGATCTGACCAGTTAGGGATGAGCTCGTCACCTCCCAGGGGGCGAACTGCGAGATCTTCAAATGGAACTACGTGTGACGATACTTGCTTGGTGATAGGAAACAGCTTGAAGTGGCGTCCTTGAAGCTGGAGTGGTGGAGTCTTTGTTAGAGATTACTCGTCCTTGGTCTTTCGAAATTGCGAATTCGTCGGGCGACTAAGCGAGGAATGCTGCGGATTGCGTGCCAGTCTTCATCGACGGAGATAGTATGGTTACGAGAGGATGAGGTTATTAGGCAAGCTGGGATGGCGGTGCTCGATGGAAATACGGGTGGCTCGCTTTTCAAGGAAGCGGTTCTCGCGTATCTGACCTAGATCTCAACTGATCTTCCTAGTGACGAGGAGCGGGAGGAATGCCTCTGCAAATTATTCCCGAGGCTCGGCACTCTGATGAAATTCATTCCCATTCCTCGTCATCCCTTCCTCCTGGCTCGTGACTTTAGGGACGATCTCGACCCTTTATCTCCCTTAACTCTTCTTCTCTTTTTTTTTTTTTTTGTATATATTTACTCATTTTGCAGGGCTGGGCTACAGGATTCATGTAACTCTCTTCGATAAATACATATTTTGTTTATAGTCGCATTCTTGTTGGGATACATATGTATTTTTTCCTTACTTAGAATCATTCCTAAGCCCAGATGATTCGGTTAAGTTTAATGATGGGCTCACTTCCCTCTTAGGGTTCGTGTACCATTTATTTCAGATCGCGAGGAAAGCTCGTCAAAGCGATTAACAGGAACTCGTTCACGTGGACTGGCAGGGATAGCTCGTCAATATAGTGAGGCGGTGAGTGGAAATGAATGGCGAGCTTGTCGATATAAGTGGTTGAACAGGGCTTCTCCATGTGAACACGAGGCGGTGGTAAAACTCATAGTTGAATAGAGCTGCGTCCGTTGGTGATGAGAAAGGCTCGTCGAATGAATGATAGATTAGATTTCGTCGTCTTGGCGATAGGAAGAGCTCGTGATATAAATTGTAAATAGGAGCTCGTCATCTTCGAGCTTGATAGGAAACTCGTCGAGAATGAATAGTAGATTAAAACTCGTCATCTTTGGGTGTCGGAAGAGCTTCAAATCGATATAAGTGTGAAGTAGGAGCTTTCGTCGTCTTGGCGATACGGAAGAGCTCGTCAATATAGAATGTGAAGTAAGGCTGTCAAATGCTTGGCCGATAAAGAAGTAGTCGATATGAATAGTAGATTAGAGCTCGTCCATGTGGGATAGGAAGAGCTTCGTGATATAAGATAATGAAGTAAGGAGCTCGTCATGTGGTATTAAGGCTTCGTCGGAATGAATGTGGATTAAGAGGCTCGTCCGCTCTTGGTGATGGGAAGGAGCTGGGTCGGTATGGAGTGTGATGGGGCTCGTCAGGAGTGGCCCGATAGGGAGGCTTCGTCGATTAATAGAATTAGTGATGGGGCTGTCAGTCTTGACGATGGAGCTCGTCGAGGAATGAATGGTCGATTAGGCTCGTCCATCTTTGGTGATAGGAAGAGCTCGTCGATGTAGAGTGAAGTAGGGCTAGATCCCGTCTTGGTGATAGGAGGCTCGTCAATGTAAATTTTCAAGTAGGAGCTCGTCCATGCTGACTATAGGAAGAGCTCGTCAGAATGAATAGTAGATTAGAGCTTGTCCATGCTGACTGATAGGAAGAGCTCGTCAATGTGAACAAGCTGAATCTGGTTGGGGCCTTGGTGGCGTTCAAGTAAATGGGTTGGTCGACTCATTTAGGCGGCGTGGCTGTGTTGAGTAGATGACCTGTCGGTGAACCCCGCCAGGCTCGTAGGCGCGGTGTGTAGTAGGCGTTCGGCCCGAAATGGGTTAGTGACTCATTTAGGTGTGGCACGTGTTGAGTAGACTACCTCGTCGAGGTGAGCCACGGGGCTCGTGGCGCGGTGGCCTTGGTGGCGTTCCGGCCGAAATGGGTTGATCGGCTCGTTTGGCGTGGCACAGTAAATCGCGCCGTCCAGTGGCAGCTAGGGCTCATGGCGCGGTGGCCTTGGTGGCGTTCAGTAGAAATGGGTTAATCGACTCGTTTAGGCGTGGCACAGTGTTAGTAGATCACCTCGTGTCGGAAATGACCGCGGGGCTCATGGGCGCAGTGGCCTTGGTGGCGTTCGGCCCGAAATGGGTTGATCGACTCGTTTAGCGGCGTGGCACGTGTTGAGTAGATCGCGCCGGTGGTAGCGAAATTACGTGGTGCGGTGGCGCGGTGGCGATTAAGTGAAATGGGTTGATCATTCGTTTAGAGCGTGGCACGAAGCCGTTCGATGTGATGAAGCATACATGTGGAAGGCGCTTCATGTGACTTTCTTTGTTGAAACTTGAAGCGCGTGAAGAAAACGCCCGTGTGCAATTCCGGTTTTGAAAGGTGCGTGCCATTATCTTGGAGAATTTGGAGCGGTTGCGTGAGCTCTGCGAGTACTGGCTCTGTATATAAATAGTTGTTCCGTTGTCCCTGCATCATGCCCTTTTGGAGATTCTTCTTTTATAATATGTGGATGGAGTTCGCACAGGATGGATGTTCGAAGTTTGTTTGTTTCTTTGGGGTTCCTCTGCTGGTCAGCTTTACGGATCTTCGTTTGTTGGAGTTGTGTTTTTCCCTAGTCTCCCCTTTATGAGAGTCATGTTATTCCCTAGCTTTTGGCTAGGGAGTGCGCCCGGAAGGGGCGGCGCAGCCCTATTGTTGCTCTTTAGTTTTGCACTTATCTTCTTCCTCCTCCTTTCTACCTCTCCTCTTTCTTTCTTTTTCTTTTTCCATAGCTTTCTCTTGCTTCTTTCTTTTTCTTTTTGTCTTTCCTTTGTTCCCTCTGCTTTCTTTTCTTTCTCCTTCTTAACTGTCTTACGCCTCCCTGCATTTCCTTCTTACCTTACCTTTTTTTTTTTTTTTTTTTTTGGCCATACTTTCGTCTTTGTATGCTATTCAAGATGTAAGGGATGATCATTGGCTGTAATCAATTATTACTCAGATTGTAAATATAATTGTAATACGATTATAATTTAGTTGTAATAAAGTATTTTCTTTATGAATTTTCTATCCATGCCTTTATGATTTCCATATATTTGGCTTGTATGAAATGTTACGACATCGTGATTAACAAATGTTCAACTTGCTATGCTAATTAACATGACTGACGCTTATTGGTAAGCGTTTGAGATGTTCGCATTACGTATGTAGATTTTTCCCTCTTACGTTTGGGTTCGTAATTGCACAGTCGGCGACTCGTTATGATGTAAGGACCTTCCCGAGTTGGGGCCCGACTTTCCATCGCATTTGGATTTTTAACGGCGGGAGTTTTCTTTAAGACTAAGTCGCACGGGATGTAGCTTAGGCACGACCAGCAGTTATGCCTTAACATTTCCTTTGATATTCTCGGCGTCTTTGAACACACTCGCGTTTCTGTCTAGGAGTTCTAAGTTGACCCGAAGGGCCTACGTCGTTGGCTCCTCGTCTTGCTCAATCCCTAGGGGATTTTATTCCAGGCTTGAGGGGCGACCGCCTCGGGTGCAGCAAAATGAGGGTTTCCACTGGTGGCATCTTTGTGATACAGTGGGCGTAGTACCTCGGGGTATTCTACCCAATTCCCTTTATGGTCTTCCAACTTGGTCTTCAAAGCGGCTTTAAGGGTCCTGATGGTGACCTGGCTGTCCGTTCTCTTCTTGAGGTGTCTTGGGATGAGTAATAATTTTAATTTCCAGCTCGTATGAAAGTCTAAATTTATCGTTGTGAGCTGTTTTCCATTATGCGATACCCGGGGCTCGGGATACCAAACCTGCAAATGATAGCTCGCCACACAAAATTACGTATCTTTTGCTCGTGATTGTAAGTAAAACTCGGCTTTTGCGTTTGGTGAAGTAATCACTGCGATGATTATGAATTTACCTTTGTCCTTTTCCGATGGGCGGGGGTCTGATATGTCCAAACCCCATTATTTGGAATGGCGAGGCTTGTGATCGGCGTCGGTGGTTACGATGGGAGCGTGAGATCTTGGCGTGCTCTGACGAATCTTGCGTACGACTAGGTCGATTCGTCCTTAGTATAGTTGGCGTGTATCCACATCTTGAAGACCTTCCCCGAATGTGCAGAAACTCATATGATTCCATATGCCTCGTGTACTTCTCTTATGCGTACCCGGTGTCTTCTCCTGCGATGCATTTCAGGAAAGGTGTGAAGAATCCTCGCTTGTAAAGGCTTCCTTTGTGGTTGGTAAATCTGGAAGATCTCACTCTTATCTTGAAAAAACTTCTTCGGGTCATCGGTGAGGTTAAAGTCATTAATGTAATCCCAATTGGGTCCGTCAATTGGCTTGGATCTGATAGGCGATCATCATCTATGGTCGATAGAAGGTTACAGAAGTATTCGATAGGTGTTGACATGCTAAGGTCTTCCTGAGAAGCTGTGGCTAGCTTTGCCAAGGCGTCGGCTCGGGAATTCTCTGCCCTGGGGACATGTTTTACATGGACCGAGCGTTCTTTGATAAGTCATGAATGCCACGGAGATCACGAGTTCTGCAAACTTTGGCCTCATAATGTGTCTTCTATCTGTTTAACCACCGGGTTAGGAGTCCTTGTAGACCTCTAGCCCGATCAACCTGCTTGAATGAGCAAGGTTGAGGCCTGTATGGCTTGACCTCGTATTCGACCATTGTTGGATATTTGAATCAAACCAGAGTGCATATTGATGTCTATTCCTTCCGGGGAGGTTAGGATGAGACCTGCTCCACTCCCTTGGGCGTTTGAGGCTCCATCTACAAAGAGCTTCCAAGTGGAAAGGTCGCTGCTTGGGTACCCGTGTCGGATTCTGTTGATGCAAATTCCATGACAAGAATGCAGAGACCCTGTCCCTTTATAGCGGTTTCGGCTATATCGATATCAAACTCGCTTAGTTCTATAGCCCACTTCATTAGTCTGGCTGAGGTCTCTGGTTTGTGCGGGCTGCCGTTAAGGTATTCGATTGGAACTTCTATGGTATGAGCTTGGAAATCTGAGCGGAGCTAAGCCCAGCTGGAGACGAAATTAATTTTCCCGTTTCGGGTATCTTTCTCCTACTCCTCTCGGGCTCATTGCTTGAGTAATAAACCGGATCTTGAATCGTTTCTTTATCTACGACGAGAGATGCCTTTATTTGAAAAGTTCGACCGCGGTAAGTCTAGTGAGGAGTTCCCCACCGGCGGGGCTTACTAGGAAGGAGGGGGCTCGAATATGTGTATTGGGAACGCTTCCTGCTTGCCGTGATCCATTGAAGGCTTTCTTGGAACTGGAAGAAAGGTGGCATCTATCCTTATACGGACCTGAGAAGCTGACTTAAACGGTATCCTCCCAATAGGTCGTTGTACTTCTTTTTATTCTGACGGCGACGGCATGTCGAAATAATGCGGCACTATTTGTCGGTTGCCGATTCCCTTTGTGATTGACTATGAAGCCCATAAATTTTTCGGTGACAGTGAAGACATTTAGGCTAGGTTCGACTTCATATTATAGTTTCTTAAAATGCGGAGCAACCTCACGAGATGAGCGATGTGTTATCGGCGGTAGTGGACTTAACTTGATATCGTCTATGTATACTTCCATAGTGGTGCCTATCTTGCTTTTGGAACATCAGTTCTTAGTCTCAGTGGGTGCTCCGCGTTCTTGAGCCCAAAGCGGCATCCTTTCGATAACAATAGGTCCCTTGTCTTTGTGAGCGAGGTCTTTCTTGATCTTGGGGTCGTGCGATCACGGTTGTACCGGAGAAGGCATCCGTGAAACTAGAAGTTCATGACTGTAGCATCCACGATGGTCGATTCTCGGTAAAGAGCTTGTCGCTGGACAAGCTTTGTTTATGTTAGTGAAGTTGATCTGAGTCGCCATTCGCCGTTGCTGCCAGTACGGCGTTTGCAGCCGCTCGGGGTATTCCACTTCCCTGATCGCTCCTGCTTGGAGGAGTTTGCCAACCTCTTCATTGATGGCTTTTTGCCTTTCTGGTGCGAAGCTCCTGCGCTTCTGCTTGATCGGTTTGAAGGATGGGTTGGTGTTCAATTTATGTGTGATCACTGCAGGGTCAATTCCTCCCATGTCCCATTTGCTTCATGCGAAAACATCCTTGATACTGCTTTAGAAAGCTGGTGTTGAGATTTTACGTTAATTTGGGGCTAGATGTAGGCGAGATGTTAAATTAGGTCATCCGGAGGCAGGTTCAAGTTCCTCAGAAGGTTCGGGTCGGGTTAGCACCTCGTCGCGCATGTCGAGCTCATCCATATTAACGTTGTCGACCGCTCTCTGTTTGACGGAGGCTGTATAGCACTCCCTGGCCACCCGCTGATCTCCTCGAACCATCCCTATTCCGTGAATGGTTGGGAATTTGATAACCAGATGATACGCGGAGGGGATGGCTTTTATTGCGTTAAGAGATGGCCTCCCTAATAACATGTTATAAGGCGTGGGAAAATTTCTGATAGAGAAATCTCACATCTTAAATGCTTTGGCATGGAGTTCTCGAGAAGTGAGTACGATTGAATTGAGCGGAAGCGGCCACCTTTTCCCAAAATCCTGTGGATCGTGTTGTGAGACTCAGAGCTTTTTCCCGCCCATTTGTCAAAGTGAGGCAAAATAGTGTCGTGAACTTCCGTTGTCGATTAAATCCGATGGTATTGTGTTGGCTACGATCGCGCGAACCACGATGGGTCGTCATGGGGTCTTGATATCCTTCCCGGATCGGTCGGAAGAGCGTGATGGTTGGTAATACAGTCGAGAATTAGTTTAGATCGCTGTTTGTATTTCCCCATCCTCTGAATGACGTGCTGCGCAGTGAGCTTTGAGCCGAACTAGATTCTCATCCTCCTGCCGAATCGAGATTGCGTGGATTTCCCCGAGGGTTTCTTTGGTCTTGGTCGTCGTTTGTCGGCGATTAGCTCTTGGTCCACAGTATGGGCTGATTCACAGGCACATTTTGGGCTTGATTAAGGTCACAGGCACGATTTTGGGCTTGATTTCTGGAGATATGAGCCCGGCCCGGGTATCCTCGTGTATTAGGTATATTTCTTTCCTTGGTATCTGAGTTGTCGATTACGTACCCATGAATCACTATATAATCATGATACCGTGTTGTCTCTAGCGGCGAGGATGCGATTTCATACGAGTTGACACCTCAGGCTTTGCTCGTTAATTACTTCATATAGATTTGTGACAACGAAATTTTGCTAGTGGGTGAAGCTATTGCGGTGAATAACGTCGTCGTCTTTCGAGTTAATGTGGAGCGGTAAGTCTGGATTTCAGCCTTTTGAGATCGTTCTTGATCTTTTCTGGAGACTTCCCAGTGCGTCTGCCTCTTAGGGCTCAGATCTCGTAGTTTATCTGTTGTACTTTTTCCTTTATGGGTGGGCCGAGTTCTCCCTGCTTGGATGGGGGCTTCCTCGCCCAGTTTATGCCGGCACAGCGATGCCCGACCATACTTGCGAAGTTTTGAGATGGAAAACATTGGGTCTTTCGTGCCTCCGGCCCGCGATGAGCATGATGTCGCGGGTGTGGGCGGAATCTATCTTCAAGTTCGACGTGAACCTTTGCCGTGACTTGAGCTCACTGCGAGCCTTGTTTGGCTGATCGGCCGGATGGTAGCTCGGCTTCACGTATGTTTCACAGCTCCAGGTCGACGGAGGCAGAGCGATGGATAGCTCTCGGAACGAAGAGATTGATGAAGGAGGGATTCTATTAAACCAGGCTAGGGCTGGGCCTTTTGCCGTGGTGCAGCCTGCGGCGCCACGGGGTCTTGATACCCATGCAACTCATCCCGGTTCTTGTAAGTGTTGGATGGTCGATGGGGTCTTTTGGCTCAGTCAGACCCCCGACACATGGCGTCGAATTTTCTTCCGGGACGGGTAGCGTAATATTTCGAAAGAGAGAAAGCGAAGGGTGATTCGGTTGTTGTACCAAAGTATCCATAGTATCGGTCACGTCCTTTAACTACATTTCATCTGGTGATTTCCTCTTGAAGATTCCACAAACCTCTTGCTCCTGCTGATTGCTCTTAGTTGCGGGTGGGGATGAGGTTCTACGCTCAGCCTGTCTTCCAAGGATGGCTTCCTGCGAGGGCTAACCGTATTTCGTGCCCCACTGGCTTGATTGGATGCAGCACGCCCCGACATCTCGAGGATTGCCATGGCGTATCGGTCTTCGTGGGGAATATCGGCGGCCCAGCTCACGGGCATCGAGGGCTCCAGCACGATGTTGCATACGTACGGTCGATTGTTCCGATTCCTCTACCGGTGTTGATTGTGAGGCGGAGGCTTCCAGCCTGCGTTCGTGTTGGCCGCGTTGCCTCCAGATCGAGGGCTATTATCCCGCATTCCACAGTGGATCCTGCGTCATGGTGGATTAGGCGTTACTCTGCCCCATGTTCGGTCGATACCATCGTCTGGCGAAATCATTTATGTTGTACGAGGTATCGTTCCCACAGGGCAGCCAGTGATGATGCACTTTGGCCGGAGCGAGAATTTGGGCGTATGGGGAGTGGATTGGCGGACCGGATCGTTGTGGTACAGGATCGTGTCTGGATTGTCTGGGCTGAGCGGGATCGCGCTGCTTTGCTAATCTACAGACTACGAATGTGCTTCATACGCAAATGAGGGTGGTATTGAAAATTTATGCCGATGGCGCTCCCGATACTACAGTCAGTTCTTCCACGAGAGAAAAGAGAGGCTGGCAGAGGGGCGAATGCATTTGCATATGAGTATGCGCGTGTGTCAGAATGTTAAATCTGGCTTTAGCTAGATGGGATGGCACCGTATTTATAGTTGAGACTCGACCCCGGTTTGATGGTAATTAGAGGTCAGCATATTGGATGGAATATTTCTTATTTTGGTCCATATCACCGTTAATAAGGGCAATTCATGCTTATAAGGGTTCACTTCGACCGATCATCCAATTAATTTTTAAGTCAAATTTGAAGTTGTTAATAAAATTTCGAAAAATCAAATGAATATCTTGACTTCTAGATAAACAAAACGAATGTAAATAAATCTACCAAAATATTCAATAAAATAAACAATAAATTTGTTGTAAAATCAATATCTAGTTGATAAAAGTTTTAAGAATAGTACAATGGGATCTGACAGTAATGTTTTTATATTAAATGTGCTTACGTTAATTCAAGGAAAAAAAACCAATCAAGAATTTTTATAAGATCTATCTTTTAGGTAATTAGTCCATTGAAATTATGCATGTCTGTCACCAAAAAAGTCTTAAAAAATGTAAAATCATTATTATTCTTTTTTGTTTATATTTTAATGATTTCATATTTTCATGGAAGCAAATTTTTTGATAAAATAAATACAGATTGTCAAAGATTTTGTACTTTAAAGTGGATTGTTCAGGTTGGATTTCCCAAAAATATCAATAAAATGAAAAAATTTATTGTGAAAATCAATTTTTAAAATTTTGAAAATATGGAAGTCTTAATCAAAATTACAAGGAAATACGTTTTGCACTTTTTTTTTTTTTTTTAATCAGTAAAAATCAAGTATTATAAAAAATAAAATTTATAGGAGTACACAGGACGTGGACAACGGAAAAACCCAAACGAGGCAAATAACTACTGCACGTAATGTGAAATCTAAAACATAGTACAGTAGCATTTGCTATATAGGGTTAGCCAAAGTCTGGAAATTAGATATAAGTTAATTTTAATCATACGGGCTATGGTAGTCTCGTTTTGAGCCTTGACTGTTTCTAGCACACGAAAGAGCCCAAATGAGACACGAGGAGGTACGCTATGCATATTTTTTCCGCTTATTTCCCATCGGCTCTTTGTAAAACTAAAAGGGTATGAAGAGTGAATGTGGGAACACCCGGTAATCCCATGTGACATAAATGAAGTCCACAGCTTGTTTTGCTTTGCAATGGATGATGGGGTCCATGGTCTCTCGTCTCACGCGCACATAAAGCATATGTTAGTGAAAGTCATTCCTCGGCGTTTGAGATTATCCAAAGTGAGTATTTTGCCCCCGGCGAACACGATAAGGTACCATTTTTGTAAACGTTGGTCCTAGATAACCGATGAGGAGAAAATCACGCGCGGGGGATAAATCATAACCTTTATACATGACATAATCGAAACTCTTTACGCTACTTCGCCGGTAAAAGCATATCTTGGCAGTTGGTGAGATTTGATCGTGAAAGTTTGTATAAATCTTGTCGTCTCTTGATACCACGATCGTTGAGAGCTCACTATGAAGGTTGGTGACCAAGCCCGAGCCCTCCCCTTTATCCACATGTCCGCCACCTTGGCCTCCTTATTCATAGCTAAATTAAAAAGTACAGGGTACCTGACACACAACGCCTCCTCTCCACACCAGACATCCATCCAGAAGTTGATTATTCTACCATTCCCAAGGGCAAAGCCCGAGTTCTGGAAAAAACTGGACCATTATTTTCTGATATCCTTCCATAAACTAGACCATTTGCACTATATCTATATAATATTGGTTATAAGTTGATTGAGTTTAAAATAATAGGCGCGTAGGCCCCAGCTCTTAGCCAGTCGAGTTAAGAAGATTAAGTAGACCCAGTACAATTGATGCGGCCTTGCCAGTATCCCCAAACACATACTTAAAGCGGAGCTGATTCGCAATTTCAAAAGGTTGGTAATATAATCCGATCAAAATAATTTGTATTAAGGAAATCATAATTTCACTAATTAAATTTCCCTGTCCAGAAGTAGGATATTTCATAATAATCGTTCATCAATTATCCCTTATTAATAGATTAACAATAAGGAAATAAAATCTCTGAAAAAATGAGAGAAATATTGTATCATCATCCAATAAAGAAATGTATCATTCCGTATCATCACCCAACCAGGAAAGTTATCATGATTACCCATTATAAATCTGGGACCACGTATGAAAGATGCGCAAAAATTAGATAACTAGCGGTTGATCTTCTCTTACATCGAAAAGAATTGGCTTAGGCATCGAAGAGGCTTAGGCATCGAAGAGGCAACAGACGATCATCGCAGATCCTTTTTGTTTCTTATTTTTGCAGAAGAACTCGACATTCGGAGTTAGCGGATCGACCCATCAATTCCAACAAGTTCTTGAGGATTCGATTAAAAAAGCATCATCATGCGTAATATATATATATATATATATATATATATATATGCTATATTAAGAGAATAAAATATTTGTCTTTCAAAAAAAAAAGAAAATAATTTTGTTCCATGTCTTAAAAATATATTTTAAAAATAATATATATTTTTATAAATTTAATATTATAATACTTTATTTGTGATGGGGATATAAAATTGGGCCAAGTATCGCTCAGGCCCGATAAAACTGATAGAGTAGTGCCCTTCCATGTCCCTCCATAGCGGCCGAAAGGAGGTCAAACATTAGGCCCCGAGCATGGGTTTGGAAAAATAGGGGCCCGTACCGGTAGTCGGCCCAATCCTTAAATAACGAGAAGGTCAGAATATTCGCAAAGATAATAGCCATATTAGTCGATCAAGTCCTATTATGGATGGGTTGAAGTAATAGAAGGCGTGCAGTGAGATCCTCGATAAAAGGGGAGGATTATCGAATAAACTCCCTTGACTGTCAGTTTAACTAAATCCCAAGGCCCAGTATGAAACATATCCTCGATGGGAGGGACTCTAGTCGTCGAATGATCGTCATTTATAAATACCGACCACCCATTGATTGAAGATGCAGATTGAGGTCTGATACTAATTCTCCCAAACATTCTCTATTTCTCTCAGGAAAATCGACTTTAGCATGAGGCGGCTGGTAGCCCTGCATGACCACCTTTTTCTCTCGGTTTTGCGAAGTACTTCTTCGAGAGGCTGCGAGGATCCAGCAATGCGGCGATCTACCTCGGCAGACGATCGAGCACGCATCGGCCCACAGTGTCCGGTCGGCCAGCCCCGCGAGCTCCGGCCCGGTTCGGTTGGAAAAAGTAATCGGTTGGCGCGATGCGTAGGAGCGGCTGATTCTTACACAAACATAGCGATTTCACCGATTCGCGTGGTATCAACTAGGAACAGAGAACGCTAATCCTACAAGGATGCGGATCCGCGGGAGATACGGACGGGCGCGGGCCCGTGACGATCGGGCTAACCTGAAGCGGGAGTGGGCGCTCGCCTTATCAGCAGCGCTTGGTAGGAGATAGAACTCGCAGACCAGATACAACACCCCAGGAAGGCTGACGGGGACTGCGGAAGGTCCGCGATGTTCCTCGCGCGGGAACGACGCGGCTGGCATTCCCACGAAATCTGACGGAGGCGGAATCTGGTCGAAGCCCGGGGGCGCGGCTCACAATAGCCCGATGAGAAGAAGCCGGCGTTACAGAGGGCGATGGCGAGCGTGGAACCCTGACATCCCCACCATCCGCAGAGCGGACATGGGAGCAAGGTTCGGGGACCTCAGCGAGGCTAGAGGAGTCATGTAAAGGAGGTGATTGTGCACCCGAGACACCGTGGATACAGCAGTGCGGCAGCAGAATCACCTTTCACCCACAGTGCTAAACTACCGGCTCGGTAAATTAGGATACCTCAGTAGAAGCGTTGATGGCGTCAAGATCGATGAGCCGTCTCGATACATAAGAATCGGATGGAGTTGCATGGTATCGGACCACAGTGGTCGCGAGCGTCGCCACCACCTTAAAGGCCGGCTATGGCACGGTTGACGAATCCCTCTTGGCGATTTTCCTCGTTCGAGGAGAGTTATCTAGTTAGTCTCCACTTCATAATTTAGGACATACAGGAAGCCGAGTTACCATCTGTTAACCATCAAGCAGGAAACACAGGAAAATTTGAAGTCATACGTGCAACGGTTTAATCTGATCCTTGAAGAGATAGATGTGCGAAAGTTCGTTATCCACGGCCTTCACTTACTTAATTTAGATGCGATCAGACACGATGTTCTACATCTCAAGAACCCTCAAGCTACTTGTAGTGAGGTTCTTGCAGCCGAAAAATACATAAACGGAGGCCTCTGTCGAAGAAGGAAAGTTCTTAAGCTAGCAGAGACGAAAAGGCAGCGAGAGAAGCGGCGGGGGCGGAGCCCCGAAGCGAGGGCGGAGAAAATCTCGGGAAGAGCGGAAGCGATCCCGCAAGAGGCGAGGAATCTTAGGGATCGCTGGGCCGTCGCGGCGAAGCCCGGCGGCGCTATTCACACCGGTAGCCGGTACCAGCCGCGGCGCCGGTAGCCATGAAGTTACATGAAGTAGGGCGAGCAATTCCTAGATGGCAGTAGCGGATAAATCAAATCCAGCTACGGAGATAACTCAAGTCTTGCAGTTCCACGGGGACTATGGACGAATATTGTATACGATTGAAGAGAGATAGAGTATACGTCTGGCCCAGCGGATATCTGGCGTTTATATCTTGAGAACCGAGCTCGAGCCGGACAGGAACGAATCGAGGCCGACTCACGCTAGCCACCACCTCGTTAGAGCGGCGACCAGCATTAGCAGCCCACAGGAAATCCGCGTGATCTCGGGAGGATTTCTTTGGAGGAGGAGAATCCCAGTTCGGCTTCAGGCTACTGCGCTGACATAAGATCGGCGAACATGGAAGTCTGAGCGTGTATCTAAAATCTGCGACTCGACACTACTATCATTCTACGATTCGGACTTGGAAGGGTGTCAGCACCCCCATGACGACCCACTGGTAATCCGCGCAATTGTGGCAAATACAACGGTCATCGGGTCTGGTAGACAGGGCTCGTAGACATCATTTTGCATCGGCACTTAGGCAAAATGGGAATTGGAAGAAAAGCTGAACACCATCAACACTTCGTCTCAGGGGTTCTCGGGAGAAAAGGTGTTCTGGTTGGGATCGATCCAAGGCGGGTGGCTCCTTAGAGCCGCGCGGCTGCTGACGGCAATGAGGTTTCTCATAGTGGGCGCCAGTCGACATAACATGTTCTTTGGGGCGGTCCCTCTCGGCTGATAAAGCCGTCCCTGTTATACCACACGGTAATCAAATTCCGACGATCAAGCGGCATTAGGGCCGGTTCGAGGGATCGGCGAGTAAACGCGAGTGCTATACCGCCTCTGAAACAAAAAGCGGTCGGCCGATATGAGCATGCGTTGAGCTTGATATGCGTGATGAAGCCCGGTCGCTCGGCCAGAGCCCTGGTGGAGCCGATTAGCGTTGGATGGCGTTCGAGGGCATCTTGCCTATATGACTCCAGTGCGAGAGACTCAGGCCCCTCACACGATTCCTAAAGCGAGCAGGGACATCTTATAGACGGTGACATGAGTGGCATCGCTTGCATGATCATCGCACCATCGCTAAATACCGACCCATCTGAATGGGACAGCGAGTTTCGCACCGGAGAGACAAAGGCCATCGGCGAAGAGATTCGGCAAACTCCTCGGCTTGACGATCGGGAGTAGAATACGGGTGGTTGGCGATGTTGTGCTCGTCGAGAAAGCAAATGCGTGAATCGGCTATGTAGTCAGTTCTTGTATAAACCAAAGCATGCCCAGACGGCCTACCCCACCCGGATTGACCTTATCGTAGATGCCCACGGCGAACCATGAGCTCCTTAGCCTTCATGGATGCGTTCTTCGGTTATAACCCGGATAAGCATGGACCCGTTGACCGGGAAGGCGTCATTCATCCTTTGCACGGGGACTTCGCATTCTATAGGTAATGCGTTGGGCTGAAGTCTGGTGACCTACGGAGGTTAGTGAGCTAGGATGTTTCGAGGAAAGCAGGATAGGCACAACAATGGAGTATACATAGGCAGACATCTTGGTAAAATCCGCTACAGCCGGTCTCATGTCCTCTCAGGGACGTTCCAAGATCTGAGGGATTATAACATGAAGTGATCGCGAAATGCGCCTTCCTTCGACGTGTCATTGGGAAAAATTTATGGGCTATAGTCAACCACGGGAATTGAAGCAAATCAGGATAAAATAAAAGCATTGCTAGACATGCCATCACCATCGGGATAAAGCCTGCGACTAACGGGAGGATCGCGACTCAGTCGGTCGTCTCCAGGCGAAATGTGAATCGCATTACTTCTTCCAAGTTTTGAAGAAAGCCTTTCAATGGGATGAGAAATGTGAAGAAGCGTTTGTAACCTTGAAAGCGTACTTGAGCTCGCCACCCATTCTAGTAAGCCCGGTAGAAGGAGAAATCCTCACATTGTATTTGGCAGTATCAAAATTTTCAACTAGCTCGATTACTCGTCGGGAGACGAAGGCGGAGTCACGGCTACCCGATCCTGCCCTCTGCGTAGTGAGCCTTGAGGGGGCGGGGAGGAGGTATCGAATGGAAAATTAATACTAGCTACGGTGACCCTTGACTCGGAGACCGTCCTTATTTAGGGCTCCACGCCATAGAAGTCAGGCCGAATACCCCGTGAAGCGGTGTTACATAAACCGGAGGTCTCACAGGAGTTGATGGGGAAATGGGCCATAGGGTGAGCGGAGTCAGGCATTCGGTCTGAGCGAAAACGGCATAAAAGGACGGATCTGGCCGATTTCGTCATGGGTCGCGGTGGAACTAGAGCCCACGATCAAGGGACGACCTCCCACAGTATGGAAGCTCTGCGTGGATGGAGCCTCGATACCTGAGTGGAGGCGAGGTTTAATCTAACCTCACCGGAGGGTATAGATTGAATATGCGCTCGGGTTTGGGTTCCACGCCTCAGCAATGGCCGTGCGAGGCGAAGTGTGCCAGGCCCTCAATCTAGCTCATTCATTAAGTCGATCAGTACAGAGATTATAGCGACTCAATGGTGGTGAGCCAGTTGAAGAACACATCTGAGGAGCCCAGTGAAAATGATTCTATATCTTATGAAATGATTTATTAAAGAAGTTTGTATCGATTAAGATCAAGTATCCCAGGAAGGAGGGAATTCGGTAGAAGCGTAGCTTTGGCGAGTAAATTTCTGACCTTGGGAAGACATTGGGGTATCAACGCCCGACCAGATCTCTCCTTGAGGCCCTCCGTTGACCCTTCACGGCATAATAGTCGCCACAGCAGTCAGAGTACCATTGGGGACCCTATTTGGGATCATATTAATGGCCGGAACCTTCACCGAACGACCCCGAGAGCCTGGCTAAGATAAAGTGAGATCCTCAAGGTTTACCAATCCTGAGGAGCCTCTCTCTGGCAGAGTTCTTCCACCGCTCTAAATGCATGCGGGAGAAGACAACGAATAAGTGCTAAAGAGAGTGCGAAGGCATATCACGGGGACCATATCGGGGCTCGAACGTTGGCGGGAGAGTTTTGGGGCATGGATACTGCGGCCTGTGCTCGAAGATACGGCCAACTGGTGAAAAGATCACGAATACGCGGGAACAACGCTAAAATATCACGCCTCGGCGAGCCCTCAGGCATCAATCCGACCTGGCCCCTTCAGTGTGAGGGTTGGACATATTGGGACCTGCCCATTGGCAAAGGCGATGTAAATTTATAATCGTGGCGGTGGATTATTTCACGAGTGAAGTGGTAGGAGCCATAGCCACGATCACGGCCGAAGATCACGCAACCGTATGGCGAGCAATCATATCTCCGGTTGGTGTCCCGAGAGGCGGTCTCGGACAACGGAAGCGATTCGATAACACAAAATTCGGGGGACTTTTGTGTAGAGCTCGGAATTAAGAGTACTGTTCGGTCGCCGACTCACCCATGATCAAATGGGCGTAGAAGTCACCATTAGAACCCTAGTAGCCACGAACCAATTTGGAAGAGTGGAAGGGGAGTTGGGTGAATACCTCCACAGTCTTATGGAGCTATGGGGCGACCACCGGAAGTCAATGACAGGAGATCCGTTTGCCACAGCTTTTGTACGAAGCGATAGCCTGTTGAAGGTAGAGTAAAGTCTCCCAGAATCGAGCTAGCCTCGGAGGAACAAAGCGATGAATACCTGATGCGAACTTAGAGCTCTGGACCAGCGTGAAGCGAGTTGTATTTTGTCTGAGAGAATACGAAGGAAGACCCGGCCCCAGACACTACAACGAGAGTCGAGACCCGTAAGTTACGTCTTAGGGGATTTGGTCTTGAAAAAGCTACTACGCAAGGAAAATCCGGCCTGTGGGAAGCTAGGCCCTAATTGGGAAGGCCCTTATATTGTATCTCGGTCGTCGAATAGAAATGATTCTCAGGGCCAGAGGAAGGAAAAATCTTCTGTACATGGAATGCGAGCATCTTAAGCGTTTTTATCTCGGTAGGCATCGGTTCGTAATAAGGCCTTATGATTCCTAGTGGGGCGAAACCTTTGGTTGTTATTCGAGGATGTCTCAAGCGGTTGGGCATGTAAAAAAAAAAAAAAAAAATATATATATATATATATATATATATATATATATATATATATATATATATATATATATATATATATATATATATACTATATACATACAATGGAAAATTCATGGAAATAAAAGTACATCTTTATTCCAAGTCATGAAATTAGGATACAATCAATGGCGTTCTTGATTGCATCATAAAAGCATACGATACAAGTAATACCCTCACTACATTTGTACAATGATTTCCCTCGATGCGCTCATTACAAGCAATACCCTCCCGAAAAAAAAAAAAAAAAAGGGAAAGAGGGCAAGGAGAAAGACAGAATGAAAAGACAGAAGGAGGAGAAGAGGAGAAAAGAGGGAATGAAAAAAAAAAAAGAGAAGCGGATGAAGCGAGTAGGGGATAGAAAGAAGGAAAGAAAGAAAGATGAGAGGTATAGCGGAGAGAGGAAGAAGAAAGGAGAACGAGGAGGAGGTGCAGGATGCACCATTCCCAGCCCTTAGGACGCATTCCCTGGCAGAGCTGAGAATAACATAACTCCCATAGGGGCTAGGAAAACCTGACTCACACGGAGAGATTCGAGCTTAGGTCCAGGCTGGGAACTGACGAAGGAATGGACATCGACATCCGTCATACACACACTTCATCAGCCAGTATGAAGCGAGAAATCTTCAAAGGCGTAGGCCTGTTTGTTTATAGGAAGCACCAGGCGGACAATAGCTCAGAATTCTCCGTGATCGGCATTAAAGCGGTTCGCACCTTTCCGATAACTAAAGGACACGAAGCAGCTCTCTTAATAGCGCCCTCTTCCTCTGAAACCTCTCCCCCGCAGATGGATTCTCCTGCGAAGCGGTTCTTCCTGCAGTGCGTACATGTATCTTCAGCCATTGCTCATTCGGCGAGCTCTCCCGCCAGCCTGGTGTGAGCTCCCTTTATCTATCGGGGCGAAGCCGCTTCTCGCACCTGACAGACGGGCTCCTCCACACTTGAGTCTTATTGGCCAGAGTTCTCGCCCCAGCACGGGCGAGTGGCTCCCATCTATCGGGCGAAGCCCCTTCTACGTACCTCGAGCATGAGACCGGGCTCCCTCCCATGAATACGTGGCGAGCTCTCACTTGACACGGTTGTGAGCTCCAACATCTATCGGGGTGAGCCCTTCTGCACCACCTGAAGCGGAGCGGGCTCCTCCTGCCAAAATCTCATTGGCCAGAGCTCTCCCTTCAACACAGGCTGACGAGCTCCTACTATCCCATCTATCGATCGAGCCCTTCTCCCCAGACTCGCACACAAGCCCTCCCCGCAAATCTCATCAGACGATCTCTCCCTTCAACACAGCCGGACAGCTCCCACTCATCTATCAGATCGAGCCCTTCTCCGAACCTCAAACAGACGAGCCTCTCCCCTCGCAAATCTTATCGACGAGCCTCCTTCCAACACAAAGTAGACGAAGCTCCCATTTATTCGTCAGACGAGCCCTTCCTCTCGTACCTCAAATGCACGGGCTCCTCCCCCACAAATCCCCATCGACGAAGCCTCCTTCAACACAAAGTGCATCGAGCCCCACTATCTATCGTGACGAGCCCTCTCCGTACACTTCAAACAGCACCCGGCTCCTCCCCAGAATCTTATCGAGACGAGCTCTCCCCTCCAACACAGCAGACGAGCTCCCGCATCCATCAGATCTAGCCCCTTCGCACCTCAAACAGACGGGCTCCTCCCCAGAATCTTATTGACGAGCCTCCCTCCAACACAGCAGACGAGTCTCACACATTCATCGGGACGAGCCCTTCTCTACACCTCAAACACGGCTCCTCCTCGTGAATTTTCTATCACGAGCCCTCCTTCAACACAGCCGACGAGCTCCCACTCATTCATCAGACGAGCCCTTATCCTGCACCTCAAACAGCACGGCCCTCCCCGCAAGTCGATTGGACGCCTCCCTTCCAACACAGTCGACGAGCTCCTACATCCCACTATCTAACACGAGCCCCTCTCGTACCTCGATGCACGGCTCCTCCCCGCAGGGGCCTCATCGACGAGCCTCCTTCAACACAGCGACGAGCCCCACTATTCCATCAGATCGAGCCCTTCTCCGAACTCCTCAAATGTATGGGCTCCTCCCCGCAAATCTTATCGGGATTTGCAGCCTCCCTTCAACACAAAAGTGCACGAGGCTCTACTGACATCAGATGAGCCCTTCCTCCCCAGACTCGAACAGACGTGGGCTCCTCCCCACAAATCCCATTGGCGAAGCCTCCTTCTGAACACTGTGCAAGCGAGCTCCTACTACACACGATTCTCTCTCAGATTCTCTCGAACATGGGCTCCTCCCCACAACCACCGCTAGCCTCCCTTCAACACAGCAGCACGAGTCTCACATTCCAGCCGTAGACGAGCCCTTCTTCAGACTCTCAAACATACGGGCTCCTCCCACGCCAGTCCTATCATAGCTCTCCTTCAACACAGCAGACAAGCTCCTACTATTGATCAGACGTAGCCCTTCTCTCAGATTCGAACATAAGCTCTCCCTACAAATCTCAATGATCGAGTTCTTCCTTCAAAGACAGTAAACGAGCTCCTACTACTTATAAGGATCTAGCCCTTCACCGTACCCTTTAAATGTGACGAGCTCCTCCTTACTTCATTCCCCGCTGACGAGCCTTGAGACACTCTCCTTTCGACATGTATAATCAAGCTCTAATCGACTACATACACTGGCAAACCCTAGCCTCGAACCCAAATAAGGCACGTGGAATGAAAGTGACGTGTCAACACCCGCAGTCGACGACGAGTGGTCACAGCCCAACCAACAAAGTCCCATCCGAGACTAATCGCATAGCCGTGAAACCACTGCCCGCCGGCCGGGACACGTAACGTATCTACAAAGTTTAAGACGATGCTGACCGAATTTCTATGATCCTCGACGCGTACTTCGCGCAATCTCGTAAAGAAGAGCAAATAACATAAAATTCCCAGGGAGCGAGTATTCATTAAAAGAAGGTTAATACAGGTAGTAGGCCCCATGTCTAACAAAAAAAAAAAAAGAAAAGCATAATAAAATTAGCGGAGACGAGCCTAATGCCGGCGCATCGATTTAAGAAGAATGAGAAGTGGGCCTCAGCGATGAGTACTCAGTTCGGGATTCGCTTTGTACCAAAGATTCCTCCATCACGGGAGGTCAAAGTCGAATCCAGATCGGGTATCGCGAGAGCGCTTTCCGAAAAGCAAGCCATCCTTGTGGCTTCCATTGAGCACTCGTACCGGGTCCCAAGATAATTGCTCATCGACTTGGTCCTTCCAACAACCATATCACCACGTTACAGATGAAGTTCGCATGCATCCACGACACTCCTCGCTTAGCTATCCTGATAAGTCCAGCACTAGGACTCATGCTCATACTCTAGCAACAATGTCGCTCTCCAAAATCTCACGACGAGCCATTTCAAGTCGTTTCTCCATCGCAATTCAAACCACGTGCGATCACGCCAGAACTCCATTTGCAAATCCCGCTTGTTCGCCCCGGAGATGATGAGTTCCTCCCAACCAATCAAGCTCACTCGCGTATCATGCCCTCACGAAGCCCTGCTAATCAAATCATCTTGCGTAATCCTGGGTTCATCTCACCTTCCTCAAGCTCTCCTGCCAGCCGCTGGGTTACCCGACCTCGCTTTCCTACTTTCGCCCGATCACTAGCCGATGAAGTATGCTTCGGGATCTAACGTAGTCTTTCTATTTCTTCGCATAAATGCTCGACTGCCCCCTCGCAGCTGGCCCCGCCGGTCAGTACTACTTTCGCTTTATAAATTCGCGATCCTTACATGTTTTTTATTCGCTTTGGCTTTTTCTTTACCAAGCTCCTTCCAAATGAGTGGCAGCTCGCAAGACAAACATGCACTAGAACTCGGCACTGCAGCCGCCAGGAGAGTTGTTAGCATAATTATGTTTACCGGCTAAATCCTCGAAAAGACAAGGCCAAGGTCTCATCAACCCAAGAACTCCTTTGATCTCCTCGATATCGACCGCTGAGGATGGATGAAACGCACCGCCGAAAGTTCAAGATTTGGATAAAGAAAGAATCTTGGCTTCATCAACCTTCGATTTGTTTTCTTCTCCTCGACTCTACCCACCTTCCTGTGAGATGGCTCGACAGTGGTCCATGAGCGTCCCTATAGTTAGGTAAAATCGCACCCGGCTGACGCGCCGGCCGAGGGGATTCCCACTCAAGGACGGGGCTCTACAGGGAAGCGAACAAAGAACCAGGAATCTTTGTACCAATCTGGGACGAGGACCGCTTCGCTCGGGATGAGGGGACTTGAAGGTGCTTCTAATCTCCTCGAACTTTATCAAGGGATCGGTTGATCCTCCTGGAGAGCCCTGTTTTCCTCCTCTCGCGACCCGAGGTTTTCGAGATATCCCTTCCATTTAGCCAAGATCTCCTGGGTAAAGGGGCAACACAATAGTCCGAAAGAGAAAAACTCCTGTAGTGTAGAGAGGCGAAGGCCCTAAACGGCAAGATTTTGTGGACTTCCGACCTGAGAACTTGGAGACATCCGATTCTTAATAAATTGCAGTGAACGAGCGTATATCTGGCCAAAGCAAGAGCGAC
Organism: Tetrastigma voinierianum; assembly: GCA_016808115.1. Classification (NCBI taxonomy): domain Eukaryota; kingdom Viridiplantae; phylum Streptophyta; class Magnoliopsida; order Vitales; family Vitaceae; genus Tetrastigma; species Tetrastigma voinierianum. The sequence goes on from JAEQBH010001004.1 coordinate 1,425,632, forward strand.
AATGTATCTTCGTCGCTAAGCTCAAGTCGAAAGCATCCAAAATATAAGGGAAACCTAAGGTCAGGAGCATTCAACCGACTTTAGATGAATTAAACCAAAGGTAAGGATGATATTCACGAAGGTTATCAGGGGTGCTCCACGTTCTGGGTACGCCTAGGGTGTCTTCCCTGTCTAAAGAGTCAGATCTCACTGAGCCACCATGAAAGAAATATCGAACTTTCCATGTCCTATGAGAACAAAGGTCCGAAATCACCAAAGGGGCTCCAGATCGCCTAGTGGAAATACAAATCCCTGGCGCAGAGGCCAGTCTGATTAAAAAGATGCAGAGCTAGCCACATTAGGGACGCCAAGTCCCCGCCCCAAAAAGACCAAAGAAACCCACTAAAATGCCCCAACCATTAGGGCCGCTGGGAAGGGCGTATATGAAAATGTCAAGAACCCGTTTACGAAAGGGTGCTGGAAAACTGAGGTCGCGTATCAAATGCGACCCCGAAAACACACCATTCCCGCACCTGAGGTAACGAACTAGTCAAAAATCGTGGACCATACACGAACACCGTGAAGCAGGATCGATCGCTCAACAAAAATCGACTCGCATGAAGGCCAACCTTGCTCATCCACTTTCATGGCATGACGAACGGCAACTTGAGGGAATCCAATTTCTTAGATATTTCGACAGTTTATTTTCCTTTCGCTTTACCCAAAGGGAGGGGAGGTCCCGTAGAGCATCCGGGATTGACGACGATCAACGACTGGGGGCTTCCTAGCTGTGACCGACCGACATCACCAAGAGAATTAGCATGATACGCAAAGATGAAGAGAGCGATTCGAGCCCATCGCAAAAGCAGACATGAATAAGAAACACCGTTGCTTCTCCTGTGACCTAACTGGAATCGGGTAAAGGCAAATAAGCACAAAAAACGCCAGATAAATAGAAGGTTAAGAGACAGAGGAAGGCGAAACCTAAGAGGCTTGCCAAAAATGTAAGAGACTGTGCGCCGAAACCCAAAGGTCATTATTAATATCCGACTAATGGCGCGACTGTGGCTAATCCGACGGACACGCGGAATGGCGTCGATGCAGAACACCATACCTTTTGCCCACGCAAATTGCATACGCGTCAGCAACCGATGATATAAAATTCGACCGAAGATCCCACTCACACTGATAGCAATGGGGGCCGTGCCCCACCCATGTCCCTCCATAGCATCCCAAAAGAGGTCCCGCCATTAGTCTAAACATGTTTGGAAAATAGGATACTTGTTATTCAAATTTTTAAATAACCCAAATCCTTCCAATAATGTAATATATAATATTCCTGAAAAAGATAATAACCTATTCGTCTTAATCAAGTCCTATTATCGGTTCAGAAAGTGGGCTAGAAGACTGCTAAGTGGGAATCCTCCAATAAAGGAAGGAGGATTATCCCAAATAAACTCCCCTTGACTAATCCGTTGTTAAATCTAAGGTTAATATGGAGGAAACATATCCTCTAATGAGGGACTCCTAGTCATCGACGATCATCCACTATGGTAACATGTGCGCCACCCCATCTAAGGAAACAGACGCGATTGAGACGCCAATACTAATTTAAACATCTCTCTCTTCTCTCAAGCGAAAATCCGACTTTTACACTGAGGCGGCTTACTGCAAAGCCCTCGCCGACCCCTTTTTTCCCCTGTTGCAGAGAGCTATTTCCTTCGAGGCTCATAGATCAACAAAGGCAAAGAATCCTACCCCTCAAATTTCGCATAATCCAAGAGCTCGCATCCTGTACCTCTTACAAACAATCCGCCGGTCCACTCTCAACACCCTCACGCGTCCGGCAAATTTCAGCTTCCGTTTAAAAAGATCATCAATTTGTAATTTTTTTTGTGTAAATATATATTATTTTTGAAAAATCATACTTATAAAACAAGTAAAATAATTAAAGTATATACAAATAATATTTCTTAAAATTTACTATATTAAATATTCAAATGAATATACAATTATTTGATTATTTAGACTTATAATCATTATTATATATAATTATAGAAAAATTCAAATTATTTTAAAAAATCAAATTATTTATTATATCAGAATAAAGCATTTAGCTGTAAAAAATTTATTTTAAAAAAAGCTGAACGCAAATATAAATATTCATAAAATTTGTTTCTCTAATTAATTGTACAATTTTCTTATAAATTATAATTAAAGTGATTAACTTAAAATATATATATATATATATATATATATATATTTTCGTTCAATCACTAGTGTACGCAATGTTGTTATCGGTTAGATTTTAGGTAGTAGGTTTAAAGGATCTTAATACTTGCTTCAAAGTCAAGCAGATTTACTACCGAATCTGATTTGTCCTTAGACGATCGGTCGATACACAAATAAGATTTATTAAAATATTTAAAATATTAAAATATTATATAAAATATTAGAAAATATATATAATTAAGTAAGCTAAAATTTATTATTATTAATTTATTTATAATATATTACCATATTAATTTAATATTAATACAATTAGTTAATTAATCAATCAATAATACAAATTACCATATTAAATTTTCTATTATTCTTATTTATATATTATTTTATAAATTATTTATTTGAATTAATTTTATTTATATTTGTAAAATAATTTTTATATTTAAAATGTGTATTGTTCACAAAAATATGATTTATATCTACCTTATTATATTATTTTATTTCTGTTTTAATCCATCAAAATTTTATTTTAAATTCTGCAGATGTTAAAGGATGTTGTTTTAATTATGAGGGTTTAAATCTATTCCTGTTTTGATTTATAGTTAAAAAAAATTAAACGAAACGACGCCGTTTTTGTCCCTACAGAGACGAAACGACGTCGTTTTTCTTTGCAGAAGCCATAAAAATGGCTGATATTTCTTTGGCCAGATTTAGAAAATGAAGAAGGGGGAAGGAGGAGGGAGAAGAAGATCTCTGTCTTCGAGCCTGGAGCAAGCTGCGAGTCCGGCGACGACGAGTCGACGACCAACCAACGAGTGGCTACGGTGAGTCGGTGACCCGGCGAGCCAACGACCCAGCGAGGTAAGTTAGGTTTTGCTTTTTTGAATTTTTTGGTAGGGTATGTTGTGTTTATTCTGAGATTGATTTAGAAATCATAGATCCAGGTTAGTTTTGCAGTTTGGCTTGCAGGGTTCAAAGAATCAAACTGATTACTGATAGCCATTTTTTTTTTTTTTTATGGTTTTGATTTCAAATCACAATCCGGGTCTTTTGGCTTTTCAGAGGAATCTCTGAAAAAGAAAATGTTTTGGTCTTTGGTTTTGGGACTTCTCCTCTCCGAGTCGACCGAGTTACGAGATGACTCGGCCGATCTCCCACTGAGTTTCACCGATTCTCTCCGAGTTTAACTTCCGATTTTTACCAAGTTTTAAACCGATGAATTCCTGAGTCTCGTATCTGGTATCGGTATCGACGCGGTGAGGCCTGAGTCGTACCGGACTCGGCCAGTCTTAATGGTCATTTAGCTTTGCTAAGACTGTCGACTGCGTTCGTGGGAGACTGGGAGTAACCGCTAACGGGCTCTTCCTGGACTTTGATTCTAAGAGAGACGATAAGGAAATAGAGGAATCAGCAGAGTCACCATTCCTGATTGCCCTAAGGTATGCCAAAGTGGATCCCATTGAAGTCAATTATCTTTCTGATACTCCTTAGATCCATCCCAGATAGAAGGAAAACCGTAGTTGTTGAATTAAATTAAGTTGAACGTGGTGATTATGTGATGTGTCGAGTTCAGTTTCATCACGTGATTTTGTGGAGAAAATGATTTCACTTTTGATTACATACTTTGTTTATTTATTTATTGATTTATCAATGGATATGAATGGGATGCACTGTCTATTTGGGGATTTCCTTTTCTGAGTTTTATGTTTAGTATGATATTCGGAAGAATTAGGGAAAGGGAAATGTTGAAAATTGCAGGAAATGAAGTGTTAAGGAATGTGATATGAATATTGAGCCCAAACAAGCTTAAGCTTCAAGGAAAATTCTATGTGGTTCGACGTGGTTGAGAGTTTGATTTAGTCCTTTTAGGAAAATTGGTGGTTGAACATGAAGTCCTTCCACGAAGCTAGTTTCCTTGCATTTCCCATGTTGTTTCCAAGATCCAAATGTAAAGGTGATATAAATGTGCTGCAGGTGCAAGAATTAAGAAGGGAAAAGAGGATTAGAGGGAGAAACAAAGGAGTTTCATGGAGTAAAACCCTAATTCCTCATAATTGATAGAGAGAAGATGAAGTTTTTGCTTACCAGTTTGCATATCTGCAGCTGGACCCTTTGGATTCACAAATAGCCTCCCTAAAACAGAATTGGCAACAACTCCCCTTTCGCCCAATAAAAATGTTGTATCAACAAGAAGAGAAATAAAAGAAGGAAATGAACATCTTCTAACGACTAGTGCTAAAATGGACCCCAAGCTTCAAACGCTCTGTTCCACTTATTGGAATTAAAAACCACACGACACCGTTTTGAACAATTCGTATCAATTCCCTCTCCTTAAACCTTCCTTGTCCTCAAGGAAGAATGAAGGAAAATCTGGGTTCCCAATTCATCCCAAGAAATTCCCACGACGCACAAAGGTGTGATTGATCCTTCCAATGTGTAGGCTTCCAGAGTTGAATTGCCGAGCATTGTGCCTTTGACCATCCTACATCCACATTCCCGAGGGAGTAAAGTAGTGGCTGCATTTGAAATCATAGAGTTGGTATGGCTTGAATTGGATGGTGAGTAAGGTTTAAGAAGTGAGACATGAAACACACTATGAATTTGAGCATCAGGAGGCAGCTTCAGCTGATAAGCTACTTTACCAATGCAGTTAGTTATGGGAAAAGGTCCGTAGTAGCGTGGTTGTAGTTTTTGATTACCACCATGAGCAGTTCCTTGTTTATATGCTTGCAATTTTAAATAAACCGGTGATCCTAATATGAAATTTATATGTTCTTTTCTTGGTCACCAGTTTCTCATACGGTTCTAAGCCTTAGCCAAATGTTGTTTGAGAAGTGTCAACCACCCTTCACGCTCTGTTAAGAGTTGATCTACTGCGTCAATATTAGAGTCTTTAGGGAAATAGGGGATGTGAACTGGAGGAGGGTAACCATATAATGCTTCAAAAGGTGTAACCTTGATAGTGGAATGGTATGTAGTGTTATACCAAAATTCAGCTAAGGAGAGCTAGTGAGACCATTGAAAGGGTTGATCACCAACCATACACCGCAAATAGTTTTCAATGCATCGGTTAACATCTTTTGTTTGCCCATCCGTTTGGGGGTGATAGGTCAGAGAGAATTGCTACGCTGAGTTTGAAAATCCTTTCCAAAAAGAACTAGTGAAAACGGAATCTCTGTCACTTGTTATCATATTAGGGAGCCCATGAACTTAATAAACATGATCAAGGAAAAGTCAGGCCACCGGTCTTGGCCGACATGTGGGTAACAACATAAAATGCCCATATTTTTAGTCAAATGATCAACTACTACCATAATGACTTTCCACCCGATTTTGGAAGACCCCCAATGAAATCCATGGTAATGTTAGTGAAAACTCCCGCAGGCATAGGAAGAGGTTGTAGTAGACCTAGAGTAGGTCAATTCTCAGGTTTGTAACGCTGGCAAGTAAAGCAAGTTCGAACAAATTCACGGACATCTTTCCACATTCCCTTCCAATACACTACACACGCAGCCTTAATGGGTTAGATCCTGTAATGACCTCAGGAAGAAGCATGAAAGTGCAGTAAGAGTTCTGTTTCATAGAGCTGTTCTGCCCACCACAAGCTTCCCTTTTCAGAATTTGCCACTGACCAAACGTATTTTGGAAATATAGTTGAATCATTCTCTTTTGCTAAAATCACTTGCTGGAGATGCAAATATGAAAGCCATGTTTCTTTGATCTTGTTTTACAGCTGATCAAACATGATTGAAGATGTTAAAGCCATTAATTCAGGAGAATGAACACGAGAGAGTGCATCTGCAACCACATTTTCTTTCCCTTGCTTGTAACGGATCTCGTAGTCAAATTGCATTAACTTTGCCATCCAAGCCTGCCGAGTGGGAGTAGTAATACGTTGTTCCAACAAATATTTAAGGCTTTCAGGACTCGTTTTAACAATAAAGTGACGATTCATCAAATAAGATTCCCATTTCTTCACCGCTATTAGTATGAGTAGTATCTCTTTTCTCATAAAATGTGAAGAGTTTGATATTTTTCAGAGAGTGCCTTGCTAATAAATTCTATAGGATGTCCTTCTTGCATGAGAACTGCTCCTATTCCCTGTCCCGACGCATCAGTCTCTACCACAAGTCAGAGAAAGCTTGAATACCTGCATTGGTCCATTGGAAGGCATCTTTTAAAGCATATCCATCAGTGGTTTTGCTATCCTTCCATAATTTTTAACAAATCGTCTGTAATAGCCTGTAAGTCCCAAGAAACTGCATAATTGTTTGGTTGTTGTTGGTTGTACAATCTATCGCCGTAATTTTCTCTCGATCGTTGAGCACTCCACTACTGGAAATGACATGTCCCAAATATTCAATGCTTGTATGGCCAAAAACATTTACTCTGCTTTGCATATAACTTGTTATCACGCAACACCTGCAAAGCAATGGTTAAATGGCGCAAATGATCTTCCATGTTGCGACTATATACTAGAATATTGTCAAAGAAAACCAATATAAATTTCCTCAAATAAGGCCTGTAAATATTGTTCATGAGGCTTTGAAAAGTGGATGGAGCATTAGTTAAGCCAAAAGGCATCACTAAAAACTCAAAATGGCCCTTATGTGTATTGAAGGTAGTTTTGTGGGAATGTCGTGGTATGTATCAATTTACAATACCCTGATCTGAGATCAATTTTTGAGAATACAAATCTGACCCACCAAGTTCTTCCAAGAGCTTTTCAATGACTGGTATAGAATTATCTTTGATGGTGGCCTTGATCTAATGCTCTATAATCCACAATAAAGATGCCATGTGCCATCTTTTTCTTGACTAAAACAACCGGGCTGGCGTAAGGACTCTACTTCATGCTTGATGACAATTTTGTATCCAACATCATTTATCAATTTTCAATGGCATCCTTCTATAGAAGCATATCTGTAAGGTCTGCAGCTAATTGATCGGTGCTTTCCTTCAATTCAATCTTATGGTCATGTTCCCGCTCTGGAGGTAATCCATTTGGTTCCTCAAAAACATCAGCAAAATTCAACAATAACACTTGCAGGTCAGAGTTATGTTGGAATGGGTCAACTGACTCCAATTGTTCACAAGCAGTCCATTGAATGGCCCATAACTCCATAGTAGAAATTAACTGCATTAAAGTAAGCTGATTTGGTTTTGCTAGCAACCTGCTCATCTCCTCCCAGTCTGAAAGATTCAAACTCCCTTCCATCTTCCGTTGTAGCTATAATGATTGTCCCTGCATTGCAAAACCTGGGTTTCCAACTTTTTGAAATTCCATATGATGTCCCCCAATGTAGCTAACCATTGAGCACCCAAAATCAGGTCATAATTATCCAATGGCAAAAAGATATACATCTGCAGAAAACTCATGGCCTTGCATCTTCCAAGTAAAATCAGGACAGACCATGGTACAACCCAAATCTTACATTAGCAATAATCACTTTAATATTGCTCACTGTCAATGGACATTTCACCCTTTGCTACTCTTAGTACTCAAAATTGTGTGTGCTGCCATAATCACTAGGGACAAATAGAGGTCTACCTCAATAAGTATTTGTAATGTCATGGTTTGCAATCACCTTCCACTCCAGTAACGCATTCAGTGAGAGTTGAATGCTGTTTTGCTCCTCATTTTCCAGTGCATCTAGTTCCTCAAGTACATCAGATGCATCACCAGTATCCACCTGCAATTGCATTACATAAAGTTGTTTTTTTCTGCACGATGTCTCGATAAACTATCACACCAAAAACACAATCCCTCTAGCCCTTCTTTCATCTAAATCCTTATGGATATAGTTTTAGTGTTTCAGTTAGGGATTGGTGGGTTTGAGGTCTTGCATATCTGAGGTGTGGGCAAAGGCCACCTACTGAGGTTGGCTTTGAGGGAAACATTTGTAGAAGACCACCATGTGTATTTAGGTGTTTGTTGATGATAGGTGCTTGGACAGTAGAGTGTTTGATTGGAACAAGGCAGCAGGGGTATGATGATTTTGGTGGTAGGTTTTGGCTTGTTTTGAAGAGCTGCTACCGCACTTCTTTGCAAACTGAGCAAGTGAATAGGCATCAGCCAAAAGCTTTAGGTCTCGGAACATCCTGACAGTATTTGTAATTCATCCCTGAGGCCAGAGAGGAAAACTTAGGGCCTGAGACCTCACTGCTCGAGGACACAACTCATCAAATCTCCTCCATGTAAGAGACTGCATGACTTTATTTATTAGTGTTTGCAAATCTGCAGGATTTTGACATAAGCAGAAAGGTTTAAATTTGATACTCAAGGCCAACACATACCCAGGTCAATCTTCATAAGCTGTCCCGTGTTTTAACATAACCTTGATGCCACCCGAATCCTATCACCTTCCTTATGTAAAGCGGCCATTCTCACCTTAACCCTCGTGATTTATACCATCCACTTCAAAGAAATACTCAGCACGCGAATGAACCAATCCATCAAAACTGCGGGTCCTATCAACTTGGGAAATTGTAACCCAGTTGAATGTCCAACGTAATCATCAACTCATTGATCAGAAATTTTACCTACGGGTTTCTGCTGAAGGAGTGCTTCCATTGTAAGCACCTCGATTGACCAACACCTCTTGGTTTTGCAAACTAAGTCCTCCAATTAAGGTTTTGAGTTCATCAAAGGATTTAGAATTGCGCTCCTTTGCTTCCCGTCGCCATACTTTTGTTCGCTGAAAATCCTTCACTAGCCCCAGCTCTCTACGAACTTCTTGTTGTCGTGTACCTTCAGCCATGGTGAGTTTCACAAGTCGAGAGCCGAAAGGCTTTGATACCAATTGATGATGTAAGAATTAAGAAGGGAAAAGAGGGATTAGAGGGAGAAACAAAGGAGTTTCATGAGTAAACCCTAATTATATACTGATATATAGATTAGTTTTTGGTTACCAGTTTGCATATCTGCAGCTGGACCCTTTGATTCACAAACAGCCTCCCCCAAAAAAAACAGAATTTGGTAAAATAACCCCTTTTCAGCTAACAAAATGAAGAATAACAAGAAGAGAAATAAAAGAAGGAAATGAATATCTCTAATGACTAGTGCTAAAAATGGACCCGCTTCAAACGCTCCGTCGGCCCACTTTATTGAATCTAAAACCACACAACACCGCTTTTGAACAATCCGCATCAAAATGAAATTGTGAAAGATACATTTTGGATTTACTGAGAAACCCCAGAGAGAAAAGCAATAATGTGGGTTTTGCTTTGTAAATTTAGTTTAATAATTTTCTTTTAGTTTTAATTTGTTTTTAAGTTATTTTATTTATTTGTTGTGTGAGATTAAGGATAACCTAATTGATATCCACATTCTGGACCAGAAATAGTCATATAGAAGCATTAAATTTAACTCGCAGGTGGATTCATGAATCCGCTTAGGTCAAGTATGGGCCACCCACACTGCTCATTGCTTTGATTCCTTTCTTTTGACATGGTATTCTAATTCACCTTACTTCTCATCCTTTTTCCGTTCATATTCCTACACATCAAAGGACGCTAAAAGAAGTGATGTTCTTTTTACACAATACCTCTGGTCTAGTGTGTCTCATTTGTGCTATGTTTCTTCATATAGATACAGCGGAAGATTACCTTTACTTTGAAAAACATTGCATACCATGTCACCGAGTGAGTTGGAGAATGTAATAGGAAGCTCTTCTTAAGAGAAATAATTTCTGACATTTTAAAACTTGTTTTGGAAAGATTTAAATTGCTTTGATTATCTTAGAGGAAAGGAATAGGGTTATTTTTGAAGACGCAAAGGAAAGGAATAGAGTTCTTTTTGAAGACGTCACTTTTTCAACCCTGAGATTGAAACTCTCTATTATCCGTTCCCTTGTTATTTGGGTTGGTTGTATCCCAAATGCGGATATCTCTTTTGTTAGGTTGCTTTTGTATAGATTCTATGCATATGCTCTAGGATGTTAGTCTCTTTTTTGGGTTGGTTTGTATGCTCTTTCTGTGTTCTTAGCCTTTTTGTTAGCCTCCTGTGGCCTTTATATACTCCTGTATACTCACTGGATATAAATAAATAAAATTCCATGTATACTTCATTTTGTTTGGTCAATATATTGCTCTTTATTGATCAAAATTTTTTTTTTATCTAAAAATAGTTATTGTCGGTGTTATTTTCATTATTTGCATGAATTTGTATGTTCTATAAATACTGTGACATCGAAATATTTTACTGCAGAGGGAAACGTTGCTATGGTTCTCCCTTCCTTGACTTGCAGGATTTCCCTTTCCTCCGCGGCTCTCAAAGAAGCTGTACAGGCAGGCACTAAGAGTGGCTGGAAGAGCCCCTGAACATGCTAAAGGTAAAATATCTTCACCTTTGAAGATTTTTGTAGAGTTTATTATCAGAAAAATACAAATTCCTTCAGTGACTAGGGGAGTCTGACAACAGTTTCTAAATGGTATTTTCTTTCTTTTCAAAACACACCTTCCAATCTCTTCTATTGCTCTCAGTATTTTCTATTTTGATGTTCTTTTCTCTCTTGATCAAAACCAAACCTTCTTGTAACCCTAAAACTGAAGAGCTTCTATAACCCAAAATTTAGTCATTACTGTTTGGATTTTCATTTGTGTCAAAGGGATGTTCTGGGCTATGACAGGAAAGGACCAATACTTTGAAGGGCACATAATTCTCTTTTTGAGAGTCATAAAATATCTGTCTGAGTCATGCTCATAACATCTTCATTGCCTGCATGTGTGATAACTAAGCACAATGTAGTTACTAGGAAAGATAATCCCAAGAGGGAACCTACAGCTTGGAAGACCCGTATCTACTGAAAGAATCAGGAAATGCTTGTGCAATGTAATGGTTTTGTTAATCAGAACCTTACAGATATTGATAAATATATATATATATATATGCTATATATATATATATATATATATATATATATATATATATATATATATATATATATATATATATATAGATATACATAGGAGGCGGAATTCTATCTCAAGCATCAGAATCAATGGCGTAAACTTGGTCAAGGAGGATGAGGTCAAAGAAGGCCTGGTTAGGGCTTTCAAGAGCCTCTCACCCAACTCATGTTGCCTTTCCGCATCTTGATGTCAATTTGATTGGCGAAGACCATTGCGCTAAGCTTGAAGAAATGTTCACAGAGGAAGAAATACTAGGCAGCACTTCGGGCTTACTGATGATGAAGCCCTGTGTCCGGGATGATTTTCCTTTAGCTTTCTTTGGCCTTTGGGTTTCGATTTTTACAAAGTTATATGCTATGGATTCTTTAGGGAATTCTTCCCCTTAATGATCGCTCATGAAAAGCCCTAATGCTACTTTCTTGGTTCCTGCTCCCAAGGAAGAACCGTGGAGGATTTGAAGGAATCTAAGACCCATCATTTAGCTGGTAGCTCTTACAAAATTTTATCGAAAGTATTGGCCAATAGAATTAAAAGGGTTTTGAGGTTTGCCATATCTCCCCAAAGATCGAATGCGTCAGAGAAGCTGGAGGCAGATTCTCGACATGTGCTAATTGTAATGTGTCGTGGACCTCGATCCTTAGAGGGAGCAGAAAAGTGGATCCTCTCGTTGGTTAGATATCAAAGACTCACACACCACATCGTGGACTTTTTTGTTCGCGTATGCTCGAGAGAATGGGGTTCGGGCTAAATGGATTTCGATGATTAACCGCGCATCTCCACCGCTTCGCTTTCAGCCTTGATTAATGGTTCTTCCTCCCCGGATTCTTTCTTGAGTTCGAGAGGCCCTAGACAAGGGGGATCCTCTATCGCCCATTTGTTTGTTATCGGAATGAAGCCCAAGTTGTCTCGCAAAGAGAGCTAAGAGAAGGCAATTTTATCTCTGGGTGTGCTCAGTAGAGATGGTGGGAGATTGTCATTCATCTATTATAATACGACACCATTGGCTTCGGATGCCAATGCCGGCTAGCTTAATCGTATTTGAGATGGACCTTAATGTGGTTTGAAGCTTTCTCAGGTTTGAAAATTAACCTGCATAAGAGCGAGGTTGATCCCTATGGGTAGAGTGGACAACGTGGAGGAGTTAAGGGTCGAGTCAGTGTGGAGTCGGATCCTCCCCACCAAGTACTCTGGGTCTTCCTCGTGCTCCTCATGTATTTCTGGAGACGATTCTATCGAAGAAATATTTAGAAATAGATTGTCCTCCGAAAGACAATACATTTCCAAAGGGTGTAGACTTACCCTCTATTCAAGACTGCCTAGCCTCCCCATTTACTTCCTCTCTCGTTTAGAATGCCTAAGAATGTTTGGTCCAGGCTGGAGAAGATTCAAAGAGACTTTCTTGGGTGCCAAGTGGTAATTTGTGAGCTAAACTCCCACTCCTGGCCAACCTGAATACCGTTGTCAAGAGAAACGCAGAGGTGGGTTAGGGGTGCGAGGTCTTTCCACGATGAACCAAGCTTTGCTGTGTAAGTGGTGTTGGCGGTTTGCTAATGAGAGGGACTCTCTTTGGAGACTGGTGATCAGCACCAAATTTGGAGAGGAAGTTGGGGGGCTGGAAACACTAGTGGACATCAGGAGGCTATGGCACTGGCTTACGAAGACATCGTAGTTAACGGCTTCATCTTTCCTAAACTCCATTTCTCCTTAGGAAATGGTAGGAGGTCAGGGCTTCGAAGGGACCCTTGGTGTGCTAGATGTCGTGGCCGTGAAATGAATTTCCCACTTGCTCAATCCTAAGGGGCCTATAAAGATGCAAGGGGTGGTAGATGTTTGGGATTCCTCGTCGGCAGGTGGTAATGGGTCCCCGCCTTCTGCACCTTAACGACGGGAGATGGTAGAGGTGGAAAGGTTCCTTCACTTCCTGGTCAACAAAAAAATTACGCCCGATCAAGAGGACCGACTGTTATTGAAGGAGTCTAGGACTTCTGGTTTTTCAGTTAGTCTAATGTATCGTAAGCTGAGGCACTCTCCCCCTAATGATTTCCCTTGGCGATCCATTTGGAACCCAATCGCTCTCTAAACTGGGATTTTGGTTTAAGTTTTGGTGTGTAAGCTTACTTCTGACTAACAAAGTGAGGAAGGGGATCCCTAGTTAATATGTGCATTTATGTGAAGTTATAATGAGAAATGTTAGACCACTCGCTTCATCCATTTGCTCGAGGGCTAAGACGTTATGGGATCTCTTTTTGGCCATTAACGGTTTTAACCGGGTGTTCCTAGCACGGCTTGTCAACTTCTCATTTCGCAAAGTGCTATGTTTGAAAAACGGAAGAGAGGTGAGGGCGGCTCCTCTGTATATTCTGACACTGTGGGATGGAAAGGAATAGTATGGTTTTTTGAGAATGAGGTCCCTCTGGCCATAGGATGAAAACATTTTTTTACTTTCCTTGCGGGTCGTGGGCTAAGTTGTATTGTCATAACTTAAATTATTTAGTGGTTTTTGTCTGATGGGGTATAGGTGAGAGGGAGTCGGTTTTTCTTGTATCCTTCTACGCTCTTGAATTTATATACACGCTTTTACCGATCAAAAAAAAAAAAAAAAAAAAAAAAAAAATATATATATATATATATATATATATATATATATATATATATATATATATATATATATATATAATGGTTTCATATAAGAAGGTGTCAGCATAGTTTGTATCCCTGCACATCTAGGTCTTTTATGGATTTTTTTTCCTAATGATATCTAAATGATTTTGCTCTGTTTGTTATTTGGGTTCCCAGACTAGATTCTAAGGGCATGTTAGGTGCTTGTTTTTGAAAATTGTTCTTGAAAATAGTTGAAACACAAAAGAGAACACTATTTGCCTCTAAAAATCATTTCTTCTCTCGAATTTAGTGTTTTACGCGCTTTTTTATAAAAATAAATAAATAAATAAAAAGTGGGAACCATACATGTTCTCCCGCTTGGGCTTCTCCTTGTTTTCGGTAATAGAAAAATAGTTTTTAAAAACATGAACCAAACAATCTCTAACTTTTTCCATGTATCATTCACCAACCTCAAGATTATCATACATGATTTTTGAATCTTGTATTGTGCATGTAGGAAATGTTAGTTTATCTCACATGGGAACACCATAATTGTCAGATGTTTCCTGAATCATTCTGCCTTTCCATAGTCTTTATGGGTGAAAGCCTGATGCCATCCTCCATTGAATGGATTTGAGAGCTGAATTGAGGTAGGCTATTAGACAAGAAATGGAGAATAATAGAATTAATGACAAACAGAGAATCCGTTCTTTTGAGATTTATTTAAAGATTGGTAGACAAAGGTCTGGATGAAATGCTTGATATGCAGTCATTGATGCTGGAGTGAAGCTGGTCGGTCCATGTGAAGACTTATCCCTCATCTTGAAGGATGGTAAAAACACCTTTTTTTTCTGTGTTAATCAGCTATTCCAACATAAATGGAAGAAAATTCACTTGGTGTTAGATGGTATTAGTGGTTGTAATGGAAAGAATCTGCTGCAGCAATCTGATTGACACTTGGCTGATTTTCATGTTTCTACTTTTTCTTTTTTCTTTCTTTTTCTTTGTTTTTGGTTTGTAAGAATCAGAAGTGTGTAAAATCATAGAAGGTTAAGTGGAATGCAGCATTTTTGAGGTGGTTATTATTTTTACGTTTAGAGGGTTTTGGCTTGTGTATTTGCTTGACTATCATTTTGTATTTTATAAATATATTTCAATGATATCTCTGATTCTTCATTAATCAGCCTTGTTTATAGTGCACCAGAATAATTATGAGGCGTACACCTTTTGAATGGACTTTTAGAAGGCCAAATAAGACTCATTTGCATTGGAATACAGCGTTTGCCCAGTCACAGTTTTCATGGACTCTTGAACTCATTTAAAGGACGACTTTACGTCCAGCCAATGAAATGTCCATTCCGTACAGAATTTGGACAAATGGGAAAGACAATGCTCCTTGATATCAAATTAATCCATATTTAAAAAAAAATTACTTTTCAAAATAATTACAAAACTAGTCTTTTTTATGTTTCAAAAATCGCATTCATATCAATTAGGGATTTGAAAATTAACTTTAAAACCAATTAACCTTAAAACTATATTCATCAACTTTGGTTTTAAGGTTAATTTTCAAATCTCCAATTAAAAATGTTTGATAAAAAGACTAGTTTGATAAATGTTTTAAAAAGAAGCCTTTGTGTATTTTTTTTTTTTAAATGAATTATTTTGGTTTTAAAGTCGCTCCATCAGCTTTCTCAAGGCAATTATAAGAGTATTATCCTTTAGCTTGATGAAAGAAACCTCCTTTAACTCGGAGTATATGCTTTTACCAAAAGTGAACTGAGCATTTGGAGTCGTTACACTGCTAGCAGGAGATAAAATTTTTCGTTTTCTCTATTCAAACTTAAAACAAGGAAAACACGCACTACTTAATTGCACAAAAACAAAATTAAAACAAAAAGAAATGAATCTACTATTTTCTAACATTTTATATACGAATCGAAAACTGCCAGTTGCTTTCTCTTCGAATTAAATCAAAACAAAGGATTTTATTCTTTCAACATTTTATAACTTCATTTTCAAGAAAATTGCTTTACAAACTAATTTCTTATTCTTTATTTTTAATCAAATCTAAGTACGAAACGTATTTTCTAAACGAAACTAAATATTAATACATTAAAAATTTATTCGACTGGATGAAATAAAATTTTCGAGAACTAAACAGGGCCTTAAGTCCTCAGTTAGAAATGTGGCAGTGCAGTCAAGAATCAAGTCCACACCAAAAAAACAAGAACAAATAAATAAAACAGGAAAACAAAAACAAATAAATAAAACAGGAAATGCTGATAATAAGGTGAAAAGAAAAGACATCCTGACACGCCAAAGAATTGTTCAGTTTGGACCAAAAGGACTGCAACGACCTTAAATACCAAACAATCTACTTAGAAGAGAACTTTATATGGAAATAACCAATTTGTGATTTTCTAAATCATTGCCAATAAATATCCATTATCCACAATGAGTTCCAAGAAGCTGCAAATACATCGTTATTCTCTCATGCAGGGCCCAGAATTTTGAATGACCCAAAACAAATGACAACAGAGCAAATCACAGTTTAATTGATTTAATTTATAGATGTCTACAGGGGTCGAGCAACAACCTCCCCTATCCACCATCTTTCTCCACAATTCCTCATGCTCTTAGCTGCCCTGTCTCCTCAGCTGCTGAAGCACCATCTCATAATCTGGCAGACTTGGCCTCCAAGCATTTCTCTCAATCATCTCCTTAAAGAATCTGCATGCATTATTCCAATGCCCACCTACAGAATGTTGAAATTATGATCCGATAAGACCACATTAGGCTCAATTTCATTGCCATCCATTCTTCAGCTTGAGAACCATGTCGGTTGATTTCGAGACAGCAAACATCCGCATCAGTATGTTGTATGTCACTGTGTTGGGTTTATATTTGCGGTCCTTCATCCGGCAACATGCGGTGGGCAGCATTTATATCCCCAGTTTTGAAATGCATCTGAAGATCGGATTGAAAGATGATGCATTTGATTGCACTTTTCTTGACTGCTGAATTAAGAACTGACAGCTTCTTCAAGATTGTCATCCCTGCAATGAGTGTCGATGAGAAAATTGTATGTGATGGTATCGGCGGGGCAGCCAAGCCTCTTCATCTCGTTATAAACTTGCAAAACCTTCTCTGTTCGACCTGCTTTGACATGAACTCGCATCAGATTGTTGAAAGTGATGGCGTTTGGATCACACCCTACATCGATCATCTCTATGAAAATGCCACGCGTGGGTAATTAACCATTTCGCACAATGCATCGATCACAATACCGTAAGTATACATTAAGAATTCCAGCCATTTTCATTTCCTGAAAACTCTCTCTGCTTCTGAAATGTTGCCTGCTCTGCACCAGCCATGAATCAAGCTAGTGTACACAACCACATCAGGCTCGAATCTATCTTTCAAACTATCAAAAAAGGACTGAGCCTCCATTGCCCTTCTCTTCTTACATAGAATGCTGATCACAACGGAGAATGCGATCTTATCCGGTTTGCAGCCATAGTCCTCCATACGATTGAACGCATGAACTGCTTCCGCAGCCAATCCGGCCCTTACATACCGCCGAACAAGGATGGAGAACGTATCAACCGGGATTTCTAGGTTTCGCGTTTTCATCAAATCGATCAACTGCCACGCTAAATCAAATTCCCGTACCTTTCCGGCTAGATCAATCATCTCCATGTAGGGTTCGAGAGTGCCTAAACTCTTCAAGGCCCGTCGCCCAGTTGAAGAACGCTAGGGTTTGGGGAAAGGGAATGCTGTGGCGGACACCGCCGCATTTTTCAATTACGCGGTGACGATGGCGGTGATACATGGAACTAAGTGGAGGAGGCTTTGGAAAGGTCGAAGTCAGACCAGGAATAGCAGTTAGGAAGTTTGAGAGTGATGATCAGGGTTAGGGTTTTTGCGTTGGTGGTTTTTGATCAGCGAATGAAACTTTTCCGCGGCTAGCTCTTCGGGGATAATACGAGGTTAATAAATCGCCTACACCACTATCCTTACTTCTTCTTTCTTTCTTCTTCAGCTTCTGAAGAAGACTGAAGAATAGAGTTGTGTTAATGTCGGAAAAGTGAGATAGACTGCACGCGAAATAGAAAGCGCCCCTTGACTTCTTCACCAACGCTACTGATTGTCACTCTGTTTCGGCGTTTCAGAATTCACGGTCCTGTGCAAGAGAAAGTAGGTTAAGGCAAAGAGAGTTTGTCCCACAGTACTACTCTTTAAATAGTAAGGAGAATCAAGTTGGGGCACTTTCATTTTATTTTAAATTTTATACATAAAACCAATTAAATAATAAAATTAAATTGATAATGGGTACTATTGATGTAGTATTCGTGTATGTATATTTTTTATCAATTTAGTTTTTATTTTATATCAAATATTTTTAAATCATGAGACATGAGGTTGGTTTTAAGTCTTTATTTTAAATTCTCAAATAAATAAACATAAGTCTTTAACTTAGTTCTTCTTTAATAAAATAAAATGAAAACAATATAGTACAGTTTCTAAGAAAAATAAAAATAGTGCTTTAAAATTATAGTAATTAATTATAAATTTATCTTTAAAATTGAAAATTGTATAAAAATCCTTAAAAAAATAAATTGGAAATATTTTTTAACAGGTCATGAATTTCAAGATAATAAATAGATCCTACAATTAAAATTGTCATGTACTATAATTCAATTATTTTAAATAATTTAAAACCGTAGCTAATCACATGGTTTTAAGGAGAACCATTAGTTTGATATTTTTTTTTCAAAACTTATATTGAATTGATATTTTTAATTTTAAAACACTATTTTGGGACAAAACTCTAGGGCAAAACCAAAAGTGACGCCGTTTAGGGCCTTTCCGTGCATTTTTTTAGCCTATTTAGGGCCAAATCCATAATTTTCATGGGCTCGCTTACTAGATCGGATTCTTTTTTTTTTTATGTCGACGTGGCTATGAAAATAAGATACTGGAGAGGGTGAGAGGGGGAAGGGAGGGAGAATGACTGGAGAAACGAGAAGCGATGAAGGTCGAAATGTCGAAACCCTCGAAATTCCTGAACCATGACCAGGAATACATTGAATTACAGAGGCGCGTTTCTTCAACAAAGGACCAGACACTGTGGAGGAACTACAGAGACACATAGTGTTAAAGCAGGAAGGAGCAACGACGATGAAGAAGATGAGATCTCAATCATCGGCGGCGACTCACCAGCACTCGGCGGAGGCACTGAGTCTGTACCGTGATATTCTCCTGAGCTACCCGATTCTTCATGTGGCTGGACTCCTGAGGGGCGTTATCTGTGCGATGCCAGAGAAAATGCGCGGAAAGAATTCGAAGATGCGCGATTCGAGAAGGATCCGGAGATTATCACTCGGCTGATTATCGGAGGCAGAGATGCGGTGCAATCTGCCATAGATAAGCTCGTAGAGAAGCAGAGAGAGCAGGTCGAGAAGGAACGGAGAGATCGAGATCGTCGTTGATTTCCGATACCTGTATGTGTAAAATTGGGATTATGAACTTAATATCATTATAGGAATTTTGCTTTGGATGTGGAATGGGTTTGGAAAACCCTAATGATTTGTTTGGTTATTAATAAAATTGAAGGGAAGAAAACTGAGTCTTATTATGTTTTTCTGATTCGATTTAACTTTTGATGTTTATAAATGGATGAAAATTTGCGGACGGAGGAAGAACAGCCCTAATCAGTTGATGAGAAAATCTAGGGAGAGGAAGAACTCGAGAATATGCATAAAGCAGGTGTTCAAAGCCAAGTCACAGTCAGGTTGTTTCTCTTAAACTTTACAAGGTAAGTTAGGTAGTGTTAAATGCTTGAAGTTTTCAAGCTTTAAAGTTTTAGTTTCAAAGCATGTCTGTCCCAAAACCTGGTTTTTTTTTCTTTTTCTCCTTTCTCTCCACTTTTTCTTTTAAGTCCTCTTCTTACCCCCTCCTTTTTGTCCTTTTCTATCGTACATACTCTCTTCTTTGTGAAAATAAAAATACACAAAACACAAAAACACATTAAATTCCGAGAATGAGATCAATTTCCAGATAATAGTAGGTGTTATCTAAGTTTTCAAAAGCCATTCTCAATAGCAATTTTTTTTAAAACAGTTACCAAATAGGGTTTGTGTTGTCTGGATTGAAATGTTTTGTGTTGTCTGAATTTAAATGTTTTCTGAATATAATGTTTTGTTTTTCACCTTTTTGTTTGTTTCCCGGGAAAAAAAAAGAAAAAAACCAAACGTGTCTTGTTCTCCTTATTTAAAAAAAAAAAACACCTAGAAGGCAGTAACAGCATTATTGAAGATGTTCTTGAATTCTTGCACCGTTTGTTTATAAGTTTTAAACATAATATAATTGGTTAAGTCTTGGTATTTGGTAAGGGGAAGACCAAGACCCTGGTTTCCTATCACCACTACCCCAGTACCCCCGGTATTTGGTGTGAGAAATAATGTAAAATAAAGCCACAAAATTAATCAATCAAAACCAAGATTCAACCACATGCAAATGCAACCACTATTTCCACCTCACCATTCATCAAATTCTCAACAAAACTAAATCCCACGACTTTCTCAACGTCCCCTGTTAAAAAAAACAGAAAGAAAGAAAACAAATACACATAAAATGATAAAAATAATAAAATTTTGATCAGCAATAAATCTACTACAATTTTCAAGATACCTCTTTATAAAACAACATAACCGAAATAAACTATATTCAATTTCTATGAAATCTTTTAATTTGAACTCCAAAACATAATCTCACTCGTTTAAGCATCTACTTTAGCATGAGAAAACCCTAGTCGCCCCTCTCATCTTTTTTTTTTATCATGTTCTTTTTTAGCTCTTTTTTCTCAAGTAACAAAAGAATGGTTTTTATTTTATTATTTTATCCTCAATCACTTCATTTATATATCTTTATTTAATTTTCTTATTCAATAAAACGACAAAAAATTTATGCTTTATCTCGTTTTTATGTTATCGTCATGACAAGTAAATACATTCATTGCTACCATATGTCAGAATGCTTTTCGTCGTCTTATTACTATGCTTTCATTTAATGCGCGAACGAGTCCAAATATAAACTGATCCAATCGATTATGGCCTGATATATTAAAGAACCGAGAAATGAATGTTTATACTTTTTCACTTCTAATTATAAAATTTATAAAGTATATGTTGATTTATTATATTATTAACTTATATATAATTTCATTATATATGGTTTTTAGTAATTGATATCTTAGATTTATCAATATATTATGCTTTATACAAAATTATTTTTCTCTGACAAAGTATCTATTTGATTAATTCCAATTAACTTTGAAACATAAAAAGTTGAATATTTGAAGCTTTTTCAAAATGGAACCACGATTAATAATTAATCCCAATCCTCAAACATGCTTGCTTGTTTAACAAAAATACCATAAAATAACAACTATGAAAATACGAAAATAAAGAAACTTAACAAATCAAGATTTGGCATTTTCTAATATCATTGCCGCATAGCCAAAAGCTCATCATTGCAAAGACGCATGTATTAATAAGGAGGCCTCAAAGTTGTGAATCCAGAACTTACGCTTTATTATATCGATATAAAAGATATGAAAAATTTACTATATTGATAAAAGTATATTAAAAAAGTATTGGGATTTCCTGCATTAGATTATAATTTGAAGTAACCACCACTAGAATAGGATATTAGCTGCAGCCAAACAACCAAGAGAAAGACTACCTACCTCCTTCTAATTCCAAGTCTCATCACCAAAACTACGTGCCCACACCGAGTCACGCAGCCGCCGAATGCAAGCCACAGCATATTAAAATTGACCGAAAACCCCTCCATTTCAAAGTCCGACCAAAAGAATGGAAGGGTTATTTAGTAATTTAACATTCTACCAAAATGGGATTAAGATCACCGGGCGCTGCGCTTTAAAATGACCCGGCGGGCGCGCTAGAGCTGCTGCTTATTCAAATCATCAGATTCAGACGCAAAGCTCTCTCGTGGACGACGAGGCTTCTTGGATTGAAAGCAGTTTGAGCTTCAACAATGGCGAAAGGGAGGTATTCTAGGGGGCATGGCAAGAGGTGGTCGACATTCGCGCTCGTTCTTTCGTTGCTGCTTATGCTAACAGTTGCTCTGCTCATGCTTCTCGCTCTCGGAATCGTCTCTTTGCCGGTCGGCAGGGAAGATTCGGATGCGGCCAACGATCTGAGCTCCTTCAGGCGCAAGACGTTCGATAGGTGATGATTTGTTGTGATTCAGAAACTTATCTGTTCGAGACTTGGCTGTTATTGATTCGTGCGGTTTTTATGTGATCGCAGAGGTGAAGGATTGGGGAGGAGAGGAGAGCAGTGGACGGAAATCGTCTCCTGGGAGCCTCGAGCTTTCATTTATCACAATTTCTTGGTAAATGCTCCTCTCCATATTTTATTTTTCTTTCCGTTTTGGAAGATCAATCATCTTGCGTTTAATTTGAAGGGTATATATTCTGATTGTGGCCTTGGTGTGCCCAATCCTTGATTCTTTGCAATCAGGGTGACTAGTCAATGTTTTGATCTCCCAAATGGGACTGCATTTTGTATTTTATGTGAAATTTTTTTTTTCTTGTGGTAATTGGATGGCGATCTAGAAGGATTTGATGTAAATGTTAATGGATGCCAACTATTTGAATGAATATGCCTGAAAGGAAACATTTCCTGGTGAAAATATGGCAACTGAAAGAATTTTTGTTTTTCTTTCACTTTTTTAAGTTTGTACAAGCAATTGTGTGCTTCTTGAATTGCTGTCCTATGGTTGGCAGTCAAGTGTTTGGCACTGAACTTGAGGGCGTTGTCGCATAGATCTAGGGGTTCTCACACCTTTTGGTTGGTTAGACTAAATAACTTTTTCTGTAGGATCAGATAGCTTTCCTAATCCACGCGAGGAATAGAGTTGTCTTGACAATGTTGGGGCACCATTTCAAAATTTTTTGTCAATAAGTCAATAAAATCACATTATGCTTGGAGTTCATGCCACAGTTAGTAAAGAGGTTGCCTCTTGCCGGGTCTGGTTGAGATAAGTCATGTGCCTACAATTTTATGAGGATGCCTTTATGATCCCAGTCTACCTTTATCCTGTCTAACATTGATTTCCTGATTTGTTGAGATATTTATCAAATTTATTCTACTTATTTTATACATCTCTAAAATGATGAATTATTTACTCCTAAGCAAAATTTTTGACAGTCCAAGGAAGAATGTGAGTACCTGATAAGTCTTGAAAACCCTATATGAAAAAAAAAGTCAACCGTTGCTGATAGTGAAACCGGCCGAAGCAAAGATAGCAGGTTTGCATATTCTGCAGTCTACTACTACTTTTGCAGATCCTGTCATATATAGAAGATGATTGTTCTCTATATACAATGCATTGCTTTATTCTTACTCTTGGGATTGTTATTAAAAGTTTATACCCATATTTAAAGCACTCGGCATCTCTTATTTGCAGGGTGCGTACCAGTTCTGGAATGTTTTTGAAGAGAGGACGAGATAAAATCATCAGGGACATTGAGAAAAGAATAGCTGATTTCACTTTCATTCCCGTAGGTACAAGAACCAAAATAATGATATGGAAAACCTGGAATTTCTTTTCAGGGACATAAAATTCGTTTGGTATACTTTACTTTCATTCCATTGAATGCAATAATTAAAGATATTACATGACAAAAACACATGGCATCCACCAAGAACCTCAGATTCACCATCCATACTACCAAGTATCAGATAACCTGCAACCTTTCTTTGATAGGCAAAGATAGAATATATTAAAAGCGCCTCGTAGAAGGGTGCATATAGATATACATAATATATACAAAGGTTTTCTAAGTTTAGCTAGTTGATGAAATCAACATGGAGTGTTTAACTATAAATTATCTATATTCTAAAAGTTCAAATGATGCCAAGGGAAAACACAAAAAACAACTATAAATTATCTAAGTTTAGCTGGTCGATGAAATCAACATGGATTGTTTAACTATCAATTATCTATATTCTAATCTACTCCAAAAAAATATATATACTAAGGTTTGTTCGATTGTTTGGTTTTATTTTCAACATTTTTAAAAGCTCTACTATTCCATTCTTTCCTAGTGGTCCAAAATAAACACAATTAGTGCTTGGACCTACAGCTGTTATTGGGTTTTTGATTTGTTCTTCATAGAGTTGAATGGGTTTCAACTCATGATACTTTATGTTTAAAGCTCTGTCTAATTGTGGTATTGTGTGGTAATTTTGAAGCTTGTTGTGTAACTCTCTGGGAGAGAGCGAGTCTCTGGCAAACATGTAGTCAATCAAGTCTTGGAACAATTAGCCATTCGCTGTATGGTTTCCACATGTGAATTATAATGCTGCTATTAGAGTGGCATATGCTTGTAGATATCTTAGTCATTAATTAGTGCATTAGACAACCAATACAATCGGCATTGCAACAGTGGGTGGGGCCAGATGTAACAAATTTAAGCTCATTATTCTTCAGATTCATCATCAATGTGTCCTGAAATTGTTTATCTTTGTGGTATTGTGTATGGCCTTCCCTTTTTTCTTTCATATTTAAAAATGTTGTACTCCCGTGACTTGTGTATGCTCATTTTCTGTTTTCAAAAACTTTCCCCTTTAAGAACATTAACTCCTTTGGTGAGAAGGCATTGTGAAAAGGCTGGTTTCATCCTTTTGTTTCCTTTTTTGTCCCCCTTAAGAACATTAAATCGTCTCAGTAAGAAGGCAACGTAAAAGGGTTAGCTTGATCCTTTGTTTCTTTGTTTTTTGTTCCTTCTTCTTTTTGTAGGCTGTCACATGGTTTCAAGATGCGCATATGCTATTCATTCTCTCTCTATCTCTCTCATTCACTCACTCACTCAATGTTTAAATTTAGGTTTTTTATTCTATTTGCATGAATAATGCCTTAGCTTAGCATTAAGGGAGCTTTAGTATCCATTGTTTTAAAAGGCGCAAGGCTCAAAGGCCTCTTGGAGCCTTGATGCGCAAGGCACACCTAAGGCGTGGGCTTTTGTGAAGTGAAATGTGACCTTGGATGCTTATCAATTTTATAATTTATGACTCAAAGTATGATTATAATGATAAAAAATTAAAGATTTCTAATATTTAAAGAAAATTTCAACAAAAAAAGTAGTGAAATTATTTAAATATAAATATATATTAGAAATTTCGAGAATAAAAGTTTTTAAAAAAGAAATTATAGTCTATAAGACGCATGTTTTGGAAGGCGCAGTGTTTTAACTAGGAGTGGTTGTGCTCTTGAGCCTAAAGCTTTAAAACTATATGATTCTATGTTACTCTTGTATTTTTTTAGTAGAAACTTATAATATGAATTTTCTGAAGGTATATTTGAACTGTTGGGTTTGGTTAAAGTATCATGATTGTTACAAAAGTAAGAGATTTGTTTTCCAATTTTTTTATTTTTCTTTAGGAGAGCAGCATTTATATACCGAGTAACATGGCTGATTAATGTTTCTAGTCTCTCTTTTTCTTTCTTATATTTTATTGATCTTGTCCTGCTCCTTTGCTACACTCACCCCAGTACATGAATATCCTTTTGCGAGTGTATTTCACTTTCCCATTTTATACTCATTCCACTTTACATGAGCTGTTACTTATATCTAAGTTAATATTACAATTTACAGAGCATGGAGAAGGGACTTCAGGTTCTCCACTATGAAGTTGGGCAGAAGTATGATGCTCACTTTATGATTACTTCTTGATGAGTTTAACACTCAAAAAGGGGGTCAACGGATAGCTACGGTTCTTATGTATCTGTAAGATTATTCTCCCTTTGCCATGTTTTATATGTGCCTCACATGGCATTCAAATTTGCTTCTTCTTTTTTTTCTTATTTATTTATGTATCTATTTCCTATTGCTACAGGTCAGATGTTGAAGAGGGTGGGGAGACCGTGTTTCCAGCTGCCAAGGCAAATTTCAGTTCTGTGCCATGGTGGAATGAGTTATCTGAATGTGGTAAAAAGGGCCTTTCTGTTAAAACTAAAGATGGTGATGCATTGCTTTTCTGGAGCATGAGGCCTGATGCCACACTAGATCCTTCGAGTCTGCATGGTTAGTACTTGTTAATAATCCCATCTAGGAAATGCATAAACCAAGTATGTACATTGGTTCTTGGAGTGTCTTATATTTCAGAAAGATAAAACATCTGATCATTTTGCTTCATAGTTATCTTGTTTGTTTCTATAGAAATCAAGTATATTTTCTAATATGTGAGTTCTAATTTTTGTCATGGTTTATTGCAGGCGGCTGCCTCTGTGATTAAAGGGAACAAGTGGTCATCAACAAAGTGATGCATGTAGAGGAGTACAAAACCTAGGGCATTCTTTTAAGGTTCTTCTAAACCTATATTTTATTAGTAATAGGCGAAATCATTTGTTGTTTGTTCTTGCATTCCATCAATTAATAAAGTTCAGGTACTTTTCGAGTTTTTCTCAGTCTTCTAGACATATGCCAAAGTAATATCTGAATCATTTGTAGTTTGTTGCAAATTCCATTATTTTCTGCAATCACTTCACTTAGCTTCTTGATATTATAGCTTGTCTGATTACTTATAGTGGCCCAAGTAACAATGGCTGTTGGTGTCTCTGGCTGTATAAAAGACGGCACAGAGATGATGTTCCTGGAATTATAACTATATCATGGTTTTGTTCTTTTGAGCTGTTACTGCCTGCATATATATCGTAAGGGACCCAAAAATTGTTTCTTAGCAGACCATGAGAATATGTTCTGAAACATTAGAAAATGCCCTATGAGAGCATTCCCAAAATTAAAGCGCAAAAGTTTAAAATGAATGGCTTCTTATCTTTTGCCTATCAAATTAAAAAAAAAGTTCAAATTGTGCCTCAATCCATGAAGCTGTTCTGAGTCTGAAAATAATGATCTACATGGTCTAAATCCTTGACCCTATGAATTTACAGTTTGGAACTTGTTTCTGGAGAATGTATTTTTTGAATTTAACACAGGAAGGGCATTTACTTTGTTAGGGTTATCTTGATATTTTACACAGTTTCTTAGGTAGAGGTGTCTCCTCTCCATGTCTTCTGGTAGGCGTGGACGTAACCATTATGTCTGTTGTGGTAGCTTTAAGCATAATACATGTTTATTATCGATCTTTAACATTTACTATTTTCTCTTGACAGGATCTATATTAAAATTCCAGGTAGTAAGGATTCGGGTGAGTTTTCTTGTCATGGGGTGAAGTGTTATATGTTAAAATTTCAGTTACAAACCATACACAGTTGCAGTAACTCCAGAAAGCTACCATGTAACGGTTCTCTTCTAGCTAGGCGCCTTATTGTTTTAAATTTTTTTGGGCTTCTGTCTCTTTTCTAACAAACATTCAGATTCGGAGTACTGAAATAAAAAAAAAAAAACTTGCTTCCATGGCCCGTAATAATGTAATTTTAGAGTTAAGTCTGAACATGTGCAGCAAGAGACACCTGAGCCCTGTGAACTAGAAAAGAAAGTTAAATTTGTTAAATACAAGGTATGATTCAATCTATTTAATCCATCACTTTGTAAGTTTGTAATGCCCATTCGCTTGCCATTGATGCTGACGTAAGTTTCTTATCTTAGAGGCATTGCCAAGCAAAATTTATGTATAAGTGATAGCTGATCGGGAATATATTTTTAATAGTGCTCAAATGTTGCGATTCCGCAAGAATTTATAATTCTGGGGGCGTAGATTGGGAACTTCTCCTCCCATTCAACGCCATCAAATCCAACGTCAAGTGTATTGAATTAAGTGAATTGAATGACTTTTGAAAAGGTGCAAAGAAATGAAGCCAGTTTGGTAACAATTTTTTAAAATATTTTTTTGTTTTAAAAACGATAACACGACGAAAAACATGTTCATTATAAGAATTAAGTGTATTGAATGAATTTGAAAAGGAGAAAAAGACGTGAAAACAATCCGGTTACAATTTTTGAAAACTGTTTTTTGTTCTAAAAACAAAGATACCACAAAAAACATGTTAATAATTAAGCGTATTGAATGACTTTGGAAAGGAGAAAAGAAATGAAGCCAGTTTGGTAACAATTCTTGAAATCCGTTTTTTGTTCTGTAAAACAAAAACACATAAAACATGTTTGGTTTTTTTTATTTTTTCCCTGAAAAACACATAAAACACTTAATTCAAATGACAAGGAGAAAATTCAAAAAACACCCAAACGATGTCTATTTTCAAAAACTATTCTCAAGAAGAATAAAAAATGCTTTTCTACTATCTCTTTTCAAATCCCGTTGTTTTATATTTTTTGGCAGTTATTTATAATCGCACTACTTTGCACTAAATTAGTTACCTGCAAGTACTCCTCGGGTAAAAACGATTAGTCACACGGCTTTTATTTCCCACCAAAGGGCCTTTATATTCACTGCGTGAACTGTGAAATGATTCGTAAAGACCATCAATTTCACATGGAATTACCAGCTGAAACACTATATAACCGCAATCACATACTGCCCTGTAATTTCTTATAGTGAGCCCCTAAAAACTCCAACTCAAGATGGGCGGGATGGGGGATGAGATTATGGGAGGTCTGGGTTCAGATCCACCAACAGGGGCCTAAAAAAAAAAGGTATCAAATATGGATTATTAAAAGACAATGGAATCTAGAATCTCCTATTCCAAGTCCTGGTCTCTGGTCTCCTGTGTCAATGCATTTTTTTCGGTTATTTATAATTTGCTTGATGGTATACAGGAATATCCAGACAACAGAGGTAGTAAGGTTGGGAATGGGTGACAAGGGTTAGTAGAAAAGGTGACGAAATCACATATGCCTCTCTTCGTCAACATGATCACACAAGACTCCTGTGACAGCCACAGGTGGAGAAGCTACAAATACAATATCAGACCTTTTCCTGGGCATTGAAATGAAAGTTTATTAACAATATGGTGAACATAATAATGATTCCGAACCATCATTAGCGCCAAGGTGAGATTTGTCCAAACCAGTATCCCTAATGATAAAACAGAATGCCATGTGGAGAGCATATGTAAATCGCTGAATCATGAAACACAATGCAATAAGGCGAGCATGGGTAGATTGTGAAGTTGAGACTACTGGAAGTGATGTATGGATCATTGAAGACTAGAATTTCTAAAAGTGGGAGGAATTACCTTCTCTGCACTAAATTTACGGAGCCAACTCAAAATCTCAGAGAAATCTGCAGGAGGTTGGCAAGAAAAGTGTATGTTCTTCCCTGTTTTTGGATGGTTAAACCTACAAAACAATTAGGAGTAAGTTGTAACTGCTTCACATCATGTCATCTTGTATTGATTTTAACAAGGAAAACTATTTTGGAAAAAGATGTATCTTTCTAACCCAAGAGCTACGGCATGGAGGCAAGCAAGGTCTATCAATCCCGAAACCAGCTGTGCAAGCTGGACCATGATAGGTAGATGGGATTCTGGCCGAAGCAGAGACAGGGCTATGTTCTTTGTTCCTCCATAGATCTTCGTCACCTAGTAGAGGCACTCAGGTACTTTCTTGCATGTGCACGAATCTACATTAAGAGCAAATCTGGGTAGTAAAAGTTACAGAAATGTGATAGGTTTGAAACTGCTAATCAATAGTTTCTTATCACATCCCACATCGATATGTGGGAGAAAGCCCTTAACACTATATAATGCCAGATTGTTACAAATAATATCACAACCTATCCTCGACCTAGGATGTGAGGTAGTTTGTGCTCGCCTCGTAGGGGGTATTGGTTCGCTTTGGCTTGCATCCCATAGGACACAAATAAGGACGCTGTGTCTCAGATTGTGAGTGTTTGTTTATATCCCGCTACTGATAGGGAAGAAATTTCTGACACCATATACGACGAGCCTTCTCAACCAAGAACACATTTTAAAGCCGTGAGGACGTTATTAACCCACACCTGCCCATTACCAAGAGCCCAGAAGAAGATTTATGCTTACCGGTTCTTTCACCCACCGCTACTTTCATTGACTCTTCCATCGGGCTTTAGGTACCTATCATTGGCACGAGCCAACTCGGCATAGCGGAGAGGGCCACCGGGAAAGGGCTCCCTAAAGAGGCATCCATACTAAAAAGCGAGCCCGAGTGAATGCTGCCAGAGCGCTGAAATGCACCCAGAGCGAATGCCGTCCACGAATGTTCGGTGTCTCAAAGGGTATGGAATGATACGATCCCACATCGGTTCTACACAAGAGTGTGGAGTGGTACTTATGCTTGATGGGTTCTCCCACCTAACAAGCTAGCTTTTTGGGTTAGGCTCTTTATCGTATTTCGATACCTATCGTAGAGGACCCTTGGGCCCAAAGTGACAATATCTACATGGTTGGACTATGTCATTACAAATGGTATTAGATCCGATC
This sequence comes from Tetrastigma voinierianum, assembly GCA_016808115.1. Classification (NCBI taxonomy): domain Eukaryota; kingdom Viridiplantae; phylum Streptophyta; class Magnoliopsida; order Vitales; family Vitaceae; genus Tetrastigma; species Tetrastigma voinierianum. The sequence continues at coordinate 1,455,764 of JAEQBH010001004.1, forward strand.
CATGACCCCAATGTGGGGGTTTGTTTGACACCTTAGAGGGTGTTTGTCTGTTCGGTTTGACCTCGCAATGCCAAGGGACACAACGAGGACATTATGTCTGCATTGGAGAATATTTGTCACATTCCACATCGAATAGAGAAAATTCCTCGATTAATTATGCTTAATTTTAATTCTCTCAACCTAGTAGATGCATTTAAAGCCATGAGAGCCCCTTTAGGCCCAAAGCTGACAATATCTACACGATGTAATTCAGGCTGTTGGCATTCCTAGTAACAAAAATCACCCAGAAGCCGGCGTCCACGCGGCTCACTTCATCAAGAAGAAACCAACAGGTTCATCCATGAATAAAAAGGCCATTAGATGCGTTTAGTATTAGGGGCCGACAAAAGCCTGTCCGCCAGTATAAAAATGTTTTCAACTGAATCTCAGGCTTCAATTTTAGGATGGATGATTCCACAGCTGGACCTGTCAGTACTTACATACTTTCTATTGTTGATGAATAGCAGTAGTCCCCTTTAATTGGAGTCTGTAAATTTAGTCTTTCTGCTTCTAGAGCCATCAGACTGATTCTCATAAAGACATGGCTATAGGGAAGAGGGACGAAAAGTATTTGCATAACCAACCCTTTGTTTTTGGGATCAGGACCAATTTTTTTGCTCATAAAAGCAATATTGATGATGTTGGAACATAAATATGTTAGTGATTCTTTTACAGGCGCACAGTACCACTTAAGCAACAGATGCAGTTATTAAACATCTAGATTAAGTCTTCAGAATCGGAAACAATGCAATACCTGATGAGGTCTGCCCAGTTTCAACTCCACTAACCAATGCAGAACCACCACCAGCAAGTATTTCAATAACTTCATACCTGATGAATATTCAATGCTTGTGAACACGGGATCATAACATCATAAAAACACTCATCCCTCATCGCCTGATGGTGATACTATTTATTAGAGTACTACACGCAGAAACAGTAAATTCTCACTGATACCTCATCACTTGGATGGTGACTATACTCATTTATTAGAGAGTACTGCCATGAAACAGTACTACCTTATAAGCCAATAACATTCAATTTTCAGTCGTGAGATTAGCAAACTAAAAATAAGGTTGATTGTAAAAGACATCTTGAGTTTTTATATGCTACTTAGACTAATGAATGACAGTTTGTGTGGAGCTTAGGAAATTACATCTTGAATTTTTCTTATACTATAAAAATCTCAGTGAGTCACAGATTACACAAACTTTCATGAAATTGCACATGAGTACCACTGCATAAAACCCTCTCCTTTTAAGAATTTTCTGAACTAGTATGGTAGGAATGAAGAAAGAAAGAGGTCCATGAATCACCTACTGGCAGCATGACGGACCTGTCCAGAGTTACGAGGTCCAGGAACAGCAATCATGCGAATCTGGACACTGGATCACGACCTACGATTTCTACTCGTCCAGAAAGAGGAGTGGGTACTCCAGATGTAATACTAAAGTATACTCTGTGGATGGTGTGTAGTTTGAACTGTTCAGATAAATGGGCATGAGAATGTTCATCCTGTCATCATTGTACAACAAGATTAGAAATATTGCATAAAATAACACACCTGAAAGGGATAAATCAGAAATTCTGGAATCAGTTACAAATACTATGATCAGAGGTGGAATTCGAATCAGTAACTAATTTCTGGTAGTGGAGCTGTTGGGGGTATACCTTTGCAACAACCAGCAATCCACTGGTGCCTTTGTCCAATCTGTGCACAATTCCAGGGCGAATAGAAGTTTCACATGTGCTGCAATTCTGGCCCACAGAAAAGCTATTGAACTCATCATCAGAAATATCATCTTCCTCAGAGTCGCTGTTTACAGCAACAGTCGGAAGACTGCAGGATGAAGAATACCATTTACAAGTGTCCCAAATTAGCATTGCTAGGTGCAGGATGAACAACCTGAATTAATCAAGAAAATCTATAACAATGTTAGAATATCAAGCCAAGTTGATAATGACTATAGTTTTAAGTTTCAATTCATTGATGTTCCACTTGATTACAAAGAAGATGAAGGAATAGAAATCGAAATTAGAAATCTAACAACCAAAACTACAAATAGGACTTGGAATTGTTCTGAGATTCCAAATTTCCTTTACTTTAATTTTTCTTCTCAGAAACCAAAAATCACATACATTTTGTTCATAATAGATCCAGTCATAAGAAATAACTGCCACAAACTAAAATTTGGGAGGCCTGATACATGTGTAACCTAAGAACATACAACTATGTCCTGGTAGAGGCTTTCATGGGTCAGGCACCTAGGAATTCAGGTTGGTAACAGATCTTTCAGTTGTAAGATTTTGTGTCTAATACTTTCCAGGATGAGACAATTGACACTAAAAACTTTCCTCTGAATTGTGGCAACATGGAAACTGTATTATACAAAAATTCTTGGGAATTATGGTGGCAAAACATTGTAAACTATGCGATTTATCCCAAAAATAAATTTCTAAAAACATGCCTTTTGCTTGCAAATTCAGAACTACAATCTCCAAGCATCCTACAGAAACTGAAACGCAGAACAGTGCACAGACAATTCCACCCCAATTCATACTCTAGTTACCACTATATATATATATATATATATATATATATATATATATATATATATATATATATATATATATATATATATATATATATATATATATATATATATATCTACTATATATATTCACATATATATATATATATATATATATATATATATATATATATATATATATATATATATATATATATATATATATATATATATATATATATATATATATATATATATATATATATATATATATATATATAGAGAGAGAGAGAGAGAGTCTAATATTTTTCAGTCTTAGGTTGAGAACAGAAACTTCCATTTATCTATTATTCCTGATACAACCATTGATGCAAATTTTCATTTCATGAAACCAATGGAGTATGATCCATAAACATGTCAACTTATGCTCTTTACTTGATCCAATTTTCTCATCAACTGGCTGATGGATAAGTGATATTGCACAGTAAAAAAAAAATTGATGACATGTATGTCAATAATAGTATTACTTTAAAAAGAAAAAGCATAGTCATGTAAACCATCAAAAGAAACTAAACCTGAGAAATCAAATATATTAGTCCACATAATATCTTCTTCTTCTTTTCTTTTTCCTTTTCGTTTTTTTTACTACTGCAGGTTGCCCCAGCTCTGCTCTACAAGGTTTGGGACACAGTTGTAGTTTAGGGCAACCACATGCAAACACCATAGGATGTAATTACAACCATAATGTTTACATCGAACTTATATATACTGGATAGGCCAGTGTTGATTGATGCTAAATAGAAAAATAGGTGCAACACCGAAACTCAATTGGAACATAATTTAGACCTCACTATATGTGCAGGTTTGCTGACTAATTAGTACATGTTCATCTTCGTAGTTATATCTAAAGGTATATCCTCTTGGCTCAGCCCCTTAAGGGCTGTTAAACTTCATATTGTGCAATTAACCTTGTCCCTGGCTCTTATAACATGGGAAACCTGCCTGGGAATATGTAACTGATCTACATTATCAGCCCAAATTAGCATGCCATAAAACAAGCAATCTAGAAAATTATTATAGGACAATTAAAATACTAAACAAAACAGTAGAAATTATATTGAGCTTTTTTTGTGTGTATTATACTTTGTCCAGGACTTGGTTGGATGCACTAGCTCTAGAGAGAGAAAGTGTGTTTGTGAGAGAGGATTGCTATCAGCAGGAAACGTATGCAGTCACCACAAAATGGAGTTGGCAATATGATTTTATTACTTACTATGAAAATTATGAAAGAAATAATATATTTAAAAATGGTTCTAAATTTATTCATTTTTCAAATTATACAATCTTTCAAGAATTAAATAAATGAAATGAGTTTAAAAAAACATATAAAACAAATTATTCATCTTAAAAAAATTTCCTTCCCTTTTTCTATTCTTTTACCCTTTTCCCCCCCTCTATTTTTCCTTTCCCTCCCTCAGACTTCCCGGAGATGAAAATAGCCTAAAACAGCTACAATTTTTTTTTTTTTAGAAAAAATACAAAAAAGTCAACCAGGGTCCCAAAAATGGAGATCATTCAGGTCACAAAGTGGTGCGATCCAATTCTCAACTCAAACCAATGCCAAAACTACGTGAATCCTAGGCCTGACTGAATAAAGAAAAGAAGAGTTGGTCAGACTATTTGTGGATTTGAGCTTTTAGACACTGAAAACTTTGTCAAAGAAAGTGTTTACAAAGATAAAATATGTTTAAGTTGATAAGATCTTCTACTTTGGGAAAAATAAAGAAATATGATGTCTTTCAAACTTTCAAAACAGTACCTCATAAAACTGAAGACAAGAAATTTGGGTATTTTTCCTTAATATGACCTGAACCAAACCATGCAACACGGTTCCAGTTCTTTGGTATTTTTATTTTTTTGTCCATGCGGCATCTATAGTTTTATGTCGCAAGCCTTTGACAAGAACCCAACTTTACTTCCTGAATGTACAGATACTGACCAGGATGAAGCTTACCTTATCGACAATCCTGCCATTAACGCTATGCCCTTAATTCAATGTCTGACGGTAATTAGTTCAGCTCTGAGGCCAACAAAAGTAAGAAATCAAGAATCGAGCCTCAGTTTTCTGATTTTGGAATTCTGACGCCAACTAATGTCTCTCCAATCGAACTCGGCGTACTGGTTCTGGTTCTCCGGCCACCAACAGATACATGAGGTCGTTTGTGGAATAAGAACAAGCTCTATGATTCTAAAACACTAGAGCTCGATTTAGGTTTCCTGGGGAAGAGAGAAGCGATCAGAAGTATGGAGGCAGAGAAACAAGAAATGGAGTTGGAGTGAACAGATCATCCTCTAATCCTCATCGTTCGATGGGATTTTAACTGAGTCGCTTATATCTTGTCCTGGGCCACCTGTAAATAATGAGAACGTGAAGGGTCTTTGGTCTTCAAAGAAAGCGCGCCACTTTCGACTGAGTCACCGGATTAAAATAAATATCTAATAAAACAATTAATTTTAATCACCTTATATCCAAATTTGACTCCAATTGAGGTTATATATGTGTATATATATATATATATATAATACAAAACTATGCAATGGATATATTACTTAAAGACCATTGAATAACTTAGCATTTCCTATTTTTTGTTATTTTACAAATTCTCTTATATATTGATGATTAATTCACGGTATTTTTATAAAAGAAAAAATAAATTTGCCTAAGAGATATATATGGGTTAATTTCATTTACCTCACATATGGCTTTTATTTAAATACCTCTAAGCCCCATAAAGTTTAAACTTTAATTAAATTTCATCAAGTATTTCCCCATCATGAGTGAGATGAAAAGTGAATAAAAACTAAGAACAAAGATAGAGTATTCATCCTTTCAAACAAACACAAGATGTAAGGAGAAGGTCTCAAGTTTGAGTCTAAGTGAGAATAATTTATTACCTTAAAATTAAAGTGTAATAAAAAACGAATGATAAGAAAAGATGTTTGATTAAATTTCAAACTAAAAGTGGTTAAGTATATTTAATTATAACCTCAGGATGTAAATGAAATAAACCCTAAATACACTTTTGAAATCATATATAGTTGTAATGAAGCAGTTTATTTAATATTAGGAACAAGCACATCGTTTGCCTGCAACAGACCCATTAAGGGTTCACATCTTATTTTGAAACAAGAAATATAATAAGCAATTGAAGTCTTCATAGCAACTAGGCATCTTAAGAACCCTTTTTCATCATAGCCACGAACTCTTCATAGCTAATTCTTCCATCCTACACACAAACAAACTCTCATTATAGATTTGGGTTTAGAGGATCAAAGAAATAAAATGAATGGTTGTAAAGATGCTTGGATGCAGCAGAAGAAGATTTAAAGGCTTTGGTTTAGTTCGCTGGAGAAAGTTTTGAAAACACATCCTTGAATTTAGTGTTGCAAACCCAGTCAACTTCAATCATGTTCACTGACTTCGACTTCAGAAAATGCTCAAATTGAATCAGAGTTAATCGAAATGAACAAATACCATGAGTCGAGTTCAAGTATTACAACATTTTGACTCGGGAGTCATCAAAGCAAGCTTAACTTAACTTGAGTCAATTTTTGAGTTGAAACCCGAGTCGATTTCGAAATAAGTCGTAGTTCGTGATATAATTATTTATTAATTTTTTAAGTCATTCAAGTTTTTAATGAGTTTCAAGTCAAGTTTCAAACATTCAAAACAAAGCTCGATCGAATTCAAGCTTCAAATTTTTTAATCGAGTCGAGCTCGAACTTGGCTCTGTATCAACTCGACTCGACTCATTTACACCCCTACGTTCTCTATGTTTTTCGAAAAAAAAAAAAACTCAACCAACCGTGTTCTTCTTGTTTCCCTTGTTCTCCGTATTTTTTAGAGCAGAAAAAAGTTTTACAAAACAGAAACCAAACAGACCCTAAGCTTACTTTATCAGTATCCACATCATTGATTACTTCATCAATAGCGGCTTCATCCGCCGTTCCATTCTTGGCCATGGCTTGCTTCAGCTCCTCTCTTGTTATAAACCTTGAAAAAAGTAAAACAGACAAAAGGGGAGCCAGAGAAGTCAAAGGTAATTGAGACAAATGAAAGGTTCAGAGAACTAATTACCAATCTATTTGGAAAAGAATAAAGCATTGTTTATCCTATTGACAAGCATTCATGAATTCTGAGTGTAATTAGAGGAGAGGGTAGGAGTCTACTCACCCACTATCATCCTTGTCGAAGTACTGGAAAGCTTTGAACAAGTTCTCTTCTTTCCCAAGTCTATGCCTCTGCATAGTGGCAGTAATTAAATCTGTATAATCTCAGAGCTCATCTGAATAATACCTAGCCTGACATGCTGAAAATACAGACCAGTTAGCAACTATTTTGAGTTTTGTCCTAGAATAATACATTTTTTTTTCAAATACTAATTTTATACGTTTTTGAAAATAATATCTAAACTAGCGCGTTCTCATCAAAACCGTAGTTAGTGACTATGATTTTAATTTTTTTTAAGTTAAAACCATAATTAGTGACTATGGTTTTAAATTTTTTCAAGTTAAAATTGTAGTTGTTGACTACGGTTTTAATCTTGAAGTTAAACCAGTAGTCACCAACTACGGTTTTAAGCACTGGGCCGGGAGCATTATTTCTAAAAAACGTATTAGATTGGTTTTTTTTTTTTTAAATGTATTGGCCTTGGGACAAAACTCAACTATTTTTGTGGCTAAATTATCTACTGAAGAAGTAATGAGGTTCTGAATCCACTGATTAGCTTTTCCATGTCTAAAAAACTGACAATAGGGTTAGTGATAGAAGTAAATAGTTCTTACAGCTTTCATCAGCTCCTACTTCAAGTCGGGGAAGTCATTCCCAGACTACACAATCCAGCTTGAGCTCTCATATGATTAGACCACTTCTATCAGTGTCCATGTTAAGATTTGTTTCTAACTCTTTCTGATGCCCTTCAAAGTTTTCGCTATTACCATAACCCAAGATAAAAATTCATAGGAAACACAATAGCAGAAACCAGTAATATGTTTTTTGATCAAGAGTCTGTAAATCTCATATTTGCATGGTTGGGTAAAAAGCATTAGAGCAGAAAAAGGTTCAGATCTTATATACAGAGACCAAAACACAATGCAAGTGAACATTCTAGATGACTTCCCAGAGATCATGTGCTTGTTGTGAGGTGTTTGGATGCACATAGTCTACAGTTTTCTCTTTCTGAATAATCAGAGATAAAAAATCATAAGAAGCACAATACTCAGAAATCAGTGAAGATGTATTGGATTAGTAACCCTGGCCCAACTAGGGGTTTAAAAAATAATCTGTGTAAAGAGTTTGAAGGTTTTGACTTCAAAAGTCATGGGTTGGTGGAACTCTTACTCGGTAGTTTAAGGAGAGTAAACATAGATCAGACTACACTGAAGCACTATAAAATCTTAAGTTTGCAATCTCTCTCCCTTACTCTTTTTATTTTATATGCAATTGCTCTTCTATTATAAATTGCTATAATTGTCATTTGAATTCTATAAGTTTAAATTTGCCAAAAGTGACTATCACGCCATTCACTACCCCATCCCAAGTGATTAACTTAGGTTGATATAGCAGAATGCTTACAATACAAAATCTGGGTGATGCATCATGGATTTTTATGACTCCATTCCTACAACCAATTTACCTATGTGGGTTACTAATGAAAATATATCAACTCCAATTCCATGTTAAATTAAAGAAATGAATTGCAAAAGATGAGTAGTTTTGATAATCAAGACATATTTAGGACAGATTTGAAAAAAATATCAAGAAGTTTCAAACTATACCTTTAACGCGAAGCCTTTTCAATTTGTTCATTGCTCCAGAATTGTTTCCATCCTAACAAGAACAGCACTATCGATAAGTTTGTCAGATGCTTCACCATCCACTTGAGCCATGGATGTTCTGATTGTTGACATTGGTTTCATTAGATAGTACTTCACCATATACGCTGTTCATCAAAAACAAAATTTAACCCCTTTGTTAATTTTTTTAACCCAAACCCCAGTACAACATGGTCCAGACCTCATTTCGATAAACCACAGGCATCAATGAGATTATTCATAATTTGCCAGAAAATTTTCCTTCAGTTAACACTGACAACTGCATGTCAAGAATAGTAAATAAGATAAAAGTATTTTTTTTTCAGCTAAGTCATATCTAAGAACCAACCATGGAAGAGAAATGGATTTAGAAAGTTTTTTCTACTCAATATTTGACGAATAATTCTACACTCACCAAGGGCTTTAGTAGTAGTAAACTACTTTTAGGGTCCTTCATTAACATTTTCAGAAGATCCTTGCAGAATGAGATATAGAAGGCCATGGTGATCTTTTAAGTCGATATAACCCTAATATCTCATTCTTCTGCAGGAAATCTTAGCCTTAATATACATGTCAAAACTCAATGAATGTAAAGTTCCTTGAAAGACTTGAAGAAACAATTAAATAGATGAGGACTTCAAAACACTACTGGTTCTAGTGAAATGGAAACAAAACAAAGCTTCTAAAAACAATGCATCACACAGATCAACCAGCTGGAAGTGAAGAAAATTGTAGAATAGATTTCATCAAATGACCATTTTCAAGTTCTGAACGGTATACCTATTATTGATAGATCTTCCGCAAGATTCATATGACCCAAAATCCATAGAATCATGAGAACTAAACAGGTAAATGAAAATTTTCACTACCACTCAAAAATGGAGTCGTCCCACTTAGAAGAATATATAAAATGGACTCAGCACTCCAAATGTCAATCTCTTCCCATAGTTCTTGTTGCAGCACCTCTGGGAGCCATACAGCATGTAGTTCCAACAACATCTTTGTATACTGGAAAATCATTTATAAGACTGAGTTCCAGATAAGAAATATGAGGAGTGTGCCTTATTAACCTGAAACATCATTACATGTAAGTTTCAAATATGACAAATAAATAAAGAATTATGTATCGGACAGGCAAGAATCATCAACCCATAGTCATACAACACCCTAGGTGGATCAATGGCATGATTTTTAATTTAACTTATTTTTGATATAAAGTCTCCTGTCTGTCGGGTGACTAATAGAGATGAAACAATCTAGTGATACAAACACATGTTTCTTTCATCCATTATATGGTACTCTACCAAATGCTCCATCAGACAATGAAGGAATGCTTGTGATGGATTTGAAATACTACATTAATAACATAATTTGATTGCAATAAAGGAGCATCAATTCAGAAAGTGATAGCATACTGTTATATCCATAATCACTCATAAGTATAATATGTCTGCCCCAAAGGTCTCCCAACAGGCCAGATATGATGTAAGGGCAATCTTCATATACCACACAAAAGGAATAATTGACTGATGCACGAGGCTCGTGACAAATTTTATTTTTCTGGCAATCGATTGGTCAGCAGGTATCCAAAATTGTAAAGCAAACCATGAACTGATCAAATTTCTCCATGTCAAGAAAACTCAGAGGAAGCAATGGCAAGGCGGAAAGCAAAATCGATACTCACAGGCCCACCCATCATGAAAATGATGCAAAGATAAATGAAATGATCCAAATAGAAAACTAGTTCACAGCCACAATAAAAGAGGCTGAAATGTAACTAACCTTTATTTTCCTCAATGAAGACAGAGAGTCCAAAATCTGTGGCTTTCAATGCATAGAATTCTATGCTGACTCACCATCAAAAGTTCTATATTTTAACTTTCTATGATCACTCCCATAAATGACAGACATGAACCACATCTTTACAAACCTGCCTACAGATACTGCTGCTTCTTTCTCAAGAATTAACTCCCTTAATAAAATCAACAAAAGTCACCTGCAACAATTCCATCACCAGGATGCAGATTCTGCATGTCCTCATAAGCACTTTAAATTTACCATATTGGGCTGTCCGGTGAGGTGCTCAGAACCAAAATCTCCTGCCTGCATCCTCAATTGTTTTTTAGCCCTGAAGCTTGTTCTTCGATATTAGACTTACAAGCATATTTCAAACCAGTGGACTTCTCAGTACAGAGATAGTGATCCCAAACTGACCCTTCCTAAGTTCCTTATCAAGATCATAGAATGGTTATTTCACAGTGGTTTGTCTAGTACAGCACTACTGATAGGTCACAGACAATCAATTCTCTTGGAGCCATGGATGTTCTGGTCTCATATCATAATGCTGTTACACATATTGAGTTCACTAATTATATTTAATCATGCAGATAGTAACAGAAAACCAAATGAATCGAAATTTTTGTTTGTTTGTTTGTTACCTAATCTCAGAATAAATGTAGTCTGAATCCTTTGATAAAACCAGGCACAAGTCACAATTAACTCATAAACTGGCAGGCAAGTCCTTCCAGTTAGAAAACTAACAATTGTGTAGCAGAAACATCAATAGATTAGGTTCTTTTCATTCATTGTCACATCCAAGAAGCCACCATGAAGAGAAAAATTGATTAGAAAAATTCTTTCTTACTGAATCTTGAAAATTTGACAAACACTCAGTACCTGCTTGCTGGCTTCAGCAGCAGTGATCCGTTTTTGGGGTCCTTAGTTAACATTCTTTGATTAGATCCTTTGCAGAGGATGGTGAAGGTCATGTGCTTTCAAAGCTCATAGCCCTGAATATTGCATCAAATATACTTTCTTTGTTCTGCATTAGATTTGAATGATCAGGTCAAAACTCATGAACATGAAACTCTTTCAAAACACTGCAGATATTAGTTTTACAGCCATAACTTAAACCAATTCTTCCAATAAATGTGCGCATTTGTACAACTCCGCGAAGGCAAAAGGCTTAACTAATCCTTCAGCTTCTTATGAATGGAAGAAACAACATCCACAGAATAATTTCTTGTGCCTAATCAACTGGTTGAAGTTTGGAAACTTTGTAAAGAGTTGGAAAACAGAAAAAAAGAAGTCCCAAAGGCTAATTAAAAGACCATTTTCATATTCTCAACAGGGTGTCACTTTTTTGATAGACTGTCCCCAATATTCACTTTACCAATTATTTTAAATTTTCGCCAATGGGAATCATGAATTCCAAATGGAATCCTAACTAGAGCACAAATGAATTTCACTTACCACCCTGAAATGGAGGTTTCCCACATAGAAGAATATACAAAATCACTCCAGCACTCCAGATATCAATTTCTTTCTCCATAGTTCCCAACACCTCTTGAGTTTACAGATGACTTCCAACAACATCCCTGCACACTGGAAAATCACACTCAAGTCTAGGTGACGATAATAAGGAGCATGTTTTATTAAAGGGATTTTTTCTAAATAAAGAAACTCTTAACTACTTCAATAGTCTTCTGCGGTCCGGAACCTCACCCATAGGGTTCGTGACCACACCCACCTCCAACTCCTTTCTTCCTCCCCAATCCTACTCTATTACGATCTTCTCTTCCATCACAAATCATATATTCACTAGAGAACACTAATTACCTTTACTTAAGGAAGGCCTTATTAAACAAAGAAAGAGAACTTCATCCACATGCCTTTGGGGGAATCAAATACACACCCATTAGCAGAATACAAAAAAAACTAATATGTCCTTTCAAAAGAAAAAGAAAACATAGCCAAGAGCTCTTACAGTTAAAATTAAACTACCATGGAGAAAAGCAAAGATCATAGAAAAGACAGTGATTGCAAGCTGTTACAATTGAATCCATCACTAAGGTAGTGCAGGTCAATAGGCAAGGCAGTGATTGCCTGCTTCACACCCAAAAGTGACATGCCACTCCCAAAACAATAATTGAGATTACTATTCATTAAGTTTTTATTCCCAACCTAGGTGGCATCTCCACACACCCTCTTAGGTTTGGGAAGTCAGTTTCTCATATGCCCGTAGCAAAGGATCTGGCAGACTAAGAAAGTTGGTCGTTAACCATTACACACTCTTCAAACAACATATCCAATTTTTATTACTTGGACGATGCTCGGGATGTGAGATCGTGGTATGATCTACCTAGTCCACATTAACAAAAATCTATGTCATGAGACTAAGCAATATTAGGATGGCTTTGAAGCAATGCTATCGCCAATTTGACAGCATGATAAGTGTATCAAGATGGCAAAAGTAATATCATTTTTTTGATGGGTAAGATGGCAAAAGTAATATAATACATTATATGGTATGGTATGAAGCAAGGCATTTAGTGGAATATGAGGGTGTTTCCATGGTCAACAGAACAGTATAATGTTTCATGGGCACCCAGTAAGCAAGACATGACAAAGTGTGTAACTTTTTACCAATCATAAAAGAATCACGACTTATTATGTATTCTGGCCCCATCTTAATTCTGTGTCATAAATATCAAATAAATTGAGCTTATGCCAACAAATTCAATAGGGAATTCCAGAATACTGAATTAATTTTGGTGGAGTTTGTTAATCTGTTCTTTACTTCCTTTGAAATTGTGAGGATAATAAGTCCAAAGGTTCTGAGGAACAGCATTTCTTGGAGACTTGCTGGGGTTGATGGTCCTACTGTGAGATTGGCCACTCTAGGCGCTCTTTTGTAAAATTTTTGCAGATGGTTTGTATTTATTTCAGAGCATATAGAAGGCTTCTATATTTGCAGTTCTACCAATGATTTGCTTCTTCAGAATATCCTGGGAATTCATTTTTCGCCTTTCCCTGATAGCTATCTTTAGTTTTTATTCTTCCAATCATATGTACAATTTTTATTATCATGTTTTTTAATATATATGAGTATATATATATATATATATATATATATATATATATATATATCAAGGCACAATTATCATATGTAGGCAGGTCCTTGAATCATGGCGTTTCATACTCTGGCATCAATTTGGTCATCAGTGTCCAAAAATCTCAAAACAGAGTCCAAACAGTAAAAATCATTCAAAGTTCATTGAAAATAGAAAATTTTCGTGCCGATGTCATATAAGTTGAACATAATTCAAATACTTTTCTAATGGTGCAAAAGTTCATCATACTTATATAATATGTGCAGATACCTTACACAAACAAAACCAAATCAACAAAACAAAGAATCTCAATACTTAACCTTCAGCTTCATCAATGAAGACACAGAAATGTCCAAACCCGCTTTCAACTCTTGAATCTTCATCTTGACTAACCATTAAGAAATTCAGGTTTCAAGTCTCATGCATCACTCCCATAAATGACACACATGAACTGCATTCACACCTGCCTCGGCAGATATTTGCCGCCCGGTCTGGGATAACTCCTTTGGCTATATCGAGAACAAAAAGCTCACCCCCTACAACACAACTCATTCACCAAATGCAGATTCTGCTTGTCCTCGTAAGCACCCTTGAATTCTCTTATATTGGGCTGTCCTGCAAGGTGCTCTAGTATCAAAATCTCCCTTTTAATGTCCTCAATACTCTTCTCACTCTGAAGCTTCTGCATGGATATAGATTTACACGTGTATTTCAAACCAGTGGACTTCTCAGTACAGAGATAGGTGATCCCAAACTGATCCCTCCCAAGTTCTTTGTCAAGACTATAAATTGAGGTTATGTCACATAAATGGCTTTCTGTCGGAAAGGGTCCAACTTGTGAAGATGCGGGAGGTTTAGGCAAAAGACATTGGAAGGATGAGGTGGGATGTTTAAGGATTTCTTTGGAGGAGCTTATTGGCATGGCTTGGCAGTGATGAGGAACATAATCATCCTCATCAAAAGAGGATGAGGAGATTGGAGTGGCACAAGGTTTGGAGAAAATGAAACCCATTTGAGGAGTTTTGATAGTCACAGGCTTTTTGGATGGATACGAAGGAGTTTGTTTTTAAGAGCATAGTAAAGCTGTTACTTTGAAGTTTTGGTTGTTTCCAAGGCCTATTCTGGTGCTTTTTCTTTGCTTCCTTGGATTACTATATATATTTCACACTTTTTCTTCATGTACAAACTTGGGTTAAATTCACAACTTATGCCTAAGCTTAAACTGTATAATCATGAGAGTAATCTTGTTTGATTTTAGGGGTTTTATATGTGAACCCCCTAATTCTTTTCTTTTTTACAAAGAAAAAGGCAAGTGACCTACTATAATGCCCTTATCTTCTTCCATTACCCAGCTACCCAAAGGATCCCAACTCTTTTGTTCCTTCTTCCTCATCCCCTGTTCCCACTTTCTTCACTTCCCATTCATCACATCTTCTTCCTCACTTCAAATTGACCATGAGTTGATATTATGAAATCCTTTATCCCTGGGGCCCCAATAATGTGGGAAACCAGCTCAGAGCATATAATTAATTGGTTATACATAAAAGTCACATCCACCTGGATTAGTTATAATGCCTGTGAAAGACGACACAAACTTATGAACCAGAAAGACATATTCCATGCTTATATCACAAAGTAAACAGGCAGAGGTTCAATGCAGAATTTACCACTCCACTTGTTTCTGTAACAAAAAAAAAAGGAATCAAGAAAAAAAGAAAAGAAAATCAGTCCACCCTATGAAGCTGGTATTTTCCAAAGGACACCCTCAAAAAGTTCAAAACCTTTTTCACCAGTTTGAAGAAGAAATACAGAGCTATTATCAACAAGAAACCTATGTTGTTTAGCCACCCACTACAAACTGGAGAAGTTAATAAGATTTTCTGGTGACTCTCATTTTTGACTGGATATGAAGCCTTAAACAATCAATATTTTTATTAAAAAAAGATACCATTCACATCCACTAAGCCTTAATAAATTGTGATCATCTAGGTCACAAAGTGACGCATTGAATGTTACAACTCTAACTAATATAAAAAGCTATCTAAATCCTACATCTCTGTTTATTTGCCAGGATAACGAAGGAATGGAACGCAGAGAAGAGAAAAATGAAGTTTTTGCTTTATTATTAGTCTATTTTGCTTTTTGATCACTGAATTTTGTCTCGTGTAAGCAAACATCTAGATAAGGGTCTAGTTGAATTAAGGTGCTTTTTAGTTTTCTCTTCTCTTCTCTCTTATGAAAACAATGAAACATTTCAGCAAAACCCTCAGTTTGGTTGTGGAGACAACTGAGGACAAGAAACGTCGACAAATTTTCACCTGTCATTTTCTCTTAAAGGCAACCGAGCAAAACACAAGATCCCAGTTCATCTCCACTCAGCTTCCATGGCGTTAATAATTTCACACGAAGCCCTTTAAGCAACGAAAAAATCAATCACATTAAACCTTCTCGATCGCTCATTGGAACCAAATCAATCCAAACGATTCCACCAACAAGAAGCCCGTCTTGTCCATAATCCGGTCTTTCCGATCATAAGACCCCACCGATTGCCATCCTGGTCAGGAATCGAGACCCACGACGGTCTCCTCCAATCCAACTCCGGCGTAACTGGCTCTCCGTCCCGCGAGAGCATCATGATGTTTGTCGGTGGAACTAGAACCAGAACAAACTCTGCATACTCTGAAAAACCTAGAGCTCGATTTACGGTTTCAATGGAGAGGTGCGAGAAACAAAAAAACGGAATAATTATGAAATTGAGGATATCATTTTTATTTTCTTTTTTGGCTCGTTTAACTTTACGGTAGGGGTAATTTTGTAATTAAAACAGTCGGAATGGTCTATTCCGGCGTTCTGTTCAACGGCCAAGAAAACGCGGGGTTTTTTATTTTTGAAACGGATATTTGAATTCCCTCGTAAAACGGCATCGTTCATGTATCCGGTTCCCTCCAAAAATTTTGCCGTTAATTTAACAATTCGATGCAAAAGACTAAATAAATTGTAAATGCGCATATTTTAACTAATTTTAATCATGTCTGATTTCATTAATTAGTATTTTTCATCTTTTTAATTACATTAAAAATGATTCATTAACATTTTTTGCTAATTTTGCCTTCAAAATTGCGAGATATTCGAAATGCTTTGATTATAAGATGTCATGGCAAGGAAAGTGTATTGGCATGTTTGTTCCCGTTCTTAAAAACTGTTTTATGTTCTCATAAATAAAAAAAACAAAAAATATAAAGAAAACACATTTGATTTCTTAGTTATTTTTTGTTATAAAAAACATAGAAAACATTAAATTCAAATAACAAAAAAAGTTTTTTATAAAAACAAATTGAGATTTTCGACAAGCCAAGTAGGGTTGTTTCCTCAAACAATTTAAAATAACTAAACAAGCCTTTTAGCAGGTTTCTCAAAAAATGTTTTGCTTCTTCTTTAATTTAATTTTTTTTTTGTATGTTTTTATAACAAACAAAATACTGTAAGAATCAAACGCGTTTCGCTAAGTTTTTATTCTCCTTGTTTTTTGATAATAAAAAAATGCTTTTAAAAAGTTATTTAACACTATGGTTTTCCGTTTTAAAAGGTGGTGGTTACTTAAGCAGTTAATTGGTGCTTCGGTAAATAAGAAGTGACGGCTACATAACAGCCGAAATGAAGCTGTGAACCAGTCTATATTAATAAGCAACAGCCAAATAAGAGCTTTCCGCTTTCCGCTCCTTATTTTGCAATGAGATATTACAACTTATAAGCACTTAAACTTTATCTCAGGTTCAATTCAGCATCTTGTGTTCCCTTCCTCATCATGGTCGCAAACTCCTCATAATTAATTCTCCCATCCTGATAAAAACCAACAGTTGCCATTCATCTTCCAGCATCAGTGAGAAAAGAAAAGAAAAACCCATAGGCTCCGTTTGGAACTCAAGAAAAATACCAAGGAAAGAAAATTTGGAGGAAAATAAAAAATAAGATTATACTTAATATATTAATTCAAACTCATTTTGAGCCTATTTGTTTATTGTTTTTAAAAACTGTTTTTTTGTTCTTAAAAACAAGAAAAACACAAGAAACATGTTCGGTTTCCAGTTTTTTTTTTTTTAAAACACAAAACACAAAAATACACGCAACGAAACAACAAAAATAGTTTCCAAAGAACACCTTTTTGGTGTTCATTCTGTTTTCAAAAATTGTTATAAAAAACGGTTTTAAAAAATATGAATAAATCTCTATTATATAAGGACTAAAAATATGAAAAAATTTGAAGAATTTTGATTTTCTTTTAGATGAAACCAAACATAAGAAAATCATTTTTCTTGTATTTTCCGGGTTCCAAATAGAGCCATCATAGAAGACAGT